>BSBM01000581.1:2327500-3612500 GCA_027924585.1 Larix kaempferi | reverse complement strand
CATCGTTATTGGCATCATTAATCAGAGAGCAGACAAACTGGCGAAGTATCAGCTGCGAAATCTAGCAAAATAAACGAAAAATGGCGGAGTCGTAGCTGTATGGAAGGAGCTATAATGAAGTGGAAGGAATGGAGCCGTAGTGCTATATTTAGCAGAATGGACAAAGGTCACGAAGTCTCAAATGCTATATTTAGCGGAATAGACAAAAGTGATGGAGTCGCAGCTGCGAATTTTGGCAGAACGGACAAATGTAGCGGAGTTGCAGCTGCGAATTTGGCAGAATGGGAAAATGTAGTGGAGTCGCAGCTGCGAATTTGGAAGAATGGGAAAATGTAGCGGAGTCATAGATGTGAATTTGGCAGAATGGGAAAATGTGGCGGAGTCACAGCTGCGAATTTGGCAGAATGGGCAAATGTAGCAGAGTTGCAGCTGCGAATTTGGCAGAATGGGCAAATGTAGCAGAGTCGCAGCTGCGTCCAACTGTAGTATAAGCAAATTTTATTTGTGAAAAACCATGAAATATCCATCTTCTTCGAAGAGCTTTATTAGACTAGGAACAAATATGGGGTGTCTGCAGTCATCTGGCCCAGTCACGGTTGTTGCTTCTCCAATAGGTTCCTGCACACAGTTCTTTAAAACAAATCGATCAAGTGCAAAAAGAATTAAAAATAGATAAAATACAGAATGAAAGAAAAACTGATTATTTATGTTCAAAAATATGTGTGGGAACTGCAACTTTTAGGAATTCACAGGGTTTAAAAATCCCTATTCTGACGTTAACTGATACTCTGGATCAGATGCAACTTGTGAAATAAAAGCCTCCCTTGAGATCGGCCTGTGATACAGTCGGAATTGATGACCATTTGCGAATAATGGTACTTTGTTCTCATCAATGGTGATCAATCGTACTATTCCATTATCAAATACCCGATCTATCTGATAGGGTCCCAACCAACGGGTGTGCAATTTTCCCTTAAAATCCCTCTTAAACTGTGAATCATACAACAGGCACCAATCTCCTTCCTGGAAGACTCTTTTATTTATAAATTTGTCATGCCATCTAGAGCGTTGTTGTTGGATTAAAGCTGTATGATGCACTACAGCTGTGCATTTCTCATCCAATTCATGGAGCTGATTCAGTCGATTCCTCTGAGCCTCTGATAAATCCAGATTTGCTTCAACAACTGTTTTCAAAGTTTTGATTTCAATTTCAATTGGGAAAACAACGTTCTTGCCATATACTAGTTCATATGAGGAAAAACCAGTGGTGTTACACCAAGTAGTACGATAGGCCCACAGTGCCTCTGGAAGTCTTTCAGCCCAATCTTTACGATGGCTCTTCACTGTTTTTGTCAAAATAGCCTCAATAACCTTGTTTGTGCTCTCCACCTGCCCATTGGCCTGTGGATGATATGGTGAGGTTATTCTGTGCTAAATATGAAATTTCTGCAATAGTGCTTCCAGCTTGTGAGATACAAACTGTGGTCCACCATCTGTAATGATCTCCTTGGGTACTCCAAAGCGAGTAAAAATTCCTTCATACAAAAAATCAATCAGATCCTGATCATTGGCCTTAACCAAGGCTACAGCTTCCACCCATTTAGTCATATAGTCTGTGCAAACCAAGATATGAACTTTCTACTTTGAGGGAGGGTTGATAGGCCCTACAAAATCTAGAGCCCACCTATCAAATGGTTCAACCACAAGCTGTGGCTATAAAGACATCTCGTCTAATCTGTTGGGTTGGCCCATCCTCTAGCAGCTATCACATGCCTGGACATACTTCTTCGCATCCCTGAATAATGTAGGCCAGAAATAGCCCATTCTCAACACTTTATGACCTGTCCTCTTGTCAGCAAAATGTCCTCCACAGGGCTCATCATGGCAAGCTTTAAGAATGTTGAAGATTTCATCCTCTCTAACACATCTTCTGATTTCTAAATCAATCCCAGTGTAGGAAAGATGGCCATCAATCCAGTAGTACCTATCACTCTGCTATATGATTTTCTTTCTTTCTCTCTTCAACAGATGTGCTGGAAGCTTACCTACAGCCAAAAAGTTAACAATATTTGCATACCATGGGGAATGAGCTGATACTGCGAACAAATGTTCGTCAGGGAAGGAATCTTCGAGTGGTAAATTGTCATCACTGTTAGTAAGTCGAGATAAGAATCTGCAACAACATTTTCCTTTCCTGGTCTATCAATAATTGTGATATCAAATTCCTGTAGCATTAACAACCATATAGTAACTCTAGCATTTCTGATTGGTTTATTCATTAAATACTTGATGGCAGAATTATCAATGTGAACAAAAGTAGAATATCCAGTAATATAATGCCTAAACTTATTGATGACATAAACAATGGCAAGAAATTCTTTTTCTGTGATAGTATAAACTGCCCCAATGGAAGTGTCTGAAGCATATGAAGAAATATGAAAAGGCAGAGCCCAATTGGGTCCTCTTAAGACGGGTGCTTTGGAAAGCCTCCTTTTTAGCTCAGTGAATGTTGTTTGGCATGCATCATTCCAGATAAATTGTGCATCCTTCATTAGCAAAGTGAACAAAGGAGAAGCCAGTTTGGAAAACTTTTCTATGAATCTTCTGTAATAACCAGCATGCCCCAAGAAGCTACGCACATCCTTCTGAGTTCCAGGAGTTGGTATGTTTTCGATTACCTTGATTTTAGATGGGTCTACCTAGATACCATCAGAAGAGATGAAGTGCCCTAGCACTATGCCTTCACTCATCATCATGTGGCACTTTTCAGTGCTCAAAGAGAGATGACTTTGCTCACAGCATTTCAACACCTTTTCTAAGTTCTTCAGTGCTTCTTCATAGCTGTCACCATATGGAGTAAAGTCATCCATAAAGATTTCCATGCAATCATTCACCATTTTTGAAAATATTCCAATCAATGCCCTCTGAAATGTAGCTGGTGCATTGCACAACCCAAAAGGAAGTACTCGGTATGCAAAAGTACCCCAGGGACAAGTGAAAGTGGTTTTGTCCTGATCTTCTGGAGCAATCTGAATTTGGTTGTAGCCACTATAGCCATCCAGAAAAGAGAAATACTTCTTCCCAGACAAGGTATCAAGGAATTGATCGATGAAAGGTAAGGGGAAATGGTCTTTTTGCGTTGCCTTGTTCAACTCTCTGTAATCCACAAAGACCCTCCATTTCCCATTTTTCTTTGGCACGATCACAAGTGGAGAAACCCACTCACTGTCTGAAATTGGATATATGAATCCAGCTTCCAACATTTTCTGGATTTCCCCTTTCACTATGTCTCTCAAGTTCGGGTTCATCCTTTGTTGGGGTTGGCATACAGGCCTGGAGTCACTTTTCATATAGATGTGATGAGTGCACAGATGAGAGGGAATTCCCTTCATATCTGTGTACTCCCAAGCAAAAGCTCCCCTACTCTATTTTAGCAGAGTGACTAGCTGTTCTAGCTCGCTAGGTGCCAGACTAGGGTTAATATTCAATGTTTTTCCTGGCTCAACTTCCACTGGAACACTCTTCGAATTCTTAAGTACTAGAATCACATTGTCATCACTGATCAGAGTTTCTTCTGTAAGGTTTTCTTGTTATGTTGCAGCTAAAGTACTGTCCAAGATCTGATAAACATTCTTATTAAATGACGTGGGCTCACTGATGAAACTATTAATGGCATCATCCTCTGTTTCATCTTTAAATGTCAAGGCTCTCCCTATGGTTAATAGTGGTTGAACTCCCTCTTCCTCCTCCAAATCTACCCATAATGGAGTATCAACTTCTGTGCTTGGTCGAGCTAGAGGGTATAGGGTTAGATTCTTGATCTCAGTCCCGTCTGAAATGGTCATAGAACCTGACCGACAGCTGATACAGGCATCAGCTGTGGCCAACTACGGTCTTCCCAGGATCAGTGGGTGTCTCCCCAACTGAGATTTTGGCTGTAACACCAAAAAATCTATAGGGTATTCCCACAAGTCCACTTAGATTACAAGGTCATCTAGAATTCCTTCAGGCTTGATTGTTGATCTGTCATGGGGTAGATGAGATAGCGAGCACTTTTTGGGTGTTAACAGATTGCCCCCTGATGTGTGAGGGAAGGAGCTCATCGTATGGACGATAGACATCATTAGTCTTGTATGGTTTTCCTGGGGTGTGGAGAAGAGAAGAAACAAAATAGAGCCCGGAACAACGATCCGAAACAAACTGCAAAAACTGAAAGTACATGACCTCAATAATGAATGAGGAATAATCTGAACATATGGACGAGGCGGGCATTCCCATGCGTGTATCAAGATATAGAACAATAATAACAATGGGGACCTGAAATATACATGGCCTCAAATAATGAATGAGGAAGAATCTCAATATATGGACAAGGCGGGCATACCCATGCTTATATCAAGATATATAAAAATAACTATGAGGCCCAAAAAGGGGGACCTGTAGGATACATAGAGAACCAATGTGTACATCATAAGGGTCCAGAGGGGACACAAAGCTGGGACATACTGCTGGGATGACCATGTCTGAGATGAAGAACTGATACATTGGAATAACTATAGTGCTGCTGAGTGGGGTACCAGAGGAACTGATGAGCTGCTGGATCATAGTGACGGGGAGTCATATCCTCAATGGTACATTGAACTGGAACTGAACTGGGTACTTAAGGAAGCATATAACTGGGTGTTCCGAAGTGACTCACCAATGTGCTAGAGTCAGGGGAAATACGTGGTATTCGACCAATAACTGAAGGATATAAACCCTACGCGATTTTCAACGATGCGATCAAGGTGTTGAAGTCGAGCATGTGAGAAACAACCACTCGGAGAGGCAATGATGATTCCTCTCAGAATGGTTCGTAGGCACTCACCACAGATGGTGATGGGTCTAAGGTGCAGGGACCTCTGGGTCTATCATCTGGAATAGAGGGGTTGTCGTCGACAGAGGGGGACTTGCAACTATCAAGGCAATGATGTTTCCTTGATAGGACCGCAAGGTGGAGAACTGAAGTGTGAGAGTACTGATGGTAGGATTGACATACTATGGGGGATAACTAGGCAAGTAGAGTGGGTGGACTCAAACTTCCTTTGTTCAGAGTATGATGGCGGGGACGATCGGGCAGCATATGAAACTGACTAATGGGAAAGGGATCATAGCTGTATTGGATTGAGGATAGTGACTGGGATGAGGGATACTCAAGCTTGTGTAAAAGGGCAGGAGACTGCAGACTACTCTGAACAAAGGCGACCTAATTGGGAGTGCTGCCGAGATGATCGATCAAAGCACCGAGAGGCAAGGGGGGACTTCTTCATGGGTTAACGAACTAGAAGAAGTGTGTATAAAATGGTACTGTCGTGTGGATTTAGATGAGCCCAAGACAGTTCATGCTCGTGATTGCTTTCAATTTTAAGGAGTCTGAAAGCGATACGAAGACTCTGAAATAATGGAATGGTACTATCGTGTGGATTTGTACGAGCCCAGGACAGTTCATGCTCGTGGTTGCTTTCAATTTTAGAGAGTCTGAAAGCGATAAGAAGACTCTAGGGGGTTTCTTTTTCGTGTGTTAGTCTCCAAGGCCCGAAGAAGCATAAAAGGATGCAATGAAGAACTCTTCTAGCCGGTGTGAATAGAGTATTCCTTTTTTGTAATTAGTCTACCAGGTCCGGAAAAGGGTTAAACTTATACCAGATAAATGCCCTTTCAAGTACTTTAATGAGCATGAAAGGAAGAAAGATTGCTCGGTGATCTTTTCATTATTTTAGGAGTCACAAAAGAGCTTAACAGAAACTCCCTAAGCGCACTTTTCGTAAAGGATTTGTCCGTCCCGAAAAAGGGATAAAATTATACCGAACAACAGGAATGGCCAGGCAAGGAGGAAGTGTTCAATCAAGGAACATTGATGATGACCAAGAACGAGGGTAGAGGGGGAACAATGGTGGGCCTCCTTGCGGGATAATGAATGGTAGTAAAATAACGAAATAATTGTAGTATGACAAGAGTGAATGGCTCATGTAAAAATGTGGAACAATTTGATGGTGGCCGATGTGGTGTGCAAACCGAGGCAGCAAGGTGTCAGGACACAATGTTGAAACTATACCAGGTGAGAGTGAGAAATGATCTCAAGCATCATCACAAGCTCGAAAAAATGAATTCGGCAATATAAATGTTGATGTATATGTAACTTCGGAATGTATTTCACATATATGTATATTGTATTCCTATAGAGATGTTATTGTTCCTCTATATGGAAGTGTCGTCATTTATATTGTAAGTGTCGTAACTTATACTTGATGGGTTATTAGACCACCTTGTTTGGGGTCGGCCCTGTATAAGTCATGTGGGTCAAAGGGTTATTAGACCACCCTATTGGGGGTCGTCCATGTGGGTCGAAGGGTTATTAGACCACCCTATTGGGGGTCGGCCCAGTCAGCATTATATTATGTGGTTAAGTTCGAGCCTACATGAGTTAGGTAAAAAGGCAAGTCAAGTCTAGTATAAATAGAGTGCGGGAGGCACTCTATTTACTCACTCACTTCTCACACATGCTCTCAAGGAGGAGAGGCGCACTTATGGAGGAGGAGGATCTGCTGCTAGGTTATGTCTATCTCTTGGTTGGTTGTATCATTGCTCTATCTATCTCTGAGGAAGTTATTGGGGTTTTTCACCTTTATGGTTTTCCCCAAGTAAATCTTTGTGTCTCTTGTGTGCTTGCATTATTGTCTCCATGATTGATATGCTGTAGATATGCTGTACATGTTGTTCTCTCAGTTAAGATCCTAGATCATATTGAAGTAAATTCAGAAAATTTAACATGGTATCAGAGCTAGCCTGAAAGAAGGCATGATATGGCATGTATGACACTTGTTGCACTTACGATGCTAGGGCTGATATCGAAAAAACCAGTCATCGTAGCACTTTCGCTATAAATCCATTTTGGCGAAGTTTTCGGATCTGAAATTGTTACAGGACGAAGCTAAGATCTCCAGGTATCTTGTGTCCAAAGGACAACCTCTAATTCGTTGTACTTTGTGATTTATGATCTGTACAATATAGGGTTTCTGCCTCTTCCAGATCTGAGTCAAAATCAGGTGACCTTGGGAAAAAGGTCATATCTTGGGCTAGGAAGATCCAAATGAAATTTAGTAAAAAGTGACAGGTAGTACACAGTCTGTACTATCTCAGAAAACGTTTTCAGAGGCCGAAGTTGAACCAGTGAGACGTGGCACGTCGTACAAGTTCGCTCTCCTGTATTATCCCATAAATAGGTCACGTTGCGACATTTGGCATAACTCTCTCTCAGAGAGTCCAATTGAGGTCAGACCTATCAGGATGGAAAGATAACAGGACAAGCTATCTCAGAAAACTTTTTCAGAGGCCGAGGTTGAACCAGTGACACGTGGCACGTCGTACAAGTTAGCTCTCCTGTATTATCCCATAAACAGGTCAGGTTGCGACATTTGGCATAACTCTCTCTCAGGGAGTCCAATTGAGGTCAGACCTGTCAGGATGGAAAGATAACAGGCCGAGCTATCTCAGAAAACTTTTTCAGAGGCCGAAGTTGAAACAGTGACACATGGAACGCCGTACAAGTTCGCTCTTCTGTTTTATCCCAAAACAGGTCACGTTGCGACATTTGGCATAACTCTCTCTCAGAAAATCCAATTGAGGTCAGACCTGTCAGGATGGAAAGCTAACAGGTCAGGCTATCTTAGGAAACGTTTTCAGACCCTGTGGATAAAAAATTTCGGAGTTACACCAGAAACAATCAGGTACATATTTCTGTCAAAACAGAATTATTTTTTGGTACCTTCATTCATGGCTTCCGGAATTTAGGGCTTTGAAGAAAGTTTGAATTTTTGTAATCGGAGACCAAGGCTGAATGCTACTCATCAAAATAAAAATTTAGAGACCAAAATCAGAATTTTTGGTTGGGCAGAAGGCCGGGCTTGATCAGACCCTAGTTCGGGACTTTGATCAGGAAAGTGGAAAATTAGGGCTTCTGTAAAAATGGGAATTTTTGAAATTTGAGACCACGGCTGGAAGCTCCTCAGAAAAATAGAAGCTTAGAACTTTGGATCAAACCTTTTGATTGGGAAAAAGAGTGGGATTCATCAAACCCCAGTTCAGGGTCACGTCCAGTGAATCCAGAAGTTTCAAAGGAAAAATTGAGGAGTGAAACTTTGCAGTTTTCAAATTATGAATATACCAATTTGATCAGCTCATCAAGGCGCATATTTATCCTTTCGGAAGTTTGAAATTCAAAGTTTGAATTCTTGGGGTTTCTCTGACAAACCCATATCCAGCTCCAGGTCCAGTTCTTGCACATCAAGTGGATTGGGTTAATCCTAGAAGAAAATGGATTGGTCACCTACATAGGTGAAGAAGTTCCTGTTTCAGAGGGAGATGAGGCTAAGGCCTTACATAAGAAGATTACAAGCGATCTCGATAGGTATGACTCATCGAGGTATGTTTTGATATTTGTCCATGATTAAGTTTATGGTATGTTTGTCTTCATGTTATTACAGTTAAGTACAATTTTGCTTTTAGATTTGTCGTATCACCTTAACAAAATTATGAATGCATGATAGAAGATATTCATTATTTAGGTTGTTGACACTTATGATTGTACTAATGCATTATGGTGTTGTATGAGGTTTATGTTGTCTACTAACATGAAAGGTACGCCAAGAAAGACAAATCATGTTCCAGTTCAAGAACATATGATCATGATGACATGAGGACAAAGATTCATCCATTGTTATGGATCTCATAAAAGATCCATTTACGAGGTATGTATAACTTGGTTTTATAATGGTTAACCTATGAGATATATAGGTTACTAGCACAAGTCATTGAAGAAGAACAAGAAGACATCATGTGAGTATGTTAGACATAATTAGCTAGCATGCTAATCCAGGTATGTTTTTCCTATATCAAGTTAGAATCTCACCTTGTGATAAGATCCTTTATTTAAGTATACTTGGCATGATTGATCATTGAAGTTAGTACTCATGGTTTTAGGCATATTATGATTTTTACTTTGATTGATGATATGACTAACCAGAAAAGTCCTATGGTCAAATAGGAATATAAGTAAAAGAATTATGTCTCTTATATTGATTGATTTGACTAACCAGAAGAATCATGAAGCTATAGCTTTGAATAATCACAGGTTTTATGCATATTATATCTCTTATCTTGATTGATGATTCAACTAACCTGAAGAGTCATAGGTTTGAGTAATTACAGGTTTAGACATGTTATGTTTTTATGATTTGACTAACCATAAGAATCCTTGAATGCTAATGCTTTTTATTTCTGTTTGAAATGATCATGACTATACATGCTTGAGATTATTGTGTTTTAATAGTATACTAATGAATGTATGATTTTATATGAGATCACAAGGATAACACATTCATGATACTAATAAGCATGCATAGGGACCAAGGATGAATATGAGATTCAAGAACAGGTAATCCAGGAAGCAAAGATCAAGAGGGAGTACACTCCAGTGGTTTATGCAAGGATGCAGATATTCAGAGGGAGTTGACCATCTCTCTACATCCCACAACAGAAAGGTGTAGAAGAAGCTACTTCAGATTAGGACTCCAGCAGCTCCTGCAAGGAAGCGAAGACTCAGAGGGAGTCCACCCAACGAACAAACAAAGATAAGTATTTGAATTGTCATTTCTTAAATAATACTGTTCAATAATGTATATACTGATGTTCCTAGAATTAGGTTGTGTATTATGCATATTAGAATAATTGCATTGATGAACAATATACATGGGTAAGTGGCCTATGGCACTGTACAACATTCCGTTGCTACTTATCTAGAATGAAACCTCTTTGCTGACATGTTGGAGTTGTGCACACTCTTAACAATGTTCTGGTAGAGATTGGAAGGCATCTAGAAAGTTACGGAATATGGATAAATGTTGTATTGAAGCATTGGCTAGGATAATTGCATGACTGTATGGCATATTTCTTTATGTGTAAGAATTTGTTCTAAAAACTATGAGATGTTTTCTAATCATGCAATTTAACTTGTTGTGTAGGAAAGATCGTATGCCATCTCCTACAAAAGAAGAACTACAACATTTGTTCAGCAACAAATTATATATTGAAGATATTGAAGTTCCCAGGATACGGGAAGAATGCCATGATCCGTCGATCATGAAGAACGATGTTTGGGATGCGGTCCCAAGATGTGAAGGGAAGTTTGTTATGACTTCCAAATGGAACTATCAGATCAAGCATGTTGCAGATGGCAGCATTAAGAAATATAAAAGTGATGAAATAGAAGATGCACCAGATGGATTTCAAGACAGCATGGTGCAGTCTTATATGTGTGCAGAACTTGGTGAAGATAGATTGATTGCCAACACGCAGCGGAAGCTTGCTGCCAAGTTCGAGATGAAAGATTTGGGAATGATGCACTATTTCCTAGGTATGGAGGTGTGGCAGAGTGCAGGTGGGATCTTCCTTGGTCAAGGGAAGTACACAGTAGATATCCTGAAGAGATTTGGGATGATGGATTGCAAGGCCATGGCCACACCGATGGTATCGAATCTGAAGCTTCTTTGTGATGCTTCATCTGAGCCAGTTGATATCACTTTGTATCGTCAGATGATTGGGTCCTTGATGTACCTGACGAACATGAGACCAGACATTTGTTTTGTTTTGAACACATTGAGTTAGCTCCTGACAGATCCGAGGAGTGTTCACCTGGTTGCTGTAAAGCATGTTCTGAGGTACCTGAAGGGTATAGTGGATTATGGGCTCAGGTATGAGGCAAATCAAAAGTTTAACCTGCAGGGTTATGTTTATTCAGATTGGGCTGGTAGTGCTGCAGATAGGAAGAGCACATCTGGGTGTTGCTTTAGTATGGGATCAGGTGTGATCTCTTGGTTTAGCAGGAAGCAGTCCTGCGTAGCACTGAGTACAGTTGAGGCAGAGTATGTTGCATCCTGTTCAGCTAGTTGTGAGGCAGTATGGCTACGGAAGCTACTGTCTGAGTTATTTGATCTCCCGTTGGAGGCTACTGGTATCTTCTGTGATAACTAGAGTTGTGTGAAGCTGTCCGAGAACCCAGTGTTTCATGACAGGTCGAAACACATAGAGATCAAATATCACTATATCAGGGATATGGTGCAGAGAGGAGTGGTGAAGCTCCTGTATGTTGCGACGGATGAGCAGATTGCAGATGTGCTGACGAAGCCACTAGCCAGGGTGAAGTTTGAGTACTTCAGAGAGAGGCTTGGCGTTCTTCAGATCGAGGACACTTCGAGGAAGAAGTGATGGACACATTTGCTGAAGCCATTCCAAGCATGTTGGAAGGAGGATCCTTCACATGGCTGTGGATGTAAGCGCTGGATGATGAACATCAGGATGATGTTCTGGTTTCTGCTTGGATATGATCAGTTGGATCATTTTTATGTATGTGTGTACGCATCATGTTGGATGTCGGATATGATCAGTTGGATCATTTTGTATGTATGTACGCATCATGTTGGATGCTGGATATGATCAGTTGGATCATTTTTGTATGTATGCATCATGTTGATGCTGGATATGATCAGTTGGATCATGTATACGTATTTTGTATATGCATCATGTTGGATGCTTGGACCATGTATCTGTATATGTATCAGGTGGATACATTGTATGATTAGGTGGATCATGTATGGTGATATGTATCATGTATTTGTATTTGTATCAGGTGGATACATTGATGATCAGGAGGATCATGTATGATGATATGTATCAGGTAGATACTTGGTATGCATCAGGTAGATGCATTGATGATCAGGAGGATCATGTATGATGATATGTATCATGTATTTGTATCAGGTGGATACATTGTATGATCAGGAGGATCATGTATGATGATATGTATCAGGTAGATACTTGGTATGCATCAGGTAGATGCATTGATGATCAGGATGATCATAGATGACGAGCTTCAAGATGTTGCTCCAGATGACATGCAGTAGGATGTTGCAGTGATGATCAGGATGATCATGGATACATCAGGATGATGTATGGTGAGTATCAGGTTGATACTCTGTGGCCGTGGATCAGGTTGTGCAGATGAGCATGTAATTCGGTGCCTTGGGAGATTTGCAGATGGTCTTTCGAGGTTTTGCCTATGGCATGTAATTCGGTGCCCTGGGACATCTGGCAAATGCTCTTTCGAGGTTTTGCTCTGGGAGGACATGTAATTCGGTGCCCTGGGAGATCTACAGATAGTCTTTCGAGGTTTTGCCTATGGCATGTAATTCGGTTCCCTGGGATATCTGGCAGATGCTCTTTCGAGGTTTTGTCCTATGGCATGTAATTCGGTGCCCTGGGAGATCTGCAGATAGTCTTTCGAGGTTTTGCCTATGGCATGTAATTCGGTTCCCTGGGATATCTGGCAGATGCTCTTGCGAGGTTTTGCCATGACCACATGTAATTCGGTGCCCTGGGAGATCTGCAGATAGTCTTTCAAGGTTTTGCCTATGGCATGTAATTTGGTTCCCTGGGATATCTGGCAGATGCTCTTGCGAGGTTTTGTGGTGAGGTCACATGTAATTCGGTGCCCTGGGAGATCCTATAGGTAGAGCTGTGTGCTCGTAACAGCCTGGGATGCTCTTTCGAGGTTTTGTGATGCACATAAAAGTCCTGAGGATTCCACAGTATGGCCAGTGATGATGAAGACCTACAGGTGGTGGGCCTACATCCAGTATGAAAAAGGACTGGCTCTGTAGAACTTCCTATGACGAGTAGATTCAGAGAATGATTGAGATAGCAGCAGCAGTGACGATGATGATGACTCGATGATGATTATCCAGTGACGATGATCCAGAGAAGATGACTTGTGCTAGAAGAACTGTGCTGAGAAATACCTTCCTAGTTAAGAGGGAGTGTTGATGTATATGTAACTTCGGAATGTATTTCACATATATGTATATTGTATTCCTATAGAGATGTTATTGTTCCTCTATACGGAAGTGTCGTCATTTATATTGTAAGTGTCGTAACTTATACTTGATGGGTTATTAGACCACCTTGTTTGGGGTCGGCCCTGTATAAGTCATGTGGGTCAAAGGGTTATTAGACCACCCTATTGGGGGTCGGCCATGTGGGTCGAAGGGTTATTAGACCACCCTATTGGGGGTCGGCCCAGTCAGCATTATATTATGTGGTTAAGTTCGAGCCTACATGAGTTAGGTAAAAAGGCAAGTCAAGTCAAGTATAAATAGAGTGCGGGAGGCACTCTATTTACTCACTCACTTCTCACACATGCTCTCAAGGAGGAGAGGCGCACTTATGGAGGAGGAGGATCTACTGCTAGGTTATGTCTATCTCTTGGTTGGTTGTATCATTGCTCTATCTATCTCTGAGGAAGTTATTGGGGTTTTTCACCTTTATGGTTTTCCCCAAGTAAATCTTTGTGTCTCTTGTGTGCTTGCATTATTGTCTCCATGATTGATATGCTGTAGATATGCTGTACATGTTGTTCTCTCAGTTAAGATCCTAGATCATATTGAAGTAAATTCAGAAAATTTAACAATAAAAAGTGTCAAAAATGGAGAACGGCCGATGTGGCATGCAAACCGAGGTGACGGGGGGCGTTTTGGAAAAAATACCCAAAAAATATGGGGGTGAGAGCGAGAAATGATCTCAAGCATCATCACGAGATCGAAAAAATGAATCCGATGATATAAAATATACCAAAAATGGAGAGCAACCGAAGTGGCATGCAAACCGAGATGACTGGTGGTGTTGAAAAAAATTGCACAAAAATCGATGTGGAAAAAATAAGAAAACAAGTCGACCATCATGACGGTCTCGTTGTGCTGATTCCAGTGGTGGAAACAGTTCGGAAAATGGACTCCATATGGGTTCAGAATGGCCAAAACAAGAAAAAGTCAACTGACTATAAATAGTGAGCGGGCCCAATATGACATGTGTCATTTGGACTTGTTGACTTTGACTAGGGATCATAGTGGACTAGAGCTGAATTGGCATTTCTGGACGATCCGACCGACCGTTTTCAGATCCGGGAGTTACAGGTATCCCGACAAACTCATACCTGTATTTTCATTGGGTTCGGGGGGGGTAGTGGGTCCCGGGGGATTTTTTGTACGGTCCACGTAGGGTGGACCGTGGGTTTGTAGGATGGATTGGTGGTTGAAGACCACAAGTTCCAGGGTGGATCATACAGCTGGGGACTGCAAGGTTCGGGTCGGAATACATGGTCTGGTACCGTGCGTTCCATGGCATATCTATGTGGATGACACGTGAGATGTTGGCCATGTTACCTTCCTCAAAGGCATCAGGAGCAGGAATAGGATCCTTAAACCAATCGACTTTGGTGGGAAGGAAATCTTTGGACTCAACCGCGAATTGGGTAGCTGGGGTAGAGGAAGATGCTTCTGGGAGGAAATAGGAACGATGGTGCATGTCATCCCAGGGATAATCCGAGGCAGTGAGAGCCTCGAGAATTTACTCATCATTGCGGAAAGTTTGATTCATCAAATCAGTTGACGAGGCAGTGGTAGTTGAAGAGATCATATAAATGGTGTTAATTTCTCTAGATGAGGATGCTACCGGGGGTGGATCTCCTCAATTGTGGGGGGTGCCGTCTCAAGGTCCAAATTATTCATCTCGTAGAGAGCTGCTCTGTAATCTGGGAGATCAGGACAATGATGTGAGTAATGGCTGTAAATACCGAATATGGCACAAGGGTGGTTGGTACGCAGTGAATTATCATGAGGCTTAGGGGTTGGGTCTAGTTCGACAACCGAAATGTTGGGGTCATCGTCAAGCATTTGCGTGTGTTGCTGTAATGTAGGTAATTGTGGACATTGATGAGTTGGATGGCCTAACTCATCACACAACGAGCATTTGGGGGGAGCACGAAACACGGGGGGGGGGGGGTTAACTACTTTGGGCAGGGGTGCAACAGTGTATGGTTGTGGGCCTTGGCCCCCAATGGGCTTGATAAGAGGAGGGGGATTCATCGATGACGAAGGGGTAGTGACACTAGGAGGTGGTTGACTAGTAGTGGCAATGGGTTGCACCGGTTGGAGGATGACATTTGGTGTTGGCAGGGAAATGGGAGGCGAAATATACCACATGGGTAATCCCAAGGTTAACCCGGGGAGGCTAAGAGTAGCCATAACCGGGGTGCTGACTACGCCCGAGGGAGGGAAAAGGAAGGGGATTGTGTGGATGGGTGTAACACCAATGTGACTAGGTACCAATGGTGGTTTGGGTAACAAGGGCGGTTGATTGGTGGGTGTTTGTGTATTGTGGGACAGGGTACATAGGTCAGATACTTCGGTCGTGGGTGACGGGGGTGGAATGGATTGGAATGTTGAGGTCATCGGCGCATCTGAGTAAAGTCCAGGTCCCACAGAGGAAACAAACGAGGTAGTTGCACCACAAACAGGTTGTTCAACCATGGGGAGAACATTTTCAGGTGCAGCGGGGGCATTAGGATCGTAATAGGTGAGTTGGTCGACCTTGACCACGCATCCGTCATGGGGGAACATCATGGTACGAAAAATGATGAGGAAACCGCCTGCATGGAATACATGTAGCTGCATCCAAGTAAGAGGTTATAATCAAGTTGGGCATTGATGACCTCTATGTCAATGAGCACGATTTTCCCAGCCAACTGGATTGGGACATTAGCTAAGAGACCTTGGGGTTGAGCCGAACGACCATTGTAGGCTCGCAACGCAGTGGTGGACTATTGGAGGGTAGGGGATCCCAACTTCTGCCAAACGAATGTGGACATAACGCATGTAGAGGCACCTTCATCGATAATGCACCGATGGATGACAAGATTCCGAACGAAAATAGAAACTTGGAACGTTAGAGTGGAAGGCAGGCGTGGTTCGGATTGGTCCAAATCGAAGGCCATCAGTTGTGAATCATTTGGGTCAATAGCACCAATAGCGGAGAGCAAAGTATTACGCTGTGAAGGACAATTTTTTAAAACTTCTAATGCAGACATGGCTGCAGGAGATTGGGCTAAGTCATCTACAATGTTGTAATTTGACGCAGCACGCACATTGGGGTTATTGTTGATAGGATGAAGTGGGAAACGAGGTGCTTTGGAGGCACCATCTAGTGGAGCTGGAGGTATACGTAACGTCTGATCAGTGGGATGAGCGTTAGCGTTTTTGTCGATGGGAGAGGCTTCAGGGGTGGAGCCATATTAGTTCCGACGGGTTTGGAGGTTGACGTCAATGGATGACATCATTAACAAGTGGTGGGTACCTAAGTCTAACATGGGTTGATCAGGAGTGGCATAAGTGATCTGTTGTTGTGGTGGCACGTTGCCTTGAGGGGGAGCCAACGACTGAGTGTTCACTATGCCTTGGGTTGTTAAGGGGTTTTGCAGCACCAAAGGTTGATGCTGAGGGGGTGGGGGGTTGGGTGGCACCTGAGGAGCCATGTGCCCTTGGCGATGGGCATCATCAGTCCAGAGTTGTCGAGCTCGCTCCAAATGTGGTCAAGTATGTGTGTAGTGGCCATAGACCCCGCAAATAGAACAAGGATGGTTTGTTCACAAATTAGGATTCTTGGCCTGCTTGGGTGGCCGATCAGGGTTCTGGTTGGAAGGTGCCACGTTATTGTTATTTGGGGGATTGGGAGGTTGACCGCCTTGGTCTTGAGGGGGGTTGTTCCCACGGTTACGGTATTTTCCACGGTTTCGTTGGCCCTGTTTGCTGCTGGTTATTTTGGTTCTACTACGGATTCTGTTGGGTGTATACTTTCCCTTGGGCAGCAGGTGGGTTCTGGGGTTGTGCAGGTGCGGGAGCAGGCTACGGTGGGTAATAAGTAGGGGGAGGCTGCGCAGGTGCTGAACCTTGTGGGGGTTGCTTATATGTCTATGGAACAGGTTGTGGGGTTTCCGTAGGGGCTGCCTATGGCTGGTAATAAGCATGTTGGGATTGAGAGGACACAGGAGCTGGTGCAGCCTGTGAGTGGTAATATGGCCGAGGTGCGATGGGGGGGGCATAAGTAGAGGATGCTTGACCAAAGCACTGAGGTGGACAGGAGGGTCCATGGGAATGATGGTGATGTGTCATGGGAGCATACGAATTGGTTGCTCCGGATTGAGATGTAGCCCGCGAAAGGTTAGGGCCATGGCTAGGACGTGCTATGGAAAAGGGTTGAGGATGCGAGGAAACACGGCCAATGATGCCGTCTGTGGCATGGGATGCCTCCGGCGCATCGTGTTGGGAGGAATCGTCGTGAGGGGCGTCAGGTATGATGGTATATAGATAACCCGATTGGGCGTAAATGAGGTCAAATTGCTGGGCTTTGAGGATGGCCTCTTCTTTGGACTGGGGTCGTTCGGATGCCACATCCTTGGCAATGACAGGAAGGAGGGATTTTAGAAGCCAATCTAAGAAGATACGGTCGTCTAACTTGATTTTGCAGAGGCTGCGGCGTCGACGCCACTCATGAATGTGGTCAGTGATGTGGGTAGCCGTGTTCTATCTACAAGACAGTAGGATCTCAACTCCCACATCATAGCGGACAAGTAACTGAAAGAACTGTAGGAAAGTCGAGGCAAGGGAGGTAAAGGTGGCATGGGTCCCATGGGGTTGCTCGATGTACCACTTAGCAGCAGAGCCAATGAGGGTGCGCAGTAATAGATAGAGGCGGACAGAGTCATGCGCTATGGAGTTGGAGGAACACCATAGATGGAAGGACATAATATGGTTCTGGGGGTCCTCACCTGCCTTGCCCTCAAACTTAGGGATGTTGGAAGGAAGCTTGGTTGGCATATGAGGCCATGCGGGATCATGTCTGATGGGATCGTTAGTTAGTCTAGCTAGGTCAGGAAGGTTGAGGCTAGCCATGAATGGAAAACTAGTAGAAGGATGTGATAAACTAGTGGGTGTGACCATGTTGGGGCCAATGCCCCCAAGTGTAGGGGTAGGGTTTGGGATGTTTCCCCCAAGTGGAGGGACAAAAGTGGTATGGGACGGTCCTGCACTGCCAAGGGTAGTGTGAGTCACTGATGGAGTGGGAATAGGAATTCCATCTACTGGAATGGGTACAGTGATCGGAACGGTAGATGTGGGCCCCATAGACGGCATACCCAAAGCAGGGGTGGTAGCTAGTGTGGTGGTGGATGCTCCACCAATGGTCCCTACAAAGAAAGGGATGGAAGTCACGCCAGCCATGGGAAAGGTTAGTGTAGTGTAAAAGGGGTTATCGCCTCAGAATCAGAGGTAAAATAAGGGGTGTCTAGCTCGGGTGACGGAGTGCTATGCCGCTGACGAGTGGAGTCAAGTGACAAGGCTCGAGATCTATGATGAGTGGTATCAAGTGATGAAGATCTATGTCTATGACGGGTGGTGTCAAGTGAACCGTGTTGTGGGGGCTCGCGCTGGAGGCACCGAGAATGTCTCGGGGACTCAATGGTGACAGATGGTGTCAAATATCTGGGGGTTGTGTTGAGTGAAAAACAGCTCGAAAACCCTAATGCAATTGAGTGTGCAGAAGGAGAGCTCAAAAAATATGGCACTCGGGCCAACAACCAACTCAAAACACTTACTGTAACAGCTGTGCTACAATAAGTGGAGTATCAACAAAAATGGTCAGAATACCAACAAGCAACAAGTTTCCTAAAAAATAAAAAGTGGACTCGCTAGACCAAAAGGAGGTAAGGGAGCATGCAAACACCTAGCTAAATAGTATTCTAACTCAACTAGAAGTATCCTCTGCAAGGTGATGAAATCCAAGTCAGACAATATGGATAGTAGAGCTAAGTGGCTAAAGATATCCCCCTACCGGGAGGGACACCGGGTAGTCAATCCTAGAAGAAAGGCAACTAAGATACCCCATTCATGACACGTCCAGAAAAGGTGAATCTGCCATTTAGTTCTATCGCCGTGGTATCCCCATATGGGTGATACCCCTAGAACTGCGAAAGGTAGCCTTCGGTTACTGAATGGAGTGTGGTATTCCACTCAGGCCTCCGGAACCAGTCTGGCGACTTCAACCCTCTTAAGGGAGAGGCCGTTTGATAAACTGGTTGTGACCGTGCCAAAAAATACTAGTGGATTTTGGTTCCCTAATGGACAACAGCTATGTCTCAAGTGTAAGCAACCGAGGGGTGTTATTTGGATGCCTATCCCCCCGATCCTACCTAACCACAAAAATTCTTATGTGTTCCCCAAGTGGGGTTAGAATGTTGGTTGTGTTAAGTAGTATTTTAGGGCTCACTTGAATTAGGTGACAGAGTGTGTGCATGTGAGATGATGAACCCAAGTAAAAGTGCCACGGGGTGGGCAACTTTCTAACTAAAAATAAGAATACAGAATTTAAACTTTGAAATGCAAATTTTTCTCTTTTTCAATTAAAATGCTGAAATTCAAAAAATATTCTGTAAATGGAATAGAAATAAAACTGCAGAAAAGGTTGTAAGGAAGGATGGCTGCAGGTAGGACAGATAATTATGCAAGTGCATAAAATTTTGCAACAAAGTGCTGGGTTGAAAACAGGGAAAAAAGTGCAGAAAACAGATCGTGGGTCTGTGGCAAATCTGGGTGGTCGGACCGCGAAAAACAGCTCAATAGTCATAGACAAGTTGCGGGATTTTGGCCGAAAGATGCAGTCGGACCGCGGGAAACAGGTCAAAAGCCGTAGGCGGGTTGTAGGAAAATGGCTGAAAGCCGCAAGCGGGACGTGGGAAAAAGGCCGAAAGACGTAGGAAAAAGGCTGAAAGACGCCGGCAGGTTGCAGAAAAATGGATGAAAGCCACAGGCGGGACGCCGGAAAATGGTTAACAGCCACAGTCGGATCGCTCCAAACAAGCTAATAGCCATGGTCAGATCGCAGGTAACAGACTTGAATCCGCTGGTAGATCGCTGGAAATAGTTTGAGAGCCGCGGTTGGATCGCAGGTAAATGCCTGAAAGATGCGGTCGGAACGCAACTCCAGGGGGTAAAAGACATAGTTTACGGCAACCGAAAGAAAAAAACAGAAAAATATTGCAGAAACTTAAAAACATCTAAAACTTTAATGCTATAACCAGAAATTCAAAGGAACACTAGGGGAGTCGCCAAAACTGTAGCTAGGTTTTTCACCCTAGCTTGTGCAAATGAGCACCTACTAAGGAGAATGGACTCCTTAGTAGTGGTTCAGAAAAACATTAAATGAAAGATAATACAATAAAATGGAAATTATTCTAAACATGTGCATAAAATAGACAAGACAAGATAATAAAAAGGGTTTTTGTATTAATTATACCTCCAATGTGAAGGTTGGTGGAGCTCTTGCAGCAGTCCAGGACGGTTGCTTCCAAGCTTCCAGCTTTGCTCCTTCTCTTTCTCCAAAGGGTTGGAAATGGGCCAAAAGGGGCACTCAAGGGTGAAAGTAGCTCAAGGGTGAGCTAGGCTTTCAAGAGTAATTTTGGCAGAGTAAGGGTGTATTTGACTATGGATATGAAATGAGGGGCCTCCATCACCTATTTATAGGTTTTTAGTGGTGGAATGCTGGCCCATGGCTTTGGGAACCATATGGTTTAGGTCAGCTGTATAGGGTTTTTTCCTCCTTTTTCCCTCTTTTTCCTCTTTTTTTAATATTTTTTATTCCCTTTTTAGAGGGTTTTTTCTATTTTGGAGGAATTTTGGATTATTTTGGGGGAAAAAAGGGTTTTTTGGCCTTTTAGAGGCTTTTTTAATGGTTTTGTGGCCTTTTGGAGGCTTTTTTAATGGAATTTTTAAGGTTCTGGAGGTAAATATGGTAGGAAATATGGACAAATGAGTCATGTAATGGGGTACATGAGGTAGTGAGCACTTTTTGGGTGTTAACATTGTGTGTTGCTTCCTGAGTTTCAGCTACTGCTTTAGTAGGAGTATCAGCATCCTCAATAATGGGGCTTGCTAAATAGTGCTGATTTACTCCAGTTTCAGTCACTGGAGATGATAGATCCTCAATGATAATAGGCTCCACTACCCTCCTTGATCATAATTGTATATCATTGTAGGGAATCTAAGTAATGGAGTATGCAGGCATGTTGGCAGTCTCAAACTGATGGATTGCTTTATTGTTTGGGTTCGGGTTAGGTTGTGCAGGTAGCTGGGGTCGAAGTGGTGCATTCATGGGTGCGACATTGTTTTGGAAGGGGAGATGTGGTTGCTGATAATGCTGGTGCTGATACTGTTGAGGAGGGTATTGTTGATACTAAGTCTAGTGATGGGGAAAGTTATTTCCTTGGTAAGGGTTCCTCCAGTTGGAATTCTAAGGAGCTTGGTTTGACTGCTGTGGCCAAGGTGTCCATGAATTAGGATTTTGCATTGGGTTTTGAGATGGATGCCACTGGTTGTTGGAAAAATGTGAAGGGAATTGTGTATTCATATTATGCATGTTGTTCATTCCATTCATATTATGCAGAAAAAATGCTGGATCTGGATTCATACCTTGCTTTCTAGGCTGCCATGGTTTCTTCTGTGCCATAAAGTATGCTGGCTCTACATTAGGAATGGACGCCTGTAGGACTACTTTAACCTTAGGTAATGAAGGACACTCTTTAGTTTCATGCTCGAGTTCACATATCCTACACACCTCTACTTTTTCCAATAGGCACTCCTTGAGTGGATGCTTCTTTCTACATTTGGGACAAAATACTCCAAGTGTAAGATCTTCTATTATTTGTTTATATTTTTCCTTCATGGAATCCATATCTGAGGACAGGGAACTGATCATATCTATTTTAAAGTTCTCCAGTAGGTTTCCTATTTCTACTTGAGTGGCACCTCCACTAGCTAACTTCTGAGTCCTAGTGAAAAAATCTTGATCTCGATCCTTGTCTTGTTTGCTGGTTCTGGAAGATCCCCTGGAGTACCTTTGACATAATTCAACAATTTTTTCAAAAGGTTCCTTTGAGATATCGCCTTTGCCAAGCAGATTCAACATGTCAAGGCAATCTTCCCTAATTCCTCTTAGCAAGATGATCTTGAGTACATCCTTGCCAATCTCAGCATGACCAGATCTTTGCAAATTGTATAGTAATCTCTCCACAAAGTCTTCCAAACTCTCTTCATCCTTTTGAACCATTTTGAACAATTCTTCCTTTCTATATCTATTTCTGCAATATTCTTGATATTTAGAAAGGAAGGTGTTCTTCATTTGGTCCCAAGTGGTAATGGTCTCACGACCCAAACTCATGAACCAGCGTAGAGCATTTCCTTTCAAGGTGGCTGGGAATAGCTTCAGCTTCTGAGCACTGGAGGTGTAATCATAGTTGCAATAGAGAATATCAAACTCAAAAAGAAACTCATTAGGGTCCTCAGAGGACTTACCATGGAAATTAGGGAGGACTCATGGTGAGATATTCTTCATAGTAGCTGCTCCAGGTGTCTGAAGGATAGGGAATTCTAATGTAGCCACAATATTACTAGGCCGATTATTTTCTCCTTCTTCCTCCCAGCGGTCTTCATGTTCATTCTCACCCCCATGTTCTCTACCAGCCATGGTTCTGGTCCAAAATTCAATAGTCTCTTTTATGCGTTCTTCCTCTGCCTTAGCTTCTTCCTCTTTTCTCCTCTCTTCTTTTTGCCTTCTTTCTTATTCCGCTATTCTGCAAATTTCCAACCACACCTCTTTAGTAACTCTGGTTCCACCAATATGATAAATCTCCTCTCTATCTGGTGCACCTATAGCACTTCCCTTATCTTCAGGAGTTTTACTTTCTGCAACAGGAGTTGAAGGTCCCGTTGTATTCTCCACTATGGATGTTGAATGTTCAATATTAGGAGGAACAAAATTTCCCCTGCCTGTAGAGTTCTGCTATGGTCTAATGGAAGAATCAGCTCTCGCAATTATCTCATCAATATAAGTGTGTCTCCCCTGACCTTCATTACGACCTCGACCTCTTCCACCTGCGATGTTAGTATTCAAAGGGGGTTCCCGATTTGTTTTTCTTGTATTCATGCATGCCGTAAAAATATTGAACTAAATTAAAATCAAATGAAACCAACTACTAACTCTGTCTATCTATTACCATCCCCGGCAATGGCGCCAAAATGTTGGGCACTCTATATGTCAGTTAATTAAAACTAACACACAGAATGATCAATATAAATTGTCAAACCTAGGAAGGTCTTTTATTTCAAAGGTAATAAGCACAATCTATGCATAAACAGATTAAGCAGTTGATTAATGAATGTAATTAATGATCCTACCTAGATGCTCAGCTAGCTCATTCCCTAAGCAACTAATCTAATTCACACATCTACAAATCCCAATTGAAACAATCCTTCTTACAGAATCAATCCAGAAAGTTAATGATCTAATAATGAAATGAAATGAGATTACTTTTGCAAGAAGTTAAATCCTTGTGATCATCAAACTACAACATTCAACCTTTACCAAAATGATCTATCCAGTGACTACTGTAACTCCAACATTTTCTGTCTAATCTATGTATGCAATTAAAGATACAACAACAACCAGAATTGAAATACAAGCTTGAACTCTACTGATGATTACTGGAAGTCCTAGAAAGCATAAATAACTACCAATTGATTGGGATCGAACTTGGCTGTTACAGCTGATTAAAACACACATGCAATTAATTGAATTGTTCTACACAGTCAATTGACACACCACTATGCTATAGCTATTCAAGATGCAATTGTAAACTACCAGCAAGGAAGCTAATCTCTGTTACAACTATCAACAATGTTTGCAACATTCCACACCACACAACAGAAATGAATTTAAACTATACTCTATTACAACTATCAGCAATGTCTGCAACATTCCACACCACACAACATAAATGAATTTAAACTATTCTACCTACTTAAATCGACTATCTCTGTGAGAAGGCGGGCCCTGGCCTTCTAACAGAGACGCCGAGAGTCACAACTAATTAAAACTCAAAAGTGAAGAATTTTGCTCTCATATTATTAATGGAAGATCATGAGCTTCAATGCTCTGTTACAGCTTACACAGTTAATGATTGTCCAACCCCAGGCTAGCCTTCTGGAATTTATACAAAAAGAAAGACAGTTTCAGATCCACAAAAATAGCACAGCAATGAAGATCTATGATCTTCATGCTGCGTAGTTATAGCTAATTGATACAACGTGTTGAATAGTGTTGTTAATACCAAAGGATGTTGCTGTCCTGATGGCAGTTGGATCAATAGACTTGACAGCCAGAATGCCACTTGTCTGTTGCAGCTAAGCTCTTCTTCAATGGGATCTGTTATAGTGGAAATCTATTACAGCTCATGTGGAGGATGCACTGTCCCTTAGAATATGAGGAACTGACGTTGAAGAGTCACAGCTGGCACTGTTGGGCTGATACACCTGTGCTTTTAGACCTTGGCTAAATAAAGTCACATAAATTAGTATAAACCAAGGACTAAGATCCATAATCTTTAATAGTCTTAGGCATAAAAACAAATAAAGTAATAGCAAATTATACCTATCAATGTTATAGATTGATCTGGAAAGACATGGATATAGCTCATGAAAATAGGATGGAATTACGGCAAAAAGGTGTAATAGAGGTAGCCAAAAAGGGGCATTTCCTGAACCCAACATGTTGCTTCTTCTACAACTATTTAAATTTTATGAGCTGCAAGCACTGTGCATTATGAAAAAAAATTATTAGACATCTTAGGAATGCATATAGAAATATAAAACATCAATATTTAACATAATAAAACTTATGGAGTCATTTACAGAGTTAATATGTCTTCATTTCTTTTGCCCATTCATGCAATTATGGTTTTTGCCCATATTGTCAACAATTTGACAAAACAATCACTTGCACTTTTCTGCTCTAAATATCTATGATGTATGATAAGCTCATTCAAATTCTAGCTATGCACCATTATTCCCTGCTGGACAAGCTTTCCAATGCATATCCATGTGATCCTTTCCGACATCGGGTGTGGAAATTACATTACTCCAAATGTGACAATTTTCACCACAATTCTGTATATTTTTACACAGTTGCAAAATATCCTGAGCTACCAACTTCAGCCACCTGTAGAAGCAAATCTAGAAAGATTCAGGAAAACATTTCTACCAGGAGAGGTTAGTCCATACAACAAGTAACACCCAACAACTTGCATATCTTTGATCCGATGCACCATTCATCTTCTATAAAATTCTAGGTTTGACTACTTTTCAGTTTTAACATTTTCCAAAATTTCAAATTTTGGGCCAAAACTGGCTATTTCCCAAATGGTGCATTTATGGAAAATCTTTGTCTAACCTGAATTGTCTGTTTTAATGAGAATAAGAAGTGCCCACTTTAGTAAATTTCTTCAAACCTTCATCTAAGGTCTCGTTCATCCGCTGCAAGCTTTTCAAAATCTCCAAAAAGTGGCCCGGAATAGTGCTTTTTGGTCTTCTCACTCACCCCGAATCCACATCCTTTGGAGTTTGGCTCCAAAATTCCACACTTAACATCGTGCTTACTCCATGACAGCTCCATATCAGTTTCATCTCTATCCGACCTTCTGTCAAGCGTTGGGACACTAATTTATATAAGCCATTAATCCCAATTTTATGCCAAATTTGAGCATAACGGGCTCAGGATCATCACTAGGCCTTCCATGGCCTTCGTTAATGGCCTCAAAGCAATACATGAATCATCCAATTCTGATTCCGCATGCTCCTGTAATACAAAAATCAAGTTTCGGGCTCTATACTTTTTTTTTTTTTTATCTCACAATACGTAGGTCTCGCAACCCGCAATCCCACAATTGTAGGTGCAGAATTCCAACCTTCCAACCTGGAACATACACCTTTCCACAATCCGCAATCCATATTACGAGTGCACAATGCCAACATGCAAAATCCAAAATTTTGCGGTTCCACAATCCCGCAATCCTATAATACGCAATTGCGGGTGTGGAATGCCAACACCCAAAATAAAAAAATTTACGGTTCCGCAATCCTGCAATTGCGGGTGTGGAATGCCAACACACAAAATTTGTAATTCCTCTTCTCTGCAATCCACAATTGCGGAAACACCTCATCCGCTCCTGCAACTTGCGGGGCTCATATTTCCCTTGTCCCTTAACCAAATGAGACACGTCTGGTACCGTTGGAAAGCTGTTGGAGATATCTATGCAATGGTGTGATCTTCATCCACACCTAAGAACTCTGATCCTGACATTTTTTGAATGAAAAATCCACCCGAACTTCATCAATACTGCATTAAAATGTTCTATTACCTTCATGTAACTTAGAGTTTGGCCCAAGCAGCCCTAGTGTTGCAACATGGGCTCTGATACTACTCTGTCACGTCCCCTCCCATCAATCCGATGCAAGGTTGGAAACATGATCAAACATACCAGGCTTATTTGACAATCTCAACCCCATACATTACTAATAAATCGATGGCTAAATAAAAACTTATGTATACATAATTATACTCAACAAACACAGTGGAATTAAACACTATGTATATTCATAGTTTCATCATGCATACAATAGTCATTAATTATCACATTGCATAGAACAAGATGTCTTTCATTTCATCAACATGAACGGCTATCATTCAGAACAGAACACAGAATGATCATAGCTTAACCATATAGAATACTTATCTTGAAATGTAAATGTCCAAACAACTGGCTATGTGAGAGCAACGTTCCACCCAACCATAGGTCTTTGTCCAACCTGTATTCTTTCAGTTGAGAGACCACCCCCGAGCTGGGTTGTATATCCACAAATGAGGAACTAGATGGGCTCACTTACAGCCATGGTTTCACTCAACATCTATGCTAAGCTATAGCTAGGGTTTTCACCCTAGCTTGCGCAAATGAGCACCTACTAAGGAGAAGGGAATCCATAGTAGTAGTTCAATAAAAATAGTAAAAGAAAGACAGTAAATTTAAACTAGCATGTGCATGAGACAATAAAATATATTAAAAATGGTTTTTGTATTGATTATACCTCCAATGTGAGGTTGGTGAAGCTCTTACAACAATCTAGGAGGGTTGCTTCCAAGCTCCAGTGTTGTTCCTTCTCCTTCTTCCAAAGATGTTTTGGAAATGGGGCCAAATGGGGTTCTCAAGTGGAAATTAGCTCCAAAGGGAGAGCTAGGGTTTCGTGAGAATTTTTGGCAGAGTGAGGATAGGGATGATTGTGGATGTGAAATGGGGAGCCTCCATCACCTATTTATAGGTTTTTAGTGGTGGAGTGTTGACCCATGGTTTTGGGCACCATATGGTTTAGGTCAGCTGTATAGGGTTTTTGCTTCCTTTTTTCCTCTTTTCCCTCTTTTTGTATTTTGTATTCCCTTTTTAGAGGGTATTTGCTATTTTTGGAGGAATTTACATTATTTTGGGGAAAAAGGAGGGTTTTGGGCCTTTTGGAGGCTTTTTAATGGTTTTTTAAGGTTTTGGAGGCAAATATGGTAGGAAATATGGACGAATGAGTCATGTAATGAGGGAGATGACGTAGTGAGCACTTTTTGGGTGTTAACAGATTGCCCCCTGATGTGTGAGGGCAGGAGCTCATCGTATGACCGATAGACATCATAGGTCTTTTATGGTTTTCCTGGGATGTGGAGAGAAGAAGAAACGAACTAGAGCCCGGAACAACGGTCCTGAACCAACTGCAAAAATTGAAGATACGTGACCTCAATAGTGAATGAGGAATAATCTCAACATATGGACGAGGTCGGCATTCCCATGCTCATATCAAGATCTATAATAATAACAAGGAGGTCCAAAAAATGGGGTCCGGAAATATACATGGCCTCAAACAATGAATGAGGAAGAATCTCAATATGTGGATGAGGCAGGCATTCCCATGCTCGTATCAAGATATATATAAAAAATAACATTGAGGCCCAAAAATGGGAACCGAAATGATACATGGAGAACCACTGTGTACATCATAAGGGTTCAAAGGGGACTCAGAATCTAGGATATACTACTGGGATGACCATGTCTGAGCTGAAGAATTGATATACTAGAATAACAATAGTGTTGCTGAGTGTGGTACCAAAGGAATTGATGAGCTGTTGGATCATAATGACGGGGAGTCATACCCTCAATGGTACACTGAACTGGAACTAAACTGGGTACTCAAGGAAGCATATAACTAGATGGCTTCCGAATATAATCGCCAACGCAACCCGGACATTCATGGGAACATATAACTGGGCGTTGCGAAGTGACTCACCACTGTGCTAGAGTCGGGGGAAATCCGGGGTCTTCGACCAATAACTGAAGGGATATATACCCTGCGCGATTCTCAACGATGCGATGAAGGTGTTGAAGTCGAGCATGTGAGAAACAACCACTTGGAGAGGCATTGATGACTCTGCTCAAAATGGTTTGTAGGAACTCACCACACATAGTGATGAGTCCAAGGTGGAGGGACCTCTGGGTCTATCCTTTAGAATAGATGGGCTGGCGTCGACAGAGGGAGACCTGCAACTAGCAAGGCAATGATGTTTCCTTGATAGGAGCACGAGGTGGAGAATCGAAGTGTTAGAGTACTGATGGTAGGACTGACATACTGTGGGGGTGGGGAATAACTAGGCAAGTAGAGTGGGTGGACTCAAACTTCCTTTGTTTAGAGTATGATGGCGGGGATGATTGGGCAGCATATGAAACTAACTAGTGGAAAAGGGATCATAGCTGTAATGGATCAAGGATGGTGACTGGGATGACAGATACTGAAGTTGGTGTAAGATGGCAGGAGACTACAGAATACTCTGAACAAAGGTGACCTTATTGGGGGTGCTGCCGAGATGATCGATCATAGTGCCAAGAGGCACGGGGGGGGGGAATTCTTTATGGTGTAGGGAGCTGGATGAAGTGTTCTCAAAATGGTACTGTCGTGTGATTTATACTAGCCCAGGATAGTTCATGCTCGTGATTGCTTTCAATTTTAAGGAGTTTGAAAGCAATAAGAAGAATCTGAAATAATGGAATGGTATCGTCGTGTGGATTTGTACGAGCCCAGGACGGTGTGTGCTCATGGTTGCTTTCAATTTTAGAGAGTCTGAAAGCAAAAATAAGACTCCAGGGGGGTGCTTTTTCATGTGTTAGTCTCCAAGGCCCGAAGAAGCATAAAAGGATGCAATGAAGAACTCTTCTAGCCGGTGTGACTAGAGTATTCCTTTTTCATAATTAGTCTACCAGGTCTGGAAAAGGGTTAAACTTATACCAGATAGATGCCCTTTCAGGTACTTTGATGAGCATGAAAGAAAACAAGATTTCTTGGCGATCCTTTCATTTTTTTAGAAGTCAGAAAAGAGCTTAACAGAAACTCCCTAAGTGCCTTTTTCGTAAAGGACTTGTCCGGCCCAAAAAAGGGATAAAATTATATCGAACAAAAGGAATGGCCAAGCAAGGAGGAAGTGATCAATCAAGGAACATCGATGAGAACCAAGAACGAGGGTGGGGGGGGGAACATTGGTGGGCCTCCTTGCAGGATGATGAATGGTGGAAAAATAACGAAATAATTGCAGTATGAATGGAGTGAATGGCTCATGTAAAAATGTGTAACAATCGGATGGTGGCTGATGTGGTACGCCAACTGAGGTAGCAAGGTGTCAGCACACAATGTTGAAATTGTACTTGTTGAGAGTGAGAAATGATCTCAAGCATCATCATGAGCTCGGAAAACTGAATCTGGCGATATAAAAAGTGTAAAAAATGGAGAACGACCAAGGTGGCACGCAAACAGAGGCGACGGGGGGCATTTTGGGAAAAATACCCAAAAAGTCTAGGGGTGAGAATGAGAAATGATCTCAAGCATCATCACGGGCTTGGAAAAAGGAATCCGATGATATAAAGTATATAAAAAATGGGCTATGGCCGATGTGGCACGCAAAACGAGGTGACAAAGGGTGTCTTGGGAAAAAATACTAAAAAAACGATGTAGAAACAATAAGAAAATGAGTCGACCATCATTACGGTCTCGTCATGCTGTTTCCAATGGTGAAAATGGTTCGAAGAATGGAATCCGTATGGATGCAGAATGGCCAAAACAAGAAAAAGTCAACGGGGTATAAATAGTAAGTGGACCCAAGCATGACAAGTGTCAGTTGGACTATTGACTTTGACTAGAGATCATAGTGGACCAGTGCATAGTTGGTGTTTCTGGACAATTCGACCGGCCGATTTCAGATCTAGGAGTTGCAGGTATTCCGTTAAACTCATACCTGCATTTTTTGTTGGGTTCGGGGGGGGGTGGTGACTTGATGGTATGTGTCTACTGGCTTGATTGTTTTTTATGTCAGATTTTGTGTATGATAGCTTTGAGATATTGATATGCTGGTACTGACTGATGTATGATATACAGATGTTGGACCAAGGCCACCACCGGGGCATGTAGACTGCAGGGGGCATGTGGCAACACCAGCCCTGCTAGGCCGAGGGGAGGTGTGTCGACAGGACGCTAAGGGGACTCTGGAGTCCTTAAGAGTGCTTCTAGATCGTTTGCTGGTTGGAGTGACTGATGAGGGGTGGCAGGGTTTGGATTAGGAGGTGATTCAGGATTGTCTCGGGGCGCCATGGGATTTCCAATCAATCACGATCCAGGTGGCCATATTGGTGGAGAGGGGTCGGGCACAAGAGCTTGTAGGGGATGAGGAGCTGCCAGAGGAGGAGCGGGGTGAGGACTCGGAGGCAGCTGATGCAGGAAGTGATGGAGGGTATGACTCTCAGTAGGGAGTACAGAGGACTCCCCCCCGATTTTGTAGCTATGGCATGTATTCTATGAGGCTTGTCGATGTATAGATATTTTTTGTATAGCTGAGTGCTGAGGTACTCAGGACATGTGTAGGAAATTGACGTTTATTTTTTATATATATATGCACATGGATGCATATTTTACAATTATGATTTAGTGTACGCATGTGGATGCGCTTGAGGTTTGTTATATGTTTGTATTGCACGTGGATGCAAGTAGTGTAGGATGGTGGGCACATGGATGCCCCTTATGTATTTTGGTTTATGTATTGCACATGGATGCAACGGTATGTGTTTTGGGTAGGCACGTGGAAGCCCCTTTATAATTGTGTGATTATGTTATTGCACATGGATGTAAATATTGTTGGATAATAGGCACATGGATGCTCCTTGTTGTAAATTTAATCTTTTTGGAATTTTTATATATTTTTTGATGGTATGATATGGTATGATGATGCATGATGATAGTTTACATGGTGTGATTGATATGCCAATCTAGGACGTTGTTATCTATTTGATCTGCGACACTATTTTGAGCTCTTGGGACATGGGTGAATGTTATGGATTCAAACTGTCGGCTAAGCTATTTTGTGCGCAGGAACTTTCTAAAAAGGCAAGGATCACACACTTGGTAGTAGTCGTTGAGCTGGGAGACAAGTAGCTGGGAGTCAAGGAACACATGAAGGTGACATATGCCTATCTGAAGGGAAGCAGTCAGGAGACCGGTCATAGCATCACACTCCGCCTGGTTATTGGTAGTAGCACCTATGCACATTCCGTCAAGGTGAATCAACTCATGTGAAGGGGAATATAAGACCCATGTTGCAGAAGCCAGGTTTGGAGACTAGCGGCTTGCTCCATCGACGAAGCCAAGGTAATAAGGTGGAAGATGGTTCATCTGTGATCATGCAAAAATGAGGAATGTAAGGTTGCGGTAAAAAAGGTGAAAAACAAAAAGAAAGCAAACTATACAATATGGACCAATGGGGCCGTGAGTTTGATCAAGGGTAAAGGCGTTTAAGATGCAACCCATTACGGGGGTTGTGTAAAGGGTGGCCTTTGGAGATAGTTAAAATATATGCCCCATTTTCGAGGTAGGTCTGCACGATGCAAGGGCCTTACCACATGGATTCAAACTTCCCTTTACCAGTCTTGTCGTGGGCTTGGTCATAGGCAAGAATGAGGTCCCCTTCGCGGAAAGTTCGTGGATGGACATGTTTGTCATAACCGGCTTTGGAGCAGTTCTTGACAGCTTCAATGGCTTTGGAGCGGTTGTTCCAATGATAGCAAAAGTTGTTCAAGTGGAGAGGTGTCTGGTAGAATCTCAATGGCGATGTGTAAGGCAGGTATCTGACACTCGATGGGGAGGATAGACTCTACACTGTGAAATAAATGAAATGGGGTAAAACCAGTGGCGGTCTTGGTTGATATACGGTAAGCCCATAATGCAGGGAAAAGCATGTGATGCCAATTGGACTTATGCTAGTCAACAGTGCGTTGGAGGATGGTTTTTAAAATTTTGTTAATGGCCTCCACTTGGCCATTCCCTTAGGGGTAGTAAGCAGAGGAATACTGATGTTCAAACTTCAGAAGAGTGGAAAACTCGCGCCAAATGGCCTCTTCAAAATGTGAACCATGGTCTGAGACTAGTTGTTTGGGGACCGCGAATTGTGTGATAACATGGTTAAAAAAGGAATGGGTAGCAGTGTTGGATCTACAATTGAAGGTGGGCATGGGTTCAGACCATTTGGTGAAGTAGTCGACGGTGACAATGATGTACTTATGGTTGTTTGTGGATGAGGGTTTACATTCCATGAAGTCGATAGCCCATTTGCAGAAGGGACCAACGGTGACAACTGGATGTAGCGGAGCGGGTGGTGTCCGAGCCTTGGGGGAAAAAAGTTGGCAATTATGGCAATGTTTGACCACTGTGATGCAGTCGATAAAGAGTGTAGGCCAGAAGTATCCGATGCAGATGACCTTTTGGGTGGTGGCCATTCCAGAGAAATGTCTGCCGCAGATGCCGCTATGACAGTGATTGAGCACTTGTTCAGCATCTTTGTGTGTAAGGAAATGACGGAGAATAGTATCAACCCCTTGCTAGTAAAGGACATTGCCTAAGATGATATATCAAGAGGTGTGGTGATGGATACGACGGAGTCCATCACGATTGATGTCGGGTCTAAACTTCTATCTGCGAAGGTAGAGCAAAATATCACCGTACCATCAGTCATCGGACAAGATGATGAACAAGTGATTGTCAGGTAACTCATCGGAGATTTATGGGGATGGCAAAAGGGATGGGAGGTTGGTTATGAGCTGGGAAAGTGCGAGGGCTTTAGTGCTCTTAGGGGTTGTAAAAGTGAGGTCATATTCTTGGAGGATAATTACCCATTTAGCAACGTGACCTTGCAGAAGTCGTCGGTTCAAGAGATAGACCATGGGGTTGGAATCAACGACAACTGTGGTATGACTGAGTAAAATGTAATGTCGCAATTTTTGTACAGAAAAGACTACGGCAAGGGCTAGCCTCTCTTCATACGGGAAACGTAGGGGTGGTCCAGAAAAGGTCTGGCTGACGTAGTAAATAACATGCTCCTAGCGAGCAATGTCTTCTTGAACCAAGACCCTTGAGATGGCGTGATCGGATGCCGAGACGTAAAGGATGAAGTCCTGAGAGAAATCCAGAGGGGAGATCAAAGGGGCTTGCATGAGAGATTTTTTAAGGGCTTTGAATGCAGCTTGTGCCTATTCATCCCAAACAAAGGGGATGTGAGTACGAAGTAGGTGTAAGAAACCATGAACTGTGGTGGCATAATCAGGAACAAAGCAACGGACAAAATTAGATTTCCCCTGCAAACTCTGGAGTTGCCGGAGCATGCAAGGTGTAGGAAGGTCGATGATGGCTTGGAATTTGAGGGGATCAACAGCGATTCCTTTATTGGAAACAATGAAACCTAACAACCGGCTTGCCGGAATGCAAAAGACACACTTGAGTGGGTTCAAGTGGATCTTATACTTGCGACAACGCAAAAAAACTTGCAGGAGGTCGTTAAGGTGGTCTGATCATTTCCGGGAATGAGCTGTAAGATTGTCAAGATAGCCTAATAGGATATGGACCAAGCCGTGAAAACAATAGTTCATGGCCCACTGGAAGGTGGCACCAGCATTTTTAAGGCCAAAAGGCATGACGTGATAGGCAAAGGTGCCCCATGGGGTGGTAACGACAGTCTTGTATTGATCTTCCTTGTGGATCTTAATCTGGTTGTATCCAAAGAAACCATCCACGAAGGATAGGACTTCATGCCCCGCAAACACATCAATGAGTTGGTCAATGAATGGTGTGGGGAAGTTGTCTTTGGGACAGTCTCTGTTTAAATCACGGAAGTCAGTACATAGTCTGATGGTGCCTTGTTTCTTGTTGACAGGGACGGGGTTAGAAACCCAAGTTGTGTATGCAATAGGATAAATGAATCCTGATGTGCGTAGTTTCTCAATCTCTGCTTTAATGGAAGGAAGCTTTGATGGATGAATAGGGCATTGTTTCTGGCGAACGGGGGGTACATCTGGTGTTAAAATTCAATATGCTAAGACAGAAAATAGCAGCATTACATTCCATTTCACAATAATAGCATATACAGGATCACTGAAGAAACAACAAGCATAGCATAAACACAAGAGACAGAGATTTATCCTGGGAAACCCTCATGGGGTAGAAAACCCAGTAAAGCTTCCTCAATATAGATGACCAGCAATATACAAAGATGCAAACCCTGAGCATAAGCTCCTTCTCCTCCATAGCAGACCTCTCCTCCACAAGTGCGCCTTTCTCAAGTGAGTGAGTGTGTATAATGAGGAACACACCTCCTCTATTTATACACTACTCTGATATGTATTTTACACAAGTACACGTAGGCTCGTATTTAACCAATAGGTTAAATACCCCACTACAACTAACTGGGCCGACCCCTCTAGGGTGGTCTAATAACCCTTTGACCCACAATCCGACGGAGGAATAAACATCTCCGGATTTACAATAAGATCTTCACGGAGGAATGAAACATCTCCGGAATAATAAAGTACAAATATAATATTCTTTGAAGTTACAATATCTCAACACTCCCCCTTAACGAGAAGGATATTATAACAACATCTGCACGAGCAAGGAGTCATCAACATCATATATGATACATCTATAAATCATTGGAAGCTTTCTTCAATTCATCATCATCAGTAACTTGACTAGTTACTGGAACATCAACATCGTCATCAGCATCGTCATACGATCATCAGCATCGTCATCACACGATCATCATCATCATCGTCACACGATCATCAACATCGTCATCACACGATCATAAGCATCGTCATCACACGATCATCAGCATCGTCATCATACGATCATAAGCATCGTCATCACACGATCATCAGCATCGTCATCAGCATCGTCATCACACGATCATCAGCATCGTCATCATACGATCATCAGCATCGTCATCACACGATCAGCAGCATCGTCATCACACGATCAGCAGCATCGTCATCACATGATCAGCAGCATCGTCATCACACGATCAGCAGCATCGTCATCACACGATCATATTTACAGGATGATCAATCCTGCTCTCTTTAGGACATGAGTCCATGGATGATACAATCCAGATCAAGTTCCAGGATGATCAATCCTTATCACAACTACAGAGCCAGCCCTGTTTCATGCTGGATGTAACACAACTACAGAGCCAGCCCTTTTTCATGCTGGATGTATCACAACTACAGAGCCAGCCCTTTTTCATGCTGGATGTATCACAACTACAGAGCCAGCCCTTTTTCATGATGGATGTATCACAACTACAGAGCCAACCCTTTTTCATGCTGGATGTATCACAACTACAGAGCCAGCCCTTTTTCATGCTGGATGTATCACAACTACAGAGCCAGCCCTTTTTCATGCTGGATGTATCACAACTACAGAGCCAGCCCTTTTTCATGCTGGATGTAACACAACTACAGAGCCAGCCCTTTTTCATGCTGGATGTATCACAACTACAGAGCCAACCCTTTTTCATGCTGGATGTATCACAACTACAGAGCCAGCCCTTTTTCATGCTGGATGTATCACAACTACAGAGCCAGCCCTTTTTCATGCTGGATGTATCACAACTACAGAGCCAGCCCTTTTTCATGCTGGATGTATCACAACTACAGAGCCAGCCCTTTTTCATGCTGGATGTAACACAACTACAGAGCCAGCCCTTTTTCATGCTGGATGTATCACAACTACAGAGCCAGCCCTTTTTCATGCTGGATGTATCACAACTACAGAGCCAGCCCTTTTTCATGCTGGATGTATCACAACTACAGAGCCAGCCCTTTTTCATGCTGGATGTATCACAACTACAGAGCCAACCCTTTTTCATGCTGGATGTAACCTAGAGTAATTCTAGGATTTGTCACGTACATTTTGAACCGAGGTCCAGGGACGATTCAGTCCTGTCATTCAGTTATCGGAGACCTCATGTCTACGGCTCTTCTTTAGGACTGAAGCCCGGGAATGATCCAATCCCCTCAACTGTCCACTAAGGACTTCATTCTCGGAGACCTCACGTCTACGGCTCTTTTTAGGACTGAAAGTCCAGGGATGATCCAATCCCCTCAACTGTCCACTAAGGACTTCATTCTCGGAGACCTCACGTCTACGGCTCTCTTTAGGACTGAAAGTCCAGGGATGATCCAATCCCCTCAACTGTCCACTAAGGACTTCATTCTCGGAGACCTCACGTCTACGGCTCTCTTTAGGACTGAAAGTCCAGGGATGATCCAATCCCCTCAACTGTCCACTAAGGACTTCATTCTCGGAGACCTCACGTCTACGGCTCTCTTTAGGACTGAAAGTCCAGGGATGATCCAATCCCTTCACATGTTCACCAAAGCAGAACATGTATCCTCATCATCAAAACATGTATAACCACAACATGTATCATCATCATCAAAACATGTATAACCACAACATGTATCATCATCATCACAACATGTATAACCACAACATGTATCATCATCATCACAACATGTATAACCACAACATGTATCATCATCATCACAACATGTATAACCACAACATGTATCATCATCATCACAACATGTATAACATGTATCATCATCATCACAACATGTATAACCACAACATGTATCATCATCATCACAACATGTATAACCACAACATGTATCATCATCATCACAACATGTATAACCACAACATGTATCAACATCATCAAAACATATATAAACATCTATCATCTATCATCAAAAGCATGTATACATCTATCATCAAAACCATGTATACATCTATCATCAAAAGTATGTATACATCTAATCATCAAAAGTATCTAGCATGTATACATCTATCATCAAAAGCATGTATACATCTAATCATCAAAAGTATCTAGCATGTATACATCTATCATCAAAAGCATGTATACATCTAATCATCAAAATAAATAATGTAAGAGTCCTAAATCTAAATATTTCTAAGTAACTGGGTGTAGAGAACAGGTTACCTCATCAACGACCTTGTTGTTTGATGAGACAATCTCATCAGTAGTGACTATACTACTCCCCCTTTCGAGGAGGGTCCTTTTGAACTACACCAAGCTTGTCTCGGAAGTATTCAAACTTCACTCGAGACAGAGGTTTGGTTGGTAACTTCTTCACTTGACGTAGAGGCTTGGTTAGTACAATGGTATCCTGTTACAAATTCAAAAATTTTAGAGTTCCTTTCTGTGTCATATCTTGTTAGTTCCCTATGTTCTTTGACTTATCATGGAACACTAGATTCTATGTCATCTTGATACAACTCTAAATATCACATAGGATCTCAGTTGGTTCTATCTCTAAGTCAAACAATCCTAAAGCCAAACTTCTTCACAACTAGCAGAGCAAGCAGCCATATATTCTGCTTGTGCTGAGAGTCACACTAGACTGCTTCCAGCTAAACCACGAGATCATGGCTAATCCGAGACAATAACATCCTCTCGATGTGTTCTTCTTGTCTGATACACTTCCTGCCCAAACAGAATCTGAATAGCCATCTGAAGTCATGATCTTCAAGATATCATAGATCAAATTCTATCGTGTCCTTTATGTGCCTCATCACATACTTTGCAACTATCAGGTAAACACATCTAGTTTTCACTAGATACAAACTCAAGGTGTTCATAACAAAGCATATATCTAACCTAGTATATGTTAGATATATCAAAGACCCAATAAATGACTGTACAGAGTTATATCCACTAACTCTGATGAGTTACCCCCTAACAGCTTCAAGTTGGAATCCATAAGAGTGGCCATTCCAACACCTCAAGTCATATTTCTCATCATACGTTCCCTGGTAGAGAAATATTCCTTCTGAGCCTTGCGATACTTCCAGACCTAGGAAGTAAAGCATCAATTTGAGATCTTTCATTTTTTTTTTTTTTTTCATTTCTGCATTGAATGATCTTCTGCATATCTATCTGTGCCATCTCTCGTTAGATGGGTCTACTGATATGAGCCTCAATATCATTCGAACTCTGTGGTGAGTTCCTTCTTGCATCCATGTCATATGTGTATCATATTCAACCTTGTAGCAAAGGGTTGAGATCCACATCACCCATGGTGATCATTAAGCTTATCAAATTATTATCGATCCTAGGTACCTATACAGAACCTGATTCATACTTCTTCTTTAATTACACCATACTTGGAGCAAACATCTTGTCGTGATTCTCTTCCCCTTTCTAAGAGAATCTTCTAGCCATGAGCCTTCTATATTTTGTTTGATTTGTAAATCTTCTTGTTTGAACATCCACCACTTGTACGATGTCCATCATTCTTCATGACCTTTCCTACAAATCAAAATTAAGTACATGATTAGTAATACTTCATAATCATCAAAAGATAACCCATTATGCATACAGATATCATTTACATAGTGATGCAACTATTTTGACCAATACTTTGGCACAACACTTTTCCATATCCTGTATGCATACAGTGGCTATCTAGATGCCTTCCATCTCTATCAGAACATACTATCGAGAGTGTGCACAACTCTCAGCATGTTAGCAAGGAGGTTTCATTCTAGACAAGCAACAATGGAATGTTTGTCCAAACATATGCACATTAGTTGTATACTGTTCAATGCTCTATGAATGTTTACACTCAGCATTATATATTCTAGGAATACAAATATGCATGCAGGCAATATCATTACTATTTCAAATAGCAACTCAAATACTTATCTTTTATGTTTGTGTGGCTGCCTCCCGCTTGATCTTCTGTATGTCTTTTGAACTTCTATTCATTCTGTACCACTGTGCATGCTCAAGAGTCATCCTCATGATCTCATACACAAACATACACTCCTTAGTATATTCTAAATGCTATCAAAACTAAATAATCTTGAAAACGTATAGTCATGATTATATTCAAGATTTCAGGGAAGTCTTCTTTTACTCATGCATATCATTTATAAAAGATATAATATGCATAATCCCTTGATTACTAACTTTATGAATAAGCATAACCAATCATTCCAAGTATACTTGTATAAGGGATCCTAACACAAGGTAAGATTCATGGGAAACATACCTGGATTAGTATACCTACTTGGTTATGTACAACATACCTAAACAATCTCTTCAATGATTTAGAGATCCTGAGCTAGAACCTGCATGTCTCATAGGTTAAGCATAATATAACAAAGTCATACATACCTCGTAAGTAGAACAAAGATTATGGATGAGTCTTTGTCTTCATGTTTTCATGGTCATGGAGCCTGATTTGTCTTTTGTGATGTACCTGTATCTTGTTAGCAGACAACCTCAACCTCACACAACACCATAATGCATTAGTACAATCATAAGTGTCAACACCCTAACCAATGAATATCTTCTATCATGCATTCATAATTTTGTTAAGGTGATACAACAAATCTAAAATCAAGATTGTACTAACTGTAATAACATGAAGACAAACATACCATAAACTTAATCATGAACAAATCTCAAAACATACCTCGATGAGTCATACCTATCGAGATCGCTTGTAATCTCCTTATGTAAAGCCTTATCCTCATCTCCCTCTGAAACATGAACTCCTTCACTTATGTAGGTGACCAATCCATCTTCTTCTAGGATTAACCCTATCCACTTGATTTGCAAGAGCTGGACCTGGAGCTGGATATGGGTTTGTCAGAGAAACCCCAAAAATTCAAACTTTGAATTTCAAACTTCCGAAAGGATAGAGATATGCGCCTTGATGAGCTGATCAAACTGATATATTCAGAATTTGAAAACTGCAAAGTTTTACTCCTCAATTTTGCCTTTGAAACTTTCGGATTCACTGGACGTGACCCTGAACTGGGGTTTGATGAAGCCCACTCTTTTTCCCCATCAAAAAGTTTGATCCAAAGCTCTAAGCTTCTATTATTCTGAGGATCTTCCAGCCGTGGTCACAGATTTCAAAAATTCCCATTTTTACAGAAGCCCTAATTTTCCGCTTTTCTGATCAAAGTCCCGAACTAGGGTCTAATCAAGCCCGGTCTTCTGCCCAACCAAAAATTCTGATCTTGGTCTCTAAATTTCTATTTTGATGAGTAGCATCTAGCCGTGGTCTCCGATTACAAAAATTTCAACTTTCTTCAAAGCCCTAAATTCCGGAAGCCATGAATGAAGGTACCGAAAATAATTCTGTTTTGACAGAAATATGTACCTGATTGTTTCTGGTGTAACTCCGAAATTTTTGATCCACAGGGTCTGAAAAAGTTTTATGAGATAGCATGACCTGTTAGCTTTCCATCCTGACAGGTCTGACCTCAATTGGATTCTCTGAGAGAGAGTTATGCCAAATGTCGCAACCTGACCTGTTTTGGGAAAATACAGGAGAGCGAACTTGTACGGAGTTCCACGTGTCACTGTTTGACCTTCGGCCTCTAAAAACGTTTTCTGAGATAGCTCGGCCTGTTATCTTTCCATCCTGACAGGTTTTACCTCAATTGGATTTTCTGAGAGAGAGTTATGCCAAGTGTCGCAACGTGACCTGTTTATGGGATAATACAGGAGAGCGAACTTGTACGGCGTGCCACGTGTCACTGGTTCAACTTCGGCCTCTGAAAAAGTTTTCTGAGATATTGCAGACTGTGTACTACCTGTCACTTTTTACGAAATTTCATTTGGAGCTTCCTAGCCCAAGATATGACCTTTTTCCCAAGGTCACCTGATTTTGACTCAGATCTGGAAGAGGCAGAAACCCTATATTGTACAGATCATAAATCACAAAGTACAACGAATTAGAGGTTTTCCTTTGGACACAAGGTACCTGGAGATCTTAGCTTCGTCCTGTAACAATTTCAGATCCGAAAACTTCGCCAAAACGGATTTATAGCGAAAGTGCTACGATGACTGGTTTTTGCTATGTAAAACCCTAACCTTCAAAATGTCGTAAGTAAAGCAAGTGTCTTTAGTGCCATACCTTGTCTTCCTTTAGGTTAGCTCTGATACCATGTTAAAATTCAATATGATAAGACAGAAAATAGCAGCATTACATTCCATTTCACAATAATAGCATATACAGGATCACTGAAGAAACAACAAGCATAGCATAAACACAAGAGACAGAGATTTATCCTGGGAAACCCTCATGGGGTAGAAAACCCAGTAAAGATTCCTCAATATAGATGACCAGCAATATACAAAGATGCAAACCCTGAGCATAAGCTCCTTCTCCTCCATAGCAGACCTCTCCTCCACAAGTGCGCCTTTCTCAAGTGAGTGAGTGTGTATAATGAGGAACACACCTCCTCTATTTATACACTACTCTGATATGTATTTTACACAAGTACACGTAGGCTCGTATTTAACCAATAGGTTAAATACCCCACTACAACTAACTGGGCCGACCCCTCTAGGGTGGTCTAATAACCCTTTGACCCACAATCCGACGGAGGAATAAACATCTCCGGATTTACAATAAGATCTTCACGGAGGAATGAAACATCTCCGGAATAATAAAGTACAAATATAATATTCTTTGAAGTTACAATATCTCAACATCTGGCCATGTGTCAATGTGGTGCTCTATAATAGTGGGGTCAAGACCAGGAATTTTGGTATAGGACCAGGAAAAGACATCACGGAACTCTTTAAAAAGTTTTTTGTACTCTCCAATCTCATACTCCGTGCAGGAGGCTACTAACGTAATGATTTCAGGAGCACCAGTTGGGTCAGAGATATCAATGTGGATTGTGGTTGATATATTGGCCATGTTACCCTCCTCAAAGGCGTCGGGAGCAGGAATGGGATCTTTAAACCAGTCTACTTTGGTGGGGAGGAAATCTTTGGACTGAACTAAAAATTGGGTGGCTGTGATGGGGGAGGACTCTTCCAGGAGAAAATAGGAATGATGGTGCATATCCACCCAGGGGTAATCAGGGGTAGTAAGAGCCTCTAGAATATCCTCATCGTTGTGGAAACTCTGAGTTGTCAAATCGGTTGACGAGGGAGTGCTAGTAGAAGAAATCATATAAATGGTATTAATCTCTCCAGTAAGCAGGGATGCTGGGGGGTGGATCTCTTCAATGGAGGGGAGATCTGTCTTGAGGTCCAAATTATTCATCTCGTATAGAGCTGCTCTGTAATCTAGGAGATCGGGACAGTGATGTGAGTAATGGTCGTAAATACCACATATTGCACAAGGGTGATTGGTACACAGTGATTTATCATGAGGCTTAGGGGTAGGGTCGAGTTGGACAACTGGGATGTTAGGGTCGTCATTAAGCATTTGCATGTGTTCCTTTAATGCGGGTAATTGTGGACATTGATGGGTAGCATGGCCCAACTCATCACACAATGAGAATTTGGGAGGAGCACGAAACACAGAGGGGGGGGGGGGTTTAACAGTTTTGGGTGGGGGTAAAGCAGTGTATGGTTGTGGGCCTCTGCCCCTAGTGTGCTTGATAAGAGGGGATGAATTGGTGGATGAGGAAGGAGTAGCGACACTAAGAGGTGGTTGACTAGTAGTGGTGATGGGTTGCACCGGTTGTAGGACGACATTTGGTGTCATAGGGGTAACGGGAAGCGTGATGTACCATACAAGTAATCCTAAAGTTAAACCGAGGTGGTTGAGGGTAGCCATAACCGGGGCGCTTACTACTCCCAAAGGGAGGAATACGAAGGGGATTGTATGGATGAGTGTAACACCAACATGAATAGGTACCAATGGTGGTTGAGGTAGCAAGGGCAGTAGATGGTTGGGTGTTGGTGTGTTGTGGGAAATGGTACATAAGTCAAATATTTATGTCGTTGGTGATGGGGGTGGAATGGATTGGAATGTTGATGTCATCGGCGTATCTGAGTAAACTCCGGGTCCCACTGAGGAAACCAATGAGGTAGCTACACTACAAACAGGTTGTTCAACCATGGGAGAACATTTTCGGGTGTAGGGGGTGCATTGGGATTGTAATAGGTGAGTTGATCAACCTTGACCATGTGTCTGTCATGGGGGAACATCATGGTACGAAAAACAGATGAGGAAACCGCCTCCATGGCGTACATGTAACTGCGGCCAAGTAAAAGGTTATAATCAAGTTGGGCGTTGATGACCTCTATGTCAATGAGCACGGTTTTACCAGCCAAATGGATGGGGACAGTAGGTAAGAGACCTTGGGGTTGAGCCGAACGACAGTCATAGGCTTGCAACGCAGTGGTGGACTGCTGGAGAGTAGGGGACCCCAACTTCTGCCAAATGAATGTGGACATAACTCATGTGGAGGCACCTTCATCGATGATGCACCGATGGATGACAAGATTCTGAACGGATACAAAAACTTGGAATGCTAAAGTGGAAGGAAGGCGTGGTTCGGATTGGTCCAAATCGAAGGCCATCATTCATGAATCATTTGGGTCAATAGCACCAATGGCTAAGAGCAAAGTCTTGTGATGTGTAGGACATTTTTATAAGACTTCCAACACAGACATGGCTGCGGGGGACTAAGCTAAATCATCTACAATGTTGTAGTTAGACGCAATGCGAGCATTGGGGTTATTGTTGATGTGGTGAAGTGGGAAGCGAGGGGCTTTGGAGGCGCCATCTAGTGGAGCCGGAGGTATTTGTAATGACTGGTCAGTGCGATGAGCAGTGGTATTTTTGTTGGCGGGAGGGGCTTCAGGGGTGGAGCCATATTGGGTCCGACGGGTTTGAAGGTTGAAATCGATGGATGACATCATTAACAAGTGGTGGGTACCTGAGTCTAACATGGGTTGATCAGGAGCGGCATAAGTGATTTGCTGTTGTGGTGGCGCATTTCCTTGAGGGGGAGCCAACGACTGAGTGTTCACTACGCCTTGGGTGGGCAAAGGGTTTTGTAACACCAAGGGTTGATTTTGAGGTGGTGGGGGGTTCGGCGGCACCTAAGGAGCCGCGTTCCCTTAGCGGTGGGAATCATCAGTCCAGAGTTGTCGAGCCCATTCCAAATGTGGGAAAGCATGTGTGTAATGGCCATAGACCCCACAAATAGAACAAGAATGGTTTGTTCACAAATTAAGATTTTTTGCTTGCTTGGGTGACCGGTCGGGGTTCTGGTTGGCAGGAGCCGTGTTATTATTCTTTGGAGGATTGGGTGGTTAACCGCCTTGGTCTGGAGGGGGTTTTTCCCATGGTTATGGCCTTTGTCGCGGCTTTTCTAGCCTTGTTGGCATTGGTTATTTTGGTTCTGTTGCGGATTCTGTTGGGAATACACTTTCCCTTGGGTAGCAGGTGGGTTCTGGGGTTGTGCAAGTGCGGGAGTAGGCTGCGGTGGGTAATAAGTGGGTGGAGGCAGTGCAGGTGCTGAACCTTGTGGGGGTTGCTGATATGTCTATGTGGCGGGTTGTGGGTTTTCCGCAGGTTCTTCCTATGGCGGATAATAAGCAGGGGGGTTGGAGAGGGCATAGGAGCTTGCGCTGTCTGCGAGTGGTAATATGGCTGAGGTGCGACCAGGGGTGCGTAAGCGGGGGATGCATGACCAAAGCACTGAGTTGGACATGAACGTCCATGGGAAGGGAGGTGATGTGCCATGGGAGCATACAAATTGGTTGCTCCAGAATGGGATGTAGCCCGTGAAAGGTCGGGGCCAGGGCTAGGATGTGCTATGGAAAATGGTTGGTTATGCAAGGCAATGCGGCCAATGATTCCATCTACAGCATGGGATTCCCCCGGTGCATGGTGTCGAGAGGAATCACTGTGAGGGGCATCAGGTATAATGGTATACAGATAACCAGACTAGGCATAAATAAGGTCAAATTATTGGGCTTTAAGGATGGCCTCTTCTTTGGACTAGGGTTGCTCGGATGCCACATCCTTTGCAATGACCGGAAGGAGATATTTTAGAAACCAATCTAAGAAGATACTGTCATCTAACTTGATTTTTCAAAGGCTACGGCGTCGACGCCACTCATGAATGTGGTCAGTGATGTGGGTGGCCATATTTTGTCTGCAAGACAGTAGGATCTCAACTCCTGCGTCATAGTAGAAAGATAACTGAAATAACTGCAGGAAGGTCGAGGCAAGGGAAGTAAAGGTGGAATGGGTCCCATGGGGCTGGTCGATATACCACTTGGCTGCAGAGCCAGTGAGGGTACGCTGTAATAGACGGAGTCGGACAGAGTCGTCCACTATGGAGTTGGAGGAACACCATAGATGGAAGGACATAATGTGGTTCTGGGGGTCTTCACCTGCCTTGCCCTCAAACTTAGGGATGTCTGATGGGAGTTTAGTGGGCATGTGAGGCCATGCAGGGTTGTGTCTGATGGGATCGTTAGTCAGTCTGGCCAAGTCAAGAAGGTTGAGACTAGCCATGAATGGAAAACTAGTAGAAGGATGTGACATACTAGTGGTTGTGACCATGTTGGGGCCAATGGGACAGTCCTGCACCACCAAGGGTAGTGTGAGTCACTGGTGGGGTTGGGATGGGTATGCTAGCTACTGGAATGGGTACCGTGATCAGAATGGTGGATGTGGGCCCCATCAAGGGCATACCCAAAGTGGGTGTGGTAGCTGGGGTGGTGGTGGATGTTCCACCAATGGTCCCTACAAAGAAAGGGTTTGAAGTCATGCTAGCCATGGGGCTGGTTGGTGTAGTGTAAGTGGGGTTCTTGGACTCTGCCTCAGAATCAGATGTGAAATAAGGGGCATCCAGATCAGGGGACGAAGCTCGATGGTGCCGATGAATGGAGTCGAGTGATGAAGCTCTAAGTCTATGACGAGTGGTGTCAAGTGATGAAGCTCTACGTCTATGACGGGTGATGTCAAGTGAACCGTTCTGCGAGGGTTCACCCCGGAGGCACCGAGAATGTCTCGGGGACTCAATGGTGACAGATGGTGTCAAGTATCTGGGGGTTGTGTTGAGTGAAAAATAGCTAAAAAACCTTAATGCAACCGAGTGTACAGAAGGAGAGCACAAAAAAGAGGGCACTCCGGCCAACAACTAGCTTAAAACACTCACTGCAACAATTGTGCTACAATAAGTGGAGTGTCAACAACAATGGTCGAAATACCAACAAGTAGCAGGTTTCCTATAAAATAAAAATAGTGGACTCGCTAGACCAAAGGGAGGTAAGGGAGCATGCAAACACCTAGCTAAATAGTATTCTAACTCAACTAGACATATCCTCTGCAAGGTGATGAAATCCAAGTCAAACAATATGGATAGTAGAGCCAAGTGGCTAAAGATATCCCCCTACTAGGAGGGAAACTAGGTAGTCAATCCTAGAAGAAAGGCAACTAAGATACCCCGTTCATGACACGTCCATAAAAGCTGAATCTGCAGTTTGGTTCTATTGCCGATGTACCCCCATACGGGTGGTACACCGAGAACTGCGAAAGGTATCCTTCTGTTACTGAATGGATTACGGTATTCCACTCAGGCCTCCGGAACCATTCTGGCTACTTCAACCCTCCTAGGGGAGAGGCCCTCTGATAAACTGGTTGTGACTGTGCCAAAAAATACTAGGGGATTTTGGTTCCCTAATGGACAACAACTATGTCTCAAGTGTAAGTGACCGAGGGGTGTTATTTGGATGCCTATCCCCCCGACCCTACCTAACTACAATATTCTTATGTGTTCCCCAAATGGGGTTAGAATGTTGGCTGTGTTAGGTAGTATTTTAGGGCTCACTTGAATTAGGTGACAGAGTGTGTGCGTGTGAGATAATGAACCCAAGTAAAAGTGCCACAGGGTGGGCAACTTTCTAACTAACAATAATAATGCAAAAATTAAACTTTGAATGCAAAATTTTCTTTTCTTTTTTCAATTAAAATGCTTAAACTGGAAAAAATTCTGAAAATGTAATAGAGATGAAACTGTAGAAAAAAGGCTATAGGGAAGTATGGCTACAGATAGGACAGATGGTTGTGTAGGTGCAAAAAATATTGCAGCAAAGTTCTGGGTTCAAACAGGGAAAAAGTGCAGAAAATAGATCGTGGGTCTACGGCAAAACTGCCTGGTCAGATCACGGGAAACAGGTCGATGGTCATGGGCGGACCGCAGGAAAATGGTTGAAAGCCACAGGTGGATCACAGGAAAAAGGTTGAAAGCCGCAGGTGGGTCGTAGGAAAATGGATGAAAGCAGCAGGAGGATCGCAGGAAAAAGGCTGAAAGCCACAAGCGGGTCATAGGAAAAAGGCTGAAAGTCGTAGGCAGGTCGTAGGAAAATGGCTGAAAACCACAGGTGGATCGCAGAAAAACGACTGAAAGCCATAGGCGGGTCGCAGAAAAAAGGCTAAAAGCCGCAGGCGGATCGCAGCAAAATGGCTGAAAGCCGTAGGCGGGTTGCAGGAAAAAGGATGAAAGCCACAGGCGGATCACAGAAAAATGGTTGAAAGCCATAGGCGGGTCACAGGAAAAAGGTTGAAAACCGTAGGCGGATTGCAAGAAAGGGATAAACAACCGCAGTCGGATCGTAGGAAACAAGCTAAGAGCCACAGTTAGATCATAGGTAATAGACTAAAAACCGTCGGTAGATCGTGGGAAACAGTCTGAGAGCCACGGTTGGATCACAGGTAACATTCTGGAAGCCGCGGTCGGATCACAACTGTGGAGAAAAAAGATGCGATTTATGGCAGCAAACCCAACTGCCGAAAGGGATAGCCGAAAGGGGAAAACAGAAAAATATTGCAGAAAACTAAAAATGTCTAAAAACTATAACCAGAAATTCAAAGGAACACTAGGGGAGTCGCCAAAACTGTAGCTAGGGTTTTCACCCAAGCTTGTGCAAATGAGCACCTACTAAGGAGAAGGGACTCCTTAGTAGCAGTTCAGTAAAAACAGTAAAAGCAAGACAGTAAATGAAAACAGTAAATTTAAACTAGCATGTGCATGAGACAATAAAATATATTAAAAATGGTTTTTGTATTGATTATACCTCTAATGTGAGGTTGGTGAAGCTCTTGCAGCAGTCCTGGAGGGTTGCTTCCAACCTCCAATGTTGTTCCTTCTCCTTCTTCCAAAGATGTTTTGGAAATAGGGCCAAATGGGGTTCTCAAGTGGAAATTAGCTTCAAAGGGAGAGCTAGGGTTTCATGAGAATTTTTGGTAGAGTGAGGATAGGGATGATTGTGGATGTGAAATGGGGAACCTCCATCACCTATTTATAGGTTTTTAGTGGTGGAGTGCTGACCCATGGTTTTGGGCACCATATGGTTTAGGTCAGCTGTATAGGGTTTTTGATTCCTTTTTTCCTCTTTTTCCTCTTTTTTGTATTTTTTATTCCCTTTTTAGAGGGTTTTTGCTATTTTTGGAGGAATTTACATTATTTTGGGGGAAAAAGGCGGTTTCTGGCCTTTTGGAGGCTTTTTTAATGGGTTTTTGGCCTTTTGGAGGCTTTTTAATGGTTTTTTTAAGGTTTTGGAGGAAAATATGGACGAATGAGTCATGTAATGAGGGAGATGAGGTAGTGAGCACTTTTTGGGTGGTAACATAAGATAACACACAGTTGGGTTTATCAAGCATACAAAAGACAAAGGATGGAAATGCTAAGCCAGTGAGCTCAACCACATAGCTACATACATATCAAGATAATTCAAATAGTCAAGGCACCCGCAGTACCTACCACACCCGACACAATGAAGGTCCCCTTCTCCACCGCACAGTCACTCAGGCGTATCTTCCCTCCAATGCTATTCAGGATGGGCATAGAAAGGTCCAAGCTGCTAAATCCTTGAGATCCCAGCGTTCGCTGGGTTTATCAAGCATTCCCAACCTCTATTCTAGAATTCACACTTGCATTTCTCACAATTCTGTCATCAAATACCTCACTCCCGTCACTGGATTTTTGGGCTATAAAAAATGGGTTTTCCAATGGATCTCGGGGTATATAATACTCTCAATTTATCCCCAATTTTCATATCTATGGATCCCCCATTGGATTTCACTGTCAATACCAAATTCTGGGCGTTTATGGCACTTCAAAATGTGGATTCTTGCAAAATTGCGATTTCTGTTTTTTCTCACTGCTGGGCATGTGTAATGGATGAAAACTGAAGCTTAGATGTTCCACAATGGAATGGGAATGAGGAAGAACCAATTCCCATGAGGTAGAGTGACTTGTGGTACAAGAAAAATAGAGCCCATACCTTCCATACGAATTTCTGGGATGGCCATGCTCCATTGAAGCCATGGAGTGAATTCTTGAACAACTTCCTTACAATAGAATTAAATGTGAGCAAGGAAAGTCAAATGGGTTCTGAAAATGACATTTGGAAGGCTATGGTTCAATCCCACAACCCCCTCACCACTCCCTAGTGGAATGCACATCGCCCCTTCTCATTAGTTGCTTCCATAGCCAGTTTTGGTATTTTATTGTAATATTAATATTTACATCAAATTACAATATTTCATGGCTTAATAGCACATGAACACAATAATATCAAATACTTTCCTTTCTAAATAAAATTTGAGCATATACTAGTGGGGCCTTGGCCTTGAGCTCCATGCTTGGAAAACATACATCGCATGTATACAATATTTACATAAAAGCGAATATACCACAAGGGTAAGCAATGGGGTATTACACTTCTGCATCCGTAGTTACAGATTGGGGATTGCAGATTCACGGTTGCAGATTGCATATTGCAGAAAGGTAATTTTTTCAATGTGAAATTTCACACTTCCTCATCCAGAGTTGAGGATTGCGGATTTAGGGTTGTGGATTGCGGATTGTGGAAAGGTAAGTTTTTCGATGTGAATTTTTGCAGTTCCGCATCCGCAATTGCGGATTGTGGATTGTGGATCCGAGCTATTCCAACTGAGTGGGTGTATTCAGTCGAGTTGGAAGAAGAAAAAATGTATCAAGGTCTCTCGTGGCCTCTAAAGGTCGTGGGGACATGACAAATCTGGTGATCATGGTTAATAATATATCACACAACATTAAATTCTTTTAAAAAGTAAAGCATGACCTTTACATAGAACTTCCACCTCTATACAGGAGGTCCATCTCATGGATACCTTTATAGGAAAGGTTCACATGATAATCATGACTTGATACACACAAATTTGGATCCTTTTGCAACAAGACTTTAAAATATCGTTACTTTGATCAATTACCTCTATACGAGAGGAATAACCTTTACACTGAAGGAAATCAAAGTGCTCACCTCTATATGGGAGCATCAATCTTGACTACACAAGTTTGGTTTGGAAAATGTCTCATGATGATGTGTATTTAACACTCCCTCTCCGTGAGGAAGGCATAGGCTCGGCCATAACAAGATTGTCTCAAAAGTATCTGAACTTCATCACTAACAGAGGCTTTGTTAACACATGGAATCTGCTCATCAGTAGCAATGTATTGAATTTTCAGTGTACCTATCTGGATCATGTATCAGATGAAGTGATACTTATTTCAATGTGCTTGTACTTGTCATGAAACATTGGGTTTTTTGAAAGATTGATTCAACTTTGATTTCCACACATAATAATTGTAGGTGCAACCTTTTATCTGAACAACTCTTCAAGTATATTGCTTCAATAGCAGCTATGTATTTTGCTTCAATAGTGCTATGGGACATTAAGCCCTGCTTCTTGCTGGACTAAGATATCATATCCGATCCTAGGATATATCAATATCTGTATGTACTCTTATAGTCCATAATGCTTCATCCCAGTTCTAAGTCTATATAACCAAGTAACATGTCTCCTCCACTGGAGGTATATCTAAGTCCATTTAAAATTGTACCTTGAAGGTACCTAAGCACATGCTTAGAAGCTATGCAGTGTCTTTGTCTCAGATCATACATACATTGACTTAGAATGCTCACATCATAACATATATCAGGACTCAAATGTATCAAGTACATTAGCGAGCCTATAAGTTGTCTATACAAAGTGGGATCTACTGGATCTGATCCAGAGCTTGAATCATGAAGTTTCCTCAAATTTGAAACCATCGGTGTAGTCATAGATTTGCAATATATCATGCCAAACCTATGCAATATATCCACACTGTACTTCCCTTGATATAGAAAAGGCTGCAATTTATTGAACACAATTTTCTTTACTATAATACCCCGAGTTTGTAAAAGCTACATCGATATAATAAAAAAAACAAGTGCCTTCCACATACATTTCTAGTGAATAGCCCACTATTTAAGGTATGGTTATACACTGTATATCAATGAATATCCTTTAAATTATAATAATATTTGGAATTAAACAAATATTTTTAATGTAAGTTGTTTATATTTAACTATGTTTTAATAACAATTTTGATAGTAGAAATAGATTCAACACCATAAAAAACTCTTGGGACACACAAAATTTCAGAGTTTGATAGTTGTAATAAGGATTTTTAAAAATATCTACAGTATCTTTTCCAAAATAGTATAGGAAAAATCAAAATTTTATATTCAAAATTGTCAAACTTTGAAATTACTTGTTTTGGATCTTAAAAAGCAATTATTTAATTTGCTAAAAAGTGTTTTTTTGTCCCCAAAGTTCATAGTATCACAGAGATGACAGATCCTTTTTCATTGTTATTTTGTATTCCATATTACCTTACGAGAAGAGACACTGAATGTTACCTCAAATGATAGTAAAAGAAAATAAAGAGATATCAGTTGCTGTGTTGATGTCACGAGGTTCGTATTGCGAAGTACCACCATTCCTTTACTATGCGTTTGAATTTTTAAGGTTATTGGGAATTTAAGCATTCATCAAGGACTCAGTGAATAACTTGCATATGAAAGCATGTGGGAGACATTATCAATGCCATCATCAATCATAATCATATGGAAACAATTCGATGAACCTCTGTTTTTTTTATGACACTATTGAGCTATGGATTAATCCTGTGGATACAATAATTGACTTATGTATTAAAAAATATAAGCAGATCTCCTTTATCCAAAACTCATCTTATTTTATCTACTTCAACTTAGATACATTGGATTTGAAATCCCAACATAAATTTTGTATTTTGAAAGGAATTTCAAATAATACTCTCCTCAATATAGTTGTTAGTGGTATGTAACATTTTTCTATCAAAAAGGTAAATCGATCAACTCATAATCTTACATATCCATATCATATATATGCATAGATAAATACACATTAATGTATATTTCATTATATACATTGACATATATATATGAGTTTTTATAAGAATAGATAGGTGCAACAATGTGATTTTGCAATGATTTAAAATAAGCATGATAATGTAAATGGGATCAAGATAAATTTCATATTGATATTAACAATTTTTGTATAGAATAGTATAGAAAAAGAATTTGGATGTAGTTAATGAAAATTTAATAAAAATAAAAAATATATTTAAAATAAATAGAATATGTTTTACAATTTATTATATTTAATTATTTAAAAGAGTAACTTAGTGATAATTATACAATAATAAGATTATGGTAGATTTTCTTTTGATAACAAGAGTAACAATTTGCAATGTCCCTGTTCAGAGTTGGAGGCATTAATAGGAAATAATTGTATAAACTATGTAGGGAACAAAATATGAAGAAAACGAACAACCAAAGCGATGGCCAAAATCTTGAAGTAATGAACATCTTGCAAACAAGGAACAAAGCATATATATAATGACATGCACAAATTTGTCAATATAGAACCATATTTTATTTTGCTATGCCATAGGATGATAGCCATGAATCCTATCATTTAATGTATAAAAATGTAGAACAATGTTATAAATATCAATATACTAATTGAGTTTGTTAAGTTAATTCGATGGTAGTTTAACTAGGGGGAAATTGCTAATGGTCCTTAACTTGGTGACAAGAGTTTTATTTGGTTAGGGTGAATGGACTATCTAACTTATTCATCATATATGAGTAGAAAAAGTGGTAGAATGAAACCGATATGTATGGTTTATCTTCTATGGATATTTGATTCATATTTGGAAGCATACTTTAGTGATTGCTTGAACAAAGAAAAAGATATTTTTTGCTAAAAAGGTTGGAGCACAATAATTTGCACATGAAATTAGATAAAGAGGCTCCAAAAATTCCGAAAATCTAAATCATTGCTAATGAAAAAGTGTTATCATATCTTAGAAAATATATGGAGTAGTGAGTGGCATCTAAAAAACACTATATAAATGTGATGTAACATAATAAAAACCATTATGTCGAGATAATAACCTATAAATCAAACTAAATAAGGTAGCTAGGGTTGACGATAGAACTTAATTAATGCAAGTGAAATGGAGCAAGGAAATATCTTAATTGATGAACACTTTGTGATATAGGCCTCAATGCAAAACATACAAGTGAAGGAAAGGGATGACACTTTAGGAAAATAATAAAATATAACTAGATAAAATAATAATAACTATGATGTGAATGTTGAATTAAAATTTGGAATGAAATCCTTGGATGGAATGATTATTGATGTCAGAAGGATAATACAAATGGAAGGGTGGAGGGGGGAAGTGGGGACAGATCCAAGAGTAAGGACATTTAAATGACCATCCAGTTAGCTAGTCCCAATCGTTGTGAGTTGATATACTATCTTAGATCTAGCTTGGGAGACTTGATGGACATCATTACTGAAGCAATGAAGGTTGGCACATATCTCATAATGAATACAAGGGTATGTAGCAATGTGAAGCACCACATGCAAGTTTCCATTTTCTCATTTGTTTCTTTAGTTAATATTGAGTCTTGTGAGTGAAGGATGGTGACAGAAAGGATAAGAGGCCATAGCAGGAGAGGGACCTACCAGCCATATCAACCCTTGTTTACTGCTCAGGATGCAATGGAAAATGAATGATATCCATCATTGATGCGATATTTGAGCTACAATGTGAAATTAATTTTTTTTGTGAGGAGATGAAGAATGTAGTTGGAAATATTTATCTAAAAGCAAGTGGTATCACGAATTGGTGCACCGATGTTGTAGAATCCATGGGAATTCATCTTTCACATTATGAGCTTCAGCAATATGTTGCAGAATAGGAAGATGAAAGCCTTGCACCTGAGGAGGATGCAATGGGGATGGTGGTAATAGAAGAAGGTAATGGAAAGAGGACTAGAAAGATGTACCATGTTAGAGTAGTGCCGAAGCCTGCAAAGAATCAGGGAGAAGTTGATTCCTTCATGATCGATGGTGCAAGTTCAAATTTTGAGGAAGCCCGTGTTGCAACGAAGGAGTCTAAGGAGAAATGAAAGGAAATTGTTGCCACCAAGATCAACGACCTGGTTCCAGCTCATGTTCAACATGTTATTAACTAGAAATGGAGGAATACCCTCTTAAACTTTGAGACTGTAAGTGCATGCACATCAACACAACCAATGATTCCTACCATTGATGGGGGATCGACAACTGGTATCTTGCATTGAAACACAATTTTGACACTTGTTTTTATGTACACTATTTTGGGTCATGTGTTTTATTGGGTTTTCAAGGCTAGATTTAGGTTTGTTAGTTTCAGTGTTTTGAGGGATTTCGTCATTGCAAAAAGGATTAAAATGGTGGCAATGTTAATTTTGGGCAATGTCTATCTAAAGGGTTATAATCATCATGATTATCGCTATATATTTTGAGAAAAAAACTCTTCTTATGTAGGCTCAGATGTAATGAATGTATTTCTGAGAATTTTCTTCTCGGAGTGTCAGTTCTCATTGTAATCACAGGACCTCATTAGTCTGTTTATTTGTAAATTTTTATATGATATAATATGATCACTAAGTTCATAGAAAGGGAAATTTCTTTTTGAAACGATAGAAGGATATGTTCCAATTATTAAAATCTAAATTAAAACAATTAATAAAACCTAAATATCGGTTAAGGAAAAAACTTAAGTGAAATATCAAAGAATTCTTTTGCACTTGAAAAGTTTAAAGCTATATGCATTACATTAATATCTACAACAAATTCCAGTACCAAAACAAATTCGCTGTAGAATTTAGTTGCAATAACTATAGGAAAGGTTCTAGGATGCCATTGCACATCCATTTGATTCCATTAACCCACACAAAGATGACCATCCTATCCAATCATACTTCATATTTATTTTTTTGTGAGGAAGGATGTATGGAGCATGATTGGGATTATGACTATAACTAGCATCTTACATGTTAATGAGAAGATAAGACACAAATCATGATTTTAATTGGGCTATTTGAATATGAATATAAACTTTACAAGAGGTATAAATGTAGAAAGGACCCCCTCCTTTTCTACATAGAACCAAAACAAAAACTACACCCTTTTTTTATATAATGTAGATTCCAACTTACAAGAAAAAAATTGAGCAACACCTATGTAAAATGCTTAGACCTAATTTGTATTTTTTTAATATAATGTGTTGGTTGTTACCCTGTTCTTTAAATTTCTAGTATTGACCCAGGTTCTGAGCAGTTTTGGTCCAACAAAACCCTTCTTCTCCGGCCCTTTCGGAAACACCCTGCGAACAAGCTGAGGTCTCACCCAAGGCGAAGTTATAGGGGATTATATAAGCACGTTTATGTAATCAGGTGATGCGTAGGTAATAGATTGGGGAACTGCGCACTTTGCCATGTTTACTTCTTATGCCACTGTGCGCACTGGGGCTGCGCACTCTGCAACTTCCACAATACGATATGACAATGCAATTCCAGACTGCGCTTCTAAACAATCACACACTCTACAGACTTCACTAACTTAGTGTTACTTGTGTAATTATGCATTCAACATACTCGAAATTACTTAAACATTCAAGAATATATGTTTGACACTTAACATATTATTCTCATCACTCATTCATGTGGAAAATACATATAAAAGTGAAGACACATATAACTATAAACATGAACTTAACGATAAACATAAGCAATCAAATAGATTCAATCACACAACATGGTATTTACATGGTTCACCCCCCAAATGGGAGCTACGTCCATGGGAATTGTTTTTTATATTAATGGGAAGGGTTCAATAGTTCCAGTCTACGCACTCAGTTGCAGACTCTTCTCTCTACAATAAGTCTCTATGCACACAGCTGCAGAGCCTTTTCCTCTCTTCTTTCTCTCTACAATGCTTAGTCTTCCCTTACAAAAAAAAATTAATACCATGAGAGATCAACCCTTCCCTTACAAAATTTCCCTTTTTATAGATTGTTCCTGAGGGTCACATCTTTACAATCATTGTGGGACAAAATTCTATGCTACCCAAAAATCCCCCAAAATTGGCGCGGTTACCACACTAACTATGCATCTCGTTGTCGACAGCTACATGAATTGACTTCAACTGCCTTTATGCGCTACTTCTTGCTCTGAAATATCTTCTGACAGTCGTAGTTATGACTGTGTGGCTCAGACTGCATACTGGCACATCCCTTTCCCCCGCTTTACTCCTACTGTCACTATCGGTCTGTCATTCTTCTTCTAATAGTCTCCGCCACTCTAGCTGCCTCAACTGTTGCTATCATCCTCAGTATTATGTCTTAACTAAGGCGACATGTCTCTTTTCTCTAACTCCATGCCGCTCCTTACCATGCTCCCGGGATTTGCGGAGTCCTTTACCCAAAATAGGTCACTGGTGTTCCCCACTTTACTTATACTCTTTTGTAAAAATAATTGTTGCGCTGGAACTGCACATCAGCAAAACTACGCCATTCTTTGGACTTCGCTTTTCCAACTGCGCATTTCTGAACTTCGCTTCATCAAAATTGTGCCAACTTGGGCCATGCGCAACAAACAGGCCCCTAACACTTACTTGTGGAACGTCTTTGATCCACTTGGATCTGGCTATGCATCCCCTTGGATGATTAACTTTGCAGCGAACTCCTGGTAGATAGAACTTAGCCGTGCAACTATCTCCTTAGCTTCTTGCTCATAATCTCTAATAGTTTCCAGCATCTCCGGTGACATCACTTCTTGGGCATGCTCTTGCACAGTGTGCGTCGTTGTATGCAGTTCTTGCAGTTTTTCTTCAATTTCCTCAAATAGGGAAAGTAATTCTTCTTGCATGGGCTGTAACCTCGTAGAGGTATCAGCCTCCTTCTTCCTCAAAACTTTCAACTCTCACTACAATTCCTTGACTTCAACGAACTTCTGAATTTTATCTTCGGATCTTAACATTTTCATGGTTGCATTCACAACATCCAATTATTCCTTCCATTTTTGTAGGTATTCTTGAACCTTTTGTAGCTCAGGATCCTCCTGCAGTGTAGCCCATACTTTGGTGGCTTCCTCTAGTAGTTCTTGACATTTCTCCACTTCCACGAAGATAGCCTCGATTGAAGCCTTCTGCGCTGCAGCTCTTTCTTCGACTACACTTGGCAAGGTTCTAGTTCTGAGTTCTAAACGCACGATATTTTCCTTATGGGTGATCTCCATCTCTGCCATCTCTTCTTTGAGATTTCCTACCACAGTACCCATCTTAATTATGGTCTCTTCGATCTCTCGCTGTTCGTCACATTCTGGAATCTATGCACACACCGAAGAAACAATTTCTTCTAGTCTTCTTGGCTTCTCTTGCATGCCTTCAACCTCTCTTGTTTTTGTTAATTTTTTGAGTATTGATTCAACATACTCTAGGATCTTTACTGAGAGAATAACATGTATAGCATATCAAGCATAACAATGCATATCAATCACACCAATAAATCACATGAGACAATAGACACACAGAGTTTCACTGGGAAAAACCATAAAGGTGAAAAACCCCACAACTTCCATAGAGATAGAAAGAGCAATGATACAACCCAAGTACAAGAGACAGTCTTCTCTAGCAGTTACTCCTCCTTCCTCACTTGTGCGCCACTTTCCAATGGGTGTAGAAGTGAATAATGAGATGACCAAATAGAGTGCCTCCCGCACTCTATTTATACATGACCTGACCTGCCTAATAACCTAGCAGCATCGACTTGTCTAACTCAGTCTAATAACCCATGGTTATACTAATTAGGGTCGACCCCACACTTTGTGGTCTAATAACCCATCACTTGCAAGTTGTGATACTTGCGACACTTGTCAAAACAAATGACGACACTTCCATATAGAGGAATAATAACATCTCTATAGGAGTACAATATATATAAGTGAAATACATTCCGAAGTTACAATTACTTCAACACTCCCTCTTAACTAGGAAGGTATTTCTCGACACAGATCTCCTAGCACAAGTCTTCTTCTCTGGATCATCGTCATCGAAACATCGGCAGCATCATGGCTGCTGCTATCTCAATCAATCTCTCATATACTCGTCATAGGAATTTCTACAAAGCTAGTCCTTTTTCATACTAGATGTAGGCCCACCACCTGCAGGTCTTCATCATCATTGGCCATACTTTGGAATCCTCAGGACTTATTATGTGTGTCACAATGCCTCAAAAGAGTATCTAGGATCATTTATGTGCTGAAGCACGACCGACAAGATCTCCTAGGTCCACTTACATGTGACTGTCACAAAACCTTAAAAGAGTGTCTAGCATAGCAAGAACTCTAAAGAGCATCCGAGGCCTTTTACGTGACTAGCACAACCTGTCCGGATCTCCAAGATGTATTACATGTGACCCCCACCACATAACGTTAAGAGAGTGTCAATCAAGAACTCTAAAGAGAATCTAAGGCCTTTTACGTGACTAGCACAACCTGTCCATATCTCCAGGACTTATTACATGTGGTCATGGCAATGCCTCGAAAGAGAATCCTAGGACTTATTATGAGCACATAGATCTACCTGTCGGATCTCCCAGGTCTACTTATATGTCCTCCTAGAGCAATGCCTCAAAAGAGAATCGCAGGACATATTATGGGCATGTAGCCCAACCTATCGGATCTCCCAGGTCTACTTATATGCCCATCTGCACAACCTGTCCACGACCACGGAGTATCAACCTGATACTCACCATACATCATCTTGATGTACATCATCACATGATCATCCTGATCATCATCACAACATCATCCTGATACATATCATTTGGAGCAACATCCTGAAGCTCATCATCCATGATCATACAGTGCATCCACCTAATGCATACCAAGTATATACCTAATGCATATCATCATACATGATCTACCTAATCATACAATGTATCTACCTGATACATATACAAATCCATGATCCAACTGATCATAACAAGCATCCAACATGATGCATATACATAAACATGATCCAACTGATCATAACAAGCATCCAACATGATGCATACAGAGCAGTAACTGGACCATCGTCCTGATACTCATCACACAGCGCTTATATCCACAGCCATGGGAAGGATCCTCCTCTCACCATGCTTGGAATGGATCCTACAAATGTGTCCATCACTTCTTCCTCGAAGTGTCATCAATATGAAGAACACCAAGCCTCTCTCTGAAGTATTCAAACTTCACTCTGGCTAGTGGTTTCGTCAACACATCTTTAACCTGCTCATCCGTCGCAACATATAGGAGCTTCACTGCTCCTCTCTACACCATATCCCTGATATAGTGATATTTGATCTCAATGTGCTTCGAACTGTCGTGGAACACCGGGTTCTCAGACAACTTCACACAACTCTGGTTGTCACAGAAGATACTAGTAGCATCCAACAGGAGATCAAATAACTCAGACAGTATAGCTTCCGGAGCCACACTGCCTCGCAACTAGCTAAACAAGCCGCGACATACTCTGCTTCAGTTGTACTCAGTGCTATGCAAGACTGCTTCCTACTAAACCAAGAGATCACACCTGATCCCATACTGAAGCAACACCTAGAAGTGCTCTTCCTATATGCAGCACTCCCTGCCCAGTCTAAATCAACATAATCCTGCAGGTTAAACTTTTGATTCGCATCATACTTGAGCCCATAATCAATTGTACCCTTTAGGTACCTCAAAATATGCTTTACAACAACCAGGTGAACACTTCTCCGATCCGTCAGGAACTGGCTCAATGTGTTCACCACAAAGCAAATATCTAGTCTCGTATTTGTCAGGTACATGAAGGACCCAATCATCTGACGATACATCGTGACATGAACCGGCTCAGATGAAGCATCACACAGAAGCTTCAAGTTCGATGCCATAGGTGGTCATGGCCTTGCAGTCCATCATCCTGAACCTCTTCAGGATCTCTACTGCGTACTTCCCTTGTCCAAGGAAGATTCCATCTGCACTCTGCCACACCTCCATGCCTAGAAAATAGTGCATCATCCCTAAGTCCTTCGTCTCAAACTCGGCAGCAAGCTTCCTCTTCATATCAGTAATCAATCTATTATCACCTGTAACAAATAGGTCATCCACATACAAAAGTAGTATCACTGGATTTCCTTCCTCAAACTTGTAGTAAAGGTTGGAATCCGCTTTACTCTTGGTAAAGCCCAGACTGGATAGAAAGCTGTCTATCCTCCCATACCAAGTCCTAGGAGCTTGCTTCAAGCCATACAAGGTTTTCTTCAACCTACCCACATATGACGCCTTGTCATGTGTCTCAAAACCAAGTGGCGACTCCACATACACTTCCTCCTTGACTACACCATTCAAGAAAGTTGTCTTGACATCCATCTGGTGTATCTTCCATTTCATCACTGCAGCCAGGGCAAGTACTGATCTGATGGAAGTGTACCTGGCTATAGGAGCAAAAGTTTCTTCATAGTCTATTCCTTCTTTTTGAGAGAAGCCACGAGCTACAAATCTTGCTTTATATTTTTCTATGATGCCATCTGCATCATGCTTGATCTTGTAGATCCACTTGGAATTCACCACAAACTTCCCTTCAGGTCTTGGGACTACATCCCAAACATCATTCTTCATGATCGACTGGTATTCCTCGACCATGGCATCCTTCCATTCTTTCTTTTCCACTGCTTATTCATAATTGGAAGGTTCTTTGATCATAATATCACAGAGTAAAGCAACATAGCTAGTATGTGATCTAGTCCTCTTCTTTGCTCTATGTTCTTCTTCTGGAATGCCATACCTTTCTGCATCTTGAATGAAATCTCTATCCCATGCAGGTTTCCTCTTGTGAGATTTCTTCTCATGGGCTGGATCTACATGTTCTTGTGGATCTTCCATTTCATGATCTACATTTGGAATTGCTTCAGTCATAGTGGTGTCTTGAAATCTAGTTTCCTTTGGTTCTTCATGATCTTCAACAGGTGTCTTCCTTGATTTGATGAAGGCCTAGTTTTCATCAAATGTTACATCCCTGCTAACATCAAACTTCTTGAACCTTGGAAAGTATATTATGTAAGCCTTCGAGCTTTCACTATAACCCACAAAGATGCCCTTATTTCCTGAAGGATCTAGCTTAGTCCTCTTTTCCTTTGGGACATGAGTATATACTAAAAAACCAAATATTCTGAGATGGATGACTTCAGGTTTCTTACTAGAGAAAACCTCTTTTGGTGTCTTGTTGTCCAATATCTTGTGAGGTGTTCTGTTCTGCACATATACAACTGTCCTAGTTGCTTCAGCCCATAGATGCATAGGCAGATCCTGGTCATGCAGCATTTCCCATGCTTCTTCCATGATTGTTCGATTCTTCGTTTCTGCAACTCCATTCTGTTGTCGATTGTATGGAGCAGTCAACTCCCTCTTAATCCCTGAATCACCGCATAGCTTCTTGAACTCACTTGAAGTGAATTCTCTGCCATTATCGTATTTGAAAGTCTTGATCTTCCTATCAGTTTGATTTTCCATCAAGTCTTTGAATTCCTTGAACTTCTCAAACACTTCATCCTTGTTCTTCAAGAAGTAAACCCAAGTCTTTCTAGAGAAATCATCAATGAAAGAAACATAGTATACATACCCACTCAGAGAGAAGGATGACATCAGACCGGATAGATCGGAGTGGATGATTTCCAAGATTCCTTTTGCTTTGCTTTCACTACTTGGAAATGCCTTCTTAATGTTCTTTCCTTTTGCACATCCTTTGCAAATACCTTCATGCTTTGTCTTGATTTCAGGAAGACCTTCTACAACTTTACTTGTAATTGGTAGTGATCTATAGTGTACATGTGCAAGCCTTCTATGCCAAAGTTCACTTGGCTCCATGGATTCATGTACCATGGCATGTTTAAGTTGTCCTTTCAATTTGTACAATCCTCCCTCTTGCTCTGCAATCACCACTACATCATCTATGGTTTTACCCTTTGGCCACATTAGGACTTGGACATCTACAAATGCAACCCTGATGCCTTTTGAATCCAATGCAGATATGGAGAGTAAGTTCTTCTTGAGCCGAGGTACATATAAAACATCTTTCATCTTCAAAGACTTCATAGAGTCTAGGTTGTAGGAGGATTCACCACTTCCTTTGATAGAATATTGATAGTCATCCCCAAGTTTCACTTTATGGGGTGACTCATGTTCAGATAGATCTACAAAAGATTCTTTAAACCCATACATGTGTTTGGAAACCCCACTATCAATGAGCCAATCATTACATCCATGACAGATGGTACCTGTGAGAGAAGAGATTAGAACATATTCATCTTCACTTGATGAATCATCACTTTCTGCTCTAGCCTTCTTCTTGGGAGGTTCATCATCCTCAGCAGCACGAGCATGATACCTCTTCTTGTTGACTTTCTTCTTCTTGCTAGAGTTGTTGTTGTTATTCTTTTTGTTCTTAGGACAATCTGCAGAAAAGTGTCCCTTCTCATTGCATGTGAAGCATCTGAGATCTTTCTTATCTTTATGGTGATGGTGGTATGAAGGTCTTGTTAGCACTCAGATTTTCCTTGGGCTGTATCAAGGAAACCTCGAGGTAACCTCAAACCAATCTTTAGACTGAAAGTTGGCCTCCTTCAGCCAGAGAGGGCTCTCTTAGCAAATCTACCATCCAATGTCACCATGAGAGCAGTTTGACAATAAACTCAATGGCCAAATGTATAAAATAAATAAAAACTTAAGGATTTTTAATGAGGTGGTTAGATAAACAGGAAAGGGATACCATTGGGCAATGGAGTCGAGAAATAGAAAAATAATAGATCAGCAGCCAAACAAATGTTTCATACAAAGGAAAGATAGCTATTTTATCACAGTCGATAATATTTTGCAGGTGACAAGGAAAGAAATAAAGACAGTCCACTAACAACGGGCATCAATTTTCAAATGAATCCACTGTTAATTTTGGAGAAATAAATGGATACTCAGATACGGATAAATCAAGGTATAGAATATGAATCTCAATCTATATGAACGTTCATCTAAGCATAGAAGAAAATGACATAATGAAAATCATGACAAAGAAAGTAAACATGCACATGTAGAGAAAGGGAAAAGGTACAGACTGCAATTTTGAAACAACACATGAATCTTTGATAAAAAATTTGCTCAGTTCTGAGATCTTTATTAATTTCGGGAGACAACTTTGAAAACCCAGAACGGGCTGCTTCCTATTGAAAATCCACCTTTACATGTTTTTTACATATCAATATATAGAAAGACGGTCTATACCTAATCTTGAATTCAAAACCTAACTGAAACTTTAAAAATAGAAACAGTTACAACTTTTTTTTTTATTTCAGGAAGTAAATTTGCTGAAAAATAGGCTTCAAATCCCTAGCTGTATATCTCAGATGGAGATAGTTGCGTACATGTTGAGAGAGGTTTTTTTAGCTGGGCATGTGCTAAAGAAAAGCCTCTTTTCGTTTCTGAAAATTCGTTTTCATTTGGAAGAAACAACTCTTTGAAGTTAATGACTAAAACAGTAAACTAAAATTCTGGACAATTGCCCCCTAACGATGACTTGTATTCTCTTAAACCATAACACCTATGCAAATTCTAAGAGAGGTTATTGGAGAATGTCTTGTGTTGAATAAAAACCTCTCTCGGTTTCCTCAAATTCCTCCAGGTTTGGCGGAAACAGCGTCTAACAAAAGGTGACTAAAACAATCATTTCCTGAAATAAATGAAATTTCATAAACAATTCCCTGTGAAAACAATCCACTGGTTTTATCCCCATGGTTTTGATTGCTCCCCGTGGTTTTGGATTTTCAAATCTTGGAAAATATTTTCATCTTAAATATTTCCATTCCTATTTTTATGTGATTTCTTTCCAAATAAATTACCCAAAAATCCAATGTTATAACATATGTTTTAAACTTTTGGGCAATATATTACTTTCTCTCGGCAACCATTAGGTAGTGGTTTACCTTACCACTTCTCCGACTAGCAGAATGATATGCTAGTGACATGTGGTAAAAGTAAAAACCACGGTAAATATTCCGCACCACCCTCATCATTTTAACCCCGAGCTTGTTGAGTGAGCGGAATGAATGGTAGCCACTTATCCAAACTTTGTCTTTTTCAAAGTTTTAATTTGACATTTTTTGAGATTCATGCCAAGACTTTGGTGATTGGGTTTGAATATTAATATAAAATATTTATATTAATAACTAGGAACTTCTAAATTTTTAAACAAAGATTTGGGCATTTTGGAGATTCGCCATCTTTTAGGCATTCCACCATTTTAGAACTTCACTAACTATTTTAGAGATTCACCAGCGCTTTATCCGCCTAATTTGCCATATTGGCCAAATTTAGAAGCCCTGTCACTTCATTTATATGCTCTGCTAAATATAGAATTTTTCCACTAGCTCCTGGTCACAGCCTTTGATATTTTTCTTCCTTGATTATGACTGTTGATTACTTTATATGCTATTACAAGGTACTTTATTTAATTATTTATCTCTTCTTTGGCGTGGCCAATGGTCATATGGATCATTTTTTGGGGGGGGACTTGGTGTCTTCCTCACCAAACTTAGGAGATATCACAACCAATTTTTTGGATAGGCCATCTTTCATTCACATTGGAAAAATACTTTGCTAACAACTAGCTCCAACGGGGATGCTATCCTCCCTGCGAGGTACCAAAGAACCCCAGGTAGACCAAGTGCTTGATCCATTGGGAATCTCCCAACCCTGACAACTACATCCTGGAACCTGTACTTTGTAACTGATCTTTAATCCAAAAACTAAAACTAAAAACTGCTAACTGAAAAAGATGCAAACTGTATTTAAAACAACATTGTACATATTGAAAACTGCTTGTCGAGCAAACTTATTCCTTCTACCTATCTAGTCTTGATATACCAAAATTTTTGTCTGATCAAGTAATTCGGAATCGCCAATGAAGCCAATCCATTAAATGCTCAAAGAATTTGACTCTTTCACTATGTCTGAAATAAGCCACTGACAGAAAATATGGTAGCATCGGCGACCAACAATCTTCTTTATTCACATAGTAAAAATGTTGCTGCAAATTTGAACCGAGAAAATCTTCCATATACTACAATATAGGATCAAAAAAGATAAATGGTGTTTGATGTCCTTTGAAATTTCCTACAATCTTATGAGAGAATTGAAATGTTCTTTCTTCTTCAACATATTCTTCCAGCAATGAACGATTAACCTCATACTCAATATTAAAACATTCTTCTTCTTTGACAATTAAAGGTCGTCCAGAATGATCCTCAAAAGATAAATTTTTATAATGAACATCCTAGGATTGAATTTGACCTTCTAAGACTTCAAGATCATTAGACATGATAGCTCTATGTTCTTGATGAAAGAAACTGGTGTCTAATAGCTAATTTTCTTGCGGAGAATTATTATCACAAATGGGTTCCTTAAAAAGATCGTCATGACTAATTTCATCCCGACTGTCATTACTTAAATTCAAATTTTCATGGTCAAAAATGGAAAAAGTTTCACTTACATATCCCAGACTATGTGAAGACCACAAATCTGTATAGGCAGGGGTTGTAACATGATTCTGCAGGAGCTGATCTATTTCTTCTTCCGTTAAAAGAGGAGGTGGTATGTGCATTTCTTGAATAAAAAAACTATTGTTTTCTTCTTCTTCTGCAGATTGATCATGATGCTCGATGTATTCTTCTTTTGTATACAAAGGAGTAGATGAATCAACCTTGGTTTCCAAAGAGGGATCGTGGGGTACTACTATCATTTCTTCATTTATCTCATCTACAACAAGCTTTTCTCGATCGTCAAGGCCATGAACTTGTGAAGAGAAGTGATAGAGTGTTTCAGATAGGTCTTCATCATTCATATTTTCTAGATCTTCATCAATACTTTCAAGGTATTGTATGAAACCCTCAAACTGATCACAACAATTTTCCACTAAAGACAAAGCTGGAAAATCTACTGTATAATGCTCATAAAATGTTATGTGAAAATCTTTTAAAGAAAACAAGCTGCCAGGTCTTAAACTTTCATACCAATCCCTTGCTTTTCCTTCTAAAGAAGCCATGAACATCTTCATAAGAAAGAACTCATGAAACTTAATCTTCAGCTTGTGTACATGTACATGAAATTTGATTAAATGTAAAGTAGCATTATCATTGTTTTCATCTCTAAATTTGGGCAAGTAGGTTTGCCAATCCATTTTAGGAATTTGATTCGGAAAACCAGGAATATGAGACCTGTTCATAGGAGCATACCTTCTTAACAATGAGGCCATGTTGAAAGACTAGAGCTGCAAATTTCGATTTGAAAATCGAACAAACCAGCCTATGAAACAATGCAACACTGGATTTCTTTAATTTGGAGTCGCCATGAAATTTCTGAAAACTGGATTCTTTGAAGATGAAGTCGCCAGGTGAAAGATGCACAGCGTGCTTGATATCTGACCATTGTTCACCATCAACAATCAAATCTACAACTTTGTTGTTCATACCCAGGGAAAATGAAACCTTCGATCCCCGGAAACGGTGCCAGAATGTTAGCACTCATATTTTCCATGGGCTATATCAAGGAAACCCCGAGGTAGCCTCAAACTAATCTTTAGACTGAAATTTGGCCTCCTTCAGCCAGAGATGGATCTCTCAGCAAATCTACCATCCAATGTCACCATGATAGCAATTTGACAATAAACTCAATGGCCAAATGTATAAAATAAATAAAAACTTAAGGATTTTTAATGAGGTGGTTAGATAAACAGGAAAGGGATACCATTAGGCAATGGAGTCAAGAAACAGAAAAATAATAGATCAACAGCCAAACAAATGTTTCATACAAAGGCAAGATAATTATTTTATCACAGTCAATAAGATTTTGCATGTGACAAGGAAAGAAATAAAGATAGTCCACTAACAATGGGCATCAATTTTCAAATGAATCCACTATTAATTTTGGAGAAATAAATGGATACTCAGATGCGGATAAACATGCACATGCACATGTAGAGAAAGGGAAAAGGTACAGATTGTAATTTTGAAACAACACATGAATCTTTGATAAAAAATCTGCTCAGTTCTGAGATCTTTATTAATTTCTGGAGACAACTTTGAAAACCTAGAACGGGCTCCTTCCTACTGAAAATCCCCCTTTACATGTTTTTTACATATCAATATATAGAAAGATGGCCTATACCTAATCTTGAATTCAAAACCTAACTGAAACTCTAAAAATATAAACAGTTACAACTTCTTCTTTTTTTATTTCAGGAAGTAAATTTGCTGAAACATAGGCTTCAAAGCCCTAGCTGTATATCTCAGATGGAGATAGTTGTGTACATTTTGAGAGAGGTTTTTTCAATTGGGCATGTGATGAAGAAAATTCTCTTTCTATTTCTGCAAATTTGTCTTCATTTGGAAGAAACAACTCTTTTAAGTTAATGACTAAAACTGTAAACTGAAATTCTGGAAAATTTCTCCCTAAAGATGACTTCGATTCTCTTAATCCATAACACATGTGCAAATTCTGAGAGAGGTTATTGGAGAATGTCTTGTGCTGAATAAAAAAGTCTCTCGTTTGCCTCAAATGCCTCTAGGTTTGGTGGAAACAGCTGCAAGAAAATGGTGACTAAAACAATCATTTCTTGAAATAAATGAAATTTCATAAACAATTTCCTGTGAAAACAATCCACTGGTTTTTTCACCATGGTTTTGATTGCTCCCCGTGGTTTTGGATTTTCAAATCTTGGAAAATATTTTCATCTTAAATATTTCCATTCCTATTTTTACGTGATTTATTTCCAAATAAATTACCCAAAAATCCAATGTTATAACATATGTTTTAAACTTTTGGGCAATGTATTATTTTCTCTCCGCAACCATTAGGTAGTATTTTACCTTACCACTTCTCCGACTAGCAGAATAATATTCTAGTGACATGTGGTAAAAGTAAAAACCACGGTAAATATTCCGCACCAGCCTCATCATTTTAACCCCGAGCTAGTTGAGTGAGCTGAATGAATGGTAGCCACTTATCCAAACTTTGTCTTTTTCAAAGTTTTAATTTGACATTTTTTTAGATTCATGCCAAGACTTTGGTGATTGGGTTTGAATATTAATATAAAATATTTATATTAATAACTATGAACTTTTAAATTTTTAAACAAAGATTTGGGCATTTTGGAGATCCGCCATCTTTTAGCCATTCCACCATTTTAGAGATTTACTAACTATTTTAGAGATTCACCATTGCTTTATACACCTAATTTACCATATTGGCCAAATTTAGAATCCCTGTCAATTCATTTATATGTTCTGCTAAATATAGAATTTTTCCACTAGCTCTTGGTCACAGCCTTTGATCTTTGTCTGCCTTGATTGTGACCGTTGATTACTTTATATGCTATTACAAGGTACTTTATTTAACTCTTTGGCGTGGCCAATGGTCATATGGATCATTTTTTTGGAGGGGACTTGGTGTATTCCTCACCGAACTTAGGTGATATCACAACCAATTTTTTGGATTGGCAATCTTTCATTCACATTGGAAAAATACTGTGCTAACAACTGGCTCCAACAGGGATGCTATCCTCCCTGGGAGGTAGGAAAGAACCCCTGGTAGATCAAGTGCCTGATCCATTGGGCGGCTCCCAACCCTGACAACTGCATCCTGCAACGTGTACTTTGTAACTGATCTTTAATCCAAAAACTAAAACTGAAAACTCCTAACTGAAAAAGCTGCAAACTGTATTTAAAACAACACTGTACATATTGAAAAATGCTTGCCGAGCAAACTTATTCCTCCTACCTATCTTGTCTTGATATACCAAAATCTTTGTCTGATCAAGTAATTTGGAAATGCCAATGAAGCCAATCCATTAAATGCTCAAAGAATCTGACTCTTTCACTATGTCTGAAATAAGCCACTGACAGAAAATATGATAGCACCAACGACCAACAATCTTCTTTATTCTCATAGTAAAAATTTTGCTGCAAATTTAAACTGAGAAAATCTTCCATATACTCAACTATAGGATCAAAAAAGATAAATGGTATTTCATGTCCTTTGAAATTTCCTGCAATCTGATGAGAGAATTGAAATGTTCTTTCTTCTTCAACATATTCTTCCAGCAATGAACGATTAACCTCATACTCAATATTAAAACATTCTTCTTCTTTGACAATTAAAGGTCGTCCAGAATGATCCTCAAAAGATAAATTTTGATAATGAATATCCTAGGATTGAATTTGACCTACTAAGAGTTCAAGATCATTAGACATGACAGCTCTATGTTCTTGATGAAAGAAACTGGTGTCTAATAGCTGATTTTCTTGTGGAGAATTATTATCACAAATGGGTTCCTTCAGAAGATCGTCATGACTAATTTCATCCCGACTGTCATTACTTAAATTCAAATTTTCATGCTCAAAAATGAAAAAAGTTTCACTTACATATCCTGGACTATGTGAAGACCACAAATCTATATCAGCAGGGTTTGTAACATGATTCTGTAGGAGCTGATCTATTTCTTCTTCCGTTAAAAGAGGAAGTGCTCTGTGCATTTCCTGAATAAAAAAACTATTGTTTTCTTCTTCTTCTACAGATTGATCATCATGCTAGATGTATTCTTCATTCGTATACAAAGGAGTAGATGAATCAACCTTGGTTTCCAAAGAGGGATCATGGGATACTACTATCATTTCTTCATTTATCTCATCTACAACAAGCTTTTCTCGATCGTCAATGCCATGGACTTGTGAAGAGAAATGATAGAGTGTTTCAGATAGGTCTTCATCATTCATATTTTCTAGATCTTCATCAATACTTTCAAGGTATTGTATGAAACCCTCAAACTTATCACAACAAGTTTCCACTCAAGACAAAGTTGGAAAATCTATTGTATAATGCTCATAAAATGTTATGTGAAAATGTTTTAAAGAAAACAAGCTGCCAAGTTTTAAACTTTCATACCAATCCCTTGCTTTTCCTTCTAAAGAAGCCATGAACATCTTAATAAGACAGTCCTCATGAAACCTAATCTTCAGCTTGTGTACATGTACATGAAATTTGATTAAATGTAAAGCAGCATTATCACTGTTTTCATCTTTGAATTTGGGCAAGTAGGTTTGCCAATCTATTTTGGGAATTTGATTTAGAAAACCAGGAATATGAGACCTGTTCATAGGAGCATACATTCTTAACAATGAGGTCATTTTGAAATTCTGGAACTGCAAATTTTGATTTCAAGATCGAAGAGGCCAGCCTGTGAAACAATGCAACACTAGATTTCTTTAATGTGGAGTCGCCATGAAATTTCAGAAAACTGGATTCTTTGAAGATGGAGTCACCAGGTGAAAGTTGCACAGCCTGCTTGATATCTAACCGTTGTTCACCATCAACAATCAAATATGCAACTTTTTCGTTCATACCTAGGGAAAATGAAACCTTCGATCCCCGGCAATAGCACCAGAATGTTAGCACTCAGATTTTCCTTGGGCTGTATCAAGGAAATCCCGAGGTAACCTCAAACCAATCTTTAGACTGAAATTTTTCCTCCTTCAGCTAGAGAGGGCTCTCTCAACAAATATACCATCCAATGTCACCACGACAATAGTTTGACAATAAACTCAATGGCCAAATGTACAAAATAGATAAAAACTTAAGGATTTTAATGAGGTGGTTAGATAAACGGGAAAGGAATACCATTGGGCAATGGAGTGGAGAAACAGGAAAATAATAGATCAGCAGCCAAACAAATGTTTCATACAAATTCAAGATAGCTATTTTATCACAGTCAATAATATTTTGCAGGTGACAAGGAAACAAATAAATACAGTCCACTAACAACGGGCATCAATTTTCAAATGAGTCCACTGTTAATTTTGGAGAAATAAATGGATACTCAGATGCGGATAAATCGAGGCATAGAACATGAATATCAATCTATATGAACGTTCATCTAAGCATAGAAGAAAATAACATAATGAAAAGCATGACAAAGAAAGTAAACATGTAGATGTAGAGAAAGGGAAAAGGTACAGACTGTAATTTTGAAACAACACATGAATCTTTGATAAAAAATCTGCTCAGTCCTGAGATCTTTATTAATTTCTGGAGACAACTTTGAAAACCCAGAACGTGCTCCTTCCTACTGAAAATCCCCTCTTACATGTTTTTTACATATAAATATATAGAAAGATGGCCTATACCTAATCTTGAATTCAAAACCTAACTAAAACTCTAAAAATAGAAATAGTTACAACTTTTTTTTTTATTTCAGGAAGTAAATTTGCTGAAAAATAGGCTTCAAATCCCTAGCTGTATATCTCAGATGGAGATATCTGTGTACATTTTGAGAGAGGTTTTTTTAACTGGCCACGTGCTGAAGAAAAGCCTCTTTCCGTTTCTGAAAATTCATCTTCATTTGGAAGAAACAACGCTTTGAAGTTAATGACTAAAATAGTAAACTAAAATTCTGGAAAATTGCCCCCTAAAGATGACTTCGATTATCTTAAGCCATAACACCTATGCAAATTCTGAGAGATTTTATTGGAGAATGTCTTGTGCTGAATAAAAACCTCTCTGTTTCCTCAAATGCCTCTAGGTTTGGCGGAAACAGCTGCTAGAAAATGGTGACTAAAACAATCATTTCCTAAAGTAAATGAAATTTCATAAACAATTTCCTATGTAAAAAATCCACTGGTTTTTTCCCCATGGTTTTGATTGCTCCCTGTGGCTTTGGATTTTCAAATCTTGGAAAATATTTTCATCTTAAATATTTCCATTCCTATTTTTACGTGATTTATTTCCAAATAAATTACCCAAAAATCCAATGTTATAACATATGTTTTATACTTTTGGGCAATGTATTATTTTCTCTCCGCAACCATTAGGTAGTGGTTTACCTTACCACTTCTCCGACTAGCAGAATAATATGCTAGTTACACGTGGTAAAAGTAAAAACCACGGTAAATATTCCGCACCACCCTCATCATTTTAACCCCGAGCTAGTTGAGTGAGTGGAATGAATGGTAGCCACTTATCAAAACTTTTTCTTTTTCAAAGATTTAATTTGACATTTTTTGAGATTTGTTCCAAGACTTTGGTGATTGGGTTTGAAAATTAATATAAAATATTTATATTAATAACTATTAACTTTTAAATTTTTAAACAAAGATTTGGGCATTTTGGAGATTCGCCATCTTTTAGCCATTCCACCATTTTAGAGCTTCGCTAACTATTTTAGAGATTCACCAGTGCTTTATCTGCCTGATTTACCATATTGGCCAAATTTAGAATCCCTGTCAATTCAATTATATGCTCTGCTAAATATAGAATTTTTCCACTAGTTCCTGGTCACAGCCCTTGATCTTTTTCCGCCTTGATTGTGACCATTGATTACTTTATATGTGATTACAAGGTACTTTATTTAATTCTTTGGCGTGGCCAATGGTCATATGGATCATTAGTTTTGGGGGGGACTTGGTGTCTTCCTCACCGAACTCAGGTGATATCACAACCAATTTTTTGGATTGGCAATCTTTCATTCACATTTGAAAAATACTGTGCTAACAACTGGCTCCAACAAGGATGCCATCATCCCTGGGAGGTAGCAAAGAACCCCTGGTAGACCAAGTGCCTGATCCATTGGGTGGCTCCCAACCCTGACAGCTGCATCCTGCAACCTGTACTTTGTAACTGATCTTTAATCCAAACACTAAAACTTAAAACTGCTAACTGAAAAAGCTGCAAACTGTATTTAAAACAACACTGTACATATTGAAAAATGCTTGCCAAGCAAACTTATTCCTCCTACCTATCTACTCTTGATAAACAAAATCTTTGTCTGATCAAGTAATTCGGAAACGCCAATGACGCCAATCCATTAAATGCTCAAAGAATCTGACTCTTTCACTATGTCTGAAATAAGCCATTGACAGAAAATATGATAGCACCAGCAACCAACAATCTTCTTTATTCTCATACTAAAATTTTTGTTGCAAATTTAAACCGACAAAATCTTCAATATACTCAACTATAGGATTAAAAAAGATAAATGGTGTTTGATGTCCTTTGAAATTTCCTACAATATGATGAGAGAATTGAAATGTTCTTTCTTCTTCAACATATTCTTCTAGCAATGAACAATTAACCTCATACTCAATATTAAAACATTCTTCTTCTTTAACAATTAAAGGTCGTCGAGAATGATCCTCAAAAGATAAATTTTGATAATGAACATCCTGGGATTGAATTTGACTTTCTAAGACTTCAATATCATTAGACATGATAGCACTATGTTCCTAATGAAAGAAACTGGTGTCTAATAGCTGATTTTCTTGTGGAGAATTATTATCACAAATGGGTTCCTTCAAAAGATCGTCATGACTAATTTCATCCCAACTGTCATTACTTAAATTCAAATTTTCATGCTCAAAAATGGAAAAAGTTTCACTTACATATCCCGGACTATGTGAAGACCACAAATCTGTATAAGCAGGGGTTGTAACATGATTCTGTAGGAGCTGATCTATTTCTTCTTCCATTAAAAGAGGAGGTGGTCTGTGCATTTCCTGAATAAAAAAACTATTGTTTTCTTCTTCTTCTGCAGATTGATCATCATGTTGGATGTATTCTTCATTTGTATACAAAGGAGTATATGAATCAACCTTTGTTTCCAAAGAGGGATCATGGGATACTACTATCATTTCTTCATTTATCTCATCTACAACAAGCTTTTCTCGATCGTCAAGGTCATTGACTTGTGAAGAGAAATGATAGAGTCTTTCAGATAGGTCTTCATCATTCATATTTTCTAGATCTTCATCAATACTTTCAAGGTATTGTATGAAACCCTCAAACTGATCACAACAATTTTCCACTAAAGACGAAGCTGGAAAATCTACTGTATAATGCTCATAAAATGTTATGTGAAAATCTTTTAAAGAAAACAAGCTACCAGGTCTTAACCTTTCATACCAATCCCTTGCTTTTCCTTCTAAAGAAGACATGAACATCTTCATAAGACAGTCCTCATGAAACCTAATCTTTAGCTTGTGTACATGTACATGAAATTTGATTAAATGTAAATCAGCATTATCACTGTTTTCATCTCTGAATTTGGGCAAGTAGGTTTGCCAATCTATTTTGGGAATTTGATTCAGAAAACCAGGAATATGAGACCTGTTCATAGGAGCATACCTTCTTAACAATGAGGCCATTTTTAAATACTGGAGCTGCAAATTCTGATTTCAGAATCGAAGAGACTAGCCTGTGAAACAATGCAACGCTGGATTTCTTTAATGTGGAGTCACCATGAAATTTCAGAAAACTGGATTCTTTGAAGATGGAGTCACTAGGTGAAAGATGCACAACCTGCTTGATATCCAACTGTTGTTCACCATCAACAATCAAATCTGCAACTTTATCGTTCATACCCTGGGAAAATGAAACCTTCAATCCCCAGCAATGGCGCCAGAATGTTAGCACTCAAATTTTCCTTGGGTTGTATCAAGGAAACCCCGAGGTAACCTCAAACTAATCCTTAGACTAAAAGTCGGCCTCCTTCAGCCAGAGATGGCTCTCTCAGCAAATCTACCATCCAATGTCACCACGACAACAGTTTGACAATAAACTCAATGGCCAAATGTATAAAATAAATAAAAACTTAAGGATTTTTAATGAGGTGGATAGATAAACAGGAAAGGGATACCATTGGGCAATGGAGTGGAGAAACAGGAAAATAATAGATCAGCAGCCAAACAAATGTTTCATACAAAGGCAAGATAGCTATTTTATCACAGTCAATAAGATTTTGCAGGTGATGAGGAAAGAAATAAAGACAGTCCACTAACAATGGGCATCAATTTTCAAATGAATCCACTGTTAATTTTGGAGAAATAAATGGATACTCAGATGCAAATAAATCGAGGCATAGAACATGAATCTCAATCTATATGAACGTTCACCTAAGCATAGAAGAAAATGACATAATGAAAAGCATGACAAAGAAAGTAAACATGCACATGTAGAGAAAGGGAAAAGGTACAGATTGTAATTTTGAAACAACACATGAATCTTTGATAAAAAATCTGCTCAGTTCTGAGATCTTTATTAATTTCTAGAGACAACTTTGAAAACCCAGAACGGGCTCCTTCCTACTGAAAATCACCCTTTACATGTTTTTTACATATCAATATATAGAAAGACGGCCTATACCTAATATTGAATTCAAAACCTAACTGAAACTCTAAAAATAGAAATAGTAACAACTTTTTTTTTTATTTCAGGAAGTAAATTTGCTAAAAAATAGGCTTCAAAGCCCTAGCTGTATATCTCAGATGGAGATATCTGTTTACATTTCGAGTGACATTTTTTGTAATTCGGCATGTGCTGAAGAAAAGCCTCTTTCCGTTTCTGAAAGTTCGTCTTCATTTGGAAGAAACAGCTCTTTGAAGTTAATGACTAAAACTGTAAACTGAAATTCTGGAAAATTTCCCCCTAAAGATGAATTTGATTCTCTTCACCCATACCACCTGTGCAAATTCTGAGAGAGGTTATTAGAGAATGTCTTGTGCTAAATAAAAACCTCTCTCAGTTTCCTCAAATGCACCCAGGATTGGCGGAAACAACTGCTAGAAAATTGTGACTAAAACAATCATTTCCTGAAATAAATGAAATTTCATAAACAATTTCCTGTGAAAATAATCCACTAGTTTTTTCCCCATGGTTTTGATTGCTCCCCGTGGTTTTGGATTTTCAAATCTTGGAAAATAGTTTCATCTTAAATATTTCCATTCCTATATTTACGTGATTTCTTTCCAAATAATTTACCCAAAAATCCAATGTTATAACATATGTTTTAAACTTTTGGGCAATGTATTATTTTCTCTTCGCAACCATTAGGTAGTGTTTTACATTACCACTTCTCCGACTATTGGAATAATATGCTAGTGACACATGGTAAAACTAAAAAACACGGTAAATATTCCGCACCACCCTCATCATTTTAACCCCAAGCTAGTTGAGTGAACGGAAATGGTAGCCACTTATCCAAAATTTGTCTTTTTCAAAGTTTTAATTTAACATTTTTTAAGATTCGTGCCAAGACTTGGGTGATTGGGTTTGAATATTAATATAAAATATTTATCTTAATAACTATGAACTTTTAAATTTTTAAACAAAGATTTGGGCATTTTGGAGATCTACTATCTTTTAGCGATTCCACCATTTTAGAGCTTCACTAAATATTTTAGAGATTCACCAGTGATTTATCCACCTAATTTACCATATTGGCCAAATTTAGAAGCCCTGTCAATTCATTTATATGCTCTGCTAAATATAAAAATTTTCCACTAGTTCCTGGTCACAGCCTTTGATCTTTTTCTACCTTGACTGTGACCGTTGATTACTTTATATGCTATTACAAGGTACTTTATTTAATTCTTTAGCTCTTCTTTGGCGTGGCCAATGGTCATATGGATCAGTTTTTTTGGGGGGGACTTGGTGTCTTCCTCACCGAACTTAGGAGATATCACAACAATTTTTTTGGAGTGCCAATCTTTCATTCACATTCGAAAATACTATGCTAACAACTGGCTCCAACGAGGATGTTATCCTCCCTGCGAGGTAGCAAAGAACCCCCGGTAGACCAAGTGCCTAATCCATTGGGAAGCTCCCAACCCTGACAACTGCATCCTGCAACCTGTACTTTGTAACTGATATTTAATCCAAAAACTAAAACTGAAAACTGCTAACTGAAAAAGCTGCAAACTGTATTTAAAACAACACTGTACATATTGAAAAATGCTTGCCGAGCAAACTTATTTCTCCTACCTATCTACTCTTGATATACCAAAATATTTGTCTGATTAAGTAATTCGGAAATGCCAATGAAGCCAATCCATTTAATGCTCAAAGAATCTGACTCTTTCACTATGTCTGAAATAACCCACTGACAGAAAATATGATAGCACCAGCGACCAACAATCTTCTTTATTCTCATAGTAAAAATTTTGCTGCAAATTTAAACCGAGAAAATCTTCCATATACTCAACTATAGGATAAAAAAAGATAAATGGTGTTTGATGTCCTTTGAAATTTCCTACAATCTGATGACAGAATTGAAATGTTCTTTCTTCTTCAACATATTCTTCCAGCAATGAACGATTCACCCTTTACTCAATATTAAAACATTCTTCTTCTTTGACAATTAAAGGTCATCAAGAATGATCCTCAAAAGATAAATTTTTATAATGAACATTATGGGATTGAATTTGACCTTCTAAGACTTCAAGATCATTAGACATGACAGCTCTACGTTCTTGATGAAAGAAACTGGTGTCTAATAGTTGATTTTCTTGAGGAGAATTATTATCACAAATGGGTTCCTTCAAATGATCGTCATGACTAATTTCATCTCGACTGTCATTACTTAAATTCAAATTTTCATGCTCAAAAATGGAAAAAGTTTCACTTACATATCCCGGACTATGTGAAGACCACAAATTTGTATAAGCAGGGGTTGTAACATGATTCTACAGGAGCTGATCTATTTCTTCTTCGGTTAAAAGAGGAGGTGGTCTGTGCATTTCCTGAATCAAAAAACTATTGTTTTCTTCTTCTTCTGCAAATTGATCATGATGTTGGATGTATTCTTCATTTGTGTACAAAGCAGTAGATGAATCAACCTTTGTTTCCGAAGAGGGATCATGGGATACTACTATCATTTCTTCATTTATCTCATGTACAACAAGCTTTTTTGGATCATCAAGGCCATGGACTTGTGAAGAAAAATGATAGAGTGTTTCAAATAGGTCTTCATCATTCATATTTTCTAGATCTTCATCAATACTTTCAAGGTATTGTATGAAACCCTCAAACTTATCACAACAATTTTCCACTAAAGACAAAGCTGGAAAATCTACTGTATAATGCTTATAAAATGTTATGTGAAAATCTTTTAAAGAAAACAAGCTGCCAGGTCTTAAACTTTCATACCAATCCCTTGCTTTTCCTTCTAAAGAAGCCATGAACATCTTCATAATACAGTCCTCATGAAACCTAATCTTCAACTTGTGTACATGTACATGAAATTTGATTAAATGAAAAGCAACATTATCACTATTTGCATCTCTGAATTTGGGCAAGTAGGTTTGCCAATCTATTTTGGGAATTTGATTCGGAAAACAAGGAATATGAGACCTGTTCATAGGAGCATACCTTCTTAACAATGAGGCCATTTTGAAATACTGGAGCTGCAAATTTTGATTTAAAAATCGAAGAGACCAGCCTATGAAACAATGCAACACTGGATTTCTTTAATGTGGAGTCGCCATGAAGTTTCTGAAAACTGGATTCTTTGAAGATGGAGTCACCAGGTGAAAGATGCACAGCCTGCTTGGTATCTGACCGTTGTTCACCATCAACAATCAAATCTGCAACTTTTTCGTTCATACCCAGGGAAAATGAAACCTTCGATCCCCGACAATGACGCTAGAATGTTAGCACTCAGATTTTCCTTGGGCTGTATCAAGGAAACCCCGAGGTAACCTCAAACCAATCTTTAGACGGAAATTTAGTCTTCTTCAGCTAGATAGGGCTCTCTCAGCAAATCTACCATCCAATGTCACCACGACAAAAGTTTGACAATAAACTCAATGGCCAAATGTATAAAATAGATAAAAGCTTAAGGATTTTTAATGAGGTCGTTAGATAAACAGGAAAGGGATACCATTGGGCAATGAAGTTGAGAAACAAGAAAATAATAGATCAACAGCTAAACAAATGTTTCATACGAAGGTAAGATAGCTATTTTATCACAGTCAATAAGATTTTGTAGGTGACAAGGAAAGAAATAAAGACAGTCCACTAACAACGGGCATCAATTTTCAAATGAATCCACTGTTAATTTTGGAGAAATAAATGGATACTCAGATGCAGATAAATCGAGGCATAGAACATGAATATCAATCTATATGAACATTCATCTAAGCATAGAAGAAAATGACATAATGAAAAGCATGACAAAGAAAGTAAACATGCAGATGTAGAGAAAGGGAAAAGGTACAGACTGTAATTTTGAAACAACACATGAATCTTTGATAAAAAATCTGCTCAGTTCTGAGATCTTTATTAATTTCTAGAGACAACTTTGAAAACCCAGAACGGGCTCCTTCTTACTGAAAATCCCCCTTTACATGTTTTTTACCTATCAATATATAGAAAGACGGCCTATACCTAATCTTGAATTAAAAACCTAACTGAAACTCTAAAAATAGAAACAATTACAACTTCTTTTTTTTAATTTTAGGAAGTAAATTTGCTGAAAAATAGGCTTCAAAGCCCTAGCTGTATATCTCAGATGGAGATATCTGTGTACATTTTGAGAGAGGTTTTTGTAATTGGGGACATGCTGAAGAAAATCCTCTTTCCATTTATGAAAATTCATCTTCATTTGGAAGAAACAGCGCTTTGAAGTTAATGACTAAAACAGTAAACTGAAATTCTGGAAAATTGCCCCCTAAAGATGACTTCGATTATCTTAAGCCATAACACCTGTGCAAATTATGAGAGATATTATTGGAGAATTTCTTGTGCTAAATAAAAACCTCTCTCGGTTTCCTCAAATGCCTCCATGTTTGGTGGAAACAGCTGCTAGAAAATGGTGACTAAAACAATCATTTCCTGAAATAAATGAAATTTCATAAACAATTTCTGTGAAAACAATCCACTGGTTTTTTCCCCATGGTTTTGATTGCTCCCCGTGGTTTTGGATTTTCAAATCTTGGAAAATATTTTCATCTTAAATATTTCCATTCCTATTTTTACGTGATTTCTTTCCAAATAAATTACCCAAGAATCCAATGTTATAACATATGTTTTAAACTTTTGGGCAATGTATTATTTTCTCTCCGCAACCATTAGGTAGTGGTTTACCTTACCACTTCTCTGACTAGCGGAATAATATGCTAGTGACACGTGGTAAAAGTAAAAACCACAATAAATATTCCGCACCACCCTCATCATTTTAACCCCGAGTTAGTTGAGTGAGCGGAATGAATGGTAGCCACTTATCCAAACTTTGTCTTTTTCAAAGTTTTAATTTGACATTTTTTGAGATTCGTTCCAAGACTTTGGTGATTGGGATTGAAAATTAATATAAAATATTTATATTAATAACTATGAACTTTTGAATTTTTAAACAAAGATTTGGGCATTTTGGAGATCCGCCATCTTTTAGCCATTCCACCATTTCAGAGCTTCACTAACTATTTTGGAGATTCACCAGTGCTTTATCTGCTTAATTTACCATATTGACCGAATTTAGAAGCCCTGTCAATTCATTTATATGCTCTGCTAAATATAGAATTTTTCCACTAGCTCCTGGTCACAGCCTTTGATCTTTTTCTGCCTTGATTGTGACCGTTGATTACTTTATATGCTATTACAAGGTACTTTATTTAATTCTTTGGTGTGGCCAATGGTCATATGGATCATTTTTTGGGGCGGGGACTTGGTGTCTTCCTCCCCGAACTTAGGAGATATCACAACCAATTTTTTGGATTGGCAATCTTTCATTCACATTGGAAAAATACTGTGCTAACAACTGGCTCCAACAGGGATGCCATCCTCCCTGGGAGATAGCAAAGAACCCCTGGTAGACCAAGTGCTTGATCCATTGGGTGGCTACCAACCCTGACAGCTACATCCTACAACCTATACTTTGTAACTGTTCTTTAATCCAAAAACTAAAACTGAAAACTGCTAACTGAAAAAGCTGCAAATTGTATTTAAAACAACACTGTACATATTGAAAAATGCTTGCCAAGCAAACTTATTCCTCCTACCTATCTACTCTTGATATACCAAAATCTTTGTCTGATCAAGCAATTCGGAAACACTAATGAAGCCAATCCATTAAATGCTCAAAGAATCTGACTCTTTCACTATGTCTGAAATAAGCCATTGACAGAAAATATGATAGCACCGGCGACCAACAATCTTCTTTATTCTCATAGTAAAAATTTTGCTGCAAATTTAAACCGCTAAAATCTTCAATATACTCAACTATAGGATCAAAAAAGATAAATGGTGTTTGATCTGCTTTGAAATTCCTACAATTTGATGAGAGAATTGAAATGTTCTTTCTTCTTCAACATATTCTTCTAGCAATGAACGATTAACGTCATACTCAATATTAAACAATTCTTCTTCTTTAACAATTAAAGGTCATCGAGAATGATCCTCAAAAGATAAATTTTTATAATGAACATCCTGGGATTGAAATTGACCTTCTAAGAATTCAAGATCATTAGACATGATAGCTCTATGTTCTTAATGAAAGAAACTGGTGTCTAATAGCTGATTTTCTTGTGGAGAATTATTATCACAAATAGGTTCCTTCAAAAGATTGTCACCACTAATTTCATCCCGACTGTTATTACTTAAATTCAAATTTTCATGCTAAAAAATGGAGAAAGTTTCACTTACATATCTCGGACTATGTGAAGACCACAAATCTGTATAAGCAGGGGTTGTAACATGATTCTGCAGGAGATGACCTATTTCTTCTTCAGTTAAAAGAGGAGGTGGTCTGTGCATTTCCTGAATCAAAAAACTATTGTTTTCTTCTTCTTCTGCAGATTGATCATCATGATGGATGTATTCTTCATTTGTATACCAAGGAGTAGATGAATAAACCTTTGTTTCCAAAGAGGGATCATGGGATACTACTCTTATTTCTTCATTTATCTCATCTACAACAAGCTTTTCTCGATCGTCAAGGCCATGGACTTGTGAAGAGAAATGATAGAGTGTTTCAGATAGGTCTTCATCATTCATATTTTCTAGATCTTCATCAATACTTTCAAGGTATTGTATGAAACCCTCAAACTGATCACAACAATTTTCCACTCAAGACAAAGCTGGAAAATCTACTGTATAATGCTGATAAAATGTTATGTGAAAATCTTTTAAAGAAAACAAGCTGCGAGGTCTTAAACTTTCAGACCAATCCCTTGCTTTTCCTTCTAAAGAAGCCATGAACATCTTCATAAGATAGTCCTCATGAAACCTAATCTTCAGCTTGTGTACATGTACATGAAATTTGATTAAATGTAAAGCAGCATTATCACTGTTTTCATCTCTGAATTTGGGCAAGTAGGTTTGCCAATCTATTTTGGGAATTTGATTCGGAAAACCAAGAATATGAGACCTGTTCATAGGAGCATACCTTCTTAACAATGAGGCCATTTTGAAATACTGGAGCTGCAAATTCTGATTTCAAAATCGAAGAGACCAGCCTGTGAAACAATGCAACACTGGATTTCCTTAATGTGGAGTCGCCATGAAATTTCTGAAAACTGGATTCTTTGAAGATGGAGTCACCAGGTGAAAGATGCACAGCCTGCTTGATATCCAACCATTGTTCACCATCAACAATCAAATATGCAACTTTGTCGTTCATACCCTAGGAAAATGAAACCTTTAATCCCCAGCAAAGGTGCCAGAATGTTAGCACACAAACTTTCCTTGGGTTGTATCAAGGAAACCCCGAGGTAACCTCAAACCAATCTTTAGACTGAAAGTCGGCCTACTTCAGCCAGAGAGGGATCTCTCAGCAAATCTACCATCCAATGTCACCACGAAAATAGTTTGACAATAAACTCAATGGCCAAATGTATAAAATAAATAAAAACTTAAGGATTTTTAATGAGGTGGTTAGATAAACAGGAAAGGGATACCATTGGGCAATGGAGTTGAGAAAAAAAAAAAAAAAGATCAGAAGCCAAACAAATGTTTCATACAAAGGAAAGATAGCTATTTTATCACAGTCAATAAGATTTTGCAAGTGACAAGGAAAGAAATAAAGACAGTCCACTAACAACGGGCATCAATTTTCAAATGAATCCACTGTTAATTTTGGGGAAATAAATGGATACTCATATGCGGATAAATCGAGGCATAGAACATGAATCTCAATCTATATGAATGTTCATCTAAGCATAGAAGAAAATGACATAGTGAAAAGCATGACAAAGAAAGTAAACATGCACATGTAGAGAAAGGGAAAAGGTACAGACTGTAATTTTGAAACAACACATGAATCTTTGATAAAAAATCTGCGCAGTTCTGAGATCTTTATTAATTTCTGGAGACAACTTTGAAAACCCTGAACGAGCTCCTTCCTACTGAAAATCCCCCTTTACATGTTTTTTACATATCAATATATAGAAAGAGGTCCTATACCTAATATTGAATTCAAAACCTAACTGAAACTCCAAAAATAGAAACAGTTACAACTTCTTTTTTTTTTTCAGGAAGTAAATTTGCTGAAAAATAGGCTTCAAATCCCTAGTTGTATATCTCAAATGGAGATATATGTGTACATTTCGAGTGACATTTTTGTAATTGGGCATGTGCTGAAGAAAAGCCTCTTTCTGTTTCTAAAAGTTCGTCTTCATTTGGAAGAAACAACTCTTTGAAGTTAATGACTAAAATAGTAAACTGAAATTATGGAAAATTGCCCCCTAAAGATGACTTTGATTCTCTTAACCCATAACACCTGTGCTAATTCTGAGAGAGGTTATTGGAGAATGTCTTGTGCTGAATAAAAATATCTCTCGGTTTCCTCAAATGCCTCCAGGTTTGGCGGAAATAGCTGCTAGAAAATGGTGACTAAAACAATCATTTCCTAAAATAAATGAAATTTCATAAACAATTTCCTGTGAAAATAATCCACTAGTTTTTTCCCCATGGTTTTGATTGCTCCCCATGGTTTTGGATTTTCAAATCTTGGAAAATATTTTCATCTTAAATATTTCCATTCCTATTTTTAGGTGATTTCTTTCCAAATAAATTACCCAAAAATCCAATGTTATAACATATGTTTTAAACTTTTGGGCAATGTATTATTTTCTCTCCGCAACCATTAGGTAGTGTTTTACCTTACCACTTCTCCAACTATTGGAATAATATGATAGTGACACGTGGTAAAATTAAAAAACATGCTAAATATTCCGCACCACCCTCATCATTTTAACCCCGAGCTAGTTGAGTGAGCGGAATGAATGGTAGCCACTTATCCAAACTTTGTCTTTTTCAAAATTTTAATTTGACATTTTCTGAGATTCGTGCCAAGACTTTGGTGATTGGGTTTGAATATTAATATAAAATATTTATATTAATAAGTATGAACTTTTAAATTTTTAAACAAAGATTTGGGCATTTTGGAGATCCGCCATCTTTTAGCCATTCCACCATTTTAGAGCTTCACTAACTATTTTAGAGATTCACCAGTGCTTTATCCACCTAATTTACCATATTGGCCAAATTTAGAAGCCCTGTCAATTCATTTATATGCTCTACTAAATACAGAATTTTTTCACTAGCTCCTGGTCACAGCCTTTGATCTTTTTTTGCCTTGATTGTGACCGTTGATTACTTTATATGTTATTACAAGGTACTTTATTTAATTCTTTAGCTCTTCTTTGGCGTGGCCAATGGTCATATGGATCATTTTTTTGGGGGGGGACTTGGTGTCTTCCTCACCGAACTTAGGAGGTATCACAACAATTTTTTTGGAGTGCCAAGCTTTCATTCACATTGGAAAAATACTGTGCTAACAACTGGCTCGAACGGGTATGCTATCCTCCCTGTGAGGTAGCAAAGAACCCCTGGTAGACCAAGTGCCTAATGCATTGGGCAGCTCCCAACCCTAAAAACTGCATCCGGCAACCTGTACTTTGTAACTGATCTTTAATCCGAAAACTAAAACTGAAAACTGCTAACTGAAAAAGCTGCAAACTATATTTAAAACAACACTGTACATATTGAAAAATGCTTGCCGAGCAAACTTATTCCTCTTACCTATCTACTCTTGATATACCAAAATCTTTGTCTGATCAAGTAATTCGGAAATGCCAATGAAGCCAATCCATTAAATGCTCAAATAATCTGACTCTTTCACTATGTCTGAAATAACCCACTGACAGAAAATATGATAGCACCGGTGACCAACAATCTTCTTTATTCTCATAGTAAAAATTTTGCTGCAAATTTAAACCGAGAAAATCTTCCATATACTGAATTATAGGATAAAAAAAGATAAATGGTGTTTGATGTCCTTTGAAATTTCCTACAATCTGATGAGAGAATTGAAATGTTCTTTCTTCTTCAACATATTCTTCCAACAATGAATGATTAACCCTTTACTCAATATTAAAACATTCTTCTTCTTTGACAATTAAAGGTCGTCAAGAATGATTCTCAAAAGATAAATTTTTATAATGAACATCCTGGGACTGAATTTGACCTTCTAAGACTTCAAGATCATTAGACATGACAGCTCTACGTTCTTGATGAAAGAAACTGGTGTCTAATAGCTGATTTTCTTGTGGAGAATTATTATCACAAATGGGTTCCTTCAAAAGATCGTCGTGACTAATTTCATCCCGACTGTCATTACTTAAATTCAAATTTTCATGCTCAAAAATGGAAAAAGTTTCACTTACATATCCCGGACTATGTGAAGACCACAAATCTGTATAAGCAGGGTTGTAACATGATTCTGCAGGAGCTAATCTATTTCTTCTTCGGTTAAAAGAGTAGGTGGTCTGTGCATTTCCTGAATCAAAAAACTATTGTTTTCTTCTTCTTCTGTAAATTGATCATGATGTTGGATGTATTCTTCATTTGTATACAAAGCAATAGATGAATCAACCTTTGTTTCCAAAGAGGGATCATGGGATACTACTATCATTTCTTCATTTATCTCATCTACAACAAGCTTTTCTCGATCGTCAAGGCCATGGACTTGTGAAGAGAAATGATAGAGTGTTTCAAATAGGTCTTCATCATTCATATTTTCTAGATCTTCATCAATACTTTCAAGGTATTGTATGAAACCCTCAAACTTATCACAACAATTTTCCTTTAAAGACAGCTGGAAAATCTACTGTATAATGCTCATAAAATGTTATGTGAAAATATTTTAAAGAAAACAAGCTACCACGTCTTAAACTTTCATACCAATGCCTTGCTTTTCCTTCTAAAGAAGCCATGAACATCTTCATAATACAGTCCTCATGAAACCTAATCTTCATCTTGTGTACATGTACATGAAATTTGATTAAATGTAAAGCAGCATTATCACTATTTTCATCTCTGAATTTGGGCAAGTAGGTTTGCCAATCTATTTTGGGAATTTGAATCGGAAAAACAGGAATATGAGACCTGTTCATAGGAGCATACCTTCTTAACCAAATTGGCCATTTTGAAATATTGGAGCTACAAATTTTGATTTGAAAATCGAAGAGACCAGCCTGTGAAACAATGCAACACTGGATTTCTTTAATGTGGAGTTGCCATGAAATTTTTGAAAACTGGATTCTTTGAAGATTGAGTTGCCAGGTGAAAGATGCACAGCTTGCTTGATATCTGACCGTTGTTCACCATCAACAATCAAATATGCAACTTTGTCATTCATACCCAGGGAAAATGAAACCTTCGATCCCTGGCAACAAAGCTAGAATGTTAGCACTCAGATTTTCCTTGGGTTGTATCAAGGAAACCCCGAGGTAACCTCAAACCAATCTTTAGACTGAAAGTTGGCCTCCTTCATCCAGAGAGGGCTCTCTCATCAAATCTACCATCCAATGTCACCACGACAACAGTTTGACAATAAACGCAATGGCCAAATGTATAAAATAAATAAAAACTTAAGGATTTTTAATGAGGTGGTTAGATAAACAGGAAAGGGATACCATTGGGCAATGGAGTCAAGAAACAGAAAGATAATAGATTAGCATCCAAACAAATGTTTCATACAAAGGAAAGATAGCTATTTTATCATAGTCAATAAGATTTTGCAGGTGACAAGGGAAGAAATAAAGATAGCCCAATAACAACAGGCATCAATTTTCAGATGAATCCACTGTTAATTTTGGAGAAATAAATGGATACTCAAATGTGGATAAATCGAGGCATAGAAAATGAATCTCAATCTATATGAACGTTCATCTAAGCATAGAAGAAAATGACATAATGAAAAGCATGACAAAGAAAGTAAACATGCACATGTAGAGAAAGGGAAAAGGTACATACTGTAATTTTGAAACAACACATGAATCTTTGATAAAAAATCTGCTCTATTCTGAGATCTTTATTAATTTCTGGAGACAACTTTGAAAACCTAGAATGGGCTCCTTCCTACTGAAAATCCCCCTTTACATGTTTTTTACATATCAATATATAGACTGATGGCCTATACCTAATCTTGAATTCAAAACCTAACTGAAACTCTAAAAATAGAAACAGTTACAACTTTTTTATTTTATTTCAAGAAGTAAATTTGTTGAAAAATAGGCTTCAACACCCTAGATGTATATCTCAGATGGAGATAGTTGTGTACATTTTGAGAGAGGTTTTTGTAACTGGGCATGTGCTGAAGAAAAGCCCCTTTCCGTTTCTGAAAGTTCGTCTTCATTTGGAAGAAACAACTCTTTGAAGTTAATGACTAAAACAGTAAACTGAAATTCTGGAAAATTGCCCCCTAAAGATGACTTCGTTTCTCTTAAGCCATAACACCTGTACAAATTCTGAGAGAGGTTATTGGAGGATGTCTTGTGCTAAATAAAAGCCTCTTTTTGTGTCCTGAAATGCCTCCAGGTTTGCCAGAAAAAACTTCTAGAAAATGGTGACTAAAACAATCATTTCCTGAAATAAATGAAATTTCATAAACAATTTCCTATGAAAACAATCCACTGGTTTTTTCCCCATGGTTTTGATTGCTCCCCGTGGTTTTGGATTTTCAAATCTTGGAAAATATTTTCATCTTAAATATTTCCATTCCTATTTTTATGTGATTTCTTTCCAAATAAATTACCAAAAAATCCAATGTTATAACATATGTTTTAAACTTTTTGGCAATGTATTATTTTCTCTCTGCAACCATCACGTAGTGGTTTACCTTACCACTTCTCCGACTAGCGGAATAATATGCTAGTGACACATGGTAAAAGTAAAAACCACAGTAAATATTCCGCACCACCTTCATCATTTTAACCCCAAGCTAGTTGAGTGAGTGGAATGAATGGTAGCCACTTATGCAAACTTTGTCTTTTTCAAAGTTTTAATTTGACATTTTTTGAGATTCGTGCCAAGACTTTGGTGATTGGGTTTGAATATTAATATAAATTATTTATCTTAATATCTATGAACTTTTAAATTTTTAAACAAAGATTTGGGCATTTTGGAGATCTGCCATCTTTTAGCCATTCCACCATTTTAGAGCTTCACTAACTATTTTAGAGATTCACCAGTGCTTTATCCGCCTAATTTACCATATTGGCCAAATTTAGAAGCCCTGTCAGTTCATTTATATGCTCTGCTAAATATTGAATTTTTCCACTAGCTCCTGGTCACAGCCTTTGATCTTTTTCTGCCTTGATTGTGACCGTTGATGACTTTATATGCTATTACAAGGTAATTTGTTTAATTCTTTAGCTCTTCTTTGGTGTGGCCAATGGTCATATGGATCATTTTTTTTGGGGGGGTCTTGGTGTCTTCCTCACCGAACTTAGGAGATATCACAACTAATTTTTTGGATTGCCAATCTTTCATTCACATTGGAAAAATACTGTGCTAACAGGTCTTATGTTATGAGATGACTCCTTCTTTAACTTACCTTTCCTGGCATGTGGTGTGAGTGCTTGATCTTCATTCCCCATCTTTTCTTCTTGGGCCACAAGTCTAGCTTCTTCTTGAGAGCATTCCTCCCAGAGCCTACTGAAGGATATCAGTTTTCTTCTTGCATAGATTTCTTGGATAAAGGAATCCCATGACCTAGGTAGGCCATTCAAAGTGGTCATAACAATTTCACCATTATCCACCACTTCATCTACAACTTCAAGTTGTTCCTTGATCTGAGAGACCTTAGAGAAGTAGGATTGAATGGTCTCTCCATTTTGAAGCTTTACCCCTTTCAATTGGTTCCATAGAGTCATCTTCCAATTTATGTTCTTCCCTTCAAACAGCTTGGTCAAAGAGTCAAACATCTCCTTAGGTGTATTGTCACCTACCCAATTTCTGAAATTATTATTTTAACTAGAAAAATACTTTATGTTAAATTTAATTACAAAGTTTTGTAATTATGGCCAAGTTTGGTCAAGGATGAATGTAATTACTGATTATTATTATTTAAATAAATTAAGTAGGAGACAAACACCCAAGTGAACTATTAAATGAGTGTTCACTGACCCACTAGGAAGAATGGAAGCTGTTGGAAGGTATGGGACGGATGGTAGCAATTGCACTACACCACTAGTTGTTGGTTATGGGACAACTGCTCCTACTAATGTGGCATTATCCCCCAGGTGGTGGGAGTGGGCAGGCATCTCATTTAATGACCAAGTAACAACTGAAAAGGCCTAGGCAGCCTACATAAGGCAAATTCGAATTGAGCAGGTAGCTCTTACATAATATTTTCTACAGAAATATTCCTCATGTGCATCAGGTGATCACTGAGAGATTCGAATAGGGAGGCTAGTTGTGAGTGCAATCATAATTCTGTAAACTATTTTGATAAAGAGAACCAGAAGTGCTGGTGCAGGTCCTTTGGACTGCTAGTTCTTGAAGATTTGACAATTATTGCTAGTGCAAGTGGAGATCCTAAACTCCTAAGTTTCTTCCTCCTTGTGGTTCAGTGAATAGGATCAGGGGTCCTAAGGAAAGTACTTGGTTGTCTTCAAGAATTGGTTGGGTGGAACAGTCTTCTTGGGCTGTTTGTTTCCCGACAGAATTAATCCAGCTCTACTGTTTCCTAATTTGTTTCAGTTTAGTAGTTCTGTTTAGTAAAAATTGTTAAACTTTGTCTTTGTAAAGAATTGATTTCTGATTTTGTTTAAGTCTGAATGTTAAGTTTAATGATAGTCTGAATTGATAATCCATCTCTATATTTTTTTGCAAGCTATTATTTCCATCGTACTCTAGTATAGAGAAGCAAATTAAGTATAGATGAAAACATAGGCAAACTGCCATTGATTCGATAGATAAGTACAGTAATTTATATGTTTTTCATTTTCTATCCTATAGCTAAACATGGTAGACATTCACTGTATAGTATCTATAATATTACAGGATATTTTTATTTGTTTTCAGGAAAAACAAATATTGTTTATCCTCTATACAAATACATTATGTTTTCCTATCTCTAATAGTTACATAGGAAATAAATGTAATTCAAATTTCCATACATCATTCTGTAAATAGATAGTATTGTTGCAAATGAATAGAATTGCTAACAATGGACATAAGCTGCAAATCACAGTCAATACATAGTCTTCATATTTCACACACACACATTGTTTTCTGTATAATTTTCCTCTGATAACACTTTCATTAATTATTTTAGTATTATCAAAGAATGAAAACAATGTAAAACCTATCTTGCTTTCATCCATCTTATTTCCATTTATTTTTACAATCTGTATGTATTGTTCAAAGCTGGGTTTTGTATCAAACCCTAGATAGTATTTTCAAACCCCTAACATCGTTTTCCAATAGTTAAACAAACGCAGTCTACACATTCATGATCAAACTACAGAATAAAAACCTAGTCATTGCTTTAAGGTCTTTTTGAAGTTTCAATTACGAAAAAAATCTCTTTGCAAATCGAGGAAAAAATTATAGTTTGGGCGTAGCCCTGTTTCATTTCTTCTACAGTCAAAATAAAAACTACTCTATCGTTTTCCATACACACTAAGACTTTCAACTAAGGATTTTACATACAATTCTACATGCTCAACAGACTCCATCTTTTACATAGAACTCAAACGATAGCATAAAACAACACTTTCCATTGTCGAGATTAAAAACGTAGCATACAGAGTTAAATGAGCCTCGGATCCACTTTCTTATTCATTAAAAATTAACCAAGACATGTCGTAGATCAAGTTTTTAAAACCATTACAAGTTCCAACTTCACGAAAGAGAAGCCAACGTTTCTCAAAACGAAACTTCAATATTTAAAAAAAAAAAAAAACGAAAAACCACGCAGGGTTTATCCCCATCCTTAAGCTTTAAAAACGAGTTGTGAAATTCTCAACATTGACGAACTAGGCATCCAAAGGAATAGGCCTAGTAACATTTACACTACGAGGGTCATTTTCCCTATACAAAGTTTTCACTTCATTACCAAAGTTTTTCAACAAAACCCGACTACTAGACATTGCTGAGAGCATGGTGAACATTTTGACTAACTGTGTTCATTCATTATCAACCAAGTCCAAATGGGCACCTACAAAGTGTTTGAGACCACCGGAGCTTACCAAGAATGGAGGCTCGCAAACCATTTCCAAACCCTGGCCCAAGTCTTTCTTCGAAACCTATACCTGTCATAAACATTTTTTTTTTTTAGAGTTAGACATTTGAACAGTAAAGAATACATGGTTCAATATCAACATCTCTAAGTTGTTTTTGAAAGGCTTACTTTCTTCAATAGAGACTGAGTTCTTTACATTCCTCAGCAAGCGACGAGCTCCAAGTTGGACCGAGAACAGAATACCCTTCTTCTTTTGCAGGAGTGTTTCTCTTCCACAAAAACTTAGAAGCAAAACTACAATTCACTAACTCGACAGTTTAACACCAAAACTCGGTGGATAGTAAATTCTTTTACAACGCCATAACAACAAGACTAAACCTGCAACTATCAACATTTAACCCTATAGGTCATGAGGTCGAATCCTCTGTACTTCTCGTCTAAGCCATAACATTCAGCAGCCTGTCGGCCTTGCTGCCCGAAACAATAGTGAACAAAAGAAAGACATTAACTCTTCATCAACCGACATGACGACGAAACGCTAGGGTTGCATCCAACGACCCAAACTCATCACAATAGACAATCATAAGAGTGCTACCAAGGTTGCATTGGGACAAACAACAACTGCATTTAATGTTTCATTCATTAGCACAAGCATGGCATTGCCGCCTTTGCACTTGGTGGATCGATCAACAGCCAGCACAGAGAAGATAAACATGGAAACATTACACAATGGCCCTTTTCAGTCACCATTTTCATTGTTTGGTATCACGTGGAAGTACTATCAGTCCTCGTCACCATGGAGTTGGGACATCAATTATCACAGGATCGATACACTATCTCCACGCCAGATCGAAGCACATGTCAGGCTTTAAAGGCTTGTCAACTTGTCCATTCGATATTTAATATATGTTAGTACCATATATATACATCAATGATATAGTTTTTCCAAGCTGTTGATTCACAACTTAATACATTGTGTTATGTCTTAATAAAATTCATATAGTTTCGAAGTTATATTCAAGATTATAATTTTAGTATTATGTTCACATAGTAGTTGTTAGTTATGTTCTTAGTCATGATATTAACATAGTGTTCATCTATATGCAATTTTATATAGTGAACGTTATTATATATATAAGCCTTAAGGCTTATAAGTATTGCATATAGTTAAACATTGTAATTTTATAGCATGGGGTAGTCAATACATAAGAATTATAATGTTAGCATTGTAATTTAGTTACAATGCTAACATAACTCTTCACAAGTATTTACTATTGCAAGTATTAGAATATATAAGTTACAATTCGATGTTTCAAATAACCCAAGTCTTTTGTTACAGCGTAAAAAAAATATGATTAATGCTATGTACTTCTTACCATAAATCCATCATACAAACATTTAATGATTTAGCAGTACAATTACTGCGTTGGTACTATGAAAGTATTAATTACTTTGTGACGACAACTAAAAGACAACCTACAACGACATCGTTGTTTACGACAATGAACTTAACAGCACATTAACTTTCTAGATGTCATTGTATTCAACATTGATGAATGGTAATATTGCGTTGAAAAACCAGTAAGTAGCACTAAACATTCCATACCTGTAGATACTTTGTTTTTGCAAAAGAATTCACAATATTTTTGTATTTCGATGTTGAATTGAATAACACACGTACTCTTAAACTATGCAGTCATTGAACTTCTTACCTATCATCTACACATAGAAACATTTCAAATGCCTTAGCGTTGCAGCTAAGTAAACTCCAAGGTACCTCGTAGGACACCCTTGGCATCAAGAAAGCAAACTGTCAGTCTCATCTTTAAATAAAAGTATCGCATCATATTTCTAACCTGTCTGTGCATTTATTATAATAATCATGTTGTCAAAAGTGTGTTAAGTAGTCGTTATCAAAATGATTGCTAACTCAGAAATTAAATTATGTTTAGTACTAAACGACTTTTTAATCATTGCTGTCGTAATTAGACATTTATTATTTTCTGCAAATTATATTTTTTAATGCCGTTTTCAAAAGTTTTAAATTTTTATGAAAATTCGGGATGTTACATGTATTTAGAGATGACACATGTGGAATGACATGGTCTTTGATAGAATCAGCAATGATTCTTCTTCGTCTGGGACAGGAACCTCAGAGCTTATGTAAGTATCCAATTCATTTTCTTCCAAGATTAACCCAATCCTATACTTCCATGCTCGGAAGTTATCAGCCCCTTCAAGCTTATCCTCAAGCTTGGTGTGGTGAGACATCTTTAAAGAGTACTTCAAATGGAAATAGAAAATATTTAGGTCTTACCACTTGATTTGCAGAAATCTAGATTTGGTGCTCGATTAGGGTTTGTTAGAGAAACTCTAAAAATTCAAAATGTGAATTTCAAATTTTTGAAAGGATGGAAAGATGCACCTTGATGAGTTGATTAGACTAGTATATTCAGAAATTGAAAACTGCAAAGTTTCACCCTTCAGAAATGCCTTTTAGTCTTCCTGGATTCACTCGGAAGGATCCTCAATTAGGGTTTGAGTTTCTCAGAGCCTCACCCAACCAAAAAGTTCAATCCAAAGATCTAAACTTCAATTTTTGCAAGGCACTTCTAGCTATGGTCTCAGATTTCAGAAATTCCTATTTTTGTGGAAACCATAAATTTTAGGGCCAAAAATGAAAGTGCCCATAATTGAATTTTGATTGGACAGAAAGATGCACCTTGATGAGTAGAATCAATCTACCTTACTGCCTTTCCAAAATATGTGGAGAGAAACCCAATAAACAAGAAACCCTAGTTTTCGTAACTGCACGATGTCTTCTTCTCAGGTTAGCTCTGATACCATGTTAATTTTTTGAGCATTACTTCAACATACTCTAGGATCTTTACTGATAGAATAACATGTACAACATATCAAGCATAACAATGCATATCAATCACACTAAGCAATCACATGATTCACTAGACACACAAAGTTTCACTAGGGAAAACCATAAAGGTGAAAAACCCCACAACTTCCTCAGAGATAGAAAGAGCAATGATACAACCCAAGTACAAGAGATAGTCTTCTCTAGCAGCTACTCCTCCTTCCTCACTTGTGCGCCACTTTCTGATGGGTGTAGAAGTGAATAATGATATGATCAAATAGAGTGCCTCCCACACTCTATTTATACATGACCTGACCTACCTAATAACCTAGCATGGCCGACTTGTCTAATTCACTCTAATAACCCATGGTTATACTAATCAGGGCCGACCCCACACTTGGTGGTCTAATAACCCATCACTTGCAAGTTTCAACACTTGTGACACTTGTCAATACAAATGATGACACTTTTGTATAGAGGAATAATAACATCTCTATAGGAGTACAATATACATAAGTAAAATACATTCCAAAGTTACAATTACATCAACAGTTTTTTGTGTGCATTCCTCTTGCAGCTACTTGTAACTTTGTTCCAAATGAAAGTGTTGATTATAATATACTATGTTTCTATTGTTAATATATTCTACAACCTACAGATGCAAATTGTGCAACCCCTCAATTGGTAGCATATCGACATTGATGTCTAGGTTCTCTAACCTCTTTGCACCTTCGGCTAGCTCGTCATTTGGAAAGATGATACTCAACGATTCCATTCTGACCAAGTACGGTTTTGTTTTCAGGGCAGGTGGCATTCTCTTGCTTTCACTATATTCGCCCAACTTTCCTTCAGAGTCGGATTGTCGAGCCAAGTCCTTCTGGACTTGTTCTATCCACACAACCATGCTCTTGAGCTCTGCGATGTTCTCATTTATTTGTGCTTGGGTTTCTTCGCTTTTGGTATCTTTCAGCACAAAGGCCTCTTCCAGGTGTTCGGTGACACATAGTGCGATTCAATCATAGTCATGGTCATGTAACTTCGACTCTGGTGGGATCTTGGTTGCCTTATGTTTCTTCCTGGGACCTTCAGAGTGTTGGTTGTGGAGCCAGATCTTCCAGTCTCATAGATGATATTGGCTCAACCGTGTAACCCATCTTTTTGGGTTATTTTCGCCAACAGTTTACAGGCCCATGGTTTTGGGTAACCCATGGTATTTTCCCATTGTATTTCCCCTTTATAAGAAATACATTGTAATATGGCTAGGGTTGATGTATTAGGTATTATGAATTTTAAAGATCTCTGAGATCATGAAGAGAGATTGTGAGATAGAGAAGAGGAAGTGCGGCGAATGTGCTGTAGGTTGTATCCCTTCATTTGTTGGATGGTATAATAATAAGGACTGGCAATTTCACTGTGGACGTAGCCCATATTGGGTGAACCACGATATATTGGTGTCTCTCTTGTAATGTGTTTGTGTGATTATATTTGCATTTTTGTTTATTGTTATTGCTCTACGATCCTGTTTTTCTAACACAGAGTCCTTTCTCTTTTCTCCTGCTACCATCTGTATGGTGTCTTTTTCTGCCTCATCTGGATATTTACGGTCATTTTCCTCTGAGGTTGACTCGATTATCACCAGTGAGTCAAACTTCCACTCTGGTGGCAAATATTTGATAATTAGGTCAATCTTTTGTGCATCAAGCTGATAGTTCCCTGGGAACCACTGTGGATTCTGCTTCTCGGCCCTTGGCTGGATATAGATGAAGTGAAAATCATCCTTGAATATCACTCTTTGTAGATAATGTGTTGTCAGCTCCTTTGTAACGCGTGGAGTTCATTTTATCGCATCACATAACTAGTTGAAGTAAGTGTGTATTTGCTCATTATTTACGCGCTTCCTTTCGTGCCGCGCATTTCCCCACATGTTGGAATACTTTGCCACTCTAAAATATCCTAATATCATGGGGAGGTTGTTCTAGTACAAAGGATCCTTCCAGCTTATAAAAGCAATTAGTATAAGCATCCACATGTAGTGAAATGTGCTGTCAGTCTCCTGAGCTTCTAGGACATCCTCCAAGAACTCATTTAGAAAATAACTCACCCAGTTGTATTGTTTTCCATGCTTGGTCTTCGCAGCAAGGATAACTGTTGCGGCTGGAACCTTCGCTAGTCTGCACTTTCTCAAGACTTTGCTTGCTAGTAGCTGGACAGTGAACCACATAGCTGGGTCTTCAATTGCATTTGTAATAAAGCCCCGGTTCCCATTTATTAATTTGTATTCTTCCTTCACTCGCTTGGTGAGTTCTTTGTCCTTTGTTTTCCCTAGAAACTCCATTGTTGGATCCTCACCTCGCTTAATGAGATGGGTGATTCGGTGGATGAGGTCTATATTGATATCAACCTTATTGTCGAGCCATAGATAGCCCTAGTGCATGCACAATAGCAAGGTGTGCACCACCACAGTACACTCAAAACTTCTTTAAAAATGCGGTATTTGCAGGAGATTTAGCAACCTGGATGGTACCAATCCCTTTAGCCAATCCTGCGCGACAAGAATAGGTATCCATTTTTTCTCATCATTCCTCCGGCACATGTCTTGGTCAGGCTGGAACTAAGGATATTTTAGATCTTTACGGTCCTTTCCCTCTAAGAGGTCATGATTCGAGAACTTATATCCCCTTATCTTGCTGAGTAAGTTCTCAAGGATCTTCACATTGCTAGAAATCGGTGGCAACAAAATTTCATAATGTGCGTTCTTGAACAGAGTAACCATTGGCGCGTCAAGGCTTCTTGGCAGAATATACTTGGGTACGAGGTAGATTGGCCTATCCCTAGGTGGTAGTAGTGGACCAGGCCTTGGCATCCCTCCTGCCTTCGTCTTCTCAGTTTCCTTTAACGATTGCTTATGCTTCCATTGCATGGATGGATTATGGCACGACGAGCTTTTTGACCCAGAACCCCTTTCTGGAATAGACTTTTTGTTGTGCATTTTCATTAACCCTACAAGCCCGGAGCATCTAAAGGTCCTCACAACCTATTCGACTGATGAATGCTTGGTCATTCACTCAAAAATTGCTCTGTGTTCCCTTCTAGATTGTTTCTCCACTCACTAGTAAGATAAAACTTGAACTCTTCTTGTTGTAAAAATGAAAAATCATGGTAAATCCCATGAGTCTGTGCTTAGCTCTATTTATAAGCACAGCTAGCCTTGAGGCATGCCCCCAAACGATTAGATAGACATTAAATGTTGTGACCGTTGGCCAAATCCGCCGAGGATCTTGGTCCTTTCCTTCATTGAATGCAAAACGGCTAACTTTGTGTTAAATACAAAAGCAACCATTGAAAAAACACTGTATAACGACTACTTTTCTGACCGACATTTTAACGTCTAGTTCTATCAAAATTCACTCACGGCTTAGAAAAAATATGTGAGGTTCTACTGCGCATTTATGCTGTATAATTTTTAACTTCGCAGTTGCCCTTCCTACTTGTACTTTACATCGCAGCTTCTGTGACAAAGTGTCCTCAGACACATAATTTATTAATGAAGAAGGAAAATAATTACATCACAGAGATGTGAGGGCTAAATCCTGAAAGATTACCTCACATGGAAAACTCGATGGATTTAAATATCCAAAGAGTAACAACTAATTTACCGTTACCAAAACTAACTAAGGGACACCTCACATAATCATGTGAGTGTGTAGATTCCCTTTTACATTTATTAAACTAAACTTCTATTTATTACATTTTGGATCATAATTCCTAACAATTCCCCCTTTGATCCAAAAATTCTTTTGAACAAATACCAAGTTCATTTCTAAACTTAACAATTTGACCCTTCCAAGAGATTTTGTAAAAATATTTGCAGTTTGATCTTCTGATGGACAATACTTTGGCTTGATGATTTGTTTGACGACCAGAGCTCGAATGTAATGATACTTAGTATCCACATGCTTAGTTTTTGAATGAAAAACAGGATTTTTAGCTAACTTGATTGCTGACTGATTATCAATAAATAATGAAGTTGCTTCTTTCTGATCAACTTTGAGGTCTTGCAAAATCCTTCTTAACCAAACTATCTCACAAGCAGCTTCCCAACCTGAAATATATTCTGCTTCTGCTGTAGAATTTGCAATTGTATCCTGCTTTTTACAACTCCATGACACTGCAGCTGATCCCATATTCATTAAGTAACCTGAAGTAGATGCCCTGTCATCAACATCTCTAGCAAAATCCGCATCTGAATAGCCAACAAGCTTGAAATTTTTGTTTCTTTTAAACTCAAGTCCAAAATCCTTTGTTCCTTGAAGATACCTTAACACCCTTTTTGCTGCATTTCAATGACTTTCTCTAGGTTCCTGCATATATCTAGAAAGTATGCTAACTGCATAAGATAGATCAGGACGAGTATTCATCAAGTAAATGAAACATCCAATTAACTGTCTATATCCAGTACAATTTACAAGTTCCCCCCCTTCAAACTTAGAGATTTTTAAATTTTGCTCCATGGGAGTAATCGCTGGTTTACATTCCTCCATTCCAAACTTCTTAAATAATCCAGATATGTACTTAGCTTGAGAAATAAATATACTTCCTTCCTGCTGCTTTACTTCAACTCCAAGATAGTAATGAAGTAAACCCAAGTCTGTCATTTCAAAACCTGTTTTAAGTTCTTTCTTAACCTGAAATATATGATCATTATTGTTACCTGTTATGAGCAAATCATCAACATACATAACCAAGATGACTAAGTTGTTTTCCTGGATTCGAACATACAAAGTATCATCTGACTCACTACGAAGAAAACCAACTTTCTGTAGGTAGGCATCCATTTTTGCATACCAAGCTCTGGGAGCCTGTTTCAATCCATACAATGCCTTAACTACTTTACAAACTTGATTTTCTTTCCCTGGAACCTCAAAACCAGGAGGTTGAGTCATATAAACATCCTCTTGTAGATCACAGTTTAGAAATGCACTTTTTACATCCATTTGATGCACTTTCCATCCATTTTGTGCAGCTAAAGCTAGCACAATCCTGATAGTATTCCATTTCGCTGTTGGAGCAAAAGTTTCTTCATAATCAATCCCTTATTTCTGAGCAAAACCCTTTTCAACCAATCTTGCCGTATATTTATCAATATCTCCATTTGCTTTGTACTTAATTCTGTAAACCCACTTACAACCAATGGGTTTAACATCATGTGGACAATCAACCATTTTCCAAGTCTGATTCTTCATTACTGCATCATACTCACTTTGCATGGCCATTTTCCATTCATCATACTCAACTGCTTCATTAAAAGTAGTTGGTTCAACAACCGAAAGAGCAAAATTTTCTGAACCCGTATTAGAACTCCTTGTACCTGTTTTGCCTTTTTCATCAGACTTAACATCCTGAAATAACTTAGTTGCCCATTTTGGTTTCTTCTTTTCAATGTTAACTTGATTTGAATCATCCAAGTTAACTTGTGAAGAATTCAAAGTATCTTCAACCTGTTCGAAGGTGTCTTCAACCTGTTCATCATCCTGTACTTCTGAAGTGAGATCAAACCATTGTTCATTCCTTGTCTTATTTAAGTGTTGCATCCTTAATTGTTCCTTAGTTACTTTTTCCTCTAAGTGACTAAGTTGTTTTTCAACCTCTTCTACACTTAAACTTTCAGTTTCATCAAAAATCACATCCCTGCTGACAATAAACTGTCCATCTGATAGAAGCCTATACCCCTTTTTCTCATGAGAATAACCAATCAACATGCACTTAACACTTCTAGACTCTAACTTCTTTCGTTTTTCTTTTGGGACAAGTGCATAACAAACTGAACCAAAAACTCTTAAATGTTTGACCATAGGTTTGAATCCATACCAAGCCTCAAAAGGAGTTATTCCATCAAGTGATGATGAAGGAGATCTATTCCTCAAATAAACTGCTGTATGAACTACTTCTGCCCAATAACATGATTTCAACCCTTTGAAAAATAACATTGCTCTAGCCATGCCCAATAAAGTCTGATTCATCCTTTCTGATACTCCATTTTGCTGTGGAGTATAAAAATTTGTCAACTGTCTTTTAATCCCTTTTTCCTGACAATAAGTCAAAAAATAATTTGATGTAAACTCACCACCATTATCAGTTCTCAAAGTAGCAATCTTTTCCTTTGTGGCTGTTTCAACCAAATTTTGAAATGAATGAAACTTTTCAAACACTTCTGATTTTTCCTTCAAAAAATACACCCAAACCATTCTGCTAAAATCATCAATAAACAACAAAAAATATTTACAACCACCAAGTGAAGTTTCCAAAGGACCACAAACATCACTATGAACAAGCTGTAATCTCCTTGTTGCTCTCCAAGTGCTTTTTGAAAAAGCTATCCTTCTCTGTTTGCCATAAATGCAAGCTTCACACTTTGCATTTTTCTTCCAAAAAGTAGGAAACCACTTTACCATTCCTTGTTTTTGAAGCTGTACAAGACTATCAACATTCAAGTGCCCAAAACGAATGTGCCACAATCGGATAGGTGAAACATCAGTTTCAACTAAACCTGCAAATTCCTTCAAACGTTCCTTTGATCTAGGAATGACTATTCCCTTCATCCTAAGAAGCTTTCCGTCTTCATAACCTATCATAACTATTTTGTATGCATCTTTTGTTGAATTAACAAAAAGGATACCATCTTCCATTACAATTTGATGTCCTAATTGGCGAATGACAACTAAAGACAACAAATTTTTCTTAAATGTAGGCACATACCAAACATTAGAAATCAATCTTTCTCCAATTCCAGGCAAATCAACCTTAACTGTTCCTTTTCCTTGTGGTAAATGAATAGAATCATCTGCAAGAAAAATTGAATTTAAATGACAATATTCATAACTCCAAATGAAATCTTTCCTATATGTCATATGCTGAGTAGCCCCTGTATCCATAATCCAAGCGTCTTCAAAATCATTTTTGAAACAATAAGAAGACTGAACAAAATTCACTGATTCCAACTGATGAACTTGAACAAAATCCATTGATTCTGATTGTCCAAGTGCTGTAAAGACATATTCACAATTTTCACTATCGTCTGCATGAGCATAATGTGTCGCTGATGAAGATTCTTTAGATTCTCTTTCTTTTAGAATTTTTTCAAATGAAACTCTACAGTCTGAAGCATAATGTCCAATTCTATTACAATGAAAACATGTGACCGGTTTATTAGCTCTTCCTCTTCCAGAGACCTATTGGTTTCCTAAACCTCTTCCTCTTCCGCGGCCTCTTCCTCTTCCAAAACCCTGACCACGACCTCTATTTGAATTTTGAAAAGCTTTCTGATCATTACCTTTTTGATGATTACCTGGAGACTGTTTGCTAGTACTTGCAACCAAAACATCTTCTCCTGCTTGCTTTGTTTGACCAAATTTTTTTTCATGTGTGGCAAGTAATTCACTTAGTTCATCAAAAGAAATTTTATCCAATTTATTTGTAATTTGTAAAGTTTCCAAAAAATGCTTATATGTCTCAGGCAATCCTGCGATCAAAATGGTCACCATCATGCTGTCCTCAATTTTATCAAAACCAGCTCTTGAAATTTCTTGTTTGATATTTTTTAATCTAGAAATGTACTCCATGACATCACCTCCTGACGACAATTTTTGTTGAAACAACTTCAATTGAAGATCAATTTTCTTAGCTTCACTCTGAGAATCAAATAAATCTTTCAATGTCTTCCAAGCTGACCACGCATTAGAACTATTTTCAATATGCACATAAATATCATCAGAAACAGTACTGTGAATCAATGCTAAGGCCTTTTCATCTTTTAGTTCCCACTTGCAAGCTGATCAGGATTAGTCGGTTTGGTAGGCTTAGCATTATAGACACCCTTCCACAATTCATTGTAAATAAGAGTGCTTTGAATATGACGACTCCAAACTTTATAATTTTTCGATCCTTCCAACTTGTCAGATTCATTAAAAAGACTTATAACTTTAGACATTGTAAAAAAAATAATAAACACCTTGTAACTCCAGAAGATGTGTATTATGCAAATCTTATAGCTCCAAGAGTTAAAAAAAGAAAGCACCTTATGTCACCAGAATAAGTAATCAATCACCTTATATCACCAATGGAAGATTTTATGCAAAAATATCACCACCAACATGAAAAGAAAATTACTCATCAACAAGAGTCACCATGAAAGAAATGCTGCAAGAAACACCACACACCATGCAAAAGAAAGCTATAGGGGCTTGGCCTTGACCCACTTATAGCCTCAAGAAAAGAATTTGATAGAGCTTTACTTTGCTCGAATCAAACCTTGAGTGAAAATACAAGTACTCCTTATGACACCAACAATGCTCCTTATTACTCCAATGCCCAATAAAAAAATTACACCTTATCACTCCAAAAAATAACAAATCTTTATAGGTAAATTGAAGAGATACAATATTGTTGAGTGGGAGGTAACAAGATCCAGTCCCATCAACTTCAAAAATAACTTCTTCTTTTTTTTAAGTTTATTTCTCCACCTTTTTTTTTTTTTTAATATAAAAAAATCTTCAAACCTCTGCTTCACGCAACAGATTCCACGGACTCTTCCATGACGGCACTCGAGTTCCTTCTCCGGACTCCCTCTTCGAATACAACAGCCTTTGTTGTTTGCAGGTTTCTAGCAGGGACGATTCCGGTGGCTTTCTGTCAGCAGATAGCTTCTGGGTCTCTTCCTCCACGGCCGGCTCTCTTCCTTCACGCGGGCTCCCTGATTTCATAAATTCAGCAGCAAATACTTGTGTCTCTCTTCCTCCACGGCCGGCTCTCTTCCTTCACGCAGGCTCCCTGATTTCATAAATTCAACAGGTCTCTCTTCCTCCATGGCCGGCTCTCTTCCTTCACAGATGGCTGTAAAGACTTCATGCGGAGGTCACAGATTGTGTTTTAAAGAGGTTTCCATTTTTGCTATTGTTGGAGCTTAGAAGGAATTTCAGCACGCTGAAGAGCAATCGCGCACCTCGGAAAACACGTAAACGTCGCGTAGGGTTTGAATCTGCAGAGTTATGGATGTTGTAGACACTGTTGTGAGGCCTTTGAAGGACTTTGCCAAAGATAGTGTCAGGCTTGTGAAGAGATGTCATAAGCCAGACCAGAAAGAATTCAGCAAAGTTTCATTCAGAACAGCGATTGGTTTTGTCATCATGGGCTTTGTTGGGTTCTTTGTTAAGTTGATTTTCATTCCAATCAACAACATCATCGTCGGATCAGAAACGACGATTGGCTCTTCTGTGACCGTTTCTTCACAAGAACAGCGGCTCTACACCAGCGATGGTCAGGCTCCCTTACAGTGGGCTCTCACTCTATCAGCAGATCTCCAGCAACGTCGACTCTCCTCTACGCACGGGTATCCAGCAGGATGAGCTTCCCAGCAATGAGATTAAATAGCGGCTTCCCAGCAATGAGATTAAATAGCGTATAAAAACAATCACAGCTTACAAGGAAAACTCCATTAACCAGCGCTTGTTCATAATCATCTTTGAGAAGGTTTTAAATTTTACAAGCTTGTGCCCACAATCAATAAAACATTAATGTTTGTTGTAAACACAAGATAGCATTTGCAGAATTTACATCATACTCAAAATTCAAAATTTATGAAGCTTTTATGACACAGTGCGTCCATAACATACAGCAGCAAGGTCGACCCAACATCAGCTATGCTATCTCTCTCACCACAAAATTTTTATATAACCTTGCCTTAAAAAAATAATAATATTTTACTCTCTCCAAGTAAAAAAACTGAGTCTATAAAAAAATTTCTACAGAGATTCTTTTTAGCCCAAAAGAATATGAAGCAATAACTTACGGTTAAAATTTCGCTATTCCAAAACCTTGAAAGTCACCTTCTTCAAACAACCTTTAGCACCTTCCAACCAGGTTCCAACCAGACCAAGCTTCAACCGCATGCTCTGATACCACTTTGACAAAGTGTCCTCAGACACATAATTTATTAATGAAGAAGGAAAATAATTACATCACAGAGATGTGAGGGCTAAATCCTGAAAGATTACCTCACATGGAAAACTCGATGGATTTAAATATCCAAAGAGTAACAACTAATTTACCGTTACCAAAACTAACTAAGGGACACCTCACATAATCACGTGAGTGTGTAGATGCCCTTTTACATTTATTAAACTAAACATCTATTTATTACATTTTGGATCATAATTCCTAACATTCTGGTGTGCACTTCGCATCTACGCTTCCAATGTGCACTTCGCATCTCATATTTCACGGAACTTCTTATTTCACCAAAATTGTGTGCAGACTCTTTATTCTTTCAATCTTAGTGTCCAGTTTCAATTGCTCTTGACACTTAGAATGTTATTTTTTATGGATCAACTGAGGTCTTGCGAAGTAGGACTATCCCTGTAGATTTTTAGTCTACTTCCATTAATAAGACCTGGTAGGTTTTCTCTTGCTAATGTGGCTAGCTGAACTGCATGAATTTACTGTCATAGAGGAGGACAAGGTCTCCTACTTGAAAGAATTTGTACTTGATGTGGTGATCATGCCAGGTTTTCTCTCTGGTTTTCTGCACTTGTTGGTGAAATCCTGGAATGAAGCGATCTTCCTCCAACCCAAACAAGTGTAGTATCCTTTCATCCATTGTCTTATCATCTTCCATGCTTGTGAATGCCGCAATTATCAAACTTGGTACTATGTATTCCATTTGCATCACAGATTCATGTTCATATGCTAATCTGAAAGGTGTATGGCCTGTCAACTTCTTGCAAGTTGTCTTGTATGCCCATAACATAGCTGGTATTCGCAGATCCCAATCATCCCTATTTGTATTACATACCTTGGTTAACGCATTTTCCAACATTTTGTTAAAAGCTTCAATAGTGCTATTAGATTTTGGATGATATGGTGTGCTCTTCTGATGGTAAATATGAAATTATTCAGTCATGGATTCAATAGTTCTATTTAGGAAGTGCATTCCATGATCATTCATTAGGATATTTGAACATCCAAACCTTGTGAGGATGTTTTCAAAAATGAACTGTGCGGCAGTAATTGCATTACAGGCCTTTACTAGTTTTTTCTCTGCCCATCTGGTTAGATAGTCTGTAGCTGTAATGATGTATCTCAAACTAGTTCATTTTCACGGTGGGTTAATAGGTCCCATAAAATCAATAGCCCACTTATCAAAGGATTTCAATGTCAATTTTGGCATCAGTGGCATTTCATATCTACGAGATGGTGTTCCTGTTCTCTGGAAAACATCTCAACTTCAGCAATGCTCCTTTGAATCCTTGTGGAGCGTAGGCCACATAGTCCTACTCTTAAAATTTTCTGTGGAGTATATCTTCTTGCATAGTGGCCTCTAGAAACCCCTAATGTGCTTTAGCCAATATCATTGGTTTCTCGTGTTCTAGCACACATCTGTGTAGTACTTCATTTGGTCCTAGCTTGTATAATTGTCCTACAATCATATTGAAGTCAGTTGCTCTTACTACCAATTGTTTCTTTTGCTGCATAGTAAACTCTGTAGGTTCCAACCCTATGGTCAAGAATTCTACAATATCCTTATAATAGACATCTTCTATCTGAATAGCAAATAACTGTGCATCTGGTAGACTATCTTCTAGGTTAGTAGGTTCTTCACCTAACTCAATTCTAGAAAGATGGTCAGGTCCTAAGTTCAGGCTTCCTGGATTAACAACGATTTCAAAATCATACTCTTGAAGGAGTAACAACCATCTACATATTCTTCCCCCTAACACTGGTTTATTGATCAAGTATTTCAAATCTGAATGGTCAGTAGACATACAAAAGTGCGCACCTAGCAAATAGTGCCTGAACTTCTACAGTGCGTACACCATAGCTAAGCCTTCTCTCTCTGTTGTTGTATAATTATTTTTTGCTGAGGATAGCTTCATGCTTGAGAATGAAATAGGATGCTCAATGCCTCCCTCACCTGGTTGAGCTAACACAATGCCAAGTGCAATGGATGAAGCATATTCATGTACATGGAATGGTTTACTCCAGTATGGAAAAAGTAGAATAGGTGCAGATACCATCCTTTATTTCAATGTATCCAATCCTTTCTGACAGTCCTCAGTCCGTATGAACTTCACTTCCTTCTTCAATAATTTTTCCATAAAAGTGATGATCTACGCATAACCCTTGATGAACTTCCTGTAGTACCCTGTGTGTCCTTATGTAGTGCATAGCTTTTTTACCGAATTAGATCCTGGCAGGTTCACAATAATTGTGATTTTAGCTGGATCAACCATCAGTCTCTGTTTACAAACAATGTGTCCTAGTAAGATTCCATAGGGAACACAAAAAATGCTTTTCTTCAAGTTTAGGGAGATCTGATGTTGTCTATACTTTGCTAACATCATTCTTAAGTTGGCGTAATGGTTCTTCAATAACCCAAATACTATCCAATCATCAATATATACTTCCAAAAATTTATGGATGAAATCCTTGAATGTAGCAACAACTACTCTTGAAAAAATAGCAGTTGCGTTCTTCAGACCAAAGGGCATAATTGTGTACCAAAATGAGCCCCATTCTATGGAAAAATTGGTCTTGTGCCTATCTACTGTATCAATTCTGATTTGATGGTATCCAGAAAATCCATCAGTGAAAGAGTATGCTTCATTCCCTCCAACATTGTCTAACACCTCATCTGTGAATGAAGCAGGAAATGGGTCATGCAATGATGCATCATTTAGATTTCTTAGATCTACGCAGATCTTGATTTCGCCTTTAGTTTTCTTTTCCTGGATAATCATGGGACTTATCCATCCTAACTCTTCTATAGGTTCAATGATTCCTGCGTCGAGCATCTTATCAAGCTCTAATTTTACCCTTTCTTTATATCTTGGATTTAGTCGATAAGGTCTATGTTTAATGGGCTTCGCATCCAGCTTGAGAGGTATTTTCATAACCCCTAAGTCACCCAAAATTCCCTTCATTTCGGAAAACTTTGTAGGAAATCAGTCTTCATATTCGCGGAGTAAATCTGCTATCTATGCAACCGTCTCCTCATCCTAGTAATCCCCTATAGAAGCAAACTTTGGTTCTTCAGTGGTTCCAATGTTCACTTCGGAAATTTTTTACAGGATTGCTTGGATCCATAATTTCCAATGGAGGTCCTTTGAATTCACGCTTTCCTTACGAATCAGGATATTGACATTGTGCAGGTCGTCATCATCGGTTTCCTCTTCATCTTCATCTAAAGTGAAGTTATAACATTCCAGGGCATGTTCTAACTGTCTTTCCCATTCTGGTTGGTGATACATAGGTTCTGGTGTGTCGTTGAATACCTTCTTTTTGATGATCTATAATGCCTCATTTATACTTGGACATTCATGTTCAAAGATGAAAGTCCCTTGGAAGTTCTTAATCATGACAAACCATTCTAGCATCCCTTTACGAAGTTCTGTTTCTGTGTACCGGTTCTTCAAAATTTGCTCTAAAGTGTGTACAAATCGATCGACCCATTTTGCTTGCGGTACGTGTGTCCATGCTTTCATGCAAAGTTCTATGTGATCTCTAGGGTCAGTTCGTATATTATATTTTACTTGTAAAAGCTCAGTCCATTCTAGAAATATGATCTCCATCATGTGCTTGCATTCTTCCCATGCAGTCAGATTCTGTTTATGCGCAACCCACCATCATTAGAGAAATTTTGAGGTCAAAAAATGGCCTTAAAACAAAGAAAATGTACTATAAAAAACAACCAATCACATTCTAGTAGATGACATCATCCCCCTTGGTGAGGTGGCATTGCATGAGTTAAGAATGCTTATTTGTCAAATTTTTTATGGTGGATGAAAACACATAGTTAACCAAGGTAGTGGTGTAAGTACTTTTAAGTCATAAAGTAAAGTACTCATAATTATAGTCTTTTCATAAAATAATATTATTGTCATTTTCAAGTAAAGTACTCATAATGAATGTCTTTTCACACTTTCTCATAAAATGATATTATTGTCATTTTCAAGTGAAGTACTCTTAATTCATAAAGAAAGTCCTTTCACATTTTTTTATAAAATAATATATTATCATTTTTATGTTTTTAATTTTAAATTATATATTCATCCATTCTATTTAATAACATAATGTCAAACTAATAAAGAATAATAATAGATTTAATAAATAATAATAATAATAATAATACAATGTGGATTATAATAATATTATTAACATTTTACATGTAAATAAATTCTCAATTAAATTACATTATATTAAATTCATGAGAAAAGTACTAAATATAAAAAGTCAACATAAAATTAAAAAAATAGCTCTTAAAAATATTTTTTATTATTTAATTTCATTTGCAAGTTCAAGACAAATAAATGCTAAAGGACAATAAATTTTTGGGAATTTACAATGAATCTTAGTCACATCAATGTAGACTTATTTTATTAATTTTATTTCTAATGAATTTTGAAAAGCAACTCAACCATGGTTATTTATATTGTGCATAGAAAATAGTGTGGGAGGTGACTTGTCATATATACCTACCCGATAAAACCCCCAATTCATAATATTTTAATATATCTCATATTTTTGTAGTACATCTCTTAGGAGGCCATTTTTTGACCTCAAAATCTCTCTAATAGGCTAGTAGGTGTAGCACGCAGTGTTGTATCCAGTGCTTCTATCTTCTGTTCATCTGAAACTGATATAGGATATTCTTGAAAAAATGTATGAATATTAGTCAATCCATTGTAAGTAGGGATTGGACTTACGTCCATTCCAATCCATTGCATTGATCTTGTGAGTTGCACACATCTTCTGGCATATACTTCATGCATTCTGCTCTACCAATTCTCTCATCCTGCATCTAAATCTGATGTGCAATAACTGTCACATCTCCAACTCGGTGTCCATCATCAGTTGGGATGTAATATTCCTGATTCGCCTTCATCTTGTAGATATGATCCATATCTTGCACTCTACATTATTCTCTTATTGGCTCAGTGTATCTAGGTCCTTCTGAAGGATCCTAGGGTGCGATGACCCTGATATATGTTCCTTCAAATATCATCTTCTTCTTTTTAAAGATGATAATTGCGAGGTTATCCATTGCACAATCTATCCCCAATAATGCAGGATAGGGTTGCTTATCATCTACGATCTCAATCACTTCGAAGTATGCTCTACTTCACACTCCATCAATGTCAACAAGGAAACTTTCTAACCTCCCAAAGCGTATAACCTTTTCTGGTTGGATAGCCTCAACTATATTGGTGACCATTGTTAGTACTATTATCATCAATGGGAGAATTCATGGGAAGCACGGTTACGTTGCAAAAGGATACCGCCACAACTGAGCAGAAAATGCTATATGATGGGCGGATTCTCCCTCATGAAACTACACGAGCTGGCGGCTATCCCAAGAAATCCAAAGGGAAAACATCGATGGACGAGATCCAGTCAGGATGCGGAAGAGCCCGAGGTTTAAAATCCTTAAAGCGCCCCTGATAGAAAATCATCGGTGATAGGTGTCAGTGCCGTAATCATTCAAGGGGTGAAAATGGTTTTCCCAAACCATGTTTTCAGTCCCTTGAAACCACAAAAGCTGGCCACGGTGGTTTCTCTAAGTCGTAATCCGATGGGTAGTTTACCGATGGCAGGAGTGGGCTCCACAAGCAAAAGGTGTACCGATAAGCATGCCCATCCCGAAGAGGTCAGCATGCAGGATCAACGGCAGGAATTGCTTCAGGATTCCCAAGCTGATCGAACTTTAACTCTCTGAGGTCACTCCTGAATGAAGACCGCTATCTACATGTGGTGGTCTTTCGTGGAGGCAAGACCGAGAAAGCAGTTTCCTTAAACCACTCTAGCTAAACCTTGAAACTGCCTTTATTTACAGCTCAACGCTTTCTGATGTATCGCATCCATGTCCCTTCGCATTAACTTAAACTGCACTTAAACGGTCATTACCACCGTCATTTGCGAGTAAGCGCTCTAGCATTTAAAGACGCCATCTACCCCTTAACCTACAAGCTAATCCCAACTCTCAACATAGTTCCTACATTTATTTCTTTATTTTCCAAGCCTTTCCCTATAAATACATTCCCAGAGGAGCCATTTACACACTTGTCTTCTTAAGAGCACTTGTCTTCTCTAAGGCTCCAGAATCATTCCTGCGTTTGCATCCTCTCCATACCCCTGTGTTAACATGGAATCTGAACCCGCCCCTAAGTTTGCTTCCATGTCCTTGACTAGTAGTCCAGACGACTACCTAGGCGACGAGTTCTTTGACGTTAATCACCCCTTCTCCTCCTTCCCCAACCTACATCAGTTAGCTGTTGGCAGGCATTTCTACCCTATAGCAAGGAAACTAATGCTATCAACTTGGTTGGGGTGACAAGTAAGTGTATTGATGCTATCACATAGACATTTACAAAAAGAAAGAAGTTGTAGATCTTGGGAACACACCTTTTAATCGAAGTCTGATCCTAGCCTTGACTTGATCCCGTGTTCAACTTCCAAATCCACCTTCCCTTCCGTAAACCTGCAATAACAATACCTTTCTCAAAACATTTTGGGCAATATATAAAGCTTGAAAGAAACAAAAATAATGTTTAACATTTAGCATTGACCAAAACAGATCCAAATTAAAATTCCATTTCATAACACATTCAAATTGGAACAAGAAAAACACTTCAACCTTTATTTGTCAAAAGTAGAATGATGTACAAGTATACCTGATAATGAAGCAGGCTCCTGCAACTTGATTCTGGGTTCTTGCTTTTCTCTGGCTTGGTTGTCTTCAACATCAACTCCTCTAATGTCTCAAAGTTTCTCCATCAACTCATCCTCTAGATTCTCTAGCAATAATTTCTAACCCTTCTCCTTTAACCTTCTTTGTATTTATAGGATTAAAGAAATAGTTTGGGTCGATGGAGGAAGTTGGGGAAGCTAGGAAACTACCATCAACTAATCCTTCTTGATGAATTAATTTATTTTTTAATCATCTTTTAATATGTACGCGACTCTTGTTCAGTGGAGTAGCATATAGGGCGCTACCCTAGAGCTTAACAATTAGCGCTCATTCAATTTTTTATGTCGAGTGCTACTTTGCTGAGAAGGAGTAGCGTATACTTGGATATGGGCGCTACTATTATACACTGGAGTAGCGTATGGGTGCTAGTTTATTTAAGTGGAGTAGCGCTCATATCTCAAAATGATATTTTTTGTGTTTTTCCAGTAATGTCAGGAAATGGAATGAGTTGACATATCATCCAAGGTCAACATGCTCCTCCATCCAAGTTGTCCTTTTGTGTGATCAACAGCTCAGGGTGATCACGGACGGAGAGGTGCAATTTTGACCTATAACAGATGCCCCCTAATGTGTGAGGTCATAGGGAAACGATGGTCGAAATACATTATAATCCAAAGCCAGAGGAGGAGCACAGAACCGCAGAAAACAAATCACAAGAAACCTGCAACAAAGATCAAGGTCAGCGAGCAATTACATTGTTGACATCATATAGATGTGCAGTGATACAACATAATCTACGATACATAACAAGGAGATGTATATAAAAGCATGGCCACTTGAAATACAAGCATGGATCCATGTCAAACTGAGAGATCATAGCCATAACAACAAACTGGATCTATGTCTCATGGAGAGCCGAATGTCTATGAGGCTCAGTCTTGGGCAACTTGGGTGATAACAAAATGAGGTAATGTCATCCAAAATCCCAAGGTCTTCATCCCACAACAACCTTAGGTACAAACCCTAACCATGTGAGTAGATGAGCTGATAGTCGAACATGGGGGGTATCGTTTGATTACCGGTCATTAATGTATATCGTTAACAAACGCGAGGACTTCCACCGATAATGATGATGGGGTCCAAGGTACCAAGTACGATTCACCAAAAGTGAATAGATGGACTTGGAGTCAAACACTTGGGAATCCTGTCGAAGAAGAGACATTGATGTATTCTCATCATTCAACAGCGAGGAAAATTTCCACTGGTGACTGCAATCTCCAAGGTACTAACCGAAACTCTAAACTTCAATCCCAGAATAATGAGTTGATGTTGATGGGAAGAAGTCTGTTGGAAGGGAGGCCTTAAGGCATCCTCCATCATCCAACTCAAGGAACACTCAACTGGTAAGAGCTGATATGAAATGATATATAACGAGACTAACACTAGGAAGGCCGACACATGAGGTCAAGGTAAACTGCAGAATGGCCGACACAGGGTATATCCTTGAACATTGAGCACGACACAAAGTGACTCAGGCAGTTTCTGACATAATGGGGTAAATAAGTCTGAAATGTAAGAGACATTACCAGACCCTCCATATGGTTGGAAGAATAACCAACCGGGGGAGTAAACAACTCGGAGGAAAGGTTCACCCTGAGGCTAAAAACTAAAACCAATAGATTCAAGGAGGTGTTGTGTTCAAGGATAGGACTTGACTGAAACTGCCTTTGATAATGAAGGTATGATATGTCTTTCCCGTTCCTTATTCTTTTTAGATAAAATAATACCCTTCTTGTTGTTTTAATGAGTCCAAGAAAGAATGAAAACTCAATAGATCCAACCATGTAAAAGTTTAATGAGCCCATGGGAGGAAGACTCACGACCTTCTTCATAATTTATAGAGTTCGAAGAAGAGATAGAAGATTACTCTATATGTACTGATCTCTGGATTTTAATATCGAGCCGAGATCTGTTCTTGCTCGTCGGTGTTTTCAATTTTAAGGAGTCTGAAAAACTTAAACAATAACTCCATATATCTGCTCATGGATTTTAGTATCGAACCCAAGCAGATTAATGCTCGCCGGTGTTTTCTTGTTTATAGAGTTTGAAAAACTTAAACAACCCTCTTTTCACCTATCCGTGGATTTTATATCGATCCCGGATTGGTCTATGCTCGGCAGTGTTTTCTTGTTTATAGAGTTGAAAAACGTAAATAGTCCTCTACTTACCCTCTCGTGGATTGCACATCGAGCCCGAGTAGGTGAATGCTCGCTTGGTATTTTCATGTTTAGAGAGTTTGAAAACCCTAAAGAGAGACTCCAAAAGGTCCTTTTTCGTACAGTTAGTCTCCTCCCCTAAAAAAGTATTAAACAATGAAAGGAGAACTCTTCTAGCGTATGCAGGAGTATACCTAGAGTGTACCTTTTCCGTAGTTAATCCACTGAGGCCCAGAAAAGGGGTAATTCTATACCTGAGTGGATGAGCCTTCGATTAATTTAACGAGCTCAAAGAGGAAAAGCTTGCTCGACAATCTTGTTTAGGTTTAGATAGTCCAAACAAGAGCTTAAAATGACTTAAAGGTCAGCTTCTGGGATCATATCTTCATGCCCTGCTGTAAAATCTCAATCACAGCTGAACCTAGCTACTGTGGATTCCTCACTGGTGAAAGATTGCACAACATTTGCAAGAATTAGCATAAAAATTTAAATGAATGAAGAACAATACACATCAAATTGGTGAATAATATCAATATTATTAACTGTCCAACCTTAACATAGGTTAAGAACACTCATATATACAAATCTGGAAGAATTCGAATCCATCTGGAGTGTTCACACTGATCTAGCTTAGAAAAAGCTCAAACCCCCCTAGGTTGACCAAAATATCCCAAACCATCCCAAACTGGTTCGAATCTGCAGTGTGAATGCTGGGAATGACTGGACAGGCCCATGTGACCTCACACATGTGAAGAAACTGGTTGGTTAGAGGTTTGGAGTCTAAAAATGGTCAAAAATATGACAAAACAAGGCAAGATTGTCCACAAAGTGAGCAAATGCGCCCTAGGTAGAAGCGAAGCATGATGAGTGCATTAAATGACCTGAGGAGGGCGCTCTAGGCATGCTGAGTGCATTAATTTCCCTGGGGAGCGCTCCACAAAGCTGGTTTGACTCAGCACTTGTTCACATTGCTAACCAGTTCATGATAATTTGACCATTTACCAACTAAACAACTTAGGGATGTAATCATTAATCACTTGGGCTAATTAATCATCATTAATAAATGATTAATGTACATAGGTGGAAAAATGTTCTAACACCCCCCCTTAAGCTAGACTTAGTGAAATATCAAAAATTAAGGCCTTGGCAACTAGGCTCAAGTCACCTTTTACATCATAAAATTTATTTGTCCATGTAACCAAGGTAAGGAGGAAAACCACATGGGAAATAAAACCTCCCCTCTAAAATGGACATGTGGCATATATCAAAATACACCAATCATCACCATGCATCACTCACCCCAAGCAAAGATCTAAGGTGAGTGAAGGTCTTCTCGGTAAAACACTTGGTGAAGATATCAGCAGTTTGCTCACTGGATGGGCAATACTGCAATGCTATGATCCGGTCATGCACCAAACCCCGAATGTAATGCATGTGTATCTCTATGTGCTTGGTCCTCTGTCTCTGTACTGGATCGGTAGAAATCTTGATTGTACTTTGATTGTCACGCCAAAGAATAGTGGGTGAATCAAAGACAATCCCGAACTCTGCAAGAATACCTTGCAACCAAACACATTGTGTGGCTGCATTAACTACTCCCCTGTACTCGGCCTCAGCTGAAGATAAGGAAATAGTGCTTTGTTTCTTGCTTGACCAGCATATAGGTCCATGTGCAAGCATAAAGACATAACCGGAAGTTGACTTCCGATCAATACAATCACCGGCCCAATCAGAATCTGTAAATCCTACTAGTTCAAGGGATGAACCAGCAGCATAATGGATACCAAAGGACTTAGTACCCTGAACATAATGAAGGATCCTCTTGGCTTCCTTCCAATGGATCTCATGAGGCTCTTGCATGTGCCTTGCAACAGCCCCAACAGCATAAGACAACTTTGGTCGAGAGTGTGTAAGATACAACAAGCTCCCAACTAGTTGTCTATACAACGAACTGTCAACTAGTGGTGAAGAACCCCATTCTGTAAGTTTAACTCCTGAAAGAAATGGAAATTTTGCAGACTTACATTCAGCCATCTTAAATTTCTGCAGCAAATCTGAAGCATACCTTGACTGACATACAGAAATTCCATTCACAGATTGATCAATCTCCAAACCCAGAAATTGTTTTAGCTATCCTAGATCGGTCATGGAGAATGCACTGTGCAATGCTCTCTTAACTGAGTCAAGTTCTTTGGTGCAGCTACCAGTGATCAAAAGATCATCAACATACAGTACAATAATCAATATCAGATCACTAACATGCTGCATATACACATTTGGATCAGACTTACACCTCTCAAACCCCAAAGATAGCAGAAAATTGTCCATTTTTGCATACCATGCTCTAGGAGCTTGCTTGAGCCCATAGAGTGACTTGTTCAACCTGCAAACAAGTGTATGATCAGAAATAAAACCTTCAGGCTGCTGCATATATATCTCCTCATTCAGATCCCCATGAAGAAAGGCACTCTTTACATCCATGTGATGAATCTCCCATCGCTTGGAAGCCCCAATGGCCAAAACTATTCTTATGGAGTCCATCTTTGCCACCGGTGCAAATGTCTCTGTATAGTCCACTCCTTGGACCTGAGAGTAACCCTTAGCTACCAACCTGTCCTTATACTTCAGATCAGAGCAATCAGATCCAATTTTTGTTCTATAAATCCACTTGCATTGCACTAGTTTCCTCTTGGGAGGAAGAGGGACCAAATCCCAAGTTTTGTTCTCATGGAGTGAGTTCATCTCCTCTTGCATGGATGATTGCCACCTTGGGTCTTTACATGCTTCTGAATATGACATTGGATCAGATCCAACCATCAAATAACATGCCTCACTCAGATCAGAATTATTATATGCAAAGGAATTGTGAAATTGAGATCTAGTTTTCCTAGCATCTTGGGGATCTCCCACTAGCTCTCCGGCACTTTGAATTGTTTTCTTTGCCCACTTGGGCCTTGAGGGAGGGATATGTTCAGAATCCATATCAACATCATCTTCAGCAATATCAGAATCAGAAATATCAGAGAATGAATCACTACTTACTTCATCATCAAGACGAGGGAATGAGCATTCCCCATCACCTTGTTCACTAGCTTGCAAAAATTCTTCCTCTTCGAATTTGACACTTCTTTCAATGAAAGTTTTGTGAGTGGATGGATCAAAGAGCTTGTAGCCCTTGGAATCCTCTGCATACCCAACCATGATTGACTCCTTGCTTTGGGGCTGCAATTCCTTTCTCTTCTCCGGTGGAATTCTGGCCCAAGCCCTTGAGCCAAAAATTATGAAATGTGAGACATTTGGATTGTGGCCCATCCAAGCTTCAAATGGAGTGATTCCTTGCAATGCTTTGTGTGGTGCCCTGTTCTGAACATATGCTGCACAATTCATAGCTTCAGCCCATAATTTAGGAGACAAATCCCTTGCTTGCAACATGCAAGTTGCCATCTCTTTCAGTGCTCTATTTTTGCGCTCTGCAACACCATTTTGTTGTGGTGTGTAGGGCACTGAGTGTTGCATCTGAATGCCATGCTCTTGACAGAGCTGCTACAAATTGTTTTTGACATACTCTCTACCATTATCAGTCCTCAAAACCTTCATGGCCTTCCCACTGAAGTTCTCAACCATGCTCTTAAAAATCTTGAAACAATCAAAGACTTCAGATTTTAGCTTAAGGAAAAATAACCAGCAGTACCTTGAGTAGTCATCGATGAAGGTGAGCACATATTTGCTGCAGCCATAGGAGGATGTGGGGAGTGGCCCTATGAGATCAGAATGCACTATCCCAAGAGGTTGATCAGCCCTCCTAGCCTTCCCTTTGTCATACTTCCTTTCACGATGTTTCCCAATCATGCAACCCTTGCATGTTCCACTCGAAAAACTGATTTGGGGCAGCCCTTCTACCATATTTTCTTTGCTTAAAACTTGAAGATATCTGTAGTTTAGGTGACCATACCTTTGATGCCATAGCTTGCTGGTATCATTCCCATGTGACAGAAGCACACTTGGTGAAGAGAATTCGAGGAAGTGGGAGAACTTGTACATCTTCATGTCATGGTCTGCAACACCCTTTGTAACAATTTTCCCGGTGGAAACTTCTGATATCTCCACATCATCCTGAGTGAAGACCACCTTCTTTGCTGCTCCAGTATGTGTCATTTGATATACAGAGAGCAAGTTTGCTGCAAGATTTGGCACATACAGCACATTGGAGAAGAAGCCATTCTCCATAGAGATTTTCCCAATGCCATGAGCAGGGATTTCTGAGTCATCTCCCATTCGAATTGAGAGGCCACTGTAGGGAGCAAGTTCAGAAAACGAGTCTCTTGAGGAAGCCATGTGCCTTGAGGCACCTGAATCAATGATGAACAAAGGTGAATGAGATGAGCTAGCCACCAAAGCATGGCAGCTCTCCTTGTCTTCAGAAACGCACTCCTTCTTCTTGGAACTTTCAGGAAGAGGAATGTTATTTTTCTGTAGGAGATGGGTCATGGTGTCTATGGTTTTCTTCATGCATGAGCTCTCTGGATGAAAACCTCTTTGACAGTAGCTACATTTTGTCTTCTCAGCCTTCTTTCCTTTGTTCTTGACAGGATTCGAAACCCCCTCAGAGGATTTGGGCCTCTCATCCTTCTTCTTCTTCTCTTGAGGTTTCGACCCCCTTGGTTTTTGCTTGCCTCTTCCACATTTCGAATCTCCAGCTGCAAGAACTTGATCTTTTTGCTTGATGGAGCCCATCAAGACCATCTTGTCTTGCTCTTGAGTTAGCATCTCCATGAAGTCAGCCAAAGATGGCATCTTCCAACCTCTAACTGTGAGCCTTGTGGAGTTGAAGGAAGACACAAAAACTGAGTATTCAGAACCCAATTTGGAGAGAATGGACAACACCAACTGTTCTTCTTTCTTCTCTATGCCACATTGTCTGATCTGCAAGACCAAGTTCTTGAACTTGGTGAAGAAGTCCTGGATGGAATCGAAATTCCCTGGGCTCAGTGAGACAAGCTCATTTTCGAGCTGGTGGCCTCTCATCTCATCAGTCTTTCCAAACAGTGTCTCAAGCTTGAGCCACACTTCATTTGGAGTTGCTAGACTTTCTACATGAAACAGGAGGTCTCTCGAAATGCTGAGACAAAGGAGACCAAATGCCTCATCCATTCTGTTAAAAAACTTGGATTTCTCCACAGCTGAGTTTTTCTCAACCTCAGTGCCCATCGTGATTCTGTAGAGACCCTTGGATCTCAGCAAAATCACCATTTCTGCCTTCCAATCGAAATAGTTGAAGGGAGTGAGCACGTTTGGGTGAGATGGCTCCATTTTCCTCTGCTGCAATTCGCACTTGCTGACAATGTTGATCTTCAATACCTGCAAACAACTCTCAAATCACTCTGGAGGGATCTACACTGACAGATTCAAACCCTGTATGGATAGTGGGTGCATTCGGGAGAGCATCACACCTGAGAGGAGCCACTAGATTTCTCCAGTAAGCTCAAGGCAATGGCCTCAGGAATTATGTGGTTTCTCCACTACTTCTGGCAATCCACTACAACAGTCTTGCTGGTTCGAATTCTAGCTCCAAGAGATTTGATACCATGTAAAATCTCAATCACAGCTGAACCTAGCTACTGTGGATTCCTCACTGGTGAAAGATTGCACAACATTTGCAAGAATTAGCATAAAAATTTAAATGAATGAAGAACAATACACATCAAATTGGTGAATAATATCAATATTATTAACTGTCCAACCTTAACATAGGTTAAGAACACTCATATATACAAATCTGGAAGAATTCGAATCCATCTGGAGTGTTCACACTGATCTAGCTTAGAAAAAGCTCAAACCCCCCTAGGTTGACCAAAATATCCCAAACCATCCCAAACTGGTTCGAATCTGCAGTGTGAATACTGGGAATGACTGGACAGGCCCATGTGACCTCACACATGTGAAGAAATTGGTTGGTTAGAGGTTTGGAGTCTAAAAATGGTAAAAAATATGACAAAACAAGGCAAGATTGTCCACAAAGTGAGCAAATGCGCCCTAGGTAGAAGAGAAGCATGCTGAGTGCATTAAATGACCTGAGGAGGGCGCTCTAGGCATGCTGAGTGCATTAATTGCCCTGGGGAGCGCTCCACAAAGCTGGTTTGACTCAGCACTTGTTCACATTGCTAACCAGTTCATGATAATTTGACCATTTACCAACTAAACAACTTAGGGATGTAATCATTAATCACTTGGGCTAATTAATCATCATTAATAAATGATTAATGTACATAGGTGGAAAAATGTTCTAACACCTGCCAAAACTAGGTCTTCAACAAAATATTAGTCGATGCGGCAAAAATCTCGAATGATGTATGAATTTGAAATATTTAACTAATTGACAAGGTATATCATCAAGAATTTTTGAACATAGGAGACGAATCCGACAAAAATTAAATGAAAATTGAACTTAGATCAGTGTTATACCGTATTGTGTGTTTCAATTGATTAATTAGGGTTTTATGAAAGTTTTGAAACTATAGAAAATTAACAAATATGGGTAAAAAACAAAATCCAATTTATATATAATTTCATTGTTTAAAAATCAATTTTCAATTTGTGTTGTAGGGCAAAAATTGGGGCAACATTTTGCAAGTTTCAAATCTCCATTGCGATCGAACCGAGCATCCAATCGTCAAACTTCCTCCACCAAGTAAGTTGAAATCCACCTATCTTGCATTTTAATGGTTTATTTTTCAATTTTTGAGCAAAAATAGCTTTGCAACGTGATGCTCACAAGCGTTTATGTGTGGGCGCTACTGTGTATACACAACAGTAGCGTATAAACTTGATGGGCGCTACTGTGCTCAAACAGAGTAGCGCCTACACGCTACTATGTAGTATACACAGTAGCGTACATACTTGCAAAGCTACCTACAAGCGCCGAGACTCAAAAATTTTTGGTTTTTTGTGCAGGATGGTCCTTCAATGGAGGGAAAGGGAGCATGAGGACATGGATAGGTTAGCCATGCAAGACCCGGCTACCCTCCATGCGCTTCGAAGATGCGGTTTGTTGAATTTTTATCGAACCGTAAATATGAGGGCTCTAAACAATCTGTTTCGGAGACTAATTCAGTATTGGGATGTGGATACCAATACCTTCATCATCCGCGGGCAAACTCTTGAGCTTACCGTTGAGGACATATACTTTGTTACTGGTCTCTCAAGGAGAGGAGACGTAATCAATCTGAAAGGGTCTTCTCGTTTGGGTGCATGATCAATGCAAGAATATGTGAATACATACTGTGTTGCCGGAGCAGAAAAATCGGGAAGCCAAGTCTTGATTTCAACTATTGATGGTCTCCCTTTGAAAGTGATAGTGAGCATGATCAACCGAGTAGCCGGTAGTGCATCACAACACTTAGCTTCCAGGCATTCGATGCATATTGGTGTACAATGCTTGCACGGTCATGTTTATGATTGGTGTACCAGTTTGTTGGCAAACATGAAGTCTCAATTGACGGGTTGCAAATCCGGCACAATGAAGAATTTTGGGTACGGAAGTATTTTGTGTACTTTCTTCTTCGAGAGGATGCCTGCTATTAGTTTGGGGATGCCTCTACCACAGGTTAACCCCCGTGAGCCCAGACTAGGCCGTTGGGGTGACATTTTCCTCCGCCAGGGTGGTGGGGAAAGTCACTATTGTTACCATACTGATGATTTATGGGGGTGGTGGGAGAGGCAAGTACCCACTTTTGAGCAGTTTCCTTATGCTGGATTGGATTTTCGTCACGATCCAGAGCTGGTGCTTCCGCCAGGTGGAGCCTGGGGAGATATTGGTATGTTTAAATTTTGAGAATTTATTCAATTTTTCAAACTTTTCCAAGTATTTGATTTTTATAAATGAGTTTTGAAGTTCTAATCAAGTGTCATATGTAGATGTTGGGCCTGTTCGTCCTGAGGGACATCCTACTATCTATGTGAGGCCAGCTGATATTACCGCAGTGGATGCTATGTTGGGAACCCTGGAGAGAAAAATGAGTCGGTTGACTCATGAGATTCCTGCATGCCGTATGGACCAGATACCTATTGATATGTAGGAAGATGTTGTTGGGGTGCCCCCAGCATGGCTTAGGTTGCTGCGGAGGGTTGCTAGACTAGTCATATGCTATCGCAATGCGGTAGATGATGAGCAGGTCCCTCCTTCTCCATAGGAGAAGAACACATTCTATGTATATATTTTTAAGGCTACTATGCCCAGCTTTTGTACTTTTATGACCTGACTTGATCGACTCATGACTCAAAACTCATATTTTTTTTATACAGTATCGGTTATATACAGTATCGGTTATTTACATGTGCATGCGTTTTAATTTTATGTGTGCAATGTTGTTTATGACAATGTATGATGCAAATGCCAGTCTAACACATAGTTTGCTAATGAATCAGCTAAAGTGTTTAAACTTCTTGGAATGTGTTCATATCTGATAGAATGAAATTGTCTTTCCAAAAGTCTAACTCATAGAAACTGATGTAGCAATACTGGATCTCTAATCTGATAAACACCTGTTAACTGAAATACAATTAATTGTGAGTCAAGCCTTACCTCCAAGTATGAAATGCCATGACTGAGGGCATCTCGGAGAAGTTCTATAACTGCACTGTATTTAGCCACATTATTCGTGGTAGGTCCCAAACAAACCGCCCCCAAAAAAATACAAGTTGGTTAGCGGGTGAATAAATGACCCAAGCTGCTGCAGCCAATTGACAGGTGTGGCGATTGGCACCATCATCAAATCCTAAGAAATGTTTGGTTGACATCTGGTACATGAAACAAAACACACATAAGATCACCTAACGAGCATAACAAAAACTAGCTTTACAAAAATATACAGCTATGTTACAAGAAAAAGTACTTCAACCTAAGCGTAATACTTCTTCAGGTAGAGCCCATTTCTAGGCTTGGCTAACTTATTACCTTCGTGATCTACCAGTTCGTAGGAACCTTTCTTCAATACTTTAGAAATTATAAAAGGTCCAAGCCACCTGGATTTGAATTTTCTAGGTCCTAAGGGTTCTTTGTCTTGATCCCAAATTAAGACGAAGTCTCCTTCAATGAAAACCCTAGGTTTGACGGATTTGTCGTACTGTCCTTTGACTCATTTTTTGTGAACCTCATTTGTTGTAAGCGCATCTCGGTGCTGTTCATCTAGATGTTCTAAGTGTAACAAACGTTCTTCGAGTATTGAAGTATCGAGTAGTAACTGAACTGCTAGTATTAGCGAAGGAATCTCGCATTCAATTGGCACAACTGCTTCTATCCCATGCACAAGTTGGAAAGGAGAGAAATCGGTAGCAGTCTTAACGTTGGCTCGGTAATCCCAAAGAGTCGGGTATAGCATGATGTGCCAGTTATTCTGACTGGCATTAACAGTTCTTTGCAGTATGACTTTTAAAGTTTTGTTCACTGCTTCAACTTGTCCATTCACCTGAGGATAGTATGAAGACGAATGTTCTTGTCGAAAACCAAGCATTGTATATAACTCAGTCATCATGCTATTTTGGAAATGACTGCCATGATCAGTCACTATCTCTTTAGGTATGCCAAACCGTGCTATGATCTGATTAAACACGAAATAAGCGACAGTTTCTCCATCCGCCTTAACAGTAGGCATTACCTCTGCCCACTTAGTAAAGTAGTCAACGACAACGATGATGTAATGATGTCCTCCAGCTGAAACTGGATTGCATGTCATGAAATCAACCCCCCATTTTGTGAAGGGACCTATTGTAATTACAGGATGAAGAGGAGCTAGGTGTGCCCTCATTTTTTTAGTGAAAAACTGACACGGTCGACAGTGTTTCACTGCTTCCACACAATCTTTAAAGATCGTGGGCCAAAAATATCCGGCATGCAGTATCTTCTGAGCTGTTGCCAACCCGAAAAGATGTCCCCCACAAGCTCCACTGTGGGCATCATTTAATACTGCTTCAACTTCTTCTCGAGTTAAGCAGCGTCGTAAAATGGAATCTACCCCACGTCGATATAAAGTATCTGATATGATAAGGTAGTTCTTCGCATGGCTTTTCAGCTTGCGTCGCTCTTCTCGAGAAAAAGTGGTAGGACACCTCAAATTCTGGAGATATATTAAGATATCTCCGTACCATGGGTCAAAGGAGGAAATGAGGAAGATATGTTCGTCAGGGAGTGATGTTTCTTCCTCAACGTGTTCTAGGTCACTTGGAAATTCTGAGATTAACTCAGCGAACACTAGTGATTTCTTCAACTTGGCTGATTGGAAGACCAAATCGAACTCCTGTAGAATTACAATCAATTTATTATATTTCCCCCCAATGATTCGTCGAGTGAGAACATACTGGAAAGGATTGATTTCTGCTATCACAGTAGTAGTTCATAAAAGTATATAGTAACGAAGCCTCTGTACCGCATAGACCGTAGCAAGTGCTAACTTCTCAACATGCGAGTATTTAACCTCAAGGGCTATCAATGCACGAGAGAGATAGTAGACAACATGTTCTTGGAACATATCGTCTTCCTGAACCAAAACTATACCAATTGTAGTAAGATACGCTGCCAGGTATAAAAGAAAATCTTTTGAGTAATCTGGCGGGCTCAACAAGGGTGCTCAAAGGAGTGCCTTTTTTAAAGTTTCAAAGGATGCTTGAGCAGCTTCGTCCCACACAAAGTAGGAATCTTGTTTGAGTAGCCTCATAAAACCTTTGGTAATTTTGACGTAGTTTATGATAAATCGCCGTAAGAAATTAGACATGCCTTGCAGACTTTGAAGTTGTCGCAAGGTGCGAGGAGGAGGCAGATTTACAATCGCCTCAACTTTAAGTGGGTCAACCATTATACCATGATTAGAGACAATGAAACCCAGTAAACGTCCCGATTCGACACAGAACACACACTTATTAGGATTCAACCGAATCTTATATCGTCTGCATCTTTCAAACACTTGTCTAAGGTGGGCTGGATGGTCCCGTCTCTTTCGAGATCGCGCCAGGAGCTCATCCAAGTAAGGTTCCACAATGTGTTTGATATCATGAAAAGAAAAATTCATTGCTCGCTGGAAAGTAGCTCCAGCATTCTTCAAACCAAATGGCATTTTCTGATAAGCAAAGGTGCCCCACGGGCAAATGAAAGTTGTTTTATGCTGATCTTCAGGTTTGATCTCTATTTGATTGTATCCCAAAAAACCATCCATAAAAGAGAACATCTCATGTCCTGCACACGCATCTATAATTTGATCGATAAATGGTGTGGGATAGTTGTCTTTCAGACAAGCTTTGTTCAAATATCGGAAGTCAGTACAGACTCTAATAGTACCTTGCTTCTTATCAACCGGAACAGGGTTTGAAACCCATTCCGTCATGTCAATCGGATAAATGAAACCGGCTTTGAGCAATTTTTCAACCTCCGCCTTAATGGCGTTCACTTTTCTAGGGTTTACGGGACGGAGCTTTTGTCTCACAGGTTTCGCGTTAGGGTATGTCGTGATGACATGATCCAGAATGGTTGGGTCAATACCTGGCATCTCCTCATATGACCAGGCAAAAACATCGCGGAATTCTTTAAAATGTTTTGTATACAGAGCTATCTCTTCTGGAGAACAGTCTGCACCAATAAAAATATTTTCCACAACCCCGGGTTTGGTGGAAATTTTGATTGGAATTGTTCTTGAAATATTAGCCATATTTCCTTCATCATAAATATCTCTTGAAGTAGAAGGAGAAGATGACAAATCAACCAATCCACCAGGTCTCACAGGGAATTCTCCTCTCTCAATTTTGTCTAAATCTGGAAGTATGTAGGACCTATGATGCATATGTTCCCAAGGTTGGTCCAGGCCCATCATAACTTCTAAGATGGCTTCATCAGATGGAAAAACCATATCTAAACAATCAAATGAGTGAGTAGAATTCAGTGACCATGCCGGAGCATAGTCCATATCTGACTCAACAAAGACTGGTGGAGTCATGATATGTTCCATTGTAGCATGTTGAGTTTCCATATAGGCCACTTCTGCAATGGAGGGAGGCACACAAGGTTCTGACATGGTAGGAAGGATCCAAGGATCAGTTCTTAAACCAACCGTAAATGTTTCGGTGGCAGTACCCACATCAGAACGCATAAAAAGAACAGGGGAGGGGATGTCGAAAGTGCCTATTAACGAACCATACAACCCTGCTCCTAAACTCTCCTTAACTGGGGCGGTTTGATCAACCAATGGAACTGTGGTTTCCGAAGAAGTCTGGTGTTTTCTCTGAGTGAAAGAAAGTTGATCGACTGTAACGATCTTACCTTCAAATGGGAACATGACCACTCGAAAAACTGTCGATGCTATAGCTTGCATGGCATAAGTCCAACTCCTACCCAATAACATATTGTAATCGAGCGGAGCGTCCACAACTTCTACCTCAACAGCAACTGTCTTACCGGCCAAAGTGACATCGAATGATGGCAAAATTCCATGTGGATGGAAAGTTCTGCCATCAAATGCAGTAAGCAGTGTGTTGGAAGGGGCTAACTCAGGAGAACCTAGAGCTTTCCAACAGGAAATTGACATTACGCAAGTCGAAGCTCCCTCATCTACTACAGCTCGTCTGATGGTCATTGGACCATGAACGACCTCAATCTGAAGGGAAACCGGTATTTGACATCAGTCATATCAAATCTCGCAGACATGTTGGAGGATTCCATGCTCCCAATAGCTGCGAGAAGTGCATTTTGTTGGAAAGGACAACTCTGCAGGACTTCTAGAGTAGACATGGCACAAGGGGTCTGGGCTAAATCTTCAACCACATTGTAGTTAGAAGCAGCCCGTGTGTTGGGATTGTGCGATGCCCTCTTCAAGACACCTTTCGGAATCTTGGGCATTGGGTCCACATGTATGTGGAGTGGAGTGGAGGATTCAGGAATCTCCTTATCCTTTTTTTGCGTTTCCGGGGTATAGTTCCTGGCTCTAGTTTGCAAAAGTGCATCTGAATTAACCATGTTTATAAATGTTTGATCAACCGTGGCATGCGAAGTGCCCCCAGTTTTGGAGGTGCCAGAAGTTGAGCCTTGCCCTTTAGGAAATGGGTCTTTCAGGACGACAGGCTTCTTTTCTCTTAAGAGCTTCTGGGCTTCTTCAAGCAGAGGGCATTGATGAGTAAGGTGGTTCTGCTTGCAAAGTTTACAAGGGAACTTAACCTTCTTTTCCTCTTTGTTACCCTCTTCGGCATTGTTTTTTTTGGGATTTTGTTGGTTCCCCTCTCCTTTCTTGCCCTTCTTTTTGTTGTTGGGCTGCCGAGGGCCCTTTTGATTGTTCTGAACTTGGTTGACAGGCTCAGAAGTAGAAGGAGAGGTTGTGATGGAAGAGATATCTGCAGTCGATTGTTTGACAGCTAAGGCATGGACCTGTTTGGTTAGTGCTTCGAAGGCTGCAGAATCAACTGAACCCACTATGCCGTCAGCATGTGGTCTAGGTTTCGGTCTACTCGGATCAGTGTTTGATCGCGGTGCATCAGGTATAATCTCGTACAGTAAACCAGATTGTGCATACACAAGGTCTAACTGCTGAGTCCTTAAGATGGCTTCTTCTTCATTGGATACTCCAGATGTAGCTACTTCCTTAGAAATATAAGGTAGGAGTGATTTCAAGTACCACTCAAGCAGGAACTATGGAGGAATGCTAGCCTTTATGAGCCTCTTCCGTCTTCGCCACTCCTGAATGTGGTCAGATAAGTGAGTGGATTTATTTTGTCTAAAAGTAGACAAAAGTTCTGTTTTGGCATCATACCGAACAGGAAGCTGGAAGTGGTTCAAAAAGACGGTTGCTAGATCCCCAAAACTAGAGAAAGTAGCCGCAGGTAACTCAATGTACCATTTGGCTGCAGGACCAGTTAAGGTCCTTTGGAACAATCTCAATCTGATGGAATCCTCATTTAAATAATTGGAAGAGCACCATAGGTGGAAGGTAGTGACATGGTCACCAGGATCTTCACCTGTTTTGCCTTCGAATTTTGGAATATCCGAAGGTAATTTGGTGGGAACTGATGGCCATGTGGCATTATGACACACAGGATCATTTGTCAGTTTAGAAAGGTCTTGCAAATTCAAAGTTGCCAGAAACGGTAGACGAGGCCAGTAAGATGATGCTTGATAAGGGGAACTACCCATCGTTTGACCCATGAATTGTTGGTAGGGGTTTCCCCCAGCCATCTGGTGATAAGGGCTTCCCTCGGCCATGTGCTGATAGGAGTTGCCACCTACCATCTGTTGATAGGGGTTTCCCCCAGTTAACTTTTGGTAGGGGTTACCCCCAGGTATTTGTTGGTAGGGGTTGCCCCCTGCCAGCTATTGTTGTTGTATGAAAGAGTTATTAAAATTTCCCCACCCATACGAGAGTGGATTAGTGCTTTGCGGGTTCGTCCACTGTGGCTGGGTGTTAGCCCCGCCATATTGCTGGTTAAAGATATTACCCCCTCCCCCTGAGAATAAGGAAAAAGGGGTATTACTTGTAGGCATACTACATTGGTTCATGTTAGGGCCTACAAAGGTATTGAAACCAGTAGAAGCTGATGTGGACGGTGCAGTCATGGTACCCATGATTGGCATGTTTGCAGAAGCACTTGGTCCTACCACAGGTGTGGACACCCAAGTACTAGGAATTTGATATAACGGTTGAGAAGTAGAAGGTGTTGCACAGTTGGCCATACTGCTAGGTCCAACAGTAGGTGTAGGAATATATGCCATCATTGTAGAGCTAGGCATACCTAATGTACTAGTGTTGAAACTAAAAGATGGAGTAGGCACAGATGTGGTTTGTGCCTGACTTGGTGTAGCAGTAAAAGAAGGGTTAACTATGTTGGTGTTCATACCTAAAGTGGGAGTTTGGGGAACCCCCTGTTCACCTCCTGAGTTAGACATCAGATGTCCGGGAAAGGAAATATCTGCACTGAAAAGGGGTTGTTGAAAACCAACAGGTGACAGAAGCAAAATTCTAGTATTGGTTAAGGGAGGATTGAAAAGAGTGCTATACTCCGCGGAAGTAAGATCTTCCACCTCAACAATACTAAAGTGTTGTTGATCTGTGGTACCTAGTAGTGATTCCTCAGGAACCTCAATTTCAAGGTTTTTTGTTACAAGGATTTCTTCAAGCAATTCTATTTCAGAGGTAATTTCTGAAGAAATATCGGGGTTTACCCGCTTTCGTCTGGCCGGTTGTAAAGGTTCTGTTCTAACTGGTGGAAGGTTTTGAAGCCTTCTCGATCTACGAAGTTGTTGATTCTCCGTGATTAAAAATATAAAATAACAGACTAGAACCTAGTGGCCACTACAACTAGGGGGCAAACAGCACACCAACTAAAAAATTTCCTAAGTATACAAACCAGTCAAACAAAGGTGCCTTCCGAAGAAGAGTCTAGGATGATGACACGGGGGATTCACTAGCAAGGCAATATCATATCACGTCCATTCATATTGGGGGTTTGAATACTCCTAAAAAACTCAAAAATATATTGCCCCATATTCAGGGGTCAAGGGGGGTTTTGAATTTGACATAGTAATATAAATATTGGGGGTTATTTCATTTGGGTGGGATAATGAATAACCTCCAAATTGTGGGATGGATTCATACCTCCAAATCATGGGCTCAAATCATACCCACCTAAAACTTAAGGACCCTCCATTTTTATTTGATATTTTTTATGATCCTAAGTTTTGCATAATTATGATAATAGTGTACCAATGATAATATTCACGTAAGTCTCTTTAGATTACTTGCCTCAAGAAATCCTCATTTAATAGCTTATTTAGGCTTAGTTTGAATTGACGATATATTGTTTTTCATCTTTAAGTTTGAACCTCTTATTAGGAAATTTCCTCTTGGTTTGTTATATTCGAGGTAGTCTTGTAACATTATACCTTTTGTTGTTCTATACGAGGCTAATTTCCAAAGTGTGCTTATTTTCTAGATAGAAGTCACACTGCATCCCATGACACTGTTCAATATGCTTGAATATGCATCTGGTTCCTCGTCAACTCCAAATTTAGGAGATGTATCTAATCAAGAGTTCCAGAGTTGAACAATTGTATTGTATTTTTTGTAGGCATTCTAGTAAACAATCTAACTCTTCATTTTTTAGGATGAAGTTTAGGTGGGTATTGAGATGTAATCAAACCTTTCTCCGCGACAACCAAGAAAAGTGAGATGAATCTTTCTTAGTTCATTGGAACCAAGAAAAGTTAGATCAATCTTTCTTAGTTCATTGGAACCAAGAAAAGTTAGATCAATCTTTCTTGACTAATTATTTCTTTCAACTTTTTGTATTTTCTTTAACATTTTCACATTGCCATTTAAGAATAGTTGTTAGATTGAGTTATATTTGGCACATTCATAATTGTAATTTCAATTCTCATATGCAAGGCATTAGTCTTAATATTGTGTTGGAACTGACATGAACATTGGTAAGAATCTAAATCCTTATTTGCATACCCTGTGTTTTATAGTTATCATGAAATGGTATCATATAAGTTTCACCATCTATGTATCTTTATAGCTATAATTTGCATGCTTGAAACTTAACAATGGAGATTTTTCCCTCTCCTGTAAAGATTAAAAAAACTAGATATAACCCAAGAAAAGGTAACTAAATGTTGTTAATTCCCTTGATTGCAGGAATAAATGCACATGAAGTGGAGGCAATTCATTACATCTTGTGAATGCCCCAAATTCAAGTTATGCACATGATCATATGGTATTATTGGTAAGTATGAGGAATTTTTCTATGTTCATTTGGGTTCAAACGTCGATGATGACGGTTTGTTTTCATAGGAAAGTAGGGAAGTCCATCTACGAAAGGGTTTCATTTTTTCATTTTTATAGAGTTTAATTTATTAAGATTATAGAAACCATGAGCTCTCTATGGTTATACTTGTATTTACATGATATAAAATTGGTAGACTGGCAGACTGTAGTGTGAAACATATGCAATTCTCATCTTTTCTAAGTATGGGAGTGACTATTAGACTATCATTCTTTTGCATTCTTTGTTACATTGATCTCTTGACTGGGTTTCCTTTTACACATTTTCCTTCGTCATTACTATTTCATTGGGTATTCAACTATCCAACACTACAAATTGATCACTCACCCCTGCAATCTCAGTGGGATCATTATTAACATTATAATATTATTTTATTTAGCATCTTGTTTGCTTATACTAAGATGTGTTAGGGCTCATGTTTGTTACAAATTAATAATATGATATAAAGGGGTATTAAAAATGGGTGGATAAAAATTGATACCTACAATATATGGTGAAACTAGGGGTTTTCTTAATTGGAAAGGTATATTGGGAGGGGGGGTTCAACAATACAATTTTAGGAGGCATTTTCAAATATTTATTGAAATTAGGGATATTCTTTAATATCCTATGAACGATCGTGCTATATAACAAGTTCATTGAGTGAACCCCCCGTGGATGATGAGGGCCCAGAACAGATCAATGAAGGAAGAAAGACAGTTACCTGGGGTCCACAATACAATGACTAAGGGTGCAAGCGCTGGAATCACCCAACCGCCCTACCAAAGACCTGCAAGGGGTTTCCTCCCACGTCTATCTTAGGTACAACAGATATACCCTCTGCTGTCACCTGTGTATGAACCTAGAGTCTGATACTATGGATACCACAACACCGAAAATTTCTGGGGGAACAGTCACCGGTCGAATCAGAAAGCGTGGGAAGGGTAGCTAAGCCCGAAACTCGAAAGAGTCCCCAATACGCAATCTGATCCTGGCGTATGCTTGAACAGAAAGTAGGAGGAGTATTCCCACAAACTGATCTCGCAATGACCTACTGCATAGATCCGTGATAGATCCCAGGAAAATTTTGAGTGAGTTGGGTTTACCTATGATAGTCTCACGACGATTTTTGCGCAATGTGTGATCTTGGGTGGTTTAAGGTGATTTAAACCCAAGATCCTAACCAAAACTAGTTGGTGTAGTGTACCCTAAAAATAAAAATGTTTCTATTTCATTTTATTAGTAAATTTTAGGGCTATTATTACTCAAAAAGGGTAGTGGGTGTGTGAGCGTGGTTATAACAAGAAAACAAAATGCAAATAAAATCCAAACTTTCTACAACAAAGCTCTTTTCATTTTCTCGTTTACTTCTTTCCAAAACTGAAAATCTAAGCAAACCTACTTAAAATTTTTGTTTTCTTTTTTGAAATTATACTAAGCTATCTTGAAACAAGTTCTACTTAAGCTTAAAATACAAATTTTTTCCTTTTTCAATAAACGAAAAAGAATTATACAAAAATGGAAAGCCAAATAAAACTTTATATGCAAAGTGTGTAAGTATGGCTAAAATTTCTTAGGCCTATAGCTGTCGAAACCCTAGCTCGAAAAAGACTTGATCTATAGGTTTTTTACAAAGAAAAAGCCTATAAAGTTGAGAACAAAGTGGAAGAAAACAAAAGAGAAAGACACAAAAGGACTGACCTAAAGTATCTAGCCCTAACAAGACCACTATGCCAACAAAAGTAGACAAGTAAGCTACCCTACTAACACAAAGAAAATGGGAAATGACTCAGCCTACAGCTGTTCAAATGCACTTGCAACCAACCAAAGACAATAAGTCTAGGGAGAATGGAAGTGAACCAAAACGGAAAACACCCTATAAGCTTTAAAACGAACCAAAACCTAAAACCAAGGTCATGATGAGTAAAAAGCAGACAAACATCGCCACAAACAGCGGATACAGGAGTATGCAGGTTTGTAAACTGGCAACAGGTAGTCAGGGTCTAAAAAAGTGAAAATGCTCGTCACCAAACACCACTTAGTTTTCCAAAAAGTCACTAATCAGTCCAAAAAAAATCTCAAAGGTCAACAAGTGATTCAAAAGATGGAAAAAACTTCAAGAACAGGTTCTATGACTCAACCAAAAGTTTAAAAACCTCATGCAACCATCAAAGGGATCCTACAGCAAAGTCAGAAAATCACCACAGGGCTAAAACACAAGCAAACCAAAAAAAGAATGCTTCAGAAAGTGTACCCTACTGTGTAGTAGGGAAACTCGCGCCCATGCAGAAACGGGCGCTACTGTATATATAGCATAGTAGCATATGGGCGCTACTGTATATATATCAGAGTAGCACTCATATCTCAAAGACTTGAAAACTGACTTTGGAAGGTATCAAAAACTGATGAAAGCAGGCAAGAAACAGGCAAGGGATACCTATAAAGTTTCTTAACACATCAAAGAAGTCAAAACAATCTGGGAAGACACCCAAGAACAAGGTTTCCTAAAGCCAAAAACTCTACTTTCCCCAGCAGAGTCGCCAGTCTGTTGGCGGGCATTTCTACCCTATAGCAAGGAAACTAATGCTATCAACTTGGTTGGGGTGACAGGTAAGTGTATTTATGCTATCACAGAGACATTTACAAAAAGAAAGAAGTTGTAGATCTTGGGAACACACCTTTTAATCGAATTCTGATCCTAGCCTTGACTTGATCCCGTGTTCAACTTCCAAATCCACCTTCCCTTCAGTAAACCTGCAATAACAATACCTTTCTCAAAACATTTTGGGCAATATATAAAGCTTGAAAGAAACAAAAATAATGTTTAACATTCAGCATTGACCAAAACAGATCCAAATTAAAATGCCATTTCATAACACATTCAAATTGGAACAAGAAAAACACTTCAACCTTTATTTGTCAAAAGTAGAATGATGTACAAGTATACCTGATAATGAAGCAGGCTCCTGCAACTTGATTCTGGGTTCTTTCTTTTCTCTGGCTTGGTTGTATTCAACATCAACTCCTCTAATGTCTCAAAGTTTCTCCATCAACTCATCCTCTAGATTCTCTAGCAATAATTTCTAACCCTTCTCCTTTAACCTTATTTGTATTTATAGGATTAAAGAAATAGTTTGGGTCGATGGAGGAAGTTGGGGAAGTTAGGAAACTACCATCAACTAATCCTCCTCGATGAATTAATTTATTTTATAATCATCTTTTAAGATGTACGCGACTCTTGTTCAGTGGAGTAGTGTATAGGGCGCTACCCTAGAGCTTAACAACTAGCGCTCATTCAATTTTTTATGTCGAGCGCTACTTTGCTGAGAAGGAGTAGCATATACTTGGATATGGGCACTACTATTATACACTGGAGTAACGTATGGGTGCTATTTTATTTAAGTGGAGTAGTGCTCATATCTCAAAATGATATTTTTTGTGTTTTTCCAGTAATGTCAGGAAATGGAATGAGTTGACATATCATCCAAGGTCAACATGCTCCTCCATCCAAGTTGTCCTTTTGTGTGATCAGCAGCTCAGGGTGATCACGGACGGAGAGGTGCAAGTTTGACCTATAACATTAGCCCTTGATGTCATAGAGAAATCAAAAGGTAAAGATGATCTTTTTACTACATCAGCTTCCGGGCTATCTAAAATTATTCTCCTGGTAATCAGACCTTTTCCCAAAGTGATACAGCGGTGTGTAGATTGCTATGTACCGGAAAAGAGGGCCATTGTTTCCCGGATAGGAAACATGATCTTCCCTATAAGTAGGGAGCTAATCATGGAATTAACTAGCACCCACAAAGATGCCTCGGGTTTTCAGTTTGAAGAGGAGGTCTTAGTAAGCGAGATGGGGGAGCTCCTTGTAGAAGGTAGGGATGCCTTCATCCAGTTGTTATTGCCACCTGGGGCTAGCTTGCCAGACAACAATTATTTGTGTAGCTTGGAGGTGTTCCTAGATCCTGCTAAGCCAATACTATCAATGATATGTGTTCTCCTGGGATATGACAGTAACATGGTGATAGACGATGTTGTGTTCGGCTTTCTTTTTATGATGACCCTTTCACAGCAGGAGACTCCTATCAAGTTGGATTGGTCGGCCTTTCTAGCCCAGTCAATTCATCTCCAACTAAAGATCTTTTCATCGAAAAAGTTGTTTCGATTCTGCTCTTTCCTTTTGTACATGATTAACTTCAATAACAAAAACAATTTCAGCAAGGATGATCTTGATAGGGTTGAACTGATGGCTCCCCCACAGAATGATTTCTCCCTGTTCATAGATACAATGGTCGCTAGTGTTTATACTTTAATCTTTGATGATTACCCACCAAGAATCTTTCCGAAAAGCAAGCATCTATTCCAACTAAATCCTAATGAGCCTGTGGGTGATTGGTTTTGTTTTGAAAAACATATAGAAATTCGAGTATACGAGGAAAAATTGGCTCCATACATGTTACCTACATTTTTGAATCCCGACTATCTGCATTAGAGTACATTTGTCAGAGATTTAATTGTGACTATGTACATTTTATGAAGGGGAACAGCTCCAAAACTTTTAAAGTCCCTAATGAAGTAGGGTCATTCAAAGTGAAAAGTAGTTGCTCGGAAGGAGGTCGAGGAGTTGATGGTTTCGTACAATTTCCCTGAAAGTATGAAGGATAATTATTATCCTAGAGGGATCGTTTCTCAGAAGAGGCAGTCAGCCCGTTTCGCTGTTTACCCCCATGTGCCGCACCCTTTATTGGACAAAATGGCCAACCTGAATAGTTGGGAGGAATGTCAAGCCGAGTTGAATCCCGGTAACGTCACAGAAGTAACAATTCTTCCGACACCCCTTTAGGTGGATACATTAGGGAAGAGAGAGACATCAAAGCCTACATCCTCGAGCATGAAAGAAGAATCAGGAAGTATGGGATCAAGGACAAAGAGGTTGAAGCTAGACGGGTACATCCAATGTGACCTCAAAGAGTGGGCTAGCATCAACTTCAGTGACACCTGTCATTCTGGAAAGCTTTGCATCTGCTACGTGGCCACAGGGTCAGGATGATTAGTCTATGGAAGGAGCTTTGGTCACTACTTCACCCATCAAAGAAGGCCTTTTTGGGTTCTATGCACAGATTAAAGAAGATAGCGTAGATTTGGAAAAGTCTCTATTCTCGAAGCAAGAGCTTGATATAGGGAAACAATCCATAACGCTGTCTCCACTAGATCTTAAAGAGGGATCCTTGAAGATGGTTGTCTTAGAACAGATTGTTCTAAGGGGGAAGAAAGCACCCTCCAATTTAAAAGCCACTCAGATAACCATAAAGATGGATTAGATCCTGTCTAAAGACACCATGGAATTGCATCGACAGACGGAAGAGGCAGTATACAGAGATTTATGTAAGTTAACCATGAGCACTCATAGGCTATAGTCCACGGTGCATAAACTAGATAAGCAACTGAAGAACGAGAAGTCTTCAAATAAATCCCAAGCAGCTGAAAAATAACTAAATTAGAGCAGCAGGTTTTTAAAGTGGTACAAAATCCCAGCAATAGGGCTCCATTGAAGGTTGTGCTAAAGGAGGAAGATAAATAAATCGCAACCCTGATAAAGAAGCTCAGTAGTCCTACTAATGAGCACTTGCAGACAGCGGAGGTAGTTGTGATACAGTCAAAATTGGAAAAGTCATTAGCTGACAGCCAAGCACTCAGGGAGAAGATCATCTCATTAGAAGGTGTTTTGGAGATCATATGAAGGAATAATTAGGAGATTCTTCAGCATAAAGAAACCTCCCTCCAAGCCTCCTCGGTTTCAGATCCTGTCGATAAGTTGGTTCAGGTGATAGCTGAAATGAGAATCAAGGATGCCAAGATGAACCAGGTTCAAGATATGTTAAAGGCCAAATGTGACGAACTTTTTGAGATGAATGAAAATTTGGTCAAGAGGGATCAGCTCATCTCAGAGATACACCAGGCTGGTGATGAACTCCGTGTTGAGATTCAAGAATTAACTAGGAAGCTCACTGGTAAGCCTTTGATTAAAGGTGCCAAGGTCACGATATGGGATCAGGTAGCATTTTTTATATGCTCACAATGGATTCACTTCATCACTGTTCAGGAGGAATTTGAGATTGCAAGGACGACCACACAAGATGCACGGGCTGTGGAAAGCACCATAGGTAAAATGGACGAGGTCGCCCGAGAAGTGATTGATTTCTTGAATGAGAAAACATTTGAAGAGCTTCAAACTTATTCCATTCGGGATCATACTAATATAGTAATGAATGCAAATAAAGTGATTACTAAGGTAGCACTGGCTTAGAACATGGCAGACATGGTGGCTCAGCTAAATCAGGACATGCATACTTTTAAGGAGCAATTCAAGGCAGTGTTCTCCCTTGGTCTCCCATCCTTCTGGGATGGAAACAGGGATCTTTACCCTGAGAAAGATCACCTCTCCCAAATGGAAGAGGAACAAAACACTGAGATCCATTTGATAGATATCCTGTAGGAGCTCAGTGTGAAGGAGGTTGTGGATAGGCTAAATTCAAACTTTGAGATACTATTGTTGCTGCAACATCCCCCCCAAATATTTTGTAGATATTGGGGCCCGTCCTTTTAATTCTTTTATGAAGTTACTTAGGAGCTAAAATTTCCTTATAAGTTCTTTCATACCTAGTTTTTCTGAGAGAAACCATTCTTTGAGTTTATTGATTTTATTTTTTCTAAGTAAAAACTCAAGCTTTTCACCCGCAATGGCGGAAGAGCTCGTCTAGTTCAGCCGCAATGAGCGCCTCTTTTATCAAGAATTTTGACCTTGTACTTTTTGGGCAAAATCACCAAGTACATCTGAAACTTCGCGCGAACTCAGCGAGTCCTCCCGCAACGATGGACCAACTCAAGAATTCTCCGCAATAGTGGAAGGTTCTCATCATTCTTTTGCCAAGGTGCAAAGACAAACTTCGGACAAACTTGGCAAGTTTCCCCGCAATGGCGGAACAACTCACCAAGCTCTGCCGCAACGTCTGAGCAACTCCCAGTCTTTGGCCATGACGGGCATGTATTCTTTTTGAAGTCCTAGAGCCCATGATCATCGGACCAACCCGGTAAGTGCCCCCGCAACTTTGGGTGAACTTGTGGAACTCTCCTGCAATGGGCAGACATTTTATTCAAATCACAAAACCTTCAACTCTGGGTGGAACTTATGAGTTCCTGCCGCAGCAGTGGACAAACTTTGCAACTTTCACAAAAATGGCGGATGGGACTTACTAGTTTTCACCGCAACATCAAGTGAGTTCATCTTTTCCTCCCGATTTCGGTAGTTACGCTTAAATGCTAAACGTGCCTAGGTGACCCCGCCGTACGCGTTTTAAACACTATTTTAAATCCTCCACCAACCTATTAATTGCCTGTACATGTCAACTCTTATATAAGGTTTTGGGGAGTCTGTTTTGTTTTTATTGATAGAATTTGTATCAGAGAACGCCATTTTGAAGTTGTTGGACTGCTCCAGCTCATCTCACCCACAGCATAGTCAACCTCTACGAGACCAACAATCTTTTGCCAAGTAGGTGGTTCTACCACTATTTTTTTTTTCACTGAATTATGTGTCAAACCTTTCTTGGTAATGATATCCCATATGAGCTGCATGGCTAATAGACATTCTTCGTATGTTGTTATTTTGGCCATTCCCAAGCCTATAACTCATAGTCGTAGGCCTTTTCGGTTTTCCCCTAATCCCTTGAACCCATGAGATTCAACCTTCCTGGGTGGCTTTTACCCATCGCACCACTCGCGCTTTTGTATAAGGAAATCCTAGGAAAGAAGAAAAACTCAGTTAGCGTCCCCCGTAATTACTTATCTTGGATGCGAGAAGTGTAGTTATGCTAAAACAAAATCTTTGTTTTTATCTTCATTTGTCAGTATTACATATTATCATGTTGATACTATGTTTTAAAATTCCTGTGTCTTGCTCTATGTTTTGTAATATTTTGCAATCTTATGTTTATTCATGCATAGTTGCTTGACAAGATTAATCCAAAATGTCGAAAGGTAGCAGAAAGAGATCTAAGGTGGCTGAGTCGGAACCCGCAGAACCAAGGGTTGAAAATTTGTTCGAGGATACCAATTCCACCACAGGTGTCCCTCCTGAAGTCAAATGGGGAGATGTCTATCGTATGCTCAGCGACCAAGACATCCCAAGAGCACTCCTGTAGGAAGAACACATCTATCAAAATATCAAAATCTCTAGTATATCCAAAGCCTCCACACGCCCTGAGCTCTTTCCTTGCTCAGAAGTGATTGGGTGGATCCTGGAGCATGCAAACCCGAAAACAAGAGTGTTGTATGATAACAAAGGAGAGGCGTTTTCCTTGTTCAATCCAACCTACATTGAAGCAGCTTACAAATTACCACGTTCTCAGAAACCACTGAATGATGAATGGCTAGGGCAGATGGAACATTTTTAAATGGCTAAGAAGCTGCTAATCACAGGAAAGCAGCTAAGGAAAAGAGATAGTGATGAATATGAAGTTCAGAATCTAAGGGCTCCTTTTCGGATGATCGCCCTTATGTTAAGCAGAATTTTCGGCATGGCTGACGGAACCGTTTATAGGATACAGTGGGCCCCCATAATCCATTATGTGGCATTTATGGGAATTGTATTTGATCGGCCAACTATCCTCTCATATAGTTTATCATCCGCCGTAGCTGCAGCTAAAGAAGGAATGGATCTGAAGAAGTCAGAATTATATATGTCTTCATATCTTGTTGATTGCATTTTGGAAAAGATCCCTTTCCCGAAGCTAGGTTGCATTTGGGATCAATCCAACACCCCAGTCTATATTGCTTATAAGATAATGTGGGCTCAAAATTATAGGGTGCATTACAAACTCATCTGTGAAGAATTCATCATACCTCTCTATGAGCAAATGTTTAATGAAGAACCTAATTGCTTATCAGAAAATGCCATGGAAGTGATGGAAAATTATGGTCATTTCTATTTTTCAAAAGACGGTACTTATATCATAATGTATGGAGACTCTAAGCCACCATATATCTTTACCAGATATGCCACTGATTACATAGTTTTGAAAGAAGCAGTTAGACAAGTTTTTCTTGATGGAGTCGGAGGATTTTTGAATAAATTGAAGAAGGCTTCGTTCCCTTCTTTGCCATTCTATTTGGGAGCTTATAAGTTCTCAGGGGTTACATTGGCTGAGGAATTCATTCAAGAGCTATAAGTTTTTCACTTCGGAGAAGCAATTTTTCATAGAAACGACAGGCGGAACAAAGTTGCAGAACGAACAAAGTTGTAGAACATTGTAAAGAGTTGTACACTCGCTTTGATTATGGCCATTACTATGATCAGGATGAGGAGGTATATAAGTGAATCAACAACATGACTGAGTTGCAAATATGTTGTCACAAGGGTGGAGCTAGCTCTAGCTCTACCACAGTCCAAGAAGCCAAGCTGCAGAAAGAAAAGGAAGTAGCAGAAGCTCTAGCCAATGAAGAACAAATGCTAAAGGAGGAAGAGGATAGAATCCAGAAAGAAGTTACCGATAAGTCACAAGAGGAGCAGGAACAAGCTCTTAAGCTTCAGCAAGAAGAATCTCTTAAGCTTCAGGAGGAAAAAACTCTTAGGCTGCAAGAAGAAGAATCCCAAAGGTTTGGCGATCAAGAGTTAGAAGAGGCAATATTGCAGCAAGTTGCTAAAGAGCAAGAAGAAAGGGAGGCTGTAGAGAATCGGCTAAGGGATGAAGAGGAAGAAAGATTGCTTAAAGCTGAGGAAGAAATTAAGGGTAATGAAGATACACAAGCTAGTGGTTCCAATACACGGGACATGGATGTAGGTTCATCCCAATTGGTACAGACCCCACCCACTGAAGAGGATGTACCCATAGAAAATCTCCCACTGATCCCTTTCACCCCATCAAAGGATCACACTATATCCCAGTGGAACATATTTGTGTATAATAGAGACAGGAAATCTATTGTTTTGAATTCAGAGATAAGGTTAAAGAGACCTTTTGAGTCGAACATCGTCAGCCATCGTGAAACTACTGCTATGAAAAAAATGAAGCAAGCTCCTGTGGCTATGGCATCTGATGTTGCAGTAGCAGCAAAAGCAAGGACAATGTAATCAGCATAGTCAATAAGTTTGAGTAAACTAAGAAAATGCCTCGTATGCTGCAGCACACTTTGGCCAATGAACAGTCCTATAGGGATCTCGTAGTAAAGAAATATGATCACCTTCTATTCGATCATAAGGAGTTGTCAGATAAATATAAACACCTGGAGGAACAAAGAGAACACCTGGCGGTACAAATGATGATACTTGAAGCAGAGAAGAATGACTCTGAAGCTAAAGTTGCTCAATTAGAAGAAGATAATTAGTTGTTGGTTGAGCAGCTAGAACAAGCAAACAACATAGCAATGGATATGACTCCTTTTCATGAGCAATCATGTGATGTGCTTAAGCAAATGCATGAGAAGCAAGAACTGCTTACTGAAGGAGTTTGTAGGCTAAAGGCCATGATGAGAAGAATGAAGGAAATCAACTCTGAAGCTGTTAGGCTAAGAAACAAGTACACATGGGTAAAAGCAGATATTTTAAGTGGAGAGAAGGGAAGGTGGATTTCCCCAAGCATCTCCCTTTCAAATCTGTAGTTGATTTTATGGAAGATGTGACCTTCATGGAATTTTGTAGGATTTGCGGCGCCAAACTAATCACTATGATCCAGGTGACAATGGGAAAGTGCAATAGCCTTTATCAAAAGATTCAAGAAGTGCATGTAAAGTGCAAGATTGCATTTCCAGACTCTTGATGAATTTACAAGTAAAGAGAAGTGACTCTCCGATTTAAAAGATGGGATGAGTTTTCAAATGGAGTAGGTGAGAAGAATTCATGTGTTAACCACAGATGATCTCCATCAATGCATCGTGTTGCCTTTAGTACATGCTCAGATGTTCCATGAAATCGGCCAGATAGTAATAGTAGAAATACAAGACATCGAGCCAGAGCTCGACAAGCATGTGACTTCTAAGAAAATATTTCTCCCTTCACCTGCCAATGTTGTTATAAGGGACACTGGTGTTTGGTTCAGCTATATTGCAGAAGAAGATAAGAAGGCAGTAGCAGTGGCATTAATCGAAAAAGGCACATCATCTACAACAGAGGCACCAACTGAGATAGAAGCACCCTTTGAGATGACCGCTCCAGGAGAAGCATACGCACCACCCCAAAGCTAGCTCGACATCCATAGTGCATTGAATTTTTCCTTTCCTATTATCGAATCTTGAAGTAAAAGGGACAGTTGTCCTATTTTGTAAAGGGTGCCATGAGTCACTTCATTTTTGTAAAGCATTTAAAAAGAAAATTAAAAGAATTAAAGAGGGAGGATAGGTGGCATCCCTGGAGGCATTTTGTAAATATATAAATAGATAGTTAGTGAATAGTACAAGGACTTTTGGCAGATAAAAGACATTTTCTGTCTTGTACATGAACTATTTCTTTCCATGTATAAGGAATTCAATTTTGCCTAATGAAAGCCTGAGAGACTACATTTTTGGCTGAAAGATGTGTTGAATGTTTACTAGATTACTCTTGTATCATCCATACATTGCAGTGAGATCTTTCCTTACTATTTTGAATTATTTCTCTGTAATGAATGATTCTTCTATTTTATGTGCAAATATACCTCTCTCAAATGAGTAATGGAATGTATTAACTGAATTAAAGCTATCTTTAATATCTTTTATATTCTTTTGTAGATGCATCTTTATGATTGAATAGCTATCTGTCTTATCTTTAGAAGTTTCTTTCAGTTTATTACTCATCTTTAAAGTTTTATCCTTACAAGGATAGATTAAATTTTCTTATACATTCTTAGTTTAGTTTAGATTAGTTACCTACATTTAGCTTAGGGCACTTGCATTTCATCTTTAAAATAAAATACATAAACGGTGGATCGGGCCGCAACCGGTACTAAGAATAAGAATCTTCAAATCTTATGGTACCTGGAATCGTTAACTGGACGGATTCCCCACACCAAATGGTGAGCAATCTAATTGGGCTTGCTTACCGGGGAGAATCCCTTGTTGATTGATGCTACGATCTCTGAGGCATCAACATATACTTAATCAATTATAGGTTATTTCAAGGGTCTAACTAAGGCCTCTTTTGATCGTTGCACCAAGTTGGATTCAGCCATGAGAGAGTTCAAGTTCTATGGATTCCCTATAGGTAATAATTGGAAGGCTATCTCCAGGTTTATCTCAGTTGAGTAGTCGAAGCAGTTTACCAGGGACCAAGCAAAACTAGCAGCTTTGACCTAGTAGACCACAACAGAAGCATCTTCCAGTCAGCATGGTATCCCTCTGCAGCAAGTGAGTGGGTCTCAATCCCAGCAACATCCTAATCAAACTTAGTCCTTAAGGTTGTTTCTTTTGTTACAGATTTGAGTTGAGAATCATAAACATAATTTCATAAGCCATTGGGCTATAACAACTTTTTGTAGTATTTCATTTTTGTACATGTCCGAAAAGCTATATATAGTAGCATTCAAAATAGCCACAGGGTCGGCTCTCTTTTGTAAGAAGTATCACTTCTAATATTTGACAGTTTCGATCAATACAGAATGAAGAATATCATTTCCATATCTTGACGCTTTTATGGATTCAAAACTTTAATGTGTACATTTAGTATTTTCTCTTGTTATTAATCTCTTTCATGTTGTGTATGATTCATATATTTGTTCTTGGTTTAATATGAGTGCAGCTGCTTAAAATTATTTCTTCTAAGATGGTTAGCACATGAAGTGTTCATGTTAATTTGTATGGAGGTGATATCCTCGTATTATCCAGTCGCGGTTTTGTGATCATTTTTTCAAGATTGTTGAATTCCTCCCCTAGGCTCAATACGTCATTCTTTAACATAGAATAAAGATTTACTCTCTGCAGTACCTCTATTTTATGCCATCTCATTTTCCATTAATACTCAAAGTTTGGTTTCTGACACATTGAAATATTGCCCATGTATTTCGAGATTGGAATTCCACATTATTTTTTGTAAATTTTGATTTTGATTCAGTAAAGAATTCAGAAGATATTATTGATGCCCAGGCACAGTTCTAAAGATAGCCTTAGAACATAATTGGGACTAACATCTTTTTTGGCGTTGTTGCTGGGGAGACGCAATTAAGAAGATAAATCTTCCCTAGGGACAATGACAAAATTATATGCTCCTAGTTTCATAGTGGATGAAATTGGGCTACAGGATGCAATCCACTTAGCGACTCCACAATAGCAAACCTGGCATCTGGATGAAGATATACCCGGAAGAACCCTAACCACGAAGAATTTGGGGCCCTAGAAGATTCGGTTTCTTGGAGACATAGACGAAGGAGATACCAGTCTACCTCACCAAACTATCAGCAATTTTTCTCCTCCCCTCTGTTTGGTCCTCAATTCCCTCAGTCTAAATTTATCGTCCGAACCCCTGAAAAGGAACCTTTTCCCCAAGATCCTCACACTCCTTGTGATTTTCCTAGTTTTCAAAAGATCCCTATTGTAAGTGAATATTTTGCGGCTCATACTAATCCACCCAAGTATCACATTGCCTCACAGGAAGAGAATTTAGACGCCAGTCATCTCATGTTAGAAGAAGGCGGAAGAGTACCACCACCACCACCCAGAACACCAAGATGGGTGGCGAGAATACTGTTAGAAAAATAGGATCGTAGAGCAATAACAATAAACAGAAATGCAAATATAATCACACATACACATTACAAGAGAGACACAGATATATCGTGGTTCACCCAACTTGGGATACGTCCACACTTAATTTTCCAGTCCTTATTATTATTACCATCCAGCAAGGTGGGGATACAACCTGCAGCACAACCGCTGCACTTCCTCTTCTCTGTTTCACAGTCTCTCTACTGATCTCAGAGATCTTCACAATGCATAAAACCTAATACATCATCATACCTAGTCGTATTACAATGTCTTTCTTTTATAAGGGAAATACAATGGGAAAATACCACGGGATACCCAAAACCATGGGCTCGCAAAACAATTGGCGAAAATAGCCCCAAAAATTTTCTTCGGGGGCAATGCCCCCCCACACCCCCCCGCTGGGGTGACTGTACAGTCCACCTACATATCATATAAAAATGGGGTACAAACATGGCTGATACAATATCATCTATGAGACTAGAAGATCTGGCTCCACAACCAACAATCTCCCACTTGGAGACTGATCACAGCAGCTCCACCGCTGCTGCACTTGCTGGACTTGGACTTGGAAAATTTCTCCTCTTCACCTTCATGTTAGAAGGCCAACTGAAACTGAGCACGAACTCAGTTTCTCTCTGGTCACTACCTTTGTGAACACGTCTGCAAGATTCTGGCTAGTATGTATCTTTTCCAGCTTCAACAGTTCATCTTCCAGAACAGAGCGTATGAAATGGTACTTGAGCTGTATATGTTTAGTCCTGGAATGGAATGCTGAGTTCTTTGCAAGGTGAATGGCACTCTGGCTGTCACTATAAAATCTGCTATCCTTCTGCTTCTTACCCACTTCCTCCATAAACCTATGCAACCAAATCATCTCTTTACTAGCCTCTGTAATGGCAACATACTCTGCTTATGTTGTTAAAAGTGCAACAACCTTTTGTAGTTTCGAAATCCAGCTTATTGTTGTTCCACCTACAGTAAACACATACCCTGTGGTGCTCCTCCTGCTATCCTTGTCACCTGCCATATCTGCATCAACATATCCCTGTAGAACAGTGTCTGAACCTCCAAAACATAATGCCTCAGTGGTAGTACCTCTCAAATACTTGAGAATCCACTGTACTACCTTCCAATGTTCTTTACCTGGATTGTTCATATATCTGCTCACAACTCCCACTGCATGTGCAATATCTGGTCTTGTGCACACCATGGCGTACATCAAGCTGCCAACTACTGATTGATAGGGAATCTTGGACATGTAATCTGTCTCTTCTTGTGTCTTGGGACACATTTCCTTACTTAGACCGAAATGGCTAGCCAAAGATGTACTTACAGGTTTTGCATTCTGCATTCTGAACCTCTCCAACACCTTTTGTATGCACTCACTTTGAGACAATGTCAATTTGTGATTTTTCCTATTTCTCGTTATTCTCATACCAAGGATTTGCTTTGCAGCACCCAAATCCTTCATCGCAAATGAATTAGCTAGCTTCCTTTTGAGTACATTTATATCCTGCATGTCAGACCCTGCAACAAGCATGTCATCCACATACAATAACAAGATAATATATCTTCCATTGTCTAGCTTCTTCAAATAAACACAGTGGTCAGAATGACATCTACTATAACCTTGTTCTGTCATAAACCTGTCAAACTTTAGATACCATTTCCTTGGAGCTTGCTTCGAGCCATACAAGCTCTTTTTCAACCTGCATACCAGATCCTCCTTACCTTTGACCTCATACCCTTGTGGCTGCTGCATATATATTTCTTCCTCCAAGTCCCCATGGAGGAAGGCTGTTTTTACATCTAACTGCTCAAGATGCAAATCTTCTACCGCCACTAGACTTAAGATATTCCTAATTGAAGTCATCTTAACAACAGGAGAAAATATTTCATCAAAATCTATACCTTTCTTCTGTGCAAACCCCTTTACAACAAGTCTGGCCTTATACCGCTTCTTACCTCCTTCTTCTTCCTTCAACCTGTAAATCCATTTGTTTTTCAATGCTCTTTTACCAGCAGGCAACTGAACCAAATCCCAAGTCTGGTTTCCTACCAATGAGCCCATCTCCTCATTCATGCCTTTCTCCCACTTCTTTGTAGTTTCCACCTGCATTGCTTCTTCATAACATTCTGGTTCACCAGAATCAGTCATCAATAAATAATACATTGAAGGAGTGTATCATTCAGGGAGTCTACTTAACCTGGTAAATCTTCTTACAGTTCTAGGAGTTTCAGGTACTTGCTGCTGCTCTTGATTTTCTGGCACCTTCAGAACTTCATTTTCTTTAATTTCATCAAGCACTATGTACTCTGTGTTTTCCTTTTCCTGTTTCTTTCCCTGCAACTGATCTTTATACATGACCTTTTCATTGAATATCACATCTCTACTCCTGATGATTTTGTTATTTTCATAATCCCATAAACGATAACCAAATTCATTAACCCCATATCCAATAAAGGTACATTTCTTGGATTTAGCTTCAAGCTTTGTTCTATTTTCTTTATCAATATGGAAAAATGCTTCACAACCAAACGTTCTTAGAAATGAGTAGTTTACCTTTTTATCTGTCCATGCTTCCTCTGGAATACCACCATCCAAAGCACTTGAAGGCCCTCTGTTTATTAAATAAACAGCAGTATTTATAGCATCCTCCCAAAACTGTAAGGGCAACCCTGCATGCAGTCTCATACACCTTGCATGCTCCATGATCGTTCTGGTCATCCTTTCTGACACGCCATTTTCCTGTGGTGTTCCTGGGACTGTCTTCTCTCTACGAATCCCATGGTATGAATAGTAACTATCAAACTCCTTGCCGCAGTACTCACCTCCATTATCAGATCTGAGACACTTCAATCTTTTTCCTGTATCATTCTCAACCAAAGCTTTCCACTTCTTAAAAGTAGCAAACACATCAGATTTATGTCTATTGCAATAAACCCAAGTTTTTCTAGTTGCATCATCAATAAATTTAACATAATAATGAGAGCCACCAAGAGATTGTACCTGAGCCGGTCCCCATACATCTGTATGCACAAGCTCTAATTTTTCATTCTTTTTCTGTTTCCCAACCTTGAGAAATCTGACTCTCTTCTGTTTTCCATAAACACAGTTTTCACAGAATTCCAAACTTACCTGCTTCAAATCCGGCATCAACTTCCTTGAGTGGAGAATCTGCATCCCCTTCTCACTCATGTGGCCAATCCTATGATGCCACAATGCTATATCTATTCCTGTGGAAGCTAAAGAGATAGAATGGTTAGTATTATGAGGACATAAATACAACGTACCTACTCTGTCTCCTTTTGCTATCACCATTGATCCTTTAGTGATCTTCCACCACTTTTCTCCGAACGTAGATAGACAGCCGCCATCTCCCAACTGCCCTGTTGAGATCAGATTTATTTTCATAGCAAGAATATGCCTAACTTCTTTCAACAACCAATCATTTCCATTCTTAACTTTTATCCATACCTTACCCATTCCAACAATTTTACATGGCTCATTATCACCCAATAAAACATGTCCAAAGTTGCCAGGAACATACTCATGAAAGTATTTCCTATGGGGTGTAGCATGACATGAAGCTCCTGAATCTACTACCCAATAATCACTAGTATTATCTAATGCAAGAATCAAAGCATCTTGTAACACATCACCTGCTACATTTGCTTCATGTATAGTTTCCTTCTGTGCATCTCCTTTATTCTTTAGAGATTTGCAATATTTCTTCAGATGTCCTTTCTTTCCACAGTTCCAACACTCTATCTTTCCCAGTCTAGACTTGGATCTACCCGTTTTAGACTTTCCACTATTACCTTGGCTCTTTCCTCTCTCCTTTTTTCTTCCCCTGCTCTCCATGGTCAACGCATTACCTGATGTCTCACCTGTGCTTTTTCTTCGCATTTCCTCACTAAGAATAAAACCAATAACATCATCAAATTTCAAGGTGTTTGAACCAGAGACAGAGTTACTTACAGCCATGACCAAGCTATTCCAGCTTTCTGGCAATGAACACAAGATTAGAAGAGCCCTAACCTCATCATCAAAGTTCACACTTATAGAACTTAGCTGATTTGTAACCATATTAAACTCATTTAAATGATTAGTAACAGATCCACCTTCAGACATCTTCATATTAAATAAAAGCTTCATTAGAAATACCTTGTTGGAGGTCGAGGGTTTTTCATACAGCTTACCCAATGCACTCATCAAACCCTCTGTTGTTGTTTCTTTTGAGATATTGAAAGCCACAGACGAAGCTAAGCTCAACCGTATTGTTCCCAGAGCCTTTATGTCAAGAACCTCCCATTCTTCGTCCTTCATAGCCGTCGGCTGCCTTGCTTTTCCTCCCAACAGTAGGAATAGATCCTTCTGGTACAGATAGTCCTCCATTTGCATCTTCCATAACCCGAAGTTTTGGTCGTTAAACTTCTCGACCTTAAACTTTCCTTCTTCTGCCATTGCTCCCACTCGAACCAGAAACCCTAGCTTCCTGCAGGTTTAATTACCAAATAGACCTTTGGCTCTGATACCAATTGTTAGAAAAACAGGATCGCAGAGCAATAACAATAAACAGAAATGCAAATATAATCACACATACACATTACAAAAGAGACACAGATATATCGTGGTTCACCCAACTTGGGCTATGTCCACACTGAATTTTCCAGTCCTTATTATTATTACCGTCCAGCAAGGTGAAGGGATACAACCTACAGCACAACCACTGCACTTCCTCTTCTCTGTTTCACAGTCTCTCTACTAATCTCAGAGATCTTTATAATGCATAAAACCTAATACATCATCATACCTAGCCGTATTACAATGTCTTTCTTTTATAAGGGAAATACAATGGGAAAATACCATGGGATACCCAAAACCATGGGCCCACAAAACAACTGGCGAAAATAGCCCCAAAAATTTTCTTCTGGGGCGATGCCCCCCCACACCCCCCCACTGGGGTGACTGTACAGTCCACCTACATATCATATAAAACTGGGGTACAAACATGGCTGATACAATATCATCTATGAGACTAGAAGATCTGGCTCCACAACCAACAAATACATGGACCTCTCCAGTTATCCACACCCTTGAATGATATGCCTACCCATTACCTAAATTTGCTTCCAAAGTATGATGGTAACAAAGGAACGTCTCTTGAGGATCATGTTGACCGGTTCCAGGATTTCACTGACAATATCCTAGTTGACCACGATGATGTGTTCATGTGATTTTTTTCTCAGTCATTAGAGGGAGAAGCTAGAATATGGTTCAAGTCACTACCTAACGCTTCCATCAACACTATGGAGATCTTGTAAACCACTTTTATCAAGAAGTAGGGAGTTAAACATCACAGTCTCTATTATCTAACGGAATTCTCTGCCCTGAAGAAGAATAGCTTTGAAAATGTGGTCGACCTTACTGCAAGATTCAACAGGATATACTTCAGGATTCCTGAGGAAATTCATCCTACTAAAGCAGCAGCTCGAGTTACTTATGCAGCAGCTTTCCCCTCTGATTTTTCCATAACATTGATGGAGAGAAGACCGCTCTCACTCATCGATATGCAAGATGACACCATAGACTTTGAAGGAAATATGAGAGCAACAGGAAAGATTAAAATGACTGCTGAGATAGAACCAAAAGAAAAGTGAGAAGTCGAAGGAGAAGCCATCCCTTCGGAATTAAGAGATTATCAGGATGAAATAATTGACAAGATGACTCGCATTATCAAGAATCTGTCAAATAAAATTACCAAGATGGAATTGGAAAGAAGCATTCCTAACATACAGTCACCGGCCCAACCTCTAGTGTAGTTTAGACGACCTTACAATCGTCAAATGGCATACAGAGAAAAGAGGAAAGATGAACAACCATTAAAGCAACCCATCCGCGGAAGCGAAAGGAACCTGGTCAAAATTTTGGCAGAAGTAGTGTTTGAAGAGTTTGATCAACATTTGAATTGGACAAAGAAGGATTCCTCCCCTATACACCTCACTAGAGAATAATATGAGTTTTCACTCTCGCATAAGCAAAATGGTTCAAAGATGTTGAAATTCCAAGAAAGGGATCAATTCTCGGGTCATATCTTTTTGCGTGATGCTCCACCAGGTAACCTGCAAGGGAGGTATGACTTGAGACCAAGACCTAAGATGGCATTTAGGAAGAATGGAACTCCTCCCAAGAACTCACCTCAAAGGTAAAATCAAGCTAAAGTCTATGAGGAAGTCCCTTCCCCTTTTGATCTAGAGCATGAATTGAGTATACTAAAATTAGCTATCCCCTTGACTGAATTGATGAAGTATCCAGTGTATCAAAATCATATTGAAAGGATTTTTCTCAAGGTCAAAAGCAATGAGAAACAGGATTCTGTAAACCTAAATGATCAGCCTCTAGCCTTTCAATATAACCCTCATATCAATAACCAGGAAGGGCCCACTGCTCCTTTTTGTGTCACCCTTAAGGTGCACGAGAAATTACTTCACAACTTTATGTTGGACTCTGGAGCATCGCACAATTTTATGCCCAAAGCAATTATGGAGCAGTTTGGACTAGAAGTTACCAGGCCTTATCATGACCTCTACAGTTTTGATTCAAAGAAAGTGAAATGCATAGGTATGATAATGGGCTTAACAATCACTCTTGCTCAGCTACCAGCCATAAGCATAAATATGGATGTAGTAGTGGCAGATGTTACTGCAAATTATGGAATGCTCTTATCAAGGGACTGGATGAAAGAATTGGGAGGAACCTTGCGGATGGATATGAAGTACGCTACGATACTGATGGTTGCGGGAGAATCTAGAAATTTGTATCGAGAAGCCATGCTGGCTTATGCAGTCAGAAAGCATGACAGTCCAATGAATTATCCTGTAGGTTCAGACGATGAGGATGTGATATACTACATGTTGTCTATAGAAAGCCTATGTACAGAGGAAGTGGCGCTATCCTTAGAGCCCAAATGCATTGACAAGGACAGCTGGGATGAAGCCGGGAGAACATGGTTTAAAAAAGCTACAACTAGAGTGAAGTTTGGAGATGGGGCATCACTAGCCTCATTTACAAATGGTAAAACTGACCTACTTGTTAAGACGGGCTCAAATGAAATAAATGACATCAATAGTAGTTCCATTTTCCCCAAAACACCAAAGATAAAGTTTGAAGCAAAAGGGCGATCTCACACACCTACTTGAAAGAGCTGAATGACTGGCAGCCACCTGATGATCACAAAAGAATCAAGGGTTCCATCACGATGCACCATAACAAGTTTAAAAAGGTAGCTGGTCGAAGATTTGTCAAATGTTGTTTTCAAAAGGAATTTTTGGAGAAGAGAGGAGCCAACCATAGAAAATTATTCGACCCGTGGATGGACCTTGAGGGGAGATTCCAGAAATGTTTTTAGAGGTCTACATCCATCCCGAGTAGAAGACCTTTGTATCATATGTGTAACATAAAGTTCCGATTCGCTGCCCCATCATTAGCATTTTGTCGCTATCATTATTTCTCAGCATTTGCAGTTACTTGTTGGAAGAGGTTAAAAGGGGGCATGACTCCACAACCCATGGAATTAAAAGGAACTAGTCTACAGTTCTCATCCATTTTCAGAGAAAAGGGTTGTCCCCATTGGAGCCAATTTTAGTACTGTTATCATCAACGAGACCAGTCGCAGGTATCCCGTGTTGCATCATAAAAGGATACTGCCACCACTGAGTAGAAAATGATATATGACAGGTGGATTCTCCCTCATGAAACTACACAAGCTGGAGGGTATCCCAAGAAAGCCAAAGGAAAAACATCGATGGATGAGATCCAGTCAGGATGCAGAAAGTGCCCGGGTTTTAACATCCTTAAAGCTCCCCTGATAGAAAACCGTCGGTGACAGGTGTCAGCTCCATAATCATTCAGGGGGCAAAAAAAGGTTTCCCCAAACCATGCTTTTGGCCCCCTGAAACCACAAAAGGTGGCCATAGTGGTTTCTCTAAGCTTAAATCCACTGGGTAGTTGACTGACAGCGAGAGTGGGTTCCACACGCAAAAGGTGTACCAAAAAGCACGACCATCCCGAGGAGGTCAGCATGCAGGATCAACAATAGGCATTGCTTCAGGATGCCCAAGCTACTCGAACTTTAACTCTCCGAGGTCACTCCTGAATGAAGACCACTATCTACACATGGCGGTCTTTCGTGGAGTCAAGACCTAGAAAGCAGTTTCCTTAAACCACTCTAGCTGAACACTGAAACGACCTTTATTTAAATCTCACTGATTTCCAATGTATCACATCCTTATCCCTTCGCATTAACTTAAACCGTACTTAAACGGTCATTACCACCGTCATTTGCAAGTAAGTACTCCAGTATTTAAAGAGGCTGTCTACCCCTTAACCTACTAGCTAATCCCAGCGCTCCATGTAGTTCCTGCATTTATTTTCATATTTTCCAAGCCTCTCCCTATAAATACATTCCTAGAGGAGCCATTTATGCACTCTTCCTCCAGCTCTAATACTCTCCAGTCATTATCCTCTGCACTTGTCTTCTCCATGGATCCAGAAGCATTCCTGAGTTTGCATCCTCTCCATACCCTTGCATTAACATGGCATCTAATCCCACCCTTGAGGTCACTTCCACGTCCTTGACCAGCAGTCCAGACGACTACCTAGGCGATGAGTTCTTTGACATTCATCACCTCTTCTCTTCCTTCCCCAACCTACATCAATTAGCCCTTGATGCCAGAGAGAAAGAAAAAAACAGAGATGATTTGTTTAATGAATCACCGTCTGGGCTGGCTAAAATGATTCTCCCGATAACTAGACCTTTTCCCGAAGTGATACAGTGGTGTGCGGAGTGCTATGCACCAGAGAATATGGCCATTGTTTCTTGGCTAGGAAACATGGTCTGTGCTATAAGCATGGAGCTCATCATGGAATTAACCAGCACCCGCGAAGACACCTCAGGTTTTCAGTTTGATGAGGAGTTCTTAGTAATCAAGATGAGGGAGCTCCCCACAGAAGGTAGGGATGCCTTCATCCAGTTGTTGTTGCTACCTAGGGCTATCTTTCCAGAAAACAGTTCATTATGTAGCTTGGAGGTGTTCGTAGATCCTACTAAGCCAATACTATCAATGATATGTGTTCTCCTGGGATATTAGAGTGACATGGTGATCGACAATGCTGTGTTCGACTTGCTTTTTATGACAACCCTTTCACAGTAGGAGACTCCTATCAAGTTGGATTGGTCGGAATTTCTAGCTTAGTCAATTCATCTCCAACTGAAGATCTTTTCATCGAAAAATTTGTTTCGATTCTGCTCTTTCCTTTTGTACATGATTATCTTCAATAAAAAAAACTATTTCAGCAAGGATGATCTTTATAGGGTTGCACTGATGGCTCCCCCACAAAATTATTTCACCCTATTCGTAGATACAATGGTCACCAGTGTTTATACTTTACTCTTTGATGATTCCCCACCAAGAATCTTTTTGAAAAGCAAGCAACTATTCCAGCTAAATCCTAATGAGCCAGTGGGTGATTGGTTTTGTTTTGAAAAATATATAGAAATTCGAGTATACGAGGAAGAATTGGCTCCATACAGGTTACTTGCATTTTTGACTCCCCAACTATTTGCATTAGAGTACATTTGTTAGATATTTAACTGTGACGATATACATTTTATGAAGGGGAACAGCTCCAAGACTTTTAAAGTCCCTAGTGAAGCAGGGTCGTTCAAAGTGAAAAGTCGAGCTGCTCAGAAGGAGGTCGAGGAGTTGATGGCTTTGTACAATTTCCCTGAAAATATGAAGGATAATTATGATCCAAGAGGGATCATTTCTCAGAAGAGGCAGTCAGCCCATTCTGCTGCTTACCCCCACGTGCCGCATGTTTTATTGGACAAAATGGCCAACCTAAATAGTTGGGAGGAAGGTCAAGCCGCATTGAATCCTGGTAAGGTCACAGAAGTAGTAAATGTTCTAATACCCCTTAAGGTGGATACATTAGGGAATAGAGAGACATCAGATCCTATGTCCTCAAGAATGAATGAAGAATCAGGCAATATGGGATCAGGGACAAAGAGGTTGAAGCTAGAGGGTACGTCTAATGCGACCTCAAAGAGTGGGCCAGTGTCAACTTCGGTGACACCTATCATTCTAGAAAGCTTTCCATTTGCTATGTGGCCACAGGGTCAGGATGCTCAGTCTATGGACGGAGATTTGGTCACTACTTCACCCATCAAAGAAATCCTTTTTTGGTTTTGTGCATAGATTGAAGAAGATAACGCGGATATGGAAAAGTCTTTATTCTCGAAGTAAGATCTTGAAACAGGGAAACAATCCAGAATGTTGTCTGCACTAGATCTTAAAGAGGGATCCTTGAAGATGGTTGTCTTAGAATAGATTGTGCTAGGGGGGAAGAAAGCACCCTCCAATTTGAAATCCACCCAGATAACCATAAATCTGGATGAGATCCGGTCTAAATACACCATCGAATTGCATCGACAGATGGGAGAGGTAGTATACAGAGATTTACGTAAGTTCACCATGAGCACACACAAGCTATAGGCCACGGTGCATAAACTAGACAAGCAGTTGAAGAACGAGAAGTCTTCAAATAAATCCAAGCAACTAAAAATAGTTGAATTAGAGCAGCAGGTCATTAAAAAGGTACAAAATCCCAACGATAGGGCTCCATTGGAGGTTGTGCTAACGGAGAAAGATAAAGAAATCGCAACCATGAGAGAATATCAGTATTCCTACTACTGAGCATTTGCAGACAGTGGAGGTAGTTGCGATATAGTCAGAATTGGAAAAGTCAGTAACTGATAGCCAAGAACTCAGGGAGAAGATCGTCTCATTAGAAGGTTATTTGGAGGTCGCACGAAGGAAAAATCAGGAGATTCTTCAGCATAAAGCAGCCTCCCTCTAAGCCTGCTCGATTTCAGATCCTACCGATAAGTTGGTTCAAGCAATAGCCTAAATGAGCATCAAGGATTCCAAGCTGAACCAGGTTCAAGATCAGTTAAAGGCCAAATGTGAAGAACTTTTTGAGATGAATGAAAATCTGGTCAAGAGGGGTCAGCTCATCTCAGAGATATAGCAGGATGGTGATGAACTCCATGCTAAGATTCAACAATTAACCAGGAAGCTCACGGGTAGGCCTTTGATTAAAGGTTCCAAGCTCGTGATATGGGATCGGGTGGAATTTTTTATACGCTCACGATGGATTCACTTTAGCATTGTTCAGGAGGAATTCAAGATTGCAAGGACGTTCGCACAAGATGCACAGGCTATGGAAAGCACCATAGGTAAAAAGGACAAGATTGCCCAAAAAGTGATTGATTTCTTGAATGAGAAAAAATTTGAAGAGCTTCAAACTTATTCCATTCGGGATCATACTAATATAGTAATGGATGCAAATAAAGTGATTACTAAGGTAGCACTGGCTCAGAATGTGGTAAACATGGCGGCTCAGCTAAAGCAGGACGTGCATACTTTTAAGGAGCAATTCAAGGACGTGTTTTGCCCTTGGTCTCCCATCTTTCTGGGACAGAAACTGGGATCTTTACCCTAAGGTATCACCCGAGGCGAAGTTATAGGGGATTACAGAAGCACATTTCTGTAATCAGGTGATGCGCGGATAAGAGAATGGGGAACTGGGTGAAGTTACACCTGCTTCGTGTTTACTTCTTATGCTACTATGCGCACTGGGGATGCACACTCCGCAACTTCTACAATACGATATGACAGCGCAATTCTAGACTGCACTTCCAAACAATCATACACTCTACAGACTTCGTTGACTTAGTGTTAGTTGTGTAATTATGAGTTCAACATACTCAGAAGTACTTGCACATTCAAGCATATATGTTCGATACTTAACATATTATTCTCATCACTCATTTATCTGGAAAATACATATAAAAGCGAAGACACATATAACTATAAACATGAACTTAACCATAAACATAAGCAATCACACAGATTCAATCACACAACATGGTGTACCTTCCACAACCTCCAAGTGCAGATTAGGTAGGCCTTCCAGTGGCAACATCACGATATCAATATCCACATGTGGTAGGTTCTCTGCACCTTCATTTAATTCATCAGTTGGAAAAATTACACTTAGTGTATCCATGTGAATGATGCGCGGTCGCGGTGCTATGGTTAGAGCTAAGGGTTTTTTCTTGTCTTGAGGTGTGTCACCTGATCTTCCTTCTGAATCAGATTCCTGAACCAAGTCTTTTTGGACTTGTTCGATCTTTGCCACTATGCCCTGCAAGGTGGTGAGATTCTCTTGTAGACTAGCTTGACTCTTCTCATTTTTGTTGTCTTTTAGGGAGAGCGCGTCATCTAGATATGGGAGGACCCTGCTTGTGATGATCTCATAATCATCATCATGTAGCTGAGATTCCAATGGGAGCTTTGTGGATTTTTGCTTCTTTTTCTTTCCTTTCCCTGGTACCGAGCTTTTTGGCTCCTTCCTTTTTTTTCTTGGTATAGTCTGAGCTTCGTCGGATCCTTTGTCTTGCTCATCGTCGATTTATTCCCTGATATTTGTCAAGGTCGGAGTACTTTCATCTAATTCTGAGTCAATGACCATCATCCCTTTGAACTTCCATTCATCTAACCACTCCTTCATGATCAAATCAATACCCTCTTCATCCAGTTGATATTGTCATGGGAACAACTTTGGATTCTTTTTCTGCAATTTTGGTGAAATATAAATGAAATGCATATCATCTTTAAAATTCAAAGTGTGAATATATTTTGTTGTTACCTCCTTTGAAATGCGCAGTGTGCGAATGATGACACCGCACAACTGTTCGTAATATGTGAACAATACTTAATTTGTGGCATGTTGTTGGTTCGGCTTCAGACTTGCCTAGAGATTTGCGTATCTGGGTCCTCGGCAATCCTAGATGAGAGAGGAGAGATCGACATAATGCTTTGGTTCCTTCCATCCTACAAAGGAGATTAACACCATTAGCCAACTGTAATGAAATTTGGTGCCATTGACTTGAGTGTCACAGACATCATCCAAGAACTCGTTCAACAAATACTAAGACCAGTTAAATTTTACTCCCTGCACTATCTTCATAGTGAGGTGCACTACTCCGGTTGGCACTTCTGTTGGTCTCTCCTTCTACAATACTTTTCCTACAAGCAGCTATACTACAAACTGCATGGCATCGTCTTGCAGCTCATTTGTGACAAAACCTTGTTTTCTTTTTTTACTGTTGAATTCCTCCTTCAACTGCACATTGATATCTTTGTCCTTGGTTTTTACCCCAAAGAACTTATGAGGGTCATCACCTCGCTTACTTAGTCCTGTGATACTATGGATCAAGTCTATGTTGAGATCAACATTTTTGTCTAGCCAAAGGTAGCCTTGGTTTGTGTGCGATATCAATGTGCGCACAACTGCAATGAGTTCGGGACTCCTGTCAAAGTGTGGGATCCGCAGTAGGTTCAGAAGTCCTAACTCCACGACTTTGGACAGCCAACTCTATGCTACCAACAGTGGATTGTTCTTCACATCCGTTTTTCGGCACATGTATCTTTCTAGTTGAAACTGAGGGTATTTTGGCTCGTCTGGCTCCTTGAGCTGTTGCAGTAAGTCATAATATTCAAATTTGAAATCAAGGATCTTTCCTAACAAATTTTGTTGTGGTTGAACATTCCTGGATATCAGTGGAAGCAATATCTCATATATGGAATTTCTTGAAAGCTTCAAGGCTAGTGCATCTGGTGCTCGCGGAGAGATATATGATAGTCTTAAGTATATGGGTATCTCTTTTCTTGCTAGTGGAGCATCTGATTTCTTATATCCCATTACTTTCGGCTTTGAAGTATCAACTGTAGGTTCATTTACCTTGTGTTGCATTGCTGGAGGCTGGGGTGGTGAATGGTGTGAACCCTGGCCTTTTTCTTGAATGGACTTCTTGGCAAGGATTCTCATCAACCCTGTGGTCCTAGTTTGCTTGAATTCATGCAGCACTTTGTCTAGAGTGAACTCTTCAGACATTCACCTATAGTGCGATTATGAGCTCAAGAAGGTCTATGAATTCCTCCTAATACTGAAGCTAGAAAATTGTGGTAACCAAATCACTCTACAACTATGGTATTTATAGGCACTAGAGGCCTTACCCGTGTCCCTTAACGGTTAGATTAGTGTTAAAAGCTATGACCATTCGACCAAATCTCAACAAAATGCATGTACTTTCCTTACTGTTGTTGCTGCAACATCCTTCCCCAAATTTTCAAAAAATGTTAGGGCCCCCCTTCTACACTTTTTTAACAATTGTTTCTCTTTCCTTTTGAAGATTATCCTACTCCAACTGGGAAAACGTTAACACGTGTTTCCCAAAGAAGTTTTCTAAAAAAAAAAATTCTAAGGCAAAGTCACCTTTAGCCTTCGGCGCAAGTTTTAACCATAAGTCTTCTACATTCGGCGCAAGTTTTAACCATAAGTCTTCTGCCTTCAAGGCAAATCTTAAACCTAACTCTGCCTCTTCAACGAGAATCTTAACTATAATCCGACCATTGTTTTTTATCCTTTCTTGTGCAACTTTTAGATTTAAACTGCCGCTTATCGCGCAAAGTCTAAAACTACCTTGGTTGTTTTCTGCCCAACCATGGCACCTATCTTAGTCTTATTTTGGTCGCCTTTCGCGCAATTTCTAGCATTATTTTGGATGCTTCAGCATAGAGTTTAACTTTATAAAGGACGCCGACACGAGAATCTTCTAGGTCTTTTCCTCATGACTCTTTGGTGCATCTTTCGTTAGCACACATATTGTGACTAAATCCTCCGCCGACGTGCAAAACTTATCCCTATAGTAGCCGCCATCATAATCGCGCCTCATCCTTGGACGCAACCCTGAGCTCAATTCTTGGCGTAGCCCATCAGTGCAAATATTAACACTAAGACTACCGCTACAAGCGCAGAACGTAACAGCAAAATCGTCGCTTTGGTGCGGAAAGCGATTTGAGAAAAACGTGCGAACACGATGTTGGTAGGGTCATTAGTGTGGCCATGTGATGTTTTAACTACCCGTCTGCCTTCAGCCCCATGCTCACCAATTCTCCAATCTATCATGTACGTGAAATTAATGCCTCCCATATATGAATGAATAGAATGGGATTTAAAAAAAAAAATCACTCCACCACTGCTAAGGGAGAACATAGCTTTCCGTTCGATCTTGAACCTCTGACTGCACTGCCGCCTGTCTCGGAACATCCATTAGCCACCGGGAGATACTGCGAAACTAACAGGTAGGTGCTCTGCCCCTCCCCTCGGTGTTATCCGAGGTTCTCAGTTGAAATTGCACTCTTTTTGGTATCATTTTGTTGCTATATATATATATGTGCCAAACGAACCTATATGCATTAAGCGGTTAGTTTAAGTCAAATCAATGAGGACGCGAAGCCACCCTATGTGAACCAGATCCTGGAAGGCCCTATCCTCACATGCGTGTCTAGCATTTTTCCCACTATCGCTTGCTCGACATCCTAAGTAAGCTTCTCCCACGCAGCTTTCCCATTGATAAGAAAACAATCCCTGAGAATTCCCATTTACATCTTGATGACCGTAGTTTTCCCACATAGATTATGTTTCACGCCCAAATCTATAGCTAGTGCTTGTTTTCGGTTAAAACACCGCATCCGCATCCACCCCGTGGAAAGAATCACACCCGAATGAAAAAACCATTCGTTCCTAGGCCATAAAAAACCAACAATGCTCAGCCAAAACAACCCTAGAATGTGTTAAGAAAACCTTATGGGCCTGCAGTGGTAGCATTGTGAATAGCTCCACATTCATTTGTAAAGGCCAGCAACCATGAAATGATAATTGCATTTGTGAATTAGTCGATCAATTTTTTAAAATAGCTTTCATATTGTGAAAATGGCATGTTCTGGAAATTTTATAACTATTTTTACTAATGCTCGAAAGTCATTTAGTCAGAAGCTAATCCTGTCACGTTTTCTTTTTTTTTCAATCTACAAGAAGCATTGCGTTTAATTAGTTACTCTAAATGTCTTCAAAAAACTCCTTATTTGTGCTCCCAACTCACCACAGGTTTAACATGCATAAAAGATCTGCGAGGAAGAAAGCCACACAAAAGGTAGAGTTAGATTCAGACGTAGAGATCCTATTGGATACCTCACTCGAGACCATGTTCGTTGATACACAAGCTACCACCAATGTACCCCCAGGGAGATCTACCCCAGAGCTTCAATGGGGTGACCTATATAGATTCATTAGAGATCATGATAACTCTCAAAAATCCATAGAGGATGCTGTGGTTTACGCAAAAATCAGAAGGTCTTGTCTCCATAAGGCAGCAACTCATCTTGATTTATTCCCATGTTCTGAAGTGCTTGGCTGGTTGATTCCCCATGTCAAGACTAACACCAAGTTTATAAATGATAAAAATGGAATGAACCTAGCATCTTTTTCTCTTGAACATATCACAACTACCTACAGATTTCCCCCGGCTAGGGCTTGGTTAGATAATGAATGGATAGCACAACAATTCTATGGACCTGTTGGACACTGCCAGGAAGATGATGATAGTTGACAGACAGATAAGAAAGAGGGAAAATAATGAGTATGAGAGAAACCTCCTGAAAACTCCTAATAGGATCATTTTTCTGATGTTGAGCCGGATCTTTGGAATGCCAAATGGAAATATCTTTAAACTCGGGTGGGTACCAGTAATATTCCATATAGCTATGAATGGTACTATCTTAATTGGGCGGATATAATATCAAAAAGCTTGGTCTCACATCTAACTGTTGCTCAAGGAGGAATGACTTAGAAGAAAGCAGAATTCTTTATGTCTTCATACTTGATAGACATCCTACTGAGAAAACATACCTTCCCCCACTTGGGTTGCTCATGGCATAGAAAGGAGACACCTCTCTTCATGGCCTACCAAATCACATGGGCAAGCAAATATGCGAGCTATTACAAGCAAGTTTGCGAGAAATTCATCATGCCTTTATATCAACTTATTTTTGTAGACGAACCAGATTGTATGTCAGAGAACGACATGCCCATTATTGAGGCATTCAACGATTATTACCATGGTCTAGAAGGTACCTATATCTGAATGAGTGGAGGATCTGTGGGCCCCTTTGTACTTCCCAGATATGCTACAGATTTTGTGATACATAAGGAAGCCTTGAGGAAACTCTTCAGCGTTGGTGGAATTAGTAGGGTTCTCATTGAAAGAAAGAAATTAATATATCCACCAATGCCTTTCACTATAGGAGCATACAGCCTCTCGAGGGCCAAGGAAGGAGAAAACTATGTGCAGGATTTAGAAATCTTTCATTTTGGTACGAAGTTCTTCAGAAGGCATGACCCTTGTGGTAAAATTTCCCAGCATATCATTGATGCCAAAACCAGCTTCGAGTATGCTCATCTGATGGACCAAGATGAAGAGTTAGGCAAGCGCTACAAGAACATGAAGAAAACAAGCTCTGCCCCAAGACCTATCGGCCTAATCCAAAAGGAGCAGAAGGCATTAGTGTCCCAATTAGGAGACTTGACAGGTATGGAACAACAAGAAGAGGACAGGATACTACAAGAACAAACTATCAAACAACAGCAAGATCAGGGAACAACAAGGATTCAAAATGAACTGGCTTCCAAATTACGACAAGATGAAGAGGATGTCAGGGTTCAAAATGAACAAGCTGCCAAGTTTCAACAAGAAGAGACAGCAAGAACTCAACAGGAGTAGGCTATTCAATTGCAGCAACAAGAAGAAGCTTCCAGAATCCAGAAGGAAGAGGAATTGAAGGCCTAGAAAGAAGAACAAGAAAGGATCTTCCAGGAACATGCTGATAAACAGAAAGAAGAAGAAGAAGGGAGGGTTTTGTTGGAGGAGACAGACAAATTACAAGCAGAATTAACAGAGCTAGCTAAAAGACAAGAGAAGCAGCAGGCTGAGAGAACTCCTGCACAAAACCCGTCCATCCCACAGGCCATGGACTTAGATATGCTGAATATAGACCAGCCAGGGATTGCTCATGAAGGGGTTGTTTCTACTAATGAATTGGAACTGACCCCATCCAACCCTAAGAAGCAGCGCCAAGTAGCCAACCTGGATTCCATCTACTTTCACGAATGGAAGAAGGCTATCATTGGCAGAACAGTGAGGAAAATGGAGATTGATCCTGAATCATTTGAATTCAGAGTTTCTGAGACCACGCTAGTCCAGGGAACTGACATTGATCCTTCATTCCAGGCAAGATGCACTGTAGCCTTAGCCCAGGAAAATAAAGCCAATGTTGATCGGTTAATGAACGAAGTAAAGAGTTATAGAGAGAAATGCTTCAAAATAAAAGCTGATAGGAAGAAAGAAGTGCTAGAAGAAAATGAAATGAAGAAGAAATATAAGGAGCTGGCAGAAGAAAAGTTAAGGACAACTTCAGAAGCTCTGTGGCTCGAAAATCAGAAAAATTCACTGGAGTTGCAGCTGTCCATCTCAGAAGACGAGCAAAAGATATTAAATATTTCTATATCAGAGTTGGAAAAACTCGAAGCCATCAGGGCTCAATAGACTCATATCTTCAAACCTCAGTTTTAGAGGTTTCTACAAGAGAAGGAAGAGTTAGTGAAACAACTCAAGGAGATAACAGAAAACAGGCAGGATCTGTCCACCTTCTGTAAGCAGGCCAGTGACATGCAAGGGAAGATGCATCAATTACTGGTATCCATTTCTGAAGAAATTTGTGGGATGAAAGAAATGATCACCAAGATGACAAGTATTGAGATTGAAGCACTCTGGATTAAAGATAAGTTTTCTCAATATGCGGTCTAGATTAAGGAGCAGTCAGAATGGAGAAAAGGAAAATCAGGTTTTCCCTCAAATATGTGCCCCTTGACCGATGAGGAGCTGGATATGGCTATGGGAGTCCTGGAATTTTGCAGAGACTGTGGCGACAAATTAAGTATTGAAATCCAGAAGACAATAAAAAAGTGCCATGTTATCTATTCCAAGATCTGAGAAACTCATGAGACATGTCAAGTGCCTCTACCACAGAGTGTTTATGAGTTTCCTGAGAGAGGCCAACACATGACGGAGTTAGGGAATAATCTGAACACAGAATTGGATTATTTAAAGAAGATAGAAGATATATCCTCAGAAGACCTTCATCAATTCATTGGGAAGATTGTTGTCCACACTCACTATCTGGAAATTTGCGCACAGAGGACTGTAATGGGAATAACAACTATCAAAACAAAATTACGCAGACACAGAATAGCGCGGAATGTGACAGTCTCATTGAGAGGAAAAACCATTGTAAGGGAAATTGGACAATGGGAAAGCTACATTGAACAAGAAGACAAATCAGCACAATCAAGCGAGCCTATTGAGGAAGAAAAGCCTATTGCAGTGGGAGAATCAATAAGAGAGGAGCGACCAAATGAGTCAGCAGAGCCAGCTGGGCCTTAGTTTATTTTACTATACTTTAGGAAAATAGGATGGAAAGTTTTCATATGTAAATACATTAAAAGACATCTATCTTTTTAATTTTGTCTTTTGTGAAAGGTACCTACGAATTATTCAATTTTGTAGTTACACACTAAATGACAAATTAGAAGTTTCCAGAACTTTAGGGTACACTTGTCAGCTCAAGGAGCAATTTGTAAAGCTATATATAGAGGGATAAGAGAAGGACAAAGACTTTTGGGAGGTGAAATATTTTCTGGCTTGTACATGGACTACTTTGCTACTTGCTCTAAAAGATAATTTTTTGCCTAATGAAAGCCTGGGAGAAGGCGTTTTTGCCTGGAAGATGTGTCAAATGTGTACTGGATTATTCTTGTGTCATCTGCATATTATTGTGAGATCATTCCTTGCTATCTTGAATTGTTTCTGTGTAATGAATGTTCTTATGCTTTCCTATGCAAAGATGTGTTTTCTTAAATGAGTAGTGGATTGTACTGACTGAATTAAAGCTATCTTTAATTTCTGCTATATCCTGCTGTAGGTGTATCTTATGATTAAATGGCTACATGTATAATCTTTAAGGTGTTTCTTTCAATGCATTACTCATCTCTACAGTTTGCTCCTTGCAAGGATAGAATAGATTTCCTTACACAGTTTTAGATTAGTTTAGGTTAATTGCATGCACTTAGATTAGGGCACTTGCATATCATCTTAAAATAAAATACATAAATGGTGAACCGGGCCGCAACCAGTGTAAAGAACCAAAATCTTTAAATCTTACGGTAGCCGGAACCATTAACGGGATGGATTCCCCACACGAAATGGTGAGTGATCTAATTGAGCTCGCTTACTGAGGAGAATCCCTTGCTGATTGATGCTACGATTTTCAAGGAATCAACAATTCTTGGCGCTAGAAGGAGGGCCACCAGTGCATGGCTGATATATGAGACTCTTCTTTAAGAGGAGATCCCTTTGGAAACCCGCTTAAAACAACAATCCGAGGCAATTCAGATCTGGAAGTGACAAATCAAGAAAATCCCAACTCTGGATTTGAAAATCAAGAAACACTGTATGCTATACCTTTTGCTGAAGTAGCAAACTTGAGAATACATACCCGTGCTTACATTAAATAGCTTGGCGGTTTAAACGCAATTCCCTTTCTTCCTAGAAGAAGAGCTCTTAGAAAAGAAAGAGAGTACACACGCGATTCAGTTCTAGTTTAGAGCTTTGAAGAATTAGTAGATTTATCTTTAGAAGAAGTTACAAAACCTCTTGGAGAAATAGAACTTGAAGATCCTCTAGATCTTGAAGAACTGTGCACGTTGGAGGATTCTCCACCTCGTACTCCTCACGATACTCCACGAAATTCTCCACGAGGAGCCATGGTTGTACCTTCCTGGAGAGCAAGAGGAGCCTTGAACTTGGCTGGTCCTTTTAACAATCTACCTAAGAACCCTAAAAAGGTCTTGCCTAAGTATGATCCTGGAAAAGGTATTTCCGCTAAAGATCACCTTAAGAGCTATTACTTAGCCTTGAACCTATTAAATGTGCAGCATGAAGATGTAGTTTGTCATCTTTTCCCCTATACTTTCGAGCCTAAAGTATCCTCGTGGTATTTTAGTTTACAATCCTGCTCGATAGCCAGTTGGGAAGAATTTGAACAATGTTTCTTGAAGAAATATGGAAATCAAAAAACAGTAGCTACACTCATGAAAGAATTGTTGTCTATGAGAATGGAAAAGAAAGAGAAGGTACAAGAATTCAACCAAAGATTCACCACACTATTAAATCATTTTAGCGAAGCAGCTAAACCCGCAGAATAATCTTTAGTGGAATACTATTCGACTGTTGGCGGGCAAATCTACCCTATAGCAAAGAAACTAATGCTATCAACTGGAGTGGGGTGACAGGTTAGTGTATTGATGATATTACAGAAATATTTATGAAAAGAAATAAGTTATGGATCTTGAGAACACACCTTTCAATCGAAGTTCGATCCTAGCCTTTACTTAATCTTGTGCTCAACCACCAAATCCACCTTCCTTTCAGTAAACATGCAATAACAATACCTTTCTCAAAGCATCTTGGGCAATATGTAAAGCTTGAAAGAAAACAAAAACAATGTTTAACATTCAATATTGACCAAAATTGATCCAAATTAAGATGTCATTTCAGAACACATTCAAATTGGAACAACAAAGACACTTCAACCTTTATTGTCAAAAGTAATTTGATGTACAAGTATACCTGACTCTATGACAGGATCCTGCAACTTGATTCTGGGCTCTAGCTCTTCTCTGGTTTGGATATCTTCAGCATCAACTCCTCCAATGCAAGCTTCTTATTTAGATCTCTATGTCTCAAAGTTTCTCCATTAATCCATCTAACCTTTCTCTTTAGTCTTCCTGATATTTATAGGATTAGAGAAGTAGTTCAGGTCGATGTATGGTTATGGAGGAAGTTGGGGAAGTTGGGAAACTACCAGCAACTAATCCTCCTCGAGAAAATTAATTATTTTTTAATCATCTTTTGATATGTACGCGACTAGTATTCAGTGAAGTAGCGTATAGGGCTCTACTTTAGAGATTACCAACTAGCGCTCATCAAATTTTAAATGTTGAGTGCTACTATGCTGAGAAGGAGTAGCGTATATAAGGATATGGGTGCCACTATTATACACTATAGTAGCGTATGGGCGCTAGTCTCTTTGAGTAGAGTAGCGCTCATATCTCAAAATGATATTTTTGGGGTTTTTCCAGTAATGTCAGGAAATGGAGTGAGTCAAAGTATCATCTAAGGTCAACATGCTCCTGCATCCAAGTTGTCCTTTTGTGTGATCAACAACTCAAGGTGATCACGGACGGAGAGGTGCGAGTTTGACCTATAACAGATGCCCCCTAATGTGTGAGGTCAGAGGGAAATGATGGCTGAAATACATTACAATCCAAAGCCAGAGGAAGAGCAAAGAACCGCAGAAAACAAGTCACAAGAACGCCTACAGCAAACATCAAGTTCAGCTAGCAATTACATTTTTGACATCATATAGATGTGCAGTGTGATACAACATGATCTTCAATACATAACAAGGAGATGTATATAAAGCATGGCCACTTGGAATACAAGCGTGGATCCATGTCAAACTGAGAGATCATAGCCATAACAACAAACTGGATCTATGTCTCATGGAGAGCCGAATATAAGTGAGGCTCAGTCTTGCGCAACTTGGGTGATAACAAAATGAGGGAATGTCATCAAAATCCCAAGGTCTTCATCCAAAACAACTCTAGGTACAAACCCTAACCATGTGAATAGATGAGCTGATAGTCGAACATGTGGGGTATCGTTTGATTACCGGTCATTGATGTATACCATTAACAAACGCGAGGACTTCCACTGATAATGATGATGGGGTCCAAGGTACCAAGTACGATTCGCCAAATGTGAATAGATGGACTTGGACTCAAACACTTGGGAATCCTGTCGAAGAAGATACATTGATGTATTCTCATCATTCAACAGCGAGGAAAATTGCCACTAGTGACTGCAATCTCCAAGGTACTAACCGAAACTCTAAACTTCAATCCCAGAATAATGAGTTGATGTCGATGGGAAGAAGTTCGTTGGAAGGGAGGCCTTAAGGCATCCTCCATCATCCAACTTGAGGAACACTCAACTGGTAAGAGCTGATATAGAATAATGTGTAACAAGACTGACACTAGTAGGGCTGACACATGAGGTCAAGGTAAACTGCAGAATGGTCGACACAGGGTATATCCTTGAACATTGAGCACGACACAAAGTGACTCAGGTAGTTTCTGACATAATGGGGTAAATAATAAGTCTGAAATGTAAGAGACATTAGCAGACCCTCCATATGGTTGGAAGAATAACCAACCGGGGGAGTAAATAACTCGGAGGAAAGGTTCACCCTGAGGTCAAAAACTAAACCCAACCGACAAAGACTCAAGTAGGTGCTGTGTTCAAGGATAGAACTGACTAAACTGCCTTTGACAATGAAGATATGATATGTCTTTCCCATTCCTTATTCTTTTTAGATAAAAGAATACCTTTCTTGTTGTTTTAATGAGTCCAAGAAAGAATGAAAACTCAATAGATCCAACCATGTAAATAGTTTAACGAGCCCATGGGAGGAAGACTGAGGATCTTCCTCATTATTTATAGAGTTCGAAGAAGAGATAGAAGATTAATCTATATTTACTGATCTCTGGATTTTAATATCGAGCCGAGAACTGTTCTTGCTCGCCGGTGTTTTCAATTTTAAGGAGTCTGAAAAACTTAAACAATAACTCCATATATCTGCTCGTGGATTTTAGTATCGAGCCCAAGCAAATTAATGCTGACCGGTGTTTTCCTATTTATAGAGTCTGAAAAAATTAAACAATCCTCTTTTCACATATCTGTGGATTTTATATCGAGCCCGAATTGGTCTGTGCTCGGCAGTGTTTTCTTGTTTATAGAGTTGAAAAACTTAAACAGTCCTCTACTTACCCTCTCATGGATTTCACATCGAGCCCGAGTAGGTGAATGCTCACTTGGTATTTTCATGTTTAGAGAGCCTGAAAACCCTAAAGAGAGGCTCCAAAAGGTCCTTTTTCGTGCAGTTAGTCTCCTCCCCTGAAAAAGTATAAAACCATGGAAGAAGAACTCTTCTAGCGCATACAGGAGTATACCTAGAGTATACCTTTTTCGTAGTTAATCCACCTAGGCACGGAAAAGTGGTAATTCTATACCTGAGTGGATGAACCTTCGATTAATTTAATGAGCTCGAAGAGGACAAGCTTGCTCGGCAATCTTGTTTAGGTTTAAATAGTCCAAACAAGAGCTTAAAATGACTTAAAGGTCAGCTTCTAGGATCATAGCTTCATACTCTACCAAAACTAGGTCTTCAACAAAATATTAGTCGATGCGGAAAAAATCTTGAATGATATATGAATTTGAAATATTTAGCTAGTTGACAAGGTCTATCATCAAGAATTTTTAAACTTAGGAGATGAATCCGACAAAAATTAAATGAAAATTGAGCTTGGATTAGTATTGTACCATATTGTGTGTTTCATTTGATTAATTAGGGATTTTTTTGAAAATTTTGAAACTATAGAAAATTAACAATGATAGGTAAAAATCAAAATCCAATATATATATAATTTCATTTTAAAAAAAAAATCAATTTTCAATTTGTTTTGTAGGGCAAAGATTGGGGCAACCTTTTGCAAATTTCAAATCTCCGTGGCGATCAAACCAAGCATCCAAACGTCGTTATTCCTCCACCAAGTAAGTTAGAATTCACCCAACTTGCAATTTCATGGTTTGGTTTTCATTTTTTGAGCAAACAATGGCTTGCAACGTGATGCTCACAAGCGTTGCTACGCGGGCGCTACTGTGTAACCATAACAATAGCATGTAAACACGATGGGTGCTACTGTGCTCAAGTAAAGTAGCGCCCATACGTGACTGTATAGTGTACACAGTAGCGCTCATACTTGAAAACCTACATACAAGCGCCGAGACTCAAAAAAATTTCATTTTTTGTGCAGGATGGTTCTTCAATGGAGGAGGGAGAGAGAGCATGAGGACATGGATAGGTTGGCTATGCAAGATCTAGCCACTCTCCACGTTCTCCGAAGATGCGGTTTATTGAATATTTACCAAACCGTAAACATGAGGGCCTTAAAAAAATTGTTTCGAAGACTTATTCAGTATTGGGATGTGGATACCAATACTTTTAACATCCGAGGGAAAACTTTGGAGCTTACAGTTGATGACATATATTTTATTACTGGTCTCTCACGAAGAGGAGATGTAATCAATCTGAAAGGGTCTTCTCGTGTGGGTGTAAGATTTGTGCAAGAGTACGTGAATACATATTGTGTTGTCGGAGCTGAGAAATCGGGAAGCCAAGTCTTGATTTCAACCATTGACGGCCTCCCTTTGAAAGTGATAGTGAGCATGATCAACCGAGTGGCAAGTAGTGCCTCACAACACTTAGCTTCCAGGCACTCTATGCAACATGGTGTACAATGCTTACATGGTCATGTCTATGATTGGTGTACTAGTTTACTGTCGAACATGAAATCTCAATTGACAGGTTGCAAATCCGGCACGATGAAGAATTTTGGGTACGGTAGTATTTTGTGTACTTTCTTCTTTGAGAGGATGCCTGCTATCAGTTTGGGGATGCCTCTACCTCAGGTTAACCCCCGTGAGCCCAGAATAGGCCATTGGGGTGGCATATTCCTCCGCCAGGGTGGTGGGGAAAGTCACTATTGTTATCATACTGATGATTTATGGGGGTGGTGGGAGAGGCAAGTGCCCGCTTTCGAGCAGTTTCCATATGCTAGATTGGATTTCCGTCATGATCTAGAATTGGTGCTTCCTCCAGGTGGAGCCTGGGGAGATATTGGTATGTTTAAATTTTGAGGTTTATTTAATTTTTTCAAACTTTTTCAAGTATTCGATTTTTATGAATGAATTTTGAGGTTCTAATCAAGTGTCACATGCAGATGTTGTGCCTATTCGTCTTGAGGGACATCCTACCATCTTTGTGAGGCCAGCTGATATTGCTGCAGCAGATGCTATGTTGGGGACCTTGGAGAGAAAAATGAGTCGGTTGACTCATGAAGTTCCTACATGCCGTATGGATCAGATACCTGTTGATATGTAGGAAGATGTTGTTGGGGTGCCCTCGGCATGGCTTAGGGTGCTGCGGAAGATCGCTAGGCTAGTCATATGCTATCGCAATGCAGTAGATGATGATGATGTCCCTCCTTCTCCATAGGAGAGGGATATATTCTATGTATATATTTTTGAGGCTACTATGCCCAGTTTTTGTACTTTTATGACTTGACTTGATAGACTTGTGACTCAAAACTCATATATTTTTTGATACAGTATCGGCTATATATAGTATCGGTTATTTACATGTGTATGTGTTTTATGTGTGCAATGTTATTTATGACAATGTATGATGCAAATGCCAGTCTAACACATAGTTTGCTAATGAATCAGCTAATGTGTTTAAACTTCTTGGAATGTGTTCATATCTAATAGAACGAAATTGTCTTTCCAATAGTCTAACTCGTAGAAACTGACGTAGCAATCCAGGATCCCTAATCTGATAGACACCTATTAACTGAAATACAATTAATTATGAGTCAATCCTTACCTCCAAATGTGAAATGCCATGACTGAGAGCATCTCAGAGAAGTTCTATAACTGCACTGTATTCAGCCACATTATTCGTGGTAGGACGCAAACAAACCCCCCCCGAAGAGACAAGTTGGCCAGCGGGTGAATAAATGACCCAAGCTGCTGCAGCCAACTGACAGGTGTGGTGACTAGCGCCATCAGCAAATCCTAAGAAATGTTCGGTTGACATCTGGTACACGAAACGAAACACACATAAGATTAACCAATGAGCATAACAAAACTAGCTTTACAAAAAATATACAGTTATGTTACAAGAAAAAGTACTTCAGCCTAAGCGTAGTACTTCTTCAAGTAGGGTCAATGCCTGGATCCTCCTTGTGAGGTCAAGCAAAGGTGTTATGGAAATCACGAAAAAGATTGGTATACGGAATGATCTCATCGAGATAACAACCCGTTTCAAAAAAGATGTTTCCGTTGACCCCAGTGAAAATTTTCACCAGCAAGGTATTCAATCTATTCGCTTCAACAACACCAACTTGTGAAGAAGTGGAATTAGTATTTTCATTGGGTGTTGGACAAAATTCACCTCTCTCTATCAAGTTAAGAAAAGGAAACAAGAAGGACCTAGGATCTATAGGTTCATGAGGATGGTCCAGGTCGGTCAGGGCTTCTAACATTTCCTCCTCAGAAGGTAAAGTAGTATCTGAATTGTCAAGAGAGTGGATCGGGTTTGGTGACTGAGTATTGGCACAATCTATGTTTGACTCGACAGACACCAAAGGAGTCAACATATGTTCTGTTGTAGTTTGATAAGAATCCAATTGGGTAACTTCTAAAACAAGGGTGGGCACGGAGGGTTTTGTATTAGTTGGGAGAAACTCGGAATCAGTTGTTAAACTAACCATGGAAGTCTCAGACGATGAACATCCCTCAGTACCAACGAATAAAGTAGGAGCCGGTATGTCAAAAGTGCCAATTAATGACCCATAAAGTCCTGCTCCTAAACTTTCACCAACCGGGGTGGTTTGATCAATCAATGGAACTATCGTTTCCGAAGAAGTCTGCTTGTTTCTCTGAGTGAAAGAAAGTTGATCGATTGTAATGATATTACCTTCAAATGGGAACATAACCACTCGAAAAACTGCTGATGCAATAGCTCGCATGGAATATGTCCAACTCCTGCCCAATAACATATTGTAATCAAGCGGAGCGTCCATAACTTCTACTTCTACAGCAACTGTCTTACCGGCCAAAGTGACATTAAATGATGGAAAAACTCCATGTGGGCGGAAAGTTCTGCCATCAAATGCAGTAAGCAGTGTGTTAGAAGGGGTTAACTTAGGAGAACCTAAAGCTTTCCAACAGGAAATTGACATTACGCAAGTCGACGCGCCCTCATCTACAACAGCTCGCCTAATGGTCATTGGACCATGAACGACTTCAATTTGAAGGGAAACGTGATAGGGCAACCAGTATTTGACATCAGTCATATCAAATTGCGCAGACATGTTAGAGGATTCCATACTTCCAATGGCTTCCAGAAGTGCATTCCGTTGTAAAGGACAACTTTGCAAGACTTCTAAAGTAGACATGGCACAAGGGGTTTGGGATAAATCTTCAACCACATTGTAGTTGGAAGCGGCCCGAGTGTTTGGATTGTGCAATGCCCATTTCAAGACACCTTTCGGAATCTTGGGCATTGGGTCCACAGGTATGTGAAGTGGAGTGGAGGATTCTGGAATCTCCTTATCCTTTTTTTGTGCATCCGGGGTATAGTTCCTAGCTCTAGTTTGTAAAAGTGCATCCGACTTAACCATGTTAATAAATGTTTGATCAACCATAGCATGTGTAGTGCCCCCAGTGTTGGAGGTGCTAGAAGTTGAGCTCTGCCCTTTGGGAAATGAATCTTTCAGGACAACAGGCTTCTTTTCTCTTAAGAGCTTCTGGGCTTCTTCAAGCAGAGGGCATTGGTGAGTAAGGTGGTTCTGCTTGCAAAGTTTACAAGGGAATTTAACCTTCTTTTCCTCTTTGTTACCCTCTTCGACATTCTCTTTTTTGGGATTTTGTTGGTTCCCCTCTCCTTTCTTACCCTTCTTTTTTTTATTGGGATGTCGAGGGTCCGTTTGATTGTTCTGAACTTGATTGACAGGCTCAGAAGTAGAAGGAGAGGTTGTGATAGAAGACACATCTGCAGTCGATTGTTTGACTGATAGGGCATGAACCCATTTGGTCAGTGCTTCGAAAGCTACAGAGTCAACTGAACCCACTATGCCATCAGCATGTGGTCTAGGCTTGGGTCTACTCAGATCGGTATTCGATCGCGGTGCATCAGGTATAATCTCATACAATAACCCAGACTGTGCATAAACGAGATCTAACTGCTGGGTTCGTAGGATGGCTTCTTCCTTGTTAGATACTCCATATGTAGCTACTTCCTTAGAAATATAAGGAAGGAGTGATTTCAAATACCACTCAAGAAGGAATTCTGGAGGTATGTTGGCCTTGATGAGCCTCTTCCGTCTTCTCCATTCCTGAATGTGGTCAGATAAATGAGTGGCTTTTTTTTGCCTAAATGTAGACAAAAGGTCTGTTTCGGCATCATACTGAACAGGAAGCTGGAAGTGATTCAAAAAGACAGTTGCAAGATCCCCAAAATTAGAGAATGTAGCCGCAGGTAACTCAATGTACCATTTGGCTGCAGCACCAGTTAAGGTCCTTTGGAACAGTCTCAATCTAATGGAGTCTTCATTTAACGAATTCGAGGAACACCATAAGTGGAAAGTAGTGACATGGTCACCAGGGTCTTCACCTGCTTTGCCTTCGAACTTTGGAATGTCCGAAGGTAACTTGGTGGGAACTGATGGCCATGTAGCATTATGACACACTGAATCGTTAGTCAATTTGGAAAGATCTAGAAAGTTTAAAGTTGCCAGAAATGGTAAACGAGGCCGGTAAGACGGTGCTTGATAAGATGGGGTCGCAAAAGGGGAACTACCCATAGTTTGACCCATGAACTACTGGTAGGGGTTGCCCCCAGCCGTCTTCTCGTAGGGGTTTCCCCCAACCATCTGTTGATAAGGGTTTCCCCCGGCCATATGCTGATAGGGGTTTCCTCCTACCATCTATTGATAGGGGTTGCCCCCATCTAGTTGTTGGTATGGGTTGCCCCCTGCCAATTGTTGTTGCACGAAAGAGTTATTAAAATTTCCCCACCCATATGAAAGTGGATTAGTGCTCTGTGGGTTTGTCCACTGTGGTTGGGTATTAGCCCCGCCATATTGCTGGTTAAAAATATTACCCCCTCCCCCTGAAAATAGGGAAAAAGGGACATTACCTGCAGGCGTACATTGATTCATGTTAGGGCCTGCAAAGGTATTGAAACTAGTGGAAGCTGATGTAGACGGTGCAGTCATGGTATTCATGACCGGCATGGTTGCAGAAGCACTTGGTCCTACAGCAGGTGTGGAAATCCAAGTACTAAGTATCTGATATAGCGGTTGAAAAGAAGGAGGTGGTGCAAAGTTGCATGTACTGCTAGATCCAATAGTAGGTGTAGGGATAGATGCCATCATTGTTGAACTTGGCATACCTAATGTACCAGTATTAAAACTGAAGGACGGAGTAGACACAGAGGTTGTCTGTGCCTGACTCGGCGTAGCAGTAAAAGAAGGATTTACTGTGTTAGTATTCATACCTATAGTGGGAGTTTGGGGAACTCCCTGTTCACCTCCTAAAGTGGACATCAGATGTCCAGGCAAGGAATTATCTACACTGAAATGGGGCTGCTGGAAACCAACAGGTGACAGAAACGAAATTCTAGTATTGGTCAAAGGAGGATTGAAAGGAGTGCTATACTCTGCAGATGTAAGATCTTCAACCTCAAATGAACTAAAGTGTCGCTGATCTGGGATACCTGGTAGTGGTTCCTCAGGAACCTCTATTTCAAGGTTTTCTGTTGCAAGAATTTCTTCAGGAATTCTGTTTCAGGAGTAGTTTCTGAAGAAATACCGTGGCTTACCCACTGTCATTTAGCTGGCTGTAAAGGTTCTGTTCTAAGTGGTGGAAGGTTTTGAAACCTTCTCGATCTACGAAGTTCTTGATTCTCCGTGATTATAAATATAAAATAACAGACTAGAACCTAGTGGCCACTACAACTAGGGGGCAAACAGCATGCCAACTAAAAAGTCCTAAGTATGCAAACCAGGCAAACAAAGATGCCTTTCGGAGAAGAGTCTGGGATGATGAGGGCCCAGAACAGATCAACGAAGGAAGAAAGACAGTTACCCGGGGTCCACAATACAATGACTAACGGTGCAAGCACTGGAATCACCCAACCGCCCTCCCAAAGACCTACAAGGGATTTCCTCCCACGTCTGTCTTAGGTACAGCAGATATACCCTCTGCAGTCACCTGTGTATGAACCTAGAGTCAGATACTAAGGATACCACAACACCAAAAACTCCTGGGGGAACAGTCACCGGTCGAATCAGAAAGCGTCGGTAGGGTAACTAAGCCCGAAACTCGAAAGAGTCCCCAATACGCAATCCAATCCTGGCATATGCTAGAACATAAAGTAGGAGGAGTATTCCCAACAATCTGATCTCGCAATGACCTACTGCATAGATCCCACGCAAGTTTTGAGTGAAATGGATTTACCTGTGATAGTCTCACTACGATTTTTGTGTAATGTGTGATCTTGAGTGGTTTAAGGTGATTTAAACTCAAGATCTTAACCTAGACTAGTTGGTGTAGTGTATCCCTAAAAAAGAAAAATTGTTTCTAGTTTATTTTATTAAAATATTTTTTAGGGCTGTTATTACTCAAAAAGGGTAGTGCTTTTGTGTGGCATGGTTGCAACAAGAAAACAAAAGTGCATAAAATCAAAACTTTCTACAACAAAGCTCTTTTCATTTTTTCATTTACTTCCTTCCAAAACTGAAAATCTGAGTAAATCCACTAAAAAAAATTTTGTTTTCTTTTTGGAATTGTACAAAATATCCTATGCTATCTTGTAACAACAAAAATAAGTCTTATTAAACTTAAACTACCAAATTTTTTGCTTTTTCTATAAACGAAAAAGAACTATCAAGATGGAAAGAAAAATAAAACTTATGTGCAATGTGTGTAAGTATGGCTAAAAAGTTTTTAAACTTATAGTTGTCAAGACACTAGCTCAAAAAAGACTTGATCTACAGGTTTTTTGCAAAGAAAAAGCCTCTAAACTCGGAAACAAAATGGGAGAAAACTGTTATGTGGAATTCTGCCCTACGGATAAGTCAAAACTCCCTTAGGCTAAAGTAGGATCTAACTAACTCTAGGCTAAGAACAGACAAAACAAATGCAACCTTGAATCCCTAGATCTAACATACATTTCAGTATTAAAATGCTGAAGAGAGCAAAAGGATTTTAACTGACCTTATGTTAGATCTAGGGATTCAAGGTTGCATTTGTTTTGTCTGTTCTTAGCCTAGAGTTAGTTAGATCCTACTTTAGCCTAAGGGAGTTTTGACTTATCCGTAGGGCAGAATTCCACATAACAAGAATGGCGACCATACTGGGGATGCGACACTGTGAAACATAGAGGTATAACAAAAACAAAGGAGAAAGATACAAAAGGACTGACCTAAAGTATCTAGCCCTAGCAAGACCACTATGCCTGTTGAAATATTGTAACTTCAAAGAATATTATATTTGTATATTATTTATTCCGGAGATGTTCCATACCTCCGATGTGATTATACTATAAATCCGGAGATGTTTATTCCTCCGATTTGGTTGTGGTAACTAGGGTTATTAGACCCACCATGTGGGGGTCGGCCCAGTCAGTTATAATGGGGTATTTAACCTAATGGTTAAATACGAGCCTACATGTACTTGTGTAAAATACATATCAGAGTAGTGTATAAATAGAGGAGGTGTGTTCCTCATTATACACTCACACACTTGAGGATAGCGCACTTGTGGAGGAGAGGTCTGCTATTGTGGAGGAGGATATCATGTCTCAGGGTTTCATCTTTGTATATTGCTGGTCATCTATATTGAGGAAGCTTTGCTGGGTTTTCTACCCCATGAGGGTTTCCCAGGATAAATCTCTGTCTCTTGTGTTTATGCTGTGCTTGTTGTTTCTTCAGTGATCCTGTATATGCTATTATTGTGAAATGGAATGTAATGCTGCTATTTTCTGTCTTAGCATATTAAATCTTAACATGGTATCAGAGCTAACCTGAAGGAAGACAAGGTATGGCACTAACGACACTTCCTTTACTTACGACAATTTGAAGGTTAGGGTTTTACATAGCAAAAACCAGTCATCGTAGCACTTTCGCTATACATCCGTTTTGGCGAAGTCTTCGGATCTGAAATTGTTACAGGACGAATATTAAATCTCCAGGTACCTTGTGTCCAAAGGACAACCTCTAATTCGTTGTACTTTGTGATTTATGATCAGTACAAGTTAGGGTTTCTGCCTCTTCCAGATCTCAGTCAAATTCAGGTGACCTAGGAAAAAAGGTCATAACTTGGGCTAGGAAGCTCCAAATGAAATTTCGTAAAAAGTGAAAGGTATTAAACAGACTGTACTATCTCAAGAAACGTTTTCAGACGCCGAAATTAAACCAGTGACACGTGGTACGCCGTACAAGTTCTCTCTCTTGTTTTATCCCATAAACAGGTCACGTTGCGACACTTGGCATAACTCTCTCTCAGAGAGTCCAATTGAGGTCAGACCTATCAGGATGGAAATATAAAAGGTAGATCTATCTCAGAAAACTTTTTCAGAGGCCGAAGGTGAACCAGTGACACGTGGCAGGCCGTACAAGTTTTCTCTCCTGTTTTATCCCATAAACAGGTCACGTTGCGACACTTGGCATAACTCTCTCTCAGAAAACCCAATTGAGGTCAGACCTGTCAGGATGGAAAGATAACAGGTCAGGCTACTGTAAAAAAAGTGTTTCAGACCATGTGGAGCAAAAATTTAAGAGTTATAGCAGAAACAATGAGGTGCATATTTCTGTCAAAACAGAATTATTTTTGAGCACCTTTATTCATGGCTTCCGGAATTTAGGGTTTCGGAGAAAGTTAGAATTTTTGTAAACGGAGACCACGGCTGAATGCTACTCATCAAAATAGAAATTTAGAGACCAATATCATATTTTTTGGTTGGGCAGAAGGCCGGGCTTGATCAAACCCTAGTTCGGGACTTTGATCAGAAAAGTGGAAAATTAGGGCTTCTGTAAAAATGGGAATTTTTGAAATCTGTGACCATGGCTGGAAGCTCCTCAGAAAAATAGAAGCTTAGAGCTTTGGATCAAACATTTTGATTGGGCAGAAGAGTGGGATTCACCAAACCCCAGTTCAGGGTCACGTCCAGTAAATCCGAAAGTTTCAAAGGCAAAATTGAGGAGTGAAACTTTGCAGTTTTCAAATTCTGAATATATCAGTTTGATCAGCTCATCAAGGCGCATATTTCTATCCTTTCGGAAGTTTGAAATTCAAAGTTTGAATTTTTGGGGTTTCTTTGACAAACCCATATCCAGCTCCAGGTCCAGTTCTTGCAAATCAAGTGGATAGGGTTAATCCTAGAAGAAGATGGATTGGTCACCTGCATAAGTGAAGGAGTTATTGTTTCAGAGGGAGATGAGGCTAAGGCTTTACATAAGGAGATTACAAGCGATCTCGACAGGTATGACTCATCAAGGTATGTTTTGAGATTTGTTCATGATTAAGTTTATGGTATGTTTGTCTTCATGTTATTACGGTTAGTACAATCTTGATTTTAGATTTGTTGTATCACCTTAACAAAATTATGAATGCATGATAGAAGATATTCATTGGTTAGGGTGTTGACACTTATGATTGTACTAATGCATTATGATGTTGTGTGAGGTTGATGTTGTCTACTAACAAGATACTGGTACATCACAAAAGACAAATCAGGCTCCATGACCATGAAAACATGAAGACAAAGACTCATCCATAATCTTTGTTCTACTTACAAGGTATGTATGACTTTGTTATATTATGCTTAACCTATGAGACATGCAGGTTCTAGCTCAGGATCTCTAAATCATTGAAGAGATTGTTTAGGTATGTTGTACATAACCAAGTAGGTATACTAATCCAGGTATGTTTCCCATGAATCTTACCTTGTGTTAGGATCCCTTATATAAGTATACTTGGAATGATTGGTTATGCTTATTCATAAAGTTAGTAATCTAGGGATTATGCATATTATGTCTTTTATCTTGATTGATGATATGCATGAGTAAAACAAGACTTCCCTGAAATCTTGAATACTAATGTTTATTAACTATAATCATGACTATACATTCTCAAGATTATTTAGAACTATAATGTTTTGATAACATTTAGAACATACTAATGGGTGTATGTTTGTGTATGAGATCATGAGGATGACACTTGAACATGCACAGTGGTACATAATGAATAGAAGTTCAAAAGACATACAGAAGATCAAGCGGGAGGCAACCACACAAACATAAAAGATAAGCATTTGAGTTGTTATTTGAAATAGTAAATGATATTGCCTGTAATAGGTTGTATGCATATTTGTATTCCTATAATATATCATGCTAAGTGTAAATATTCATAGAACATTGAACAGTATACTACTAATATGCATATGATTGGTAAGTTGGACAAACATTCCATTGTTGCTTGTCTAGAATGAAACCTCTTTGCTGACATGCTGAGAGTTGTGCACACTCTCGATAGTATGTTCTGGTAGAGATGGAAGGCATCTAGATAGCCACTGTATGCATACAGGATATGGGAAAGTGTTGTGCCAAAGTATTGGTCAGGATAGTTGCATAACTATGTAAATGATATCTGTATGCATAATAGGTTATCATGTCAATATGATTTGATGATTATGAAGTATTACTAATCATGTACCTAATTTTGATTTGTAGGAAAAATCATGATGAATGATGTACAAGTGATGGATGTTCAACAAAAGGATTTACAAATCAAACACACTATAGAATGATTGTGGCTAGAAGATTCTCCTAGAAAGAGGAAGAGAATCATGATGAAATGTTTGCTCCAAGTGGCTAGATAAGACCATTCTCTTAATGGTCTAATTAAAGAAGAAATGTGAATCAGGTTTTGATAAGCTTAATGATCACACTGGGTGATGGGGATCTCAACCTTTGCTACAAGGTTGAATATGATTTCTATACACAGATGACATGGATGCAAGAAGGAACTCACCACAGAGTTCGAATGATATTGAGGCTCATATCAGTAGACCCATCTGATGAGAGATGGCATAGATAGATGACTGTAGAAAAGAAAATAAAAGTTCTTAGATTAATGTATTACTTCCTAGGTCTAAAAGTATGGAAAGGCTCAGTAGGAATCCTTCTCAACCAGAGAAAGTATGCTGAGAAATCTTGAGAAGACTTGATATGATGGAATGGCCACTCTTATGGATTCCAACTTGAAACTGTTAGGAGATGACTCATCAGAGTTAGTGGATATAACTCTGTACAGTCAAATTATTGGGTCATTGTTGTATCTAACATATACTAGATTAGATATATGCCTTGTTGTGAACACCTTGAGTCAGTATCTAGTAGAAACTAGATGTGTTCACCTGATAGTTACAAAGCATGTGATAAGGCACATAAAGGACACGATAGAATGCTATCTTGAAGATCATGACTTCAGATGGTTATTCAGATTCTGATTGGGCAGGAAGTGTATCAGACAGGAAGAACACATCGAGAGGATGTTATTGTCTGGGGTTAGCCATGATCTCGTGGTTTAGCTGGAAGCAGTCTAGTGTGGCTCTCAGCACAAGCGGAATATATGGCTGTTTGCTCCGCTAGTTGTGAAGAAGTTTGGCTTCAGGATTGTTTGACTTAGAGATAGAACCAACTGAGATCCTATGTGATAATTAGAGTTGTATCAAGATGACATAGAATCTAGTGTTCCATGATAAGTCAAAGAACATAGGGAACAAACAAGATATGACGCGGAAAGGAACTATAAAGTTTGAATTTGTAACAGGTTACCTTTGTACTAACCAAACCTTGACCTCAAGTGAAGAAGTTACCAACATACTAACCAAACCTCTGTCTCGAGTGAAATTTGAATACTTCCGAGACAAGCTTGGTGTAGTTCAAAAAGGACTCTCCTCGAAAGGGGGAGTAGTATAGTCACTGATGATAAGTTGGTCTCATCGAACAACAAGGTCGATGATGAGGTAACCTGTTCTCCACACCTAGATACTTAGAAATATTTAGATTTAGGACTCTTATACTTAGAATACTTAGTTTTACTTATACATGCTTTTGATGTTAGATGTATTAGTAAGAATACATGCTTTTGATGTTAGATGTATTAGTAAGAATACATGCTTTTGATGATAAGATGTATTGGTAAGAATACATACTTTTGATGACACATGTATTGATTAATGTACTTGTATGGTTGAGGATACTTGTACTTGTATTGATGAGAATACATGTGGGGATTGTATCATCCTTGAACACATGTTCTAAAGTGAGCCGTAGATGTATGGTCTCCGAGAATGAAGTCCTTAGTGGACAGTTGAGGGGATTGGATCATCCCTGGACTTTCAGTCCTAAAGAGAGCCGTAGACGTGAGGTCTCCGAGAATGAAGTCCTTAGTGGACAGTTGAGGGGATTGGATCATCCCAGGACTTTCAGTCCTAAAGAGAGCCGTAAACGTGAGGTCTCCGAGAATGAATTCCTTAGTGGAAAGTTGAGGGGATTGGATCATCCCTGGACTTTCAGTCCTAAAGAGAGCCGTAGACGTGAGGTCTCCGAGAATGAAGTCCTTAGTGGACAGTTGAGGGGATTGGATCATCCCTGGACTTTCAGTCCTAAAGAGAGCCGTAGATGTGAGGTCTCCGAGAATGAAGTCCTTAGAGGACAGTTGAGGGGATTGGATCATCCCTGGACTTTCAGTCCTAAAGAGAGTCGTAGACGTGAGGTCTCCGAGAATAAAGTGATGGGGATTGCATCATCCCGGAACCACTAAGTTCAAAATGTACGTGATGGGGATTGTATCATCCCCGGACTTAGGTCCCTGAATTGATCCGTAGACGTGAGGTCTCCGAGAAGTGGGGATTGTATCATCCCTGGACTTAGGTCCCTGAATTGATCCGTAGACGTGAGGTCTCCGAGAAGTGGGGATTGTATCATCCCCGGACTGCGGTCCCTGAATTGATCCGTAGACGTGAGGTCTCCGAGAAGTGGGGATTGTATCATCCCCGGACTTAGGTCCCTGAATTGATCCGTAGACGTGAGGTCTCCGAGAAGTGGGGATTGTATCATCCCCGGACTTAGGTCCCTGAATTGATCCATAGACGTGAGGTCTCCGAGAAGTGGGGATTGTATCATCCCCGGACTGCGGTCCCTGAATTGATCCGTAGACGTGAGGTCTCCGAGAAGTGGGGATTGTATCATCCCCGGACTTAGGTCCCTGAATTGATCCGTAGACATATGGTCTCCGAGAAAGTGATTTTTGATGTGGTTACTTGTATCGGTAGGATACTTGTATTGATGATGTGGTTACTTGTATCGGTAGGATACTTGTATTGATGATGTGGTTACTTGTATCGGTAGGATACTTGTATTGATGATGTGGTTACTTGTATCGGTAGGATACTTGTATTGATGATGTGGCTACTTGTATCGGTAGGATACTCGTATTGTTGATATGGTCACTTGTATTGGCATGAATACTTGTACTGCTGATGATCGTATGATGACGATACTGATGATCATGTGATGATGATGCTGATGATCGTGTGATGACGATGCTGATGATCGTGTGATGACGATGTTGATGATCGTGTGATGACGATGCTGATGATCGTGTGATGACGATGCTGATGATCGTGTGATGACGATGTTGATGATCGTGAGATGACGATGCTGATGATCCTGTGACGGCGATGCTGATGATCATGTGATGACGATGCTGATGATCATGTGATGACGATGCTGATGATCGTGTGATGACGATGTTGATGATCGTGAGATAACAATGCTGATGATCGTGTGATGACGATGCTGATGATCGTGTGATGACGATGCTGATGATCGTGAGATGATGATGCTGATGATCATGTATCGTGAGGATCCAGATGATGATATTGTTGTAGCTGTTCAAGTGCTACAGAAGATAAAGACTCAATACTGAAGATGTCGATGTTCCAGTATTGAAGATGTTCCAGTAACTGCTTGAGTTACTAATGATGTTGAGAAAGCTTCCAATGATTTATAGATGTATCATGTATGATGTTGATGACTCCTTGCTCGTGCAGATACTGTTATAATATCCTTCTCGTTAAGGGGGAGTGTTGAAATATTGTAACTTCAAAGAATATTATATTTTTATATTATTTATTCCAGAGATGTTCCATACCTCCGATGTGATTATACTATAAATCCGGAGATGTTTATTCCTCCGATTTGGTTGTGGTAACTAGGGTTATTAGACCCACCATGTGGGGGTCAGCCCAGTCAGTTATAATGGGGTATTTAACCTAATGGTTAAATACGAGCCTACATGTACTTGTGTAAAATACATATCAGAGTAGTGTATAAATAGAGGAGGTGTGTTCCTCATTATACACTCACACACTTGAGGATAGCGCACTTGTGGAGGAGAGGTCTGCTATTGTGGAGGAGGAGATCATGTCTCAGGGTTTCATCTTTGTATATTGATGGTCATCTATATTGAGGAAGCTTTGCTGGGTTTTCTAACCCATGAGGGTTTCCCAGGATAAATCTCTGTCTCTTGTGTTTATGCTGTGCTTGTTGTTTCTTCAGTGATCCTGTATATGCTATTATTGTGAAATGGAATGTAATGCTGCTATTTTCTGTCTTATCATATTAAATATTAACAATGCCAAGCAAAATGTAGATAAGCAAGCTGCCAATTACCCTACTAACACAAAAAACTGAGAAATGGATCAGCCTACAGTAGTTTAAATGCACTTGCAACCAGAAAAAGACAATAAGTCCTAAAAGATTGGAAATCAACCAAATCAGAAGACACCCTAGATGCTCTAAAATGAACCAAACCCTAAAACAAAGGATAGGATGAGTAAAGAGCAGACAAACGTTGCCACAAACAGCAGATACAAGAGTATGCAGGTTTGTAAACTAGCAATATGCAGTCAGGGCCTAAAAAGTGGAAGTGCTCACCACAAAACACAACCTAGCCTTCCAAAAAAGTCATAAAAAGTCCAAACGTGCCAAAGGTAAACAAGCAATTCAAAAGATGGAAAAAGACTCAAAGAAAAGGTTCTATGACTCAAACAAAAGTTAAAAACCTCATACACCAGTCAAGGAGACCTAACAGCAAAGTCAGCAAACCAATAAAAGGCTAAAACTCAAGCAGACCATTAACAAACAGCTTTAGGAAACGTACCCTACTGTGCAGTAGGGAAAGTCGCACCCCTGTAGAGATGGGCGCTACTGTATGTATAACACAGTAGCGTATGGGTGCTAGTCTCTTTGAGTAGAGTAGCGCTCATATCTCAAAATGATATTTTTGGGGTTTTTCCAGTAATGTCAGGAAATGGAGTGAGTCAAAGTATCATCTAAGGTCAACATGCTCCTCCATCCAAGTTGTCCTTTTGTGTGATCAACAGCTCAAGGTGATCACGGACGGAGAGGTGCGAGTTTGACCTATAACAACAACCACACTCTATCCCCCCTTAGCAATGTTTGTCAAAAGAACTAGGAAAACCACGTTAATGGAAAATTTTGAAGATGCTAGGAAGGTAGAAGAAGAAGCAGATAACATTGCTAAGTATGCGCTTGATGCAGAAACAAAAACAGCAACCACTAAGAAACCATTCTATCTTACCAGTAATAAGGAAGAACCATCAACGGATATGGAAAATGTAGTCAAAATGATGCAAAAATTGTCCAATAAAATTGTAGATCTTGAAAAGGATAAGGCAGCTCGCACTTCCAGGAAACCTTTTAAACCTTTCTACAAGAAAAGAGAAGAAAACGACCAGCCTCATCCACCTATGAATAACTCTCCTATTTTGAATTTGAATGAAGTGGGAATGGAACATTTATGCACCTTTCATCAAGAACCACACTCTGAGAAAAGTTGTCTGCAATGTATAAATTGAATGAGCTTGGTGATGAACCAAATGCTAGACTCACAAATCCCAGATCTAGACAATCCTCTAGAGGATCATAATCCTGAAGCTGAAGAACCATCCACAGACACTACTATGGTGTTATGGGATTGGGTACCTTTAACTGAATTAGTTGAAGATTATCTCGAGGAAAGTCAAGTCTCAACTGTTAACATTAATACTCACAGTAAAGGTCCAGTCACTAATCCAATTCCAAGCTCAACCATGCCCAAGCCTAAAACCTCCAAAGAAATACCGAAAAGGCACATCACAGTCATTCCACCACAGCCCACACCTAACCAAATGCCTACTAAGCAACCAAACGTAGAAATAATTCAGCCATCAAAAGCAACTTTGAATAAAACTAATAATCAACCCAAGTTGTAAAGGAATGTGATATGGGATATGACATCATCGAAGACATAAAGAAAGTAAAAGCTAATGTGTCTATATTTGACATGTGTAGTTTGCCTCAACAACGAAATAAATTGTTGCAACCTCTTGAACCACAATCTAGCGTGCTGTTAGCAGATAATCAGGAAGACCCTGAAATTAATGAAGCTAGTATTGGCGGGAAATCTAAATCCCAAACATTGTCGTTCCTTTTAACTTTTGAAATTTTCAATCACAATGTGCATAACTGTTTAGTAGATTCTGGAGCATCCTCGAATGTCATGCCATTTTCTATTTGCAAAAGGATCAATGGGCAGCCAACTCCATCCCCAGCCCAGATTATTCAGCTAGATAGAACTGTTGTTAAAGTAATTGGGGAAATGAAAGAGGTGCTTATTAGGTTGTCTGCTGATTCTAGAGTGTGTCATTTTATTGATATAATGGTAGTTGATATCCCTGAAGCTTATGGTTTGATCCTAAGCCGAGACTGGTCAGCTAAAATAGATGGTTATTTCACCACAGATTGGTCCCACTTATGGCTGCCCTATCAGAACAGGAAAAACCAAATTAAAGTTTTGAGGGAACCATACATGAAGCAGAATGTAACTCAACTAGAGGAAAAGAATGAATTCATAGCTTTCTCATCTTCCATCCTAGGGAATATTTTCTTAGAACTCGAGCCTGAAAATGATCAGTCAGAAGATATCAGCAATAAATCAGACAAATAGTCCGATCTCCTTCAATTTTCTCGGATTGATGATATCGACTGTAACATAGTTAGCTTATTTACTGACTTAGATGTTTCAGATACTAACTTAGTTAGATCAAAGAATGTTTTTTGGGTATTATACTTTGATGGTTCCAAAAATCAGGAAGGATCCGGAGCCAGTTGTGTTCTAATTGATCCCGAGCGGAACAAGCACTTCTTGACTTGTAGATTAGAGTTCGATTGTACTAATAATACTGTTGAATATGAAGCTTTAGTCCATGGATTGAATAAAGCCATCAGTTTGAATGTTAAATATTTGAAAGTCTTCGGCGACTCGGAAATAGTCATCCGACAAGTAAGAGACATGATTCATTGTCTTTCACCACATATCAAAGGCTATCAATCTGAGGTATGGGATCTAATTACCAACTTTTAAGCTTTCAATGTAAAATCTATTCCTAGATTACAGAATGTTGCCGTTGACTTGTTAGCTACCTTTGCTTCTAGGTTGGTGCCTACTAATAATAAGTTTTCTATTGAATTGGTTTTCAGGCCTTCCGTTCCAGATAATATAACAAATTTCAGGGTGTTCGATGATGATGATCAGATCATTAGTTTCCTTACTAATGAAAACATGTTTCAAGAAGCTATTATTGATGAAGAAAAGCATGATGCTGATCTATGAAGTAAAAATGCAATCAAAGGAAACTTCATCCCTAAAGGGGTGAGTTCACTTGAAATTCTATTCGATCTATAGAGCAACTTCAAGAAACCAGCAAATGTCAAAACTTATAGTTCTACTATGCAACATGAATTGATAAATTTAGGTACAGAAGACAAGCCAAAATATGTCAATCTCGGTAGATGCTATTCACCGGGAGAAAGAGACAAATTCATCAAACTTTTTCGGCAATACAAAGATTTGTTTGCTTGGACATATGAAGATATAAAAACATATGATATTCATATCATTCAACATGTCATACCTATGAAGACAGGTGTTAAACCTTTTTAGCAGCAGCTACGAAGAATGCACCCTACTCTTGAGCCTTTGATTCAGAAGGAATTAAAGAAGTTATTAGATGCTAAGATCAATTTTTAAAGTCCGACATTTGGAATGGGTCACTAATTTAGTCCTCATAAGGAAAAATTCTGGAGAAATAAGACTATGTGTAGATTTCAGAAACTTGAACAGAGCATCTGATAAAGATAATTACCCTGTTCCTTCAATGGAATAAATTTTGTAGATGGTATCAGGATCAGAAATGTTTTATCTACTAGATGGTTTCTCTGGTTACAATCAAGTGTTGGTAGCGGAAGGAGGTCGTCTTAAGACTACATTCTGCACTAAGTGGGGAACGTTCGCACACCAAAGAATGCCGTTTGGATTGATAAACGCAAGGGCTACTTTCCAACGAGCAATGGACATTGCTTTTCGAGGATTGGGCAGTCACTGTGTCATAGTATATCTAGATGATGTGACATTCTTTTCAAAGAAAAGAGAGGACCATGTCTTCCATTTGAAACAGATTTTTGAACGATGCGGGAAGTATGGTATCTCTCTAAACCCCAAGAAAAGTGTGTTCACAATCCTTGAGGGAAAGCTTCTTGGTCACATCATTTCGAAAAAAGGGAATTTCAATAGATCAAGAGAGATTGCAAGCTATCAGCAAAATTCCCATTCCCCGTAGCAAAAAGGCTATGCAATCATTTATGGGCACAATTAATTTTGTTCAAAGATTTGTCCCGGATTTCACTCAGACCGTTAAACCGTTATAGCAGATGGTCAAGAAAAATGTGCAGTTCAAATGGACAGATTCAGAGAAGGATGCATTTAAGGATATCAAAACAGCCATAGCCAAGGCTACCTCTCTAAGAAGCCTAGATTTTGACAAATATTTTATCTTATATACCTTCACTTCGGATGATTCTCTCGCAGCTATGCTTATGCAAAAGGTGGAGTTAGGGGATGAATACCCAATATCTTTTATGAGCACTGGTCTATAGAGCGCTGAACTGAACTATACTATTGTAGCTAAATAGGCATACGCTGTGTACAAAGCAGTAAAACAGTTCAGGCCATATATTCTTAAGAACAGAACTAAAGTTGTAGTTCCCCATGCAGCCATCAGATCCTTGTTTGTTCAAAAGGAGTTGGGAGAAAGAGGAGGAAATTGGGTCACCGCCCTTCAAGAATATGATCTAGAATTTAAACCAGCCACCATTATTAAAGGTCAAGGCCTATGTAAATTACTCACTCAACACCCAATAGATGAAGAGCGAGATTGGGAAAATGAGGCCGAACTAAATATATTTGAAGTCTACCCTATCTTCACAACACTTGAATCTTGGTACAAAGACTTAGTGCACTACTTGCAACAAGGGTACCTACCAGAGCATTGGAATTATAAACAAAGAAGAGCACTCCTTTTGAATTCGACAGATTACCAGATCATTGATGGAATACTTTTCAGCAAAAATTATGATGGTATTTTTCTCAGATGTTTAGAGAAGGAAGATGCAAGTAAGGTGGTCAAAGAGCTACATCATGGCCCTGCTGGCGGGAATTATTCCATAGACACGACAACTCACAAGATACTGAGGGATGGATATTGTTGGCCCACTTTTTTCAGATATTCTCACGCATATGCACAGAATTGCGATGTATGCCAAAGAAGTGCTGGGAAATTACCCAAGGCAACGGGATGTAATGTCCCCAGTTTGGCCCCATAGCATTAACATTATAAATGATGTAATCTTGTTATGGAAGCATGGTGAGGAGCTCAAGGCCAAGGCCCCGCCATCGGTTTCGTGATGCATATGGTTTGCGTGCTAGCAATGCACAGTGGAAATTCAAATATCATGTAATATGCATTTTAATAAAAATACCCACAACTAGCTATGCAATGCAACAAAGAGATGGGGGCATGATTTCACAAGGAATTGGGGGGGGGGGGAACATTCAAACCCTTGAGCCACTAGAGTCAATCCAAGTGTCAATAAGAGAACCCATCAAACCCTAAACTACCCATGTTGACTTTTGTACCCAACCATTGATTTATCCCAAGAGTGGGTTGAGGGAGTTAATGCCTTGGGAATGGAGAGGTATGGCTGTCTAAAATCGGGTATGGGCAAGCCACCCTTCATGGAAAAACGTGTGGGTCTCCTTGGGCAGAAATAGAGCCACGAAATTTCTCCCAAGGCCATTATTCACCATGGCCTTGCTCTCTCACGTAGCTCTAGCTGCCTGGGCGTTTTCCTCCCTCGATTTTATGTGTTTCCCTTCATCTTTTAGCGGGGAAGGGGCGTTTTTGTGTTGGTTACCAGTGGGGAAAGAGAGCAAAACTTTTTGGGCCTTCCTGGAGGTCGTTTAGGCCATTGGAAAGGATCCTAACCAGTGGAGAGAAATCGGTTTTGCTCCCTGGGGTTGAAATCGAAATTCCACAGTTAGTTTGGGTGAACCACGAGTTGGGAGAACCAATGTGGACCCTGTTTTGGGAACATCCCTGTTGTAAAAGTGTAACCCTGTCAATAATCGTTTTGCTGTGAGAAGAAATAGTATGTTGGAGTATGGGTAATAGGTAACCCATTGTTTTGGCTTGGCTGAGATAAAATGGTTAGTGGGCTGTGGGTGAACCGGAATGTTCCCTTTCCCTTGTGAGAATCATGCCCAGCTCGGGGGTGGCCTTCGGACGGACTCAGTATAAGCTGTCGAAGAGCCTATGGCTGGGTGGAACGTTGCAGCGACATAGCTAGTTGCTTGGGACAATTGAAATGAAGATAAGTGTTTTGTCTATGTAGTTACTTTTGAAATGCTTTATTAATGACTGAAATTGATATGTTGAATGCATATGAAGTGTGTGTGGATGATTGTTTCCGCTGTGCATAATTGATTGTTTTGCATCTGCACACCCACTTATTGTTATATGAATCTAACAATCGGCCGAGATCATGTGAAAGCCCTAAATTTGGTACCATGTTTCCCACCTTGCATTGGATCAGCAGGTGGGTACATGACACGGGACCATTATAGCCAGTTATTATTTCAAAACCTTTTGAACAATGGGGCATAGATATCATTGGAGAGATAAAACCAAATTCTTCTCTGCAGCACCGGTATATCCTGACAGCCACAGATTATTTTACAAGATGGACAGAGGCTATCCCATTGCGCAAAATCAATGAAGATGCAGTCATTAGTTTCTTAAAAGAGGACATCATAACCAGGTTTGGGGTTCCAATTTCCCTAGTCTTTGATAATGCAACTTATTTCTCGTCTTTTAAAATAAATGAATTTGTTTATGAAAGAGGAATTAAATTACATCATTTAGCCAACTACTATCCCCAGGGAAATGGGTTAGCAGAATCTTCAAACAAAAATATTATCCGAAGCCTTAGGAAAACTGTGATTGAAAACCAGAGAAGTTGGCACACTGCTCTCCCAAACGCTTTATGGGAAGATAGAGTCACTCCAAAGAATGCTTTGGGAGTTTCCCCATATACCGTCGTCTACGGTAGAGAATCCATCCTCCCTCATAACCTCTTTCTCCCATCGTTTCAATTGTCTCAAGCCTCCCAGGGCACTAGTAGTCAGGTTTTACAGTCTAGGATTAACACTTTGCTGAAACTTGAAGAATCTCGGCAAAAGGCCAAAGACTGGTTCCACTAACAGCAAGACATAGTCAAAATGTGGTTCGATAAAACGAAGTCCGGCAAAAGGATTTTTGAAGTAGGCAACTTAGTTCTAAAATGGGATCACCCACATGAAGGAAAAGGAATGCATATGAAGTTTCAACATCTATGGGTCGATCTGTATCTAATTTTCGAAAAAATTGGCCCATCTACTTACAAGCTAAAAGACCTCTAAGGAGAGGAAGTAACCCTTCCCCTCAATGGCCTCGCCTTGAAGCAATACTTTGCGTAGTCTCGTTTGAGACCTTTTGTACATAAATAAAAAGTTTCTTTGTTTCTTTTCTTTTCTTTTCTTTCCATTGTTTTTTGTTTTGTTTTCATCAACAGTTTAAGTGGTTCATTCTGTTATAGATGTTCTTCTCCTTCCCGTCTGTTTGATCTTTTCTTCACTTTATTTAATAAATCCCACCTCGACTCTTGGCATAGTTGTAGGACAGAACTTTGAGCAAAATCAAAATCTTGAAAGACAGAATTTCAGACACAAAGAGAATTTAGCTTAGTGATTTCTCCTTCACTGATCAACCTTTAGGAATGTAGAGATTTTTTTTTTCCTGTTTGGTCAGAATAACCGCAGTTCAATGACTAATGATGCAACACTTCTCTCTCACTATCTTAAGGCTCCACCCACTTTAACATTGATGCCTATCTCGAGGTTTTCACTATTAATGGACCCACAGAAAGGAATCATGTTTCACAAGTGTATAGTATTTAAAATAATCCCGTACTACAAATAAAATCCCAAAGAGATTATGTCAAGGAGTCTGATTTCCAGAAATTCTTGCCTCAATTAAAGCATGGCCGAGATGAAGTAAAATGATCAATCTATAGAGATGTTCAAGTAACTGATCCCAAGCAAGGTTCTTCTCTGTCCATGAGGATTTATACTAAATAATATCTCTTGTTCACACAAAAGGACATTATGGATTGAAGAACCCAGATCAAGATATTGAAAGTATAAGCAAGTCATTTCTGGAAGGCTCAAACGACTAAAGCTGTCAATTTAAGGGACATCCAAAAGAGATGCAATTAGTATCGGAATGAGGAAAAAATGAATACGCCTGTGAGACATTGTTACGATCTTTTGGAGTCCTCTTTTAGTCATAACGCCATAAAGACATATCTTAAGAAAATTAACTCCATATCCTGGCCTTGAGAGAGTTTGAAGGAAGTATAGGTCTTAGCCTCCTTTTTCCCATAAGACCAATATGACTAAGAGATCACTACATTCTTAGAGGTTGAACTGAGGGGAATGTTGTCACACTTGAAGCTACTAATTTAAAAGTCATTCTGATCATGACAAGGTTTTGTTTCAGAGATCTATGTTCGCCAGTGAATCACCAATTGTTGTTGCTGCAACATCCTTCCCCAAATTTTCAAAAAATGTTAGGCCCCCCACCTTCTACACTTTTGTAACAATTGTTTCTCTTTCCTTTTGAAGCTTATCCTTCTCCAACTTGGAAAACTTTAACACTTGTTTCCCAAAGAAGTTTTCTAAAAAAAAAAATTTCTAAGGCAAAGTCACCTTTAGCCTTCGGCACAAGTTTTAACCATAAGTCTTCCGCATTCGGCGTAAGTTTTAACCATAAGTAATCTGCATTCGGCGCAAGTTTTAACCATAAGTATTCTGCCTTCGGTGCAAATGTTAAACTAACTCTACCTCTTCGACGAGAATATTAACTATAATTCGACCATTGTTTTTTATCCTCTCTCACGCAACTTTTCGATTTAAACTGCCTGCTTATCGCGCAACGTCTAAAACTACCTTGGCCGCTTTCTGCCCAACCATGGCACCTATCTTAGTCTTATTTTGGCCGCCTTTGGCGCAATTGATAACATTAATTCAGACACTTCGGCGCAGAGTTTAACTTTATAAAGGACGCTGACACAAGAATCTTCTAGGTCTTTTCCTCATGACTCTTTGGTGCATCTTTCGTTAGCGCACATATTGTGACTAAACCCTCCGTCGATGCACAAAAATTATCCCTATAGTGGCCGCCATCATAACCGTGCCTCATCATTGGATGCAGCCTCAAGCTCAATTCTTGGCGTAGCCCATTAGCGCAAAGATTAACACTAATACTGTCGCTACAAGCGTAGAACATAACAGTAAAATTGCCGCTCTGGCGCAGAAGGCGATTTGGGAAAAACATGCGAATACGAAGTTGGTAGGGTCATTAGTGTGACCATGTGATGTTTTAACTACCTATCTGCCCTGAGCCCCGTGCTCATCAATTCGCCAACCTATCACGTAAGTGAAATTAATGCCTCCCATATATGAATGCATAGAACGGGATTTAAAAAAAAAAAATCACTCAACCACTTCCAAGGGAGAACATAGCTCGTCGTTCAATATTGAACCTCTGACTGCACTGCTGCCCATCTGGGAACATCCACTAGCCATAGGGAGATACTGCGAAACTGACAGGTAGGTGATCTACCCCTCCCCACTGTGTTATCCGAGGTTCTCAGTTAAAATTACACTCTTTTGGGTAGTTTTTTGTTGCTATATATATATGTGCCAAATGAACCTATATGCATTAAGTGGTTAGTTTAAGTCGAAGCAATGAGGATGCGAAGCCACCCTATGCGAACTGGAGCCTGGAAGGCCCTATCCTCACATGTGCGTCTAGGATTTTTCCCACTATCACTTGCTTGGCATCCTAAGAAAGTTTCTCCCACACAACTTTCCCATTGATAAGAAAACAATCCCTAAGAATTCCCATTTACATCTTGATGGCCGTAGTTTGCCCACATAAATTACATTTCACTCCCAAATCTGTAGCTAGTGCTTGTTTTCGGTTAAAACTCTGCATCTGCATCCACCCCGTGGAAAGAATCACGCCCGAATGACAAAACCATTCGTGCCTAGGCCATAAAAAACCAACAATGCTCAGCCAAAACCACCTTAGAACATGTTAAGAAAACCTTATGAGCCTGCAATGGTAGCATTATGAATAGCTCCGCATTCATTTGTAAAGGCAAACAACCATGAAATGATAATTGCATCTATGAATTAGTCAATCAATTTTTTAAAATAGCTTTCATATTGTGAAAATGGCGTGTCGTGGAAATTTTATAACTATTTTTAGTAATGCTAGAAAGTCATTTAGTCAAAAGCTAATCCTGTCACGTTTTCTTTTTTTTTCAATCTACAAGAAGCATTGTGCTTAATTAGTTACTCTAAATATCTTCAAAAAACTCCTTATTTGTGCTCCCGGCTCACCACAGGTTTAACATGCATAGAAGATATGCAAGGAAGAAAGCCGTGCAAAAGGTAGAGTTAGATTCAGACGTAGAGATCCTACTGGATACCTCACTCGAGACCATGTTCGCTGATACACAAGCTACCACCAATGTACCCCCAGGGAGCTATGACCTAGAGTTTCAGTGGGGTGACCTATATAGATTCATCAAAGATCAAGACAACTCTCAGAACTCCATAGAGGATGCTATGGTATACGCAAATATCAGAAGGTCCTGTCTCCATAAGGCAGCAACTCGTCCTGAGTTATTCCCATGTTCTGAAGTGCTTGGCTAGTTGATTCCCCATGTCAAGACTGACACCAGGTTTATAAATGATAAGAATGGAATGAACCTAGCATCTTTTGCTCCTAAGCATATCACAGCTACCTACAGATTTCCCCCGGCTAGTGCTTGGTTAGATAATGAATGGATAGCAAAGCAATTCTATGGACCTGCTGGACACCGCCAAGAAGATGATGATAGTTGACAGACATATAAGAAAGAGGCAAAATACTGAGTATGATAGCAACCTCCTAAAAAATCCGTATAGGCTCATTGTTCTAATATTGAGCCAGATCTTTGGAATGCCAAATGGCAATATCTTTAAACTCGGATGGGTACCAGTAATATTCCATATAGCTATGAATGGTAGTATCTTTAATTGGGCGGATATAATCTTAGAAATCTTGGTCTCACAGCTAACTGGTGCTCAAGGAGCAATGACTCAGAAGAAAGCAGAATTATTTATGTCTTCATACTTGATAGACTGCCTACTGAGCGAACATACCTTCCCTGACTTGGGTTTCTCATGGAACAGAAAGGAGACACCTCTCTTCATGGCCTACCAACTCATGCGGGAAAGCAAATATGCGATCTATTACAAGCAGGTTTGCGAGAAATTCATCGTGCCTTTATATCAACTTATTTTTGTAGAGGAACTAGATTGTATGTCAGAGAACGCCATGCCCATTATTGAGGCATTCGACGATTATTACCATGGTCTAGAAGGTACCCATATCCAAATGAGTGGAGGATCTATGGGCCCCTTTGTACTTCGTAGATATGCTATAGATTTTGTGATACATAGGGAATCCTTGAGGCAACTCTTCAGCGTTGGTGGAATCAGTAGGGTTCTCACTGAAAGAAATAAATTAATATATCCACCAATGCCTTTCACTATAGGAGCATATAGACTCCCAAGGGCCAAAGAAGGAGAAAACTATGTCCAGGATTTAGAAATCTTCCATTTTGGTATGAAGTTCTTCAGAAGGCATGACCCTTGTGGTAAAATTTCCCAACATATCATTGATACCAAAACCAGCTCCGAGTACGCTCATCTTATGGACCAAGATGAAGAGTTCTTCCGTAGTGCTCGAAATTTAACAGCATTAGTAAAGTGCTACAAGAACATCAAGAAAATGAGCTCTGCCCCCAGACTTGTCGGCCTAATCCAAAAGGAGCAGGAGGCATCAGTGTCCTAATCAGGAGACTTAACAGGTATGGAACAAGAGGAAGAGGACAAAATACTACAAGAACAAACTATAAAAAATAGCAAGATCAGGAAGCAGCAAGGATTCAAAATGAACGGGCTTCCAAATTACGACAAGATGAAGAGGCTGTCAGGGTTCAAAATGAATAAGCTACCAAGTTTCAACAAGAAGAGACAGCAAGAATTCAACACGAGCAGGCTATTCAATTGCAACAATAAGAAGAAGCTGCCAGAATCCAGAAGGAAAAGGAGTTGAAGGCCAAGAAAGAAGAATAAGAAAGGATCTTCCAGTAACAGGCTGCTAAACAACAACAAGAAGAAGAAGGGAGGCTTTTGTTGGACGAGGCAGACAAATTACAAGCAGAATTAGAAAGCTAGCTGAAAGACAAGAGAAGGAGCAGGCTGAGAGAACTCCTGAACAAAACCCATCCAACCCATAGGCCATGGACTTAGATATGTCGAAGATAGACCAGCCAAGGATTGTTCAGGAAGGGGTTGTTTCTACTAAGGAATTGGCACTGACCCCATACAACCCCAGGAAGTAGCGCCAAGTGGCCAACCTGGATTTCGTCTACTTTCACGAATGGAAGAAGGCTATCACTGCCAGAATAGTGAGGAAAATGGAGATTGATCCTGAATCATTTGAATTCAAAGTTTCAGAGACCACACTAGTCCAGGGGACTAACATTGATCCTTCATTCCAAGCAGGATGCACTGTAGCCTCAGCCCAGGAAAATAAAGCCAATGTTGATCAGTTAATGAATGAATTAAAGAGCTACAGAGAGAAATGCTTCAAAATAAAAGCTGATAGGAAGAAAGAAGTGTTAGAAGCAAATGAAATGAAGAAGAAATATAAGGAGCTGGCAGAAGAAAAGTTAAGGACAACTTCAGAAGCTCTGTGGCTCGAAAATGAGAAGAATTCACTGGAGATGAAGCTATCCATCACAGAAGACGAGCAAAAGAACTTAAATATTTGTATATCTGAGCTGGAAAAACTCAAAGCCAGCAAAGCTCAACAGACTCATATCTTCAAACCTTAGTTTGAGAGGTTGCTACAAGAGAAGGAAGAGTTAGTGAAACAGCTCAAGGACATAACAGAAAACAGGAAAGATCTGTCCACCTTCTATAAGCAGGCCAACGGCATGCAAGGGAAGATGCATCAATTACTGGTATCCATTTCTGAAGAAATTTGCGAGATGAAAGAAATGATCACCAAGATGACAAGTATTGAGATTGAAGATCTCTAGATTAAAGACAAGTTTTCTCAATATGTGGTCCAGATTAAGGAGCAGTCGGAATGGAGAAAAGGAAAATCAGGTTTTCCCTCAAATATGCGCCCCTTGACTGATGAGGAGCTGCATATGGATATGGGAGTCCTGGAATTTTGCAGAGACTGTGGCGATAGATTAAGCATTGAAATCTGGAAGACAATAAAAAAGTGCCATGTTATCTATTCCAAGATCCGAGAAACTCATGAGACATGTTAGGTGCCTCTACCAAAGAGTGTTTATGATTTTCCTGAGAAAGACCAGCGCATGATGGAATTAGGGAATAATCTGAACACAGAATTGGATTATTTAAAGAAGATAGAAGCTATATCCTCAGAAGACCTTCATCAATTCATTGGGCAGATTGCTGTCCACACTCACTGTCTGGAAATTTGCGCATAGAGGATTGTAATGGGAATAATAACCATAAAAACATAATTACGTAGACACAAAATAGCGCAGAATGTGACAGTCTCATTGAGAGGAAAAACCATTGTAAGGGAAATTGGACAATGGGCAAGCTACATTGAACAAGAAGAAAAATCAGCACAATCAGGCTAGCCTGTTGAGGAAGAAAAGCCTCTTGCAGTGGGAGAATCAATAAGAGAGGAGTGACCAAATGAGTCACCAGAGCCAGCTGGGCCTTATTTTATTTTACTATACTTTAGGAAAATATGCTAGAAAGTTTTCATATGTAAATACATTAAAAGACAACTGTCTTTTTAATTTTGTCTTTTGTGAAAGGTACCTACGAATTATTCAGTTTTGTAGTTACACACTAAATGACAAATTAGAAGTTTCTAGAACTTTAGGATACACTTTTCAGCTCAAGGAGAAATTTGTAAAGCTATATATAGAGGGACAAGAGAAGGACAAAGAATTTTGGGAGGTGAAATATTTTCTAGCTTTTACGTGGACTACTTTGCTACTTGCTCTAAAAGATAATTTTTTGCCTAATGAAAGCCTGGGAGAAGGCGTTTTTTCCTGGAAGATGTGTCAAATGTGTGCAAGATTATTCTTGTGTCATCTGCATATTACTGTGAGATCATTCCTAGCTATCTTGAATTATTTCTGTGTAATGAATGTTCTTATGCTTTCCTGTTCAAAGATGTGTTTTCTTAAATGAGTAGTGGATTGTACTAACTAAATTAAAGCTATCTTTAATGTCTGCTATATCCTGCTGTAGATGTATATTATGATTAAATGGCTACCTGTATAGTTTTTAAGGTGTTTCTTTTAGCGCATTACTCATCTCTACAGTTTCCTCCTTGCAAGGATAGAATAGATTTGCTTACACATTTTTAGATTAGTTTAGGTTAATTGCATGCACTTAGCTCAGGGCACTTGCATATCATCTTAAAATAAAATACATAAATGGTGAACCAAGCCACAACCGGTGTAAAGAACCAAAATCATTAAATCTTACGGTAGCCGGAACCGTTTACTGGACGGATTCCCCACACCAAACGGTGGGTTATCTAATTGGGCTCGCTTACTAGGGAGAATCCCTTACTGATTGATGCTACAATTTTCGAGGCATCAACACTTCCTTAACTACGCCTTCATTGGGAGATTCCTCCTTAAATGCTGAAATGGGTAGTTTCCAAAACATTGTATAATAGTCACTTTTTCAATTCTAACAGCTATATTGATGTGTTTCGCCAAATTGCACGGACAAGGTTCTCACCACTCTCGGTGCGGTTAACTGCGCGGTGTGATATTTGAACTTTGCATCCGTCCTGCTTCCTTTGATCTGCACGGCTGCATTTAAAACTCCACAACTGTGCAATTCTAATTTTTTCCTTTTTCTCTCTCTTTTTTTTCCTGACTTATTTTGCGCAGGTTCACTTCTTGACTAGTACTGTGCTATGTATGTGTCATTTCCATCGGCCTCTCATATCGGACCAAAAACTATGTACAGACTCGGTTCAATTTCTAGTGCCCAATTTCAACTGTACTTGACACTTATAAATTTCCTTCTCTTCTTAGCATTGAGGGCTTGGAGAAGTAGTACTATCCCTGTAGGGTTTTAGTCTACTTCCATTTATCATACCTGGTATATTTTCTCCCACTAATGTGGCTAACTGAACTGTGCCACCATTAATAACTTGCATAACAATATATGGCCCAAGCCAATGCATTTTAAACTTTCTAGGAAACTTCATAAATTTACTATCATAAAGGAGGACAAGATCTCCTACCTGGAAGAATTTGTGCTTGATGTGTTTATCATGCCAGTCTTTTTCTCTGTTCTTCTGCACTTGTTGGTGAAAGCATGCAATGAAGTGATCTTCCTCCAAGCATACCAAGTGTGGTAATCTCTCCTGCAATATCTATTCATCTGCCTGTTGATGTATATGTAACTTCGGAATGTATTTCACATATATGTATATTGTATTCCTATAGAGATGTTATTATTCCTCTATACGGAAGTGGTTGTATTCCTATGGAGATGTTATTATTCCTCTATACGGAAGTGTCGTCATTTATATTGTAAGTGTCATAACTTATACTTGATGGGTTATTAGACCACCTTGTTGGGGTCGGCCTTGTATAAGTCATGTGGGTCAAAGGGTTATTAGACCACCCTATTGGGGGTCGGCCATGTGGTTCAAAGGGTTATTAGACCACCCTAGTGGGGGTTGACCTAGTCAGCATTATGTTAAGTGGTTAAGTTGAGGCCGACCTAGTTGAGTAAAGGTCAAGTCAAGTTAGTGTATAAATAGAGAGTGTGTCTCTCTCATTTTACACATTCTATTCTCTCACTCACACTGTGGAGAGTGGCGTACTTGTGGAGGAGGAGGATCTGCTGTAGAAAAAGACTATCTCTTGTATTCTGGTTGTATCATTTCTCTATCTATCTCTGAGGAAGTTATTGGGGTTTTTCACCTTTATGGTTTTCCCCAAGTATACTCTGTGTCTCTTCTGTGCTTGCATTATTGTGTCCATGAATGATATGCTGTAGATTTGCTGTACATGTTGTTCTCTCAGTTAAGATCCTAGATTAGATTGAAGTAAATTCTAAAAATTTAACATGGTATCAGAGCTAGCCTGAAAGAAGGCATGATATGGCATGCATGACACTTGTTGCACTTACGATGCTAGGGCTTGATATAGCAAAAACCAGTCATCATAGCACTTTCACTATAAATCTGTTTTGGAAAAGTTTTCGGATCTGAAACCTTTATAGGTCGAATATTAAATCCCCATGTACTTTGTGTCCAAAGGAAAACCTCTAATTCGTTGTACTTTGTGATTTATGATCTGTACAATATAGGGTTTCTGCCTCTTCCATATCTGAGTCAAAATCAGGTGACCTTGGGAAAAAGGTCATAACTTGGGCTAGGAAGATCCAAATGAAATTTTATGAAAAGTGACAGGTATTACACAGACTGTACTATCTCAAAAAAAATTTCAGAGGCCAAAGTTGAACCAGTGACACGTGGCACACCGTACAATTGTGCTCTCCTGTATTATCCCATAAACAGGTCACGTTGCGACACTTGGTATAACTCTGTCTCAGAGACTCCAATTGAGGTTAGACCTGAAGGGATGGAAAGATAACAGGTCGGACTATCTCAAAAAAAAATTTCAAAGGCCGAAGTTGAAACAGTGACACGTGGCACGCTGTACAAGTTTGCTCTCCTGTATTATCCCATAAACAGGTCACGTTGCGACGTTTGGCATAACTCTCTCTCAGAGAATCTAATTGAGCTCAGAACTATCAAGATGGAAATATAACAGGTCAGGCTATCACAGAAAACATTTTTAGACCCTGTGGATCGAAACGTTCGGAGTTACACCAGAAACAATCAGGTACATATTTATGTCAAAACAGAATTATTTTTTTAGTATCTTCATTCATGGGTTCCGGAATTTAGGGCTTCAGAGAAAGTTGGAATTTTTATAATCAGAGACCACGGCTGAATGCTACTCATCAAAATAAAAATTTAGAGACCAATATCAGAATTTTTGGTTGGGAAGAAGGCTGGTCTTGATCAGACCCTAGTTCGGGACTTTGATCAGAAAAGTGGAAAATTAGGACTTCTGTAAAAATGGGAATTTTTTAAATCTGTGACCACGGTTGGAAGCTCCTCAGAAAAATAGAAGCTTAGAGCTTTGGATCAAACATTTTGATTGGGCAGAAGAGTAGTCTTCATCAAACCCCAGTTCAGGGTCACGTCTAGTGAATCTGGAAGTTTCAAAGGCAAAATTGAGGAGTGAAACTTTGCAGTTTTCAAATTCTGAATATACCAACTTGATTAGCTCATCAAGGTGCATAGTTCTATCCTTTCGGAAGTTTGAAATTCAAGGTTTGAATTTTTGGGGTTTCTCTGACAACCCCATATCCAGCTCCAGGTCCAGTTCTTGCAAATCAAGTGGATTGGGTTAATCCTAGAATAAGATGGATTGATCATCTGCATAAGTGAAGAAGTTCCTGTTTCAGAGGGAGATGAGGCTAAGACCTTACATAAGAATATTACAAGCGATCTCAATAGGTATGACTCATCGGGGTATGTTTCGATATTTGTTCATGATTAAGTTTATGGTATGTTTGTCTTCATGTTATTACGGTTAGTACAATCTTGATTTTAGATTTGTCGTATCACCTTAACAAAATTATGAAGATATTCATTCGTTAGGGTGTTGACACTTATGATTGTACTAATGCATTATGGTGTTGTATGAGGTTTATGTTGTCTGCTAACATAAAAGTTACACCAAGAAAGACAAATCATGTTCTACTTCAAGAACGTATGATCATGGTGATATGAAGACAATGATTCATCCATTGTCATGGATCACATAGAAGATCTACTTTCGAGGTATGTATAACGTGTTTCTACAATGGTTAACTTATGAGACATGCAGGTTACTAGCACAAGTCACTGAAGAGAACCAAAAGACATTATGCGGGTATGTTAGACATAACTAGCTAGCATGGTAATCCAGGTATGTTTTTCCTATATCAAGCTAGAATCCTACCTTGTGATAGGATCTTATACTGTTGTGTTGTTAATAATGATTATTCATGAAGTCATAGGTTTGAATAATCATGGTTGTATGCATATTATGTTTCTTACCATAATTGATGATATGACTAACCAGAAGAATCATGAAGTTATAGGTTTGAGTAATCACGGGTTTTATGCATATTATATCTCTTATCTTGATTGATGATTTAACCAACCAGAAGAGTCCTATGATCAAATAAGAATATGTATGAATAAAAGAAGACTTCCTTGAAACCTTGAATACTAATGTTTATTATCTGTGTTTGAATTGATCCTGGCTATGCATGCTTGAGATTATTATCTTTTGATAATATTAAGATTATACTAATGAATGTTTGATTATGTATGAGACCTAGAGGATAACACAATGATGATACTAACAAGCATGCATAGGGATCGAGAATGAATGTAAGTTCAAGGACAGGTAATCCAGGAAGCAAAGACTGAGAGGGAGTCAACCCAACAAACAAACAAAGATAAGTATTTGAATTGTCATTACTTGCATATTTTTTAAATAATACTGTTCAATAATGTATATATTGATGTTCCTAGAATTAGGTTGTGTATTATGCATATTAGAATAGTTGCATTGATGAACATTATACATGGGTAAGTAGCCTATGGCACTATACAACATTCCATTGCTACTTATCTAGAATGAAACCTCTTTGCTGACATGTTGGGAGTTGTGCACACTCTTAACAATGTTCTGGTAAAGATTGGAAGGCATCTAGAAAGTTATGGGATATGGATAAATGTTGAATTGAAGCATTGGCTAAGTTAATTGCATGACTGTATGACATACTTCTTTATGTGTAAGAATTTGTTCTGAAAACTATGAGATGTTTTCTAATCATGCAATTTAACTTGTTGTGTAGGAAAGATCATATGCCATCTCCTACAAAAGAAGAACTACAACATTTGTTCAAGCAACAAAATTATCTATTGAATATATTGAAGTTCCCAGGATACAGAAAGAATTCCATGATCCATCGATCATGAAGAACGATGTTTAGGATGCGGTCCCAAGAGCTGAAGGGAAGTCTATTGTGACTTCCAAATGGAACTATCAGATCAAGCATGTTGCAGATGGCAGCATTGAGAAATATAAAAGTGATGAAATAGAAGATGCACCAGATGGATTTCAAGACAGCATGGTGTAGTCATATATGTGTGCAGAACTTGGTATGGTAGGATAGACAGCTTTCTATCCAGTTTGGGCTTTACCAAGAATAAAGTGGATTCCAACCTTTTCTACAAGGTTGAGGAAGGCAATCCAGTGATACTACTTTTGTATGCAGATAACCTGGTTGTTACAGGTGAAGATAGATTGATTGTCGACATGCAGCGGAAGCTTGCTGCTGAGTTCGAGATGAAGAACTTGGGGATGATGCACTATTTGTTTTTGACATGGAGATGTGGCAGAGTGCAGATGGAATCTTCCTTGGACAAGGGAAGTATGCAGTAGAGATCCTGAAGAGGTTCGGGATGATGGATTGCAAGTCCATGGCCACACCTATGACATCGAATCTGAAGCTTCTTTGTGATGCTTCATCTGAGCCCGCTGATGTCTCTATGTATCATCAGATGATTGGGTCCTTGATGTACCTGACGAACACGAGACTAGATATTTGCTTTGATGTGAACACATTGAGCCAGTTCCTGATGGATCCGAGGAGTGTTCACCTGGTTGCTGTAAAGCATGTTCTAAGGTACCTGAAGGGTACATTGGATTATGGGCTCAAGTATGAAGCGAATCAAAAGTTTAACCTACAGGGTTATGTTGATTCAGATTGGGGTGGTAGTGCTGCAGATAGGAAGAGCACATCTGGGTGCTGCTTCAGTATGTGATCAGGTGTGATCTCTTGGTTTAGTAGGAAGCAGTCCTGCGTAGCACTGAGTACAGCTGAGGCAGAGTATGTTGCAGCCTGTTCAGCTAGTTGTGAGGTAGTATGGCTACGGAAGCTATTGTCTGAGTTATTTGATCTCCCGTTGGATGCTACTGGTATCTTCTGTGATAACCAGAGTTGTGTGAAGCTATCCGAGAATCCATTGTTTCATGATAGGTCGAAACACATAGAGATCAAATATCACTATATCAGGGATATGATGCAGAGAGGAGCTGTGAAGCTCTTGTATGTTGCGACGGACCAGCAGATTGCAGATGTGCTGACGAAGCCACTAGCCAGGGTGAAGTTCGAGTACTTCAGAGAGAGGCTTGGCGTTCTTCAAATCGAGGACACTTCGAGCAAGAAGTGATGGACACATCTACTGAAGCCATTCCAAGCATGTTGGAAGGAGGATCCTTCACATGGCTGTGGATGTAAGCACTGGATGATGAGCATTAGGATGATGTTCTGGTTTCTGCTGGATATGATCAGTTGGATCATTTTTATGTATGTATGTATGCATCATGTTGGATGCTGGATATGATCAGTTGGATCATTTATATGTATGTACGCATCATGTTGGATGCTGGATATGATCGGTTGGATCATGTGTATGTATTTTGTATATGCATCATGTTGGATGCTTGGACCATGTATATATATATGTATCAGGTGGATACACTCTGTATGATGATATGTATCAGGTAGATATGTGGTGTGCATCAGATGGATGCTTTGTATGATCAGGATGATCATGGATGACGAGTTTCTCTAGGTGACATGCAGCAGGATGTTGCAATGATGATGATCAGGGTGATCATGTGTACATCACGATGATGTATGATGAGTATCAGATGATACTCTGTGGCCATGGAACAGGTTGTGCAGATGAGCATATAATTCATTGCCTTGGGAGATTTGTAGATAGTCTTTCGAGGTTTTTCCTATGGCATGTAATTCGGTGCCCTGGGATATCTGGCAAATGCTCTTTCGAGGTTTTGCTCTGGGAGGACATATAATTTGTCCCTGGGAGATCTGCAGATAGTCTTTTGAGGTTTTGCCTATGGCATGTAATTCGTTTCCCTGGGATATCTGGCAGATGCTCTTTCAAGGTTTTGTCTTATGGCATGTAATTTGGTCCTGGGAGATCTTGACAGGATGAAAAAGGACTCAGATGCTTCAGCCAGGTTTTGTCATGACCACATGTAATTTGCTCCTGGGAGATCTGGATAGGATGAAAAAGGCCTCAGATGCTTTAGCCAGGTTTTGTGGTGGATCACATGTAATGTGCTCCTGGGAGATCCGACAGGTAGGGCCATGTGCTCGTAATAGCTTGGGATGCTTCAGCCAGGTTTTGTGATGGGTCACATGTAATGTGCTCCTGGGAGATCCTATAGGTAGAGCTGTGTGCTCGTAATAGCCTGGGATGCTGCAGCTAGGTTTTGTGACGCACATAATAAGTCCTGAGAATTCCACAGTATGGCCAGTGATGATGAAGACCTGCAGGTGGTGGGCCTACATCCAGTATGAAAAAGGACTGGCTCTGTAGAACTTCCTATGACGAGTAGATTCAGAGATTGATTGAGATAGTAGAAGCAGTGACGATGATGATGACTCGATGACGATTATCCAGTGACGATGATCCATAGAAGATGACTTGTGTTAGAAGACCTGTGTCGAGAAATACTTTCCTAGTTAAGAGGGAGTGTTGATGTATATGTAATTTCAAAATGTATTTCACATATATGTATATTGTATTCCTATAGAGATGTTATTATTCCTCTATATGGAAGTGGTTGTATTCCTATAGAGATGTTATTATTCCTCTATACAGAAGTGTCATCATTTATATTGTAAGTGTCGTAACTTATACTTGATGGGTTATTAGACCACCTTGTTGGGGTTGACCCTATATAAGTCATGTGGGTCAAAGGGTTATTAGACCACCCTAGTGGGGGTCATCCTAGTCAGCATTATGTTAAGTGGTTAAGTTGAGGCCGACCTAGTTGAGTAAAGGTCAAGTCAATTTAGTGTAGAAATAGAGAGTGTGTCTCTCTCATTTTACACATTCTATTCTCTCACTCACACTGTGGAGAGTAGCGCACTTGTGGAGGAGGAGGCTCTGCTGCTAGGAGAAGACTATCTCTTCTATTCTGGTTGTATCAATGTTCTATCTATTTCTGAGGAAGTTATTGGGGTTTTTCACCTTTATGGTTTTCCCCAAGTAAACTCTGTGTCTCTTTTGTGCTTGCATTATTGTGTCCATGAATGATATGCTGTAGATTTGCTATACATGTTGTTCTCTCAGTTAAGATCCTAGATCAGATTGAAGTAAGTTCTGAAAATTTAACACTGCCATGTCTGTGAATGCAACAATTCTTAAGCTTGGTACTGTATACTCCATTAGCATCACAACTTCCTGTCCATAGGCCATCCTGAAAGGTGTATGGCATGTGATTTTCTTACAAGTTGTTCTATATGCCCACAATACAACTGGTATGCGCAAATCCCAATCATCTTTGTTGTGTTACATACTTTGGTCAGTGCATTTTCCAACACTTTGTTAAATGCTTTGATAGTTCCATTGACTTTTGGCCTAGGTTCAGTCTTCCTAGATTAACAATAATTTCAAATTCATACTCCTGAAAGAGTAGTAACCATCTGCATATTCTCCCCCCTAACATTGCCTTATTGACCAAGTACTTCAGAGCTTAATGTTTAGTGTACATCGAGAAGTGCGAACCCAACAAATAGTGTCTAAATTTTTACAGTGTGTAAACCATAGCTAAACCTTCTCTTTTTGTGGTTGTGTAATTCTTTTCTGCTGAAGACAACTTTATTCTTAAAAATGAAATGGGGTGATCAATTCCTCCTTCCCCTGGTTGAGCGAGCATGATGCCCAACACTATAGATGAAGCATCAACATCTACATGAAATGGTTTATTCCAATATGAAAAAATGAGAATCGACGCAATGACCATATTCTCTTTAAATGTATCCAATCATTTTTGGCAATCTTCATTCCATATGAGCTTCGCTTATTTCTTCATAAGTTTCTCCATCGATGCGGTTATCTGCACATAAGCCTTGATGAAATTTTTGTAGTATCCTGTATGTCCCACTATAGTGTGAAGTTGATTTACTGAATTCGGTGCTAGTAGATTCACAATGACTATGATCTTTGCAGGATCAACCATCAAACCTTGCTTACACACAATGTGTCCTAGTAGAATACCATAGGGAACACAAAAAACACTTTTCTTCAAGTTCAATAAGATTTGATGTTGTCTACACTTTGCTAACATCATTCTGAGGTTTTCATAGTGGTTCTTTAGTAAACCAAATACAGTCCAAACATCAAAGTATACTTCTAGGAACTTATGGATAAAATATTTGAATGCAGCAACAACAACCCTTGAAAATATAGCAAGTGCATTCTTCAAACCAAATGGCATAACTGTGTATTGGAATGATCCCTATTCAGTTGAAAATATAGTTTTATGTTTGTCTGCTGAGTCAATTCTGATCTGATGGTTGTTCGGGTACATAGGGTGCTCCCAAAAGACCGAACACTTAGAGAAACCACTTCACACAAACAGATCACAGATCGATACACCGATTTTTTGATGTGGTTTAAACCCTTGTGAGGGAAGCACTCCACGGCCCCGGCCAAATAGCTTCTACGGGACATATTATTATGCAAAGAAAGAAAGTTACAAATGAGCTTCTCATAATCGATCAACTTTCCAATGACCCTCCATTCTCTTTAAATAGAGATCATGGACCAATCGGGTGCTAAGCCACGGATCAAGGGTAGGTATGATCTAAGAGAAGTTGAGCCGTCAGATCACTCTATGTCGGGAACATATCGTGACCATCGGATTAAGTATTTACAAATGTATACTAATGGATACTAAAGAAACACACTTTTCCTAATGGATATATTACACAAGTTGATCTTAACTAACTCCTAAGTGTCTAAATATCCTAACATCGCCCCTTAAGAACAACTTGGGATAGGATTGAAGGATTTACAAAAGTGACACTATTAGGAGAAGGAAGGAGGCATTAGAGCCTATCCCCCCTTAATGACAAGTTCCTGAACTCTTAAGATAGATAGAAGTTTAGAAAACTTTGCTTATGTAAGAGACTTGGTGAAGATGTCTGCAACTTGATGATCTATAGGACAAAAGAGTACTTCAAGAACATGAACATGACCAAGATTTCTGATGAAGTGCATATGAAGCTCAATGTGTTTGCTGCGTTGATGTAGGAATGGATCTTTGGTAAGCTTGATAGCACTTTGATTATCGCACCAAAGTGGAGTAGGCTGCTGCTATTCAAATCCAAACTCTGAAAGTATCTATCGAAGCCACAAAGCTTTCTGACTGGCATTAACTGTGGCTCAATGTTCTTCCTATGCTGAAGAAAGAGCAAGAGATTATTATTTCTTACAAGCCCAAGTAATAGGTCCAGATCCCAGACTGAAAACATAACCTGTAGTAGACTTTCGATCACCAGGATCACCGACCCAATCTGAATGATTGAAACCAACCAACAAAGGTTTCCCCCCTGTACTGTAATGAATCCCGAGCTGAATTGTACCTTGAATATATCGAAGTATTCTTTTAGCTGCTTTCTAGTGACTTTCATAAAGTGTTTGCATATAACTGGCAACACGACCAACGGTAAAGGAAAGGTCAGGACAGGAATGAGTCAAGTATAAGAGACTACCAACAAGCTAACGATACAAAGTGGCATCTACTTCAGGTGAAGGACAAATGGTAGAAAGTTTGACTCCATACTGGAAGGGAGAAGTGGCTGGTGTACAATCTTCCATGTGAAAGCGACGAAGAAGGTCACAAGCATACTTAGACTGAGAAAGAAAGATTCCTTCTTTGGTTTGCAGGACTTGGAGACCAAGAAAATAATGCAAATGTCCTAAGTCTGACATTTCAAAATTTTGCTTAAGACTGGATTTCACATGGGTATAAGCTTAGGGTCACTACCAATAAGAATAAGGTCATCAACATATAGAACAAGTATGATGAGATGCTTTCCTACTTTCTTGGTATAGACATTGCGATCAGCATGGCATCTAGAAAAACCAGTGTCAAGGAGAAAGCTATCCATTTTGGCATACCAAGCTCTAGGAGCTTGCTTAAGGCCATATAAGGATTTCTTAAGGCAGTAGAAAGGCTAGAGTTATTTTGAACATATCCAGGAGGTTGTTCCGTATAAATTTCCTCTTGTAAATCACAGTGTAAGAAGACAGACTTGACATCCATTTGATGGACTTCCCAGTTATGTAAGGCTACAAGAGAAAGAACAAGGCAGATGGAGTTCATTTTTGTGATAGGAGCAAAGCTTTCATTGTAGTCAATCCCTTCAACTTGAGAAAAACCTTTAGCAACTAACCTTGCTTTAAGTCTTTAAACACTTCCATCTGATGCATATTTAGTTCTGTAGACCCATTTACATCTGACAATTTTTCTTCCTTTTGGAAAAGGTACAAGATCCCAAGTATCGTTCGCCATTAAGGAACGATATTCTTCATCCATAGCTGCATCCCAACTTGGATTTCCTTAAGCTTCTGCAAAGGTTTCTGGATCATGATTCTCAGAAACTTGAGCCAAAAGAGAAGAGGCTCGCTGAAACTGAGAACGTGTTCAACGCTGATCTCTAGGATCACCGGCAAGATCACCAGCTACTTCACATGTTGAACGGACCCATCTAGGAAGCACTTGTGCTAGTGCAAATGGGGGAACATGAGCAGGCGGAGGTGGCTTTTCATCCTCACTGTCATCATCAGAAACTAGAGTTGGAAACCTGTCAAGGAAGTTGGAAGAAGAAGAAGAAGGAACAATCGTCGAATCAGGCTCGCAGGCCAAAGATGGCACAATCGCCAAGTTAGGCTCGTAGGCCAAGATATTTTCATCAAATTTAACATCTCTTCTAATGATTACATCATGAGAATGTGGTTGAAGTAGTCTATAACCTTTTACATCTTCAGAATATCGAACAAATATGCACTTTTCACTTTTAGGCTGCAATGCTTTCCGTTTTTCATCCAGAATGTGAGCCCATGCTTCACTACCAAACACATAGAAGTGACTTACATCAGCTTTAGTTTTACTCCATGCTTCTTTCAGTGTGATACCTTGTAAAGATTTAGTGGGGGTGTGATTAACTATGTAATTTGCACAATTAATGGCTTCATCCCAAAATTGAAGACTTAGTCCCTTAGATTGGATCATACAATTAGCCATTTCTTTTAAAGTGCGGTTCTTCCACTCAGCTACACCATTTTGTTGTGGTGTATATGGAACAGTGTGTTGTTGTTGGATGCCTTTTTCAGTGCAGAAAATAGTGAACTTTTTGTTAACATATTCTCCTCCATTGTCAGATCTTAACTTAATAATTTGATGACCAGATTGTTTTTCAACAAGGGCCTTGTAGGCCAAGAACATGTTAAATACTTCACTCTTAAGTTTTAGGAAATAAACCCAAGTGCATCTGGTGTAATCATCAATGAAAGTTAAGAAATATTTGAAACCAGAAAAGGAAGCAGATGGAAGAGGACCACACAAGTCACTATGCACAATCTCCAAGGGAATCGAGGAGTGCCAAGAGGCACGTTGGTCAAAACTGTCCTGATGATGTTTTTCGAATACACAACCGGAACAAACACCATCCCTGCAAGATACCATTGGAAGACCTATCACCATATTGTCTTTACATAGTTGTTGCAATGAGCGATAATTTAAGTGACCAAATCGTTCATGCCAAAGTTTGCTCAAGTTATCACTATGAGCAACAAAAATTGAAGGAAAAGGTGATGACCCAAAGTTGTTAAACTTGTACAACCTGGTAATATCATCAACAATTCCGGTAGCTAGGACTTGTTGAGGATCTTTAAAATCCTTGATTACAACTTGGTGAGGTGTAAACATTACAGTTTTACCTTCACCAGAATGAGTGATTTGATAGACTGATAACAAATTGCAGGAAATTCTTGGAACACATAGTACATCACCGAAATGACCATTATCTACTGAAACTGTTCCAACTCCTACAACACTTAGAGATCTATCATCACCAACAAATATTTGTTTGGTGTTATATTCATGCATAGTAGAAAAGATGGCTTGATCCTTAGCCATATGATAAGATGCTCCAAAATCAATGAGCCATTCATTTGAAGTAGAAGAAGAAAATGCATTATAAGAATAACCAAAAGCATAAAGTGCATGTCCATGAGAGGTAGATTCTGAAGGTGAATCTAGGCTGATGTGGTGCTTCTTCATTCCTGCTTCCAAGGCTGCCATCTTCTTGAAACACTTAGATTCATCATTATTATCTTTTCCACAATAGTTGTAATGACACTTAGTCTTCTTGCCTTCTGGCTTGGATCCTTTGTCATTTTTTAAAGAAGGAGTTGACTGAGAGGGTTTGGGACCCTTGTTTGACTTATTATTGCAAAAAAATTGTTTCTTGGGAGGCTTGGACTTTTCTTTCTGTTGGGACAATAAGCCTTTCCCAGATGTATCTGCATTGTTGATTATTCCAAGATGGATGAGCTTATCTTGCTCTCTAATCAAGGAATCACAAAAGAATTCAAGACTAGGCTCTTGATAGCTAGCTGCATTCAAGGATTCTTTCATGGAGTAAAATGTAGATACAAAAACAGAAAATGTAGGTCCAAGTTTTGAAAGAATATGATAAATGCATTGTTTGTCGTCCCTCTTAATATTACATTCTGCACATAAGAGTTTAAGAGTTTTGTACTTTGATAAATAATCTTGAATGCATAAAGAATCACTTGAATTTAAAGAAATCAACTTATTTTCGAGTTGATGAACTCGAATTTCATTGTGTTTACCAAACACAGATTCCAACTTATCCCAAGCAGCATCAGGTTCATCAATTCCAGATATGTGGAATCGCAAATCAGTAGAGATTGACATCTCAATCAATCCACGAGCTTTGTCACATCTATTTTTCCATTTGATTTTCTTATCAACATCAGTGGGTTCTGTTTCTTTCCCTGAGGTAATTCTCAAAAGTCCCCTACTTCGTAGAACATCCTCCATACGAGATTTCCATAAGAAATTGTTGGAACTGGTAAGTAGAATATCACAAGGGGCGGCCATATTTATAAATTAATGTCTGTAAAAGCAGAAACCAATAGTCTAGATGCGAAGAGCTCGAACAAATAGGAGGTTTAAAAAACAACGGCACTGAAAACTGACTTCGGATGATGAAGTTATGCTTGAACAAAGAAAATGTTGAAGATGTCCCCAATAATGACGTGGCACATAGAGAATGACCAGCTAAAAAAAATTACCCCCCTCTTCCTAAGATGAACCTTTGACAATCACTTTACAAGAAAGTTGCTTTAAGTGAATCACTTTTATAAAATCAGTGATTTCACTTTTACAATGATGTTACTTTTAAATAGTACAACAATAAAAAAGAACTTAAGTAACTCACTTTTTATTTTTATTTTTCATTATTTAAGTGAGATGCACTTTTACAATAAAGTAACTTGAAAATAGAAATTGCATGCATTTTTTCTTTAAAAAGTAACTTTCTAAGACTTGAACTCAAGACCTAATAAGGAATAAAACAACTTTGAACCAAGTGAGCTAGATTAAAAGATATGTAAAATATAGGAATGGGAATGAGGAAGGGTTTTTTCTTTTTTTCTTTTTTACTCTTCTTGCTCGGTTTCCGTGCTTACCTTTTTTCCTGCAAATCACACCATAAACCAAAACACAAAAAACTTTTCCACACTTGTGGGGTTATATTTCGTTAGCTTGCCTAGAAATTTTACGTTTTCTCTCTATTTCTGATTTGTCGAGATCGCACAAGGTGCACGGCAAAGAGCATACGTAGCCGAGAAAAACCCTTTCCCTGAGATCACACAAGGTGCATGGAAAAGAGCATACGCAGACAGGGAAAGAAACAATTCGAAACTAAAAAAAATCTAATAGTAAAAACTGATAAAATATGAGATATTTTTTCTTTTAAACCACAAAATAAAAAAATGCGTCACTGTAACATTATACCTTCAAATCTGATGAAATACGCATTTCTGAAGCAACCGGGAACCATTTTCTATCAAACGAAAACTATTTTCCAGTGGAAATGGCACTCTTGACGCAATTGAACACCTCCCATAGCCCAGAAATGTACAGAAATACCAGAACCAGAAACCCTTTCAAGTTTGGGCAACAACAGTTCATGATCTAGATCATAATCGGAAGCGGCTCTTCATAAAAGCTCTGATACCATGTTCGGGTACACAGGGTACTCCCAAAAGACTGAACACCTAGAGCGACCACTTCACACAAATAGATCACAGATCGATACACTAATGTTTTGACATGGTTTAAACCCTCGTGAGGGAAACACTCCATGGCCCCGGCCAAATAGCTTCTACGGGACAATTTATTATGCAAAGAAAGAAAGTTACAAATGAGCTTCTCATAATCGATCAACTTTCCAATGACTCTCCATGCTCTTTAAATAGAGATCATGGACCAATCGGGTGTTAAGCCAAGGATCAAGGGTAGGCATGATCTAAGAGAAGTTGAGCCGTCGGATCACTCTATGTCAGGAACATATCATGACCATCGGATTAAGCATTTACAAATGCATACTAAAGAAACACACTTTTCCTAATGGATATATTACACAAGTTGATCTTAACTAACTCCTAAGTGTCTAAATATCCTAACAATGGTATCTAGAGAATCCATCGGTGAAGGAGTAGGCCTCATTTCCTCCAACATTGTCTAGTACTTCATTTGTGAATGGAGTAGGAAATGGATCGTGTAGTGATGCATCATTGAGCTTCTTGAGGTCTACGCAGATTTTGATTTCCCCTTTTGTTTTCTTATCTTGGATAACCATAGGGCTTATCCATTTTGATTCTTCTACTGGCTCGATGATTCCTACATCCAGCATCTTATCGAGCTCTGCCTTTACTCTTTCCTTGTATTTGGGGTTCAGTTGATAAGGTCTTTTTTTAATGGGATTCGCATCTAACTTGAGAGGTATCTTCATTACTTCCAAGTCACTCAAAATTCCTTTCATTTCGAAGAACTTTGTTGGAAACAAATCCTCATATTCACGCAGAAGGTCTGCGACCATTTCTTCATCCCAATAATCCCCAATAGATGCGAACTTTGGTTCTTCACTTGTGCCAATGTTAACTTTTATTGTTTTGACATGGCCACTCATATCTAGAATTTATAATGGTGGTCCTTCTACATTGCACGCTCCTTCCGACTATGGTATATTGATATTACGCGGATCCTCATCATCGCTTTCCTCTTCATCTTCTTCATTTGCAGTGATGTTATAAAATTCAAGGGCATGTTCTAGCTATCTTTCCCATTTTGGTTGCTGATCAACAGGTATCTGTATGTCTTCAAATATCTTCACTTTGATAATCTGCAGAGCCTCATTTATGTTCGGGCAGTCATCTTCGAAGTTGAAAGTTCTTTAGAATTTCGCAGTCATGATAGACCAGTCTATCGTTCCTCTACAAATCTCTACGTCTGTATACCAATTCTTTCTGATTTGCTCTAAGGTGTGTACAAACAGATGGACCCACTCTACTTGAGTTCTATGTTCCCATGTTTTTGAACAAATATCGATGTGATCTCTTGGATTCGTTTGTCGATTATACTTTACTAGTGTCAATGCAACTTGCTCCGTGAATCTGAGTTCCTTCATGTGCTTGCACTGTTCCCATGTTTTTATATTGTCCTTATGCGAGGCCCACCATCTAGCAAGTGTAGCATGCAATGATGAATCTAATGCTGACAACTTTTATTCATCTAGAATCACAGTATATTCTTGACAAAATGCATTAATGCTACTCAAGCCATCATAGGCAGGGATTGGACTTACCTCTACTCCAACCTAGGCTAGTGATTTTGTGCACTATGCACATCGCCTGGAAGATACTTCGTGCGTTATGCATTTCCAATTCTCCAATATTGCATCAGAGTCTAATATGCAAGAGTTGTCACTGCGCCAACTAAGGGTTCCATCATCCGTCAGATTGATGTAGTTGGCCTGATTTGCTGTCATCTTGTAGATGTGATCAAGGTCTTGTACTCTGCATTCTTCTTGTATTAGTTCACTATACCTTGGTCCTTGTGAAGGGTCCAAGGGTGCGATGAACCTGATATATTCCCCTTCAAATATCATCTTTTTTCTTTTCATATTGATAATCATGAGGCTATCCATCGCCCAGCCTATCCCCAGTAATATTGGATATGGGTTACTGTCATCGATGATCTCAATAACCTCAAATTCCACTGAACTTATTACTTCATCAATGTCCACAACTACATTCGAGAGTCTTCCAAAGGGAATAACTTTATGCTGATTAGCTAGTCTTAATTGGATAGGTGACCATGATAACCTTGGTTTCCCCATCTATTCCCATGTCTACTTGGTCAATACATTCATTTATGATCCCAAGTCAAGGATAATCTGGTCCATTTCATAGTCTCCAATCTGTGCACTTAGCCTCATTTCTCGGTTTGGTCTCTTATGACTTTTTATATGGTGAACTGCACTATAAATAGTACTCATGCAACTATGTTGTTCATAGTGCTTTAGTAAGTTTTGCATTTCTACTAAGGCATTTTATTTTTTCAGTAACTTCATACAGCTCCATAAGAACTATGCAACATAAGTCATTGGTTCTACTGCGGTACATGTTTTATCATATGCTACTGGCATATCCTTCGTATGCATTATTTAACTTTGCAGTTTAATTCTTTGTTTCACGGGTTCTGGTTCTTTGAAGGTCTCCCTTGCTTCTGCGAAGACTTCTCTGTTTCCATCTAGATTGAAAGCAGGTGCTTTCCCAATTGCTTTTCTTATCCAAGACCCTTCAATAGGATTTTGCTTAGTTTGATGATTATCAGAAGTCGAAGCTTCTACTCTTTGATGCTTGTGGTAGCTCCACTTCACGTCACAGCATTAATATTACAATATGTATTTCTTCTCTCAGCTGCGATCATCTGAACGTTCGGGTTCTTCCCTTCTTGTCTTCTTTCTTGCATCTTCACTTGCAAAACTGGGCATGCCTCAATGGAATGGTCAAAAGACTTATAATATTTACATGTAGTACAAGGATTGGTGCAGTCTCTAGATAGATGGATAGGCTGACCATAGTTATAGCATATTATCTGATCTCTTCCTCTTCCTCTAAATCCACCACGTTCTCTATATGCGTCGTGATTATACTGTGCATTCTCATTGTGATGCAGTGTTTATTATTGAACTCTATAAGCATCATGCTTCCTTTCTATCATTAGTTCATATGCTCTACAGTTGATATCATCATGGCCAACTGACTTGGATAATGTGCAATATAGATTCTTAGGGGTTTGCACATATTTCTGAATCAAATAACAATCTTTTGATCGATGTCCTCTACATTGACAGATTTCACACCATGGTCCTTGTTGCTGATTTAATGGGTTTGGATATCCGTTGTTAATATAGTCTTTAAAGACCAGATAGTGTTCTTTGGAGTGACCTTCTCCCTTGCACTTTGTGAACCAAACCTCTTCTCTGGTTTCTTTCCCTTTCTTCATGTCTTGGAGTTGTAATGTCAGGTTCGCTAGCTAGGTATGGATCTGAATCATCCCTTGGCTAGTCTCTTCTATTAGTGAAGCCTCTCGTTTCATTGCAATCTCAAGATCTTCTGTTTGCGAAGCAACCTTCTGTTCCATCAATGACAATTTGATGTGCGGCAACATCACAGCTATGAACCACTCTTGGGGCTATTGCGGTGCTATGTCAAAGCTTACTTGGTATAACAATGCTTTGAACTTCTGGTCAAATTCCCATACTAACTCAGTCGTTTTCTTCTTAATGTCTTTTAGTTATTTGATACACTATGACTCAGACTTAGGTTTCTTGAATTCTCTTAGGAGCGCAGGCTTGATATCCATTAGGTTCCTATTGTGTCCAACATAATATTTCATAAACCAATTCAAGGCTCTCTCCCTGAATGTAGTGACGAGTTGTGCTTGCTTAACAACAAAATCCTGGAGTTGTTTGACGTTCCATGCGGATTCACAGAGAAACCAGTGTTTCTCAGGGTCTTCTAGACCCGTTCCTTTGAATATCGACAGTTTGATATTGTGTCACGTCCCCTCCCATCATTCCAAACCACAGAGGGAACATGACTATAGCATGGGGGTGTCTGATTCTTCCCCAAAGCCATAATACTGAATTTTACCACTAAAATAAAATGCATACTGAAATTACACAGCAAAATTAAAACATATTTGCACACACACAAATGGTAATGCATCAACATATCTATCACAAGCAGAGTATGATTCAACATGCATGGAATCAATCTCGTTCCAATGCTATGCAGAGATTTCATATCAACCATATTAAGATAACCATTTCAATCCATTAACATGAATAATTATCATTCAGAATTAACAAGTTGCAGAACACATAATGCATACAATTTAAACCATAGAGAACACTTATCTTCGAGGTGAAGTTGTCCAAACAACTGGCTATGTGAGAGCAACGTTACACCCAACAATAGATCTTTGTCTAGCCTATATTCTTCCAGCTGAAAGATCACCCCCAAGTTGGGTTGTGTATCCACTAAGGAGGAACTAAACAAGCTCACTCATAGTCATGGTTTCACTCAAACAGTCATGCTAAGTCAACACACAATTGGGCTTATCAAGCATGCAATAACCAAAGGAGGAGAATGCTAAGCCAATGAGCTCAACCCCAGAGCTACGTGCATCTCAAATGAGCTCAACAGTCATGGCACCCACAATACCTACCTCACCCAACACAAGGAAGGTCCCCTTCTCTGTTGCACAGTCCATCAGGCGTTCCTTCCCTCCAATGCTATTCTGGATGGGAATAGAAAGGTCCAGTTGCGAATTCCTTGAGATTCCATCCTTCACTGGGTTTATCAAGCAAACCCAACCTCTTTTCAGTCATTCACACTTGGATTTCTCACAATTCTATCATCAAATAACTCAATCCCGTCATTGGATTTTTGGTCTATAAAAACTGGGCTTTCCAATGGATTTCGGGGTATCTAATACTCTCAATTTTTCCCCAAGGTTCATATCTATGGATCCCCCATTGGATTTCACTGTCAATACCAAATTCTGGGCATTTATGGCACTTCAAAATGTGGGTTCTTGCAAAGTTGCGGTTTTTGTTTTTTCTTACTACTGGGCATGTGTAATGGATGAAAACTGAAGCTTAGATGTTCCACAATGGAATGGGAATGAGGAAAAATGAATTCCCATGAGGTAGAGTGACTTGTGGGTCAAGAAAACAAATCCCATACCTTCCATACGAATTTATGGGATGCCCATGCTCCATTGAATCCATGGACTGAATTCTTCAACAACTTTCTTACACAGAATTAAATGTCAGCAAAGGAAGTCAAATGGGTTCTCAAGATGACATTTGATAGCTTATGGTTCAACCCCACAACCCCCTCACCACTCCCTAGTGAAATACACATGGCCCCCTCTGATTAGTTGCTTCCATATCCAGTTTTGGTATTTTATTGCAATATTAATATTTACATCAAATTGCAATGTTTCATGGCTTAATAGCACATGGGTAGTAAAATATCAAATACTTGCCTCTCTAAATATAATCCGATCATACACTAGTGGGGCCATGGCCTTGATCTCCATGCTAGGAAGACATATTTCGCATGTACACAATATTTACATTAAAAGCCAATATATCATAACAGTCAAAATTGGGGTATTACATTCCCCTCCCCCTTAAAACAACACCGTCCTTGGTATTCTCAAAACTGAACAAAAATGGGAATGCCTCTCTCATGGCATCCTCTAGCTCCCATGTATCCTCATCTGAGCTAAGGTGCTCCCATTGGACCTTTACCTGCCTAATGGATCTGTTATGGAGTAAAGTGACCTTCTTGTCGAGGATGCACATAGGATCTACTTGGAACTCTCCCTCGGATTCCACCTGTATCACATTCCAACCAATCATATGATTAGGATCATGTACATACTTCTTAAGCAAAGATACATGGAAAAAATTATGAGTTCTTATGTTAGCAGGAAATGCAATTCTATATGCAACTGGCCCTATCCTATCAAGGAATTCAAATGGCCCACAATATCTTGGTGCCAACTTGGCACAACTCCCCAACTTGAGAGAACTTTTCCTTGGTCTCACTCTCAAATAAACATGGTCCCCAATCTGAAATTCCTTATGCACTCTTTCCAAATCTGCATAACTATTTTGCTTGTCCTGAGCTACCTTTAAATTCTGCATGATCTTAACAACTTCCTGTTCCATTTCCTTAATCATCTCTTGACCAAGTGTTACCCTGTTCACCGGACTATCCCAATTCACTAGAGTCCTGCATCATTTTCCATACAATGCCTCAAATGGACGCATTCCCAAAGATGCATGATGTCTATTATTGTATGCAAATTCTACAAAGTGTAGGTAATATTCCCACTTGGATGGTTTATCTATCGCATACATTCTCAGCATGTCTTAAAGAACCTGATTCACCCTCTCAGTTTGGCCATTTGTTTGAGGATGATATGCTGTACCAAAATTCAATCTATTTCCCAATTCCTGAAACAATCCTTTCCAGAAATTGGAAGTGAACTTTGTATCACGATCATAAATTATTGCCTTGGGAAATCCATGAAATCTGAATATCTCTCTCATGAAGATATTTGCAATGTCATTAGCCTTGTGCGTGGTGTTGGAGGGGACCCTCTGCTTGAATACAACATTTGGCGCCATTGTCAAGGACCCTTCGGGCTCGGGCTCCTTAGTTGTCATTAGTTACTTATGTAATAGTCTAGTTAAAGAAGCAGTTGGAGTGGGTGCAACCGCTCCAACCACATGTAAGATGTATAAACATACCTATCAAAGATGAATAAGATAGCTGAATGCATTCCGCTCACCCCTGGTCTTGATTATATATCTGTGTGTGCTTATACTCTCTGCTTGAATACAACATCTGGAACCATTGTCGGGGACCCTTCGAGCTCCTTGGTTGTCATTAGTTACTTATGTAATAGTCTAGTAATAGAGATATTGGAGGGGACCCTTCGGGCTCCTTAGTTGTCATTAGTTACTTATATAATAGTATAGTTAAAGAAGAAGTTGGAGCGGGTGCAACCGCTCCAACCACATGTAAGATGTATAAATATACCTATGAAAGATGAATAAGATAGATGAATTCATTACACTCATCCCTTGTCTTGATTATATCTCTATGTGTGCTCATACTCTCTGCCTGAATACAACATATGTCACCGTTTCTGGGGACCCTTCGGGCTCCTTAGTTGTCATTAGTTACTTATGTAATAGTCTAGTAATAGAGATGTTGGAGGGGACCCTTCATTCTCCTTAGTTGTCATTAGTTACTTATGTAATAGTCTAGTTAAAGAAGCAGTTGGAGTAGGTGAAACCGTTCCAACCACATGTAAGATGTATAAATATACCTATCAAAGATGAATAAGATAGCTGAATGCATTCTGCTCATCCCTTGTCTTGATTATATCTTTGTGTGTGCTTATACTCTCTGCTTGAATACAACATCTGGCATCGTTGTCGAGGATCCTTCGGGCTCCTTAGTTGTCATTAGTTACTTATGTAATAGTCTAGTAATAGAGATGTTGGAGGGGACCCTTCGGGCTCCTTAGTTGTCATTAGTTATTTATGTAATAGTCTAGTTAAAGAAGCAGTTGGAGCAGGTGCAACCGCTCCAACCACATGTAAGATTTATAAATATACCTATCAAAGATGAATAAGATAGCTTAATGCATTCTGCTCATCCCTTGTCTTGATTATATCTCTGTGTCTGCTTATACTCTCTGCTTGAAGACAACATCTAGCGCCCTTTCCGTTCTCTTTTGGCTGGGTGAAAGCAGCAGCAAAAGAGGAGCGGTTCGAACTTGAAGGAGATTGTGAGGAGAAAGAACCCTGCAAGAAATGCTTAGAAATGGTGATGCTGCATGATGTTTCTTAGACAAGTAAAGAATGCCATGCATTGACAAGAAATTTTTGCAAAAAGAATTATTTGGCACGAAGCAATGGACACGTAAAGAACCTGCAAAAAAGTATGCTCGAAAAAGTATTAAAGTTGACCAATATGCTTAGCAGACTCTGGACTAAGTTTTTGACATGTGAATATCTCGACTGAGAAGAATGATGTCTGTCTGTTTGTGGAAGAAATGGTTAGCCTGCACCTATGAGAGGAAAGAACGTTAAAGATATGTGTAACTACCTTCAAAGAAGTGACTGCTGATAGAATATTCGGTCCATGCAAATCATCGACCACCTACTCGACTCCCTCAAGAAAAAATATTGTTGGCCGACTGCAGGGTTCATGAATGAAGGACGAAGAAAAAATTCAATAGAGAGCGCACGCAAACATAGATCAGTGCATCAGTGCATAGAGGAAGTAGGATGCCCTATCTGCCAGCATTCAACCTACGGACTAATGGTTTTTGAATATTGTAACTTCTAAGAATATTATATTTGTACATTATTATTCCAGAGATGTTTCATCCCTCCGAGGTGATTCTATTATGTATCCGGAGATGTTTATTCCTCCGATAGTTTGTGGTAACTAGGGTTCTAGACCCACCATGTGGGGTTCGGCCCTGAGTTTATATTTTAGGGGTTATTAGACTTCTCTAGGAGAGGTCGGCCCCATTAGGGTTTTTGGTCAGTCGGGAACTAGTATAAATAGAGGAGAAGAGCTCCTCATTTGACACACTTCCACAACTCATAAAGTAGCGCACTTGTGTCTGGGAGGTCTGCATAGGAGTTAGAGAAGGAGGTTAAGTCTTGGAGCACATCTTGTATTTTGGTTGATCATCTTATTGAGGAAAGCTTTACTGGGTTTTCTACCACATGAGGGTTTCCCAAGGTAAATTATGTGTCTATCTTGTGATTATGTTTCTTTCAATGATCTTGCTAGTCTATTTGGTTTAAACTTAACATCGTATCAGAGCTAGCCTGAATAGAACATCTTTCACAAGGTATTTCTCTCTCTCTCCCAAAACTAGGGTTTCTGCAAAATTTAGTATTTTTGGATTTTGGTTGCATGGATGAATAGTCCTTCTAACGATCTATCTTTTGAGACTTGGATTGAGGTTTTTGGTTGGGTAGAACTCCGGGAAATTCAAACCCTAGTTTTACCAAAAGTGCGATAAACCAGAAATTCTGTTGTAGATCCGGAAAAGTGAAAAGTTAAAATTTATGGGTAAGTACTACTCTATCTCTTATCTCTTGGAATCCCCCAAGAGAAGATGGCTCCAAGCACTAAGCTTGAAGACAAGCTAGAAGGTATAGAGAATTTTCGGGCATGGAAATACAGAATTGGTCTCATTCTTGAAGAGAATGATCTTGCTCATTATATGAAGGATGAAGTTGCAGAACCTGAAGGAGATGAAGCCAAAGAGAAGCATAGGAAGGATTTGATTAGGGAAAAGAGAGTCATAGTTGATTCTATTAAATACCACTTGATTCCCCAAGTGGCTTCCAAGAAGACTCCAAAGGAAATGTATGATTCCCTAGGAAGAATCTATGAAGGAAAGAACATCAATAGGAAGATGAACCTAAGGACTCAGTTGAAGAGTACCAAGATGCACAAAGGAGAATCCATTCAATACTACTTCTCAAGGGTCTCCCAAATCAAGGAGCAACTAGATTCCATTGGTGATACTCTTGATGAAGATGAACTTGTGATGATTGTTCTAAATGGTCTCACTAGACCTTGGGAGTCATTCATACAAACTATGTGTGCCAGAAAAGAAAGTATAAAGTTTGATATAGTATGGGAGGATTGTGTTCAAGAAGAGGCTAGGGTAGCCAACAGAGAAGCCCTTCTCAAAGAGGATGACCAAGCCTTGGCCACCCACACCAAAAGAGGAAGAAGGGGTCACTTCAAGAAAGTGAACCACAAAAAGTCTCAACCCTCTCATAGATTCAAAAGGAAAGGAGGAACAAACTCGGAAAGAGACCTCTCCACAGTCCAATGTTATAATTGTCTTAAACTAGGACATTATGCTAGAGACTGTACTTTACTAGAAAAGAAGAAGAAGAAGTTTGTTCACAAAAGACATCATGCACATATGGCATAAGATGATAGTGAAGAAGAAGTAGAAGAAGAAGAAGAAGAATAAGAAGAGGAAAGGCCTCGAAGGAAAAGATCTAAAGTAAAGAAAGAAGATCCAGAAGAATATGTCCTATTTTCTACACTCTCTGGATCTATGTCTCCTAGAGAAGATACATGGCTCATTGATAGTGGTGCTTCAAAGCACATGACAGGTAAAAAGAAAACTCTCTCAAGACTTGAAGAAAAGACTTCACCACAAAAGCTATCTCTAGGAGATGATTATCAATATCCCATCAAGGGAATTGGTGAAGCAAGCTACAAGCTTGATTCTGGAACACCCTTGAAAATGAAAGAAATTTTATATGTACCAGGTTTCAAGAAGAACCTACTCTCTATCTCAGCACTAGATAAGAAAGGTTTTAGAGTGGCTTTCATAGATGTACAAGTACTCATGTGGCCCAAAGGAAAATCAATTGAAGATGTAGTTGTCATTGGTGAAGAACAAGGAGGTCTCTATAAGATCAAGGGTCATCCAGAAGTTGCCCTTGCTCGTGAAACCTCTAGTCCCAGTGAGCTGTGGCATAGAAGATTAGCTCACATTAACTACAAAGCCTTACCCTATATAAGCAAGGTGTTCATAGGATTACCAGATTTTAAGGTTGATCATAATGGCGCATGTAAAGGATGTGAGAAAGGGAAGAATGTCAAGAACCCTTTTCCAAAGAGTGAAACAAAGACTAAGAACATTTTGGAGTTAATACACTCAAATGTATGTGGACCAATTCCCACCACTTCCCTAAGTGGGTTTGAATACTATCTCTCATTCATTGATGACTATTCAAGGAAGACTTGGATATACTTTCTAAAAGGTAAGAATGAAGTCTTTGGAAAATTCAAAGAGTTCAAGGCCCTAATAGAAAATCTCTCAGAAAAGAAAATCAAGATTCTCAAAACAGATAATGGTGGAGAATATACTTCAAAGGACTTTGAATACTTTTGTAAGAAGCTGGAATCAAGAGGGAACTAACCACTCCCTACAATCCCCAACAAAATGGGGTTGTTGAAAGGAAGAATAGAACCATCATGGAAGCTGTAAAGACTATGATACATGACCAAGATCTACCCATGTATCTATGAGTTGAAGTAGCTAGGACAACAGTCTATGTGCAAAATAGACTATCCCATAGTGTTCTTGAATTCAAAACTCCAAAAGAAGTGTTCATAGGAAAGAAGCCTGAGGTAATTCATCTCAAAATATTTGGGTGTCCTGTGTACATTCACATTCCAAAAGAAAAGAGAACCAAGTTGGATCCTTCTGGTAAGAAGGGAATATTTTTTGGATATTGTGAATCATCCAAAGCATTCAGAATTTACATACCATGTTTTCATCATATAGAAATAAGTAGAGATGTAACATTTGATGAAGAAGCAGCTCTCAAGAAATCCAGGAAGTGCCAACTTGAAGAAATATATGAAGAGGATACATCTCCTAGAATCACAGAGGCTGTGCCCATCCTTGAAGATGATTCACCAGAGGATCATGACATGTTGGAACCATAAGAACCCCCTATTACAGACTTATCTAGGAAAAGAAGGCCAGCATGGGCTAGAGACATTATTCAAGGAGCCGAAAGATATGGAGCTCCTGAAGGCTCCACTAGAGAAAGAAAGAAACCAAAGCTAGTGTCCAACTATATGGCCTTGATGTGTGATCTTGTGGATCAACAACCTACTAGCTATGAAGAGGTAGCTCAGAAGAAAGAATGGGTAGAAGCAATGACAGAAGAATATCAGTCAATAATGAAAAATGATGTTTGGGATAAGTTCCCAAACCAAAAGATAAATGTGTGGTTTCTTCCAAATGGAATTTCAAGATAAAACATGCTACAGATGGTAGCATTGAAAAATAAAAGGCAAGATTTGTAGCCATAGGATTCTCTCATAAAGAGGGAATTGACTATGAAGAAACATTTGCACCAGTTGCTAGGTATACTTCAATTAGAACTATCATGGCACTTGCATCTATGATGAAGTGGAAATTACACCAAATGGATGTTAAGACAACTTTTCTGAATGGTGTAATTGAAGAAGAAGTGTACATATATCAACCACAAGGGTTTGAGGTTAAAGATGGGAGAACTCATGTATGCAAATTGAAAAAGGCATTATATGGATTGAAGCAAGCTCCCAGAGCTTGGTATGGAAGGATTGACAATTTATTAACAAGCATGGGCTTTACCAAGAGTAAAGCTGGCCCTAATCTTTATCTCAAAGTGATGGATGATGAACCAGTTATACTGTTGTTATATGTAGATGATATATTTCTAACCAGAAATGAGAAACAAATTACTGAATGCAAGAAGAAGCTTTCTTCAGAATTCAAGATGAAAGATCTTGGATTAATGCACTACTTCTTAGGTCTAGAAGTATGGCAAGAACCAAAAGGAATCTTTCTAAATCAAGGTAAGTATGCTATGGAGATTCTAAAAAGATTTGATATGTTGGACTGTAAATCCATGGCCACTCCCATGGACTCCAACTTGAATTTATTAGTTAATGACTCATCAGATTTATTGGACTTAACTCTATATAGACAAATCATTGAGTCATTGATGTATTTAACAAATACTAGGCCAGATATATGCTTTGTTGTAAACACCCTCAGTCAATATCTAGTAGAACCTAGAAAGGTTCACTTAATAGCTGCAAAGCATGTAATGAGGTACCTAAAGGGTACATTAGATTTTGGTCTATATTATCTTGGAGATCATGAACTTAGATTACATGGTTACTCAGATTCTGATTGGGCAGGAAGTGTCTCAGATAGAAAGAGTACATCAGGTGGATGTTATGGTCTTGGATCTGCCATGATCTCATGATTCAGCAAGAAACAATCTAGTGTGGCTCTCAGTACTGCTGAAGAAGAATATATAGCTTCCTGCTCTGCAAGTTGTGAAGTAGTGTGGCATCGAAAACTATTATTTGGAGCGTTTGACTTAGAAATGGATCCCACTGTGATCATGTGTGACAATCAAAGCTGTATTAAAATGACATAAAATCTTGTATTCCACGATAAGTCAAAACACATAGAGATCCGATACTTTTATATACGAGATATGGTGCAGAGAGGAGCTATCAAGATCGAGTATGTGAGCATTGAGGATTGAATTGCTAATATCTTGACCAAACCTCTGTCTCGAGTGAAATTTGAATACCTCCGAGACAAGCTTGGTGTAGTTCAAAAGGACCCTCCTCGAAAGGGGGAGTACTATAGTCACTGATGATGAGATTGTCTCATCGACAGCAAGGTAGATGATGTGGATACATGTTTACTACACTTGGATACTTAGATTATTTAGATTTAGGACTCTTATGCTTAGAATACTTATTTTACTTGTTTTTACTTTTGATGATATGTGTATTGGTGAGAATACATGCTTTTGATGATATATGTATTGGTGAGGATACATGTTTTGATGATATATATATTGGTGAGGATACATGCTTTTGGTGATATATGTATTGGTGAGGATACATGTTTTGATGATATATGTATTGGTGAGGATACATGCTTTTTGATGATATATGTATTGATGAGAATACTTGTACTGTTACATATTGATGTATTGATGAGAGTACTTGTATTGATGTATTGATGAGAATACATGTATTTGTATGGATGATGATACTTGTACCTGTATTGATGAGGATACATGTGAGGATTGCATCATCCTTGAACACGTGTTCTAAAGAGAGCCGTAGACGTATGTGTTCGAGAATGAAGTCCTTGGTGGACATGTGAGGATTGGATCATCCTTGGATTTCAGTCCTAAAGTGAGCTGTAGACAAATGTCTCCGAGAAAGAAGAGGGATTGCATCATCCTTGAACACATGTTCTAAAGAGAGCCGTAGACGTATGTCTTCGATAATGAAGTCCTTGGTGGACATGTGAGGACTAGATCATCCTTGGACTTCAGTCCTAAAGAGAGCCGTAGACATGATGTCTCCGAGAATGAAGTCCTGAATGAACAGGTAGGGGATTGCATCTTCCCCAGACTTCGGTCCCAGAATTGATCTGTAGACATGATGTCTCCGAGAATGAAGTCCTGAATGAACAGGTAGGGGATTGCATCTTCCCCGGACTTCGGTCCCAGAACTGAGCCGTAGACTGATGTCTCCGAGAATTGAAGATAGGACTGCATCATTCCTGGACCTCGGTTCAAAATGTACATGAGGACTGGATCGTCCATGAACTGGGTTCAAAATGTACGTGAGGACTGCATGGTCCATGAACTGGGTTCAAAATGTATGTGAGGAATGCATCGTCCATGAACTGGGTTCAAAATGTACGTGAGGATTGCATCATCCATGATCTAGGTTCAAAATGTATGTGATGGGATTGCATCATCCCTAGACATGAGACTTGTCTTAAAGGTACATGAGAGGACTACATCGTCCATGAATTGGGTTCAAAATGTACGTGATGGGATTGCATCGTCCCTAGACATGAGACTTGTCTTAAAGGTACGTGAGAGGACTGCATCGTTCATGAACTGGGTTCAAAATGTACGTGATGGGATTGCATTGTCCCTAGACATGAGACTTGTCTTAAAGTGATAAGGACTGATCATCCTGGAACTTGATCTGGATTGTACCATCCATGGACCTATGTCCTAAAGAGAGTGGGATTGATCATCCTATAATATGATCATGTGTATTGCAAAGTATGCTACGCAGATGATCTAGATGTTGTAGATCGAGATCATCCAGATGTTGTAGATCGAGATGATCCAGATGCTGTAGATCGAGATGATCTAGATGCTGTAGATCGAGATGATCTAGATGTTGTAGATCGAGATGATCCAGATACTATAGATCGAATGCTAATGATCGTATGATGACAATGCTGATGATCGTGTGATGACAATGATGTTGATGTTCCAGTAACTGGTTGAGTTACTGATGATGATGTATTGAAGAAAGCTTCCGATGATTTATAGATGTATCATGTATGATGTAGTTGATGACTCCTTGCTCCTGCCGATGTTGTTATTGTTGATGTATATGTAACTTCGGAATGTATTTCACATATATGTATATTGTATTCCTATAGAGATGTTATTATTCCTCTATATAGAAGTGTCGTCATTTATATTGTAAGTGTCGTAACTTATACTTGATGGGTTATTAGACCACCTTGTTGGGGTCGGCCCTGTATAAGTCATATGGGTCAAAGGGTTATTAGACCACCCTATTGGGGGTCGTCCATGTGGGTCAAAGGGTTATTATACCACCCTAGTGGGGGTCGGCCCAGTCAGCATTATGTTAAGTGGTTAAGTTGAGGACGACCTAGTTGAGTAAAGGTCAAGTCAAGTTAGTGTATAAATAGAGAGTGTGTCTCTCTCATTTTACACATTCTATTCTCTCACTCACACTTGGGAGAGTGGCGCACTTGTGGAGGAGGAGGCTCTACTACTAGGAGAAGACTATCTCTTGTATTCTGGTTGTATCATTGCTCTATCTATCTCTGAGGAAGTTATTGGGGTTTTTCACCTTTATGGTTTTCCCCAAGTAAAATCTCTGTCTCTTGTGTGCTTGCATTATTGTGTGCTTGCATTATTGTGTCCATGATTAATATGTTGTAGATATGTTGTACATGTTGTTCTCTCAGTTAAGATCCTAGATCAGATTGAAGTAAATTCTGAAAATTTAACATGGTATCAAAGCTAGCCTGAAAGAAGGCATGATATGGCATATATGACACTTGTTGCACATACGATGCTAGGGCTTGATATAGCAAAAACCAGTCATCGTAGCACTTTCGCTATAACTCCATTTTGACAAAGTTTTCAGATCTGAAACTTTTACAGGTCGAAGATCAGATCCCCAAGTACCTTGTGTCCAAAGTCCAACCTCTAATTCGTTGTACTTTGTGATTTATGATCTGTACAATATAGGGTTTCTGCCTCTTCCATATCTAAGTCAAAATCAAGTGACCTTGGGAAAAATGTCATAACCTAGGCTAGGAAGCTCCAAATGAAATTGTGTAAAAGGTGACAGGTACTACATAGATGGTACTATCGCAAGAAAAATTTTCAGAGGCCGAAGTTGAACCAGTGACACGTGGCACTCCGTACAAGGTCTCTCTCCTGTATTATCCCATAAATAGGTCACGTTGCGACATTGGGAATAATTCTCTCTCAGAGAATCCAATTGAGGTCACACCTATCAGGATGGAAAGATAATAGGTCAGGATATCTCAGAAAAAAATTTCAGAGGCCGAAGTTGAACCAGTGACACGTGGCACACCGTACAAGTTCGCTCTCCTGTATTGTCCCATAAACAGGTCACATTGTGACACTTGGCATAACTCTCTCTCAAAAAATCCAATTGAGGTCAGACCTTCGGAATGGAAAGATACCAGGTCGGGCTATCTCAAGAAAATATTTCAGACCCTGTGGATCGAAAAGTTCAGAGTTACATCAGAAAAAATCAGGTACATATTTCTATCAAATCAGAATTATTTTTGAGCACCTTCATTCATGGCTTTCGGAATTTAGGGCTTCAGAGAAAGTTGGAATTTTTGTAATCAGAGACCACGGCTGAATGCAACTCATCAAAATCAAAATTTAGAGACCAATATCAGAATTTTTGGTTGGACAAAAGGCCGAGCTTGATCAGACCCTAGTTCGGGACTTTGATTAGAAAAGTGGAAAATTAGGGCTTCTGCAAAAATAGGAATTTTTGAAATCTGTGACCACGGCTGGAAGCTCCTCATAAAAATAGAAGCTTAGAGCTTTGGATCAAACCTTTTGATTGGGAAGAAGAGTGGGCTTCATCAAACCCTAGTTCGAGGTCACGTCTAGTGAATCTAAAAGTTTCAAAAGAAAAATTGAGTGAAACTTTGCAGTTTCCAAATTCTGAATATACCAGCTTGATTAGCTCGTCAAGGCGCATATTTTTATCCTTTCGTGTTAGGATATTTAGACACTTAGGAGTTAGTTAAGATCAACTTGTGTAATATATCCGTTAGGGATAGTGTGTTTCTTTAGTATGCATTTGTAAATACTTAATCCGACGGTCACGATATGTTTCCGACATAGAGTGATCCGACGGCTCAACTTCTCTTAGATCAAACCTAACCTTGATTCGTGGCTTAACACCTGATTGGTCCATGATCTCTATTTAAAGAGCATGGAGGGTCATTGTTTAGTTGATCGATTATGAGAAGCTCATTTGTAACTTTCTTTCTTTGCATAATAAATTGTCCCGTAGAAGCTATTTGGCCGGGGCCGTGGAGTGTTTCCCTCAAGAGGGTTTAAACCACGTCAAAACATCGATGTGTTGATCTGTGATCTGTTTATGTAAAGTGGTTGCTCTTGGTGTTCGGTCCTTTGGTAGTACTCTGTGTACCCGAACATGGTATCAGAGCTTTTATGAAGTGCCGCTTCCGGTTATGATCTAGATCTTGAACTATTTCCGGGCAAGCTAACAAGATCTAACTCCACAAGTGTGGAAAAGTTTTTTTTGTTTCGTTTTGTGGTCTGTTTTGCAGGAAAAAGGGCAAGCACGCAAACCGAGCAAGCAGAGTAAAAAAAAAAAAAAAAAAAAAAAAACCCTTCCTCATTCCCATATTTTACATACCTTTTAATCTAGCTCACTTGGTTCAAAGTTGCTTTATTCCTTAATAGGTCTTGAGTTCAAGTCTTAGGAAGTTGCTTTTAAAAGGAAAAGTGCATGCAATTTCTATTTTCAAGTTACTTTATTGTAAAAGTGCATCTCACTTAAATAATAAAAAATAAAAATACAAGTGAGTCACTTAAGTTTTTTTTATTGTTGCACTATTTAAAAGTAATATCATTGTAAAAGTGAAATCACTTATTTTACAAAAGTGGTTCACTTAAAGCAACTTTCTTGTAAAGTGATTGTCAAAAGGTTCATCTTGGGAAGAGGGGGGTTCTTTTTTTTTGCTGGACATTCTCTAGCTACCACGTCACTATTGGGGACATCTTCAACAATTTCTTTGTTCAAGCATAACTTCATCATACAGAGTCAGTTTTCAGTGCCGTTTTTTTTTAAACTGCCTATTTTTTCGAGCTCTTCACATCCAGACTATTGGTTGCTACTTTTATAGCCATTAATTTACAAATATGGCCGCCCATTGTGATATTCTACTTAACAGTTCCAACTATTTCTCATGGAAATCTCGTATGGAGGATGTTCTACGAAGTAGGGGACTTTTCAGAATTACAACAGGGAAAGAAGAAGAACCCACTGATGATGATAAGAAAATAAAATGGGCAAATAGATGTGATGAAGCTCGTGGATTGATTGGGATGTCAATCTCTACTGATTTGCGACTCCACATATCTGGAATTGATGAACCTAATACTGCTTGGGACAAGTTGGAAACCGTGTTTGATAAACACAATGAAATTCGAGGTCATCAACTCGAAAATGAGTTGATTTCTTTAAATCCAAGTGACTTTTCATGCATACAAGATTATTTATCTAAGTACAAAACTCTTAAGCTCTTATGTGCAGAATGTAAGATTGAGAGGGAAGACAAACAATGCATTTATCATATTCTTTCCAAACTTGGACCTGCATATTCTGTTTTTGTATCTACATTTTACCCCATGAAAGCATCATTGAATGCAGCTATCTATCAAGAGCCTAGTCTTGAATCCTTTTGTGATTCCTTGATTAGGGAACAAGATAAACTCATTCATCTTGGAATAATCAACAATGCAGATACATCTGGGAAAGCCTTATTGTCCCAACAGAAAGAAAAGTCCAAGCCTCCCAGAAACAAAATTTTCACAATAATAAGTCAAACAAGGGTCCAAAACCCTCTCAGTCAGCTCCTTCTTTAAAAAATGACAAAGGATCCAAGCCAAAAGGAAAGAAGACTGAGCGTCATTGCAACTATTGCGGGAAAGATAATCATGATGAATCTAAGTGTTTCAAGAAGATGGCAGCCTTGGAAGCAGCAATGATGAAGCACCACATCAGCCTAGATTCGCCTTCAGAATCTGTCTCTCATGGACATGCACTTTGTGCTTGTGGTTATTCTTATAATGCATCTTCTTCTTCTACTTCAAATGAATGGCTCATTGATTCTGGAGCATCTTATCATATGGCTAAGGATCAAGCCATATTTTCTACTATGCATGAATGTAACACCAAACAAATATTTGTTGGTGATGATAGATCTCTAAGTGTTGTAGGAGCTGGAACAGTTCCAGTAGAAAATGGTCATTTTAGTGATGTACTATGTGTTCCAAGAATTTCCTACAATTTGTTATCAGTCTATCAGATCACTCATTCTGGTGAAGGTAAAACTGTGACCTTTACACCTCACCAAGTTGTAATCAAGGATTTTAAAGATCCTCAACAGGTCTTAGCTACCGGAATTGTTGATGATATTACCAGGTTGTACAAGTTTAACAACTTTGGGTCATCACCTTTCCCTTCAGTTTTTGTTGCTCATAGTGATAACTTGAGCAAACTTTGGCATGAGTGATTTGGTCACTTAAATTATCGATCATTGCAACAACTATGTAAAGAAAATATGGTGATAGGTCTTCCGATGGTATCTTGCAGAGATGGTGTTTGCTCCGGTTGTGTACTCGGAAAACATCATCAGGACAGTTTTGAGAAACGTGCCTCTTGGCACGCCTCGGTTCCCTTGGAGCTTGTGCATAGTGACTTGTGTGGTCCTCTTCCATCTGCTTCCTTTTCTGGTTTCAAGTATTTCTTAATTTTCATTGATGATTACACCAGACGCACTTGGGTTTATTTCCTAAAACTTAAGAGAAAAGTATTTAACATGTTCTTGGCCTACAAGGCCCTTGTTGAAAAACAATATGGTCATCAAATTATTAAATTAAGATCTGACAATGGAGGAGAATATTTTAACAAACAGTTCACTACTTTCTGCACTGAACAAGGCATCCAACAACAGCACACTGTTCCATATACACCACAACAAAATGGTGTAGCTGAGCGGAAGAACCGCACTTTAAAAGAAATGGCTAATTGTATGATCCAATCTTAGGGACTAAGTCTTCAATTTTGGGCTGAAGCCATAAATTGTGCAAATTACATAGTTAATCGCACCCCCACAAAAGCATTACAAGGTATAACACTGGAAGAAGCATGGAGTAAAATTAAACCTGATGTAAGTCACTTTCGTGTGTTTGGTAGTGAAGCATGGGCTCACATTTCGGATGAAAAACGGAAAGCATTGCAGCCTAAAAGTGAAAAGTGCATATTTGTTGGATATTCTGAAGATGTAAAAGGTTATAAACTTCTTCAACCACATTCTCATGCTATAATCATTAGAAGAGATGTTAAATTTGATGAAAATCTCTTGGCCTGCGAGCCTAACTCGGCGATTGTGCCATCCTTGGCCTGTGAGCCTAATTCGGCGTTTGTGCCTTCTTCTTCTTCTTCCAACTTCCTTGACAGGTTTCCAACTCCAGTTTCTGATGATGATAGTGAGGATGAAAATCCACCTCCGCCTGCTCATGTTCCTCCAGTTGCACCAGCACAAGTGCTTCCTCGATGGGTCCGTTCAACATGTGAAGCAGCTGGTGATCTTGCCGGTGATCCTAGAGATCAACGTCGAACACGTTCTCAGTTTCAGCGAGCCTCTTCTCTTTTGGCTCAAGTTTCCGAGAATCATGATCCAGAAACTTTTGCAGAAGCTTCAGGGAATCCAGATTGGGATGCAGCCATGGATGAAGAATATCGTTCCTTAATGGCGAACGATACTTGGGATCTTGTACCTCTTCCAAAAGGAAGAAAACTTGTCAGATGTAAATGGGTCTACAGAACTAAGTATGCATCAGATGGAAGTGTTGAAAGACTTAAGGCAAGGTTAGTTGCCAAAGGTTTTTCTCAAGTTGAAGGGATTGACTACAATGAAACCTTTGCTCCCGTCGCCAAAATGAACTCCATCCGCCTTGTTCTTTCCCTTGCATCCTTACACAACTGGGAAGTCCATCAAATGGATGTCAAGTCTGCCTTCTTACATGGTGATTTACAGGAGGAAATTTACATGGAACAACCTCCTGGCTATGTTCAGAATAACTCTAGCCTTGTCTGTCGCCTTAAGAAATCCTTATATGGCCTTAAGCAAGCTCCTAGAGCTTGGTATGCCAAAATGGATAACTTTCTCCTTGACACTGGTTTTTCTAGATGCCATTCTAACCCCAATGTCTATACCAAGAAAGTAGGAAACCATCTCATCATACTTTTTCTATATGTTGATGACCTTATTCTTACTGGTAGTGACCCTAAGCTTATAACCCATGTGAAATCCAGTCTTAAACAAAATTTTGAAATGTCAAACTTAGGACATTTGCATTATTTTCTTGGTCTCCAAGTCCTGCAAACCAAAGAAGGAATATTTCTTTCTCAGTCTAAGTATGCTTGTGACCTTCTTCGACGCTTTCACATGGAAGATTGTACACCAGCCCCTTCTCCCTTCCAGTCTGGAGTCAAACTTTCTGCCACGTGTACTTCACCTGAAGTAGATGCCACCTTGTATCGTCAGCTTGTTGGTAGTCTTTTATACTTGACTCATTCCCGTCCTGACCTTTCCTTTGCCGTTGGTCGAGTTTCCCATTATATGCAGACACCTCATGAAAGTCACTGGAAAGCAGCTAAAAGAATACTTCGATATATTCGAGGTACAGTTCAGTTTGGGATTCATTATAGTATAGGGGGGAAACCTTTGTTGGTTGGTTTCACTGATTCAGATTGGGCTGGCGATCCTGATGATCGGAAGTCTCCTGCAGGTTATGTTTTCAGTCTGGTATCTGGACCTATTACTTGGGCTTGTAAGAAACAACAAGCTCTTGCTCTTTCTTTAGCAGAGGCAGAATATCGAGCAGCAGTTAATGCCAGTCAAGAAGCTTTATGGCTTCGACAGATCCTTTCAGAGTTTGGATTCAAGCAGCAGCAACCTACTCGACTTTGGTGCGACAATCAAAGTGCCATCAAGCTTGCCAAAGATCTAGTTCTACATCAACGCAGCAAACACATTGAGCTACATATGCACTTCATCAGAAATCTTGTTCATGATCGTGTTCTTGAAGTGCTCTTTAGCCCTACAGATGAGAAAGTTGCAGACATCTTCACCAAGTCTCTTACAGAAGCGAAGTTTTCTAAACTTCGATCTATGTTAGGAGTTCAGGAACTTGTCATTAAGGGGGGATAGGCTCTAATGCCTCCTTCCTTCTCCTAATAGTGTCACTTTGTAAATCCTTCAATCCTATCCCAAGTTGTTCTTAAGGGGGGATGTTAGGATATTTAGACACTTAGGAGTCAGTTAAGATCAACTTGTGTAATATATCCGTTAGGGATAGTGTGTTTCTTTAGTATGCATTTGTAAATACTTAATCCGACGGTCACGATATGTTTCCGACATAGAGTGATCCAACGGCTCAACTTCTCTTAGATCAAACCTAACCTTGATCTGTGGCTTAACACCCGATTGGTCCATGATCTCTATTTAAAGAGCATGGAGGGTCATTTTTTAGTTGATCGATTATGAGAAGCTCATTTGTGTAATGTCCCTTGATAGGAATTTTATTAAAATTGCAATTTTCCACTTTTTTTCCTTGGTTCAACCTTTGACTAGTTTCGATCTCTAGGTCCCAAATTTGCCCCAAATGATCCCAAATATTCTGAGAAGGTATATGAATGATATTAGAACATAAATATGTGTTTCAGGGATGCCTTTGTACCTTTAAAACACTTCTGCAAATACTCTTTCAATTCTGGTCAATGTAGGTAACTTTACTAGTGATTTCCCTTTGACTAGTATTGGTCTCTAAGTTTCAAATTGACTCCAAATGCCTTCAAATCTTCAAGGAAGGTTTATGAATGATATTAGGAATTGAATATGATGTTCAGGGACAACATATGGCCACCAAAAGACCTCTGCAAACTCTCTTAATATTCTGGACCAAGTATGCAATTTTACTAGTAATTTGGGGTTCAAATCCCCCTAAGGTAAGTACTGAAAATGGCTTCCCAAATGCCTCCAAACCCACTCAAATTTATGAACAGAGGTATGTAATGTGTTAATTATGTTATTAAGGTCTCATATGCACCATTAATGGTTTATTACAACTGTTCTCACCCTCTCCCATTCAACTGCAAAAATCCCCAATTCGACCCTTGGGGAAATGGCACTATTTCTTCTCCCAATGCAATTAAACTGAGTAAAAATGCTTCAAATGCTCAAGTACAGTACATGAAACTTGTATAAGACATCCATGGCAGTATATTTATCACAAATATATCAGATAATCATCCATTCATTCGAAATCATCATCAATACATTGGCTCACAACAAGGTAGTGGGGAAATGGCATTGTTCTTCCATTAAAAATGAGATTTATACATTTCTACTTGGAATTTCGACCTGAAACTTTTTGGAGATGAAGAACAGAGTATTTAATTCATATTAAAAAAGAAATGGGGCATTAGAAGCTCCCCCAAAGAGTACAATAGCTCACCAAAAACGCCCTCCCTCCAGGATCAAGAATATGCCATCAAAATTGGGAATGGTTGAAGGAGCGAGCTGCAATAGAAGAAACCATGAGCTTCCCTGTAGCTTAAACCTGCAAATAAAGACTCCATTAAAGCTCCAAATGAAAGGTCTGAATGGCCTTTCCAATTTCCAACTTGGATGGGAATCTTTCACCCTCGAAATTGGCTAAGGCAAGAAACTAGTCATCCACTAGCTCTCCCTCTTCACAATTGCAATTGCAAATTCTACAAATGATCAAAATCTATTCTCATACTTAATTTCTACATTTTATAACCAACATTATCCTTCTAAGGGTCGAAATCCTCTCAATAGATTCAATAGATTTCCATTTAGGAATTATTCCACATTTGCCACTTGTCTCCTAGTTCCAACCTTCCATCTTCTCCCAAATTCGATTTTGAGTCTCTTTGGCTTCTCCAACTCCCAAATTGGACTTCCTTGAGCCTATTTTTGGGGTTGACATGTCATAGTGGTCATATGTCAGAGGTCAGGTCTGCAATTTGTCATAGTTGTCATAGATGCTCCATCATTGGTGTCATAGGGGCTAGGGAATCTAGCCCAAGTGTCCACAAACTTCCACTTTGACTCTTTATCTTCCATGGAGGTTACCAATCCTTCCCAATTCGACCTAATATGATCAATGACATGTTTTATGACTTACCAACTCACCCAAGAGTGTTCACATTCCCATTAATTCGAATTTGCAAAAGAGAGATACCATGTATTATGAAAAATCAAGCTAGTGTGGGTCCCACATCCTCCATATGTCTCCAAAACCATTTGTCACCTAGGATTTCTCTTGAGCTTCTTTATTCACTCTATTTATTAAATAATTGAACCCTTATAATGTCTAAACATCATTTATTATCCCCCTTATTCCAAATCCCAAAGCTTCCACCCCAAACCTAGGAAACTAGTAATTTTCCTCCTTGGCAATTATTTGACCCTTAACATTAATTTTACAAACTCTAATGAATATGGGTAATGTGATTAGGCCATTGTGACCCAATTCCAAATTTGGGACATGACAAATCCTCCCTTCCCAATATTGCTTGTCCTCAAGCAATTTCAAACATGGGTGTTGAAGAACCTGCTTTCTGTATAATTCTTTGAAGTTGCCATTGAATTGCCAAACCTTGAGTCTTTGAGTTTCCATGAATATTTTAGAGAGGAACCACCATGCTTGCTGCTGCACTACTCTGATCAAAATCACTTTATTAAGTGGGGAATCCATCTCCCATACTGCTTGCTTCCCCCAAAAAAATGAAACCAATGAGACAAAAATTATTCTAGGGTCCCATTGCTTATATTGCACCCCAACAATTAAGAGTGCTCTCCAACCTACACCATTAGATAAGAGGATACCTAGATCCCATTTTCTTGTATGCATTCTTTCAAACATCATGAGTACCAAATATATATCATCAAAGTACATAACAACATAATGAAAATGTACATCAAGGATATGCTTCATCAAAGAGTCATGAAAGTGCTTATACCTCCAAGCAAGTAGACCACCATTTTCCAAGTGCATAGAAGCTTCAAGTGACCAATCAAATCTGCTCCAATGACATAGGTGAGGATCCCATGTCCTATAATGCTGCTCCAAAAGGATGTGATATGCATCAAAATATTCAGCCATGTATTCTTTCATCCAAGAAGTGAATGAAGAATCTCCACTAAAATCTGAACCAAATAATGAGCAGAAAAAACAAGGAGACTTCAAATGACTCAAAGAAGTCTCACCCATATATCCATGAATGTGAGTATCATAAAAATATAACAAAGTATGTGGCTGCCAACAAAAATGTTCTCCAATCATAAATCTATTCTCGCAAATGTTGGATGAAGTTCCTCCAACATCAAATGAATCAAATGTTGAGCAAGAAAAACCATGAGTCTTCAAGTGACTCAAATGCATATCATAGGTGCATCCATGTAGATTTGCATCATCATAAAGTGACAAATAATGTTGCTGCAAATGTGAATAATAATGTACTCCAACCATATCATCATAAACAGTAAATCTAGGAGTTCCATACTCCTCATGTGGCACCATCAAAAAGAACCCTTTCACCCATACTTCATTGAGACTAATGTTGCAAAACATGGAATTGTAGGATGTAGGAGAATGAACCAAATCACCCAAATGATCAAAAAGTACAGAAGTTTCATCATGGGAAGGATCCATATGGGTAGTATCATGCATCTCCTTCAAAAGTGTGAACTCTTTGTCATAGTTTGGTTCCAATGTAGAGGAATCATGCTCTTCTTTAAAAATTGCATAACCTTCATCAAGAGGCAATTCAATTTCTTCTTCCACCACATCAAGTGTTTGGATATCTTCAAGTTCATCTTCAAACACATTAAGCACATTCAAATTTCCACATTTCTCATGATCCACCATGTCATGAGAATCCTCCAAACAATCTACCATTTGACAATCTGAAACATAGGAGGAAAAACAAGTATCCTGCAACTTTTCAAGAAGTTGCTCATTCTGAATTGTGAGCTTATGAATATCCTCATTATTCTTCAAGTATGCATCATGTAACAATTCATTAAGCTCAAACAAATGGTTTCTATCAAAAAGCAAAGACATGAAATTACCTTTGATGTGGCACATTGCTCTTTGAATCTTCTCCATGTCTTCAAGGAAGGATGTTTCCTCCAATGAAGTAGCTCTCCAACAAGAATTTGACACCAATGCTTGAGTGTCATGGAGAATGCTGAGGGACTCTTGGATCTTCTTTTCATTCATCTTTAAGGACCCTTCAAGAAAATGAGGCTCTTGCAAATAAACCTCCTCATCTTCTTCATTTTTGCTTGGACCAACTTCATGAAGCTCAAGTGGTGATGGGGAAGTTGATCTTGGTTCTTCTTCAACTGCTACAAGGTATTCATTATCATGCTTAATGGAACTTGGGCTTGCAGCAACACTTTCAAAAGTGATCTCTATGTCACCAACATAGAGGTGTGAGCACCCATCAGTAGGTACTCCTTCATAGTTTAAGCATCCATCAGTAGATGCTCTTTGGTTCATGTCTAAGCTAGAAGGTGTCTCGAAATGATCTTCCATATTTTCAATAGAATCTTCTTCATGCTCTTGTGATGTCTCTTCATTTTTCTCCTTCAAGAAATATGATGCATTTTTCCCCTTGTTTTCCTTAGGATCAGTATATTTGGAAGCTATTCTTGAATAAATATCAAAAGCTCTCCTCAAGGAGGACATCATTTCATGCACACATATATGATACTCACTCCAAGGGTTTTTACAAGAAGGGCATAAACCTTTCTTCACTAACTCCACATCTTCATTTTTGGGCCTATTTTCAAAAACATGTTCAGCATAGTACTCAAAAGACATGGCATTTTGTGTATTTTTGCTCGAAGCAAGATATTCTTGATATTTTTGATATTGTTGGGGCAAGGTTTTATATTTTTCTCTCCATCTTTGGAACTCGCTCATAGAATTATCCTTGGTTGGTGTGACACACTCATATTCATCAGATCTAAAGTCATAAGAATAATCTTCATTTCTCTTGAAATTGTATGAAGTGTTGCATGATGGCACCTCTTCCTCATACCATTCACATTCTGCTTCATATTGCTCATAAGCATATGCATATTCCTCATAAGAATTGTACTCATAGGATTCATCATAATAGTAAGACATGGCTGCCAATTATTCTTGAATGTATGTACCTAATACACAGGTGCAAGGACCATGCTCTGATACCACTGTAATGTCCCTTGATAGGAATTTTATTAAAATTGCAATTTTCCACTTTTTTTCCTTGGTTCAACCTTTGACTAGTTTCGATCTCTAGGTCCCAAATTTGCCCCAAATGATCCCAAATCTTCTGAGAAGGTATATGAATGATATTAGAACATAAATATGTGTTTCAGGGATGCCTTTGTACCTTTAAAACACTTCTGCAAATACTCTTTCAATTCTGGTCAATGTAGGTAACTTTACTAGTGATTTCCCTTTGACTAGTATTGGTCTCTAAGTCTCAAATTGACTCAAAATGCCTTCAAATCTTCAAGGAAGGTTTATGAATGATATTAGGAATTGAATATGATTTTTAGGGACAACATATGGCCACCAAAAGACCTCTGCAAACTCTCTTAATATTCTGGACCAAGTATGCAATTTTACTAGTAATTTGGGGTTCAAATCCCCCTAAGGTAAGTACTGAAAATGGCTTCCCAAATGCCTCCAAACCCACTCAAATTTATGAACAGAGGTATGTAATGTGTTAATTATGTTATTAAGGTCTCATATGCACCATTAATGGTTTATTACAACTGTTCTCACCTTCTCCCATTCAACTGCAAAAATCCCCAATTCGACCCTTGGGGAAATGGCACTATTTCTTCTCCCAATGCAATTAAACTGAGTAAAAATGCTTCAAATGCTCAAGTACAGTACATGAAACTTGTATAATACATCCATGGCAGTATATTTATCACAAATATATCAGATAATCATCCATTCATTCGAAATCATCATCAATACATTGGCTCACAACAAGGTAGTGGGGAAATGGCATTGTTCTTCCATTAAAAATGAGATTTATACATTTCTACTTGGAATTTCGACCTGAAACTTTTTGGAGATGAAGAAAAGAGTATTTAATTCATATTAAAAAAGAAATGGGGCATTAGAAGCTCCCCCAAAGAGTACAATAGCTCACCAAAAACGCCCTCCCTCCAGGATCAAGAATATGCCATCAAAATTGGGAATGGTTGAAGGAGCGAGCTGCAATAGAAGAAACCATGAGCTTCCCTGTAGATTAAACCTGCAAATAAAGACTCCATTAAAGCTCCAAATGAAAGTTCTGAATGGCCTTTCCAATTTCCAACTTGGATGGGAATCTTTCACCCTCGAAATTGGCTAAGGCAAGAAACTAGTCATCCACTAGCTCTCCCTCTTCACAATTGCAATTGAAAATTCTACAAATGATCAAAAGCTATTCTCATACTTCATTTCTACATTTTATAACCAACATTATCCTTCCAAGGGTCGAAATCCTCTCAATAGATTCAATGGATTTCCATTTAGGAATTATTCCACATTTGCCACTTGTCTCCTAGTTCCAACCTTCCATCTTCTCCCAAATTCGATTTGAGTCTCTTTGGCTTCTCCAACTCCCAAATTCGACTTCCTTGAGCCTATTTTTGGGGTTGACATGTCATAGTGGTCATATGTCAGAGGTCAGGTCTGCAATTTGTCATAGTTGTCATAGATGCTCCATCATTGGTGTCATAGGGGCTAGGGAATCTAGCCCAAGTGTCCACAAACTTCCACTTTGACTCTTTATCTTCCATGGAGGTTACCAATCCTTCCCAATTCGACCTAATATGCTCAATGACATGTTTTATGACTTACCAACTCACCCAAGAGTGTTCACATTCCCATTAATTCGAATTTGCAAAAGAGAGATACCATGTATTATGAAAAATCAAGCTAGTGTGGGTCCCACATCCTTCATATGTCTCCAAAACCATTTGTCACCTAGGATTTCTCTTGAGCTTCTTTATTCACTCTATTTATTAAATAATTGAACCCTTATAATGTCTAAACATCATTTATTATCCCCCTTATTCCAAATCCCAAAGCTTCCACCCCAAACCTAGGAAACTAGTAATTTTCCTCCTTGGCAATTATTTGACCCTTAACATTAATTTTACAAACTCTAATGAATATGGGTAATGTGATTAGGCCATTGTGACCCAATTCCAAATTTGGGACATGACAATTTGTAACTTTCTTTCTTTGCATAATAAATTGTCCTGTAGAAGCTATTTGGCCGGGGCCGTGGAGTGTTTCGCTCAAGAGGGTTTAAACCACGTCAAAACATCGGTGTGTTGATCTGTGATCTATTTATGTGAAGTGGTTGCTCTTGGTGTTCGGTCCTTTGGTAGTACTCTGTGTACCCGAACATTTCGGAAGTTTGAAATTCAAAGTTTGAATTTTTGGGGTTTCTCTAACAAACCCTATTACAACTCCAGATCCAGTTCCTGCAAATCAAGTGGAATGGGTATGTTTCATGGTTAATTTTATCATATGTTTGTCTTCATATCATTACAGTACAATCTTGATTAATTACTAGACTTGTCATATCACCTTAATAGAAGATATTCATTGATTAAGGTTTTGACACTTATGAATGTACTAATGCATTGTGATGTTGTATGAGGTTTATGTTGTTCGCTAACATAAAAGGTACACCAAGAAAGAAAAATCATGTTCTACTTCAAGAACATATGATCATGGTAACATGAAGACAAAGATTCATCCATTGTCATAGATCACATAGAATATCTACTTTCGAGGTATGTATAACTTGGTCCTACAATGGTTAACCTATGAGACATGCAGGTTACTAGCACAAGTCACTGAAGAGAACCAGAAGACATTATGTGGGTATGTTAGACATAACTAGCTAGCATGCTAATCCAAGTATGTTTTTCCTATATCAAGCTAGAATCCTACCTTGTGTTAGGATCTTATACTATTGTGTTGTTGATAATGATTATTCATGAAGTCATAGGTTTGAATAATCATGGTTGTATGCATATTATGTTTCTTACCATAATTGATGATATGACTAACTAGAAGAATCATGAAGGTATAGGTTTGAATAATCATGGGTTTTATGCATATTATATCTCTTATCTTGATTGATGATTCAACTAACCAAAAGATTCCTATGATCAAATAAGAATATGTATGAGTAAAAGAAGACTTCCCTGAAACCTTGAATACTAATGTTTATTATCTATGAATGATCATGAATATCCATGTTTAAGATTATTGTGTTTTGATAGCATTAAGATTATACTAATAAATGTGTGATTATGTATGAGACCTCAAGGATAACACAATGATGATACTAATAAGCATGCATAGGGACCAAGGATGAATATAAGTTCAAGAACAGGTAGTCCAAGAAGCAAAGATCAAGAGGGATCACACTCCAGTAGCTCCTCCAAGGATGCAGATATTCAGAGGGATTTGACCATCTTTCTTCATTCCACAATAGAAAGGTGTAGAAGAAGCTACTTCAGCAACTCCTACAAGAAAGCATAGACTCAGAGGGAGTCCACCCAACAAACAAACAAAGATAAGTATTTTAATTACCACTTCTTACATATTTGTTTGTTTAAATCAAATTGTTCAATGATACATATGCTTATGTTCCTAGACTTAGTATATGTATTTTGCATATTTGCATTAATGAACAAGATACTAATAATATGGATATGATGGGTAAGTGGCCTATGGCACTGTACAACATTCCATTGCTACTTATCTAGAATGAAACCTCTTTGCTGACATGTTGGAAGTTTTTGTGCACACTCTTAACAATGTTTTGGTAGAGACTGGAAGGCATCTAGAAAGTTATGGAACATGGATGAATGTTGTATTGATGCATTATCTAAGATAATTGCATGATTGTATGACATATTTATGTATATGTAAGAATTTGTCTGAAAATTATGAGATGTTTCTAATCATGCAATTTAACTTGTTTTGTAGGAAAGTTCGGATACCTTCACCTACAAAAGAAGGACTACAACATTTGTTCAAGCAACAAAATTATCTATTGAAGATATTGAAGTTCCCAGGATATGGGAAGAATGCCTTGATCCGTCGATCATGAAGAACGATGTTTGGGATGTGGTCCCAAGAGCTGAAGGGAAGTCTGTTGTGACTTCCAAATGGAACTATCAGATCAAGCATGCTGCAGATGGTAGCATAGAGAAATATAAAAGTGATTAAATAGAAGATACACCAGATGGATTTCAAGACAGCCTTCTTGAATGGTGTAGTTGAAGAAGAAGTGTATGTAGAGAAGCCACTTGGTTCTGAGACACATGACAAGGAGTCATATATGTGCAGAACTTGGTATGGTAGGATAGAAAGATTTCTATCCAGTTTGGGCTTTACCAAGAATAAAGCGGATTCCAACCTTTACTACAAGGTTGAGGAAGGAAATCCAGTGATACTACTATGTGGATGACGTATTTGTATCAAGTGAGGATAGATTGATTGTCGACATGCAACGGAAGCTTGCTACCGAGTTCGAGTTGAAGAACTTGGGGATGATGCACTATTTGTTTTTGGCATGGAGGTGTGGCAGAGTGATGGAATCTTCCTTGGACAAGGGAACTATGCAGTAGAGATCCTTAAGAGGTTCGGGATGATGGACTGCAAGGCTATCGCCACACCTATGGCATTAAACCTGAAGCTTCTGTGTGATGCTCCATCTGATCCGGTTGATGTCACGATATATCATCAAATGATTGGGTCCTTGATGTACTTGATGAACACAAGACCAAATATTTGCTTTGCGGTGAACACATTGAGCCAGTTCCTGATGGATCCGAGGAGTTTTCACCTGGTTGCTGTAAAACATATTTTGAGGTACCTGGAGGGTACAGTTGATTATGGGCTCAAGTATGATGCGAATCAAAAGTTTAATCTGCAGGGTTGTGTTTATTCAGATTGGGCAGGCAGTGTTGCAGATAGGAAGAGCTCATCTAGATGTTGCTTCACTATGGGATTAGGTGTGATCTCTTGGTTCATCAAGAAGTAGTCCTACGTAGCACTGAGTACAACTGAGGCAGAGTATGTTGCAGCCTGTTCAGCTAGTTGTGAGGCAGTATGGCTTTGGAAACTACTGTCTAAGTTATTTGATCTCCCGTTGGATGCTACTGGAGTTGTGTGAAGCTATCCGAGAACCCAGTGTTTCATGACAGGTCGAAACACATAGAGATCAAATATCACTATATCAGGGATATGGTGCAGAGAGGAGCTGTGAAGCTCCTGTACATTGCAACGGCTGAGTAGATTGCAGATGTGCCGATGAAGCCACTAGGCAGGATGAAGTTCGAGTACTTCAGGGAGAGGCTTGGTGTTCTTCAGATTGATGACACTTCGAGGAAAAAGTGATGGACACATTTGCAAAAGCCATTCCAAGCATGTTGGAAGGAAGATCCTTCACATGGCTGTGGATGTAAGCGTTGGATGATGAGCATCAAGACGATGCTCCAGTTACTGCTCTGTGTATTCATCATGTTGGATGCTTGGACCATGTATATGTATATGTATGTTGGAGAGAACTTCCGTAGCATTTAGAAAGCTGCTAATTTTTGGAAAAGATAACCATTTTTGGGGAGAAAGTACCAATTTTGGCGACAAGGCAAAGATATCGCCGTAGCGCAAATTTCGACGGGAATTGCGGCGATAGGTATAGGAAAGTCAAAGCATGTGGTACAAGGAAGAGGCCGAAGGGAGAGCTCAACCACCATAATAAAGGCGCCGAAGATGAAGAGAGGGTTCAGCTACCCTCATTAAGAAGAAGGACTACAGTCAGCGTGGCTTGAACCAAAGAAGAAGCAACGGGCCGATGCATTAAAGACTAAGGACTGCAGGAAGCGGCAACGAGACAAGAGGCGGCCATGAAAGTACAGCTAGTTGACTGTAAGTGGTTAGGGTTGAGTCACTGTTGGGATAAGGCCCACAGTTTTGTAACTGCGATGAGACCTTCGGGCCATCTATATATAGGAGTCTTTTGTATGTAAAATGTTGGACACATAATTACTAAAGTTGTTAAGTAGAGAGTAGCTGAGTCTTTGATCATACAGAGTCTGAATGTCTTCCAGAGATCGGAGGTCGACTCATTGAGAAGAGTGTGCAATCCACAGGGATTGAGAGAGAGAGAGATTACCTTGTAAGAGTCAGTGGAAGAGTAGGAAGGAGAAGAAGAGAGGTCTATAGAGAAGGGCTCCCTCAGGAGTGGAGTTTCCCAGAAGACCTCTGCTGCAAAGAGTTGTGGTGGAACTGTGTTTTACTCTCTCAAGTTGTTAATAGAAAGCACAAGTCCCGTGGGTGTAGCTTCCCTCCTGGAAGTGGACCACGTAAATATCTGAGTAGTGTGATTGCGTTTGTGTGATTGTTGCTCTTATTCGCTTATCTTTACTATTACATGAATGCTTCTTTCAGTTTATAAGTAATGTATATGGTCATCAGTTCAGTTTTGGTTGATGCGTAACAATTGTGGAATTCATAGTTGAATCCTAGTGAAATAGATCTCTGATTCAATAAAGGATAATGCTTGAGTATTGAATGAGCATAATGCACGAAGAGTTCAGTTAGAACATTGCTTAAAGTAATATTTTATACAGTCACATCATTGTGAAGTATTAAGGGTTAAGCACATTGGTGAGGATTATGCTTAGAGACTAAGTGATATTAAGATCTCTCAATAAGCGGATAAGGGTGCTTGAAACAGTGTATCAACCCAGGAAGTGGCTAAGTGTCACATACCGCAGGGACAGAAAGGAGGGAGATATCGCATCTGCGATATCTTAAGTATCGCTAGAAAGGATCATATAAGGAGGAGGCTTATCGCGCTACCTGCGTAATGCGATAAGACAGAGGTATAGCCAGAGTAATAGAAATAGAGAGTTTAGTCCTTTTGGAGAGGACTAAGGAGGGTTTTAAGCACCCTGGATGCCCCAGAACCGGGCTGAGGACACTTGAGTCTTCTGCCACCCCCATTAGAATCACTTCGGGAGAGACTTCAGGTTGCTTCTGCGACCTGTTGCCGAAAGGGCCAGTGAGCTAAGGGTTATGTTGGTCTAAAAGTATAGCTAACCTGGGTCTGCCCAGAGAAGAAACCAACAAATGGTTCCGCTGCCGGTTTGAACACATTGAGCTGATGTTCTGTTGGCATCCTACCAAGGAAGAACTTAACCAGTGGGTTGAGTCAAAAGAAAGAGAGTTTGCTGTAAAAGAAAACAAGAATCCTAGACTGAGCACCGAGGCTTGGCTACAGAAGCACATTTTTACAGATCTCCATGAGATATTCTTTGTAACCTATGCTATTGAGTTATATGATTGGTTATCGAAGCTTGCTGACAACAACGTTTTCAAGAAGAATCGAGAAGTTGTCTGGACAGCAGGGCTGATTCAGACCGTGAAAGGTGTTGATAATCCTATCTCACGCGCAGTAGACTTCTGGCTTGCGAGTTTGTTGGAAGGATTCATCACAGAATTCACGGTTGATCAGAGAAAGAGTTTCAGCGAAGCAGAACGGTACTTCTTCAAGGGTTATCGCGGTAAGTACCTAAATTCTCTGAATCTGTCCATTAAGCAATTACTATATGAAAAAGGAGTACTGGATATATTCTCAGATGAATAGTAGTATGATATTGTAATGTCAGTAGACTCTGAGAGTGATTACGAGTATCTTGGACATACACGTAGTGGTAAAAGATATAGAGTAAACGATTCATCTTCTTCTGAAGAAGACAGCTCAGATAATCCTAGACAACAGATTCAGAACCCTAGGACTCCTCAAAAACCAGTTGGGACTCAGAGTAATCCCACAGGAACCCCATCCAGTAGCTCCCATACAGCGCATCCTACCGCTACACCCTCTACATCTACACCGCCAAGTGCTAGTAATACAACAAACCAGAACCCACCACCTAGAAACAGAATGGGAGATGATATGAAGTTACCGACATTTAAAGGTACAGCGTCGGAGGACCCTGAGCAGCACTGGTTCTTATGTGAAGCCATATGGACCATTAAGCAAATCCAAGATGATAACGTCAAGCTTGTCCAGCTGGCCACCACATTCAGGGTAAGAGCATTAACTTGGTATATGAAGTATACTGTTGGACATAACAGAACACTTGCACAGGTTAGAACTGCTATGATCAAAGAGTTTAAAAAACCTAAATCTGAGTCACAGTGCATAGCAGAACTTAAAGACATTAAGCAATTGCCTACGGAGACTATTTGGGATTTTGACCAGAGATTCAAAACCCTCATTGATCAGGTAAGCTTTGAGCTTGCGCCTCAACAGCATAAAGAGTGGTTTATCGCAGCGATGTTACCACACATCAGACTTCCACTAATGCAACAGAAATTAAATACACAAGATGAAGCATTAGAAATGGCAATGAAACTAGAGGCTTCACCTCTAGCAGAGACTAGCACAGGTATCACTAATCTGCAAAATCAGCTAGCTAACCTCACCTTACAGCTGCATGAAATTAAGAAAGGAAAGGAGGCTGAGCATGAGATTTGGTGTACTAAGTGTAAAACGCAGGGACACAGTAAGGATAACTGCCCTGTCTTTGTTGACTATATCGCCAGTGGAGCTCCTAACCCGTTGATGCAGAATCAGGGGCTATGGTGTGAGATTTGTAGAACTAGAGGACACAGACCTCAGGAATGTCCTCTCCTTCAGAAATATGTGCACACACCAAAGAACCTATATTGCAATTTTTGTAAATCTGTTGGACATGATGAAAACAACTGTAGAGCTTATGATTTAATGATAGAAAGAAAGCATTACTTTTACAGAGTCCAATCAGAAGCATCTGGACCATCAGCAGGTCCACAAATTGATCTGGCTCAGGGAGGCCGTGGAGGAAATTTCAGAGGCCGAGGACGTGGAGGAGGCTATGAATTTGGCCGTGGCCGTGGACCTATTACCTGTTATAATTGTGGAGGAATAGGACATTATGCTAGGGACTGCCAGAACCCTACTACAACATGCAAGTATTGTAAATCTTATGATCATACAATAGAGGAGTGTCCCATATTGATAGCCAAGATCAAGGACGCCAAGCCAGCAGCCAATCAGACTATCCAGTTTATCGCTGCTGAGTAGAAAGAACCAGAACCACGAGTTAATGTTGTAACTCGCAGTGGTCTCTCTACTAGTAACACATCGCAGGATGTGGAAAAGACGACAGGAACGCAGTGGGTGCGCAAAGCTCCAGAAAAATCTATCCCACTTGACCTACAGAAGAATAAGGAGGCATTTTAGCAAGCTAAGACCTCCTTTGCTGAACAGACACATTCCAGATCATCAGTATTACCATCTCAGTGTATACCACGACAGCCACCATATGATGTTAGTACTGTGCAGATACCGCAGGCTAGCACATCTGGAAGATGCGATGAAGAGGAATTGACAGGAAGTGTACAGTCCTTCCTGCAGAGTTGTTTGAAACTTCTGAGAAATGAGAAAGCTGTAGAGGAACTTCAGAAAGTTATTGATCACTGTCAACAGAGTCCTTCCTTGAGCAACACACAGTGAACTATTCACCATATAATGGGCCATACAAGGACAGGAAGAGAGATGAGGCTCACAGCGCAGATCGGACTATTTGAAATGGATGAGGTTATCCTAGACTTAGGATCAGAAGTAAATGTCTTGACTAAGCAGACATGGGAACAGATGGGTAGTCCAAAGCTAAGCAGATCCCCTATCCATCTGAGACTAGCCAATCAGCAGAGAATATCACCGATGGGTCGCCTATCGCATGTCCCAGTTGACATCGATGGCGTTCACACGTATGCAGATTTTGAGATCATAGAAATTATTGGTGATACCAGACCCTATCCAGCTCTATTAGGTATTGATTGGGCTTTTGATAACAAGGCTGTTATCAACTTAAAAAAAAGGCAGATGACATTTGAAGATACTCAAGTTCGGGTTATCGCACCACTGGATCCTTTACAGGGTCCTCGCTACATTGAGCCGATCAAAGCAGAAGAGGAGGTGCATAACATGGAAAATTTGTATCAGATGACTTCTAATCAGACAGATTACATCAATCCTACAGCCGATGGACATATTAGCTGGAGATACGATAGTTCATGCACATCAGATTCAGATGTCGGCTTAGAGAATTGGCAAAATAGACTCCATGAAGTTTCTACTCGCAGATGCGCATTCATGACTAAATAACTGCGATGGATTATAGCAGAGAACAGGTATATTCCAACTTTTTATGGATTAGCAGATGTCAATGATTTTTTACAGCAGTTTGAACAAGAGATTCCTCAAGAGCAGAGGATGGAGGTTTTTGACCTTGCAGTTAGAGCTACACCTGCAAGATGGTGGCACACACACAAGGAACATATCGCATCATGGTATGATTGTAAGAGATTGATGCGTATCAGGTTCTCTAAAGAAAGAGACCCTATACAGCAGAAATACACAGGAGAAAGTGATCCTAGAGCACACGTTATGATCTGTGAACAGAGTTGGCTAAAAATTCCAGCAGATGAGTTGGTTCATTTGTTTATTCACACACTGGATACAGTTCCAAGGAACTGGTATACAGAAACAGAGCTAAGAAAAGGAACTATCTCATGGCCTATTATGAAAGAAAGCTTTTTGCTTACTTTCAGTTTTGAATCCGAGTACCCAAGCATTGATCGGGACTTGAAGATCATAAAGACTAAAATATTTGATGATTGCACATTACCAGTGTATTCGCAACCCGAGTGGGCTATTTAGATGGAACATGCTTTGGAATGTTACAACTTCGCACAGGATTCAGGCGATGAGGATGAAGATCCTCGCAGTATCAATATCGCAGAAACAGAAGGTACGCGTGAAGTTGAAGGACCACACTTAGAAATTCCAGCTGTAACAGAACCAATCAAGATTAAAAAGAGCAATATTGGCACAGAAACAGAACCTAAGTTTGCCTCTATTGGAGATTATTGGGATGATGAGACAATTGGCCAAATCACAGATCTATTATAGGAGTATCAGGACCTATTTCCTACCAAGTTTACAGAAATGAAGGGAATAGTGGGTGACTTAGGAGTCATGAGAATACCGCTTAAGGAGGATGCTAAGCCGGTTAAGCAGCGCCCATACAGGTTGAACCCGCGGTATAAAGCAAAAGTAAAAGATGAAATAGATAAGATGCTAGCAGCAGGCATCATTGAGCCTGTTGAAGAAAGTGAGTGGGTTAGTCCCATGGTAGTACAAGAAAAGAAAACAAAAGGAGACATCAGGATCTGTGTCGACTTGCGCAAACTAAATGATGCATCGCTGCATGACCCATTTCCGACACCCTTCACTGATGAAGTCTTAGACAATGTTGGAGGACAAGAAATATATTCATTCACTGATGGATTTTCAGGCTATCACCAGATAAGAATCCATCCAGATGACAGGCACAAGACCACGTTTGCGACAGAATGGGGCTCCTTTCAGTATACGGTAATGCCCTTTGGTCTTAAGAATGCCCCAGCAATTTTTTCTAGAGTAGTTGTTGCTGTTTTTAAGGAATACATCCATCGATTTCTAGAAGTTTATTTTGATGATTGGACTGTATTTGGACTAATCAAGAAGCATATAGGAGATCTGAGATTAATGTTTGAAAAATGTAGACAGCACCAGATTTCCCTTAACTTGAAAAAATGTATATTTTGTGAGCCTTTTGGTACTTTGTTGGGTCACATTGTTTGCAGACAAGGCTTGATGGTAGATCTTGCGAAGATCGCCATCATTGTCAATTTACCAGCACCTAACTCAGTAAAGCAACTGAGAACTACACTTGGTCATACCGGGTACTACAGAAAGTTTATCCAAGGTTATGCCAAGATTACCGCACCAATGGAAAAATTATTGAAGAAGGATATCAGATTTCAGTGGAATGAGGAATGTCAGAAGAGTCTCGATATTCTTAAAGAAAAAATGGTTACAGCACCTATTTTGGTATTTCCAGATTGGAACAAGCCTTTTCATGTTCATGTGGATGCATCTGGCATCGCAGAAGGCATTGTTCTCACGCAACCAGGAGAAGGGGGTATTGATCACCCTATCGCATATTCGAGCAGGAGATTATCGACAGCAGAGAAGAATTACACCACCACAGAGAGAGAAGGGTTAGCAATGGTGTATGCTTTACAGAAATTTCGGTACTATCTGTTGGGTGCCCTGTTCAAGATGTTCACTAACCATTCTACATTAAAGTATTTGGTCAATAAGCCAGTGTTAGGGGGAAGAATATGCAGATGGCTATTGCTGTTTCAGGAATATGATTTTGAAATCATTGTCAAGCCAGGAAGACTAAATGCAGGACCTGATCACCTGTCAAGGATAGACTCAGGTGAAGAACCAAACAATTTAGAGGACAACTTGCCTGATGCGCAATTGTTTTCTATTCAAGTCGCAGACGAATATTACGCAGACATAATTCAATTTCTCACTACAGGGTGGGCACCGTCTGAGTTTACTAAGCAACAAAAGAAACAATTAGTGGTGAAAGCAGCAGATTTCACCTTGATTGCAGGACATCTCTATAAGTTGGGTCCAGATGAAATTTTGCACAAATGCGTTATGCCCCATGAGAAACAGACCATTCTTAAGGAAGCACATTCGGGCATCGCAGGAGGTCATTTCGCAGGAAAGCCTACTGCTCAGAAAATCCTATCAGCAGGATTATGGTGGCCTACATTACATAAAGACAGTAAAGAGTTTTGCAGATCATGCGATATCTGCTAGAGGGCAGGGAAGCCCTCCAGAAGAGATGAAATGCCGTTGCGACCACAGATAACGCTACGCACATTTGATAAATGGGCTATAGACTTCGTGGGTCCTATTAACCCACCAGGAAAATGAACTGGTGCGAGATATATTATTACAACAACAGAATACCTCACCAGGTGGGCTGAGGCAAAACCAGTAAGGAATTGCGATGCTGCCACAGCAGCACAGTTTATTTTTGAAAACATCATCACTAGATTTGGATGCCCAGTGATTTTGATGAGTGATCAAGGCACACATTTTTTGAATCGCACCATAGAAGCCTTGACAGAAGAATTTGAAATCCAGCACCATAAGAGTACACCATACCACCCTCAAGCTAATGGTACGGTGGAGGCTTTTAATAAGATATTAGAACATGCTCTTACAAAGATTTGTAACAGTCAAAGAGATGATTGGGACCTTAGAGTTAATGCTGTATTATGGGCTTACAGGACCACATGCAAGAAATTAACAGGACACACACCTTTCAGCTTGGTGTATGGACAAGAGGCTGTTATGCCTATGGAATACATTTTACCCAGTCTAAGGATTGCTCAGCTTACAGGGATGGCTGATTCTGATACTTTAGAGGAGCGATTGGCACAGCTGCTCAATCTGGAGGAAGACAAATTTATCGCAGGATTTCATCAAAAAGTGCAGAAAGCACGAGAAAAAGCTTGGCATGATAGTCATATTAAGAACAAAATCTTTCAGCTTGGAGACTTGGTACTCCTTTATGACAGTAAGTTTATAAAGTTCCCTGGAAAATTCAAGACTCATTGGTTAGGGCCATATCAAATTCAGCAAATAACAGATGGAGGTGCTATTCAGCTTCGTACTTTGAGTGGGGAGTTTCTTCCTACCTTGATCAATGGCAGTAGGCTTAAGCTGTATTATGAAGGCCATGCCACCTCCTAGACCTAGCCCAGAAACGAAGCAAGTGGTGCAGATGTCCAGTGTAGTTGAAATGAGGCATCGCACCCTAAGGAGTCTACACCGGGAAAGTACTTTAAGTAAGAGTTCGCAGCAAGTTTTTCTGGTTGTTGCGATAATTTTGATGCGATGTGAGTTTTTGCACCTTGCATTTCCAGGCGACGCGATATCGTATCGCAGGAGACAGAAAACAGATCGATGCGATAGCAATTTTTGAATTGATCAGAGGGCTAGTCACTTCGCCTTCTGACAAGCATTAAGTGTACAACTGACAAGTATCTGTTGTACTAAGATTTGCAGCAGTACGTCGATTCTTCTAAGATTTGGAAAATTCGATGCGACACCACTCCGGCGCACAGTTTCCCAGCGAAATTTCAAACGGCGTTTTTCAATAAATGGGCGCGGGGTGCTGTCTTGTTTATGCATTAAATGCCGCCAACGGGTCCAGCTCACTGGTCCATTGTCGTTTGAAGTTCCCGCCTTCTGATAAATACACGTCTTATTCAAAGAACGGGGTTACTTGTTCATTTTTATCAAAAGAGTTTAGAGCATTTGAGAAGAGCAGAGCGTATATTCAGCAGAATTCTTAGCAGGGAAATCAAAAACAGTTGCAGACCTTGATTTGTCTCACAATAGCAATCATAGGAAGTCCAGAGTACCGCAGGGGAGGGTTCCTCGCGCCAGACGAGCCTCTTGAAGACGTGTTGCAGAGATTTCAGTGGGGTGGACTTGAGCTTGCTATGACTTCACCCGCGGCTAAGAAAGGAAAGAAAGTTACTGCTGGTTCTCCATCCACACAACAGTCACCAAGGACCTTAGCTAATATGGAGTATAGCGAGACCCCGAGTAGCACAGAGTCAAAAGAACAGGAGCAAGAACTTCTGGAAGAAGTCACAGTCGCTACTGTATATTTCCCACCAAGGATAGAAAACGCACCAGAAATTGTCCTTCCGAAAGATTTTAGATATGAACTCATACTCCCACCACTGGATAAGCGAGTGAAGGAAGAAGGTAACCTTCGGGGGAATATGCATGTTGTTAAGTTTGTTGATTATAATCTGGGAGATTATAAGCTGTACCCACACTTCCGTCGTGATCGTTATATGACAATTGAGAGGAACCCAAGGACAGAGCGAGATGAGTTCGTCCCCATGGACCATGCAAGCCATTTAGCACCGTCGGGACTACTCAATCTCCTGGAGATTCCGCACTTTGGACGGGGTCCAGAGGTAAATGCTGTAGTGCGGATGCTACTTTCATGTGTGCATGGTAGTTACTTATGGTTGGGTAACCGGATCGATGTTAATGTTGACCTGATTCACCGCATTACCAGTCTGTCGAAGACTGGCCTTGACCCTCAGATAAATATTGATGGCGCCACAAAGGATACCAGGCTCTCAACCAAGCAGGTTGCTGAGTATCAGCTGCAAAGAGGAGGTCGCGCCTACGATGTCAACTCAATACAGGATGAGGCCTTGTGATTTACTGTTAGTCTGTTGGAAGGAAAGCTCCTCTTCAAGGTGAGGCCAAAGGAGGTCACAGGCTCAGTTATCCGCCTGGCGATTGAAGTCATAAAAGGTAAACCTTACAATTGGAGTTTATTTTTACTGAATAGTTTCTTTCAAGACTATGCGCAGGCGCAGCAGGATCCGCTTCACAGCTTCCACTTCTCGTGGCTGCTGATCCTTATGGATTTTATTGGATGGAAAGAGCCGCCCAATTCGCAGTTCCCACAACTGGCACCAGGGGCGTGCAAAGGCACAAGGTATTCAAATCTTTGGGCGAGTAATCACCCAGAGAAGCAAAAGAAAAACGCAATGGTATTCCATGACTATTATATGCTATTGTTGGAGACCGTAGCAACGATTCCTCGTGTCGACTCGCCGGTCGTCAATCTTTATCATTCCAAGCTGGAATTTAAAGTCGATAGGGATAAAACATATATCAGACCCAAGGGATTCAGGAAACATAAGGAATGGGCCCCTGGCCCATATCGCATGGATATCCAGCAGGTTGAAGACACCATTAGAAACTGTTTTGATGAGGAGATGAAACAGATGTATGATGATCTATCATCTGGCCTAGTTCCAGTTGATGCTCCAGTTGATGATCCAGAAGATGTTCCGGAGATAGATCCTAAGGATAAAGCGAAAGAACCCGTGGGTTCTAAGAGAAAGGGTACTGAAGGCCCTTCTCCACTGCGAGCAAAGAAGAAGAGAACGAAGACGGTTACTTTCGAAGAACCGCAGGCACCGATCATGACAGAGGATGAGTATGATCTCATCGCCAGCCGAATACATGAGAAGATGCAGGAGAGATTCGCTGCGATCCAGTCATTATAGGATCTGCTACACACAAGCCTTGACAAGAATTTGCGAGAGCTGAAGGCAATAACTGAGAAGACTGCTTCTATGCAGATTCAGCCAGCTCCAACCACAGTAGGAGGAAGTTCGCAGCCCCCTTTGCAGACCAGAGAAGAAAGTATTGCAAGGGACCGCACGAACATTGTTCGTATACCGCCAGGAAGCATTAAGTTTCCTGCTCCTATGGAAGTGCAGATGGTTCACCCTCTTGAGGTGAACCTACCAGAAGTGCCTGTGGACCAGTTGTACGAAATTTTTCAGTAGATAGGCACGGAGCTGAGGCACAGAGAACGAGTCACATATGAGCATAATGTTTTACTTTCCAACGAAAATGTGCAGCTCATTGCGCAGCATGAGGCAGAGAGTGCCCAGTTGACGCAATATGTTCAGCGAGAGCAGGATGTCTCTCTTGTTTTAAAGGATATCGCAACAGAACTTCCGCAGTGCGATATCAGGCCTGAGTTAGAAATAACTCAAAAGATACGAAAAATAGCAGAAAGAGCAAAGGCTCTAGATGAAGAGAAGCATAAGATGGAGGAAGAATACAAAGCAAGGATTGCTGCACTTGAAGCGAATAGGCCACTTACTCCAGAAGAAATCCAAGAAGCACGAGTGCAAGCTATCAGAATTGTACAGACACAGATGCAGTGTCGAGTGGAAGCAACAGAGGCTATCCTAGAGGATGCATCAAAAACATGGCTGGAGCTAGAGGAGCTCCCACAGAAAGCAGAACTCAATCAGCATATTAAGCACTTTGAAGATGCGATATCTAGAGCTGAAGAAGAGTACAAGGGCTTGAGTGCTCTTGCGAAGATAAGGAAGAAAGGAGAAATAACGCAATTTCAACAGCAAGTGCAGAAGTACAGAGAACAGCATATCAACCTGGCTAACGCAGTTAGCCCGCATGAAAGCAAAGTCGCACATCTGGTTGATGAACTGCAGAAAAAGGTAAAAAGCTTCACATCAAGTAAAGGAGTCATTGAGAGCACAAAAGACTCCTTGGTAACAGCTGAGTTGCTAAGCGCAGCGCAGGAAGAAGTAGCAAGCATGGATGAAAGTATTAAAGCGCTTGAGGCACAATTCGCAACAATCTCACAGGCAGCAAAGGATAAGCTCACGCAGATGAAGCAAGCTGATGTTGCGAGTGGCTCGGGGACGAGCCACAAGTAAGTGTTAGGGGAGTTGTTGGAGAGAACTTCTGCAGCATTTAGAAAGCTGCTAATTTTTGGAAAAGATAACCATTTTTGGGGAGAAAGTACCAATTTTGGCGACAAGGCAAAGATATCGCCGTAGCGCAAATTCCGACGGGAATTGCGGCGATAGGTACAGGAAAGTCAAAGCATGTGGTACAAGGAAGAGGCCGAAGGGAGAGCTCAACCACCATAATAAAGGCGCCAAAGATGAAGAGAGGGTTCAGCTACCCTCATTAAGAAGAAGGACTATAGTCAGCGTGGCTTGAACCAAAGAAGAAGCAACGGGCCGATGCATTAAAGACTAAGGACTGCAGGAAGCGGCGACGAGACAAGAGGCGGCCATGAAAGTACAGCTAGTTGACTGTAAGTGGTTAGGGTTGAGTCACTGTTGGGATAAGGCCCACAGTTTTGTAACTGTGATTAGACCTTCGGGCCATCTATATATAGGAGTCTTTTGTATGTAAAATGTTGGACACATAATTACTAAAGTTGTTAAGTAGAGAGTAGCTGAGTCTTTGATCATACAGAGTCTGAATGTCTTCCAGAGATCGGAGGTCGACTCATTGAGCAGAGTGTGCAATCCACAGGGATTGAGAGAGAGAGAGATTACCTTGTAAGAGTCAGTGGAAGAGTAGGAAGGAGAAGAAGAGAGGTCTATAGAGAAGGGCTCCCTTAGGAGTGGAGTTTCCCAGAAGACCTCTGCTGCAAAGAGTTGCGGCGGAACTGTGTTTTACTCTCTCAAGTTGTTAATAGAAAGCACAAGTCCCGTGGGTGTAGCTTCCCTCCTGGAAGTGGACCACGTAAATATCTGAGTAGTGTGATTGCATTTGTGTGATTGTTGCTCTTATTCGCTTATCTTTACTATTACATGAATGCTTCTTTCAGTTTATAAGTAATGTATATGGTCATCAGTTCAGTTCTGGTTGATGCGTAACAATTGTGGAAATCATAGTTGAATCCTAGTGAAATAGATCTCTGATTCAATAAAGGATAATGCTTGAGTATTGAATGAGCATAATGCACGAAGAGTTCAGTTAGAACATTGCTTAAAGTAATATTTTATACAGTCACATCGTTGTGAAGTATTAAGGGTTAAGCACATTGGTGAGGATTATGCTTAGAGACTAAGTGATATTAAGATCTCTCAGTAAGCGGATAAGGGTGTTTGAAACAGTGTATCAACCCAGGAAGTGGCTAAGTGTCACATACCGTAGGGACAGAAAGGAGGGAGATATCGCATCTGCGATATCTTAAGTATCGCTAGAAAGGATCATATAAGGAGGAGGCTTATTGCGCTACCTGCGTAATGCGATAAGACAGAGGTATAGCCAGAGTAATAGAAATAGAGAGGTTAGTCCTTTTGGAGAGGACTAAGGAGGGTTTTAAGCACCCTGGATGCCCCAGAACCGGGCTGAGGACACTTGAGTCTTCTTCCACCCCATTAGAATCACTTCGGGTGAGACTTCAGGTTGCTTCTGCGACCTGTTTCCGAAAGGGCCAGTGAGCTAAGGGTTATGTTGGTCTAAAAGTATAGCTAACCCGGGTCTGCCCAGAGAAGAAACCAACAATGTATCACGTGGATACATTGTATGATCATGTGGATCATGTATGGTGATATGTATCATGTATTTGTATTTGTGTCAGGTGGATACACTGTATGATCAGGTGGATCATGTATGATGATATGTATTAGGTAGATACTTGGTATGCATCAAGTAGATGCATTATATGATCAAGCTGATCATGGATGACGAGCTTCAGGATGTTGCTCCAAATGACATGCAGTAGGATTTTGCAGTGATGATGATCAGGATGATCATGTGTACATCATGATGATGTATGGTGAGTATCAGGTTGATACTCTATGGCCGTGGAACAGGTTGTGCAGATAAGCATGTAATTTGTGCGCTGGGAGATTTGTAGATAGTCTTTCGAGGTTTTTCCTATGGCATGTAATTTGTACCCTAGGATATATGGCAAATGCTCTTTCGAGGTTTTGCTTGGGAGGACATATAATTTGTGCCTTGGGAGATCTGCAGATAGTCTTTCGAGGTTTTTCCTATGGCATGTAATTTGTGCCCTGGAATATCTGGCAGATGCTCTTTTGAGGTTTTGTCCTATGGCATGTAATTTGTGCCCTGGGAGATCTGATAGGTTGAGCCATGTGCTCGTAATCAGTCCTGGGATGCTCTTTCGAGGTTTTTCCATGACCACATGTAATTTGTGCCCTAAGAGATCCGATAGGTTGAGCCGTGTGCTTGTAATTAGTCCTGGGATGCGCTTTCGAGGTTTTGTGGTGACCACATGTAATTTGTGCCCTGGGAGATCCGATAGGTTGAGACTTGTGCTCGTAATCAGTCTTGGGATTCTCTTTCAAGGTTTTGTGGTGGGGTCACATGTAATATGTCCTGGAGATCTGGACAGGATGAAAAAGGCCTCAGATGCTCTTTAGGGTTCATGCTAGTCAAGAGACTCTTTTAAGGTTTTGTGTCGCACGTAATAAGTCTTGAGATTTCCACAGTATGGCCAGTGATGAAAAAGACTTGCAGGTGGTGGGCCTACATCCAATATGAAAAAGGACTGGCTCTGTAGAACTTCCTATGACGAGTAGATTCAAACATTGATTGAGATAGCAGCAGCAGTGACAATGATGATGACTCGATGACGATTATCCAATGACGATGATCCAGAGAAGAAGACTTGTGCTAGAAGACCCGTGTCGAGAAATACCTTCCTATTTAAGAGGGAGTGTTGATGTATATGTAATTTCAGAATGTATTTCACATATATGTATATTGTATTCCTATAGAGATGTTATTATTCCTCTATATAGAAGTGTCGTCATTTATATTGTAAGTGTCGTAACTTATACTTGATGGGTTATTAGACCATCTTGTTGGGGTTGGCCCTGTATAAGTCATATGGGTCAAAGGGTTATTAGACCACCCTATTGGGGGTCAGCCATGTGGGTCAAAGGGTTATTAGACCACCCTAGTGGGGGTCGGCCTAGTCAGCATTATGTTAAGTGGTTAAGTTGAGGCCGACCTAGTTGAGTAAAGGTCAAGTCAAGTTAGTGTATAAATAGAGAGTGTGTCTCTCTCATTTTACACATTCTATTCTCTCACTCACATTTGGGAGAGTGGCGCACTTGTGGAGGAGGAGGCTCTGCTGCTAGGAGAAGACTATCTCTCGTATTCTGGTTGTATCATTGCTCTATCTATCTCTGAGGAAGTTATTGGGGTTTTTCACCTTTATGGTTTTCCCCAAGTAAAATCTCTGTCTCTTGTGTGCTTGCATTATTGTGTCCATGATTAATATGCTATAGATATGTTGTACATGTTGTTCTCTCAGTTAAGATCCTAGATCAGATTGAAGTAAATTCTGAAAATTTAACAGTTATAATATCCTTCTCGTTAAGGGGGAGTGTTGAATATTGTAACTTCTAAGAATATTATATTTGTACATTATTATTCCGGAGATGTTTCATCCCTCCGAGGTGATTCTATTATGTATCCGGAGATGTTTATTCCTATGATGGTTTGTGGTAACTAGGGTTATTAGACCCACTATGTGGGGGTCAGCCCTGGGTTTATATTTTATGGGTTATTAGAATTCTCTAGGAGAGGTCGGCCCCATTAGGGTTTTTGGTCAGTCGGGAACTAGTATGAATAGAGGAGGAGAGCTCCTCATTTGACACACATCCACAACTCAAAAAGTAGTGCACTTGTGTCTGGGAGGTCTGCATAGGAGGTAGAGAAGGAGGTCAAGTCTTGGAGCACATCTTGTATTTTGGTTGATCGTCTTATTGAGGAAAGCTTTGCTGGGTTTTCTACCCCATGAGGGTTTCCCAGGGTAAATTCTGTGTCTATCTTGTGATTATGTTTCTTTCAATGATCTTGCTAGTCTAGTTGGTTTAAACTTAACAATGGTAACGTTTATTTGAATGGACCTGTCATCCTCACAACATCTACTATCCCTAGTTCTTAAAATATTCTATCGAGCTTGAAAACAGCTAAGACGCAGTCGATCATCAGCAATTTGCATTGGGCACTGTCAAGCGAAGGAATACTGTGTTAAATTTTACTACTACTTTCTTGATCTCTATCGGATTCGTTGACATCCAGGGAGGTCACTCATCGACACATCCATTAATATTTCAACCTGCTCGTTCGAGAGGTTGTCGACCAATATAGCCAATTAACTGCAATAGTTGTGAATAGAGCTCAGCGTATAGTATGAATATTATTCAGTAGACTACTATTTCAAAAATGATCATGGCGATCACCATCGAATTCAAAAGAAGTATCCCATCGCAGCCATCTATTATGTGAGTTTTATATTGACAACGTCTGTCACAACCATCATAGCCATCGCAACCATCTCTTAAGTTCCTCCAGCGATTTGAAATGGTCAAATTATAATAGTGTGAAGTTGATACATAATGGTCGGTCACACGCACATTATTTTTTGATGATATTTTACTTTGGTCAATATTATAAATTGTATTGGTTGAGGCTAAACCTTAGTCGACCTCCTTAATTTGGTTGTTTGGTCGGGCACTTATCGATCTTTGAGTTGTTAGAAGTATATAGTGGTCGACAGGATTCATAAATGGCCGATATTTAAAATGGTCAACTCACTTTATTTGTGGTCAAGAGATTGGTCAATTTTAAAATATGGTTGAAATTCCTCTTTGGTGGAGGTCGACATCTTATTAAAGTTGTCTTGTATATTGATCGATATGTAAATATGGCTGGGGTACTAAAAGTGGTTGAAACTCAAAATAATTGAGTCATTGGTGGATATTGTAAGTGGTCGAGTCTTTTTATGAAGTCGATGGTCGAGATTCGACCTTTTTGTATTATAATTTTGTAATTCAGTCGGTTTCTAGCCGAATCAATAAGTCATTTCGAGTCAATTCAAGTCGACCAATATCAATCAGTATCGACCACAAGCAGTAGCGACACATTTAAAACTTGCAGGAAGCTTCATGACAGCTAAGTCTACGAAAACGATGTATTCAAGTAGAAGACATATATACCACAGAGAGATAGCGCTTCACATTTAATAATGACAAAAGAACACTTAAATTGATCAAGCCCCCCAGTGTCGACACACATAAACATCTATTCAATGTCATTTCAAAAGTTTTTTAGGCAGATGGTGAGTTGGTGCAATGGCAGAGCATGGCAGCCCAAAAGCTCCTGGACCGTGGAATATGAATCCAGCAGGAAGGTGAAGGGGAACGGCTCGATTGGCCATTACCAGTCTACTGACAGAGACTAAAGGAATCGCAGTTCATGGTTGTTAATGTTTTCTTCGGGACGAAGAAATATTTTGAGGTGGGGGAGATGTTGGAGGGGACCCTTCGGGCTCCTTAGTTGTCATTAGTTACTTATGTAATAGTCTATTTAAAGAAGCAGTTGGAGCGGGAGCGCGGGTGCAACCACTCCAACCACATGTAACATGTATAAATATACCTATCAAGATGAATAAGATAGCTAAATGCATTCTGCTCATCCCTTGTCTTGAGTATATCTCTGTGAGTGCTTATACTCTCTGCTTGAATACAAGAAGTGGACTTGACTGGAATAAAGTGAGATACCTTTCATAGCTTGTCCACCACAACCATGATTGAATCATGCTTCTTCACTATCATGGGTAGACCTATTATAAAATCTATAGAGATCACTTCCCACTTCCACTCCGGAATGGGTAAGGGAAGCAACAATCTTGTTGGATGTTGGTGCTCTGCCTTGACTTGTTGGCACTTTTGACACCTAGAAATGTACTAATCTATGTATTTCTTCATACCATGCCAAAAGTATTGATTTCTTGTTGCTTTTATATTCTTCCGATATCCTGGGTGTCCATAGTATGGCATTTGATGTATTTCATCCATCACTAGCTTCTTCAAATTTGCACTATTTGGAATGTACAGTCCATCTTTGTAGATGAGGATATTGTCTTCACCAAGTTGATATCCTGCACACTTTTCATCTATATTACCCTGTTGCAACTTCTCTTTAATTTGAAGGTAAGTTTCATCACTAGTTTGAGCTTCTATAAATCTTGTCTTCAAATCTGATTTGCACATACTTAATGTTGCAACATGAAATTTTCTGCTAAGAGCATCAACAACCTTATTCTCTTTCCCTTTTACATGCTTAATTTCAAAATCAAATTCACCAAGAAATTCCATCTACCTAGCTTTCCTAGCATTCAAGTTTGGCTGATCAAACAAATACTTCAAGCTCATGTGGTCTGTACTAAGATCGAATCTTCTTCCCAACAAATAATGTCTCCATATTTTGAGAGCATGTACTATGGATGCTAATTCTAAATCATGCATGGCATAATTATTTTTGTGCTCTTTTAATTTCCTTGACTCATAGAAAATCACAAATCCTTCTTGCATGAGCACTCCACCTAGCCCTTCAATGCAAGCATATATGCACAATACAAAATCCTTCCTTGGATCTTCTATCTCCAAAACAGGAGTGCTGGTAAGTAACTCCTTTAACGACTGAAATCTTTTCTTACATTTTTCAGACCATACAAATTTGATATTCTTCCTCTACAATGAAGTGATTGGATGAGCTATCATGGAGAATCCTTCAATGAACCTTCTGTAGTAACTATGAAAATGATTTCACATACAATAACTATTCAAGAAATTACACTCTCTCTTAAGAAAAATCTCACACAATTAGTCAAAGACACAAAAATTATGCACTAGAGTAGATTTCTGTATTAAGTTCTCATGATAAAAATACATCAGCCAACCATATGAAATCAATAGGATATTGTTAAATAAAATTACAATAGTAATTCGAATGGATAAAGATTCCAAAAGATTCATCTCTCCATCAGACTTGCTAAAAATGCCCATCCCCCCTAGGTGGCAAGTTGAATTTCCAAATCAGCCCAAAAGCTCACGATTTGCCTAATTTGTGATCTGAAGGTGAATTATGGACAAAAAAAATGCCAATTACGAATTTTGGAAGGAAATCTCATTAAGGAAAGTCTTGGGTGCAAAAAACAGTTTCCTAGGTAGACTAGCTTTTCCCCCATAGGGAAAAAGCAGTAAAAAAGATCTACAACTCAGAAATGTGCCTTTCCTTCTAAATATTATCCATAATCAGTTAAGAAAGTGCCCAGGTGGCCTAGATGGCTTGTGGTTCACACCTTGGATGTATTCTTATCCTCCCATGTTGCCTTGTGGCCCACACAAGGAAATTTCCTAGTCTATTACATAGAATTAACCATAAAAGATTAATTAATCCATCTAATGTAAATAAATGACATGGTAGGAAGACTTAAATATTCCAACACCCCCTCTTAAGTCTGAGTTAAATGATCTAAATATCAGAAAATGCAATACTAAGGGCCCATTAACAAGACTTGGTCACCATGTACAATACTGTCGGTCCACAAAAATAAGGATAGAAGGAAAACCTCATGGGAAAAACCTCCCCTCAAAACATGGACATATCAAAATTGAAAGGTTTCTGATCAACCCTTCACTCCACCACATGTAACCATCCCAAGTAGTGATCTAAGATAGCTGAATGTCTTCTCCGTGAAATCCTTGGTGAAAATATCTGCAATTTGCTCACCTATGGAGCAATACTGCAAATCTATGATCTGGTCATGAACTAGGCCTATGATGTAGTGCATATGAATCTCTATGTGCTTGGTCCTCTGTCTCTGTACTAGATCACATGAAACTCTAATGGTGCTCTGGTTTTCACAATAAATGATAGTAGGAGTACTGAAAGAAATCTCAAACTCAGACAAAATCCCCTACAACTAAACACACTGTGTAGCAGCAATCACTGCTCCTCTGTACTCTGCCTCCACTGAAGATAGTGCTATGGAATTATGTTTCTTGCTGGACCAGCAAATAGGGCCACCTCCAAGCATAAATACAAATCCTGATGTGGATTTCCTATCAAGGCTATCACCAGGCCAATCTAAATCTATGAAGCCCAAGAGATCTAGGCTCGAATCTGCAGCATATTGAATCCCATCACTCTTTGTGCCCTGCACATAATGAAGGATTCTTTTTGCAGCCCTCCAATGTAGCTCATGTGGTGGCTCCATGTATCTTTATGCCACACTCACAACATAAGCAAGATCTGGTCGAGTGTGTATCAAGTAGAGCAAGTTGCCAATCAACTGTCTATATAAAGTGTTGTCAAACAATGGTGTAGATTTTGCATCTTCTAGTCTAACTCCAGAAAGGAATGGAGTCTTAGAAGGCTTGAAATCATCCATCTTAAACTTCTTTAATAGATCAAAAGCATACTTTGACTGACATACCTTGGTTCCTTCTTTTGTTTGAGAAATCTCAAGCCCCAAAAATTGCTTAAGAATTCCCAAGTCACTCATGGAGAATGCTTGGTGCATGGCTGCCTTTAATGATGCTATTTGGTCATTGCTACTACTTGTAATAAAAAAATCATCAACATACATCACTATTAACATTATAAAACCATCAGCAAGCTTCATATAGACATTTTGGTCAGATTTACACCGAACATAAGATTGTGACAGCAGGAAACTGTCCATCTTTGCATACCAAGCCCTGGGGGCTTTCTTAAGTCCATACAAAGATTTTTTCAACCTGAAAACAAGGTTTGGATCTGATGTGTACCCCTATGTCTGCTGCATATATATTTTTTTTTCAATCTCCCCATGGAGGAAAGCACTTTTCACATCCATGTGATGTACTTCCCACCGCTTGGAAGCTGCCACTACCAAAACTAGTCTAATGGAGTCTTTCTGAGCTACCGGTGAAAATGTTTCATTATAATCAAGTCCTTAGACCTGAGAATATCCCTTTTCTACCAGCATTTATTTGTATTTAATGGCTGTACCATCCGCTGCACATTTGGTCTTATAAATCCACTTGCATCTCACCAACTTTCTGCTTGCGGGGAGCTTGACTAGCTCCCAAGTTTCATTCTTTTGTAATGACTCAAACTCCTCATCCATAGAAGTCTTCCATCTTGGGTCATGTGAGGGTTCCTCATATGTTTTTGGATCAGAATCTATCACCATATAGAATTTCTCATAAAGATAAGGATCATTCACATTGAGAGTAGTCTCAAACTGTGATCTAGTCCTTCTTTGGTCCTGAGGGTTGCCTGCTAGTTCACCTGTTGCTTGCAAAGTTTTTGCAGCCCACTTAGGCCTTGTAGGTGAGTTAGAATATGCAATATAATGATCCTCATCATTAGAAATATCAGAATCAAAAACATCAACAACATCACTTACTTCTTCTTCAGGTAGTGGTGAAGATGGTTCTCCAATTTCAGTGCTCTCAGAGGGCTCTTCCTCAAACTGCACACTTCTTTCAATGAATGCTTTATGAGTGGTCATGTTAAGAAACTTATAACATTTAGAGTCCTCTGAATATCCAACAAATAAACATGGTTGGCTTTGGGGCTGAAATTCCCTCCTCTTCTCAAGTGGAATCCTAGCCCAAGCCTTTGAGCCAAAAATCCTGAAATGAGAGATGTCAGGTTTGTGACCTATCCAAGCCTCGAAAGGAGTGATACCTTTGAGAGCTTTGTGTGGAACTCTATTCTGAATGTAAGTGGCACAATTTATTGCCTCAGACCATAGCTTGGGATAAAATTCCTTTGCCTCAACCATACAAGTAGCCATCTCCTTTAGAGACCTATTTTTCCTCTCATCAACCCCATTCTATTGAGGTGTATATGGAACTGTATGTTGCATCTGAATGCCTGAAGAGGCACAGAATTGCTAAAACTCTAATTTAACATATTGACCACCATTATCAGATCTTATAACTTTAGTATGCCTACCAGACTGGTTCTCAAGCGAGGCTTTGAATAGCTTGAACAACCCAAAAAATTGTGACTTTAACTTGATGAAATAAATCCAACAATACCTAGTGAAGTCATCTATGAATGTGAGAATGTATTTTGCATGATTCAAGGACTCATGAGGGAATGGACCGGATATGTCAATGTGTATAAGTTCCAATGGTGCAGTGGTTCTCTCAGTGGTGGATCTCCCATACTTATGCTCAAGGTGTTTTCCTAGGATGCAAGATTGACAGACAACTTTGGAAAATTTGATATTGGGCATCCCTATAACCATCTCTTTCTCATGAAGTTGGGAAAGGTATTTGTATTTTAGGTGGCCAAATATTTCATGCCATAGCTTGCTAGACTCATTGGTATGGGTTAACAGAGAAAAAGGTGAGGGGTTTGGCACAAAATGAGAAAACTTGTAAATTCTAGAACAATGATTAGCAGTACCAAATGCAATTATTTTTCCTGTTGAAATTTCTGATATCTCAACATCATTGGAGGTAAAGGTTATGTTGATGTATATGTAACTTCAGAATGTATTTCATCTATGTATTTCATATATATTTATTGTACCCTTATAAGAGATGTGTTATTCCTCTATAAGGAAGTGTCGTCATGTGGATTGACAAGTGTCGCAAGTGTGTGTACTTGCTGATGGATTATTAGACCACCATGTGTGGGGTCGGCCGTAAAATATATATTATATTGTGGATGTATCTAGATAGACAAGTCGGCCCCATAAGGTCACTGGGAAAAACAGGTTAAGTATAAATAGAGATCAGGAGATCTCTATTTGGATCATTCGGAAAGTCACCATTCTCTCACTCAGAAAGTGGAGCACTAATGAGGAGGAGGATCATCTGCTCTAGGAGACTATCTCAAGTGTATTTTGGTTGTACTTTGGTTGAGCCATTGCTCTCTCTATCTCTGAGGAAGTTGTGGGGTTTTTCACCTTAGGGTTTTCCCCACGGAAAGTCTGTGTCTCTTGTCTCTCATGCTTTTGATTCTTGTGATGCTTGTCATGCTTATTGTGATTGTTATGCACATATATATTGTATATGTTATTCTCTCAGTAAAGATCCAAATTATTGTGAATTAATGCTCAAAATTTAACATGGTATCAGAGCTAACCTGAGAAGAAGACATTTTACAGTGACGGAAACTTGAGTTTCTTGTTTATTGGGTTTCTCTCCATAGTTTTTGGAAAAGCAATATAGTAGATTGACTCTACTCATCAAGGAGAATCTATCTGTCCAAACAGAATTCAATTCTGAGCATTTTTAAATTTGGCCCTAAAAATTAGGGTGTCCACAAAAATAGGAATTTCTAAAATCTGAAGACATAGCTGGAAACGCCTTGCAAGAATCGAAGTTTAGAGCTTTGGATCGAGATTTTTGGCTGGGTAGATCTCCGGGAAACTCAAACCCTAATTCAGGGCTCTCCTAGTGAACCCGGAAGGACAAAAAGGCAAATTTGAAGGGTAAAGCTTTGCTGATCTCAAATTCTGAATACACCAGGCTGATCATCTCATCAAGGCGCATCTTTCTATCCTTTCAGAAAGTTGAAATTCACATTTTGAATTTTTTGTTAGGATATTTAGACACTTAGGAGTTAGTTAAGATCAACTTGTGTAATATATCCGTTAGGGATAGTGTGTTTCTTTAGTATGCATTAGTATGCATTTGTAAATACTTAATCCGACGGTCACGATATGTTTCCGACATAGAGTGATCCGACGGCTCAACTTCTCTTAGATCAAACCTAACCTTGATCCGTGGCTTAACACCCGATTGGTCCATGATCTCTATTTAAAGAGCATGGAGGGTGATTGTTTAGTTGATCGATTATGAGAAGCTCATTTGTAACTTTCTTTCTTTGCATAATAAATTGTCCCGTAGAAGCTATTTGGCCGGGGCCGTGGAGTGTTTCCCTCAAGAGGGTTTAAACCACGTCAAAACATCGGTGTGTTGATCTGTGATCTGTTTGTGTGAAGTGGTTTCTCTTGGTGTTCGGTCCTTTGGTAGTACCCTGTGTACCCGAACATGGTATCAGAGCTTTTATGAAGTGCCGCTTCCGGTTATGATCTAGATCTTGAACTGCTGTTGCCGAAACTCGAAAGGGTTTCTAGTTCTGGTATTTCTGTGCATTTCTGGGCTGTGGGAGGTGTTCCATTGCGTCCGGAGCGTCGTTTCCATTGGGAAATAGTTTTCGTTTGATCGAAAAGGGTTCCCGGTTGCTCCAGAAATGCGTTTTTCATCAGATCTGAAGGTATAATGTTACAGTGACGCATTTTTTTATTTCGTTTTTGAAAAGAAAAATCTCATATTTCATTTTTTTTTTTTACTGTTAGATTTTTTTTGGTTCGGATTGTTACTTTCCCGTCTGCGTATGCTCTTTTCCGTGCACCTTGAGCGATCTCGGCAAATCAGAAACAGAAAGGGAAAGGGTTTTTTCGGCTGCGTATGCTCTTTGCCGTGCACTTTGCGCGATCTCGGCAAATCAGAAACAGAGAGAAAACGTAGACTTTCTGGGCAAGCTAACAAGATCTAACTCCACAAGTGTGGAAAAGTTTTTTTTGTTTCGTTTTGTGGTTTGTTTTGCAGGAAAAAGGGCAAGCACGCAAACCGAGCAAGAAGAGTAAAAAAAAAAAAAAAAAAAAGAAGCCCCCTTCCTCATTTCCATATTTTACATACCTTTTAAACTAGCTCACTTGGTCCAAAGTTGCTTTATTCCTTAATAGGTCTTGAGTTCAAGTCTTAGGAAGTTACTTTTAAAAAGAAAAGTGCATACAATTTCTATTTTCAAGTTACTTTATTGTAAAAGTGCATCTCACTTAAATAATAAAAAATAAAAATACAAGTGAGTCACTTAAGCTTTTTATTTATTGTTGCACTATTTAAAAGTAATATCATTGTAAAAGTGAAATCACTTATTTTACAAAAGTGATTCACTTGAAAGCAACTTTTTTGTAAAGTGATTGTCAAAAGGTTCATCTTGGGAAGAGGGGGGTTTTTTTTTGCTGGACATTCTCTAGCTGCCACGTCACTATTGGGGACATCTTCAACAGTTTCTTTGTTCAAGCATAACTTCATCATACAGAGTCTGTTTTCAGTACCGTTTTTTTTGAAACCGCCTATTTTTTCGAGCTCTTCACATCCAGACTATTGGTTTCTGCTTTTACAGCCACTAATTTACAAATATGGCTGCCCTTTGTGATATTCTACTTAACAGTTCCAACTATTTCTCATGGAAATCTCGTATGGAGGATGTTCTACGAAGTAGGGGACTTTTCAGAATTACAACAGGGAAAGAAAAAGAACCCACTGATGATGATAAGAAAATAAAATGGGCAAATAGATGTGATGAAGCTCGTGGATTGATTGGGATGTCAATCTCTACTGATTTGCGATTCCACATATCTGGAATTGATGAACCTAATGCTGCTTGGGACAAGTTGGAATCTGTGTTTGGTAAACACAATGAAATTCGGGGTCACCAACTCGAAAATGAGTTGATTTCTTTAAATCCAAGTGACTTTTCATGCATTCAAGATTATTTATCTAAGTACAAAACTCTCAAGCTCTTATGTGCAGAATGTAAGATTGAGAGGGAAGACAAACAATGCATTTATCATATTCTTTCCAAACTTGGACCTGCATATTTTGTTTTTGTATATACATTTTACTCCATGAAAGCGTCATTGAATGCAGCTAGCTATCAAGAGCCTAGTCTTGAATCCTTTTGTGATTCCTTGATTAGAGAACAAGATAAACTCATTCATCTTGGAATAATCAACAATGCAGATACATCTGGGAAAGCCTTATTGTCCCAACAGAAAGAAAAGTCCAAGCCTCCCAAGAAACAAAATTTTCGCAATAATAAGTCAAACAAGGGTCCAAAACCCTCTCAGTCAGCTCCTTCTTTAAAAAATGACAAAGGATCCAAGCCAAAAGGCAAGAAGACTGAGCGTCATTGCAACTATTGCGGGAAAGATAATCATGATGAATCTAAGTGTTTCAAGAAGATGGCAGCCTTGGAAGCAGCAATGAAGAAGCACCACATCAGCCTAGATTCGCCTTCAGAATCTGCCTCTCATGGACATGCACTTTGTGCTTCTGGTTATTCTTATAATGCATCTTCTTCTTCTACTTCAAATGAATGGCTCATTGATTTTGGAGCATCTTATCATATGGCTAAGGATCAAGCCATCTTTTCTACTATGCATGAATGTAACACCAAACAAATATTTGTTGGTGATGATAGATCTCTAAGTGTTGTAGGAGCTGGAACAGTTCCAGTAGATAATGGTCATTTTAGTGATGTACTATGTGTTCCAAGAATTTCCTGCAATTTGTTATCAGTCTATCAGATCACTCATTCTGGTGAAGGTAAAACTGTGACCTTTACACCTCACCAAGTTGTAATCAAGGATTTTAAAGATCCTCAACAGGTTCTAGCTACCGGAATTGTTGATGATATTACCAGGTTGTACAAGTTTAACAACTTTGGGTCATCACCTTTCCCTTCAGTTTTTGTTGCTCATAGTGATAACTTGAGCAAACTTTGGCATGAGCGATTTGGTCACTTAAATTATCGCTCATTGCAACAACTATGTAAAGAAAATATGGTGACAGGTCTTCCGATGGTATCTTGCAGAGATGGTGTTTGTTCCGGTTGTGTACTCGGAAAACATCATCGGGACAGTTTTGACAAACGTGCCTCTTGGCACACCTCGGTTCCCTTGGAGCTTGTGCATAGTGACTTGTGTGGTCCTCTTCCATCTGCTTCCTGTTTGTGTCAGAAATTGTTACTAAGGCTAGGGTAACAAGCCAACACAATCTCGAAAATAAAATCAATCCAAACTAGGTTTTTTAGGGTTCTGTTTTGTAGGTTTCGGTTAGAAACTTCAAGAGCATAAGGGAATACATTCAACAGATAAGTAAAAACTAATTCATATACATATATCCATGAAGATGCATATATATCTCAGGAATCCAACAAAAGATTGCAATGAAGTTCATACAATAAAAGACAAGCACTACTGGAAATTATACCTACAACCAAAAATGAATTTGTCAATCAAGAAACTGTATAAGTTTAAAATGAAGCCAACACATATCAGAAGTGGAATAAGGAGTTATATATTCATAGTTTCATCAAAAATGCAATATGAGAGTTTGCAATACTTAGCAGTGAACAAGTCTGGATGAAAGCACAGTTTGCAGACCTCCTCTAGCTCCAAAAATTCGAACCCCTCTTCAGTCTCTTTGTCCCTCTTTTATCATTACAAAGAAGTAGTTTCATTTCCCCTTCATTAGGTCGAAATTGAAACTACCCAGCAGTTACATTAACTAACTAACTCAACTAATTGACTAAAAATAGCAAATCGGATTCCTGGCAAATGTGGCGAATTTCTGGAAAATAGGTGTCAAAGAAGCTTCCATATCTCTCAATTGGTGACACCTGTGTAAAAACTGAGAGAGGTTTTTGTTAATGGGTCCGTGATGGACAAAATATTCTCTTGGTTTTTCAAAATTCATCTCCAATCAATCATAATTGGCCCCGCAAAATGAACACTAAAACGGGAAAATATTAAATATTTTCAATCCCTGGAAAATAGGCTGCAAAGATTAAACCGAATCTTTCAAACCTTGACAGCTGTTGCAAAACCGAGAGAGGTTTTTGTAGATGATTATCTTAGGAACAAAAACCTCCTTTGGTTTTCAAAAATTCCTCTCCATCAGCTCGCGGTCTGCATTTGACTTCAATCACTCAACACAGGACTGCAATGTCCAGACTATTCAATGTAATGGAAAACTGTTAGTGAATATGACTGTTTTATATCAATCTTTCACTTTTAATCTCTGGAATAGACTTCTCTTCTTCAAACATATACTCCTCATCATCTGAGAGGACTGTGATGGGGCTTCTTGGCTGATTATGGACTTCTTCTTTAGTTACAGGAATCACTTTGATATCAACTTTCTTCTCTTCTTGAGAATCTACTGTAGGTGGTGACTTCTTTTCAAGCAATTCCTTTTTGTCTTCAAATAATGAGAACTTGACTTTACTGTGATCTGGAATTTCTTGAGGCTGAATGTCATTCTGTCCTTCATCTGCTACCTGCTTTGTTCCCTTCTTAACTTTAATTTCATGTTTCTTTGCAGCTTTAACTGAATGCCCTAATTTCTGTATCATTACTTTTCCCTTATCAGTTTGTCTTTTGGATTGTTGGTCTTCTCCTTTAGAATGAATCCCTGACCAAAACAAAAAGAAGTCCCAAGTTTTTTCCTCATGCTGCAACACTGTAGAAATGATTAACTTTATGAGACCATGATGAAACAATGATTGAGAAGTATGATCATCCTGCTGTTTTATTTTGCTTGACATTTTCTGCAAGCTTTTGAAGAAAAAGAATGGTAAATTCATTTTAGACACCCCTGCCATATGCTGTAGGAACTTAAGATGGTATTTGAACACTAATGAATACCTCCCTTCACAAGTTACATAACTCTGAAGAATTCTTATAGGTTCAATCCATTCCCTCCTGAAATTATGTATGAGAATACCTTTGTTCCAGTCAGGAATAACATTGGGAAATAAGTATCTTTTAGGATCAAACTCAAAAGGAGACTTCTTAAACCAGAGCTCGCCCTCATTACTAATTTCAGTGGCTTCTGAAATTAATTCCACAGTCAATTTAAATCTCAAAGGATCCATTATGATCATCTCATTCTTAAGTCCTTTGGCAAAATTGCAGGTCACTTGAGCATTAAAACCATCTATCTTCTTGAAGAATTTCAACCAGCCTGCCTGTTGGAACAGCTCTGCACAATCTGGAAGTTTTTGAATCCATGTCAAGTCTGTGGGTTCAGCCCTATTAACCTTACCACTTTTACTGCTTTTTCCCATATCTTTCTTTTCAGGGAATAGAAACAGTCTAGTTTTAGGTTTCAGAAATGTCTTATAAGCTGTTTTCTGAGCAAATAATTCTCCAGGTTATAACAATTTCAAGGATATTTAAATCACCTGCACCAATTAACAGACCTTCCTGTGTAGGACCTTTACCAACTAGCAGACTCCCTGCTGTGTAAAAACTGAGTTCTACTAATAATTCTGTAATTCTTTTCGATGCCCTATTCTGTATATTCTAATGTTTTAAAACATTAGGTCATGAGAGAAACCATCATGCAAAATCCTCCTAACGGGCTTCAGGTAACTATTTCAGTGGTGAATTCCTCATCTTTACGCTCTATTACATCTTCCTCAACAACCAATTTTTTCAGAAAAACACGCAGCAGCAGAAACCCAAATTCTCCAGCTATAAGGGTTATACGTAATACCTATCAATTACTCCTCTGTCGTGACTTAATGTCTTCAATTTGGAGTGTCAATGATGTTCTTCTTCGAGCACAGGTGTCCTCCTAACGATTCTTTGGCTGCAAGTGAACGAATTTAAAAGCCCTAATTTCTGCTGGCGCCAGAACACAGCTGTCTCCTTCCACGGTAACGTAATCCAACGTTTAACAGTGAACTCTCATGCACAAACACTGCCTCCTCTGTGATGATGCGTGTGACAAGAGAAAATTGACAGCTAAACCCGGAATTGGCTGGTCTCTGTGCAACTGAACCCGCATAACCTGTAATGATGCCCTTGTTTTCTCTTCGTGATTAACAACCAACTAACATCATGCTCAAAATGCTGCAAACACGTGTTAAACACTCACATAATGCGATTAGATACTCTCACTCTGCATCATGATTGAAATCAGATCGAAAATTTACAAAAAACTCATGCCACAATATTCCTGTAGCGCGCTCTGTGTTAAAATTTTGCCCAGCGCTACAGGAATAACTGCTATGCCAAAATTTAGCAGTTTTTTCACTTTCTGCTAATTTTTCGGAGATTCTGGCAGCTATTTGGTTTAGGACATAAGTTCAACCACTCTCTAAATTCATTAATGATTCTTCCTTTGAAAATATAACTCTCATTGACCCCCTTTTCAATATAAAAAGTCACCAAAATCAAATGAAATCTGAAAGGACTGGGTTCAAACTTTATTCAATCATTCATAAGGTTCTTAAGAAGACAAAAACCAAAACTGAAAACCAAAAATTAACTAAGGTAGATTCAAAAAACAAACCAAAAATTGGAGAGAATAACTAAAAATGCAGAAAAATTTACTGACTTAACATCTGGCTCCAGCTGCGGGATGAAGTCCTCCCTGTGAGGCTTCAAGAACCTGTAGACTAGTGCCTTCAGTCTTCCATTGGGCTATGGAGTCTTTATTCAATCTCACTCACACCGGTATAGACAATGAAAGTCAAATCTCTTTCTCTGAGGAACCTTCCAACTACTGAATCAAATAGAAATCCCATTTCCAATGTAACCAAGAAAAAATTTGATCAACCCACCAAAACTTGTTTCCAACTCCAAATATATATATAATCAGAAATATTGGAAAACATGAAGAGCAGAGATTTAACAACTTATACCCACCTTCATCAAATAGTTTCTCTGAAATAACAGATTTATAACCTGGTGTTGACTCTAAATAATCTGCTATTGGATCATAAAAACTTCCACAAGTTACCTCTTCCTGCTCTATGAAAAAGACAAGCTGTCCATGAGAATATTTTGTTCCATGAATATCAATCAGGCATTGGCGATAAAAGACATCAGGGTCAACCTGAATTTGCTCCGGAAATTTTTGAATAGTATCACCAATAATGTCAACACTTTGAATCTCCTTTTCCACACTGTCTTCCAATAAATGACTATCATACATGGGCTTTTGCTGTTCGAGAATAATAGATTGAATGCATACTTGAATCTGCTGATCAGATTGTAACATATTACACTCCTCACAGATTTCTGGGTCTTTCTTTTCAATTTCATCATCATATTTATTAAAAATTAGACCATCTTCATAATGATTTTGAACAACAGATTTATCATAACCATGAATAAAAACCACTTCTGAAAAATTGTGACCAGCCTGACCTTCATCAAATTTAGTATCAAAATCAAGAGGAATAGGATCTAATTCATCACAAATTTCTTGACTTGGAAACCTAATCTCTTCATCATAGCAAGGAGTAATCTGAAGAATTTCTAATGATGATGCTAAAGGTTCATCTTTTTCTTCAATACAAAACTAATCTTTAACACAACACTGATTTTCAAAAGTTTGTCGAACTAGAGATTGATCTTCAAAAGGATTTGCATTCAAACTGTTATTAAGGCTGTTGAAATCATTATGAGACTGTTCCAAACTATCTCTACTGATCTCATCACTTGAATAATCCTCAAACTGACCTAAAACAACAACTTGATTGTCATAATGATCATGGCATTCTTCTTTGACAACACTATCTGAAACTGTTACCTTCTCATCTTCAATAAATTCTGAAACTTCAACTTCCTCATGACATGTTTTGAACCCTTGATTGTACTCATCATCATGATTTTTTAAATCAGAAATTGTATTATAAATATCAACCTGCTCACAACAATCTTTTAAAAAGAGTTCAGCTGGGAATAGATACTTACAATGTTTCTGAAAACATGTGTGAAATTCTTTCAGTGAGGAGATGCTAGCAGCGGGAAGAGAAAAATACCAATCTCGTGCATCTTTTTCAAGTGAATACATGAACATCTTCATGAGCACATCTTCATGCTGGATATTTAACTGGACCATACATTGATGAAATTTGATGAGGTGATCTGAAGGATTATCCTCTTTTCTTTCTCTAAACCGTGGAAGACAATCTCCCCAAACATCCATTATAGGTACTGGATTTGGAAAACCTGGAATATCAGAAAAATTGAAAGGGGAAAACCTTCGAGCCAGAATAGCTCCCATGGACATTGATCTCTGCATGTTGAAATAGTGGAGTTGCCAATCAATTTGTCAGGACATATTTTGTTTCTTCTTCTCAGAAAGAGAAAGGGGTGACAGTGGTTCAAATTAATTAGGGCTGCATAAAGATGGGGATAACTGAAACTTTCTAATCCTTCCAACTCCTCTAGTAGCCACTCTGTCAAACTTGGTGGAATAGCCTTTAAAAAGTGCTGGTTCAAGTCCACCTCTTAAACCAGGAAAACTGATGAGTATCCCAGGGAAGATATGCTTCAGCTTCGTCCCCGGCAATGGTGCCAAAGATGTTTGTGTCAGAAATTGTTACTAAGGCTAGGGTAACAAGCCAACACAATCTCGAAAATAAAATCAATCCAAACTAGGTTTTTTAGGGTTCTGTTTTGTAGGTTTTGGTTAGAAACTTCAAGAGCATAAGGGAATACATTCAACAGATAAGTAAAAACTAATTCATATACATATATCCATGAAGATGCATATATATCTCAGGAATCCAACAAAAGATTGCAATGAAGTTCATACAATAAAAGACAAGCACTACTGGAAATTATACCTAAAACCAGAAATGAATTTGTCAATCAAGAAACTGTATAAGTTTAAAATGAAGCCAACACATATCAGAAGTGGAATAAGGAGTTATATATTCATAGTTTCATCAAAAATGCAATATGAGAGTTTGCAATACTTAGCAGTGAACAAGTCTGGATGAAAGCACAGTTTGCAGACCTCCTCTAGCTCCAAAAATTCGAACCCCTCTTCAGTCTCTTTGTCCCTCTTTTATCATTACAAAGAAGTAGTTTCATTTCCCCTTCATTAGGTCGAAATTGAAACTACCCAGCAGTTACATTAACTAACTAACTCAACTAATTGACTAAAAATAGCAAATCGGATTCCTGGCAAATGTGGCGAATTTCTGGAAAATAGGTGTCAAAGAAGCTTCCATATCTCTCAATTGGTGACACCTGTGTAAAAATTGAGAGAGGTTTTTGTTAATGGGTCCGTGATGGACAAAAACCTCTCTTGGTTTTTCAAAATTCATTTCCAATCAATCATAATCGGCCCCGCAAAATGAACACTAAAACAGGAAAATATTAAATATTTTCAATCCCTGGAAAATAGGCTGCAAAGATTAAACCGAATCTTTCAAACCTTGACAGCTGTTGCAAAACCGAGAGAGGTTTTTGTAGATGATTATCTTAGGAACAAAAACCTCCTTTGTTTTTCAAAAATTCCTCTCCATCAGCTCGCGGTCTGCATTTGACTTCAATCACTCAACACAGGACTGCAATGTCCAGACTATTCAATGTAATGGAAAACTGTCAGTGAATATGACTGTTTTATATCAATCTTTCACTTTTAATCTCTGGAATAGACTTCTCTTCTTCAAACATATACTCCTCATCATCTGAGAGGACTGTGATGGGGCTTCTTGGCTGATTATGGACTTCTTCTTTAGTTACAGGAATCACTTTGATATCAACTTTCTTCTCTTCTTGAGAATCTGCTGTAGGTGGTGACTTCTTTTCAAGCAATTCCTTTTTGTCTTCAAATAATGAGAACTTGACTTTACTGTGATCTGGAATTTCTTGAGGCTGACTGTCATTCTGTCCTTCATCTGCTACCTGCTTTGTTCCCTTCTTAACTTTAATTTCATGTTTCTTTGCAGCTTTAACTGAATGCCCTAATTTCTGTATCATTACTTTTCCCTTATCAGTTTGTCTTTTGGATTGTTGGTCTTCTCCTTTAGAATGAATCCCTGACCAAAACAAAAAGAAGTCCCAAGTTTTTTCCTCATGCTGCAACACTGTAGAAATGATTAACTTTATGAGACCATGATGAAACAATGATTGAGAAGTATGATCATCCTGCTGTTTTATTTTGCTTGACATTTTCTGCAGGCTTTTGAAGAAAAGAATGGTAAATTCATTTTAGACACCCCTGCCATATGCTGTAGGAACTTAAGATGGTATTTGAACACTAATGAATACCTCCCTTCACAAGTTACATAACTCTGAAGAATTCTTATAGGTTCAATCCATTCCCTCCTGAAATTATGTATGAGAATACCTTTGTTCCAGTCAGGAATAACATTGGGCAATAAGTATCTTTGAGGATCAAACTCAAAAGGAGACTTCTTAAACCAGAGCTCGCCCTCATTACTAATTTCAGTGGCTTCTGAAATTAATTCCACAGTCAATTTAAATCTCAAAGGATCCATTATGATCATCTCATTCTTAAGTCCTTTGGCAAAATTGCAGGTCACTTGAGCATTAAAACCATCTATCTTCTTGAAGAATTTCAACCAGCCTGCCTGTTGGAACAGCTCTGCACAATCTGGAAGTTTTTGAATCCATGTCAAGTCTGTGGGTTCAGCCCTATTAACCTTACCACTTTTACTGCTTTTTCCCATATCTTTCTTTTCAGGGAATAGAAACAGTCTAGTTTTAGGTTTCAGAAATGTCTTATAAGCTGTTTTCTGAGCAAATAATTCTCCAGGTTATAACAATTTCAAGGATATTTAAATCACCTGCACCAATTAACAGACCTTCCTGTGTAGGACCTTTACTAACTAGCAGACTCCCTGCTGTGTAAAAACTGAGTTCTACTAATAATTCTGTAATTCTTTTCGATGCCCTATTCTGTATATTCTAATGTTTTAAAACATTAGGTCATGAGAGAAACCATCATGCAAAATCCTCCTAACGGGCTTCAGGTAACTATTTCAGTGGTGAATTCCTCATCTTTACGCTCTATTACATCTTCCTCAACAACCAATTTTTTCAGAAAAACACACAGCAGCAGAAACCCAAATTCTCCAGCTATAAGGGTTATACGTAATACCTGTCAATTACTCCTCTGTCGTGACTTAATGTCTTCAATTTGGAGTGTCAATGATGTTCTTCTTCGAGCACAGGTGTCCTCCTAACGATTCTTTGGCTGCAAGTGAACGAATTTAAAAGCCCTAATTTCTGCTGGCGCCAGAACACAGCTGTCTCCTTCCACGGTAACGTAATCCAACGTTTAACAGTGAACTCTCATGCACAAACACTGCCTCCTCTGTGATGATGCGTGTGACAAGAGAAAATTGACAGCTAAACCCAGAATTGGCTGGTCTCTGTGCAACTGAACCTGCATAACCTGTAATGATGCCCTTGTTTTCTCTTCGTGATTAACAACCAACTAACATCATGCTCAAAATGCTGCAAACACGTGTTAAACACTCACATAATGCGATTAGATACTCTCACTCTGCATCATGATTGAAATCAGATCGAAAATTTACAAAAAACTCATGCCACGATATTCCTGTAGCGCGCTCTGTGTTAAAATTTTGCCCAGCGCTACAGGAATAACTGCTATGCCAAAATTTAGCAGTTTTTTCACTTTCTGCTAATTTTTCGGAGATTCTGGCAGCTATTTGGTTTAGGACATAAGTTCAACCACTCTCTAAAGTCATTAATGATTCTTCCTTTGAAAATATAACTCTCATTGACCCCCTTTTCAATATAAAAAGTCACCAAAATCAAATGAAATCTGAAAGGACTGGGTTCAAACTTTATTCAATCATTCATAAGGTTCTTAAGAAGACAAAAACCAAAACTGAAAACCAAAAATTAACTAAGGTAGATTCAAAAAACAAACCAAAAATTGGAGAGAATAACTAAAAATGCAGAAAAATTTACTGACTTAACACTTCCTTTTCTGGTTTCAAGTATTTCTTAACTTTCATTGATGATTACACCAGACGCACTTGGGTTTATTTCCTAAAACTTAAGAGCGAAGTATTTAACATGTTCTTGGCCTACAAGGCCCTTGTTGAAAAACAATATGGTCATCAAATTATCAAGTTAAGATCTGACAATGGAGGAGAATATGTTAACAAACAGTTCACTACTTTCTGCACTGAAAAAGGCATCCAACAACAACACACTGTTCCATATACACCACAACAAAATGGTGTAGCTGAGCGGAAAAACCGCACTTTAAAAGAAATGGCAAATTGTATGATCCAATCTAAGGGACTAAGTCTTCAATTTTGGGCTGAAGCCATAAATTGTGCAAATTACATAGTTAATCGCACCCCCACAAAAGCATTACAAGGTATAACACCGGAAGAAGCATGGAGTAAAGTTAAACCTGATGTAAGTCACTTTCGTGTGTTTGGTAGTGAAGCATGGGCTCACATTCCGGATGAAAAACGGAAAGCATTGCAGCCTAAAAGTGAAAAGTGCATATTTGTTGGATATTCTGAAGATGTAAAAGGTTATAGACTTCTTCAACCACATTCTCATGCTATAATCATTAGAAGAGATGTTAAATTTGATGAAAATATCTTGGCCTGCGAGCCTAACTTGGCGAGTGTGCCATCTTTGGCCTGCGAGCCTGATTCGGCGTTTGTGCCTTCTTCTTCTTCTTCCAACTTCCTTGACAGGTTTCCAACTCCAGTTTCTGATGATGACAGTGAGGATGAAAATCCACCTCCGCCTGCTCATGTTCCTCCAGTTGCACCAGCACAAGTGCTTCCTCGATGGGTCCGTTCAACATGTGAAGCAGCTGGTGATCTTGCCGGTGATCCTAGAGATCAACGTCGAACACGTTCTCAGTTTCAGCGAGCCTCTTCTCTTTTGGCTCAAGTTTCCGAGAATCATGATCCAGAAACTTTTGCAGAAGCTTCAGGGAATCCAGATTGGGATGCAGCCATGGATGAAGAATATCGTTCCTTAATGGCGAACGATACTTGGGATCTTGTACCTCTTCCAAAAGGAAGAAAACTTGTCAGATGTAAATGGGTCTACAGAACTAAGTATGCATCAGATGGAAGTGTTGAAAGACTTAAGGCAAGGTTAGTTGCCAAAGGTTTTTCTCAAGTTGAAGGGATTGACTACAATGAAACCTTTGCTCCCGTCGCCAAAATGAACTCCATCCGCCTTGTTCTTTCCCTTGCAGCCTTACACAACTGGGAAGTCCATCAAATGGATGTCAAGTCTGCCTTCTTACATGGTGATTTACAGGAGGAAATTTACATGGAACAACCTCCTGGCTATGTTCAGAATAACTCTAGCCTTGTCTGTCGCCTTAAGAAATCCTTATATGGCCTTAAGCAAGCTCCTAGAGCTTGGTATGCCAAAATGGATAACTTTCTCCTTGACACTGGTTTTTCTAGATGCCATTCTGACCCCAATGTCTATACCAAGAAAGTAGGAAACCATCTCATCATACTTGTTCTATATGTTGATGACCTTATTCTTACTGGTAGTGACCCTAAGCTTATAACCCATGTGAAATCCAGTCTTAAACAAACTTTTGAAATGTCAGACTTAGGACATTTGCATTATTTTCTTGGTCTCCAAGTTCTGCAAACCAAAGAAGGAATCTTTCTTTCTCAATCTAAGTATGCTTGTGACCTTCTTCGTCGCTTTCACATGGAAGATTGTAAACCAGCCCCTTCTCCCTTCCAGTCTGGAGTCAAACTTTCTGCCACTTGTACTTCACCTGAAGTAGATGCCACATTGTATCGTCAGCTTGTTGGTAGTCTTTTATACTTGACTCATTCCCGTCCTGACCTTTCCTTTGCCGTTGGTCGAGTTGCCCGTTATATGCAGACACCTCATGAAAGTCACTGGAAAGCAGCTAAAAGAATACTTCGATATATTCGAGGTACAGTTCAGTTTGGGATTCATTATAGTACAGGGGGGAAACCTTTGTTGGTTGGTTTCACTGATTCAGATTGGGCCGGCGATCCTAATGATCGAAAGTCTACTGCAGGTTATGTTTTCAGTCTGGGATCTGGACCTATTACTTGGGCTTGTAAGAAACAACAAGCTCTTGCTCTTTCTTCAGCAGAGGCAGAATATCGAGCAGCCGTTAATGCCAGTCAGGAAGCTTTATGGCTTCGACAGATTCTTTCAGAGTTTGGATTCGAGCAGCAGCAGCCTACTCCACTTTGGTGCGACAATCAAAGTGCCATCAAGCTTGCCAAAGATCCAGTTCTACATCAACGCAGCAAACACATTGAACTACATATGCACTTCATCAGAAATCTTGTTCATGATCGGGTTCTTGAAGTGCTCTTTTGCCCTACAGATGATCAAGTTGCAGACATCTTCACCAAGTCTCTTACAGAAGCGAAGTTTTCTAAACTTCGATCTATGTTAGGAGTTCAGGAACTTGTCATTAAGGGGGGATAGGCTCTAATGCCTCCTTCCTTCTCCTAATAGTGTCACTTTTGTAAATCCTTCAATCCTATCCCAAGTTGTTCTTAAGGGGGGATGTTAGGATATTTAGACACTTAGGAGTTAGTTAAGATCAACTTGTGTAATATATCCGTTAGGGATAGTGTGTTTCTTTAGTATGCATTAGTATGCATTTGTAAATACTTAATCCGACGGTCACGATATGTTTCCGACATAGAGTGATCCGACGGCTCAACTTCTCTTAGATCAAACCTAACCTTGATCCGTGGCTTAACACCCGATTGGTCCATGATCTCTATTTAAAGAGCATGGAGGGTCATTGTTTAGTTGATCGATTATGAGAAGCTCATTTGTAACTTTCTTTCTTTGCATAATAAATTGTCCCGTACAAGCTATTTGGCCGGGGCCGTGGAGTGTTTCCCTCAAGAGGGTTTAAACCACGTCAAAACATCGATGTGTTGATCTGTGATCTGTTTGTGTGAAGTGGTTGCTCTTGGTGTTCGGTCCTTTGGTAGTACCCTGTGTACCCGAACATTTTTAGGGTTTTTTCGACAAACCCTAATCTGGGACCAGATCCAGTTTTTAGCATTTCAAGTGGTAAGAGATAAATCTTTTCTATGTCCATTTGAAGTACTCTTTAAGATGTCTCACCACACCAAGCTTGAGGATAAGCTTGAAGGGGCTGATAACTTCCGAGCTTGGAAGTATAGGATTGGGTTAATCCTGGAAGAGAATGAGTTGGACTCATATATAAAAGAAGACAACCCTATCCCAGAGGATGAAGAGGCTAAGGTATTGCATAAGAAGAACTTGGTCAAGGCAAAGAGAATCATTGCTGATTCTATCAAAGACCGTATCATACCCCATGTGTCTTCTCTAAAGACACCCAAGGCTATGTTTGACTCTTTGACCAAGCTATTTGAAGAAAAGAACATAAATCAGAAGATGACCCTGCGGAATCAATTGAAAGCGGTCAAGATGTCGAATGGAGAAACCATTCAATCCTATTTCTCTAAGGTCTCTCAAATCAAGGAACAACTTGAAGCTGTAGATGAAATGGTGGAGAATGGTGAAATTGTTATGACTACTTTGAATGGCCTACCTAGGTCATGGGACTCTTTTATCCAGGGGATCTGTGCCAGAAAGAATTTAATCTCCTTCAGTATATTATGGGAGGAATGTTCTCAAGAAGAAGCAAGGCTTGTGGCAAGAGAAGAGAATATGGGAAATGAAGATCAAGCTCTCATATCTCACACTAAGAAGGGCAAGTTCAAGAGGGAGCCATCCCATCACAAGAAGAAATCTTCTCATCATTTTCACAAAGACAAGAAAGATCTAAGGTGTTTCACTTGTAATGAGAAGGGTCACTTTGCTTCAGAATCTCCCAAGAACAAAAGGGACAACCACAACAACAACAACTCCAGCAAGAAGAAGAAGGGTAACAAAAGAAGGTACCATGCTCATGCTGCTAAAGATGATGAACCTCTAAAGAAGAAGGATAGGGCAGAAAGTGATGATAGTAATGATGACTCATCAAGTGAAGAAGAGTATGTTCTAATCTCTACTCTCACAGGTACTATTCCCATGGTTGTAATGATTGGTTGATTGATAGTGGGGCTTCCAAACACATGAATGGGTTTAAGGAATCTTTTGTGAACCTATATGAACATGAATCACCCCATAAGGTGAAACTTGGGGATGATTATCAATACCCAATCAAAGGAAGTGGTGAAGCCTCCTACAACCTAGATTCTGGAAAATCTTTGAAGATAAAAGAAGTCCTTTATGTACGTAGGCTCAAGAAGAACTTACTCTCCATCTCTGCATTGGATGCAAAAGGTATGAGGGTTGCATTTGTGGATGGCCAAGTCCTAATGTGGCCAAAGGGAAAGAACATAGATGATGCAGTTGTGATTGGAGAGCAAGAGGGAGGTTTGTATAAATTAAAAGGACAATCTAAACATTCCATGGTGCATGAATCCATGGAGCCAAGTGAACTTTGGCATAGAAGACTTGCTTATATGCACTATAGGGCACTTCCAATTGCAAGCAAGGATGTAGAGGGTCTTCTTGAAATCAAGACCAAACATGAAGGTGTTTGCAAAGGATGTGCAAAAGGTAAGAATATGAAGAAGGATTTTCCAAGCAGTGAAAGCAAGGCAAAAGATATCCTAGAAATCATCCACTCAGATGTATGTGGTCCTATATCATCCAGTTCTCTAAGTGGGTATGTTTACTATGTCTCATTTATTAATGAATTCTCCAGGAAGACTTGGGTATACTTTTTGAAAAACAAAGATGAGGTGTTTGATAAGTTCAAGGAATTCAAACCTTAATGGAGAATCAAACTGACAAAAAGATCAAAACATTCAGATCCGACAGTGGTGGAGAATTCACCTCAGGTGACTTCAAGAAGCTTTGCAGTGATTCAGGGATTAAGAGGGAATTGACTGCTCCTTATAATCCTCAACAGAATGGAGTTGCAGAAAGGAAGAACAGAACAATCATGGAAGCATCAAGGGCAATGCTGCATGACCAGGATCTACCTATGCATCTATGGGAAGAAGCAGCTAGAATAGTTGTATATGTGCAGAACAGAACACCCCACAAGATATTGGACAACAAGACACCAGAAGAGGTCTTTTCTAGTAAGAAACCTGAAGTCAGCCATCTCAGAATATTTGGTTTTCCAGTATACACTCATGTCCCAAAGGAAAAGAGGACCAAACTAGATTCTTCAAGAAAGAAGGGTATCTTTGTCGGTTACAATGAAAGCTCGAAGACTTACAGAATATACTTTCCAGGGTTCAAGAAGATTGATGTCAGCAGGGATGTAACATTTGATGAAAACTCAACATTCATCAAATCAAGGAAGGCACCTATCGAAGTTTATGAAGAACCTAAGGAAACTAGATTTCAAGACACTACCATGACTGAAGCAATTCCAGAAGTTGTTCGTGAGTTTGAAGATCCGTAAGAACCTATAGATCCACCCCGTGAGGATAACTATCACAAGAGGAAACCTGCATGGGCTAGAGAGCTCATTCAAGATGCAGAAAGATTTGGCATTCCAGAAGAAGAACACAGAGCAAAGAAGAGAACCAGATCACATACCATCTATGTTGCTTTACTCTGTGACATTATGAACAAAGAACCTTCCAGTTATGAAGAAGTAGCGGAAAAGAAAGAATGGAAGGATGCCATGGTTGAGGAATACCAATCAATAATGAAGAATGATGTTTGGGATGTTGTCCCAAGACCTAAAGAGAAGTCTATTGCGACTTCCAAATGGATCTACAAAATCAAGCATGCTACAAATGGCAATGTAGAGAAATACAAAGCAAGATTCGTAGCTCGTGGCTTCTCTCAGAAAGAGGGAATAGATTATGAAGAAACGTTTGCACCTGTAGCCAGGTATACTTCCATCAGAATAGTACTTCCCTTGGCTGCAGCAATGAAATGGAAAATACACGAGATGGATGTCAAGACTGCTTTCTTGAATGGTTTAGTTGAAGAGGAAGTATATGTGGAGCAGCCACTCGATTTTGAAATACACGACAGGGAGTCATATGTGTGCATATTGAAGAAAGCCTTGTATGGCTTGAAGCAAGCTCCCAGAACTTGATATGGTAGAATGGACAGTTTCCTATCTAGCTTGGGCTTTACCAAGAGTAAAGCTGATTCCAACCTCTACTACAAGGTTGAGGAAGGGAATCCTATGATTCTACTCCTGTATGTGGATGACTTATTTGTAACAGGAGATGACAGATTGATTGCAAATACTAAGAGGAAGCTTGCTGCTGAGTTCAATATGAAAGATTTGGGAATGATGCATTATTTCCTAGGTATGGAGGTGTGGTAGAATTCAGGTGGGATCTTCCTTGGTCAAGGGAAGTACACAGTAGATATTCTGAAGATATTTGGGATGATGGATTGCAAGGCCATGGCCACACCCATGGCAACGAATCTAAAGCTTCTATGTGATGTCTCTATGTATCATTAGATGATTGGTTCCTTGATGTACCTGACGAACACAAGACCAGATATTTTCTTTGTAGTGAACACAATGAGCCAGTTCCTGAGGGATCCGAGGAGTGTTCATCTAGTTGCTGTAAAGCATGTTCTAAGGTACCTGAAGGGTACAGTGGATTATGGGCTCAAGTATGAAGCGAATCAAAATTTTAACCTACAGGGTTATGTTAATTCAGATTGGGCTGGCAGTGCTGCAGATAGGAAGAGCACATTTGGGTGCTGCTTCAATATGGGATCAGGTGTGATCTCTTGGTTCAGCAGGAAGCAGTCCTACGTAGCACTGAGTACAGCTGAGGCAGAGTATGTTGCAGCCTGTTTCGCTAGTTGTGAGGCATTATGGCTACGGAAGCTACTGTCTGAGTTATTTGATCTCCCATTGGATGCTACTAGTATATTCTGCGATAACCAGAGTTGTGTGAAGATGTCTGAGAACACAGTGTTTCATGACAGGTCGAAACACATAGAGATCAAATATCACTATATCAGGGATATGGTGCAGAGAGGAGCCATGAAGCTCCTGTATGTTGCGATGTACGAGTAGATTGCAGATGTGCTGACGAAGCCACTAGCCAGGGTGAAATTGGAGTAATTCAAGGAGAGGCTTAGTGTTCTTCAGATCGATGACACTTTGAGGAATAAGTGATGGACACATTTACTGAAGCCATCCCAAGCATGTTGGAAGGAGGATCCTTCACATGGATGTGGATGTAAGCACTAGATGATGAGTATCAGGACGATGCTCCAGTTACTGCTCTGTATATGCATCATCTTGGATGCTGGATATGATCAGTTGGATCATTTATATTTGTATGTGTGTACGCATCGTGTTGATGTTGGATATGATCAGTTGGATCATTTATATTTGTATGTATGTACGCATCGTGTTGATGCTGGATATGATCTGTTGGATCATTTATATTTGTATGTATGTACGCATCGTGTTGATGCTGGATATGATCAGTTGGATCATTTATATGTATGTACGCATCATGTTTGATGCTGGATATGATCGGTTGGATCATTTGTATGTATTTGTATATGCATCATGTTGGATGCTTGGACCATGTATCTGTATTAGTTGGATACATTGTATGATCAAGTAGATCATGTATATTGATATGTATCATGTATTTGTATTTGTATCAGGTGGATACACTGTATGATCAGGTGGATCATGTATGATGATATGTATCAGGTAGATACTTGGTGTGCATTAGATGGATGCATTGTATGATCAAGTTGATCATAATGATGAGCTTCAGGATGTTGCTCCAGATGATATGTACCAGGATGGTACAAGTGATGATGATCAGTATGATCATGGGCATCAGGATGATGCCTCATGCGATGATGATCCGTTGGATCATGAGTATCAGGTTGATACTTGCAGGTCAGAGATGATATGTGGCAGGTTGTGCAAATAGCATGTAATCAGTCCTGGGAGATCTTGCCGGTCGTGCTACGGCACATAAATGTTCCTAGGGTACTCTTTCTGGTATTGCTATGTAGTATGTAATCAGTCCTCAGATATCCGATAGGTTGAGCTGTGTGCTCGTAATTAGTCATGGGATGAGGTATTACTACGGAGACATGTAATCAGTCTTGGAGATCCGAGAGGTTGAGCTGTGTGCTCGTAATTAGTCCTGGGATGCTCTTTAGAGATCTTGCTGACTATGCTGTGGCACATAAATGTTCTTGGGATGCTCTTTAAAGGTTTTGTCTATCCACATGTAATCAGTCCTGGAGATCCGAGAGGTTGAGCTATATGCTCGTAATAAGTCCTAGGATGCTCTTTAGAGATCTTGCTAGTCGTGTTGCGGCACATAAATGTTCCTGGGATTCTCTTTAAAGGTATTGTGGAGGAGATGCATGTAGCCAGTCCTAGGAGATCTTGCCGGTCGTGCTTAGGCACATAAATGTTCCTGGGATACTCTTTCCGGTATTGCATCCGCACATAAAATTAGTCCTAAGAGGCCACCTTTATCAGACCGTTCGCACAGAAGATGAAGACCTACAGGTGGTGGGCCTACATCCAGTATGAAAAAGGACTAGCTTTGTAGAACTTCCTATGACGAGTAGAGTCAGAGATTGGTTGAGATAGCAGCAACAGTGACGATGATGACGACGATGCATAGATGACGATGATCCCGAGAAGAAGACTTGTCTAGCAGAACTGTGTTGAGAAATACCTTCCTAGTTAAGAGGGAGTGTTGATGTATATGTAACTTCGGAATGTATTTCATCTATGTATTTCATATATATTTATTGTACCCTTATAAGAGATGTGTTATTCCTCTATAAGGAAGTGTCGTCATGTGGATTGACAAGTGTCACAAGTGTGTGTACTTGCCGATGGGTTATTAGACCACCATGTGTGGGGTCGGCCCTAAAATATATATTATATTGTGGATGTATCTAGATAGACAAGTTGGCCCCATAAGGTCACTGGGCAAAACAGGTTAAGTATAAATAGAGATCGGGAGATCTCTATTTGGATCATTCGGAAAGTCACACTTCTCTCACTCAGAAAGTGGCGCACTAGTGAGGAGGAGGATCATCTGCTCTAGGAGACTATCTCAAGTGTATTTTGGTTGTACTTTGGTTGAGCCATTGCTCTCTCTATCTCTGAGGAAGTTGTGGGGTTTTTCACCTTAGGGTTTTCCCCAAGGAAATTCTGTGTCTCTTGTCTCTCATGCTTTTGATTCTTGTGGTGCTTGTCATGCTTATTGTGATTGTTATGCATTGATATATTATATATGTTATTCTCTCAGTAAAGATCCAAGAGTATTGTGAATTAATGCTCAAAATTTAATAGGTTACTCTCTTGGGAAGCCCTGTATGGGTCATTTGATAGAATGACAGTAGGTTTGCAGGAAGTCTAGGAACATATAAAACATTATTAAATGACACAAACTTGAGATCTATGTTACCTTTTCCTTTGATAAACGTTTTAGAATTGTCTCCCAATACAATATTTCGACCACTGGAAGAGTCAAGTGAAGTAAAATACTTACTTGCAGACACCACGTGTCTTGAAGCTCCAGAATCAATGATGAATGATGAAGATTTTGATGTGCTGGCCATCAATGCATGAACTCTCTCTTTATCATCGAAAATTTTCCCTCCATCCTTCACCCTTGCACTCTCTGGAAGAGGAATGTTGGCTTTCTCCAAGAGTGAAGTCAATTGGTCAATGGTTTTCTTCATGCAAGAGCTTTCAGGATGAAATCCCTTGCTGCAATAATTACACTTTTTCCTCTCATTCTTCTTGTTCAAATTCTTCTTGAAGTTGGATGTCTCTCTATTTGAAATCTGCTTGTATTTCCTCTCACGAGTGGGCTTCTTGAAATTTCCCTTCTTCTTGCCTTTTGAACCCCTTGAATCTCCAACATTCAGACAGTGGTCTTTGGATGGATTTTTAATGGCTCCCATCAAGACCAATTTGTCTTGTTCTTGTGTCAAAGACTCCATGAATTCTGAAAGTATCAGGATCTTCCAATTTTTAATTGCTTTCCAGGTGGAATGGAAGGTCGAGACAAAGATTGAATAGTCGGGGCCAAGCTTGGAGAGAATGGCCAAAACTAATTGCTCATCTTTCTTGTCTATACCACATTGCTTTAGCTACAATACAAGAGACTTAAATTTGGAGAAAAAATCCTGTAGATTATCAAAATTTTGTGAGCTCAAAGAGACTAGCTCGTTATCCAATTGGTGGCCTCTCAATTCATTGGTTTTCTTGAACAATTCTTGAAGTTTCAGCCATACTTCATTAGGTGAAGTGAGGCCATCAAGATGAAATAGAAGCTCTATGGATGTAGTGAGACATAAAATCCCATAGGCTTCATCCCTTCGATTATTCCATTTAGATTTCTCTAGTGTTGAGGTTGGCTCAACTTCAGTTGCCATGGTCACCCTGTAGAGCCCTTTGCTCCTCAGTAGAATCTCCATTTGTGATTTCCAATCAAAGTAATTGAAAGGAGTGAGGATGATCTGTTGTGTGTGATCCATTGTTGCTCTGAAATAAACTTATTGACTGATTTTAGAACACTTCTAGATTCCAAAATGTGCCTTGTAGAGAATAGAATTCACCTGGTGAATTGATCAATGCGCCCTTCCTGAGACTAGTTGGATCCTGCAAGACAATCAAATATGAAAGGAATAGATTGATTTCTCTGATACCATGTGAAAATGAATTCACATCCAAGAACTATTCAAAAAATTACACTCTCTCATAAGAAAAAACTCACACAACTAGTCAAAGACACAAAGATTATGCACAAGAGTAGATTTATGTATTAACTTCTCGTGATAAAAATACATCATCCAACAATATGAAATAAATAGGATGTTGTTAAATAACATTACAACAGTAATTTGAATGGAAAAATATGCCAAAAGAATCATCTTTCCACCAGACTTGCTAAAAATAGCCATCCCCCCTAGGTGGCAAGTTGACTTTCCAAATCAGCCCAAAAGATAACGAATTGCCTAATTTGTGATATGAAGGTGAAGTATGGGAAAGAAAAATGCCAATTACGAATTTTGGAAGGAAAAATCATTAAGTAAAGTCTTGGGGTGCAAAAAACAGTTTCCTAGGTAGACTAGTTTTCCCCCCATAGGGAAAAAGCAATAATAAAGCTCTAAAACTCAGAAATGCACCTTTCCTTCTAAATCTTATCCATAATCAGTTAGGAAAGTTCCCAAGTGGCCTAGATGGCTTGTGGTTCACACCTTGGATGTATTCTTATCCTCCCATGTTTCCTTGTGGCCCACACAAGGCAATTTCCTAGTCTATTACATAGAATTAACCATAAAAGATTAATTAATGCATCTAATGTAAATAAATGACATGGTAGAAAGACTTAAATATTCTAACAGTAACCAACAAGACCCATGAAAGATCTAACATCTGAAACATTCTTTGGAGTAGACCAATCCATGATGGCATTAATCTTCTCTGGATCCACTGCAATTCCTTCTTCATAAATAATATGACCCAAATACTACACCTTCTTTTGTTAAAATTCACACTTGCTTAACTTGGAATACAGTTGGTGTTCTCTAAGGACTTGCAGCACCATCCTTAGATGTTCCTCATGCTCTTCTTCATTCCTTGAATAGACAAGAATATCATCCAAGAACACAATCACAAACTTATCCAAATATTTGTCGAAGACATTATTCATGAGACACATGAATATGGCAGGTGCATTGGTAAGACCAAATGGCACCACTGTGAACTCATAATGACCATATCTAGTTCTGAAAGTCATCTTGTGAATGTTTTCTTCTTTTATCCTCACTTGATGATATCCAGACCTCAAGTCAATCTTTGAAAACACTTTAGCTTCCTTCATTTGATCAAATAAGTCATCAATTCTTGGCAATGGATACTTATTCTTGACTATCACTCTATTAAACTTCCTGTAATCAAAACACAACCTTAAAGTCCCATCCTTCTTCTTGACAAATAAAACCGGTGCTCTCCATGGAGACACACTTGGCCTAATATACCTTTTGTCCATTAACTCCTATAGATGCATCTTTAACTCTACCAATTCCTGTGTGCTCATTCTATAAGGATCTTTGGAATTTGGTGCTGCCCTTGGAACAAGATCGATGCTAAAATCAATATCTCTCTTTGGTGGTAGTCCTTGTACTTAATCCAAAAACACAACTTTAAACTCTTGCAACATCTGAAAGTATTCTATCCATGGGCCTTTGTCCTCTGACGAATCTAATATATGGACTGCATATAATTGGAAACCATGCTTGTAAAACTTTTTCAAATGTGAGGCTGAAATTTTGTGAAGAACCTGCAACAATTAATTAATGAGAATATGTGAGATAGAAGAAATAACAGAACTCAGAATCACTTTTATTGATCACATACCACTTCGAGGGGGCAACCTCCTTTGAGCAAGCTCAATACAAATAACTTCACGGTACCTTCATTGGTCTCAACACAAACTTATATACTAAGTCTAGGCACTAATACCATGTGTCAATACAAACCATGGTCCAATACAAAATATGGATCAACAGTTACTACGGAACGACTTATAAAGCATATGCTTCCAACAACAATAAGACAAACTATGGATCAACAAATACCACGGGACGACTTACAAAGCATATGCGTCCAACAACAATATACTAACAAAGTAAATAGAAGGGTTGACATGGGTTCCTAACAAATTTGTCTTATTGAAACTTGTTTGGGAATTCCTTTTACCAACCATGGTCTTCCCTTTTCATCAATGCATTCAAGTGCTTTCTCATAATAGTCCAACTTGGCCCTATGCCTTTACAACCAATCCATGCCAATTAGAGAATCATAAGATCCTAATGATAGTACATTTAAATCTGCATGTGTGTGGAGTCCATTCAATTCTATGGGGAAACCCACCACTACTTCACTTACTTTTCTCTTGGTCCTTGTGGCTAATTGAACTAGCCAAGACTTATTATGCTTCATTTTTCTAAGAGAAAAACCCTCAACCACTTTTGGAGAAACATAACTATAAGTAGATCCTAGATCAATCAAAATAGAAATAGATTGCTTAGCAATATTACCTTCAACTTCCATCACTAATGATTGATGGTATGCCTGATGATTATCCAACGCTGCATAAATTTGAGGCATTTCCCTTGCCATGTCTTCCACTGTTGCTGCTCCCTTTAAGTTGTGCAACCTTCGGGGATTCTCCTTCTGATGTGGACAATCCTTTAGCATGTGGTTTTCTCCACATACCCAAGACTGAAGTGGTCCTTTTGATGTCTTATCTGCTGCTACTGCTAGCTTGGATCCACTCCTTGCTCATTGCCCCTATGGAAAGGTTTTGGGATGATTTTTGAATGGTGGCTTGAAGCCATTCTTCTTTTGATCAAACCTCCCTCTTAGCTTTCCTTTCCATGCTGGGTGAACCTTTGATTTACCTTTATTCTGTTCATAGCAATGCATTTCCATCCTAATGGCTTCATCAAGACTTGGTGGATTGACAACCTCAATTCTATCTTTGAAACTTTGAGCTAGGCTTCCAAGGAAGCATTGGATCTTTATCCTCTCATCCTTGATATAGTCCACATACCTCAACAATTCCAAAAATTTGTGGACATGCTCTTCCATAGATTTTTGTCCCAACCTGAGTTCATTGAACTCTTTTCTCTTGCTATCATAATACCTATCATAAAGGTATTTTTCCTTGAAATACTTCTTAAATATCTCCCAGTTGATCTTCCTTTCATTGATCATTTTTACTTGCTAGAGGTGCTCCCACCAAATTGAAGTTCTACCATTTAGATTGTAAATGGAAATTTTGGCCTTTTCATTTCCTGAGTAGTCCTGAATTCTGAAATATTTCTTCATTTCAAGAAGCCATGCCTCTACCTCTTGGCCAGTCTTGTCTTCTCCATCAAATGTGGGAGGCCTTGCCTTCCTAAATTCTCGCTGTGGAATTCCTTTGAACTTCTTTCTTCCATAAAATCTCCTGGGCATATGCCTTGGACTTCTTCGAGAGCCTCTGAAGTCACATGATTTGCTAGAAGAAGATCTAGAGAAAGGTGTTCTATGCTTTTTTCTCACAGAACTCTTCCTTGGGTTTGGAGTCCTCTTCATTGAACGACCTCTAGAGCGACTCTCTGAATCTCTTCCTTCTTCACCTACATTGCTTGGGTTATACCCAAGGTTTATCCTCTACTGCATATCAGTGAGGCTTTGCAAAATAGCAGCATTGAGTTGGTTTTGTTCTTCCTGAGCCTTCATCAATCTTTCATTGAAGCTCACCATGGTTTCAACCAAATTCTAAGGAGTTATTTTCTCCCTTCTCCCATTGGATTCAGTCTTAGCATTCCCTTCCTGCACATTTTCTCCTAGCACATCCTCTTCATGCTCGTAAGGATCATGATCATCATTTATGGTCACCATTTTCCTTTGGAGACCCTTTCCCTATATGTTGCTTCTGCTACAACTATTTAAATTTTATGAGCTGCAAGCACTGTTCATTATGAAAATATTTATTAGACATATTAGGAATGCGTATAGAAACATAAAACATCAATATTTTAACAGAATTAACTCATGGAATAATTCTCAAAGATATCATGCATTCATTTCTTTTGCCCATTCATGCAATTATGGAAATTGCCTATATTGTCAACAATTTGTCAAAACAGTCATTGACACTTTTTTGTTATAAATATCCATGGTGTATGAGAGCTTCATCCAAATTATGATCATGCACCATTATTCCATACTGGATAAGCTTTCCAATTCCTATCCATATGCTTCGTTCTGACCTCAGGTGTGGAACTACATTACTTCAAAAATGACAATTTTCACCAAAATTCTGCACTTTTACACTACTGCAAAATATCCTGAAATGCCAACTCCAGCCACATGCAGAAGCAAATCTAGAAAGATTCAGGAAAACTTTTCTACTGGGAGAAGTTATTCCATACAACAAGGAACACTCAACAACTTGAGGATCTTTGTTCTGATGCACCATTCATATTCTATAAAATTCTGGGTTTGACTACTTTTCACTTTTAACATTTTCCAAAATTTCAAATTTTGGGCCAAAAATGGCTATTTCCCAAATGGTGCTTTTCTGGAATATCTTTGTCTAACATGAATTGTCTATTTTAATGAGAATAAGAAATGGTGAGTTTAGTAAATTTCTTGAATCCTTCATCTAAGGTCACTTTCATCCATTGCAAGCTTTTCGAAATCTCCAAAAAGTGGCATGGAATAGTGCTTTTTGGCCTTCACACTCACCTGGACTCCACATCCTTTGGATTTTATCTCCGAAATTCCAAAATCAACATCGTGCATGCGCCATGACCACTCCATATCAGTTTCAACTCTATCTGACCTTCTGTCAAGCGTCGGGACACTGATTTATAAAAGCCATTAATTCCAAATTTATGCCAAATTTGTGCATAATGGACTTGGGACCCTCACTAGTTCATTCATGGCCTCTGTTAGTGGCCTCAGAACAGCACAGGAATCATCCAATTCTGATTTTGTATGCTCCTGCAATCCAAAAATCAATTTTTGGGCTCCAATTTTTTTTTTTCCGCAATCCATAATTGCGGGTGCAAAAATCTAGAATGCAAGTTCGAAAACTTAACGTTTCCGCAATCCCACAATCTGTAATTGCAGGTGCGGAAAGCCAGAATGCAAGTCCGAAAACTTAATGTTTTCGCAATCGCCCAATCCCGTAATTCCGCAATTGCGAGGGAAACACCTCTATTATGGCAACTTGCAGGGCTCATATCTCCTTCGTCCCTTAACGGAATCAGGCGATTCTAGTACTGTTGGAAATCCCTTGGAGAGATCTATCCAATGGTGTGATCCCCTGCCACACCTAAGAACTCTACATTTTCCATTTTGCAACTCAAATTTTCACCCAACTTCATCAATACTACGTTGAAATATTCTGATATATGCTTGCAAACTCAAAGTTTGAACCAAGAAGACCCAGTGTTGCAACATGGGATCTGATACCACTCTGTCATGTCCCCTCCTTTCATCCCAACCCACAGAGGAACATGACTGTATCATGGGGGTGTTTTATTCTTCCCCAAAGCCATCACACTAAACTTTACCATTGAAATAAAATGCATACTGAAATTACACAGCGGAATTAAAACATAATTGCACACACACAAACGGTAATGCATCAACATATCTATCACAAGAAGAGGATTATTCAACATGCAGGGAATCAATCCCGTTCCAATGTTATGCATAGATCTCATAGAAACCATATTAAGATAATTATTTCAATCCATTAACATGAATAATTCTCATTCAGAATTAACACATTGCAAAACACATAATGCATACAATTTAAACCACAGAGAACACTTATCTTCAAGGTGAAGTTTTCCAAACAACTGGCTATGTGAGAGCAACGTTCCACCCAACCATAGATCTTTGTCCTGCCTATATTCTTTCATCTAAGAGATCACCCCCGAGTTGAGTTGTGTATCCACTAAGGAGGAACTAAACAGGCTCACTCACAGCCATGGTTTCACTCAAACAGTCATGCTAAGTCAACACACAGTTGGGTTTATCAAGCATGCAATAGCCAAAGGAGGAGGATTCTAAGCTAGTGATCTCAACCCGAGAGCTACAGGAATCTCAAATGAAATCAACAGTCATGGCACCCACAATACCTACCTCACCCAACACAATGAAGGTCCCCTTCTCTGCTGCACAGTCCCTCAGGGATCCCATCCCTCCAGTGTTATTCACGGTGGTCATAGAAAGGTCCAGCTGCTAATTCCTTGAGATTCCAACCTTCACTGGGTTTATCAAGCAAACCCAACCTCTGTTCAGTCATTCACACTTGGATTTCTCACAATTCTGTCATCAAATAACTCACCCCCATTACTGGATTTTTGGGCTATAAAAACTAGGTTTTCCAATGGATTTCGGGGTATCTAATATTCTCAATTTCACCCCAAGGATCATATCTATGGATCCCCCATTGGATTTCACTGTCAATACCAAATTTGAGGCATTTATGGCACTTCAAAACATGGTTTCTTGCAAAGTTCTGATTTCTGGTTTTTCTCACTATTGGGCATCTGTAATGGATCAAAACTGAAGCTTAGATGTTCCACAATGGAATGGGAATCAGGAAAAATGAATTCCCATGAGGTATAGTTACTTTTGGGTCAAGGAAACAGAGCCCATACCTACCATACAAATTTCTGGGTTGCTAATACTCCATTGAAGCCATGGAATGAATTCTTCAACAACTTTCTTACACGGAATTAAATGTCAGCAAAGGAAGTCAAATTGGTTCTCAATATGACATTTGGAAGCTTATGGTTCAACCCCACAACCCCCTCACCACTCCCTAATGGAATACACATGGCCCCGTCTGATTAGTTGCTTCCATAGCCAGTTTTGGTATTTTATTGCAATATTAATATTTACATCAAATTACATTATTCCATGGCTTAATAGCACATGGGTAGTAAAATATCAAATACTTTCCTCTCTAAATATAATCCGAGCATACACTGGCGGTGCCTTGGCCTTGAGCTCCATGCTAGGAAAACATATTTCTCATGTACACAATATTTACATTAAAATCCAATATATCATAAGGGTCAAAATTAGGGTATTTCATATCGTCTGTCATTCTCCTTCTAGGAGGCGCAGTATTATGTGCTGTGGTAGGAATACTATTGCGCGGAATGTTTTGAGTACTCACTCCTGCAGTGTTACTACTACTAATGTTATGTGGATTAGCAGTATTATCAACTAGAGGGTTATGTGGAGTAATGGGATGATAGGTGGCTACTGGAGGTTCTGTCTGGCTATCAGACTCAACTTGTAACTCAGTGTCTATGTGAATCTCATGTTCGTTAGACCTATTTTCTGCACTAGACTTGTATCTTTTACCACTTCTTAGTATACGAATGTGTTCTTCTGTATCACTGTCATTAGCTCTGAACATTATAGACTCAAAACTTCTAGGTCTATTACTGCATTCTTAAAACATCTTTCTCTGCTAACAACATTTTAATGTATAGGCTTAAATTGTTCAGGTACTTACCTCTGAATCCTTTGAAGAAATTTGCTTCTGCTGCACTGTAGGAATTCAACATGTCCGTAGTGAACTCTGTAACGTAGCCTTCTAGTATGTTGTCAATCCAGAATTCTACTACTCTTGAGATTGGACTATCCACCACTTTAAGCCTCTAGATCAGTTCTGGAGTCCATTCTGTAGGTTCTCCTCCCTGATAACAATTTTTGCGCTCTGCTAATCTTGACAACCATTCATATAGGTCATTACTGAAAAATGCAAAGAAAACTTCATAAATGTCCGCCCATAGGTATCTCTGCAACCATTCTACGTTAGAGAAATGTGGATGTCTGTTCTCCTTTCTTGCAAAGTCCTTTTCTGTCTTATCCACCCAAGTCTGTATTTATGTTCTCTCAAGATTCCAATATTCAGAACACATCACTAGTTCAAGCACGACAATGGAACCATTTGTTGGCTTGATATCTCATTCTTTATCTTTTCAAGGCTGAACCGGGTTCTGCATGGTTCAGGGAACCAACAAAACCCCTTTTCATCGTCCCTTTTAGAAACGGTCTGCAAGCAGACTGAGGTCTCACCCGAGGTGAAGTTATGGGGAGGTTGTGCAATCAAGTTTCCAAAACTGGGTGATGTGCGATTCAATAGAATGGGGGACTGCATGAAGCTTCACCCACTTCGTGGCTAGCACTTATGCTATCGTGCATATAGAGACTGTGCGCTTCAGAACAACTACTTAACAATGGGACAACGCAACTGAAGACTGAGCTTACTCTTTAGCAATCACACATCTTCGACATAATTTACTTAGTGTAAATCATGCATTCAACAAGCATATTAGACTACAGACTATGTGATTTATGCAATATGATGAAATACAATGCAACTGCGCACCTCCGGTGCTACGTTTCAAGGAATCGCACTACACAGACTTCGCTGACTTAAGTGTTACCCAATTAACTCATGCAATCATCATGTTTAAAGTTACTTGTGCATTCAACATTCACTCATCTACGCTCAATACTTAACATATTATTCCCATCATTCATTCTTATGGAGAATACATATGAAACCAAAGATACATATACTCAAAAGCAAGAACTTAAGAATTTAAAAAAGCAACACACATTCAATCACACAACACAAGGATTTAACATGGTTCACCTCCAGGATGGAAGCTATGTCCATAGAAAATTTTGTTTATAATAGATGGGAAGGGTTCAACAATTCTAGTCTGCACACTCAGCTACAGACTCTCTTCTCTCTTCAATGGGTCTCTGTGCACACAACTGCAGAGCATCTTTACAATAGCCTCTCAACATAAATAAATAAAAGATCAATGATTAACCCTTTCCCTTACAAAATATGCTCCTTATATAGATCGTTCTCTTAGGTCACATCTTTACATTCATGGCGAGCTATGCAAACCCTAAGGTACCCAAAATGGTGCGGTTACCCCACTAACCAGATCTGTTAGGCTATTATAGAGAATTCATCATCATGGCCATCCCTCTGCACTGTCTCTGGATTCTTACATCTTTTGATTGCACGTGGTAATGTCTCTTTAGGCCCCTCTGCTAGTCGCATGCCGATGGGTCACTTTCATCCTATTGTTCCTTCTCTAACGGTTTCATGCAGTCGGTTGACTTAGTGCTACCTTTGGTCATGCAACCGATCGCTTTCCTTCTTCGCCACTCCTTACCTGCCTCTTTGGAATCTCGGAGCATCTTCCCCAAAATACATCGCCGATCAATCTTACTAGAACTTATAATTTTTTCCGTCCAAAATTATTCCATGATGGATCTTCTTGGAGTTGGAACTTCCCAGCACTACATCTTTGCAGTGCTGTAACTTCTACTTTGCCAATGCTGTACGCCGTTGTAACTTCGCAGCTCCAAACCTAACTTGTCCAAAATTGTTTTAACTTGGGCCACGCCCAACAATTACAGATTTAAATCCTGGAATCTTATTGCATTCTTAAGACACCCTTCTCTGCTAACAACATTTTAATACATAAACTGAGATTTTTCAGGTACTTACCTCTGAATCCTTTGAAGAAGTATGCCTCTGCTATGCTGTAAGACTTCAAAGTAACCAAAGCAAATTCTGTAACGTAGCCTTCTAGTACGCTATCGATCCAGAAGTCTACTGCTCGTGAGTTTGGGCTATCCACTACTTTAAGTCTCTAAACCAGTTCTAGGGTCAACACTATAGGTTCTCCACCCTGATAATAGTTCTCCCATTCTGCTAGTCTTGATAGCCACTCATATAGATCGTTGTTGAAGAATGCAAAGAAAATTTCATAAATATAAGAAAATAGGTATCTCTGCGACCATTCTTCGTCGTAGAAAAACAGATGTTTGTTCTCCTTCCTTGTAAACTCCTTTTCTGTATTATCCACCCAGTTCTATATTTCTTTTCTCTTGGGATTCCAATATTCAAAAGACATCAACATTTCAAGCAGGGCAACGAAACCATTTTTTGGCTTCTACCCTATTCTTTAACTTTCTTGTATTGACCTAGGTTTACCGTAGTTGTGGTCCAACAAAACCCTTCTTCACCAGCCCTTTCGGCAACAACCTGCAAACAAGCTGAGGTCTCACCCGAGGCAAAGTTATAGGGGATTACATAAGCACGTTTCTGTAATCAAGTGATGCGCGGATAATAAAATGGGGAACTGCATGAAGTTACACCTACTTCGCGTTTACTTCTTATGCCACTGTGTGCACTGGGGTTGCTCACTCCGCAACTTCCACAATACGATATGACAGCGCAATTCTATATTGCGCTTCCAAACAATCACACACTCTATAAACTTCACTGAATTAGTGTTACTTGTGTAATTATGCATTAACCATACTCATAATTACTTGCACATTCAACTATATATGTTCGACACTTAACATATTATTCTCATCACTCATTCATGTGGAAAATACATATAAAAGCGAAGACACATATAAGTATAAACATGAACTTAACCATAAACATAACTAATCACACTGATTCAATCACAAAACACGGTATTTACATGGTTCACCCCATGGATGGGATCTACGTCCACGAAAACTATTGTTTATATTAATGTGAAGGGTTCAATAGTTCTTGTCTGCGCACTCAGCTATAGAATCTGCTCTCTACAATAGGTCTCCGCGCACACATTTGTAGAGCCTTTTCCTCTCTTCTTACTCTTGGCAATGCTTATTCTTTCTTCAAAAGACCTAAGACAAAAATAATACCATGAGAGATCAACCCTTCCTTTACAAAATTGCCCTTTTTATAGATCGTTCCCGAGGATCATGTCTTTACAATCATTGTGGGCCAAAATTCTATGCTACCCAAAAATCCCCCAAAATTGGCGCAGTTACCCGGCTAACCAGGCATGTTGTTGTTGAAAGCCACACTACTTGAATTCGGTCGTCTTTCTGCGTCGCTTCTAGCTCTAACACCTCTTCTGACAGTCGCAGTTCTGAATGGGCGACTCTGACCACATACTGGAACATCCCTTTCCGCAGCTTTACTCCTATTGTCACTATCGATCCGTTGTTCTTCTAACGGTATCCACCGCTCTAGCTGCCTCAACTATCGTTATCATCCTTAGTACTTTGTCTTAACTAAGGAGACAGGCCGCTTTCCTCTAACTCCACGTTGCTCCTTACCCTTCTCCCGGGATTTGCAGAGTTCTTTAATCAAAATAGGTCGATGCTGGTCCTTGTTTTACTTATACTTTTTCCAAAAATGACTGCTACACTAGAACTACGCATCAGCGAAACTGCAACATTCTTTGGACTTCACTTTTCTAACTACGCATTTCTGAACTTCGCTTCATAAAAACTGTGCCAACTTGGGCCATTCCCAACATAATGTATATTTGTTTCCTAATTGAAACTTACTTCAAGTATTAATATACTAAATCATAAATTTAGTACACATGAAAATTGTTTAAAATAATGCATTTTGAAAATATGCAAAGGAAACGATAAAATTTGCATAATGTAGCTAATGATATTATGTATAATATTATTCTCTATATTTTTGAAATAATCAAACATTTTTTTTTATATTTTGTTGAATTACGAATATTTGAGACATGACTTTTGTACATATAATAACATTTACCATATATTGATGTTTGCATTTAACTCAAGTTATAAATATAAACAACTCAATTTTATTTTAGTTGGTTATGTTTTGTAAATGCATATGCTATACAAATTTTACATAGTTTTTTTTGGATTGATTAGTGGTTTTTTTATTCATTAGTGGTTCAGCTTATTGTATCTAATGTCGATGATTTTTCGATTTGAGTGATTCAAAGCTTTTACTATCTTGAGATTGTTATATATGAAAGATGCATAGCCAAAGGTGAGTATATTTTGTTATTAAAATGTTTGAGAAAGAGAGGTATGTTTTCATAGGTTTTTTAAGTTTTGGAAACAATAACTAGAATTTTGCTTAATAAGTGTTGGGAAATTGAAATATATTTGAAGTAAAATTCTTGTTTGAGGTAGATTTGTGCTTTTCTAATATGAATATATGTGTTGTATATGAAATGAGAATGAAAAAAGAGACCAATAGTAAGTGCTTTATTTTGATAACTTTCTTACATTTGTTAAGGTGAAGAAAAAAATAAGAGTTAAAAATTTTGATTTAGATAGACTAACACTTAAGCATATTTGTAGATAATATTTGAAGCAGATATTGGGCTCCAAATATGCAAAAATGTGTAGCATAACACATGGAAAACTTTATAGTTCCAGAGTAATGTAGGGGTCCTCATATCCCTACTTAAACTTCTTTCACAAACTTGATGGCACCATGCAAATGCCTAGTACCAATTACCCTTTTGATATGGACAACCAATATCAATATATTCATGTTCAAAATTCAATTCATTTCAATATGATTCACCTCACTTCATGAGGAAATAAAATTCAGAATCATCATACTCATCCACTAAGAACATAATAGCGTATAAAAGCACTAATTATCTCTCCCCGTGATCTACTCATCTTCATTGAATAAAGTAATAGAAACCTCACAACTCATTCTCACACATTCCACTTATTATCTGTCATACGTTCATAAGTTCACATACTTATAGGTTCATATAAGGCATCTTGATGCTATGTGCACAACCTAGGAATCACATATATAGTTAACTAGTAACTAAACTAAATCTCATGTATTTTCCTTCAATAAAATATTCATACTTTTCCAATTTCAAAAGAGAAGACCAAACTTATTCTCACTTAGACAAATGATGTCTCTTCCCTTTATGAAAAATTTACTCCACCCCAAATTGCATACGGTATATCACTTTGAAAGGTACGTATGTTACCCACGAGTTAAAGAATTCAACCACCAACCGTTTGGAATCAAATTGGTTTAGGAATCGTCCATCCTTTGGATCCAATGACTGATGTGAAATATGGAATGAGTTTAAGGTTTGTTAATTCTGTCAATAGGCGAAACCGAGCTCTCTACGCACTTGGAAATTTCAAGTCATGATTCCAGGAGGTCACAATTTCTCTTTCAATGAACAGAGTAGACTTCTTCTGCTCAGGAATTCATACTATTACACCCAACAAAATTTGCGCACAATTGAATGTGATATCAACACGTACTATCTTGGATTCTATGAGCTAGTAATAAGCTCGATTTCCTTTGCTGCAGCGACTTCAAAATAGAAATTAATACTCAGAATTCACACCTAGAGAGACACAGAATCAAATTTATAGGATGAATGTGTTTCACACAGAAACCCTCCATCAATTCTCAGCGAATTATTAACAAGCTTATAAACTTATTTTGTAGGATCTAATCACACATAATTTCTTCTCTTTATAATATGTCAAACTCATATTACTTTTCTATTAGGTTAAATATACATATTTGATCGATTGCTCGTATCAACCAAATATTCACCATAAAATGCATTCAATAACACATAAATGCATAAGATATCAACACTCACGAAATGGTGAATCTTCCTTTCATTGGTAAAATGAAACTTCTGTACATACAACCAATAACCCCAGTCTATATTCTATGGCCTGATTCAACATTCCATGGACACACTTACTGAACTCTCGAAGCCTAAATATCTTTCTTGGCTTACAATTTTTTAAGAAAAAAATATATCCTCCAACTTGCTAACAAGTTCCTATATTGAGTGGGTTGTCGGATAATCCACGATCAGCATCTTAGTTTTCGTCGACGTTTCGAATCCTAAGCTTGATTCATCTTCAGGACAGAGAATGTGTAGCACATTCTCTGTCCTGAAGATGAATCAAGCTTAGGATTCGAAACGTCGACGAAAACTAAGATGCTGATCGTGGATTATTCTCTGTCCTAAAGATGAATCCAGCTAAGGATTCGAAACGTCAACGAAAACTAAGATGCTGACCGTGGATTATCCGACAACCCACTCAAACTCTGCATACCACGGAAACCTAAAATCCTATATTCTTGTAACTAACAACTAAAATCTTGCAACTGTTTCTAAATATAAAAATCTAACTTATTCTTACAATGACTCACTAAAACAACTTTTACAATATTTTAACTAATTACTAAAAATGAAACTCATATCTATCTCCTCAATGACCCATTATTTGAGATATTTCCAACTCCATCGAATGTTGCCACAATTCGAGGGTTGGTTACATGAATCATCACTATGCTTGACATGCAAGCCTTTATCACAATGAATCATTAATTCAACTAATTCCTTTTGGAACATTCTAATATCATACTTATGAACTATGGAAATTTACAACATTTTACAATGATTTATTTACAAAAATCACTCCTTGAGGTGATGACAAGACCCTAAGGCCTAATCAACTTTGAATATCAATACAGAGAGCAGATGCTCATGCATCAGACTTCCCGGGTGAAAATAAATCATGACCTTCTGGTCATGTGTCTTCAATACTTGAATCCTCCTGGATCCCAAACATTGCATTGTAGCTGATCATCTATCTCTTCATGTTGTTGTTATGCTTATGCTTATGTCACCTTCCTTCCTCTCGGTTTCCAAATCTTGTTCTGTATCTTTCCATTTAATTTACTCATGCTCTCTTGTATAGTTAAATGCCTCTTGTTGTTCACTGACATTTTTATGTTAATGTACCTCTTTATAGGAACTTCTTTCATCAACATTTTCAATTTCTCAATTTCAACATCAAATCTAATTTTCAATTAAAAGCCATTGTTTTCCTTCTTTGGCACAAGAATTTGAAAATTTTTACCTTTATGTTCTTCCTCAGCATACATCATTCCATATATTCTTAAGACATTTAGATGCCTTATTCCTTCTTGTTGTCCCACAATAGTAACACTGTTGTCTGCTTCATCTTTCTCCACTCTAACTTCATCCTTCATCTATGCATCTCTATATTGCATGATATTTTCTCCACATGGCTGAAAATTTATGTTGCTGTTGTCCACTATTTGCTACATCTTTTATTTCTCTTTGCCATTGTTGTGTGTTACTTTGATCTTATCCTTCTCTTTAGCCGAGTCTGCAAACTTCCTATAGTTTCCATCTTCATTTCCAAGAAATAATTTGTGTTCTATCTCTCCGATCACAACTTCATATTCACAAATACTTTCTTTTGTACGCTCAAACACACTATTAGTTTGAGAACTGAAATATGATTTTGTCCCTACAAAGGTTTGAGACACTTCTCTATTATCTAGTACTTGTGAACACTCTCTATCACTGATTGCAATCTCACTTCCACATTTAGGTTCTTTTATCAAATAATATAGCAATTCAATTTCTCTTTGACACCTTTCAAGAACTTAATCATAATATTTTTCATTGTCTTTTCCATTTCTCTCTCCTTTCATAATAGGATTTAGTTGATGTCCTCCCTCATTCTCTTGACTAACCCTAGCCTCCAAAACTTCCTTGTTCATTGCTATGACAAACTTATCTTTAATATGAGACAAATATGTTGGTATTTGGTTGAGATTTGATATTTAATTCTTTTATATGTAGGGACTTGAATCAATGAGACAATTCAATCCATGAAATCCATACAACCATAACACAAGATATACCCTAGGGAAAATCCTCAAAATTATGAGAACAAAAAACCCATCAATTCTTCTCAGTATAATATAATGGATAGCATAGAATGATTTCTTTTTACAACATAACAGATTGCTTTCGGAATATAAGAGATCACCAAAATTATTGGTGAAGATACGAAAGAAATAGAGAAGAGAGATCAATTGGATGTGTTCCCAGCACAACAATAACAACCATGAACAATACAATGCACAAAGAGAAGTGCCTTGCCCTCAATGTAGAAGAGAATTCGCTTCACACTAGATTCAAAAATCATGTACATCATATTTATACATTCTTATCTTCTATTTTTAACTTCTAAATTCAGGATAAAATCGCCCTGAAACTGGATCTATTAATATTTCATGGAGTGGTGTGCCCCACTTCTCATGCAGTGCTTCATCTAACTGAGCTGTCACTACAAATGAACTCGCCTCTTAACTGAAAGCTTTCCCACTTAGTTAGGTGGCTAACTTAAGTGTCAACATGCAAGTGTCACAACTCACATGTCATCTTTTAGTTTAACATAAGTGTTGTCCTACAATAACACTTAGTTAACTAGATCTTATTTGTTGTCAGTTAGTTAACTCTCTTTAACTAAAGTGTCATCTTTTAGTTTAACTAAAATGAAAATACTTTTGTTAACTAGTCCCTTTTATTTAACACTTAGTTAACTGAAATAATGTTGATTGATTTACTTGAAGTGACCACTGTGAGTTCTTTAGTTAAATGAGACATATCTTTAACTGAAGCATTGATACTTAACTAAATCTTTAAATATGAAGCTTTAATAATTTGAGTTATCTTTAATTAGATGAAGTGTCTGCATCGGAAATATCGAATTCTCTTGATCTCTATGCCTTATCTTTTATTTCATTATCTCTTTCTGCATGGTCGATATGTGCTAACGTTAATCATCCATCACATTAGATTATACTAAGAAGAATTATCGGATGTCGTGATCATATTATATTATTCCAAACCAAGTGATCATATGCTAAAGTAATTCACTTTAGAGGTGATAATTCTCTAAAGGAGACTTAATAGAAATCTGGTGATCATGGTTAATAATATGTCACGCAACATTAAAAAAATTTAGCAAGTAAAGCATGACCTTTATACGGAAGGTCCACCTCTATACAGGAGGTCCATCTCATGGATACCTTTATACGGAAGGTTAACATGATAATCATGACTTGATACACACAAGTTTGGAGCCTTGTCCAACAAGACTTTACAACACCATTAATTTGATCAGTTACCTCTATACGGGAGGAATAACCTTTACACAAAAGGTAATCAAATTGCTCACCTCTATGTGGGAGGATCAATCTTGACTACACAAGATTGGTTTGGAAAATGTCTCCTAATGCTGTATATTTAACACTCCCTCTTAGTTAGGGAGGCATTCTCTGACATACCAAGCTTGTCTCATAAGTACCCGAAATTCATCACTGAAAGACGCTTTGTGAACACATATTAAATATTCTCATAAGTAGAAATGTGCTGAAGTTTCACTATACCTTTATGGACGATGTCTCAGTTGAAGTGATACTTTATCTCAATGTGCTTTGCATGGTCATAAAACACTGGGTTTTTGGAAAGCTTGATGCAACTTTGATTGCCACACCTAACAAGTGTAGGCTCAATCGTTTCACTAAACAACTCTGCAGGTAGCTTTCTGAGCCACACTGCTTCTTGGAAGGAAACACTAGAAGCTATGTATTCCGCTTCGGTAGTGCTCTGGGATACAGATCCCTGTTTCTTGCTAGACCAAGATATCAGAGCTGATGCTAGGAAATAAGAGTATCTGGATGTGCTCTTACAGTCCAAAATGATTCTTCCCCATTCTAAGTTTGTATAACCAAGTAACATGACTCCTCCACTAGAGGCATATCTGAGTCCATTTGAAATTGTACCTTGAAGGTAACTAAGAACATGCTTAGTAGTTTTCGAGTGTATGTGTCTTGTATCAGACATAAATTGACTCAGAATGCTCACAGCATAACATATATCATGCCTCAAATGTATCAAGTACATTAGTGAGCCCATAAGTTGTCTATACAAAGTGGGATCTACTGGATCTTATACAGATCCTGACTCATGAAGTTTCCTCAAATTGGAAACCATCGATGTAGTCATAGATTTTCAATCTATCATGCCAAACCTATGCAATATATCCACAGTGCGCTTCCCTTGATATAGAAAAATTTCATCTTTTCTTTTCCAGATCACAAGGCCAATAATGTAGTGCATTAGACCTAAGTATTTCATCTCGAACTCTAAGGTGAGCGGCCTCTTGCACCAAGCAATCAAATGTTCCTCTCTAATGAGAAACAAATCATCAACATACAAAACCAATATCAATGGTTGGTTCTTCACTAATTTGAAATACAAAATTGGATCATCTTCACTCTTACAGAAACCCATTTTCTGAAGGTAGCTATCAATTTTGGAGTACCAAGCCCTGGGGGATTTCTTAATCCCATATAGATATTTCTTTATTGTGAAAACATGTGACAGCTTCTCATGCACCAGAAATCCTTCAGGTTGTTGAATACAAACCTCTTCCTCAGCCTAACCATTGAGAAAGGATGGCTTTACCTCCATCTAGTGAATTTTATGTCCTACAACAGATGCAAGTGCAATCATTGCTCGGATTGTGGTGTACCTTTCCATAGGGGAAAATGTCTTATCATAATCGATGCATTCTTTATGAGAGAAACCTATAGCAACGAATCTGTATTTATACTTCTCAATGCTACCATCCACAGCATGCTTTATCTTGTAAATCCATCTCGAAGTCACAATGGACTTCCCATCAGGTTTGGGAACAAACTCCCAAACATAATTCTTCATTATATATTTGTACTCTTCTGTCATTGCAGCTTTCCAAACTTGCTTCTTTGCATCTTCTTCATGTGAGGATGGTTTTGAATCACTCATGTGACTCATCAATGCAACATACCGTGAATATCTGTCAGGTTTCTTGTGCTCTCTGGATGAGCCTATTAGTGCTCCATGTTTCTCTACATTTTGTAAGATGTCTTGGCACCAAGTAAATCTTGTTTTAGAAGGAGGTTCATCAAGATACCTCTCAACCAATTCTAAAGTTTCTTCAGGAGCTAGTGAATCTGAGGCATCTTTTGGTTTCTCCCTCTCTAACTCGGAAGGGGGAGAATCATACTCGGGATTCTCCATCTCTGAATCACATTGAATCTCTTTCAATATTTTTAAAGCATCTTTATCATGGAAGATAAAATCTTGATTGAATTCAATGTGTCTTTCACCATGTACATATATTCGGTATGCTTTGGATGACTCGCTATAACCCACAAAGATGCCTTTATTTCCATAAGGATCCATATTTGTTCTCTTTTCTTTCGGTACATGAATGTATACCGAGCTTTTGAAGACCCTGAAGTATGAGATGTCTAGATTCTCACTAGTAAACACTTCTTCTAGTGTCTTCTCATCTAGAATGGCATGCGGGATTCTATTATGGATGTACACAGTTGTATAGGTGGCTTCTTCCCATAATGAGGTAGACATATCTTGATCATGCATCATGGCTTTTGTAGCCTCACATATGGTTCTATTATTTCTTTCAACAACCCCATTTTTCTTAGGGTTGTATGGTACTGTTAATTGTTTACATATTCATGCATTACTACATACCTCATTAAATGCATGTGAATCAAATTCACCTCCATTATCAGACCTTAATGCACAGATGTGATTTTCTTTCTGATTTTGAACTAGGGCTTTAAACTCTTTAAATTTTCTAAGAGTTTCACTTTTATCCTTCATGAAATAAATCCATGACTTCCTAGAAAAATCATCTATGAACAATACATAATATAAGAAACCACTCAGGGAGGTGGATGACATGGGACCACCTACATCACAATGTATTAAATCTAAAATCCCTTTAGATCTAATAGAGCAAGAAAATATTTTCTTAAAATTCTTCCCAAGTGCACAACCCCACTATCATGCTCAAAATCAAATATGGTAATATCTTTTACCATATTTTGAATTCCTGGTAGCGCTTTGTATTGTAGGTGTCCAAGCCTTTGATGACATAGCTCACATGGACTTCTAGTGTGGTGAATAATAACTTGGAACTACTTCTCGGGTACCTTGTATTGTCCTCCCTCTCGAACTCCAATCACAGCATCAGATTTTAGGATTTTGTTCTTTGGCCATAAAGTGCTTTGTTATCCATGAAGATAACTCAGAAGCCTTTGTATTCAACAAAATAATTTGAGAGGAGGTTCTTCTTCAATCCTGGAACATATAAAATGTCCTCCACATGTAGAATATCACTCGTTCTCAATTGGAATGAGGTGGATCCAACTCCTTGGATCGAATAAGTTGAGTTGTCCCCAAATATACCATGCATGTAAATTCTTTCTCTTTTAGATCGGTGATGGTACTCTTGTAACCAGTAATATGTTTGGATGCACCACTGTCAGTCAACCATGTGTCTACATTTGTGATGATGGATCCTGAAAGGGATGAGAGAAGATAATACTCCCTTCATGTTGCCTTGTCTTCGGATGCATTCTTTTGAGTGATTTCATCTTCTAAGGCGATAGAAGCATGAAACTTTCCTTTCCACTTTGATCTACAATCTCTTGAGAAATATCCTTTCTTGTTGCAATTGAATCATCTATATTTTGACTTGTCAAATCCTTTGTTTAACTCCTTCTTCTTTGAACGAGAGAACTTATTTTGGAAGAAGGGTTTCTTTCCTTTCTTCATTCTTGTCGTGAGGGAAATATTTTCTTCTTTGATGCACACTCGCTTGCTCTAGATTTTCTCCTCCTCTTGGAGGTAGTCATGATACAACCTTTCGAAGTTAGGTTGTACCTCTCGACCATTTACTACAACCAAGAACGTCTCCCATGAGGATGGGATACCATCAATAACGGTTTGGATAAGATCATCTTCATCCACCACTACTCCAATACTAGAAAGATAATCTCTTACCTGAGAGATATTGAAGAAGAAGGAGGCCACTGTCTCATATGTATCCATCTTTAAGTTTCAGATATTATTCTTCAATTCCCTCTTTTGAATCAAGGCCTTCTTCTCAGATAGATTAGTCAATGCATCATAAAATTCTTTCGTGGTATTCAATGATGTGATCATGAGCATCAAGTTATCTTTTACCAAATCATAGATGATCCATTTAGCCTTAGATTTATTCTTCTTGAAGTTGATGCACCATGCATTAGATGTAGGATCCTCCACCACAATGGATACGTAGCCATAAAAGTCATGTTCCTCTAGGATGTTGAGAATCCTATCCTTCCAAGTGTTGAAGTTTGAGGTGCCCTCAAGATGGTCTTCTAGTCGGACAGAGACTAATGCCATAGTCTTCAAATATTGTGCTCAACTTCTCAGGATCTATGTAGGCTCTAGCTGGCATGCAAAACTAAGCTCCTTCATGCCCTGAGCTCTGATACCATGTTGAAATTTGGTTGAGATTTGATCTTTAATTATTTTAGATGCAGAGACTTGAAGCAATGAGACAATTCAATCCATGAAATTCATATAACCATAACACAAGATATACCCTAGGGAAAATCCTCAAAATTATGAGAACAAAAACCCCAACAATTCTTCTTAGTATAATATAATGGATAATAGAGAATGCTTTTTTTTTACGACATAGAAGATTGATTTCAGAACATAAGAGATCACCAAACTTCTTAGTGAAGATACGGAAGCAATAGAGGAGAGAGATCAATCAGATGTGTACCTAGAAAACAATAAAAAGCACGAACAATACCCTATACAAAGAGAAGCGCCTTTCATTGAATGGAGAAGAGAATTCGCTTCACACTAGATTCAAAAATCATGTATATCATATTTATACATTCTTCTCTTCTATTTTTAACTTCTAACATCAAGATAAACTCACCCTCAAACTGGATGTATTAATCTTGCATGGAGTGGTACTCCCCACTTCTCATGCATTGCTTCATCTCACTGAGTTATCACTTAGGATAAACTCGCCTCTTAACTGAAAGCTTTCCCACTTAGTTAGGTGGCTAACTTAAGTGTCAACATGCAAGTGTCACAACTCATGTGTGTCAAGCACTCTATATGCAGATAAATTACTACCAAACACACAGAGCATATGAAATTTATTGTCAACCCGAGAAAGTCTTTTTATTTCAAAGGATAAGTGCACAATATATGCTTAAACACAAAACCATTAGAAGTGAATACTTTTATCTTCTATCATCCATGTTCATCCCAAGAATCTATGCAATCCCAATTGCCTTCTAACTGCTATACTATAACTCTTTTCTATTATGTATCAATAAGAAAGGGTATCAGATCTAATCACCAATTGCAAAAGGAAATCTCATTCGCATTCTAAAACAATCACTTGTCTGATCTAATTAATCTGGAAATCATAAAGCATAAACTGAATATTACTCTAGAATTTCAACTGAAGCAACTGTTCTAAGAAATTGAATTGCAGAAAGGAAATCAATCAACACATAACAGTAAAGCTAAATTGTAAGAACTCCTGGGATCACGTCTCAGCTGTAAGATGAACACGGCAGTGTGAACAGAAATTGAAATACATAAAGCAACCCTGACTCAGTCGACTGTTATTCTACACAATTCACCAATCTCACAGAAATATAATCTTTTACTAGGAAACCCACACAATAATTATTGCTGCTGCGTACAAAGGAAAGAATAAAGCATCACACAACGAGAAAGATAAAATCCTATTTTAACTCAGCAATCTCTGTGGAAGACGGGCCCAGTCTTCACACAGAGACGCTGGTTGAACAACACCCTCTTTAACTCAGAAGTAACTCCTTATATTAACATAAGAATGAGTACACAGTTTTGCTTGGCTACTAATACAAAATGAATTAATTGTTTGTTGTTCAACCCCTGAGTCGAGGCAACTCACCCTATTTATACATACAAATCGTAACATCTAATCCCATAATTGGGCAGCCATGAAGATCTCTGATCTTCATGCGCCCTAAATAATCTAGCTGTTACAATGCGTGGCAGAACAGAAATATCCAAATATGAGAGAGAGTTATTAATTACCCCAGGAGTGGCGGTCCTTCCAGCTCACAGCTAGACTCGAGCAGTAACATACTTAAGATAGCAAATTCTGTTACAGCTGCCCTGTCACGACTGTGCCTTGATTGATAATTCGAGCCCCAAGGAACCTTCTACAAGGAACGAACATCCCTTTCTTTATGACTTGTTCATCCCCGATCTTCCTGCAATCCATTTGTCTCAACTACCTTCATAAATCGCAACATGTTAGCACAATTTGAGAGATGCACAGCTTTAATTATCACCATCATAAGCATTAATAAAATAAAACAATAATCAGCCATACCTTGGTAATTTGGGGGATAAGGTAAGAACAATAGGTTTGATTGCCATGATAAATAGTGTAGGACAGGGACAGGAAAGATGAATAATGATGACTAAAAAGGGCCAATTCTGAGCTCAACATCTCCCCCCAACTACCCTGTTGCATGTCCTCATGCAACAACCTGCATCTGAATCATGAACTGAGCTCTATCCAGAAGAGAGGAAGGAATGTAGGAAACTCAGGCATCTCATCTATCTTTTGAAAGGCTTCTGTGAGTGACCCAGCATCCTCCAACCTCACTGTTTCCCTTCCACTGCTACTTGCTGATATATGGGAATGCACTTGGTGTGGTGGGAATCTTTCTGCAGTCTCATTATGCTATGCCTGGGGGAGTTGAAAAGAAATCCTCAATCTGAATCCAACTCAATGACATCTCTAGGAGGTGGAAGCACTGGTTCTTGTGGGACAGTGTCTTCCAGCGCATCTAATTTTAACAGGAGAGTTGCTGGTTCTTGTGTAACAGCAACATCCTTTAAACCTTCTTCAGCAGCTACCTTTATTGATTTTGGAGACACTGGTTCTTGTGTAACAGCGTCTTCTTTGTCCTTCTGCTGCTGAGATAGGATCTCCTTCTCTTCGTGCAACCCTTCCTCCAAGATTTCGGTGTCACCTGAGCATGGTGTCTGTACCTGTTCATCTTCACTGCACTGTATATCAGGAATGATATCCACTCCCAGGTTATCTTCCAACTCCAATTCAGGAGTTCTTGCTGCAGCTTCCAAGGGTGTTGGTTCTTGTGTAGCAACATCCTGGCTTACCTCTTCATCCTTCTTTTGCTGCAACTTCTCTTCTATGAGTTCTGTGTCATGGGAGTCCTCTGGGGTTACAACCCAGAGTTCATCATTAAACTCCAGAATCTCCTCTGTTCCAGGTTCTTCCCCCATCTGTTTGGCAGATTGGACAAGTATATTCAAGTTTGCTGGTTCTTGTGTTGCAGCTTCCTGTTCCAAATTATCACTGTCCTGCCTTTGTATTTCTTCTTCTAAAATTTCTGTGTCCTCGGAGCATTCTAGGGTTTCATCATATTCCTTTAGAAGCTCCAACGCATCCTTCATTCCAAGTTCTTCTCCCATCTGTTCTATAATCTCTGTATCGTGGGAACATTCTGGGGTTACCATACATTCCTTATTAATCTCCAGGGCGTCCTCCATCCCATGTTCTTCTTCTACTTGTTCCACAATTTTTGCATCATGGGAAGTAGCAGCTGCAACAAGGATGTTTAAAGGTGTTGGTTCTTGTGTGACAGCACCTTCTTTTTCCACTGCTTTCCCTATTGTGGCTACAGGCTGTTGTGCTGAATAAGTGCTAAGTAGAATTTTATGGCCTGCTTCCTCAAAGATTTCTCCACAGGTGGGGCAGAGTATTCGCTCATCCTTTTCTCCAGCTCCAGCAGAAGCTGATTCCTCCACTTGGTCTGCAGCCTCTATTAATGTGTACATTTTTCTTTCACCCTGCTTTCTGCAGGTTTCCTTCCAAGTTTCCAGCTCCCTTCTAAGTGCTTGGAGGTCCTCTTTCAGCATTGCATTCTCATACAAGAGTCCTTCAATTCCAGGTTCTTCCTCCACTGGCCTTTGTGGAGCATCCATCGGTCTTGGTGTAAGGATTGGGGGCTCAACCTGTGTCTCTAAGGTTTCCCATCTTTTCCTAGCTGCCTCTGCTGCTGTGATTGATCGAGTTCGTTTCCTTCTGATTGGTGCTATTAGATCAAATTCATTGGTGGCTCTCTTCCTTTTCTGTGGCATTTTCTTTTGTGATTTTTCTTTTTGTGGTGTTTCCTCTTGTGGAGCTGGAATATAGGGGGGAAAAACTGAAGTCAAAGGAATATTTCCCTGCCCCTCATGCTGTTCTTCTTCAATCACAGCTCCTCCTCCTACCCACTCAGGTGAAGACTCAATTGTAACCAGCTCAATGTCTTCTTCCATTGCCCTAGCTCCGTCATCTTCATGTTCCATTGTCGCAGCATTTGATGCTGCTCCAATTTCACCTTCTGCTGTCGGAGTTGTCCTGTTATCTAGGTTTTCCACGAAGGTTTCATCTACATTGTCACCTGATGGCTCCGTTTGTGCTTCCCCTTGCTCTCCTTCAAATGCAGTGTCATCCCCCACTGGTTTTGCTTGTGCTGGGGATTCATCTACCTCGAATGGCTCTGACTGTGCCCCCGGTTGTTCTTCCTCTGTGGTTTTACCCACCCCGGATGGTCCTGCCTGTGCCCCCGATTGCTGTTCTTCTCCCATTTCATCCCTCCCCCCAACTTCACTGGAGGAACTCCAGTCCTCCTGTTGTGGTGGAACCGGTAATTGCTGCAATGGGATGACCCTCAAGGGAACAGGTTGCTGTGGTCGGGTTATAAATTGTTCCCAAGTTATATTATGTTGGGCAAGAGTTCTTACAATAATTAACTTGATAAGGCCATGGTGGGTGAGAGAGGACAGTGGGTGCTTCGCAGACTGAACAAATGTTGCCATATGACGCAAGTCGTGCAATAAATAAAATGGAATGTTCAACAAAATGCCATGGCGGAGATGAGAAAGCAAAGGAAGTTCAGAGTTATACACAGTTTGGTATCTACCTTCGCAGGTAATGTATTTCTTGAGGAAGACAGCAACCTGGTCCCATGGCCGCGGCAGTGAGTTCAGTGCAATCCCTCTCCTGGATGCTTCAACTTGCTCCCCTGGGAGTAAAAATTGTTCTCGTGCAACCATTGCAGGGACTCGACGGTTAAACCAAGGTTTTCCCACCATCGGGATGGCTGTAACCTTGGATATAATGACCTCAAAGACGTCTATACACAGCCCCCACACCGTGGAGTGAGTTTTGGTAAGATTCAAGGCAAATTGCAGGGCTGCGTCCCGATCGAATCCGTCCAATCGCTCAAAGAACTCGACCCAGCCAGCAGCTTGAAAAATGGCAAGAACTTGCGGATTCCGTCTGAGTTCCCGGGTATTGAAAGGTTCATGGCGAACTGGAATGCCCATGGTCCTGGCTGCAAACTGAACCTGCTATTCCACAGATTACCGGATCCCAGAATGGAAGTTGCAGCACAGAGGATGCACGAATCGCTGAGCGGAGATGTTGAGAGAATGACCAAATTTGGAAAGTTGAGCACAGAACAGTGTTTGAAATTTTCATGCCGAATTGGGGAAGGTGGCAATTATTAGCGTTTACGTCGTACAAGGGAAAGGTTTAATCAGGTATAATGGTGGTACGAGTGAAGGTACGACCAATATCGTTTAAATGATATGAATGCTTAATCACATGATAAATGAAAGCCATACCTCATAAAACTGTGCGTCGGAAAGCTGCGGAAAATGGTGGAGCATGCAGTTGATGACGTCACGGAGCCGAATTCGTGCACAGTCGGATGTGTGATCATGATGACTGGGATAAGGCAATAAGTTCGTCTGCCGGTGAAACACAAACTGTCGCTTCCTCGGTGTCGGAATGATGAATTCGCCGGCACGACTGAGGTGAATCAGCACCATGATTAGCATGTTTGAAACAATTCTTCTATTAACACGGGAGTTACCACTGCAAGTTGCTAAAAAGAATGATAGCACGGCCGACGAAAAAGATGTTGCAGTCATCAAAAAAAATATATATATGTTGCAGCCACCGGGAAAGAAGTTGTGGCCACCGAAAAAGAATTCACGGCAGCCGGAAAAAAATTTAAAAGTTTTAGGGTGGCGGGAAAGATGACAGCTGGTCGGGAAGAGTTGTTGCAGTTTTGTGACGTGATGTTGCAGCCGCTGGATTGAAGTCGCGGCTACCGGGGATTATTTACAGCTGATGGGAGAAAATATTTTAAGGTCGACGGAAAACAATAATGGCGAAATGTTGCAGCCACTGGATTGACGACCGACGGGAGAAAAGAAAATACTACGACTGCTGAAAATGAGTTGGCAGTTGCTGGGAAATGAGATGGCAGACGTGGGGAAGTTGAGGTGGCAATAGCTGGTGAATGAGGTGGCAACTGTGGGAAAGATGAGGTGGCAGCCGCGGGGACTGGGGTTGCAGCTGCCGATGTTGCAGCCGCCGATGATGTTACAGCCGCCGACGTTGCAGCCGCCGATGTTGCAGCCGCCGATGTTGCAGCCACTGATGTTGCAGCCGCCGGAAAAGATCGACGGCAAGCGGGAAAAGGGATTTTGAGGCTGCTAGGGAAAAGGATAATGTGGTTGCCGGAAAAGGATATACAGCTGCCGGAAAATATGTTGCAGCTGCCAGAAAATATGTCTCAGCTGCCGGAAAATATGTTGCAGCTGTCGGAATTTTTTTTTTTTTTTTTTTTTTTAAAAGCAAGGACGGCAGAGGAAGATTTTCGTCTAACGGGCCCAAACTGGTCGTTCTCCTGGCGCTTCCCTGAAAATTTTTGAAAGACAACAGCAAGCAAAGAGATCAAATGCAAAGAGAAAAAGAAAAAAAACAACAACTATACGCTACAGCAAGAAATTATTTATGTACAGCAAATACAATTTTCAGTTTAAGGTTTGGCAAAGGTAGAGAAAAGTTCCTGCTCTGGTGCCAATTGATAGTCTGGATCGGCAGCAATCTGTGAAATGAATGCATCTTTCGAAATGGGCTTAGGATACAGTCGCAGTCTGTGGCCATTAGCAAGTAATGGTATACGGTTTTCATCAATGGTCACCAGGCGAACAGTGCCGTTGTCAAATACCCTGTCGACCAAATATGGACCCAGCCATCTTGTGCGTAATTTTCCTTTAAAATCCTTCTTGAATCTGGAGTCGTATAATAGTGCCCAGTCTCCTTCACGGAAGATTTTTTTTTTGATGAATCGGTCATGCCAGTTAGATCTCTGTTGCTGAAGCAGCACAGTCTGGTCTACTGCAGCTAACCGTTTCTCATCCAATTCATTTAATTGATTCAATCTTCTTTTCTGGGCTTCTGTTACATCCAGATTCATTTCAATAGCTGTTTTCAGGGTCTTGATCTCAAATTCAATTGGAAAGATGGCACTCTTTCCATACACCAGATCATAGGGAGAAAACCCCGTGGTGTTGCGCCAAGTTGTGCGATATGCCCACAGTGCTTCTGGAAGCCTGTCAGCCCAATCCCTTCGATGGCTTTTAACTGTTTTAGTAAGAATTGCTTCAATAACTTTATTAGTACTTTCCACCTGACCATTGGCCTGGGGATGATAAGGTGAAGCTATCCTGTGCTGCACATGATACCTACGGAGCAAGGATTCAAATTGGTGTGAGATGAATTGCGGTCCCCCATCGGTAACTACTTCCTTTGGTACCCCAAAGCGGGTAAAAACTTCACTGTACAGAAAATCAATCACCGCCTGGTCATTAGCCTTAGCCAAAGCTACAGCTTCTACCCACTTGGTCATGTAATCTGTACACACCAAAATGTAAACCTTCTGTCTGGAAGGAGGGTTGATAGGACCAACAAATTCTAATTCCCATCTATCAAATGGTTCTAGTACCACTTGGGGCTGTAAAGGCATCTGATCTGTCTTATTAGGTTGGCCCATCCTTTGGCAGCTGTCACAGGACTGAACATATCTCTTAGCATCTCTGAACAGTGTCGGCCAATAATAGCCCATCCGCAACGCCTTATGCCCTGTTCTTTTGTCTGCAAAGTGTCCTCCGCAAGGTTCATCATGACAGGCCTTCAGTATTTGAAAGATCTCATCTTCCCTTACACATCTTCTAATCTCAAGATCAGGTCCTGTGTAAAAGAGATGGCCTTTGAGCCAACAATACCTGGCACTTTGCTGAATAATTTTTCTTTTCTCTCGTTTAGACATATGTGGCGGAAGCTTTCCTGCAACCAAATAATTAGCAACGTCTGCATACCAGGGTGAATGAGCTGAGAGTGCGAATAAATGTTCATCCGGGAAAGCATCCTCAACAGGTGAACTGTCATCACTGTTAGTAAATCGTGATAAAAAATCAGCAACAACATTTTCTTTTCCAGGTTTATCTATAATGGTAATATCAAATTCTTGTAATAATAAAAGCCACCTGGTTACTCTGGCATTAGTGACAGGTTTGTTCATTAAATACTTAATGGCAGAGTGGTCAGTATGCACAAATGTAGGATACCCAGTAATGTAATGCCGAAACTTATTAATAGAATAAACAATAGCAAGGAATTCTTTTTCAGTAACAGTATAATTTAGTTCAGCAGGGGCTAAGTTTTTACTAACATAATAAATAGCATAAGGTACTTGACCATCCTGCTGTCCTAGTACTGCTCCAATGGCGGTATCAGAAGCATCTGAAGAAATGTGAAAAGGTATGGTCCAATTAGGTCCCCTTAGAGTAGGGGCTGTGGACAGCTTCTCTTTAAGCTTATCAAATGCTGTCTGGCATGCTGTACTCCACACAAACTGTGTGTCCTTCATTAACAATGAAAACAAAGGAGAAGCAAGTTTGGAGAAGTTTTCTATAAATCTCCTGTAATATCCAGCATGTCCCAGAAAACTTCGCACCTCTTTCTGAGTTGAAGGAGTTGGTATATTTTTTATCACCTTAATTTTTGAAGGATCCACTTGAATACCATCGGTAGAGATGAAATGTCCTAATACCACCCCCTCACTCATCATCATATGGCATTTTTCAGTGCTTAGTGAGAGGCGAGCCTGTTCACAGCGAATTAAAACTTTCTTTAAATTTTCCAGTGCTTCCTCAAAATCCTTGCCATAGGGAGTAAAATCATCCATAAAGACTTCCATACTATCATTAACCAATTCAGAAAATATGCCAATCACAGCTCTTTGGAACGTTGCAGGTGCATTGCACAAGCCAAAGGGAAGCACCCTGTAGGCAAACGTTCCCCAGGGGCAAGTGAAGGTGGTCTTATCCTGATCCTCCGGAGCAATCTGAATTTGATTGTACCCACTGAACCCATCCAAGAAGGAGAAGAACTTCTTCCCTGATAGGGTATCAAGTACTTGGTCAATAAAGGGCAGAGGAAAATGATCCTTTTGTGTAGATTTGTTCAGTTCCCTATAATCGACACAGACTCTCCATTTACCATTTTTCTTGGGCACAATTACAAGTGGGGAAACCCACTCACTATCTGAAATAGGATAGATAAATCCTGCTTCCAAAAGTTTCTGGATTTCCTCCTTCACTATATCCCTCAAATTGGGGTTCATGCGTCGTTGGGGTTGACATACAGGCCGGGAGTCGTTTTTAATGTAAATATGATGAGTGCACAGACTGGAAGGAATACCCTTCATGTCTGTATACTCCCAGGCGAATGCCCCTTTACGTTCCTTCAAGAGATTGGTTAGGCGCATATGTTCTTCTGAGGAGAGACCAGGGTTGATGTTCAAAGTTCTTCCAGGCTCTACCTCAATAGGAATGCTTCTCGAGTTTTTCAAAACTGGGATTATGTTTGTGTCATTGACTAGCGCTTCCTCCGTAAGCTGTTCTTGTTCTTCCTTACCAAGGGTACTGTTCAGGAGTTGATAAACTTCTTTATCTACTGAAGCAGGTTCGCTAATGAAATTATTAATGGCATCGTCTTCTGTTTCGTTTTTGAAGGTTAGTGCCTTCCCTATTGTTAGTAGTGGCTGAACATCCTCCTCCTCTTCCTATTCTATCCAAAGGGAATTTTCAGTTTCTAGACTCGGCCGTGTTGGAGGATACAGGGTGAGGTTTTTGGTTTCCATACCATCAGATATAGTCATAGATCCCGATCGACAGCTCATGCAAGCATCAGCTGTAGCCAACCAAGGCCTTCCCAAGATCAATGGGTGTCCCCCCAGCTGTGATTTTCGTTGTAATACCAAAAAGTCGGCAGGGTATTCCCATGAATCTATTGAAATGACAAGGTCGTCCAAAATCCCTTCGGGTCTGATGGTGGATCTGTCTGCCAATTCTAAAATGGTAGGGGTTGGTCTAATATTGGTGAATCCGAGCTTCTTTACAGTCTCCATTGTTATAACATTGATCGCTGCTCCTAAATCTACTAGTACGTTGGGTATTTGTGTTTGTCCTATGTGTACAGTGACAGTAGGATTGCTAGGGTCATCATACTTGGTTATAGGGGTTTTTCCGGTCATTAAAGCAGATAAATTCCCTATGACATGAACAGTAGGAGGATCTCTGGGCTTCCTTCCCGGTCTTTTAATGCACAGGTCCCGAACAGTTCTAGCATAAATAGGTACATCTTGAAGAGCTTGCAAAAGGGGGATCTTAACATAAAGGTTCTTCAATTATCCTAAGAGATTGAACTGAGGTTGCTCCCCTATTTTTGGCAGCATCAGTCTCTCAGGGTAGGGTGGTTGCCTTACCAGCTGGGTAGGCTGCGTATTATCTGATTTATCGTTTAATGTTTTAGCCGTCCCATCTGAGGGATGCTCAGCACCTTCAGTGATAGGAACCAGATCAAATGGATGCTGGGAACTCTCTTCTTTGTCATGCACAGACAGTGGAATATTTTCTGAAATTACACATTCTAATATCTTTCCAGACCGTAGGCGAATATCATTACAAGGTACAGGGGAGAGAGAGTAGGCCGGCATATTGAGAGCCTCCAATTGGTGGACTGTTTTAATATTTGGGTTAGGGTTAGGTTGGGCAGGCAGCTGAGGCCGTATTGGTATATTAGGAACAGGATTATTTTGAAGCTGCAGCTGCGACTGCTGAGGTGGGTATTGAGGATATTGATGAAATTGAGGATATGGAGGAGAATACGGTAACTGTTGAGGTGGAGGTGGTTGAGGAAACTGGTTCCCTGGATGGAAGTTCCTCCATCCAAGAGACCATGACGTAGGTTGATGTGGTGGCTGTGTCCAAGGACTCCATGAGTTATAACCTTGCATCGCAGGTTGAGGAGAATTACACTGAGCATAATTTGAAGGGAATTGTGTATTCACATTTTGCATATTAGTATTCCAATTATTCAAATTATTCAAAAATGGAAATGAATCGGGAGACATACCTTGATTTCGAGGCTGCCAGGGTTTCTTCTGTGCAATGAAGTAGGCTGAATCCACTTCTGGAGTTGATGCCTGCAGAACAGCCTTCACTTGGGGCAATGTGGGACATTCTTTCATATCATGGTTCAGCTCGCACAACTGACACACTTGTATTTTGTCAAGAGGGCATTCTTTCAGTGGATGAGTCTTTCTACATCGGGGACAGAACACGCCTAGTGTGAGATCCTCCACTGCCTGTCTTTGCTTGGCCTTCAAGACATCAATCTCTGAAGAGATAGAGCTCATCATTTCTATTTTAAAATTTTCAAGAAGATTGCCTATCTCTGCACGTGTAGCTCCCCCATTGGATGACTTCTGAGTTCTGTCAAAGACATCACGTTCTAGCTTATCTCGTTTATTCTGCTTGTTATGCCTAGAAGATCCCCTGGAGTATCTCTTACATAATTCCACAATTGTCTCAAAAGATTCTTTAGAGATATCTCCCTTTCCTAGAAAATTTAACATGTCTAAACAATCGTCCCTGATCCCTCGAAGCAGGATTATCTTGAGCACATCTAGTCCCATGTTCGTCTGCCCAACTCTCTGCACATTGTACAGCAGCCTCTCTACAAAATCCTCCAAACTTTCATCCTCCTTCTGTACCATCTTGAATAACTCCTCCCTCTTGTCCCTGGTGTTGCAATATTCTTGATATTTTTCCAGGAACACTTGCTTCATCTTATTCCAATTAGCAACAGTTCCTCCCCCAAGGCTCATGAACCATCGTAATGCATTGTCCTTCAGGGTGGCAGGAAAAAGCTTCAACTTTTGGGCATCTGTGACATAATCATAGCTGCAACAGAGGATATCGAATTCAAAAAGGAATTCGTCTGGATCTTCTGCCGCCCTGCCATGGAAGCGAGGCAACACCGATGGTGAGATGTTTTTCATAGGAGCTGTCCCTTCTAGCTGCTGTATTGGGAATTGCAATGTAGCCATAGTTTCTTCTGGCAGGGAATCATTTTCATGATGGTATTGTACCACTGCTTCTTCCTCTTCGTTCTCATGTCTGTTATTCATCTTTTCTTCTGTATCCTCTCCTTCATTCGTTCCTGCATTCCTTACCTCAGTTGTAATAGCTGCGTATTCTTCAGTTGTAACAGCTGCGTATTCTTCAATTGTAACAGCTGAATCAGCCGTTCCTTCTTTAGCAGGGGTATATGCAGGAATCACAGCTGCTCCTGTATCTTCCACTGTGGATCCTGATGCTGGCGCTCCAGGATCAGCAGGGCCTCTTCTGATAGGAGTCTCCCATTGACGAGCACTGACAGCTGAATCAGTTTTGTCAACAAGGTCGTTGATGAATGTTCTTATACCCAGCGGTGGACCTCGACCACGACCCGAACCACCTACATTGTTAGTAATTTGTGGGGTTTTGGGGGTTTGGAGGTGATCACGTTTTACCCTCCTCGTATTCATGCGAAGCAGATCATTCAAAAACAAACAAAAAGACTGTCTAAAAGCGATTATCAGATGCGACTAATGACTAGTGTTTAATTTTTATCCTTTCCCCGGCAACGGTGCCAAAATGTCAAGCACTCTATATGCAGATAAATTACTACCAAACACACAGAGCATATGAAATTTATTGTCAACCCGAGAAAGTCTTTTTATTTCAAAGGATAAGTGCACAATATATGCTTAAACACAAAACCATTAGAAGTGAATACTTTTATCTTCTATCATCCATGTTCATCCCAAGAATCTATGCAATCCCAATTGCCTTCTAACTGCTATACTATAACTATTTTCTATTATGTATCAATAAGAAATGGTATCAGATCTAATCACCAATTGCAAAAGGAAATCTCATTCGCATTCTAAAACAATCACTTGTCTGATCTAATTAATCTGGAAATCATAAAGCATAAACTGAATATTACTCTAGAATTTCAACTGAAGCAACTGTTCTAAGAAATTGAATTGCAGAAAGGAAATCAATCAACACATAACAGGAAAGCTAAATTGTAAGAACTCCTGGGATCACGTCTCAACTGTAAGATGAACACGGCAGTGTGAACAGAAATTGAAATACATAAAGCAACCCTGACTCAGTCGACTGTTATTCTACACAATTCACCAATCTCACAGAAATATAATCTTTTACTGGGAAACCCACACAATAATTATTGCTGCTGCGTACAAAGGAAAGAATAAAGCATCACACAACGAGAAAGATAAAATCCTATTTTAACTCAGCAATCTCTGTGGAAGACGGGCCCAGTCTTCACACAGAGACGCTGGTTGAACAACACCCTCTTTAACTCAGAAGTAACCCCTTATATTAACAGAAGAATGAGTACACAGTTTTGCTTGGATGCTAATACAAAATGAATTAATTGTTTGCTATTCAACCCCTGAGTCGAGGCAACTCACCCTATTTATACATACAAATCGTAACATCTAATCCCATAATTGGGCAGCCATGAAGATCTCTGATCTTCAGGCGCCCTAAATAATCTAGCTATTACAATGCGTGGCAGAACAGAAATATCCAAATATGAGAGAGAGTTATTAATTGCCCCAGGAGTGGCAGTCCTTCCAGCTCACAGCTAGACTCGAGTAGTAACATACTTAAGATAGAAAATTCTGTTACAGCTGCCCTGTCACGACTGTGCCTTGATTGATAATTCGAGCCCCAAGGAACCTTCTACAAGGAACGAACATCCCTTTCTTTATGACTTGTTCAGCCCCGATCTTCCTGCAATCCATTTGTCTCAACTACCTTCATAAATCGCAACATGTTAGCACAATTTGAGAGATGCACAGCTTTAATTATCACCATCATAAGCATTAATAAAATAAAACAATAATCAGCCATACCTTGGTAATTTGGGGGATGAGGTAAGAACAATAGGTTTGATTGCCATGATAAATAGTGTAGGACAGGGACAGGAAAGATGAATAATGATGACTAAAAAGGGCCAATCCTGAGCTAAACAATGTGTAATATTTTAGTTTAACATAAGTGTCTTCATGCAATAACACTTAGTTAACTAGATCTTCATTGTTGTCACTTAGTTAACTCTCTTTAACTGAAGTGTCATCTTTTAGTTTAACTAAAGTGAAAATACTTTTGTTAACTAGTCCGTTTTATGTAACACTTAGTCAACTGAAATCATGTTGATTGATTTACTTGAAGTGGCCACTATGATTTCTTTAGTTAACTGAGACACATCTTTAACTGATGCTTTCCCTGAAGCATTGATACTTAACTAAAGCTTAATAACTAAATCTTTTAACAATTCGAGTTCTCTTTAATTAGTTGAAGTGTCTGCATGGGAAATGTTGAATTCTCTTGATCTCTATGCTTTATCTTTTATTTCTTTATCTCTTACTGCATGTTCAATATGTGCTAACCTTAATTATCCATCATTTAACATTATACTAAGAAGAATTATCATATGTTGAGATCATATTATATTATTCTGTACCAAATGATCATATGCTAAAGTAACTCACTTTAAAGGTGTTCAATCTCTAAAGGAGACTTAATAGCAATATGGTGATCACGGTTAATAATATATCACACAATATTAAATGATTTTAACAAGTAAAGCATGACCTTTATACGGAAGGCCCACCTCTATATGGGAGGTTCATCTCATGGATACCTTTATATGAAAGGTTCACATGATAATCATGACTTGATACACACAAGTTTGGAGCCTTGTCCAACAAGACTTTACAACATCATTACTTTGATCAATTACCTCTATACGGGAGGAATAACCTTTAAACGAAATGCAATCAAAGTGATCGCCTCTATATGGGAGGATAAATATTGACTGTACAATATTGGCTTGGAAAATGTATCCTTGTGTTGTATATTTAACACTCCCTCTCCACGAGGGAGTCATTCTCTACCATACCAAGCATGTCTGAGAAGTACCTGAAATTCATCACTGACAGAGGCTGTAATACCCCGATTTTGACCCTTGTGATATATTGGCTTTCAATGTAAATATTGTATAAATGCGTTGTATGTTTCCCTAGCATGTATCTCAAGGCCAAGGCCCTTCTAGTGTATGTTCGGATTTTATTTAAATGGAAAAGTATTTGATGTTTTGCTATCCATGTGCGATTAAGCCATGGAACGTTTTGAAATGATGTAAATATTTAATATTGCAATAAAATACCAAAACTGGATATGGAAGCAACTAATGAGAAGGGGCCATGTGCAATCGACTAGGGAGTGGTGAGGGGATTGTGGGGTTGAACCATATGTTTCTAAATATCATCTTGAGAACCCATTTGAATTTCCTTGCCGACATTTAATTTAGTTATAAGGAAGTGGTTGAAGAAATCAATTCATGGCTTCAATGGAGCATGGAAAACCCAGCAATTCGAAAGGCAGGTATGCACTCTATTTCCTTGATCCACAAGTCACTCTACCTCATGGGAATTCATTTTTCCTCATTCCCATTCCATTGTGGAACACCCAAGCTTCTGTTTTCATCCATTACACATGCCCAGTAGTGATAAAAACCAAAAATCACAACTTTTCAAGAACCCACGTTTTGAAGTGCCATAAATGCTCAGAATCTCGTATTGACAGTGAAATCCGATGGGGAATCCATAGACATGAACCTTGGGGCAAATTTGAGAGTATTAGATTTCCAGAAATCCATAGAAAAAACTAGTTGTGATAGCTCGAAAATCCAATTACAGGATTGAGTTATTTGGCCACCGAATTAAGAAAAATCCAAGTGTAAATGTTTGAACATAGGATGGGATTGCTTGATAAACTCAGTTAAGGCTAGAATCTCAAGGAATTAGCAGTTGGACCTTTCTATGTCCACCCTGAAGAGCACTGGAGGGAAGGGACACCTCGAGGACTGTGCAACAAAAAAGGGGACCTTCCTTCTATTGGGTGTGGTAGGTATTGTGGGTACCATGACTGTTTGAGTTTAGTTGAAATGCTTGTAGCTATGTGGTTGAGCTCACTAGCTTGCATCCTCCTCCTTTGTCTCTTTCATGCTTGATAAACCTAACTGTGTGTTGGCTTAGCATGACTGTTTGTGTGAGACCATCGTTGTGAGTGAGCCTGTTTAGTTCCTTCTTAGTGGATACACATCCTAACTCGGAGGTGGTCTCTTAGCTGAAAAAATACAAACTTGACAGAGACCTGTGGTTGAGTGGAACGTTTCTCTCACATAACCAGTTGCTTGGATAGTTCATTTTGAAGATATGTATTCTCTGTGGTTTGAATTATATTCATTCTGTGTTCTTCTTCTTTCTGCAATGTTTAATTTGATGACTGTTATGATTATATGTTGAATGCATGATGCAATTGTGTGTGGATAGTGTATCATTCTGCTTTGTTTATTTGAAGTATGAATCTGCACACATAAGTTTTTATTTATTATGAATTTGTTAGTAATGTATGGGGCTGAGTTTCACCAAATAAGCCCCGAAATGTTAGTCATGTTCCCTTCCTTGAATCAGATCGATGGGAGGGGACATGACAGAGTGGTATCAAAGCCCATGTTACAGCACTGGGGCTGCTTGGGCCAAACTGTGAGTTACAGGCAGATATTAGAAGATTTTAATGTAGTATTGAGGAAGTTTGGGCAGCATTTTGGAATAGAAAATCATAGAATCAAGGTTCTCGGGTGTGGTAGAGGATCATATAGTTGCATAGAGCTCTCCAAGAGCTTTCCAATAATACTAGACTCGCCTTATTTGGTTAAGGGACGAGAGAGATACGAGCTCTGAACGTTTGTCAGAACGAAGGTGTTTCCACAACTGTGGATTGCAGAAATGTAACATTTTCAAATTTGCATTTGGATTTCTGCAATTCCGAACCCGCATTGCGGATTGCGGGTTGCGGAAACGTCACATTTTCAAGTTTTCATTTTGGATTTCCGCAATTCCATACCTGCAATTACGGATTGCGGAAACATAAAATTTTCAAAATTGCATTTTGGATTTCCGCAATTCCGTACCCGCATTGCGGATTGCGGATTGTGGAAATGCTAAATTTTCAAGTTGGGTTTTGGGATTTCCCCATTTCCGCACCCGCATTGCGGATTGCAGATTGCAGAAAGGAGTATTTTCCAGGTTGGAAAATTGGCATTCGCACACCCGCATTGCGGATTGTGGATTGTGGAAAGGAGTATTCTCCAGGTTGGAAAAATTGGAATTTTCGAACCTGGATTGCGGGTTGCGTGTTGCGGGTTGCTGATGTTGCAGATTGTGGAGAACAAAAAAAGTAAGAGCCCGAACTTTGATTTTGGATAGTAGGAGCATGCGGAATCAAAATTGGATGAGTTTTGTGGCATTCTAAGGCCATTAACGAAGGCCATGAAAGAACCAGTGAGGATCCCGAGCCCATTATGCCCCAATTTGACATAAAATTGGAATTAATGGCTTTTACAAATCGGTGTCCTGACGCTTGAAAGAAGGTCGGATTGAGTCGAAATTGATATGGAGTGGCCATGGAGCAAGCACATTGTTAAGTTTGGAACCAAAATCCAAAGGAGGTGGATATGGGGTGAGTGAGAAGGCCAAAAAGCACTATTCCGGACCACTTTTTAGGGATTTTGAAAAGCTTCTAGTGGATGAAAGTGACCTTAGATGAAGGATTCAAGAAATTTACTGAACTCACCATCTCATATTCTCATTAATATAGACAATTCACGTTAGACAAATATTTTCTAGAAATGCTTAGTTTGGAAGATAGCCTTTTTTGGCCAAAATTTTGAAATTTTGGAAAAAGTGGAAAATGAAAAGTAGTCAAACCCAGAATTTTATGGAAGATGAATGGCACATCGGAACAAAGATACGAAGGTTGCGGAGTGTTCCTTGTTATATGGAATAACTTTTCCCGATAGAAATGTTTTCATGATTCTTCCTATATTTGCTTCTACAAGTGGCTGAAGTTGACATTTCAGAATAAATTACAGCAGTATAAAAGTGCAGAATTTTAGTAAAAATTGTCATTTTTAAGTGCTTATAGGTCATAAGATTTAAATACTTGTAGCAGAAGCAGCATACATGGAAAGGTTCTTGTTGACTGCTTTCTTGGGCAGACCCGGGTTTTAATGAAGCGCAGCAACAAAACCCCTTGGCGCACTGGCCCTCTTGGCAACGAGCTGCGCAGCAGCTCGAGGTCTCACCCGAAGTGGCTATGGGGGGGTTAGGGAATCAAGTTTCCTTAACCGTGGTGACGCGGAGATTGCTCTTCCTCGACAGGCCCACTGCGCAGTTTCCCCTCTCTAGCGCAGAAGGCAACTATTCCTTGCGTCGACGCGCTAAGTACTTCCTCGCCCTTCACATCCAGCGCAGTAGTGCAGTCCTCTCTCGCTGCAGCGACAGCGCGTTACTACTTCTTCTGTACTTAATACTTATAGCTATCAAGGGACCTTTCCAACTCACTCAAACAGTCGCAAAGATAATACAAGAGTCTCGCATACACAGATAATGAACTCTAAACAGTTATCATTCACGCAAACATTATAACAGGAAGACATATGTGAAGCTCATCTCCTCGAAGAAAACCACATCCACGGGAGTTTATATTAACCAGAAAACCATAGAGTTATACAATATGCTGCGCACACAGCTGCAGCCTTAGATCTTTACAGGAAACTCCACGCACACAGCTGGGAGCCCTTCTCTTCACTAGTCTCTTCTCTATAGAGATTACAAAGGCGCAGACGTCACACAGACTGTCTGGCTACTCAGGGATTAGCTCCTCGGCTATCCGATTCTACTCTAGTTCTACACACAGTAGAAACATACCAAAGTACAATCAACACATGATCTATCCTCAGGAGTATCTAACTCTTACTTGCTAACTTTCTCTAACTTCCAACTAACCAACTAACATTTATCCATTACAATTGTTCATATATATAGGTGGCCATGGCGGTCGCACCTTTACAAGACTGTGGGCCTTTCCCAACAGTGATTCCCAAAAACCCTAACCACGCACATGGCTAGGTGTACTGTAGGCGCCGCTTGCAGTCACGTCGCCGCTTCCTGCAGGCTCCATGAATTCCGGCGCAGATTGTGGGTATGGGCGATTGTCCTTCGCCTTCAATGCTCTGGTCCGTTGCTCCTCCTTGATCCGAGAAACCATAACTTCTGTACTAAGCCTTTAAATGAGGGTAGCTGAGCCCTCTACTCCATCGCCTTATTTATTATGGTAGCTGAGCCACCTTCATTCTTCGATGACGTGCGCGCGAGCTCCGCGATTTCCGGTCCATGATCTTTGCTGAGCTTGTCCATCTGGCACCGTACTGCGCACCGTCCCCTTCTTGCCCAAAACTTAGTGCTTGTCCCAAAATTAGCACTTTCCTTTCATACTTGTCTTTTCCCCAAAATTCGCAGCTTTACCGCAGCTACGACCTAGGCTCCAACAGGCCCCTAACACTCACTTGTGGCTCGCCCTCGAGCCACTCGCACTGGCGTGTGGTCGCTTGATTTGCGCATCTGCTTTTGCTTGTGTCTCCGCAAATGCTTTCTTCCACTTCGCAATAGCGGAGTCCAATTCCTCAATACACTCGTCAGCTGTTTGCACCGTTTCTGCGGTTGCTTCGTCTTTAGTGAGAGTATCAATGATCTCCTGAGATTCAGCAATCTCTTTGATTTTTGTCTCAACCTGGGCAACGATTTCAGCATACTCATCCATGAATGGCTGAATGCTGTTGGTGAGCTTCTCATCTTCAGTTCTGAGCTTGTGCAGTTGCTGCTGCATTTTGCGTACTTCGCCCATTTTCTTCATTTTTGGCAAGCCTGTTAAGGCCTTAGCTTCTTCATTCAGAACAGTGAGAGATTGTTCTGCAGCTTGCACCTGTTCTGACAGTCCTACTTTAAAATTGAGCTTCACAAGCTCCGTCCAAGCTTCCATAGCCTGGTTCATCAGGTTCTCGGCTTCCTGTACTCGATCTTTCATCTGTGTGGAAGCTCTGCTCAATGCTTCAAATTGTACCTGCGCGTCATCCGTAAGATGCGCAGCAACGCGAGCTTCTAGCTCAGCGATCTGGGTTCTATGGCCTTCTGCCATAGCAACTATTTCTTGCTCCAGGGTTTTCGCTCTTTCTCCAATAATTTGAACTTTTGCAACCAGAGGGAGATCTGGTTGAATCTCGCAAGTCGGCAATAACTGGGCAATCTCATCCACTGCGTTTCTGATACCGATGTCTTGCGCCTCATAAAGTGCAAGCTTCTCAGAAGTATTATGATGGATTGCCTTCAATTCTAACTCCTGCGATTGCAGTCTTTGATTTTCCTGGAATGTAGAGAGCTCTCTAGCTCTCAACTCAAGAGAAACTTTCTCATGCACTAGCTGTAGAGTCTCTATAGGAATTAGAGACAAATTAATTTCAACGGGCCCAACGGCGCTTACCTGTAGTGCAGTTAACGGATCTGGAAGTGTCATGCTGGTAGGCGGAATATGCACGACAGTATGCCTTTCAATGAGTTCTTCAACTCGCTCGGCACTTGGAATTTCTTGTGGCGCCTGCGAAGTAGATGCTGGCGCATGGGTCTGCGCAACTCTTCCTGCGAGACCTTTCAGCTCTACGAACTGCAAATCTAAAGCACTTCTGATGTGAGCATGCGCATTGCACAGCTCACGAAATTGCTCGTGTATGTACTGGTCGATCCCCGAGGGAATAGCCTCAGCGGGATGCGACACTTTCTGCTTCTTGGTGGCCGGTTCTGTGGATCCTTCATCACTTCTCTGCTCACGGGCTTCCTTGCCCTTATCCTTCTCTTTCGTAGCGGCGGTTGGCAGCGCGGATGTGAGATCGGCGGCCTCCCTCCACTCATCCGACCAGGACTTGATGGTTTCTTCAACATCCTCTGTAGTCATCCTGTAAAGGCCTAACGCCCATTCATCTGGAATGCCGCAAGGGCGGAGGTAAAGTTGATGTAGGTCGGCAGTAAAAGCCAACTTCCCTTCATATAATGTGGCTGTCTCCTCGCTCAGCCTTGGCATCTCTTAAATGGTATCTCGGAGGAGATAGTAGTACTCACAAAAGACAGCGCGATTCATCTTGTGCTTCGCGGGATTAGGGGAATCCCAGAGGTTGATGTAGCGCATGCCGGCAACCTCTCCTGCGCGGCGCGGAAGGAACTGAGTATTCGGGGGCTCCTTCCACCCAACGAGAGCGCATAAAATTAAAAGCCAAGAAAAATGGAATGATTGGGCTGCATTGTCCTGCACATTCAGGCAATCAGCCAAGAAAGAATTCAGCAGGAAGAGAGACCAGTTGTACTGCTCTCCCTCCGCAGCTGCGATGGCGAGCTCCACGACAGCTCCAGTAACTTCCTTCGGTCGGCACTTTGTGAGAAGTCTGCCTGCAAGCAGACTTCCTGTAAATCGAAGTGCCTCGTCTTCTACTGCAGTGAGGTCATAAGCCTGACCTCCTCTTGTTAAGTTATACTTCTGCACCACCTGTGCAGTCAATTTTCTGTCCTTCTCCTTTCCCACAAAATGAATATTGGGATCCTTACCAGCCTTAGATAGACCAGTAATGCGGTGAATTAAATCAACATTTAGATCAATTGGCATCCCGAGCCAAAGGTAACCTCCATGAACGCAGGATAGCAGTGTTTTAACGACTGCGTTCGCTTCATTGCTACGCCCAAAGTGTGGTAGCTTCAACAAATTCAGGAGTCCAGGGCGCTCAAGATTTGCTGCAAATCCCTTCGGGATGAACTCGTCAACCTTTCTGGTGGGATTATGCACTATATCCAGATATCGGTCTAGCTGGAACTGAGGATATGTCTTATAGTCTCCGAGGTTGAAGTCAGAGAACTTGACCAATGGAATGTTTCCTAACAGTTGCCCTTCTACTCGCACACTAGCCGGTAGTGGCGGTAGCAGAATAGGATACTTTGCATTCTTTGGGATCTGTACTTCTGGCGCATCATCTGGACGCGGCGGAATATAGTTTGCCATGGTCGCCAACGGCTCTGGAACAGGTTCTTCTGGCTGTGATGGCGACGCTCTTGTAGCCGGAGATTGTCTGGGATCCTGATAACCAGGATGTACATAAGTCGAAGCCGTGACTGGAGTAGTCATGCCGAAATCTAATCCTCGGCGCAGGAATTGACGAACAACTTCTTCAGTTGACAGGTTCTCCGTCGTGAATCAATGTAGGGAACAACACTCTGGACAGCAAATGGCGGACCTTCGTAGGATATGGACGCTGAAAACAAGGGAAAATACTCTGCACAACTCGGCTCTGAAAACAATAACTTGGATTCGTAAACAAGATAGTAACTCGAGGAAAGTAACCCAAAAATTATACAAGTGTGAGGTATTTATAGCTAGAGGTGAGTAAATGCGAGCAAGTGGGGTAACGTAGCTATAGGCAGCTATAGATGAGTTGACAACACGCTATCCTCCTTGCCGTAGGGGTGCATTTAGTGTGATTGACGGGTTCTGACAGGCTTCCAGGAGAAGCTAATGCTTTCGGCGCCAGAGTTAAATGCAAATCTTTCAGAGATTAAGCCGAATCCGTCAGAACGGCTAGACTTTAAATAGCGGACTTATCCTTCATTTACTCAGACGCGGCTACATAACTGCTGTAATTCAAAATTTCCGGTGGGTCATTTCAACTTAGGGAACTGTGCCTTTAGGGGTCCACAACAAAACTTTTTCAAGCGGCAAATTATCAAAGGGAACTCCGCAAGAGCGACAGTTCAATGGTCCGGGGAGAAGCTTCACAAGAGCGCAACTATGTTCGCTCCAGCCAAAATTTAGAAATGCGCGGATGTTTCTAGGAACTGCGCAGGAAGCCAGAGACTGAGTGTCTCGCAACTTCCGTGTAGATTGAATGCGGCGCCTCTTTCAACTACACTGGGCATCTGCATCTCTTTTAGCAAAATATTAGGTCGACAGAGCGGAGTGGCCGTTGCGATAAAGCTTGAGCCGACTCCCGTTGATCATTGTAGGTAGTAATTCTCCATCCAGCTTTGCAAGCTGAACTGCACCTCCATCTGTTATTTTTATCACCTGAAAAGGACCTAACCAGTGTACACGAAACTTGCCTGGGAACTTGGTAAATTTACTGTCATAGAGGAGTACCAAGTCTCGTTCCTGAAAGAATTTATTCTTAATATGCCTATCATGCCAAGCTTTCTGTCTTGCCTTCTGTACCTGTTGATGGAATCCGGCTAAGAGTCTGTCTTCTTCTAAGGCAAGCAGTTGCGAAAGTATTTCATTCATAGTATCAGGATCTGCCATTTCTGTAATTTGCGCAATTCTAAGACTAGGAATAATGTATTCCATGGGCATAACTGCTTCTTGTCCATACACCAAGCTGAAAGGTGTGTGACCTGTTAGTTTCTTGCAAGTGGTTCTGTAAGCCCATAATACAGCTGTGACTCTAAGGTCCCAATCATCTCTTTGTTGATTACAGATCTTCGTCAGGACATTCTCAAGAATTTTATTGAATGCTTCCACCGTACCATTAGCTTGAGGATGGTAGGGTGTACTCTTATGGTGATTAATTTGAAATTCTTCAGTAAGGGCCTCTATAGTCTCATTGAGGAAATGTGTACCCTGATCGCTCATGAGAATCACTGGACATCCAAATCTAGTGATAATATTCTCGAAAATGAACTGTGCGGCCGTAGCAGCGTCGCAGTTCTTAACTGGCTTCGCCTCAGCCCATCTGGTGAGGTATTCAGTAGCTGTAATGATGTATCTTGCGCCAGTTCTTTTTCCTGGTGGGTTAATAGGTCCTACAAAGTCAATGGCCCATTTCTCAAAAGCGCGCAGTGTAATCTGGGGTCTTAGCGGCATTTCATCTCTCCTTGAGGGTTTTCCTGTGCGCTGGCACACATCGCAACATTTACAGAATTCCTTAGTATCCTTGTGCAATGTCGGCCACCAAAGACCTGCGGCTAATATCTTTTGCGCAGTCGGCTTTCCTGCGAAATGGCCTCCTGCGGTACCTGAATGCGCTTCTGCGATGATAGAGTTCTTTTCATGTGGTAAGATACATCTGCGCAAAACTTCGTCAGGGCCCAACTTATAAAGCTGGCCTGCTATCAAAGTGAAGTCTGCGGCTCTAACAACAAGTTGTTTTTTCTGCTGGATTGTAAACTCAGCCGGTGCTTGCCCGGTAGTGAGAAACTTAAGAATATCAGAATAATATTCGTCTGTTGCTTGAATGGAAAACAACTGTGCGTCAGGCAGATTGTCCTCTAGACTTGTAGGTTCCTCTCCTGACTCTATCCTAGATAGATGGTCAGGCCCTGCATTCAGTCTGCCTGGCTTTACAATAACCTCGAAATCATATTCTTGAAAGAGCAGTAGCCATCTGCAAATTCTTCCTCCTAACACTGGTTTATTGACTAAATATTTCAAAGCAGAATGGTCAGTATACATTTTAAAATGAGCTCCTAACAGGTAGTGTCTGAATTTCTGTAGGGCATACACCATAGCTAATCCTTCCCTTTCTGTAGTGGTGTAGTTCTTCTCAGCTGTGGATAGCTTTCTGCTGGAGTAAGCAATCGGGTGGTCAATACTTCCTTCGCCAGACTGTGTAAGCACAACCCCCAATGCTATAGAAGAAGCATCAACATGAACATGAAAAGGTTTTCTCCAGTCCGGGAAAACTAGAATAGGCGTTGTGATCATCTTTTCTTTAAGTGTGTCCAAGCTCTGTTGGCATTCCTCTTTCCATTGGAACTTCGAATCCTTTTTCAGCAATCTTTCCATAGGCGCTGTGATCTTTGCATAACCCTTGATGAATTTTCTGTAGTATCCTGTATGTCCCAATGTAGTGCGCAATTGTTTAACTGAGTTGGGCGCAGGTAAATTAGCAATGATGGCAACCTTCGCAGGATCCATCAGGAGTCCTTGTCTGCATACAATATGTCCCAACAAAATACCAAAGGGCGCACAGAATATACATTTTTTCAAGTTAAGGGAAATCTGATGCTGTCTACATTTTTCTAACATCATGCGCAGATTTGCAATATGGTTCTTTAATAAGCCAAATACAGTCCAGTCATCAAAATAGACTTCTAAGAACTTGTGAATGAATTCTTTAAAAACAGCAACAACAACTCTAGAGAAGATAGCAGGTGCGTTTTTAAGACCAAAGGGCATTACCGTATACTGGAATGAGCCCCATTCAGTTGCAAAAGTAGTCTTGTGGCGGTCGTCCGGATGGATTCTGATCTGATGATATCCCGAGAAACCATCAGTGAAAGAGTAAGCCTCTTGTCCTCCAACATTATCAAGTACTTCATCTGTGAAAGGAGTGGGAAATGGATCGTGCGCTGATGCATCATTGAGTTTGCGCAAGTCGACACAGATTCTTATTTCACCTTTCGTTTTCTTTTCTTGGACCACCATAGGACTAATCCAATCGCTTTCCTCTACTGGCTCGATAATACCTGCTGCAAGCATCTTATCAATTTCTTCTTTGACTTTTTCTTTATAGCGCGGGTTCAATCTGTATGGGCGCTGCTTTACTGGCTTGGCGTCTGCTTTCAGAGGTATGCGCATCACTCCTAAGTCTCCTAGGATGCCTTTCATTTCTGTGAACTTGGTGGGAAAGATATCCCGGTAGTCATGTAATAATTCTGAAACATGTCCAACAGTTTCATCATCCCAATAATCTCCTATAGAAGCAAACTTTGGTTCAGCTTCTGTACCAATGTTAATCTTTTTGAGCTTGATGTGTTCTGTGATGGCAGGAATATCAAGCTCAGGACCTTTAATATTGCGCGTCCCTTCTGATTCTGGGATATTGATGTTGCGAGGATCGTCCTCCTCATCTTCAGCGGTGAAGTTATAGCATTCCAGGGCATGTTCTATCTGGACAGCCCAATCTGGTTGGGAATATTCTGTTACTAGACATGGTTCAAATACCTTCTTTTTAATACACTGCAAAGCTTGATCAATACTCGGATGTTCTGACTCAAAACTGAAGGTAAGTTGAAAGCTTTCGATCATAAGAGGCCAAGTGAGAGTGCCTCTGCGCAATTCTGTTTCAGTATACCAGTTCCTTGGAACTGTATCCAATGTGTGGATGAATAGGTGAACCCATTCATCTTGCGGAATATCTGACCATTGCTGGATGCATGCTTCAATGTGTGACCGGGGGTCACTCTGTCCCTCATATTTGCGCGACACTTCTGCTGTAGTGTCCTGGAATCTGCGCAGTATCAATCTGCGACAGTGTTGCCATGTGTGAATATTCTCCTTATGCGCAGCCCACCATCTTGCGGGTGTAGTGCGCATTGCTATATCTAGTGCCTGTATGCGCTGCGGTTCTGGAAGCTTTTGTTCATATTCCTGTATGAATTTAGTTACTTCAGTTAGACCATCAAAAATTGGAGTGTCAGTTAGTTCTGTGCCAATCCATCGAATGGATTTAGTCATCATGGCGCAACGTCTTGCAGAGACCTCATGTAGGCGATTCTGCCAGTTTTCCAATCCTGCATCTGAGTCTGATGTGCACGAGCTATCGCATCGCCAGCTGATATGGCCATCTGTTGTGGGGTTGACATAGTCACTGTGGTTAGTGGTCATTTGGTACAAACTTTCCATGTGGCGCGCTTCCTCTTCTGCGCGAATGGGTTCTATATACCTTGGTCCTTGAATAGGATCAAGTGGTGCGATGACCCTAATCTGGTCATCCTCAAAGGTCATCTGTCTTTTCTTCAAATTAATGACAGCCAAATTGTCAAATGCCCAGTCTATTCCTAAAAGTGCTGGGTATGGTCTACTATCATCCATGATTTTGATTACTTCAAAATCTGCAGAGCTTCTGAATCCTTCAATATCAATAGGTACATTGGGTAATCTGCCCAATGGAGAGACTCGTTGCTGATTTGTGAGTCTTAGCTGGATAGGGGATTTTGTAAGCTGAGGGCTTCCCATCTGTTCCCATGTCTGCATAGTGAGAACATTGGCTTCGGAGCCCAAATCTAACATGACTTCGTCCATTTCAAATGCTCCAATCTGCGCTGTGAGTCTCATCTCTTTTCCAGTTCTAATGTGACTCCTAATCCGGTGAACAGCACACTGCGGTGTGTTCGTCGAAGCAGGCTGTTGGCACTGATCCAACAGGTGTTGGAGTTCTAGAGTTGCCTTTTCATTGCGCAACAATTTTAAACATTGTCGCAGGAACGCATGGACACTGCCTAGTGCATGCTCGTCGTCAGGCCTTCCAGCTGTAGTGGCCTGTTCTTGTACTAGGTTGTCTTGGCTTAGCACTTGCGATCGAACATTGTTCTGCGGAATTGCGGCAGAACTTGAAGCTCTCGGATCTGAGAAATACTCTTGGGCTTGCTTAAATGCTTCTTTTTGCTTTTGCAGGTTAAGTGGGGCTGGTTTAATATTGGCGCGGCACACCCATTGCGTCGCTTGCTTTCCCGTTCCTATCTCTTGCGCACCAGTGGTTGCTCCACTGCGTGTCGCTATATTAATTGTAGGGTCTGGTTCCCTTTTTTCTGCTGCAATCAACTGAATATTTTGATTGACCTGTGGGGTCTTCGGTTGCATCTTAGCCTGTAGCTGAGGGAATTCTTCAATGATATGGTCAGAAGATTTACAATACCTGCAGAGAGTTGTAGGATTTTGGCAATCCCTGGCAAAATGACCTTGTGTTCCGCAATTATAACAAGTGATATGTCCTCTTCCGCGACCAAAATTTGTTGTGCGTCCGCGTCCCCTGTAATTTCCTGCTCGGGCGTCCCGAGTTTGGTCATAAGGTGGACCTGCTGTGGGTCCTTGTGTCTCTGCTTGTACCCTATAAACATCATGCTTTCTTTCTATCATAAGATCATATGCTCTACAATTGTTCTCATCATGACCTACTGATTTACATAAATTACAATATAGGTTCTTTGGAGTTTGTACATATTTCTGGAGTAAGTGACATTCTTGTGGTCTATGACCTCTAGTTCTGCAGATTTCACACCAAGGCCCTTGTGCCTGTGGTAAAGGGTTAGGTGCTCCAGTTGCAATATAGTCTATGAAAACGGGACAATGGTCCTTTGAATGACCTTGGGCTTTACATTTTGTACACCAAATTTCTTCCTTAACCTCCTTGCCTTTCTTAATATCATGCACTTGCAAGGTTAAGTTTGCTAATTGGTTCTGTAAATGTGCAACATCGTTGCTTGTTCCCGCAATAGGCGAAGCTTCTAGTTTCATAGCCATCTCTAGAGCTTGTTCCTGAGTATTGAGATTCTGTTGCATAAGAGGAAGTCTAATGTGTGGAAGCAGTGCAGCAATGAACCATTCTTTATGCTGCTGTGGTGCAAACTCGAAGCTTACTTGATCTATCAAAGCTTTGAACTTCTGGTCAAAGTCCCATACTGATTCTGTAGGTAACTGTTTGATGTCTTTGAGCTCTGTTATACACTGTGATTCTGATTTAGGTTTCTTAAATTCTCTAATCATGGCATTTCTTACCTCAGCAAGCGTTCTATTCTGTGCTGCTGAGTATTTCATGAACCAAGTCAAGGCTCTTTCTCTTAGTGTAGTTGCTAACTGAACCAGTTTAACAGCATCATCATTAATTTGCTTAATTGTCCAAATGGCTTCACATAAGAACCAGTGCTGCTCAGGGTCTTCTATCCCTGTTCCTCTAAAAGTTGGTAGCTTCATGTCATCACCCATCCTTCTTGTGCTAGGTTGAGGTGAGGCTGCTGTAGCAGTGCTTCTGGGTTGGTTAAATAAAGGTGGTACAGAGGTACTAGAAGTACCGTGTGGGCTACTAGAAGGTGTTACTGCGGGGTTATACTGAGCTTTGTCTGGCTTTTGCGGTGTAAAGGGGTGATAAGGGATATGAGCACTCCCTTGTCTTTCTATATGGCTTGGTCCAGGGACTTGGCTATTGTCTGGGCTAGATTCAAAAGAATATTGGTCAAGGCCTACTTTATATCGTTTTCCACTACGAGTGCAACCAATAAGTTCAGGATCGCTATCAGAGTCTACGGACATTACTTGTCTATGCTATTCATCAGAAGTAATACATAGTTTTCCTTTTTCATACAGAAGCATTTTAATCCATAAGTTCAGAGAATTTAAGAACTTACCTCTGTGTACTTGGAAGAAATTCCTCTCAGCTTCACTGAAACTTTGTCTTGTGTCTACTGCAAACTCGGTGATGAAACCTTTCAGTAGACTATTCAACCAAAAGTCTACTGCGCGGGACACAGGATTGTCTATCCGCTTCACAATACTGACTAGCTCAGGCGTCCAAGCGACTGGTCGATCAATATGCACAGTAGGTCTAGAATCTGCTAACTTGGCTATCCAAGCGTGTAACTCCAGTGCAAAGGTAACAAAGAAAATTTCATGAAGGTCAGTATAAATATACTTCTGTAACCAGTCTTCTGTTTGGAGCGTAGAACTTCTATTTTCTTGTTCAGCGGACTCTTTAGCCTTTAAATCAAACCAGTCTCCAATTTCTTTAGCTGTAGGATTCCAGTAACACATTTGTTAACTGAGCAAGTCTCAGTGTAACGGAACCATTTGTTGGCTTCAGCAACAATCTCAGATGTCTTGGAAATAATAAGTCTCACAACAGCAAGTCGCCAGGTAACGGAATCCTTTGTTGGCTCAACCAGGTAACGGAATCCTTTGTTGGCTGAGCAACAAGGTTCAGAGCAACGGAAGTGACGTGATCAAAAAGTCATAAGGCGACAGAACCATTTGTTGGCTCCTATCTCGCGCGTCTCTGAAATAACGAGTCTCACAATAACAAGGTCACTAGGCAATGGAACCATTTGTTGGCTCCTATCTCGCGCGTCTCTGAAATAACAAGTCTCACAATAACAAGGTCACTAGGAAACGGAACCATTTGTTGGCTCCTATCTCGCGCGTCTCTGAAATAACAAGTCTCACAATAACAAGGTCACTAGGCAACGGAACCATTTGTTGGCTCCTATCTCGCGCGTCTCTGAAATAACAAGTCTCACAATAACAAGGTCACTAGGCAACGGAACCATTTGTTGGCTGCTTTCTCGCGCAGACCCGGGTTTTAATGAAGCGCAGCAACAAAACCCCTTGGCGCACTGGCCCTCTCGGCAACGAGCTGCGCAGCAGCTCGAGGTCTCACCCGAAGTGGCTATGGGGGGGTTAGGGAATCAAGTTTCCTTAACCGTGGTGACGCGGAGATTGCTCTTCCTCGACAGGCCCACTACGCAGTTTCCCCTCTCTAGCGCAGAAGGCAACTATTCCTTGCGTCGACGCGCTAAGTACTTCCTCGCCCTTCACATCCAGCGCAGTCCTCTCTCGCTGCAGCGACAGCGCGTTACTACTTCTTCTGTACTTAATACTTATAGCTATCAAGGGACCTTTCCAACTCACTCAAACAGTCGCAAAGATAATACAAGAGTCTCGCATACACAGATAATGAACTCTAAACAGTTATCGTTCACGCAAACATTATAACAGGAAGACATATGTGAAGCTCATCTCCTCGAAGAAAACCACATCCACGGGAGTTTATATTAACCAGAAAACCATAGAGTTATACAATATGCTGCGCACACAGCTGAAGCCTTAGATCTTTACAGGAAACTCCACGCACACAGCTGGGAGCCCTTCTCTTCACTAGTCTCTTCTCTATAGAGATTACAAAGGCGCAGACGTCACACAGACTGTCTGGCTACTCAGGGATTAGCTCCTCGGCTATCCGATTCTACTCTAGTTCTACACACAGTAGAAACATACCAAAGGACAATCAACACATGATCTATCCTCAGGAGTATCTAACTCTTACTTGCTAACTTTCTCTAACTTCCAACTAACCAACTAACATTTATCCATTACAATTGTTCATATATATAGGTGGCCATGGCGGTCGCACCTTTACAAGACTGTGGGCCTTTCCCAACAGTGATTCCCAAAAACCCTAACCACACACATGGCTAGGTGTACTGTAGGCGCCGCTTGCAGTCACGTCGCCGCTTCCTGCAGGCTCCATGAATTCCGGCGCAGATTGTGGGTATGGGCGATTGTCCTTCGCCTTCAATGCTCTGGTCCGTTGCTCCTCCTTGATCCGAGCAACCATAACTTCTGTACTAAGCCTTTAAATGAGGGTAGCTGAGCCCTCTACTCCATCGCCTTATTTATTATGGTAGCTGAGCCACCTTCATTCTTCGATGACGTGCGCGCGAGCTCCGCGATTTCCGGTCCATGATCTTTGCTGAGCTTGTCCATCTGGCACCGTACTGCGCACCGTCCCCTTCTTGCCCAAAACTTAGTGCTTGTCCCAAAATTAGCACTTTCCTTTCATACTTGTCTTTTCCCCAAAATTCGCAGCTTTACCGCAGCTACGACCTAGGCTCCAACAGTTCTCCAAAGGAAAATGGTGAACATAAATGATGCTCAAGATCCTTATGAGCATAATGAAGATGTGCTAGGAGAAAATGTACAAGAACGGAATGCTGAGACTGAATTCAATCAAAGGTTGATGAAGGCTCAGGAAGAACAAAACCAACTCAATGTTGATATTTTGTAGAGCCTTACTAATATGCACCAGAGGATAAACCTTGGGTCCAATGCAAGCAATGTAGGTGAAGAAGGAAGAGATGCAGAGAGTCGCTCTAAAGGCCATTCAAGGAAGAGGGCTCCTAGCCCAAGGAAGAGTTCTGTGAGAAAGAAGCATAGAACACCTTTGTCAAGATCTTATTCTAGCAGATCATGTGTCTCCAGAGGTTCTCAAAGAAGTCCAAGGCATACTTCTAGCAAATTTGAGGGAAGGAAAAAATTCAAAGGAATCCCACAGGCAGAATTCAGGAAGGCAAGACCTCCCACATTTGATGGAGAGGGTAAGAATGGCCAAGAGACAAAGGCATGGCTTCTTAGAATGAAGAAATATTTCAGGATTCATGATTACTTAGGAAATGAAAAGGCCAGAATTTCCTTTTACAATATAAATGGTAGAGCTTCAATTTGGTGGGATAACCTCTTGGAAGTTAAAGGGATCAATGAAAGGAAGATCAGTTGCAAAAGATTTAAGAAGTATTTTAAGGATAAATACCTTTATGCTAGGTGTTAACACCCAAAAAGTGCTCACTAGCTCATTATCTTATTCACATGACCCATTTGTCCACTTTTCCACCATTTGAGCCTCTAAAGCCATCAAAAGGTCACCAAAAAGACCATAATACATCTTTTTTCCCCTCAAAATATATATTTTTTCTCAAAAAAGCCTAAAAAAGGGTCCAAAATTCCCAAAAAATATTAAAAGGGAATAAATGTTCGGGTACATAGGGTACTACCAAAGGACCGAACACCAAGAGCAACCACTTCACACAAACAGATCACAGATCAACACACCGATGTTTTGACGTGGTTTAAACCCTCTTGAGGGAAACACTCCACGGCCCCGGCCAAATAGCTTCTACGGGACAATTTATTATGCAAAGAAAGAAAGTTACAAATGAGCTTCTCATAATCGATCAACTAAACAATGACCCTCCATGCTCTTTAAATAGAGATCATGGACCAATCGGGTGTTAAGCCACGGATCAAGGTTAGGTTTGATCTAAGAGAAGTTGATCCGTCGGATCACTCTATGTCGGAAACATATCGCGACCGTCGGATTAAATATTTACAAATGCATACTAATGCATACTAAAGAAACACACTATCCCTAACGGATATATTACACAAGTTGATCTTCACTAACTCCTAAGTGTCTAAATATCCTAACATCCCCCCTTAAGAACAACTTGGGATAGGATTGAAGGATTTACAAAAGTGACACTATTAGGAGAAGGAAGGAGGCATTAGAGCCTATCCCCCCTTAATGACAAGTTCCTGAACTCCTAACATAGATCGAAGTTTAGAAAACTTCGCTTCTGTAAGAGACTTGGTGAAGATGTCTGCAACTTGATCATCTGTAGGGCAAAAGAGCACTTCGAGAACATGATCATGAACAAGATTTCTGATGAAGTGCATATGTAGCTCAATGTGTTTGCTGCGTTGATGTAGATCTGGATCTTTGGCAAGCTTGATGGCACTTTGATTGTCGCACCAAAGTGGAGTAGGCTGCTGCTGCTCGAATCCAAACTCTGAAAGGATTTGTCGAAGCCATAAAGCTTCCTGACTGGCATTGACGGCTGCTCGATATTCTGCCTCTGCTGAAGAAAGAGCAAGAGCTTGTTGTTTCTTACAAGCCCAAGTAATAGGTCCAGATCCCAGACTGAAAACATAACCTGCAGTAGACTTTCGATCATCAGGATCGCCGGCTCAATCTGAATCAGTGAAACCAACCAACAAAGGTTTCCCCCATGTACTGTAATGAATCCCAAACTGAACTGTACCTCCAATATATCGAAGTATTCTTTTAGCTGCTTTCCAGTGACTTTCATGAGGTGTCTGCATATAACGGGCAACTCGACCAACGGCAAAGGAAAGGTCAGGACGGGAATGAGTCAAGTATAAAAGACTACCAACAAGCTGACGATACAATGTGGCATCTACTTCAGGTGAAGTACAAGTGGCAGAAAGTTTGACTCCAGACTGGAAGGGAGAAGGGGCTGGTTTACAATCTTCCATGTGAAAGCGACGAAGAAGGTCACAAGCATACTTAGACTGAGAAAGAAAGATTCCTTCTTTGGTTTGCAGAACTTGGAGACCAAGAAAATAATGCAAATGTCCTAAGTCTGACATTTCAAAAGTTTGTTTAAAACTGGATTTCACATGGGTTATAAGCTTAGGGTCACTACCAGTAAGAATAAGGTCATCAACATATAGAACAAGTATGATGAGATGGTTTCCTACTTTCTTGGTATAGACATTGGGGTCAGAATGGCATCTAGAAAAACCAGTGTCAAGGAGAAAGTTATCCATTTTGGCATACCAAGCTCTAGGAGCTTGCTTAAGGCCATATAAGGATTTCTTAAGGCGACAGACAAGGCTAGAGTTATTCTGAACATAGCCAGGAGGTTGTTCCATGTAAATTTCCTCCTGTAAATCACCATGTAAGAAGGCAGACTTGACATCCATTTGATGGACTTCCCAGTTGTGTAAGGCTGCAAGGGAAAGAACAAGGCGGATGGAGTTCATTTTGGCGACGGGAGCAAAGGTTTCATTGTAGTCAATCCCTTCAACTTGAGAAAAACCTTTGGCAACTAACCTTTCCTTAAGTCTTTCAACACTTCCATCTGATGCATACTTAGTTCTGTAGACCCATTTACATCTGACAAGTTTTCTTCCTTTTGGAAGAGGTACAAGATCCCAAGTATCGTTCGCCATTAAGGAACGATATTCTTCATCCATGGCTGCATCCCAATCTGGATTTCCTGAAGCTTCTGCAAAAGTTTCTGGATCATGATTCTCAGAAACTTGAGCCAAAAGAGAAGAGGCTCGCTGAAACTGAGAACGTGTTCGACGTTGATCTCTAGGATCACCGGCAAGATCACCAGCTGCTTCACATGTTGAACGGACCCATCGAGGAAGCACTTGTGCTGGTGCAACTTGAGGAACATGAGCAGGCGGAGGTGGATTTTCATCCTCACTGTCATCATCAGAAACTGGAGTTGGAAACCTGTCAAGGAAGTTGGAAGAAGAAGAAGAAGGCACAAACGCCGAATCAGGCTCGCAGGCCAAAGATGGCACACTCGCCGAGTTAGGATCGCAGGCCAAGATATTTTCATCAAATTTAACATCTCTTCTAATGATTATAGCATGAGAAGGTGGTTGAAGAAGTCTATAACCTTTTACATCTTCAGAATATCCAACAAATATGCACTTTTCACTTTTAGGCTGCAATGCTTTCCGTTTTTCATCCGGAATGTGAGCCCATGCTTCACTACCAAACACACGAAAGTGACTTACATCAGGTTTAACTTTACTCCATGCTTCTTCTGGTGTTATACCTTGTAATGCTTTTGTGGGGGTGCGATTAACTATGTAATTTGCACAATTTATGGCTTCAGCCCAAAATTGAAGACTTAGTCCCTTAGATTGGATCATACAATTTGCCATTTCTTTTAAAGTGCGGTTCTTCCGCTCAGCTACACCATTTTTTTGTGGTGTGTATGGAATAGTGTGTTGTTGTTGGATGCCTTGTTCAGTGCAGAAAGTAGTGAACTGTTTGTTAACATATTCTCCTCCATTGTCAGATCTTAACTTGATAATTTGATGACCAGATTGTTTTTCAACAAGGGCCTTGTAGGCCAAGAACATGTTAAATACTTCGCTCTTAAGTTTTAGGAAATAAAACCAAGTGCGTCTGGTGTAATCATCAATGAAAGTTAAGAAATACTTGAAACCAGAAAAGGAAGCAGATGGAAGAGGACCACACAAGTCACTATGCACAAGCTCCAAGGGAACCGAGGCGTGCCAAGAGGCACGTTTGTCAAAACTGTCCCGATGATGTTTTCCGAGTACACAACCGGAACAAACACCATCTCTGCAAGATACCATCGGAAGACCTGTCACCATATTTTCTTTACATAGTTGTTGCAATGAGCGATAATTTAAGTGACCAAATCGCTCATGCCAAAGTTTGCTCAAGTTATCACTATGAGCAACAAAAACTGAAGGGAAAGGTGATGACCCAAAGTTGTTAAACTTGTACAACCTGGTAATATCATCAACAATTCCGGTAGCTAGAACCTGTTGAGGATCTTTAAAATCCTTGATTACAACTTGGTGAGGTGTAAAGGTCACAGTTTTACCTTCACCAGAATGAGTGATCTGATAGACTGATAACAAATTGCAGGAAATTCTTGGAACACATAGTACATCACTAAAATGACCATTATCTACTGGAACTGTTCCAGCTCCTACAACACTTAGAGATCTATCATCACCAACAAATATTTGTTTGGTGTTACATTCATGCATAGTAGAAAAGATGGCTTGATCCTTAGCCATATGATAAGATGCTCCAGAATCAATGAGCCATTCATTTGAAGTAGAAGAAGAAGATGCATTATAAGAATAACCAGAAGCACAAAGTGCATGTCCATGAGAGGCAGATTCTGAAGGTGAATCTAGGCTGATGTGGTGCTTCTTCATTGCTACTTCCAAGGCTGCCATCTTCTTGAAACACTTAGATTCATCATGATTATCTTTCCCGCAATAGTTGCAATGACGCTCAGTCTTCTTGCCTTTTGGCTTGGATCCTTTGTCATTTTTTAAAGAAGGAGCTGACTGAGAGGGTTTTGGACCCTTGTTTGACTTATTATTGCGAAAATTTTGTTTCTTGGGAGGCTTGGACTTTTCTTTCTGTTGGGACAATAAGGCTTTCCCAGATGTATCTGCATTGTTGATTATTCCAAGATGAATGAGTTTATCTTGTTCTCTAATCAAGGAATCACAAAAGGATTCAAGACTAGGCTCTTGATAGCTAGCTGCATTCAATGACGCTTTCATGGAGTAAAATGTAGATACAAAAACAAAATATGCAGGTCCAAGTTTGGAAAGAATATGATAAATGCATTGTTTGTCTTCCCTCTCAATCTTACATTCTGCACATAAGAGCTTGAGAGTTTTGTACTTAGATAAATAATCTTGAATGCATGAAAAGTCACTTGGATTTAAAGAAATCAACTCATTTTCGAGTTGGTGACCTCGAATTTCATTGTGTTTACCAAACACAGTTTCCAACTTGTCCCAAGCAGCATTAGGTTCATCAATTCCAGATATGTGGAATCGCAAATCAGTAGAGATTGACATCCCAATCAATCCACGAGCTTCATCACATCTATTTGCCCATTTTATTTTCTTATCATCATCACTGGGTTCTTTTTCTTTCCCTGTTGTAATTCTGAAAAGTCCCCTACTTCGTAGAACATCCTCCATACGGGATTTCCATGAGAAATAGTTGGAACTGTTAAGTAGAATATCACAAAGAGCGGCCATATTTGTAAATTAATGGCTGTAAAAGCAGAAACCAATAGTCTGGATGTGAAGAGCTCGAAAAAATAGGCGGTTTAAAAAAAAACGGCACTGAAAACGGACTCTGTATGATGAAGTTATGCTTGAACAAAGAAACTGTTGAAGATGTCCCCAATAGTGACGTGGCAGCTAGAGAATGTCCAGCAAAAAAAAAGAACCCCCCTCTTCCCAAGATGAACCTTTTGACAATCACTTTACAAAAAAGTTGCTTTTAAGTGAATCACTTTTGTAAAATAAGTGATTTCACTTTTACAATGATATTACTTTTAAATAGTGCAACAATAAATAAAAAGCTTAAGTGACTCACTTGTATTTTTATTTTTTATTATTTAAGTGAGATGCACTTTTACAATAAAGTAACTTGAAAATAGAAATTGCATGCACTTTTCTTTTTAAAAGTAACTTCCTAAGACTTGAACTCAAGACCTATTAAGGAATAAAGCAACTTTGGACCAAGTGAGCTAGTTTAAAAGGTATATAAAATATGGAAATGAGGAAGGGGGCTTTTTTTTTTTTTTTTTTTTTACTCTTTTTGCTCGGTTTGCGTGCTTGCCCTTTTTCCTGCAAAACAAACCACAAAACGAAACAAAAAAACTTTTCCACACTTCTGGAGTTAGATCTTGTTAGCTTGCCCGGAAAGTCTACGTTTTCTCTCTGTTTCTGATTTGCCGAGATCGCGCAAAGTGCACGGTAAAGAGCATACGCAGCCGAAAAAAACCCTTTCCCTTTCTGTTTCTGATTTGCCGAGATCGCTCAAGGTGCACGGCAAAGAACATACGCAGAAGGGAAAGCAACAATCCAAACCAAAAAAAATCTAACAGTAAAAAAAATGAAATATGAGATTTTTTCTTTTCAAAAACGAAATAAAAAAAATGCGTCACTATAACATTATACCTTCAGATCTGATGAAAAACGCGTTTCTGGAGCAACCGGGAACCGTTTTCGATCAAACGAAAACTATTTCCCAATGGAAACGATGCTCCGGACGCAATGGAACACCTCCCACAGCCCAGAAATGCATAGAAATACCAGAACTAGAAACCCTTTCGAGTTTCGGCAACAGCAGTTCAAGATCTAGATCATAACCGGAAGCGGCACTTCATAAAAGCTCTGATACCATGTTCGGGTACACAGGGTACTACCAAAGGACCAAACACCAAGAGAAACCACTTCACACAAACAGATCACAGATCAACACACCGATGTTTTGACGTGGTTTAAACCCTCTTGAGGGAAACACTCCACGGCCCCGGCCAAATAGCTTCTACGGGACAATTTATTATGCAAAGAAAGAAAGTTACAAATGAGCTTCTCATAATCGATCAACTAAACAATGACCCTCCATGCTCTTTAAATAGAGATCATGGACCAATCGGGTGTTAAGCCACGGATCAAGGTTAGGTTTGATCTAAGAGAAGTTGAGCCGTCGGATCACCCTATGTCGGAAACATATCGTGACCGTCGGATTAAGTATTTACAAATGCATACTAATGCATACTAAAGAAACACACTATCCCTAACGGATATATTACACAATTTGATCTTAACTAACTCCTAAGTGTCTAAATATCCTAACAATAAAAATATTCAAAATATTCAAAAAAGGAAAAAAGAGGGAAAAAGGTACCTAAACCATGTTGGTGAATACCATGGTATTCTCCATCACCAAAAACTATAAAAAGGTGATAGGGGCTCCTCACTTTCCATCCATCCATCATCCTATCCTCATGCTGTCAAAAACTCTCTTGAGTTGTTTGACCATTGTAGCCATCTTGGAGAAGAGACCATTGGAGCCTGGAGCATCTCGACCTTGGAGCTACTCAACACCAAACATCCTCATGATTTGAGGTATTATAATACAAAAGTCATTTTTTATTTCGTTTCTTGTTCTTGTTCTTAAATATTTTCAAGTTTATTGTTATATGCACATGTTAGATTTAGATTAGTTTATAGTTGTATTTGCTTTCAATTTGAAGACTGCTACTACAAGTTAGTAGGTGCATCCTTGCACGTGCTTGGTTGAAAAACCAAGCAACAATTTTTCGGCGACTCCGTTGGCTTTCGAGCTTTAAATTTTTTCTTTAGATCTTAGTTTTTTACTTGTTTTTATCATTTAAATTAGCAGATCTGCCATACTAGACAGCATATTCATTACTTCCCTAGTTGTTCGCCCTTTCTATAGCCTTTAACAGACCGAAATCTCCATTTTCGGTTTCATTTTCAGCGATCTGTTTTCCATTTTTCGCATCGTGACTTTTTTCCCGACAGTTGCGCGGCTCATCGTGACCTCATGGCCTTTTTCTGCGCGGTGCACGGTGGCTTCGCGCCCTTTTTCCACGCTGCACATCGTGGCTTCGCGGCCGTTTTCTGCACTGCACATCGTGTCTTCGCAGCCATTTTCCGTGCTGCACTTCGCGCAGTTTTCCGCGCTGCACTTCACAGTAGTTTTCCACGCTGCACTTCGCGGCATTTTTTTGCGCTGCGCATCACAACTTCACGGCCCAAACCTGCGATGCACATCACGGCTTTTGCCCTAAAACCCGCGATGCTGTTATTTTGAATTCGGCCAATTTTTTAGAAAAAAAATTGTTGTATTTTTTGCCCATTTAGCCTATTTTCCAGCATTATTTTTTCTGCATTATTACAACCATAGTGAGTCATTTTCTATTTACATATGCTCCATTAAAAGTCTTTTTAAAAAATTTCAGTAAGTGAAAGAACGATTTTTAGCATTTTGTTTAGATCATAGAATTTACCTCAATTCGCTCAAGAATTTGCCCAAGCAATTTCTTAAGAAATTCATTTATTTCTTGAAATTCTTATGTTATTTGCTTTCCTTTAAAAATTATTTCAAAATTCCATCATTTTTGAATTGTTTTTATTAAAGTATTTACATTTTCATAAAATGCTTTTATTTTTTGCAATTTGGAAGCGTCTTGTTTTTCATTTGTAATCAATCGCCCAAGTGAGGCAAATCATTTTCAGTTAAATAATCACACTTGCACCCAATCTGCCACATTTTTAATTAACTGAGCCTTAAAATATACCTTAACTCAACAAACTTTTTTAACCCCACTTGGGGAGCACTTAAAATAATCTTGTAGTTAGGTAGGATTGAGGGGATAGGTGTGACAATAACACCTCTCAATTATTTACATCTGAGATATAGAATTTGTCCTTTAGGGTCCTAAAAATCCCTTATAATTTTGACATGGTTATAAACCAATTTATCGGAAAGGCCTCTCCCTTAGGAGGGTTGAAGTAGCCAGACTGGTTCCAGAAGTCTGAGTGGAATACCACTATCCATTCAGTAACCGAAGGATACCTTTCGCAGTTCTCGGTGGACCACCCGTATGGGAGTACAACGGCAATAGAACCAAACTGCAGATTCACCCAACTGAACGTGTCATGAATGGGGTATCTTAGTAGCCATACTTCTAGTATTGTCTACCTGGTGTCCCTCCCGGTAGGGGGATATCTAGCCATTGATTCTACACTCTATATTATCTGACTTGGATTTCATCACCTTGCAGAGAATATAGTTTGTCGACTCACAATACTTCTAGTTAAGTGTTTGCATGATACAATACCCACCTTTGGTCTAGTGAGTACCACTTTTTTTTTCTAGGAACTGTTTGACTTTTGGTATTGTGACCACTTTTTTGGATCCCTCCACTTACTATAGCACAGCTGTTATAATAAGTGCTTTTGAGGTTGGTTGTTGGCCTGAGAGCCATTACCTTTTCATACTCCCCTCCTGCACACATCGTGGCATTAGGGTCTTGAGTTTTTTATATCACCAACATCCACTAGCATTTTTATACATTTCTCACCATTGAGAACTTAAGATGATCCCGCTGTTTTCAGGGTGAACCCCCTCAGTTCGGTACACTTTAATCTACACGTCATAAACATAGAGCGTTATCCCTTGACTCCACATGTCATCGACATAGAACCCAGTCATCCAATTCTAATGCGCCTCATTTCACATCTGATTCTGAGGCGGAATCCGAACACCCTACCGAGACATCACCAACCAACCCCATGGCTGGATCACAATATGACTCCCTTTTCACTAGTGCTATCAAAACTACATCACCAAACCTTACTACTACCATGCCACCCATGATAAACCACAATCCCCTTAGGCATGCCTAATATAGGGGCCATCCCCCCTTTAGGTATGCCCAACACAGGACCACTACCTATTATGGGTATGCCCAACATAGGGGTCACACCCCCTCTCATTACCACAACCCAGATCCCAGGTATTTCCGGAACCATTCCTAACCCATCTGCAACCCATGTTGCACTTGGGGGCATAGGCCCCTCCCACACTACATCAGTTGGAGGACACATCCCTTCCATATCTAGCATACCCTTGGGGGGCACTGGACCACTCCATAATACTACCATTAATAGTTATGCCCCAGTGACCATGCCACACCTATCTGCCAGTCTGCCATACATGGCTAGTCTAAACTTACCAGACCTGGCAAGGTTAACCAACGACCCTATTAGACACAACCCTACATGGCCACCCATGCCCACAAAGCTTCCCTCAGACATCCCAAAATTTGAAGGAAAAGTTGGGGAAGATCCCCAAAACCACATCATGTTGTTTCACCTATGGTGTTCCTCTGACTCCATAGTAGATGATTCCATTAGACTGAGACTGTTACAATGAACGTTCACTGGCTCTGCAGCCAAGTGGTACATTGAGCAACCACATGGGACCCACAACACATTTACGTCCCTCGCCTCAACTTTCCTCCAGTTCTTTCAACTACCTATACGCTATGATGTAGGAGTGGACATACTTTTATCTTGTAGATAGAACACCACTACACACATCACCGATCATATCCATGAGTGGCGTAAGCGTCGTAGCCTCCGCAAGATAAAGCTTGACAACCGTATCTTTTTGGATTGGTTTCTCAAATCATTCCTACCCCTCATAGCCAAAGATGTAGCTTCCAAACGACCCCAGTCGGAAGAAGAAGCTATCTTAAAAGCTCAGCAATTCGACCTCATATATGCCCAGTCAGGATATCTATACACTAGTTTACCGGATGCCCTGCGCGGCGATCCATCCCGCCATGATGCGCCGGGGGCATCACATGCCGCCGACGGTATTATCGGCCAGGTTATGGTGCAAAACAAACCTTTTACCATGATGAGTAGAAACAATGCCCCATACCTTTCTAGGGATTCATCTCATTCTAGAGCTACAACTTCGTATGCTCCAGTAACACACACCCACCACACTCATGGACCCTCATGTCCACCACAGTGTTATGGGAAAGCACCATCAGCTTATGCACCACCTTCATATTATAACCAGCAGGCCCACCAGACTCCGGTTCAGCCACAAGCCCAAGTGGCTTATTATCCTCAACAGGTAGCACCTCTTGCTCCAACACTTCCAGCAGCTCAAGGTTACCCACAACCACAACAAGCAACAGGTCCACCTCATAACCCTCCTGCTTACTACCCACCATTTTCCATTATGCGCAATAATACCTACCCCAATCTTTCACTAGCCACATATCACTCTGGAGCTACAACTTCGTATGCTCCCATGGCCCACCCCCTCCACACTCATGGACCCTCATGTCCACCACAGTGTTATGGTCACGCAGCTTCAGCCTATCCACCTCTGGTTGCACCCCCTACGTATTACCATCAGCAGGCCACACATGATCCTATTCACTCACAAGCCCCAACGGCTTATTACCCACCACAGGCAGCACTTGCTGCACCACAACCTCTAGTCACTCAGACTTATCCTCCAAACAACAACAACGCTACCCCCCGCCAACCAAAACACTGATCGACCACCGAAACATGGTAAGAACCCCAATTTATGAACAAACCACCCATGTTCCATATGTGGAGTATACGGCCATTACACACACACTTGCCCCCATTTGGAGCGAGCACGGAAACTGTGGAATGATGACGCCCAATGCCAAGGATATGCTGCACAGCCTGCACCTCCTCCTCAGCCACAACCCATGATATTGCAAAATCCCTTACCAAACCAAGGCATGGTAAACACTCATCCAAATAATCCCCCTCAAGGATCCGCTGCAACATAGTAGCAAATTACCTATGTAGCAGTCGATTACCAGCATGCAGAGTCCAACACTCACCATTTGCTAATGATGTCATCAAATGATATCAACCTCCAAACACATGAAAACCAATATGCCCCCGGTGCACCTGCAAATGTTCTCCCTATGATTGAACAACCAGTTTAGAACGCACCTACATCGTTTGTCTCCACAGTCAGACCCAGATTATACCCGGAATCACCTATGACTTCCACATTCCAATCCATCCCACCCCCTTTGAAGATAACCGAGATATTTGATTTGTGCACCCTCTCGTAGAACACACAGGTACCAAACCAACAGCCCCCTTTACTCCCGCAACCACCATCAATGCCAACTCACATAAGAGCCACACCAATTCATACTATCCCATTTTTATTTCCCCCTTCAGGCACCATCAGCACACCAGTCATGGCTACACTTAATCTCCCATGATTGACATTAGGACTACCTGTATGGTACCTACCTACCCCAACCCCTCCCCCGACACCGAATTTCATTTTACAACCAGTGCAACCCATCAATACTTCTAACCGTCCATCCCCTAGTGTAGCAAACATCCAGAATCAACCACCTCCAACAGCAACCACTGCATCAACATCCAATTATACTCCCCCACCACTTCGAAACACTGGGGGCATAGGTCCACAAAACTACACCACTGGAACCACAACTTGCACCCCCCCAGCGACCCCCAAATTAGCAAAGAATCCCCCAACAATCTGCATACCCCCCAAGTGCTCTTTGTGCGACGACATAGGCCATGCCACCCATCAATGTCCACAATTACCGGCACTTCAAGAGCATATGCAAATGTTGGATGATGACACTAACATTCTAGTTGTCAAACTCGAGCTTCCCCCTCAACCTCGTGATAAATCTTTGCGTACTAACCACCCTTGTGTGATATGCGGCATCTACGGCCATTATTCACATCACTGCCCCGATCTCCCAAATTATAGAGCAGCACTATACGAATTGAATAATGCCAACCTAGAGATATCCCCTCCTTTTATTGAGGAAATTCATCCCCACCATATTCCTCCTCATAAGATATTAACACCATTTACATGGTTTCCACCTGAGACCCCTCTATTCGGTCGGCCCCTTCCACTGATCCCTTTGACACACATGTTTAGCCCTTTCAAATCAACGAGGAAACCACATGTCCGCAACATGGGGTTAGGCCCAAGACCTTTCCTACTCATCATCATCGTGATTCTTGTCGGAGATACTGGGGGAATCCACCCCACAAGGGGAATCCCCCATCATCGTATCATCACTTCAGTATGCCACCATGGCCCATAGCCTCATGGTATACCCCCCCGCTAGCAGTTGCTCAATACCCTATTGATCCCTCTCTGAGAAAACATCTGCACCACTTTGACACCTCTGAGTTAAGGGGCATAATAGATTACCTCGACCCTGGGATAGGGGGCATGATCAATCATTTTGAACCTCCCCCATCACATCTATCTCATTATTTCAATGACCCCATCGTTCAAAAAAACACATATGTGATCCACAATCGTAAACCCCATGCACATAGCATGGGGCAGGTCATTAACCCTGCTCACTTTTTCACATGCGTGATCTCAACCATTTTTGAGGTCACATATCAATTGTATATTTGATTTGATTTGATACACCTAGTATTCTTCCCCTGTGGGTCATCATTTCTCCCCACCACTGCATCCTTGGCTTGGTGGGCTCACCTTTATTTGTAGCCATTTTTTAACCTAGTTATTTCCTTTGACCATTCTGGAGTCCTTATGACCTCCATTGTTCGCACCATTTGCATCGTTGGATTCATATTTCCGTGCCCATGATGATTCTTGAGATCATTTCTTGCTCTCACCAAAAAATTTCGGGCAATCTTTCCATGCCCCACGGCACCTCGATTTGCATTCCACATCTGTCGTCGCCCGTTTTTTACGAGTTTTATATCGCCGGATTCAGTTTTCTGCACTCGTGATGATGCTTGAGATCATTTCTCGCTCTCACGCCCATATTTTTTAGGCATTTTTTACATGCCCCCTCATCACCTCGGTTTGCATGCCACATCGGTTGTCGCCCATTTTTGACGAGTTTTATATCTTTGGATTCAGTTTTCTGCACTCGTGATAATGCTTGAGACCATTTCTCGCTCTCACCCCCATAATTTTTGGGCATTTTTTCAAAATGCCACTCATTGCCTCGGTTTGCATGCCACATCGACCGTTTCCCTTTTTTACGATCTTTATGTCGCTGGATTCAGTTTTCCATGCTCGTGACGATGCTCGAGACCATTACTCGCTCTCATCAATACCCTTTTTCTCGGTATAATTTTATCCCTTTTTCGGGCCAAGCAATTCCTTTACGAAAAAGGCACTTAGGGAATTTCTGTTAAGCTCTTTTTTGACTCCTAAAACAATGAAAATATCGCCGAACAACCTTGCTTCCTTCAATGTTCACTAAACTTATCTAAAAGTGCGTCTACCTGGTATAATTTTACCCCTTTTCTGGACCTTGTAAACTGATTACGAAAAAGGAATACTCTAGTCACATCAGCTAGAAGAGTTCTCCATTTGCATCATTTTATGCTTTTTCAGGCCTTGGAGACTAACTTATGAAAAAGAACACCAATGGAGTCCACCTACCGCTTTCATACTCTCTAAACATGAAAGCAACCACGAGCAATCACCATCCTGGGCTCGTACAAATCCACAGGATGGTACGCCATCACCACTGCAGAGTCTTCTTATCATTTTCAGACTCCTTAAAAATGAAAGCACTCATGAGCACGAACAGTCCTGGGCTCACAAAATCCACAGGATAGTACCATTCCAGAGCACACTTTTATCCCTTCTTGGAGCTCATTAAAACTATGAAGAAGGACCCAATGGTGCTTCTTGGCGCCACAACAGATCATGTCTACTCATATGGCAGCTTCCCCATTTTGGTTGCCTTTGTTCGGAGTATTCTGCAGTATGTCACCCTGAGAGTCCCTCTATAGCATCCATCAGCTTGTCTCCCCAGAGTCACTCCAATCTACAATACATACCCTTCAGTATTTAAAGCTATGATCCCCACACCTACAAGTCAGTTTCCTACACTGCCAGGTCAACCATGTCATCATGCTCTGAACAAAGGAAGTTTGAGTCCACCCACTCTATGACCCCAGTTATTTCCCATCCCCACAGTATGTCAGTCCTACCATCAGTACTATGACACTTCGATTGTACACCTCGCACTCCTATCAAGGAAACATCATTGCCTTGATAGTTGTTGGTCTCCCTCTGTTGACGCCAACCAAATTTATTCTAGAGGATAGACCTAGAGGTCCTTGTGCCTTGGACTCATCACCATTTATGATGAGTGCCTATGAATCATTTCGAAAGGAGCCCTCGGTGCCTCTCCAAATGATTGTTTCTCACATGCTCGACTTTAACACCTTGATCACATCGTTGAGACTTGTATAGGGAATTGGTCCCTTCAGTTATTTGTTGAAGACCCCGGAAATCATCTGACTCTACCACATATGAGAGTCTAATTAAGGATACAACTAGTTACATATTCCTATGCATATTCGGGTTGCACTTGGCGATAATTTTCAGATGTTGGACACCTTCAGTTTCAACAGTTCATCAACCCTTCTGATACCTTATTCAGAATGGTTGTTGCATTTTTTCGAGTGTATCAGTTATTCAGATCAGTCATGATATGATCATGAGTATGTCCCAGCATTGTGTCCCCTCTAGACCATTATGATGTACGAGCATATTTTTATGTATTTCTTCAGGCCCCCCTTCGTGGGCCTAATTGTTATGTATATGTCTTGATACAAGCATGGGTATGCTTGCCTCGTCCATAGTCAGAGATTATTCCTCATTCATTTTGAGGCCATGTAATATTTTTCAGTTTTTGCAGCTTCCAAGGGGTCGTTGCTCTGGTCTCCAATCGGTCTCTTCTCTTCCCCAAACCCCAGGAAAAAGACAAAAGAACTATGACGTCTATCGGCCATACGATGAGCTCCTACCCTCACACATCAGGGGGCAATCTGTTAACACCCAAAAAGTTCTCACTAGCTCATTCCCTTATTCACATGACCCATTTGTCCACTTTTCCACCATTTGAGCCTCTAAATCCATCAAAAGGTCACCAAAAAGACCATAATACACCTTTTTTCCCCTCAAAATATATATTTTTCCTCAAAAAACCCTCAAAAAGGGTCCAGAATTCCCAAAAATATTAAAAGGGAACAAAAATATTCAAAAAAAGAAAAAAGAGGGAAAAATGTACCTAAACCATGTTGGTCAATACCATTGGTTTCCTCAAAACCACAATGGTATTCCCCGTCACCAAAAACTATAAAAAGGTGATAGGGGCTCCTCACTTTCCATCCATCCATCATCCTATCCTCATCCTGTCAAAATCTCTCTTGAGTTCTTTGACCATTGTAGCAATCTTGGAGAAGAGACCATTGGAACCTAGAGCATCTCAACCTTGGAGCTACTCAACACCAAACATCCTCACCATTTGAGGTATTATAATACAAAAGTCATTTTTTATTTCATTTCTTGTTCTTGTTCTTAAATCTTTTCAAGTTTATTGTTATATGCACATGTTAGATTCAGATTAGTTTATAGTTGTATTTGCTTTCAATTTGAAGACTGCTACTACAAGTTAGTAGGTGCATCCTTGAACATGCTTGGTTGAAAAACCAAGCAAAAGATAAATACCTTTATGCTAGGTATTATGACAACAAGATAAAAGAGTTCAATGAACTCGAGTTGGGACAGAAATCTATGGAAGAGCATGTCCACAAATTTTTTGAATTATTGAGGTATGTGGACTATATCAAAGATGAGAGGATAAAGATCCAATGCTTCATTGGAATCCTACCTCAAGGTTTCAAAGATAGAATTGAGTTTGTTAATCTACCAAGTCTGGATGAAGCCATTAGACTGGAAATGCATTTCTATGAGCAGAATAAAGGAAAATCAGAGGTTCACCCAGCATGGAAAGGAAAGCCAAGAGGGAGGTTTCATCAAAATAAAAGTGGCTTCAAGCCACCATTCAAAAATCAGCCCAGAACCTTTCCACAGGGGTGTTGATGTATTTGTAACTTCAGAAGATATTCACTTGTATATTGTATTTGTCCTTTATTGTATCCCCAATGGAGATGTATTATTCCTCCGGTTGGAAGTGTCATCAGTTGTACTTGCATGTGTCGCAAGTTATATTGTAACTATCGTAACTTATTCTCGATGGGTTATTAGACCGCCTTGATGGGGTCACGATGGGGTCGGCCATGTATGATTCATGTGGGTCAAAGGGTTATTAGACCACCTTAGTAGGGGTCGGCCCATTCAGCATTATTTTAAGTGGTTAAGTTGAGGTCGACTTAGTTGAGTAAAGTTCAAGTGAAAGTTAGTGTATAAATAGAGAGTGTGTCTCTCTCGTTTTACACATTCTATTGCTCACTCACTTTGCATTAGTGAGAGAGAGGAGGAGTGCCCACAAGTGGAGGAGTAGAATGTTGCTGAAGATATATATCTCTTGGGTTTAATCATGGTGATCCCTGTATTGATGCTTATTCTATCTCTGAGGAAGTTGCAGGGTTTTTCACCTTCTTGGCTTTCCCCGGTGAAATGTTTTGTGTCTCTTGTCTCTTGTCTCGTATGCTTGATATGTTTTACATGTTGTTATTTAAGTTAATATCCTAGATCATATTGAATTTATGCTCAAAAACTAACATGGTATCATAGCTATCCTGAAGGAAGGCATGGTATGGCATTTATGAGACCTGTTGCACTTGCGACAAATTGGAAGCTAGGGCTTGATATAGCAAAAACCAGTCATTGTATAACTTTCACTATAAATCCATTTTTGAAAAGGTTCAAGTTCTGAAACTTTTATAGGTCGTAGATAACATATCCATGTACCTTGTGTCCAAATTACAACATCTGATTCATTGTACTTTGTGATTTATGATTTGTACAATCTAGGGTTTGTGCCTCTTCTAGATCTCAGTCATAAACAAGTGACCTAGGAAACAAGGTCACAACTTGGGCTAGGAAGATCCAAATGAAATTTCATAAAAAGTAACAGGTAGAGCATGGATTTTAGTTTATCAGGTAATTTTTTCACGGGCCCAAGTTGAACCAATGAAATGTGGCACATCGTACAAGTTCGCTCTACGGTTTTATCCTATAAACAGGTCATGTTGCGACACTTGGCATAAATCTCTTTCAGAGAATCCAATTGAGGTTATACCTATGCGGTTGGAAAGAAGACAAGTTAGGCTACCATAGCCTGAATTTTCAGACCCTATGGATTTGTAATTTTAGAGATTCACCAAAAACAATCAGGTGCATATTTCTGTCAAAACGGAATTGGATTTTGAGCACCTTCATTCTTGGCTTGTCATTGCTGTAGGAATTTAGGGCTTCGGATAAAGTTGGAATTTTTGGAATCGGATTCCATGGATGAATGATCCTCATCAAAATCAAAATTTAGAGACCAAGATCGAATTTTTTGGTTGGGCAGAAAGTCGGGCTTGATCAAACCCTAGTTCAGGATTTTGATAAAAAAGGTGGAAAATTAGGGCTTCTGCAAAAGTTGGTATTTTTTAAATCTATGACCACGACTGGAAGTTCCTCAGAAAAATCAAAGTTTAGAACACAATATCGAACCTTTTGGATGGGAAGAAGACCAAGCTTTATCAAACCCTAGTTCGGGATCCTGTCCAGAAGATCCAGAAGTTTCAAAAGCAATTTTGAGGGGTGAAACTTTGCGGTTTTCAAATTTTAAGTATACTAGCTTGATCAGCTCAGCAAGACGCATCTTTCTATCCTTTCAGAAGTTTGAAATTCAAATTTTTAATTTCTAGGGTTTCTCTGACAAACCCTAATCCAGCTCCAGATCCAACTTCAACAAATCAAAGTGGATTGGGTTAATCCTAGAAAAGAATGAATTGGACACCTGCATAAGTGAAGAAGTTCCAGTTCCAGAGGAAGATGAGGCTGAGGATTTACATAAGAAGTCTACAAGCAATCCCAAGAAGTATGACTTGAAGAGATACAAGTATGTTTTAAAATTTGTTCATGATTGAGTTTATGATATGTTTGTCTTCATATTATTGAGGTTAGTACAATCTTGATTAATCTTAGACTTGTCTCATCACCCTTGTAAAAGTATGAATGCATGTGAATGATGGAAGACATTCATTGATTAGGGTTATGACACTTATGATTATACTAATGCACTGTGGTGTTGTATGAAGTTGATGTTGTCCACTAACATGAAAGGTATAAATCAAGTTCTAGATCAAGAACATATGACCATGGTGACAAGAAGACAAAGACTCTTGGATCACATACAAGCTCTACTTACAAGGTATGTATAATTTGGTTCTACAATGCTTAACCTATGAGTTATACAGGTTACTAAGCACAAGTCATTAAAGAGAACAAGAAGACATTATGTGGGTATGTTAGACATAACTAGCTAACATGATAATCTAGGTATGTTTTTCCTATATCAAGTTAGAATCCTACCTTGCGTTAGGATATTATACTTTTGTATGAATGATAATTAAAGTTAGAAGTTTAAGTAATCAAGGGCTTATGCATATTATGTTTCTTACTTTGATTGATGATATGACTAACCAGAAGAGTCCTATGGTCAAATAAGAATATGCATGAGTAAAAGAAGTCTTCCCTGAAACCTTGAATACTAAAGCTTATTACCTATGTGTGAAATGATCATGACCATACATGTTAAGATTATTTTTGATAGTATTGAGATTATACTAATGTATGTATGGTTATGTATGAGATATTGAGGATAACACAATGATGACACTAGTGCACACTTAAGCATATAATAGCGCCCTGGGAGGATAGACAGCTTTCTATCCAGTTTGGGCTTTACCAAGAGTAAGGCGGATTCCAACCTTTACTACAAGGTTGAGGAAGGCAATCCAGTGATACTACTACTATATGTGGATAGGTTGATTTCTGACACAAAGAGGAAGCTTGTTGCTGAGTTAGAGATGAAAGACTTGGGTATGATGCATTACTTTCTAGGCATGGAGGTGTGGCAAAGTGCAGATGGAATCTTCCTTGGACAAGGGAAGTATGCAATAGAGATCCTGAAGCGGTTCGGGATGATGGACTGCAAGGCCATGGCCACACCTATCGCATCGAACCTAAAGATTCTGTGTGATGCTTCATCTAATCCAGTTGATGCCACGATGTATCGTCAGATGATTGGGTCCTTGATGTACCTGACGAATACGAGACCAGATATCTGCTTTGCGGTGAACACCTTGAGCCAGTACTTGACAGATCTGAGACATGTTCACCTAAGAGCTGCAAAGCATATTCTAAGGTACCTGAAGGGTACAGTTGACTATGGTCTCAAGTATGAGGCGAATCAAAAGTTTAACCTGGAGGGTTATGTTGATTCAGATTGGGCAGGCAGTGCCATTGATCGGAAGAGCACTTCGAGGTGCTTCTTCAGTATGGGATCTAGTATGATCTCTTGGTTTAGCAGGAAGTAGTCCTGTGTGGAACTGAATACAGCCGAAGCAGAGTATGTCGTAGCTTTTTCGGCTAATTGTTAGGCAGTATGGCTTAGGAAGCTACTGTCTAATTTGTTTGATATCCAGTTGAGTGCTACTTGTATATACTGCGACAACCAGAGTTGTGTGAAGTTTTCAGAGAACCTGGTGTTCCATGACAAGTCGAAGCACATTAAGATCAAGTATCACTATATCAAGGATATGGAGCAAAGAGGAGCAGTGAAGCTCCTGTATGTTGCGACGGACGAGCAGATAGCCGATGTGTTGACCAAGAAACTGGCCAGAGTGAAGTTTGAGTACTTCAGAGAGAGGCTTGGTGTACTTCAGATCGTGATTCCTTCCAAGGGGAAGTGATGAGTCCAGATACATAAAAGAACATGAGCCATTCCGACATGGTTGAAGTTTGTGTTTCCATGGTCGTTGATGTAAGGGTTGGAGCCATTCTGACATGGTTGAAGTTTGTCTTGCCATGGTCGTTTATGTAAGGGTTGGATCCATTCCAACATGGTTGAATTTTTTCTTTCCATGGTCATCGATATAATTGTTGGGGCCATTCGAGCATGGTTTAAGTTTGTCTTGCCATGGTTGCGATATAAGTGTTGGGGCCATTTGAGCATGGTTTAAGTTTGTCTTGCCATGGCTGCGATATAAGTGTTGGAGCCATTCGAGCATTGTTTAATTTTGTCTTGCCATGGCTGCGATATAAGTGTTGGTGCCATTCGAGCATGGTTTAAGTTTGTCTTGCCATGGCTATAATATAAGTGTTGTGCCATTCTCGCATGGTTTAAGTGTGTCTTTCCATGGTGTAGATATAAGTGCTAAGCCTTTCATGGATGGTTGAAGTGTGTCTTTCCATGGTGTAGATATAAGTGCTAAGCCTTTCATGGATGGTTGAAGTGTGTCTTCCCATGCCGGTCAATGTAAGTGTTGTATGATGTGCATCTGGGTTGTGCTTCATGGACTATGTGGTGATCTGAAGACAATGAGGTGACACTAGAGTACACAGGTTTTGCAGAGGCATGTAATAAGTCCTGGGATGCTCTTGACAAGTTTTGCAGTGACATGTAACCAGTCCTGGGAGATCTTGCCAGGTTTTGCATAAGCATGTAATTAGTCCTGAGATGCTCTTGATAGGTTTTGCACTGGCATCTAATCAATCCTGGGAGATCTTGCAGGTTTTGCAGAAGCAGTGTAATCAGTCCTGAGATGTAACTACTTCATGGCTTGCTCGCAGAGATGATGAAGACCTACATGGAGGCTAGGCCTACATCCAACATGAAAAAGGGTTGGCTCTGTAGAAATTCCTATGACGAGTAGATTGAATAATTCAGAGATAGCCCAGTGATTGAGATGTCGAGTACAACAGCAGTGATGATGATGATGCTCCGAGATCCAGTGACGATGATCCAACTCCAGAGTTGAAGACTTGTGCCTATATGTATTGATGACTTATGTTAAGAGAATACCTTCCTAGTTAAGAGGGAGTGTTGATGTATTTGTAACTTCAAAATATATTCACTTATATATTGTATTTTTACTTTATTGTATCCCCAACGAAGATGTATTATTCCTCCGGTTGGAAGTGTCGTCAGTTGTACTTGCATGTGTCGCAAGTTATATTGTAAGTGTTGTAACTTATACTTGATGGGTTATTACACCACCTTTATGGGGTCGACCTTGTATGGGTCATGTGGGTCAAAGGTTTATTAGACCACCTTAGTAGGGATCGGCCCAGTTAGCATTATTTTAAGTGGTTAAGTTGAGGCCGACCTAGTTGAGTAAAGGTCAAGTGAAATTTAGTGTATAAATAGAGAATGTGTCTCTCTCATTTTACACATTCTATTGTTCACTCACTTTGCATTAGTGAGAGAGAGGAGGAGTGCGCACAAGTGGAGGAGGATCATGTTGTTGAATATATCTATCTCTTGGGTTTGATCATGGTGATCCGTGTATTGATGCTTATTCTATCTCTGAGGAAGTTGTGGGGTTTTTCGCCTTCTTGGTTTTCCCTGGTGAAATGTTTTGTGTCTCTTGTATCTTGTCTCTTATGCTTGATATGTTGTACATGTTGTTCTTTCAGTTAAGATCCTAGATCATATTGAATTTATGCTCAAAAAATGACAAGGGGCAACAAGCAAGGAGTCGATTCAAGCCAGCAGTAGCAACAAATAAAGCATCAAAAGGACCACTTCAGTGTTGGGGATGTGGAGAAAATCACATGCTTAAAGATTTCCCACATCAAAAGGGGAATCCCCGGAGGTTGCACAACTTAAAGGGAGCATCTACAGTGGAGGATATGGCAAGGGAAATGCTTCGAATTTATGCAGCATTGGATAATCATCAAGCAGACCATCAGTCAGTAGTGGTGGAAGTTGAAGGTAAGATTTCTAAGCAATCTATTTCTATTTTGATTGATCCAGGATATACTCATAGTTATGTTTCTCCAAAAGTGGTTGAAGGTTGTTCTCTTAGGAAAGTGAAGCATAATAAGTCTTGTCTATTTCAATTAGCCACGGGAAACAAGAGAAAAGTAAGTGAAGTAGTGGTGGAGTGCCCCATAGAATTGAATGGACTCCACACACATGTAAAATTAAATGTACCACCATTAGGATCTTATTGTTCCTTAATTGGCATGGATTGGTTGGAAAGACATAGAGCCTAGTTGGACTGTTATGAGAACTCACTTGAATGCATTGATGAAGAGGGAAGACCAATATTGATGAGAGGAATTTCCAAGCAAGTTTCAGTAAGACAGATTTCAGCCTTACAATTGAAAAAGTTTTATAAGAAAGGTTGTCAATTATATGCAGTTCATATATCAGATTCATTAGAAAACAAAGGACTAAGGATATAACACCTTCCCTTGTTGCAAGTGTTCAAATATGTGTTTCCGGATGAAGTGTCGGGACTGCCACCAAAGAGAGATATTGATTTTATCATTGATCTTGTCCCAGGGGCAACACCAAATTCCAAAGCTCCTTATAGAATGAGCACGTTGGAATTGGTAGAGTTAAAGATGCAGCTACAAGAGTTAATGGACAAGGTATATCAGACCAGGTGTATCTCCTTGGGGAGAACCTGTGCTATTTTTTAAGAAGAAGGATGGGACTTTAAGGTTGTGTATTGATTACAGGCAGCTTAGTAAAGTAACAGTCAAGAACAAGTATCCACTTCCAAGAATTGATGACTTATTTGATCAAATGAAGGAAGCTAAAGTGTTTTCAAAGATTGGCTTGAGGTTTGGATACCATCAAGTGAGGATTAAGTAGAAAGACATTCACAAGACGAATTTCAGAACTTGATATGGTCATTATGAGTTCACTATGGTGCCATTTGGTCTTACCAATGCACCTGCTACATTCATGTGCCTCGTGAATAGTGTCTTCAACAAATATTTGGATAAGTTTGTGATTGTGTTCTTGGATGACATTCTTGTCTATTCAAGGAATGAAGAAGAACATGAGGAGAATCTAAGGGTGGTGTTGCAAGTCCTTAGAGAACACCGGTTGTATGCAAAGTTAAGAAAGTGTGAATTTTATCAAAAGAAGGTGCAGTATCATGTCAATTTAGAAGATAGTATTGCAGTTGATCCAGAGAAGATTAATGCCATCATGGATTGGTCTAATCCAAAGAATATCTCAAATGTTAGATCTTTTATGGGTCTTGCCGGTTACTGCAGAAGGTTCATTGAAGGCTTTTCCAAGATAGCACATCCAATCACTTCATTGCAGAGGAAGAATATCAAATTTGTATGGTTTGAAAAATGTGAGAAAAGCTTTCAGTAGTTAAAGGAGTTACTTACTAGTGCTCCTGTTTTGAAGATAGAATATCCAAAGAAGGATTTTGTAGTGTGCACAGATGCTTGCATTGAAGGGCTAGGTGGAGTGCTCATGCAAGAAGGATTTGTGATTTTCTATGAGTCAAGGAAATTAAAAGAGCACGAAAAAAATTATGCCACGCATGATTTAGAATCATCATCCATAATACATGCTCTCAAGATGTGCAGACATTATTTGTTGGGAAGAAGATTCGAGCTTAGGACATACCACATGAGCTTGAAGTATTTGTTTGACCAACCAAACTTGAATGCTAGGCAATCCAGGTGGATGGAATTTCTTTGTGAATTTCATTTTAAAATTAAGCATGGAAAAGGGAAGGAGAATAAGGTTACATATGCTCTTTGCAAAAAATTTCATGTTGTAGCATTAAATATGTGCAAATTAGATTTGAAGACAAGAGTTTTAGAAGCACAAACTAGTGATGAAACTTATCTTCAAATTAAAGAAAAATTGCATCAGGGTAATGCGGATGAGGCATGTGAAAGATATCAGCTGAGTGATGACAATGTTCTCATTTATCAAGGTACCAGACTATACATTCCAAATAGTTCAGATTTGAAGAAGCTTGTGATGCATGATATACATCAAATGCCATATTCCGGACACCCAGGATATCAGAAAACTATAACAACAAGAAGAAGTCAGTATTTTTTGCATGGTATGAAGAAATACATAGTTGAGTACATTGCTAGGTGTCAAAAGTGCCAACAGGTCAAGGCAGAGCACCAACATCCAGTAGGATTGTTGTAGCCCTTACCCATTTCAGAGTGGAAGTGGGAAGTGATCTCTATGGATTTTATAACAGGTCTTCCCATGATAGTGAATAAGCATGATTCAATCATGGTAGTGGTGGACAAGCTATCAAAGGTAGCTCATTTCATCCTAGTCAAGTCCACTCACAAGGCTAATGAAATTGCAAATATCTTCATGAGAGAGATATTCAAGTTGCATGGATTGCTGAAGGCAATAATTTCTTATCGTGATACAAAGTTCGCTTCCAATTTCTGGAAAGAATTGTTTCAGGAATTGGGAACTAGATTAAATTTTAGTATAGCATATCATCCTCAAACAAATGGTCAAGCTAAGAGGGTGAATCAAGTTCTTGATGACATGCTGAGAATGTATGTGATGGATAAACCATCCAGGTGGGAATATTACCTACACTTGGTAGAATTTGCATACAATAATGGGCATAACGCATCACTGAGGATGAGTCCATTTGAGACATTGTATGGCAAAGAATGCAGGACTCCAGTGAGTTGGGACAGCCTGGTGAACAAGGTAGTACTTGGACCATATATACAAGGAAATGGAATAAGAAGTTGTTAAGATTAGGAAGAATTTAAAGGCAGTTCAGGACAGGAAAAAGAGTTATGCATATTTTAAGAGAGTGCATAAGGAATTTCAGATTGGGGATCATGTTTATTTGAGAGTGAAACCAAGCAAAAATTCTCTCAAGTTGGGAAGTTGTGCCAAGCTGACACCAGGATATTGTGGGCCATTTGAAGTCCTAGATAGGATAGGACCAGTTGCATATATATTTGCATTTCCTGCTAACATAAGAGCTCATAATGTTTTCGATGTATCTTTGCTTAAGAAGTATGTACATGATCCTAATCATATGATTGATTGGAATGTGATACAAGTGGAGCCTGAGGGAGTGTTCCAAGTAGAGCCTATGTGCATCCTCGATAAGAAGGTCACATTGCTCCAGAACAAAGCCATCGGGCAGGTAGAGGTCCAATGGGAGCACCTTAGACCCAATGAGGCTACATGGGAGCTAAACGATGCCATGAGAGAGGCATTCCCATTTTTGTTCAGTTTTGAGAACACATAGGACTTTGTTGTTCTAAAGGGGAGGGGAATGTAATACCCCATTTTGACCCTTGGGATATATTGGCTTTCAATGTAAATATTGTATACATGCGATGTATGTTTCCCTAGCATGGAGCTCAAGGCCAAGGCCCCACTAGTGTATGTTCGCATTTTATTTACATGGAAAAGTATTTGATGTTTTGCTATCCATGTGTTATTAATCCATGGAACATTGTAAAATGATGTAAATATTTAATATTGCAATAAACTCCCAAAACTAGCTATGGAAGCAACTAATGAGAAGGGTCCATTTGTAATCCACTAGGGAGTGATGAAGGGATTGAGGGGTTGAACCATATGTTTCCAAATGTCATCTTGAGAACCCATTTGACTTTCCTTGCTGACATTTAATTTAGTTGCAAGGAAGTGTTTGAAGAAATCAGTTCATGGCTTCAATCGAGCATGGGTAGCCTAGAAATTCATATGGAAGGTATGGGCTCCGTTTCCTTGACCGACAAGTCACTCTACCTCATGGAATTTTTTTTTCCTCATTCCCACTCCATTGTGGAACACCCAGGCTTCAGTTTTCATCCATTACACATGCCCAACAATGAGAAAAAACAGAAATCCCAACTTTGCAAGAACCCACGTTTTGAAGTGCCATAAACACCTAGATTCTCGTATTGATAGTGAAATCTGATGGGGAATCCATATACATGAACCTTGGGGCGAATTTGAGAGTGTTAGATCTCTAGAAATCCATAGAAAAACTTAGTTTTGATAGCCCGAAAATCCAATTACGGGATTGAGTTATTTGGTCACCGAATTGAGAAAAATCGAAGTGTAAATGTTTGAAAAGAGGTTGGGATTGCTTGATAAACCCAATGAAGGATAGAATCTCAAGGAATTAGTAGTTGGACCTTTCTATGCACACCCTTAAGAGCCCTGGAGGGAAGGGACGCCTGTGGGACTATGCAGCAGAGAAGGGGACCTTCCTTGTGTTGGGTGTGGTAGGTATTGTGGGTACCATGACTGTTTGAGTTTAGTTGAGATGCCTGTAGCTCTTTGGTTGAGCTCATTGGATTAGAATCCTCCTCCTTTATCTCCTTCATGCTTGATAAACCCAACTGTGTGTTGGCTTACCATGACTGTTTGTGTGAGACCATGGCTATGAGTGAGCCTGTTTAGTTCATCCTTAGAGGATACACATCCCAACTCGGGGGTGGTCTCTTAGCTGAAAGAATACAGGCTGGACAGAGACCTATGGTTGGGTGGAATATTTCTCTCACATAGCCAGTTGCTTGCACAGTTCATTTTGAAGATAAGTATTCTCTGTGGTTTGACTTATATTCATTTTGTGTTCTTGTTCTTTCTGCAATGATTAATTTGACGACTATTATGATTGTATGTTGATGCATGATGCAATTGTGTGTGGATAGTGTATCATTCCGTTGTGTTTATTTTAAGTATGAATCTGCACACATAAGTTTTTATTTATTATGAATTTGCTAGTAATGTATGGGGATCAGGGAAATTTTTAGGGGCGAAATTTAGCCAATTGGCTATTTTTGGTGATTTTTTTCAAAAAATAAATTCGCTATTTAGTCATTTTTAGCCTCTAATATTGCCTATATTTCCATGAAATATGTTTTTTTAGCATAATATTCACCAAAATTTACAAGTTTCAGTAGTAAATCATATGTTTCATATTTAATATTCGCCTACCAATCTATATATATGTTTATTTCAATCCAAAGTAATCGCCTAGAATACTATACTTAAGTATACTTTTATAATCCTTAAAAAATACCCTGACGGGGATGAGCTTCACCAAATAAGCCCTGGAATGTTAGTCATGTTACCTTCCTTGCATCAGATCGATGGGAGGGGCATGACAAAGGATTTGTTAACACATCTACAATCTTTTCATCAGTAGCATTGTACTGAAGTTTCACTATACCTTTCTGGACCATGTCTCAGATGAAGTGATACTTCATTTAAATGTGCTTCAACTTGTCATGAAACACTAGGTTTTCAGAAAGCTTGATGCAACTCTGATTTCCAGACCTAATAACTATAGGCACAAGATTTTCACTGAACAACTCTGCAAGTAGCTTTCTGAGCCACACTGCTTCTCGACAGGAAACACTAGCAACTATGTATTCTGATTCGGTAGTGCTCTGGGCTACGGATCCCTGCTTCCTACTAGACCAATATATCATAGTTAATCCTAGGCTATGGCAGTATCCGGATGTGCTCTTACGGTCCACAATGATTCCTCCCCAGTCTAGGTATGTATAACCAAGTAACATGACTCCTCCATTGGAGGCATATATGATTCCATTTGAAATTGTACCTCGAAGGTACCTAAGCACATGGTTAGCAGCTATCCAGTGTTTGTGTCTTAGATCAGACATAAATTGACTCAGAATGCTCACATCCTAACATGTATCAGGCCTCGAATGTATAAAGTACATTAGTGATCCTATACGTTGTCTATACATTATGGGATCTACTGGATTTGATCCAGATCTCGACTCATGAAGTTTCCTCAAATTGGAAACCATTGGTGTAGTCATAGATTTGCAATCTATCATTCCAAACATGTGTAATATATCCACACTGTACTTCCCTTGAGATAGAAACATTTCATCTTTTCTTTTCTAGATCTCAAGGCCAAGAAAGTAGTGCATTAGACCTAAGCCTTTCATCTCAAACTCTGAGGTGAGCCCCCTCTTGCACCAAACAATCAGATGTTCCTCTCCAGTGAGAAAAAAATCATCAACATACATAACCAATATCAATGGTTGGTTCTTCACTACTTTGAAGTACAAATTTGGATCAGCTTCACTCTTACAGAAACCCATTTTCTAAAGGTAGCTATCAATTCTAGAGTACCAAGACCTAGGGGATTTCTTAATCCCATATATATATTTCTTTAGCTGGAAAACATGGGACTCCTTCCCATGCACAAAAATCCTTCAGGTTGTTGAATATAAACCTCTTCCTAAACCTAACCATATAGAAAGGATGTCTTCACATCCATATGGTAAATTTTCCATCATAGAAAAGATGCAAGTGCAATCATTGCTCGGATTGTGGTGTACCTTGCCACAGGGTAAAAGGTATCATCATAATCGATGCCTTCTTGTTAGGAACCCATGTCTTTATTTTGTTAGTATGTTGTTGTTGGATGCATATGCTTTGTGAGTCGTCCCGTAGTATTTGTTGATCAATAGTTTGTGTTATTGTTGTTGGCGCATATGCTTTGTAAGTCGCCCGTAGTATTGTTGATCCATAGTTTGTAGTGGCCTGTGGTTTTGACCCATGGTATTGGCACCTAGACTTAGTATATAAGTGTGTGCTGAGACCTATGAAGACACGGTGAAGTTATTTGTATTGAGCTTGCTCATAGGAGGTTGCCCCCTCGAAGTGGCCTGTGATCAATATAAAAGTGATTCTGAGTTCTGTCATTTCTGCTATTTCGCATATTTGTATTAATTAATTGTTGCAGGTGCATCACATTTGGTATCAGAGCACTTTCTTGGGCTCGCTGGGTGAAATTTCTGCCAAATTTTTTTCGCATCTATTGCAGGTTCGGATTTGGGAATAATCCCTATCCGCTTAACTGTGGGAAGTACTTGGGCATAAGCCCTAAAACTCATTGTGAGGAGTAACACAGGAACCCCAAAGTATCTGGCCCATTGAGAGGACCTGCCAGCGAAAAGGGCAATGACCACTACCTGATTGACTAGTTCCCACCCGTGAGGTAAACCAAGAGCTGTCGTTTGTGGAAAAGAGGTTATCAGTTTTACCTGAGCCGTGGAGTGAGGGGTACTACCCCAATACGCAAGCCGTCAGACAGCATTGGTGGCCGAGTGAAACACCTAAACTGTTAGGAAGCCGCACATACCTGGGCTCCATATCTACTTTTAGTTGAACTATTGTCGATCACTACTGCACCGTTTCAGATCCATTTTGCAAGCCATTTCAGATCCAGCCGTTTTCAATCCATTCGTCGCTGTTCCAGATCCCTTCCGAGCCGTAGCCGCTCCAGTCTGAAAAAAAATAAATAAAATAAATAAATAAATAAATTCAGTTTTTTGTCCATATCTCCCTTGTTTTCACTCTGTTTCCATTGAAATTTTTGGGGAACCCTTGTCATCCTATTCTGCATATTTCATTCCTGAGGACCCTATCCCCAATTCCCCTTCCCAAAGCCCGAAAGCCCACATTTGTCTATTTTTAGGGTTTGCCATAACCTCCTGATATTTCACCCAATCACCTTAAAATTTTACCACAGAGTTCCTTTCTGAATTCTGCTTCTTTGTCCTCCTCTGCCAAATTTTCCCATTCTTTCACCTCGCTTCTAAAATCCTCATTTTTGCTTCCCTATCTAGTCGACAGTGTCCAACACCTAGTCAAACCCCAATAACCCTTCAGATTTTTTCCCAAGTCCATATTTTCCCTTACTGAAGCAGTTTCTGTTTTTCTTTTCCTACCCAGTTAAAAAAAAAAAAAAAAAACTCCTGGTTATGGTTGTCACCCGCGCAAGAGAAAAAACCATGGAAGAAGCACCTGCAGCCATCCAAGCCAAACTCTAGGATCTAGATGAAAAATTTATCGGCCTCCATCTTGAACATTCAGCTATGAACAACAAACGACAGTCTGAGTCTTCATCAAACAATGGGTTCTCTTCTTCTAGCAATTTTCGTGGTCCGAAGCTTGATTTTCCTCGCTTCAATGGTACTGATCCAACTAGATGGATCTATCGTGCAGAACAGTATTTCAGTCTGCATAATACTTTTGATGTCAACAAAGTTCCACTGGCATCCTTTCACTTGGAACAGGAAGCTCTTCAATGGTACCGTTGGTACATCAAGGCTCATCCAGAGCCCAAATGGTCAGACTTTTGCCAGCTCCTTTTGCAACGATTTGGTCCTGGTGCTTTTGATGACTTCACCGGAGCCCTCACTAAACTTTGCCAAATTGGCACTGTGAGAGAGTATCAAACTGAATTTGAGAACCTAGCCAACCACACCGAAGCATTTTCTGATGACTTTTACCAGAGTTGTTTTATCAGTGGTCTAAAGGATGCCATCCGCTCTGAGGTCAAAATGTTCTGTCCCACCACAATGATGGAAGCCCTAGGGTTGGCTAAGTTGGCAGAAGACAAGATTGCAGCCCAACAACGCTCCAAGCCCACTTTTGTTCCCTTCCGAAATATGGGTTCTCAGTGACCACCTATACCGCAGGCTCCTCGACCGACTCTATCAAGCGTTTGTCTGAAATAGAGATGCAAGCACATAGAGAAAAGGGGCTTTGCTATAATTGTGATAAGAAATTCACTTGGGGACATAGATGTGTTTAGCAAAAGCTCTATCTCTTGGATGTGGAGTCTCCACCTGCCTCTAAAATTGGTGACAAAGATCCAGAAACACTGGATGCTCCGGTCGACATTCAGGAACCGCCTATTGACCCTCCATCTCAGGATGACCAGCCAGAGATATCTCTCCATGCTTTAGCTGGAATCACCACCCCCCAAACAATGCGGGTCAGGGGTTACTTCAAGAAGCTTCCTCTTACAATACTCATTGACTCTGTTAGCACTCATAATTTCATTGACCCTCGGATCGCCAAACAAGCTGATTGTTTTATCCATCCTTGCTCCAACTTTGAAGTCATGGTTACCAATGGGGGCACCTTACCTTGCAAGGGAAGTGTCGAAATGTGTGTATCTCTATGGGAGATTATACCTTGCGCTCTGACATGTTTGCCTTGCCCTTAGGCGGATGTGATGTGGTTTTGGGCGCTCAATGGCTACGCACACTTAGCCCTATCTTATGGGATTTTACTGAACTTTGGATGCAGTTTTCCCTCAATGGACAAAAACACACATTGACAGGATTACAACCAGGTTCTCTCAGCATCATCAGTTCACATCGCATGGAAAAACTCCTCAAGAAGAATTCACATGGTGTCATCGCTCAGATCCATTCCATTCAGATGCAACCATCAGCAGTCTCCACTACTCCTTTGGATCTACAACAAATTCTGGATCGATATATAGGTGTCTTTGCTGAACCAGTGGGATTGCCACCTTCCAGGCCAGAACACCATCGTATTCAGCTCCTTCCTGGCAGCGTTCCTCCCAACCTCAGGCCCTATCGCTACCCATTCCACCAAAAAACGGAGATTGAAATGCTCGTTCGGGACTTATTGAAGCAAGGTATTATTCGCCCAAGCACTAGTTCCTTTTCTTCTCCAGTTATTCTTGTCTGCAAAAAAGATGGGTCATGGTGCCTCTGCATTGACTTCCGAGCACTAATCACCTCACCATCAAGGATAAGTTTCCAATTCCTGTTGTTGATGAGCTTCTTGATGAGCTTCATGGGGCTCACTTTTTCTCCAAGTTGGATCTTCATTCTGGGTATCATCAAATTCGGGTTCATGAGGATGATATCCCTAAAACAGCTTTCCGCACACATGATGGCCATTATGAGTTTTTTGTCATGCCCTTTGGCCTCACTAATTCTCCTTCCACATTCCAGGCCTTAATGAATAAAATATTTCGACCCTACTTGCGGAAATTCATTCTGGTATTCTTTGATGATATCCTCATCTACAGTCAAACATGAGATGAACATCTCTAGCATCTGGATCTTGTCATGCAACTTTTCTCTGACCATCATCTCCATGCCAAGCAGTCTAAATGTGTTTTTGGAAAGAAGGAAGTTGAGTATCTCGGGCACATTATCTCAGCACAAGGGGTTTGTGTGGATCCTGCCAAAATCGATGCCATGAACAATTGCTCGCATCCTCAGACACTCAAGAGCCTTCGTGGTTTTTTGGGGTTGACTAGCTACTACCGTAAGTTTGTCAAGGATTATGGGAATATTGCAACTCCATTAACTGCTCTATTGAAAAAGGATGCTTTTACATGGACACCTACTGCTCAGTGTGCATTTGAAAAACTAAAACAAGCTATGTGTACTACACATGTGCTAGCTATGCCTGATTTTTTCAAGCCCTTCACTATTGAGAGTGATGCTTGCAGAAATGGACTTGGTGTTGTTCTCCTTCAAGATGAACACCCCATTGCGTTCACCAGCAAAGCCCTTTCAGGTAAGAATTTAGCTGCCTCTACCTATGAGAAGGAAATGATGGCTATTTTGCATGCAGTACAGAAGTGGCGCCCATACCTATTAGGAAATCATTTCTACATCAAGACTAATCACCAGAGTCTGAAATATTTCTTGGACCAGTGTGTCTCCTCCCCTGCACAATAGAAATGTGTTAGCAAACTCATGGGTTATGACTATGAGATCACTTACAAGAAGGGTAAAGACAATATTGTGGCAGATGCTCTTTCTCTCACATTTGATGCCCAAGGTTCTCTTTCAACTATTTCTATGCCTGTTCCAAATTGGTTGCAATCTGTTCAATAGGGTTATGTCAATGACTCTTCCTTATCTCAAATCATCCAACGCTTGACCAACAACCCTTCTGCTGTACCACATTACTCTTGGGATGGTGCTTCTCTGCGATACAAGGGTCGTCTGGTGCTTCCACAGAGAACAGATCTTCAGCAGGCTGTCTTCTATGTGCTCCGTGATTCTCCATCGGCAGGGCACTCTGGGTTCCTCAAAACGTATGAACGCGCACGGCGTAACTTCTTTTGGCAGGGCATGAAAAGGACAATTCAACAGATGGTGTCCGAATGTGATACCTGCCAGTGCAATAAGGGTGAAACAACACTCCTTCCAGGATTGCTTGAACCCTTGCCCATACCTACATGGATTTGGACAGATATTTCTATGGATTTCATTAAAGGGCTCCCTAAATCTGGCGGGAAGACATTTATTCTCGTTGTGGTTGATCGCCTCTCCAAATATAGTCATTTTTTTGCTCTCAGCCATCCCTATACAGCCTCCTCCGTCGCTCAAATTTTCCTGGACTAGATCTTTCATCTTCATGGCATCCCTTCTTCCATTGTCTCGGATTGTGATGCGATTTTCACCAGTCATTTTTGGACAGAACTATTTCACCACACTAGCACCAAACTGAAGATGAGTTCAGGGTATCACCCACAAACAGATGGTCAGACTGAAATTATCAATAAATGCTTGGAAACTTATCTTCTTTGCTTCACCTCGGAACAACAACATCAGTGGGCAAAGTGGCTTCCTCTCCCTGAATGGTGGTACAATACCTCTTACCACACCGCCTCTAAAATGACCCCATATGAAGCAGTCTATGGTCAGGCACCTCCATCTCTTCTTCCATACACCCCCACCAGTTCACCAGTTCAGGAAGTTGACATGGTCCTTCGAAACCATGATCAGATTCTTCGCATTCTGTGGGACAATCTTCACATGGCAAGAAATCGCATGAATCAACAAGCTGATCAGCACCATTCCGAGCGCACTTTTCAAGTCGGCGATATGGTTTTTCTTCGTCTCCAGCCGTACAAAAAATCCTCCTTGAAACTCAAAGGGCGTCATAAGCTCACTCCAAAGTTCTATGGGCCATATCAGATTCTTCAGAAGATTGGGTCCGTTGCTTATAAATTGGAACTTCCTCCTTCTTCCCGCATTCATCCAGTCTTTCATGTCTCTTGTCTGAAGAAAGTTCTTGGCACCAACATCAGTGGAAAAACTATTTTACCCAAATTGGTTAATGAAGGATCCATCCTTTTGGAGCCAGAGGCCATCCTCAATCGGCGCACACGTCAGCTTTGCTCTCTCTCTATCATAGAGGTCTTAATTCAGTGGCATGGCATGCAACCAGAGGATGCTACACGGGAACCACTCCTTCAGATTCAACATCAATTTCCACATCTAAAGCTTTGAGGACAAAGCTTTTTATAAGGGAGAGGGGATGTTAAGAACCTGTGTCTTTACTTTGTTAGGATGTTGTTGTTGGACGCATATGCTTTGTAAGTCGTCCTGTAGTATTTGTTGATCAATAGTTTGTGTTATTGTTGTTAGCGCATATGCTTTGTAAGTTGCCCGTGGTATTGTTGATCCATAGTTTGTAGTGGCCCATGGTTTTGACCCATGGTATTGGCGCCTAGACTTAGTATATAGTGTGTGTTGAGACCTATGAAGACACGGTGAATTTATTTGTATTGAGCTTGCTCATAGGAGGTTGCCACCTCGAAGTGGCCTGTGATCAATATAAAAGTGATTCTGAGTTCTGTCATTTCTGTTATTTCGCATATTCGTATTAATTAATTGTTGTAGGTGCATCACACTTCTTTATGAGAGAAACCTCTAGCAATGAATATGGATTTATACTTCTCAATGCTACCATCTGGAACATGTCTTATCATGTAAATTCATCTAGAAGTCACAATGGACTTTCCATTAGTTTTGGGAACAACATCCCAAACATCATTCTTCATTATAGATTTGTACTCTTCTATCATTTCATCTTTCCAAACTTGTTTCTTTGTAGCTTCTTAATATGAGGATGGTTTTGAGTCATTGATGTGACTCATTAGTACAACATACCCTGAATATATATCATGTTTCTTGCGCTCTTTGGATGAGCCTGTTGGTTCTCCATGTTTCCTTGCAGATTGTAAGATGTCTCGACACCAAGACAATCTTATTTTAGCTGGAGGTTCATTAGGTTACCTCTCAACCAGTTCTACTAGTTCTTCAGGAGCTAGTGAATCTAAGGCATCTTCTGGTTTCTCCCTCTAGAACTCTGAAGGGGGAGAATCATACTCAGGATCCTCCATCTCTGAATCACATTGAATATATTTTGATCTTTTGAAAGAAACTTCCACATGGAAGGTAACATCTCGGCTGACTTCAATCTATCTTTCACCATGTACATATATTCAGTATTATTTGGATGACTTTCTATAACCCACAAAGGTGCCTTTCTTTCAAGAAGGCTCCCTCTTTGTTCTCTTTCCTTTCGGTACATGAATGTATACTAGTATTTTGAATATCTTGAAGTATGAGATGTCTATATTCTCACTAGTAAACACTTCTTCCAGTGTCTTCTCATCTAGAATGGCATGCAGTCTTCGTTACCAGACAATCCACTCGAGTGGACGTGAGCAGGATCTCCCTAGCTCAATGTGAGTGTAGAACAAATAAAACAAACTACAAACACATTTCCTAGATCTACTTAAGGACCAAGTACTAGATGTCTTACCTTTTTACTATGCAATCCTTTCTCCCGAATGTTGATCCACGTCCCACGGTTGTTAGATCCAAGCTGCAAGACCTGTCAAGACACAAAAACAAGAGAAATGAGTAAAGAGCATCTATACAATAAGCGATTTAAGTAAATAATTAAGCAGGTAAACTACACAATATCATTCCACATAAGAACAATATTGGTGGAAAGCATTTGTATTACTGTAAATAAAGGAGTACATGATAGAGATATAGAACTACAACCAAAGACTTAACGCAGTAGCCCTTCTCCGACCAAGCCAATTGCCATGTTCTTCCAAGGAAGTATGAGCTCTCCAATAGGTGAATGGAGATGTCTTAAGAGAGATTTCACCAGCATGTAGATACCATAATCTTCCTCCCTTTGGGATGGGAGTGAGCCTCACTTATATAGGACTAAGTGGATAGGGTATGGATAGGATAGGTTGAGAGATGGTAGGAGAGAGATAGGGGATCCTCCCAAAGAGTTAGGGGTCGAGTACCAGCTCCCCTAGAGGTCAGGGATAAGCCCCTAAATGGGTAAGTTTCAAGAAGGATCTCGAATAGGCTATTTTTTCCCATTAACAGACCTTGTCGCACCCTGCAGTGGAGCAGACTGTGACGTCGCATGTTGCTAATGTGCAACCTGCGACGACCTCTCAAAAGATTGCAGGATTGAGTGAAAATCCTCCCAAATGAAATTACTTAGTCCAGGTGACTTCAAGGATGTATACACTGAATCTAATGATGGGTAGATTTTAGGTGTAACAGAATGCCCCCCAAAGCATGAAGTTGTTTAAGGATGTACAGGTGAAGTGCTTTGAAAGAAATAATGGCAATAGGCTCGATGGACGAAGGACACTGATGCAGTACAACTGACTCTGAACAGACAATCTCATATGAAGTACAACATGGCTACCGACCAATACATTGCAGATCCATGGTAGTAATGACTGACTGAACACAATCATGGCTACTAGACACAAGCGTAGATCCATGATGAGATGATAACACAGCCACGACCAATACAAAAGTGGATCCATGTAATATGACTCAATACAAAATCCATCACAACCTGGGTAAAACATGACTCCCCAAGGTCTTCAAGCTGAACCCTCAATGATACGAATCTATCCATGTGATTACAAATGTCTTGACATCGAACATGGTAGAAACCACTTGATTACCAGCCACTGATGTAAACCGTTAAGAAGTGAGAGGGAGATCACAATTGATGTCAATGATTCCCAAGGTATCACAGTACATATCATCAAGCGTGAATAAATGATTTGAAGTCGAACGCAAGATGAAATATTTCAATCAAGAGCCAATGATGTAAACTCATGATGAAAGCAAGGTAACCTACCATTGAGGCATGCAGGGCCAAGGTACTTGGTTGGTTTCTAGATTCAATCCTTGGATGATGAGTTGAAGTCGACAAGGATGAATCCGTCGAAGGAGGGCCATGATGAATCCCACATCAATCGACACAAAACACGACAAAATATGTGTAGCATGGATCGAATGGTACAGTAACATGTAAGACTGACTCAAAGTAACAACGGCATGATGACGTGTGTACTGACTATAGATGATAGATAGCAAACGTGTTCTTGAACATGGGCATGGCATGACTTGGTAGTATTGACACAATGAGAATGACACAAACTTCTAATGCAACTAATGATGGAAGCTTTCTCCGAATGACTTAGAGGAGTAACAGGACTCAAAACGTAAGTAGGGACTCATAGACAAATAGATGACCCAAGTACTGTATGCGAATGCAGATGAGTGCCATGTTCAAGAACGACTATATACTACCACTAAGGTATGTAACACAAACACTTTCCTTTTTCCCCATCATGAATGATGAGTGCCTCATGTGTTTTTTACGATCTTGATGAGGGTAACCAGATGCTCGGTATAGCTCATCTCATAGATGAGTCCAATCCCAAATATTTTCCGAACTTGGGATAGGAGGGGTTCATCCCATGATGGGCCCTTCAATGTGAAAATTTAACAAGTCCATAGAAGGTAAACTCGGTCGTCATTTCATGTTTAGAGAGTCTGAAAATAACTAAAGAAGACTCCAACGATCCTTTTTCGTAAAGTTGTCCTCATCACCCAAAAAATGGTAAAATAATGCGGGAGAGGACTCTTCCTGTCATGATTGGCTGGAGTATTCCTTTTTCGTAATTAGTGCCTCCTAGTCCAAAAAAGGGGTAAACTATCACCAGGAAGACGACCATTCAAATACTTTAACAAGCGTGAACACGACAAGTTTGCTTGGCAATCTTTTCATTTTTTCGAGAGCCTGAAAAGAGCTTAACGGTAGACTCTGGGGGGTGTCCTTTTCCATGGAAGTTTAACAAGCCCGAAAAAGTGATAAATCATAACTCGGTACTTGTTCTCATAGTTATGTTAGTACGAGAACAAACGAAGGGTAAACTCATCCTCATGCAATAATTATGACTAACCAAAAATAATAATGACAAAACATTCAAAGGGGTGTTCATACCTGTAGTTACCATTGGTGATGCGAGAAACGGCACAAAAGACCACTTTACGACTCCTATACACTAGGAAAAGTGTCAAATAGTCCCAAATATAATGACAAACGGTCCAAACTATAGTAAATGGCCCAAAAGCATCAAAATATTTGAAAAGGAATATTCCATTCTATTTATAAATAGAAATATGGGCCAAAAATAGAAACATTGTTCAAATTGCCAATTTGGGTGGAGAAGTACCAATTTGGAGCCAAAACTTCCTTTGCCAATTTTGGGAGCTATGATCCGCCATTTCACCAGCCATCCGGACCAGGTAGGCCTAAATCTCATCCAGCAACTTTGTAGTGGTTTAGTTTTTGATATCTTGTCCATTTTTTGGGTTTTTTGGTGATTTGGGGAAGGCCCATTGCACCCTCGGCTCGTCGCAAGTGGCCCTTTCGGGACTTGTGACGAGACCGAGTCATCGCAAGCCTCAAAAATGAGACCTGCGATGGCAGAAACCCAAAACTCAAACATAAAAAATAATCCAAAAAAGGAGTTTGTGAAAGTTGAGGAAGGGCCTAACAGGGTTTAAATGTTCCTTTTGGCAGGTTACTAGCAAGCAAAAATGGTATTGGAGTGGCGATAGAGAGAACATGAAGTAGAAGATGAACAAGCTACAAACGATCCACAATGCGTGGAAGCTTTGAGAAATTGCGAGTTACTCAAATTCATTGAGATACAGGGGATGAGAGCCCAGATCCCACTACTGACACACATGCTCCAGAGTTGGGATGCGGCCCAACAATACTTTGTGATAGGTGAGCATATCCTCACGATAGACATTGAGGATATCTACTTTATAACTAGTTTGTCCCAAAGAGGGGACACTATACAACTTACTGGGACACAAGCCAGTGACCATACAGTTGAGGACATGGTGTCACAGCATTGTGTTGCTACTTCTCATCCTTCCAGCGGGAAGATACTCATCAGGGATGTGGTGAGTCATCCACTGCAGACCATATTGCTTACCATTAATAGGGTGGCGGGTAGCCAAGCCCCACACATGGCTACTCAGACCCATATGTTGTATGTGGAAGACTGTATGTCTCCTAGAGTTTTCAACTAGTGTGAGGGTCTCCTCACCAACATCTGAGCTCAGCTGACCAAGTGTCGGTGCGGGGAGCTCAAGCAGTTTGGATATGGATCGATCATAGTATCGTTCCTCTTGGAGCGGATTCCTCTTCTACATCTGCAGCTAGTTCTTGATGACAGGGAGCCCAGGGATCCCCATATGCTCAGATGGGCTGAGGTCATGACCTGTCATGGTGGCGGGCCCATCATTAGCTTTGTTCCTAAGTTTTTCAGCTGGCTAGAAGACCAGTTACTTATGGTCGAGGATTTTCCATACAGTGGCACGGACTTCCAAGAGGATCCCGACTTGGTGCTGCCAGAGGGTGTAGCATGGGGTGATATAGGTGAGAACAAAACCCTTGTATTTTTTTTAGTTTTGTATATTATATAATTTTTTGATGTAGTTCTGACAAGTATGTAATATGTGTGTGCAGATGTGGGCCCCGTGCGACCAGTGGATCTCTCCCTTCTGGAGAGGAGAGATAAAGGCGAGGAGGCATTCGTTCCTACAGGTGCTCATGCTGCCATCGAGGAGAATGAGGAGGTGTACAAGAACCTATCCCAGTTGACTGTGGAGTTACCAGAGCCAGCTATCGATGACTTACCAAGGCCCATGCAGAGATTTGGGGTTGGAGCGTCTATGCGCTTCAACGCCTTACTCCGCAAGGTGGCTCGGACCATGGACTACTTTCTCACCCAGCGACAGTAGGCCATTCGAGCTAGGGGTGTACGGGTCAGGCGTTAGGCCTGATGACACTTCATACTTGTACTAAGAGCTTAGAGGCCTCAGATTTTGTACTACTGAAAGCTATGATGCTTCAGATTTTTTTAGAGACTCACTTAAAGCCATCATGCTTTAGATTTTGTACTGGCACTACTTTTTGAGCAATTTATATATATACAGACATGATCAGTGATTTATACATTATGTGTTTTTTTAATGATTAGTGATGTGATCTTGTTTACATGTTTGCTTTTATACATTGTATTTACATGTCGTGAATGCCTTTAAATATTATGGATATTATGTGTGTGTGATGTACCAATCCAAAATGAAGTTGGCAATCGAGTCAGCAACTGTGTTTAGCTCCCGTGGAATGTGCAGGTATTGAACGAATTCAAATGACCTTTCCAGGAGACGTACTTGTCTGAAGAGACGGAGTAAGATGGGATCACAGATGGCGTACACCCGGTTCAAATGGGAAACCACCAATTGAGAATCTATGTGGATGACAATGTGGTTCATACCCAAGGAAATGGCGTTAGCTAGGGTTCCGATTACTGCCTGATATTCTACGACATTGTTGGTCGCAAACGCTAGGCAACTTCCTCCTGAGTTAATGAGCTCACCTGTTGGGGAATACAGTACCTAGGTTGCCGAAGCAAGGTTACAGGTATGCTGGTTGGCACCGTCCGCGAATCCATAGCACATTGCCATCTGCACATACAGACAGAACATGGTATAAGAAGTGGAAACAAGATCAAAAGACACTTGAAAAGAAATGCATCACACCACACAAAAAACACAAAAACACGCCATGTACAGTATATACAAGCAAGTCTATGCATGAGGGATCAAGCATAGTATCTCTTCAGGTAGAGCCCATTGCGGGGTTCACCCAAAGAGATTCCTTCATAATCTTCAAGCTCGTAAGCACCTTTTTCCAACACATGTTTTACAATGTAAGGTCCATGCCACATGGACTCAAACTCCCCTGCTCCTAGTTTGTCATGCTTCTGGTCATAAGTGAGGACCAGGTCACCCTCGTTAAAGATACAAGGTTCAACTGACTTGTTGTATTGGGCTTTGATGCGTTTCTTGTGTGCTTCATTGGAAAGAGCGGCATCTCGGCGAGACTCGTCAAGTTTTGCTAAGTGCAAGAGATGTTCTTCCTCAGCAGTAGTGTTAGGAAGAAGTTCGACGACGAGTTGTAGAGACGGAATTTCGCACTCTATCAGCAGAACAGCCTCCAATCCATATACCAATTGGAAAGGAGTGAATCCTGTGGCGGTTTTGACGGAAGTTTGGTAGGCCCATAACGTTGAAAAGAGCTTGTTGTGCCAATTGGACTTATGTGTCCCTACCATCCTTTGGACCATACTTTTCAAGACCTTGTTAATGGCCTCGACCTGTCCATTGGATTGCGGGTAGTAGGGTGTTGAATTTTCATGTCGAAAACCCAACCTGTCGCTCAATTCATCAACCATATGGTTCTGAAAATGAGAACCATGATCGGTCACAATTGCCTGAGGAACTTCGAACCGCGCTATTACATGATTGAACATGAAGAGTGCAGTGATTTTTTCATCATTTTGGCATGTAGGCATAGCTTCGGCCCACTTTGTGAAGTAATCCACAGCTCTGATGATGTAATTATGCCCCCCAGCCGAGGTAGGCTTACAATGCATAAAATCAATGCCACATTTTGCGAATGGGCCAACAGCAATAACCGAATGTAATGGGGCGGGATGAGTGCACTTCTTCGTATGGAAGTGTTGGCAAGGAGGACATTTTTTTACGGCCTCAATACAATCTTTGAAGATAGTAGGCCAGAAATATCCTGCACGCAAAATCTTCTAGGCTATAGCCATCTTAGAGAGGTGACCGCCACATGCCCCAACGTGACAGTCATTCAAAACATGTTCAACCTCATCATGAGTGAGACAACATCGAAGAATTGAATCAATGCCATGGCGATACAAAGTATCATTGATGATTTAATAATACTTTGCATGGTGACGTATCTTACAACGGTCATCGCAAGAGTGTTGAGGAATGAAGCATTGGGTTTGAAGATACAATGATATATCTCCATACCACGGGTCAATTGTACTGATGAGAAACAATGATTCATCTGGAAAGGAGTCATTGTGCTCAAATTCTACATCAGAACGGGGAAGGTCGCAAATGAGCTCGGCAAACACCAAAGATTTCTTAGACTTGGCTTTCTCGAAAAGAAGATCAAATTCTTGAAATATCACAATCCAGCATGAATACTTGCCCCCAAGCACCTAACATGTCAGTACGTGGTACATGGGGTTCGAGTCAGCAATGATGGTGGTGGTGCGGAGCAAGATGTAGTGCTAGAACTTCTGGACGGCGATGACAGCAGTGAAAGCGAGTTTTTTCACATGTGAATATCTAGTTTTAGCATCGGCTAGACCCTTACTTGCATAGTATATTACATGTTCCTGGGCGTTCTGATCCTCCTGTACCAAAACCACGGTGATAGTGGTAGTAGAAGTGGCGAGATATAATATGTAATCTCGATAATAATTAGGCGGTTGGAGCACGGGGGCATGCGTGATGGCATGTTTGATATTGTCGAAGGATTTTTTAGCTTGATTGTCCCAAATGAACGGGATGTCCTTCTTGAGCAGTCTCATATAGCCCTGAGTCTTCTCCGCGAAATAACAAACAAAATGTCATAAATAAGTTTCCTTCCCTTGGAGCCTTTGAAGTTCTGTCACATCAGTTGGGGGTGGTAGGTTGATGATGGCCTCCACCTTTAAGGGATCAATGCGGATCCCATCCTTCGAAACGATAAATCCTAAAAGGCATCTGGACTCAACGCAAAATATACACTTATGAGGATTCATACAGATATTGTACCATCTGCATCTGAGGAAAATGGCCATCAGATGATCAATGTGGAACTCGTGCTGCTTTGAATGAGCAGGGAGATCATCCAAGTAAGGTTCCACAAAGTCCTTAATATCGTGGAAGGAATACAACATAGCCTGCTGAAACGTGGCGCCAGCATTTTTGAGGCCAAACAGGAGTTTGTGGTACGCAAACATCTCCCACGGGTAGGTGAAAGCCGTCTTATGTTGGTCGGCTGGGTTGATCTCAATTTGGTTGTAACCCGAAAAGCCATCCATGAATGAGAAGATAATGCTTCCGGGACAGTTGTCGATGATCTTGTCCATGAAGGGGGTTGGGTAGTTGTCCTTTGGACAAGCCCAATTAAGGCCCCGATAATCAACACAGATGCGAATGGTGCCCTACTTTTTGTTCACGGGAACGACGTTTGAGACCCAATCCGTCAATGGGATGGGATAAATAAAACCAACCTTTAAGAGATTTTCAATTTCTACCTTTATTGCCGTAGTCTTCCGGGGGTGTACCGGTCACAACTTTTGGCGTACAGGTTTGATGTCGGGATAGGTTTTTATTTCGTGAGAAACAATTGCGGGGTCTATCCCAAGCATCTCCTCATAGGACCAAGCAAATACGTCTCAAAATTGCTTGAACAAGACCGTGCTAACAGCGATTTATTCAGGGGAACACTTCTGGCCTATGCGAATGTGTTCCACTATACCAGGTTTCATCGAGATGCCTACCGAGGTGGTTGGCTCAATGTTGGCCAAGTTTCCCTCCATGTCCATAAGACATGTAAGGATGGGGGACTGAGGGGATGGGTAGATATCTGGTGAAAAGAGGGTATGGATGTTGTTCTCTATGTATTCCAAAGGAGAAAGAAAAGATGACCTATGATGGAGATCATCCCACGGACTATCATCAACATTCATTACTTCCATGATGGACTCGTCTAAATGAAAAGTCCGAAGTAAGAGATCAGGTAGAGAGGACGTCCTTCGTAGAGAACAAGATGGAGAGGCCATGGTTAAATGGTCCTCTGATGCTGATTGGATAGCCTCATAAATATGTTCAGCGGGTGACAGAGGCATCATATCTCCAAGTAGGTGTGTTGTGGCTTCATCCGATACAAGCCAAGCATCGTTAGAGTGAGATAAAATCTCCGTGGATATCATGTTCATCGTAGCAACATGATTAGGGGGGTCCGCGGCTGGAAAAATGCCCATGAGAGATGAATCTTTCAAAATGCCAACCCCTACACTCTCACACTATTTTAACATATGTCCAATGGAAGGAACATGGTCACCAGGATGAGTAGTGGTGTCTGGTGTACAAAAATCTAATTGGTCAATAGTAACAATTTGTCCTTGGTGGGGGGATTGTACTATGCGTAAGACTGAAGAGGCTACCGCCTGCATGGTGTAAAACCAATTGTGACCAAGCAAGAGATTATAATCTAACGGGGCCGAGATCACTTCCACGTTAATGGTTACGGTCTTTCCGCCCAACTCAACTGCAAGATCTTGTAAGAGCCCATGAGGTTGAAAGCCATGCCCGTCGAATGCTTTCAACATGGTAGGAGAACGATTCAATTCAGGGGAGCCAATGGCTCTCCAATAAGCGATGGACATGACAGAAGTGGAGGCTCCTTCATCCAAAAGGGTACAATGGAAAATCTTCCCAACAATGTTCGCAGAAACTTGGAATGTGAGCTAGTGTGAGAGCCTCAACTTAAAGTTGTCAAGTCGGAACATGATGGTGTTAGAGGAATCCGGGTCTACTGCACCAATGGCTGCAAGGAGAGTTTTGCGTTGATTGGGACAATTCTGCAAAACTTCTAGGGTAGACATGGCGCAAGGAGCTTGTGCCAAGTCTTCTATGATATTGTAATTCTGTGCCATTTGAGCATTAGGATTGAAAACAACTTTTCGAATCGTACTCTTGGGCGGTCGCAATATCGAGTTTAAGGAGGGCTTCTCAATGGTGAGAGAAGTCGAGGGTACAGTGACATCAGTTAAGGATTCAAAATCTTTTTCAACATTACTTCCAGTGGATTCCTTCAAAGGGACCGGTTCATAAGATTGCGAGTGAGTAGTCAAATTGATCGCCTCGTTATGCAACATGAGAACATGTGCGGTATTGGATGGTTCCCCTTGGGTTGGGGGGGTTTGAGCAATCATCTGCTGGTTTTGAGTAGGAAATAGATCGTTGAGGATTGTGGGAGTCGGTTTACCCCTAAAAAAATTTTGCACTTCGTCTCTATGGGGACACTCTTTGGAGAAATGGTCATCTCCACACAGTAAACAAGGATACTTCAGTTTCCTTTTCTGCTTGGTATCATTAGGAGTGCTCTTCGGTTCCTACTGGGAAGAAGAATTTTGGGGTTTCCCCTTGTTCTTCTTCTTGCCATTAAACTTCTGAGATGAAGCTGATTGAACAGAATTCACCTCTTCAGTTACAGCAGGAGTGGTGGATTTGGTGGTGTTGTGGCCAGCTGGAGCCGAGTTGGATGATCCAACAGTGCTATCAGCAGGCTGGGTGTTAAGGGAACCAATGATTCCATCAGTTTGGAGTCCCTTATGTGGTTTCGTGGGGTCATTAACATCACGGGGTGCGTCAGGTAGAATATTGAACAGAGTGCCAGATTGAGTGTATACTAGGTCTAGCGGATGGGCACTCGCGATGGCTTGTTCTTCGGTGACAGCACCTCTCATGGCAACATCTTTTGCTATGGTGGGAATGAGCAATTTTGTAAACCAGTCTGCTAGGAGCTTATATGGAATTGGAGCTTTAATGAGACATCATCTCCTTCGCCACTCATGGATATGATCTGAAATGTGAGTGGCGGTATTCTGACGGAGCGAGGTTAAAAGCTCAGTACCAGTCTCATACCGTATAGGAAGCTAGAAGTGCGTCAAAAATTTCATAGCAAGAGAGCCGAAATCAGGAAAAGAGTGGGATGGAAACTCAATGTACCACTTAGCATCCGAACCGGTGAGAGTCCTTTGAAACAATCTAAGATGAATTGAATTATCCATTAAGGAATTAGATGAACACCATAAGTGGTATGTCATCACATGGTTTTTAGGGTCTTCACCCGGCTTGCCGTCAAACTTGGGGATATCAGACGGAAGTTTCACCGGAATCAGTGGCCAGTTAGGTCCGTGGTAAATAGGATCGTTGGTTAAACGAGAGAGGTCAGGCAGGTCCAAAGTAGCCAGAAAGGGCATCTGTGGATTAGGCTGTGCATATTGATAATACGGATAAGGCGTGTAAGGACTAAATTGGCCGTAAGGTGTACCAGGATGAAACCGACCATAGGGGGGTGTGTTTCCCGGACCATAAGGAGGTCCACCACCATAAGGTGGTCCATTCCAATAAGGCAGGGGTCCACCTCCACCACCGAGAGGGGGTGGAGGTCCGCTGCCACCACCAGGAGGAGGTGGGGGTCCATAATCGTAATAAGGTGTCCCACCACTGCCTCCACCTGGAGGAGGTGGTGGACCGCTTCCACTACCAAAAGGATGGGGGCCCCCACTGCCTCCACTGCCGGAAGGATGGGGGTCTCCACTGCCACTGCCACCACCATAGTAATGAGGTCCCACATCGTCTCTGCCTGGAGGGGGTGGTGGACCACCTCCGCCACCCGAAGGGAAATTTCCTCCTCCACCATGATAGGGTGGTCCCCCACCGCCTCTGCCGGGAGGGGGTGGTGGACCATTCCCACCACCACCAGAGGGATGAGGGATGTTGTAGGTAAAATGAGGTGGTCCTCCACCAATGTTAGGTGGGGGCCCACCGCCTCTAGCAGGAGGTGGGGGAGGGCCAATCGGGGGTGGTGGTACTTGAGGGATGATCGGTTGGGTTCCGTGTTGCAATGCAGGTTGTTGCCCCCATAGAGTGTATGGATTCCTGGGATAAGGTACCCCATATGGCACATTTCCGGGATTAGGTTGGCCCGGCACAGGGTTAACAGAACCTGGATACGCTTGACTCCATGAGGGTTGAGTTACATTTGACGACCCTCCAACATGAGATAATCCCGTGGTGGACGGTCTAACGGGTTGGGACAGTCCAACGGAAGGCCCGTTGGGGTTTTTGCCACCTATGTTCTGGTTAGGAAACGGGGGTTGCCCCCCAGCCACAATAGGTTGACCACTATTCAAAGGTTGAACCAACGTAGGTTGTTGACTAGCTACCGTGGTAATAACATTGCCAATAAGATAATCCATGGGAATGGAATACCCTCCCCTCGAATTCTGAGGTGGGGGAGGAACTGGTAAAGTAACCGTGGTAGTGACAGGTTTGTGGGACTGTTGTCCTTCCACTGGTTGGTTTGCTTGAGGTGCAGGGATGAACTCTTGCGAGGGTTGACCAGTCTCATTAGTGGTCACGTGATGGGGTGGTTCAGGTGATCCAAAAGATATCGGACAAACTGGGATGTTTCCATTGTCAAATCTTATTTGGAAATGGCGATTATGGAACTCTTTAGAGTGTTGTTCGAGACTTTGTCTTCAAAGCTCATCACCTTTGACATGTAAATGTTTCAAACGTTCATGAATGGGGCCGAAGATCTCAGCAGGTTCAGGCCTATAGTAAGGCCTAGAGAACTCTGGAGTAGTCCAGTTAGGTGGGGATGAGATGGCAAAATGAGCCACTGGGTGGTCTGTAGAAGATGTCCAATAAGCTGCTAAAGGACCAACAGCTGCTGTAGGGTCACCCTGGGGTCGGTTTATCCATTCCAATGATCCAGGTTCTCCCATGATGATGGTAGGAAGATCTTGTGAAGTGGGGGTGTGTGTTTCTTCATCCTGCGGGGGATGAGAGGCAGGTGAATTTGGTGGAAACAAAAGTCCGCCAATATTCAAAGTGGGGTTCTCCACTTCAGTAACTACGACCATGTTACATTGATCCATTCTTATCCTCAAAATAATCTCCGGATTAAGGGGATATTCGGGTGATAAGTTCAAGATCCTACGGGACCTTCTCCAGGGAAAATCCGCCAAAGTATTAGGAAAATCAACCAGAAAGGCCAAAATAACGTTTCTCCTAAGGGTATGCTAAAAGAAAAGCAGTCCAGAAAAAACCTACTCAAACTAAGGCAACAAGCAAACTTATGTGACTAAGTGGATTCAAAATTCTAGAACCTCACGGAATTATCAAGGCATCGCAAACCGCAATATACTGCAGGGTCCAACAATATGATGTGACAAGGAGGATTGGGATCGTACCCTTTCCTGCATACCCAATTACCTGGACAGTACGTGCGTGCTAATCTCCTCGAGTGATATTCTCGGTGTATTGCTTTTCCAAGACGTCCAAATGGTTAACTCGGTTGGTTTCAGGAATCCTAATGGTGTCTCCCGATATACGCAAGGTACGTGGGAGCTCAAGTCCGTAGTGGTGCTGTCTAATGCACAGCCATTGGCACGAGACCTTCCGATATACGTGTCGAGTACATGATACACCCTTCGATATACGCCAAGTACAGATTATGGTACTTGGTGGGTACGTGAAGGAGCTCGATATACTGATGTACGTGGACGACTACAATACCCCCAGACTACAGTGCTGGAAAATAATGACAGCTGCCACGCTTAACGATGTCGGAACACGTCTCTAACTTACACACAGGTTGCTAAAAAATTTACCTAGTTCTACTGTGAATTTTATCTTGGACGGTTACGTGAATGCATGAGGTGAGTACATAATCGGAAGCATAATGCAAGCCCTGACTACATGCACGAAATGTTCTTTTCTTTCGATGAATTCTAGCTATGGAAAGGAGAAAGATTTTTTTCCAATGGTATTGCCAAAACAAACTCAATGCAACAGAATTCCCAATGCGAACAAATTTGCCAATGAAAGTATTCTTTTCCTTTTCAACGAAACACGAAAGTACACAACACTACTAAACCAAATCAAAACAACTTTTTTCTTTTCTTCTTCTTTTCAAAGTAAAATGACACTAAATGATGAAAAGAGAGGATTATGAAATGAGAAATGCAAGCTTTTCAATTTCAATGATCTAAGAGCAACAAGAATTAAAAACGCATCTATCTTTCCTTATCATGGAACTAGTTTTGCAAAAAATCGAAGCGTGCTTTGAGCCTTTCAAGAAGATGAGTGATTCATAATTCAAGAAAAACACAATAGATCATACATTCATTCAATTTTTCCAAAACATAAACAAGAATTCTCCAATGCACAACAATCTTTCTTCAATAATTTTTTGAGAAACAATGGGAAACAAGCATTTTTAATCTTTTCGATGGACAGATCAAAGAATAAAATTGATAACAACTTTGTTCTCATATCTAAATGACTGAAAAGAAAACACTACTTGCAGCACTCACACATTCAGAAAGCTCAAGAAAAGACAAGCACTCAACCAAGCTGAAAACACACTTAACTCAAAATCAAGTAGCAGCAAGCAAACTAAGCAAGCAAAGCTCAAAACAAATGTAAATGAGGTCTGGAGGTTGATCCAATCCAATGATCAGATCAGGGATGGAAAGAATGGAATGCAAGAGTGAACGGATGAAGGTGGAGGAGACTAGAGTATCCACCACTACCTATCTCAAACTTGTCCAAGATGGAACCCAAAGTCAATCCAAATGAGACCAAACTCTCAACACACAAATCATAAATGGGGTCTCTGGCTGGATCTTGCAGCACAGAGGGAGTTCATACATCAGACCAAGGTTCAAACTATCAGATGAGGGAAGGGATGCCAGTATGCAAACTTTTGACAGATCGACGCACTCTGTCTTTACACATGGTGTGACGTCGCAGTTTACCTTCACGGGATGTGCGACGATGTCGCAGTATACCAATGCAAAGGATGTGATGGGTGACTAACAGGTGAAGAACATAAGCTTAGAATGACACAGTGTCACTCTGTTTCCACTACCCAGGTGTGACAGGCGAGGTCTAGATTCAAAAATGAACCAGATCTCTCAACAATGAACCAAAAATAGGCTTGAAAATGAGTTGTATAAACTCAGAAGAAGCAAATCAGAGTCTTCAACGTGAAGATCTAATAGTGAAATCAATCCTAAGAAGTAAATGGAAAAAAATGATAAAAGAAGCTTGTGTCAAGTAATCAACTTAAAATGACTCTCAGATTAATGACCACTAAACAAGACAAACACTACTCCTCAGTATGGTTGCCAGATTTGTTACCGAAAAATCCACTCGAGTGGACGCGAGCAGGATCTCGCTAGCTCAATGTGAGTCTAGAACAAATAAAACAGACTACAAACACATTTCCTATATCTACTTAAGGACCAAGTACTAGATGTCTTACCTTTTTACCATGCAATCCTTTCTCCCGAATGTTGATCCACGTCCCACAGTCGTCAGATCCAAGCTGCAAGACCTGTCAAGACACAGAAACAAGAGAAACGAGTAAAGAGCATCTATACAATAAGCGATCTAAGTAAACAGTTAAGCAGGTAAACTATACAATATCATTGCACATAAGAACAATATTGGTGGAAAGCATTTGTATTACTGTAAATAGAGTACATGATAGATATATAGAACTACAACCAAATACTTAACGTAGTAGCCCTTCTCCAACCAAGCCAATTGCCATGTTCTTCCAAGGAAGTATGAGCTCTCCAATAGGTGAATGGAGATGTCTTAAGAGAGATTTCACCAGCATGTAGATACCATAGTCTTCCTCCCTTTGGGATGGGAGTGAGCCTCACTTAGATAGGACTAAGTGGATAGGGTATGGATAAGATAGGTTGAGAGATGGTAGGAGAGAGATAGGGGATCCTCCCAAAGAATTAGGGGTCGAGTACCAGCTCCCCTAGAGGTCAGGGATAAGCCCCTAAATAGGTAAGTTTCGAGAAGGATCTCGAATAGGATATTTTTTCCCATTAACAGACCTCATCGCACCCTTCAGTGGAGCAGAACGTCGCATGTTGCTAATGTGCAACCTGCGACGACCTCTCAAAATATTGCAGGATTGAGTGCAAATCCTCCCAAATGGAAGCACTTAGTCCAGGTGACTTTAGGGATGTATACACTAAATCTAATGATGGGTAGATTTTAGGTGTAACAGTATTCTATTATGGATTTGCATAGTTGTACGGGTGGATTTTGTCCATAATGAGGTAGACATATCGTGATCATGCATCATGGCTTTTGTTTCCTCACATATGGTTCTATTCTTTCTTTCAGAAACCCCATTTTGCTCAGGTTTGTGTGGTACTATTAACTGTCTACATATTCCAGCATCACTACATAGCTCATTAAATGCATGTGAAAGAAATTCACCTCCATTATCATACCTTAGTGCACATATGTGATTTTCTTTCTGATTTTCAACTCGTAGGGCTTTAAACTCTTTAAATTTGCTAAGAGTTTCACTTTTAGACTTTATGAATTAAATCCATGACTTCCTAGAAAATTCATCTATGAACAATACATAATATAAGGAGCCACTTAGGGAAAGGGATGGAATTGGACCACATACATTAGAATGTATTAAATCTAAAATCCCTTTAGATCTAGTAGAAATTTTAGAAAATATTTTCTTAACATTCTTCCCAAGTGCACAACCTCGACATACACTATCATGCTCAAAATCAAATATGGGGATACCTTTTACCATCTTTTGAAATCCTGGTAGCACTTTGTAGTGTTGGTGTCCAAGCCTTAGATTTCATAGATTGCATGGATTGATAGTGTGGTGAATAATAGCTTGAATTTACTTCTTGGGTACCTTGTAGAGTCCTCCATCTCAAACTCCAATCACAGCAGCAGATTCTAGGCTTTTTTTTCTTCAGCCATAAAAGTGCTTTGTTATCCATGAAGATAACTCAGAAGCCTTTGTCTTCAAGAAACTAAACTGAGAGAAGTTCCTTCTTCGATCCTAGAACATATAGAATGTACTCCATATGTAGAATATCACTGGTGCTCAATTGGAATGATGTAGATCCAACACCTTGGATCGAATAAGTTGAGTTGTCCCCCAACTCTACCATGCATGTGAATTATTCCTCTTTTATATTGGTGATGGTACTCTTGTAACCAGTCATATGTTTGGATGTACCACTATCAATCAACCATGTGTCTACATTTGTGATGATGGATCCCAAAAGGGATGAGACAATATAATACTCCATTCTTGTCTCCTTTTCTTTAGATGCATTCTTTTGAGTGATTTCATCTTTTATGGCGATAGAAGCATGAAACTTTCCTTTCCACTTTTCTCTACAATCTCTTGAGAAATGGACTTTCTTGTTGCAATTAAAGCATCTAGATAGACTTTGTTGAACTCCTTCTTCTTTGAATGACAGAACTTCTTTTGGAAGAAGGGTTTCTTTCCTTTTTTCATTCTTTCCACAAGGGAAATATTTTATTCTTTGATGCACACTCACTTGCACTGGATTCTCCCCTCCTCTTGGAGGAATTCATGCCACAACCTTTCGAAGTTAGGTTGTACCTCTTGGCCATTTACCGTAGCCACGAATGTCTCCCATGAGTATGGGAGACCATCAATAGCGGTTTTGAGAAGATCATCTTCATCCACCGCTACTCGAATACTAGCAAGCTCGTCTCTTACCTGAGATATATTGAAGAAGGAGGAGGCCATTGTCTCATCCGTATCCATATTCAAGTTTCGAAACTTATTCTTCAATGCCCTCTTTTGACTCTGGGCCTTATTCTCAACTAGATTAGTCAATATACCATAACATTCTTTCGTGGTCTTCAACGGTGTGATCATGGGCATCAAGTTATCTTTTACTAAATCATATATGATCTTTTTAGCCTTAGCTTGATTCTTCTTGAAGTTGATGTGCCTTGCATTAGATGTAGGCTCCTACACCACAGTGGATACATAGCCATCCAAGTCATGTTCCTCTAGGATGTTGAGAATCCTATCCTTCCAAGTGTTGAAGTTTGAGGTTCCCTCAAGATGGTATTCTAGTCAGATAGAGACTGATTCCATAGTAATCAAATATTGTGCTCAATTTCTCAAGATCTACGTATGCTCTAGATGGCATGCAAAACTGAGCTCCTTCACGCCCTAAGCTCTAATACCATGTTGAAATTTGGTTGAGATTTGATCTTTAAATCTTTTCGATGCAGATACTTGAAGCAATGAGACAATTCAATCCATGAAATTCAGAAAACCATAACACAATATATACCCTAGGGAAAATCATCAAAATTATGAGAACAAAAACCCCAACAATTCTTATCAGTATAATATAATGGATAGCAGAGAATGATTTATTTTTACAACATAGCATATTGCTTTCGAAAGATAAGAGATCACCAAACATCTTGGTGAATATACGAAAGATATAGAGAAGAGAGATCAATCGGATGTGTCCCCAACACAACAATAACAAGCACAAGCAATACCCTGCACAAACAGAAGCGCCTTTCCTTCAATGGAGAAGAGAATTCGATTCACACTGGATTCAACAGTCATGTATATCATATTTATACATTATTCTCTTCTATTTTTAACTTCTAACTTCAAGATAAAATTACCTTCAAATTGGATGTATTAATCTTGCATGGAGTGGTGCGCCCCACTTCTCATGCAGTGCTTAATCTCACTGAGCTATCATTTAGGATGAAATCACCTCTTAACTGAAATATTTCCCACTTAGTTAGGTGTCCAACTTAAGTGTTGACATGCAAGTGTCACAACTCACGTGTCATCTTTTAGTTTAACATAAGTATTGTCATGCAATAACACTTATTTAACTAGATCTTCTTTGTTGTCACTTAGTTATCTCTCTTTAACTGAAGTGTCATCTTTTAGTTTAATGAAAGTGAAAATACTTTAGTTAACTAGTCCCTTTTATTTAACACTTAGCTAACTGAAATCATGGTGATTGATTTACTTGAAGTGACCACTGTGAGTTCTTTAGTTAACTGAGACACATATTTAACGGATGATTTAACTGAACCATTGATACTTAACTAAAGCTTTAATAATTCGAGCTCTCTTTAATTAGCTGAAGTGTCTGCATGGGAAATTTTGAATTCTCTTAATCTCTTACTGCATGGTCAATATGTGCTAACTTTAATTATCCATCACATTACATTATACTAAGAAGAATTATCTGATGATGTGATCATATTATATTATTCCGGACCAAATGATCATATGCTAAAGTAATTCACTTTAGAGGTGATGAATCTCTAAAGGAGACTTAATATCAATCTAGAGATCATGGTTTATAATATATCACACAACATTAAATGCTTTTAACAAGTAAATCATGACCTTTATACGAAAGGTCCACCTCTATATGGGAGGTCCATCTCATGGATACCTTTATACAGAAGGTCGACATGATAATCATGACTTGATACACAAAAGTTTGGAGCCTTGTCCAACAAGACTTTACAACATCAATAATTTGATCAATTACCTCTATACATGAGGAATAACCTTTACATGAAAGGAAATCAAAGTGCTCACCTCTATACGGGAGGATCAATATTGACTACACAATATTGGTTTTGAGAATGTCTCTTGATGTTGTATATTTAACAAAATATATCCCATTTCCTTCCTTAACACACTCTTCAAGATGACTGCATCTTTTTGAAATAGTATTCAATGGCTGTTCTTTATAATTCTTTTGGTCACTCATAAAATCCAACTTCTCCTTGTTCTCATTAATGATAGGCTTTCTATTATGAAACATAACTGTCTCATTGTCACTAATAAGATATCGATCCCATTCTATTCCCATGTCTTGAAAATACATGCCCTCAACAACTTTCATTGTAGTGTTTTGTAACTACATTTATTCCTTTATAAAAAGAGTTTGTGAATGTCCTTCTTCAATATCTTGAAGAGACATTTCTTCACTTTCTTTTATCTCTAAGACAACATTGGATGACTGTCTATTTTCTTCAAAACCTGCATTCACACATAAGTCATCAGTTATAAAACCATAAGGATTCATGGCCTCGTTTGATGATCCAATCACTAAAATCTATTGCTGATTTTCAGTGTCGATACATCCTATGAGACTATCAACTTCATCATCATTTTATCCAATGAAAACTCCTTGTCTAGGTTCACAAATATGAATTCCTTCCATCATCAACCTTTGTCTAAGCTCAACTTCTATGAGCTCTTCATTCTTCAACCAAGAAATGACCTCTGTCTTTTCCTCTTCTGCAAAGCATACCATTGTACCACCTTCTTACCCAATGTCTATCCAGAACACCGATCTTCCTCACTATTTTGTAGTAGCTCCATCAACTTACTAAGTCCTTCTTTAATATTAGTAATCTCTTTGTCAAAATTCTCTTGATTCATCCTCCTCTTTATGCCAATGGATTTGGAATCCTCCTTCATTTCATAGTGAATTTCCTTTGAACCCTCTACATGACCATTATCAGTCATCTTCATTTCTATGAGTTTCCTCAAACTCATTGTGAGCTACACTCCTAGCCTCTGTGGTAGCAATTTTCTTTCACCTTGCCACAAACACCTCACCAAAATTTTATCTAAGTCTGGCCTTTCGGAATTACACTGGTTCCCTCTCAAAATCTCTTGAGCTTCATGGTTATTCCTAGGATTTCTCTTTCAGTCACCTCTTCTTTGAGAACCTTATTGTTCCCACTCCTTTCCAATCTGCAATTGGAATTACAACAACACCTTCTTTGTTGTGCGTTTTTTGTCACTACTCTACAATAGAGTATTTCTTACTCTCCCATGGAAAAACATTTAACCTACCTTCCTTCAGCTCTTACCTTCATCCAACATAAATATGCCTTTATCATATTTCAAAAATAAAAACCAACACACTTACCATTTCCTCAAGCATGTTCCAATGCCTTGTAGTTTTGGTCAAATGGCTCATGTATGCAATCCTCTTTTGCAACCTCTTCAAGCTCTTTGCTTTTCTATCTCCCTCATTTTCCAGAATCTAACAACCTAAACTTCACAAATATGCCTAACTGAATGTTGGAATTGCAACAATATGTCTGCAAACTATCTCTTTGCAAATCCTTCCTTATTCTCCTCCAAAGAACTTCACTACTCTAATACCACTTGATGTAGGGATCCTCAGATCCTTGCTTAAACTTCTTTCACAAACTTGATGGCACCATGCACATGCCTGGTACTGGTTACCCTTTTGACATGGACATCCAATATCGGTGTATTCACATTCAAAATTCAATTCATTCCAATATGATTCACCACACTTCATGAAAAAATAAAATTCATTATCATCATACTCACATACTAAGAACATAATAACATATAAGAGAACTCATTATCTCTCCCCATGATCTACTCATTTTCATTGAATAAAATAATAGAAACCTCACCACTCATTATCACACATTCAACTTACTATCTCTCCTATGTTCCTAAGTTCACATACTTATGGGTTCATATAAGGCGTCTCCATGCTATGTGCACAACCTACTCATTATCACACACTCAACTTACTATCTCTCCTATGTTCCTAAGTTCACATACTTATGGGTTCATATAAGGCGTCTCCATGCTATGTGCACAACCTAGGCATCACATATATAGTTAACTAGTAACCAAACTAAATCTCATGTCATTTTCCTTCAATAAAATATTAATGTTTTTCCAATTTCAAAAGAAGACCAAACTTATTCTCACTTAGACAAATGATGTCTCTTCCCTTTATAACAAATTCCCTCCACCCCAAATTTCTTACGGTGTATCACTCTGAAAGGTAAGTACGTTACCCATGAGTCAAAGAATTCAACCACCAATCGTTTAGAGTCAAACTGGTTCAAGAATCGTCCATCCTTTGGATCCAACGATTGATGTGAAATATGGAATAAGTTTAATGTTTGTTAATTCTGTCAATAGGAAAAACAAATCTCTCTACACACTTGGAAATCATCACTCATGATTCCAACAGGTTGTGATTTCTCTTTCAACGAACAAAGTCGACTTCTTCTATGCAGGAATTCATACTATTACACTCATTTCTGCGCACAATTGAACGGGAGATCAACACGTATTGTCTTGGATTATATGAGATAGTAATAAGATCGATTTCATCTGCTACATAGGTTTCAAAATATCACTTAATACTGAGACTTCACACCTAGAGAGAGACACAATCAAATTTATAGAATGAATTTGTTTCACACGGAAATCCTCCATCAATTCTCAACGAACTATTCTGTTGGATATAAGTTGCTCAAATATTGCTCGAGGAGGATACATGTAAACTCTTCACCTTTATTCCATGGAGGGTAACGTGGAATGGGTTTCTAAAAGAACAAGTTTTGGATAGGGTCGAACCCGCCCTCATTGGGATAGGCTCCACACAAAACTCAAAATAGTAAAAAGGGAATAAAACTCCAGATTCACCTTTTTACTGGGAAAACCCTCGATGGATATCGCGAGGAGAGTGAATGGTTGAGTAAACAAAAAATGTAGGGCTGTAGATCGAACATACTCTTGTTACATTTTTTACCCACTTCCTATAGTCAAGAATTTAATTCTGCCAAAACGAGAGGCCAAGTGTTATATCCCTCTGTTGAGGCTAGGAAAAAGTTTAAAAACCTTCAAGGATTATAGCATGGGTCAAGACGTATACCTTACCCTTGAGTACATAAAGATAGATCCTATTCAAAATATACAATTATAGATATAATTTCATGTCTACATAAATTTGATTGTAAAGTCAAGAAAACCAAAGTGATAAAGGGTAAGTTACTAGGCTATGGTTAATCACTAACACTCATGGGTTTATAGTTGTGGAAAGATATGAATTATTATGGGTTGGGATAAGCATGAATTTGAATCCTTATTTAATATCGTAATTTAATATCGTAATTGTTGAATGGAATTTTTTTTTAAAAATTTAGGGTGTTATTACATGTGGCATTAGAGACATTGGTTTCAACACTATGGCATCAGAGCCATTGGTTTCAACACTGGCCTATTTTGATCCTAATACACAGTTTTTATTTATTTATTATTTCAACTGTTTAAATCTAACAAAATTATTGTATTCATTTCTTCTTACACATAGGAAGAAAATATATATATCTTTGTGTTTCAGGTTACAATGGTGGAAGAGCCTCTGATTGAAGGACTGGATCCCAATAGGGAATAAATTCGTGAAGCACATATGTGGGTTGACTTAAATGAAAACAGAGGAGCCTAGTCTAAAATTCTGCATAATATAAGAACATTACATGGGGAATTTCAAAATTTTAAAAATGATAATGAACGTGTCATGTCCCCAATTTTCCAGTACCAAGGGCAACTAAGAATCCACCAAACCCCCATAGATCCTGGTGAAGACCAATGAATGAATTAATAAAAGGGTGGATAACATTAGCCTAGGCAATTATTAACTAGGAATAATTTATCCTATAGTTGTTTAATCAATTAATTTAGAAGCGATGCAATGATTGTTTTTATATTTAATTATTAATTATATGTTTTGATGAGTTGGATGATGATAAGGACCTCATGAGGGAGCATGGAGATATAGGGCTATCCTTATGAGTCATCACACCAAAGAAGAAAGTGGAGGAAAGTAGCACAAATCAAGGTGTCAAGAAAAAAGAAAGAAACTGACAAAAGCAGGACATAAAGTAGGCTGGTGAGGAAAGTAGAAACTTCCAGAAAGCAAAGGAAGGCACAGTTTCCTAAAAGGATAAAATCCATTCAGTATGAAAAGAAGGAAACCTCATGAAAAGCAGGGAGGGAACTGTTTCCAAAGAGGGATAAAAATCCAAGCAGTATGAAAAGTAGGAAACATTTGGAAAGGCTAGGAAGGCGTAGTTTCCAAAAAAGAGAAAGCAAGCAAGTTTGGAAAAGAAGGAAATTGCCTAATCAATCAAGAAAGGTGCATTAGATGAGGCCAAAGAAGTTGAATTTCTCAATAAATCACCCAGTATATAAAATGAGGAGGGCGCACCACATTCACATCTTTTGATAGTTTATTGTATGTATCTGAGAAAGCTCAACCTTCTCTAGGCTTTGGTGATGCACCCTCAACCACTTGTGGGAGATGTGCCCCATATTTCCTATTCCATTCTTCTGCACATGATCCAGTGCAGCCATTGATACTAATTTTCAGATCTTATCCATCCATTTCATGTGAATATCCATCCTTCAGCAGTTGATGCAAAGATCCATATGACTTCAGGTGGTTTTGTAGAGTTTCACTGAGAGAAAGTAATCAGTTCGAGAGCTTGCAAGAATATACAGAATCCCAATGCAACTCCAATGAGTATCCATCAGCTCAGAGTCATCCTACATATCTGATATAGTGACCACACCTTCTCTTCTTACTCCTTTATGTAATCTCCCTCTTCTATCATTGTAAAAATTCAAGCATAGTGACTATGTATGATGTCTAAGGCTATTTTATTTAATGATTAGCTTAATGAACCCAGTTATTATTTGATGATTCTGTAAGTTTCATATCAGAGCCAAATTAAATATTAGAAGAGGATTTAGAGATCCTCCTTTGGCATTTTGAACCCTATGTTGCAAGACTAGTTCAATTTACACTTTCAATTGACTAGTTTTTCAGGTTATGCATTATACAGAGCTCAGAGTAACTATTTCTCTTTCTTAAGGTTGATGTAGTTTTTTAAATTCATGTATAATCCATCCCAATCTAAAAATCATAGATTCGTGACCCTCTCTGGCTATTTTAGTCCATGATTATCAAGACTAGCTCATTGGACACCTGAATTTGACTAGTTTTACAGTTTGATCAATTAATGACTATCTGTATGCCCAATTTCAACTCTTTCAATTGTGAAGGGTCCTTGAGAAATTTATGAACTTCATCCCACCATCATATTTCAAATTCGTGATCATCTCAGTCTGTTTTGAAAATCCTGGAAACAAGCTAATGGATCAATCCTACTTAGCGTTCTTTCTCTCGTTGCCTCCAAACACTACCATATCTTACCAAATCATCAGTAACATTTTTACATCATCATATTATTGGGTTAATGACCTTTCATCCACCTCTGTTTGATGTCAAGTGTAAGTTGAAGAGTTTAGTAGGAATATGTTGGTGCGCCTAGGAAGCATTGGAGTAGACTTCATCCTAGTTGATGTTCGAAACATAAATGGAACCAGTACATTGTGCTTAGAAATCAGAAGATGGCCTTGATGCTTCTGTACTTTATGCTACAGAATCCCAAGTAACTTTTGCAGATCCAAAGTGTCCAATAGTCAAACTCTGGTTGGGTTAACCAATGATCAGTTCTAGTTCCTTCTTCACTAGTTTTTTAGAACTACTTACTGTTTGCAATTTTCTGATTTTTAAAGTTTGTATTTGAGATAATATCATATGATATCAGATCATTGATATTAAAATGGTATCAAAGCTCTTTCCTTGTCTCATCCCGTGGAAAGTAAATCTTAGTGGAAGATATCTCAGAATTGTTTTCAAGTTGCAATTGTGGAACTAGTGGCAAACATGGAAGATGAAGGATTTGAGTTGTATGAGGAAGAAGAGATGATTTACATTGATGGAGGATTACCAAGAGATGAGTATGGTTAAATTTGTGACCATATGTATAGATACCAATGGGATAAACCATCAATGGCCAAACCTAAGAAAGATTTGACAAAATTTATATTTGCAATTGAAAACTTGCCCCGCCACTACCAAGAGTATCTAGCCTTGGGGAAAGATATTGGTAAGGCCATTTCTTTCAGAGATTATTTTTACTATATATTTGGATTTGAACTCCAGATGGATATTTAGATTCAATAAATATCAGCAAACCATCCAGAGAGGAACCAAATTGTTCTTCCTCTTTGAGTAAAGAAGAAGGAAGAACAAACAAGCCAACTGCATCTACTAGCATTATGAGATTGTTTGGGTTTTCTTCAAGCTGATATATCAAAGTTTATAAGGATAAAGAAGCCAACCCCAATTATGCTAGGATAAACAAAATATTGATCATATATTAGCTACTAATGGGTTCCAAGAAGAGGCATCTACTAAGGTTTTCTCAAGTTCTGAAGAAACATCTACTGATGGATGCTATGAAGAGGTACCTACTAATGGGTGCCTAAGTTTTGAGGAGACATCTTCTGATGGATGTCCATATCTCTATGTTGGTGACATAGAGATAATAATTTATGAGTTTGATGCAATTACAAGTTACCATAAAACTGAAGAAGATGAAATCCTTGCAGTCGAGGAAGAAGTCATACCTGATCGATCTCACTATCACCAAGTGAGCTTTAAGAGGTTGATCCATTGGTAAGTGATGAGGAGGTCCATTCTCAACATTCTCCTTTTGAAAGGCCACTCAAGATGAATGAAATAAATATAAAGGAGGCCTTACACATTCTCCATGACACACATGTTTCAGTTTCACAGTCTTGTTGGAGAGTTGCTTCATTGGAAGATTCATATTTCCTTGATGCCATGGAGAAGATTCAAAGAGCAATGTCTACAATCCAAGGTAAATTTTTAGATATGCTTTCTGACAGAAATTACTTACATGAGCTTGTGCATATGTTGCATGGAGCATCCTTGAAGGATGATGAAGAGATATTTAAGCTCAATGATGAACTGATGGCCACCCAAGATTTTTTGAGAAGCACTCAAAGTGCCCTCTTCGAATCCAATATCCATATAGAGCATTTTCATCAAAAGTTGCAAAGATCACTCATACTAGTCATCCAACCTCTTATGGTTGTTTGTATTCGGAGTTATATGGAGGAACCTCATGAGCTGGAGGTTCATGAGGTTCATGATGAAATACATGTGCTTGAGGAAATTTTAGATGCAGATGAAGAGTTACAAACACATACAATTTCCCAGAATGAAACTGAGGTTCTTCCTGGAGTGAGATATTCTTCCATTGAGGAATCATAAGATCTCACGCTTGGTGGACTAGACTTTGATAGAGTTGATGCATCCATTATATTGGTGGATGAGGTTTGAAAAGAGGATATTTTGGTCCATGATCCCACATCAGACCCTTCTACTTCTTCCATGACATTTGAGGACGAATTTTGGGTCAATAATTTCTTTTTGATGGTGCTTGAAGAGGAGCAGAAGGCTCCCATATTCACTTCAGCTGATTTAATTGCAGCACCATTCCCTACCCATAAGTTGCAGAGGCATCTCATGCATATATTTGATTCCACATCACATAAATATGCATATGGTTCCCATTTGAATTCATTAAGTGGGACACAAGATGGTTGTAGGCATCCTTTGACCAGTGGTAGAGAGTTGAGCCATTGGGAATATTCACATGGGGAAGCATCTTGCTTTCCATTTGGACCATTGGGTTGGAGCGTCTCTTCCTTTCCCATTTGGAGAAAGGACACATGAGTAATATTCATGCTTGCATAAATGGAGAGTTATTTGATACATTTTACACCTTCTCTGAGAAGCATGGGAATCCATGGATTGTTGATGATGCCTATGTTGATGTATATGTAACTTCAAAATGTATTTCATATATGTATGTTGTATGTACTCCTATAGAGATGGTATTATTCCTCTATACGGAAGTGTCGTCATTTATATTGTAAATGTCGTAACTTATACTTGATGGGTTATTAGACCACCTTGTTGGGGTCACCCCTGTATAAGTCAAGTGGGTCGAAGAGTTATTAGACCACCCTATTGGGGGTCGGCCATGTGGGTCGAAGGGTTATTAAACCACCCTATTGGGGGTCGGCCCAGTCAGCATTATGTTATGTGGTTAAGTTCGAGCCTACATGATTTATGTAAAAGGCAAGTCAAGTCAAGTATAAATAGAGTGCGGGAGGCACTCTATTTGATCACTCACTTCTCACTCATGCACTCAAGGAGGAGTGGCGCACTTATGGAGGAGGAGGATCTACTGCTAGGATATGTCTATCTCTTATGTTTGGGTTGTATCATTGCTTTATCTATCTCTGAGCAAGTTATTGGGGTTTTTCACCTTTATGTTAGGAACCTATGTAAACCCTTCTCTTCACTATGTTAGTATATTGTTATTGGACGCATATGCTTTGTAAGTCATCCCGTAGTATTTGTTGATCCGTAGTTTATATTAGCCCATAGTATTGACCCATAGTATTGTACGCATATGCTTTGTAAGTCGTTCCGTAGTATTATATGTCCCATGGTTTTGACTCATGGTATTGGGCATAGACTTAGTATATAAGTGTGTGTTGAGGTCATTGAAGGCACCATGAAGTTAATTGTATTGAGCTTGCTCAAAGGAGGTTGCCCCCTCGAAGTGGCCCGTGATCAATATAAAAGTGATTCTGTTCTATTATTTCTGCTATTTCGCATATTCTTAGTAATTAATTGTTGCAGGTGCATCACATCTGGTATCAGAGCACTTTCCTTGGCACAAGTGGGAAATTTTTTTTCTTTTTTTGGGCGGTGACTTTCATATCAGTATCTGAAACTTTCTGCATAAAATTAGAAGAAACCGATTGCATATCTTAATTCCTCTTTAAAAGATACACATTTTCAAAAAAAAAACCATCTCATTTGGAGTTTTAAAAGTGGAGATATCGCGGATTTAAAATCAGCAATTTTTCAGAATTTCGGTGACGGCCGCGGAAATTGCGGTGAGAAAATCTTTTGACCGAGTGCCCAGATTTCTATTCGGCTTTCATGAGTAGAAGTAGAGTGGTTGTTCCAGTTCCGGAAACATGCTATAATAGCGATTCTGAGCAATATAGATCTGGTTTTTGAACATTGGGTGGAATTTCTGCCCAAATTTTTTCTGTTGCAGGTTCGGATTTGGCAATCATCCCTATCCGCTTAACTGTGGGAAGTGCTTGGGCATAAGACCTAAAACTCATTGTGAGGAGTACCACAGAAACCCCGAAGTAGCTGTCCCATTAAGAGGACCTGCCAGCGAAAAGGGCAACGACCCCTACCTGATTGACTAGTTCCCACCCATGAGGTAAACCAAGAGCTGTTGTTTGTGGCAAAGCGGTTATCAGTTTTACTTGAGGCGTGGAGTGAGGGGTACTGCCCCAATACGCAAGCCGTCAGATAGCATTGGTGGCCGAGTGAAACCCCTGAACTGTTAGGAAGCCGCACATACCTGGGGTCCATATCTACTTTCAGCTGAACTATTGTTGATCACTGCTGCGCCGTTTCAGATCCATTTGCAAGCCGTTCCAGATTCAGCCATTTTCAATCCATTCGGCGTTGTTCCAGATCCCTTTCGAGCCGTAGCCGCTCCAGTCTGGGATAAAAAATAAAAAAAAAGTATAAAATTCAGTTTTTTCTCCATATCTCCCTTATTTTTACTCTGTTTCCCTTGAAATTTTTGGGGAACCCCTGTCATCCCATTCTGCATATTTCATTCCTGAGGACCCTATCCCCAATTCCCCTTCCCAAAGCTCGAAAGCCCACATTTGTCTATTTTTAGGGTTTGCCATAACTTCCTCAGATTTCACCCAATCGCCTTCAAATTTTACCATAGAGTTCCTTTCTGAACTCTGCTTCTTTGTCCCTCTCAGCCAAATTTTCTCATTCTATCACCCCGCTTCTGAAATCCCCCTTTTTGCTTTCTTGTCCTTTCGACATTGTCCAAAATCAAGTCAAACCCCAATTACCCATCAGATTGTTTCCCCAATCCAAATTTCCCTTTACTAAATCAGCTTCTGTTTGTGTTTTTCTACCTATTCCACAAAAATAAAAATAAAAAACCTGGTTATGGTTGTCACCCGTGCAGGAGCCAACACCATGGAGGAAGCACTTGCATCCATCCAAACCAAACTCCAAGATCTGGATGAAAAATTTCTCAGCCTCCATCTTCAGCATTCAGCCATGAACAATAACCGACAGCCATAATCTTTTGCAGCCACCGGGTTCTCTTCTTCCAACAATTTTCGTAGGCCGAAGCTTGATTTTCCTCGCTTCAATGGTACTGATCCGACAGGATGGATATACCGAGCAGAAAAATATTTCAGTTTGCATAATACTTTTGATGTCCAGAAAGTTCCACTTGCATCCTTTCATTTGGAACAGGAAGCCCTTCAATGGTACCGTTGGCACATCAAAGCTCATCCCGAGCCAAACTAGACAGATTTTTGCCAACTCATTTTGCCATGATTTGGCCCTAGTGCTTTTGATGATTTCACAAGAGCACTCACTAAACTTCACCAAATTGGCACAGTGAGAGAGTATCAGACAGAATTTGAGAAATTGGCCAATCACACAGAAGGATTGTCTGATGAATTCTACAAGAGTTGTTTTATAAGTGGTCTCAAGGATGAAATTCGCTCAGACGTCAAAATGTTTTGTCCCAACACAATGATGGAATTCCTAGGGTTGGCTAAGCTGGTTGAGGACAAGATTGCAGCTCAACAACACTCCAAACCCACCCTTGTTCCCTTCAGAAATATGGGTTCCCAACGACCTCTCATCACGCCTTCTCCTCAACCAACTCCTATCAAGCATTTGTCTGAAATAGAAATGCAGACACGCCGAGAAAAAGGGCTTTGCTATAATTGTGATGAGAAATTCACTCGGGGACATAGATGTGTTCAACAAAAGCTCTATCTCTTGGATGTGGATTCTCCGCCTACCTTAGAACTTGGTGAAGTAGCTACAGATACAGTGGATGATCAGATCGACATTCAACACCCGCCTGTTGACACCCCATTTCAGGACGACCCACCTGAGATCTCTCTCCATGCTGTAACCGGCGTCACCACCCCACAAACAATGCGGGTCAGGGGATACTTCAAGAAGCTCCCTCTTACCATACTCATTGATTTTGGTAGCACTCATAACTTCATTGACCCTCGGATTGCCAAACAGGCTGATTGTTTTTTCCATCCTTGCTCCAGCTTTGAAGTCATGGTTGCCAATGGGGGCACCTTACCTTGCAAGGGGAAGTGTCACAATGTGCGTATCTCTATGGAAGATTATAACCTACGGTCTGACATGTTTGCCTTGCCCTTAGGCGGATGCGATGTGGTTTTGGGCGTTCAATGGTTACGCACACTTGGCCCCATCTTATGGGATTTTGCTGAACTTTGGATGCAGTTTAAAGTCAATGGGGCACAACACAAATTTATGGGCTTACAACCAGGGTCTCTCTGCATCATCAGTTCACATCGCCTGGAAAAACTCCTTAAGAAGAATTCACATGGTGTCATCGCTCAGCTTAATTCCATTCAGATGCACCCATCAACAGTCTCCTCTACTTCCTTGGATAGATATGCAGGTATCTTTGCTGAACCAATGCGCTTGCTACCTTCACGAGACCTTTCTGGTAAGAATTTAGCCACATCTACCTCTCAGCAGGAAATGATGGCTATTTTGCATGCAATACAGAAGTGGCAGACATACCTATTAGGGAATTATTTATGCATCAAGACTGATCTCCCGAGTCTAGAAATTTTTTTGGAACAATGGGTCTCCTCCCCAACACACCTGAAATGGGTTATCCCTATGTGATCACTTACAAGAAGGGTAAAGACAATATGGTGGAAGATGCTCCTTCTTGCACAATTGATGACCTAGTTTCTCTTACAACTCTTTCTCTGCTTGTTCCAAATTGGGTGCAATATGTTCCACAGGGCTCTCTCTTCTATGAACTCCATGCTTCTTCATCAACAGGGCACTCTGGGTTTTGCAACAGGTATGACCAAGAACAATGTAACTTCTTTTGGCAATGACTAAAAATGACAATTCAACAGATGGTGGCTGACGATAATACTTTCCAAGTCAACAAGGGTGAAACGACACTCCTTTCGGGATTGCTCAAACCCTTGCCCATCCCTAAACAACTTTGGCCAACTATTTCTATGGATTTCCTAGCAGCGCTCTAGTGGTACAATACCACATCTCACAGAACACCATATTAAGCGGTCTATGTACAAACAACACCAGTTCTTCTTCCATACACCCTTAGCAGCTCCCCAGTTCAGGCAATTGACTCGGTTCTTCGAAACCGCAATCAGATTCTTCTCATTCTGCAGGACAATCTTCACATGGCCAGAATTCGCCTGAATCAACAAGCCGATCAGCACCATTCTGAGCGCATTTTCCACGCAGCTGACAGGGTTCTTCTTCATCTACAGCCTTCCAAGCAATCCTCCTTGACACTCCAAAGGCGTTAGTGGCCTGAAATGCAACCCGAGGATGCTACCGGGGAACCACTCCTTCAACTTCTGCAGCAATTTCTCCAACCAAAGCTTTGAGGACAAAGCTTTTTCTAAGGGAGAGGGGATGCTAGGAACCTATGTAAACCCTTCTCTTTACTATGTTAGTATATTGTTATTGGACGCATATGCTTTGTAAGTCATCCCGTAGTATTTGTTGATCCGTAGTTTATATTAGCCCATAGTATTGACCCATAGTATTGGACGCATATGCTTTGTAAGTCGTCCCGTAGTATTATATGTCCCATGGTTTTGACTCATGGTATTGGGCATAGACTTAGTATATAAGTGTGTGTTGAGGTCATTAAAGGCACCATGAAGTTAATTGTATTGAGCTTGCTCAAAGGAGGTTGCCCCCTCGAAGTGGCCCGTGATCAATATAAAAGTGATTCTGTTCTATTATTTCTTCTATTTCGCATATTCGTAGTAATTAATTGTTGCAGGTGCATCACATCTGGTATCAGAGCACTTTCCTTGGCACAAGTGGGAAATGTTTTTTCTTTTCTTGGGCGGCGACTTTCAGATCAGTATTTGAAACTTTCTGCACAAAATCAGAAGAAACCGATTGCATATCTGAATTCCTCTTTCAAAAATACACAGTTTCAAAAAAAAATCATCTCATTTGGAGTTCTAAAAATGGAGATATCGCGGATTTAAAATCAGCAATTTTTCAGAATTTCGGTGACGGCCGCGGAAATTGCGGTGAGAAAATATTTTGACCGAGTGCCCAGATTTATATTCGGCTTTCATGGGTAGAAGCAGAGTGGTTGTTCCAGTTCCGGAAACATGCTATAATAGCGATTCTGAGAAATATAGATCCGGTTTTTGAACATTGGGTGGAATTTCTGCCCAAATTTTTTCTGTTGCAGGTTCAGATTTGGGAATCATCCCTATCCGCTTAACTGTGGGAAGTGCTTGGGCATAAGACCTAAAACCCATTGTGAGGAGTACCATAGGAACCCCGAAGTAGCTGGCCCATTAAGAGGACCTGCCAGCGAAAAGGGCAAAGACCCCTACCTGATTGACTAGTTCCCACCCGTGAGGTAAACCAAGAGCTGTTGTTTGTGGCAAAGCGGTTATTAGTTTTACTTGAGGCGTGGAGTGAGGGGTACTGCCCCAATACGCAAGCCGTCAGATAGCATTGGTGGCCGAGTGAAACCCCTGAACTGTTAGGAAGCCACACATACCTAGGGTCCATATCTACTTTCAGCTGAACTATTGTTGATCACTGCTGCGCCGTTTCAGATCCATTTGCAAGCCGTTCCAGATTCAGCCATTTTCAATCCATTTGGTGTTGTTCCAGATCCCTTTCGAGCCGTAGCTGCTCCAGTCTGGGATTAAAAAGAAAAAGAGTATAAAATTCAGTTTTTTCTCCATATCTCCCTTATTTTTACTCTGTTTCCCTTGAAATTTTTGGGGAACCCCTGTCATCCCATTCTGCATATTTCATTCCTGAGGACCCTATCCCCAATTCCCCTTCCCAAAGCCCGAAAGCCCACATTTGTCTATTTTTAGGGTTTGCCATAACTTCCTCAGATTTCACCCAATCGCCTTCAAATTTTACCACAGAGTTCCTTTCTGAACTCTGCTTCTTTGTCCCTCTCAGCCAAATTTTCTCATTCTATCACCCCGCTTCTGAAATCCCCCTTTTTGCTTTCTTGTCCTTTCGACATTGTCCAAAATCAAGTCAAACCCCAATTACCCATCAGATTGTTTCCCCAATCCAAATTTCCCTTTACTAAATCAGCTTCTGTTTGTGTTTTTCTACCTATTCCACAAAAAAAAAAAAAAAAAACTGGTTATGGTTGTCACCCGTGCAGGAGCCAACACCATGGAGGAAGCACTTGCAGCCATCCAAACCAAACTCCAAGATCTGGATGAAAAATTTCTCAGCCTCCATCTTCAGCATTCAGCCATGAACAATAACCGACAGCCATAATCTTTTGCAGCCACCGGGTTCTCTTCTTCCAACAATTTTCGTGGGCCGAAGCTTGATTTTCCTCGCTTCAATGGTACTGATCCGACAGGATGGATATACTGAGCAGAACAATATTTCAGTCTGCATAATACTTTTGATGTCCAGAAAGTTCCACTTGCATCCTTTCATTTGGAACAGGAAGCCCTTCAATGGTACCGTTGGTACATCAAAGCTCATCCCGAGCCAAACTGGACAGATTTTTGCCAACTCATTTTGCCACGATTTGGCCCTAGTGATTTTGATGATTTCATAGGAGCACTCACTAAACTTCACCAAATTGGCACAGTGAGAGAGTATCAGACAGAATTTGAGAAATTGGCCAATCACACAGAAGGATTGCCTGATGAATTCTACAGGAGTTGTTTTATAAGTGGTCTCAAGGATGAAATTCGCTCAGAGGTCAAAATGTTTTGTCCCAACACAATAATGGAATTCCTAGGGTTGGCTAAGCTGGTTGAGGACAAGATTGCAGCTCAACAACACTCCAAACCCACCCTTGTTCCCTTCAGAAATATGGGTTCCCAACGACCTCCCATCACGCCTTCTCCTCAACCAACTCCTATCAAGCATTTGTCTGAAATAGAAATGCAGACACGCCGAGAAAAAGGGCTTTGCTATAATTGTGATGAGAAATTCACTCGGGGACATAGATGTGTTCAACAAAAGCTCTATCTCTTGGATGTGGATTCTCCGCCTACCTTAGAACTTGGTGAAGCAGCTACAGATACAGTGGATGATCAGATCGACATTCAACACCCGCCTGTTGACACCCCATTTCAGGACGACCCACCTGAGATCTCTCTCCATGCTGTAACCGGCGTCACCACCCCACAAACAATGCGGGTCAGGGGATACTTCAAGAAGCTCCCTCTTACCATACTCATTGATTATGGTAGCACTCATAACTTCATTGACCCTCAGATTGCCAAACAGGCTGATTGTTTTGTCCATCCTTGCTCCAGCTTTGAAGTCATGGTTGCCAATGGGGGCACCTTACCTTGCAAGGGGAAGTGTCACAATGTGCGTATCTCTATGGAAGATTATAACCTACACTCTGACATGTTTGCCTTGCCCTTAGGCGGATGCAATGTGGTTTTGGGTGTTCAATGGTTACGCACACTTGGCCCCATGTTATGGGATTTTGCTGAACTTTGGATGCAGTTTAAAGTCAATGGGGCATAACACAAATTTATGGGCTTACAACCAGGGTCTCTTTGCATCATCAGTTCACATCGCCTGGAAAAACTCCTTAAGAAAAATTCACATGGTGTCATCGCTCAGCTCAATTCCATTCAGATGCACCCATCAACAGTCTCCACTACTTCCTTGGATAGATATGCAGGTATCTTTGCTGAACCAATGCGCTTGATACCTTCACGAGACCTTTCTGGTAAGAATTTAGCCACATCTACCTCTCTGCAGGAAATGATGTCTATTTTGCATGCAATACAGAAGTGGCAGCCATACCTATTAGGGAATTATTTATGCATCAAGACTGATCTCCCGAGTCTAGAAATTTTTTTGGAACAATGGGTCTCCTCCCCAACACACCTGAAATGGGTTATCCACCTCATGGGTTATCCCTATGTGATCACTTACAAGAAGGGTAAAGACAATATGGTGGAAGATGCTCCATCTTGCACAATTGATGACCTAGTTTCTCTTACAACTCTTTCTCTGCTTGTTCCAAATTGGGTGCAATATGTTCCACAGGGCTCTCTCTTCTATGAACTCCATGCTTCTTCATCAACAGGGCACTCTGGGTTCTGCAACAGGTATGACCAAGAACAATGTAACTTCTTTTGGCAAGGACTAAAAATGACAATTCAACAGATGGTGGCTGACGATGATACTTTCCAAGTCAACAAGGGTGAAACGACACTCCTTTCGGGATTGCTCAAACCCTTGCCCATCCCTAAACAACTTTGGCCAACTATTTCTATGGATTTCCTAGCAGCGCTCTGGTGGTACAATACCACATCTCACAGAATACCATATGAAGCGGTCTATGGACAAACACCACCAGTTCTTCTCCCATACACCCTTAGCAGCTCCCCAGTTCAGGCAATTGACTCGGTTCTTCGAAACCGCAATCAGATTCTTCTCATTCTGCAGGACAATCTTCACATGGCCAGAATTCGCCTGAATCAACAAGCCGATCAGCACCATTCTGAGCGCATTTTCCACGCAGCTGACAGGGTTCTTCTTCATCTACAACCTTCCAAGCAATCCTCCTTGACACTCCAAAGGCGTTAGTGTCCTGAAATGCAACCCGAGGATGCTACCGGGGAACCACTCCTTCAACTTCTGCAGCAATTTCTCCAACCAAAGCTTTGAGGACAAAGCTTTTTCTAAGGGAGAGGGGATGTTAGGAACCTATGTAAACCCTTCTCTTTACTATGTTAGTATATTGTTATTGGATGCATATACTTTGTAAGTCATCCCGTAGTATTTGTTGATCCGTAGTTTATATTAGCCCATAGTATTGACCCATAGTATTGGACGCATATGCTTTGTAAGTCGTCCCGTAGTATTATATGTCCCATGGTTTTGACTCATGGTATTGGGCATAGACTTAGTATATAAGTGTGTGTTGAGGTCATTGAAGGCACCGTGAAGTTAATTGTATTGAGCTTGCTCAAAGGAGGTTGCCCCCTCGAAGTGGCCCGTGATCAATATAAAAGTGATTATGTTCTATTATTTCTGCTATTTCGCATATTCTTAGTAATTAATTGTTGCAGGTGCATCACACTTTATGGTTTTCCCCAAGTAAATCTTTGTGCCCTTGTGTGCTTGCATTGTTGTCTCCATGATTGATATGCTGTAGATATGCTATACATGTTTTTCTCTCAATTATGATCCTAGATCAGATTGAAGTAAATTCTGAAAATTTAACATAGTATCAGGTTAGCCTGAAAGAAGGCATGATATGGCATGTATGACACTTGTTGCACTTACAATGCTAGGGATTGATATAGAAAAAACCAGTCATTGTAGAACTTTCGCTATAAATCCGTTTTGGAGAAGTTTTCAGATCTGAAACCTTTACAGGTCGAAGATTAAATCCCCATGTACCTTGTGTCCAAAGGACAACCTCTAATTCGTTGCACTTTGTGATTTATGATCTGTACAATATAGGGTTTCTGCCTCTTCCAGATCTGAATCAAAATCAGGTGACCTTGGGAAAAAGGTCATAACTTGGGTTAGGAAGTTCCAAATGCAATTTAGTAAAAATTTAAAGGTATTACACAGACTGCACTATCTCAGGAAACGTTTTCAGAGGCCGAAGAGTAACTAGTGACACGTGGCATGCCGTACAAGTTCCCTCTCCTGTATTATCCCATAAACAGGTCACGTTGCGACACTTAGCATAACTCTGTCTCAGAGATTCCAATTAAGGTCAGACATGTCGGGATGGAAAGATAATAGGTCAGGCTATCTCGGGAAAATTGTTCAGAGGCCGAAGTTGAAATAGTGACACGTGGCACGCCAAACAAGTTCTCCCTCCTGTATTATCCCATAAACAGGTCATGTTGCGACACTTGGCATAACTCTCTCTCAGAGAATCCAATTGAGGTCAGACCTGTCAGGATGGAAAAATAACAGGTCGGTCTATCTCAGGAAACGTTTTCAGACCCCGTGGATCGAAAAGTTCAGAGTTACACAAGAAACAATCAAGTACATATTTCTGTCAAAACAAAATTATTTTTTAGTACCTTCATTCATGGCTTCCGGAATTTAGGGCTTCGGAGAAAGTTGGAATTTTTGTAATCGGAGACCACGGCTGGATGCTACTCATAAAAATAGAAATTTAGAGACCAAGATCAGAATTTTTGGTTGGGCAGAAGGCCGGGCTTGATCAGACCCTAGTTCGGGACTTTGATCAGAAAAGTGGACAATTAGGGCTTCTGCAAAAATGGGAATTTTTGAAATCTGTGACCATGGCTGGAAGCTCCTCATAAAAATAGAAGCTTAGAGCTTTGGATCAAACCTTTTGATTGGAAAGAAGAGTGGGCTTCATCAAACCCTAGTTCGAGGTCATGTCCAGCGAATCCGAAAGTCTCAAAGGCAAAATTGAGGAGTGAAACTTTGCAGTTTTCAAATTCTGAATATACCAGTTTGATCAGCTCATCAATGCACATATTTTTATCCTTTCGGAAGTTTGAAATTCAAAGTTTGAATTTTGGGGTTTTCTCTGACAAACCCTAATATAGCTCCAGATCCAGTTCCTGCAAATCAAGTGGATTGGGTTAATCCTAGAAGAGGATGTATTGGTCACCTGCATAAGTGAAGAAGTTCCTGTTTCAGAGGGAGATGAGGCTAAGGCCTTCCATAAAAAGATTACAAGCAATCTTGACAGGTATGACTCATCGAGGTATGTTTTGAGATTTGTTCATGATTAAGTTTATGGTATGTTTGTCTTCATGTTATTACGGTTAGTACAATCTTGATTTTAGATTTTTCGTATCACCTTAACAAAATTATGAATGCATGATAGAAGATATTCATTGGTTAGGGTGTTGACACTTATGATTGTACTAATGCATTATGGTGTTGTATGAGGTTTTTGTTGTCTACTAACATGAAAGGTACACCAAGAAAGACAAATCATGTTCTGGTTCAAGAACATATGATTATGATGACATGAGGACAAAGATTCATCCATTGTCATGGATATAATAGAAGATCCACTTATGAGGTATGTATAACTTGGTTTTATAATGGTTAACCTATGAGATATACAGGTTACTAGCACAAGTCATTGAAGAAGAACAAGAAGACATCATGTGAGTATGTTAGACATAACTAGCTAGCATGCTAATCCAGGTATGTTTTTCCTATATCAAGATAGAATCCTACCTTGTGTTAGGATCTTTTACTGTTGTGTTGTTGATAATGATTATTCATGAAGTCATAGGTTTGAATAGTCATGGTTGTATGCATATTATGTTTATTACCATAATTGATGATATGACTAACCATGAGAATCATGAAGGTATAGGTTTGACTAATCACGGTTTTTATACATATTATATTTCTTATCTTGATTGATGATTTAACTAACCAAAAGAGTCCTATGATCAAATAAGAATATGCATGAGTAAAAGAAGACTTCCCTGAAACCTTGAATACTAATGTTTATTATCTGTGTTTGAAATGATCCTGACTATACATGCTTGAGATTATTGTGTTTTGATAATATTAAGATTATACTAATGAATGTTTGATTACGTATGAGACCTAGAGGATAACACAATGATGATACTAACAAGCATGCATAGGGATCGAGAATGAATATAAGTTCAAGGACAAGTAATCCAGGAAGCAAAGATCAAGAGGGAGTTCACTCTAGTGGTTTCTGCAAGGATACAGATATTCAGAGGGAGTTGACCATCTCTCTACATTCCACAACAGAAAAGTGTAGAAGAAGCTACTTCAGATTAGGACTCCAGTAGCTCCTGCAAGGAAGCGAAGACTCATAGGACGTCCACCCAACGAACAAACAAAGATAAGTATTTGAATTGTCATTTCTTAAATAATACTGTTCAATAATGTATATACTGATGTTCCTAGAATTAGGTTGTGTATTATGCATATTATAATAATTGCATTGATGAACAGTATACTACTAATATGCATGGGTAAGTGGCCTATGGCACTATATAACATTCCATTGCTACTTATCTAGAATGAAACCTCTTTGCTGACATGTTGGGAGTTGTGCACACTCTTAACAATGTTCTAGTAGAGATTGGAAGGCATCTAGAAAGTTACGGGATATGGATAAATGTTGTATTGAAGCATTGGCTAAGATAATTGCATGGCTGTATGACATATTTCTTTATGTGTAAGAATTTGTTCTGGAAATTATGAGATGTTTCTAATCATGCAATTTAACCTGTTTTGTAGGAAAGACCGTATATCTTCACCTACAAAAGGACTACAACATTTGTTCCAGCAACACAGATATCTATTGAAGATATTGAAGATATTGAAGTTCCCAGGATCTGGGATGAAGAAATGGAATGCCATGATCCGTCGATCATGAAGAATGATGTTTGGGATGTAGTCCCAAGACCTGAAGGGAAGTTTGTTATGACTTCCATATGGATCTATCAAGATCAAGCATGCTGCAGATGGCAGCATAGAGAAATATAAAAGTGATGAAATAGAAGATACACCAGATGGATTCAAGACATCTTTCTTGAATGGTGTAGTTGAAGAAGAAGTGTATGTGGAGCAGCCACTTGGTTTTGAGACACATGACAGGGAGTCATATATGTGCAAAACTTGGGTATGATGCACCACTTTCTAGGTATGGAGGTGTGGCAGAGTGCAGATGGAATCTTCCTTGGACAAGGGAAGTATGCAGTAGAGATCCTAAAGAGGTTCGGGATGATGGACTGCGAGGCTATGGCATCGAATCTGAAGCTTCTGTGTGATGCTTCATCTAAACCAGTTGATGTCACTATGTATCGTCAGATGATTGGGTCCTTGATGTACCAGACGAACATGAGACCAGATATTTTCTTTGCGGTGAACACATTGAGCCAGTTCCTGACAGATCCGAGGAGTGTTCACCTGGTTGCTGTAAAGCATATTCTGAGGTACTTGAAAGGTACAGTGGATTATGGGCTCAAGTATGAAGCGAATCAAAAGTTTAACCTGCGGGGTTATGTTGATTCAGATTGGGCAGGCAGTGCTACGGATAGGAAGAGCACATCTGGGTGCTGCTTCAGTATGGGATCAGGTGTGATCTCTTGGTTTAGCAGGAAGTAGTCCTGCGTAGCACTGAGTACAGCTGAGGCAGAGTATGTTGCAGCCTGTTCAGCTAGTTGTGAGGTAGTATGGCTACGGAAGCTACTGTCTGAGTTATTTGATCTCCCGTTGGATGCTACTGGTATCTTCTGTGATAACCAGAGTTGTGTGAAGTTGTCCGAGAACCCAGTGTTTCATGACAGGTCAAAACACATAGAGATCAAATATCACTATATCAGGGATATGGTGCAGAGAGGAGCTGTGAAGCTCCTGTATGTTGCGACGGACAAGCAGATTGCAGATGTGCTGACGAAGCCACTAGCCAGGGTGAAGTTCAAGTACTTCAGAGAGAGGCTTGGCGTTCTTCAGATCGAGGACACTTCGAGGAAGAAGTGATGGACACATTTGCTGAAGCCATTCCAAGCATGTTGGAAGAAGGATCCTTCACATGGTTGTGGATGTAAGTGTTGGATGATGAGCATCAGAATGATGTTCTGGATTCTGCTTGGATATGATCAGTTGGATCATTTTTATATGTATATATGCATCATGTTGGATGCTGGATATGATCAGTTGGATCATTTTTATGTATGTATGTATGCATCATGTTGGATGTTGGATATGATCAGTTGGATCATTTATATGTATGTACACATCATGTTGGATGCTGGATATGATCAGTTGGATCATTTATATGTACACATCATGTTGGATGCTGGATATGATCGGTTGGATCATGTGTATGTATTTTTGTATATGCATCATGTTGGATGCTTGGACCATGTATCTGTACATGTATCAGGTGGATACATTGTATGTATCAGGTGGATACATTGTATGATCAGGTGGATCATGTATGGTGATATGTATCATGTATTTGTATTTGTATCAGGTGGATACATTGTATGATCAGGTGGATCATGTATGATGATATGTATCAGGTAGATACTTGGTTTGCATCAGGTAGATGCATTATATGATCAGGATGATCGTGGATGACAAGCTTCAGGATGTTGCTCCAGATGACATGCAGCAGGATGTTACAGTGATGATGATCAGGATGATGTATGGTGAGTATCAGGTTGATACTCTATGGTCGTGGATCAGGTTGTGCAGATGAGCATATAATTTGGCCCTGGGAGATTTGCAGATAGTCTTTCAAGGTTTTGCCTATGGCATGTAATTCGTTGCCCTGGGATATCTGGCAAATTCTCTTTCGAGGTTTTGCTCTGGGGGGACATATAATTTGTTCCTAGGAGATCTGCAGATAGTCTTTCGAGGTTTTTCCTATGGCATGTAATTCGTTGCCCTGGGATATCTGGCAGATGCTCTTTCGAGGTTTTGTCCTATGGCATATAATCTATCCCTGGGAGATCCGATAGGTTGGGCTGTGTGCCCGTAATCAGTCTTGGGATGCTCTTGCGAGGTTTTTCCATGACCACATGTAATTCGTGCCCTAGGATATCTTATAGGTAGAGATGTGTGCTCGTAACAGCCTGGGATGCTCTTGCAAGGTTTTGTGGTGACCACATGTAATTCGTGCCCTGGAAGATCCTATAGGTAGAGCTGCGTGCTCGTAACAGCCTGGTATGCTCTTGCGAGGTTTTGTGGTGAGGTCACATATAATATGGCCCTGGGAGATCCTATAGGTAGAGCCGTGTGCTCGTAACAGCCTGGGATGCTCTTTCGAGGTTTTGTGACACACGTAATAAGTCCTGAGGATTCCACAGTATGGCCAGTGATGACGAAGACCTACAGGTGGTGGGCCTACATCCAGTATGAAAAAGGACTAGCTCTGTAGAACTTCCTATGACGAGTAGATTCAAAGATTGATTGAGATAGCAGCAGTAGTGACGATGATGATGACTCGATGACGATTATCCAGTGATGATGATCCAGAGAAGAAGACTTGTGCTAGAAGACCTGTGCTGAGAAATACCTTCCTAGTTAAGAGGGAGTGTTGATGTATATGTAACTTCGGAATGTATTTCATATATCTATGTTGTATGTACTCCTATAGAGATGGTATTATTCCTCTATACGGAAGTGTCGTCATTTATACTGTAAATGTCGTAACTTATACTTGATGGGTTATTAGACCACCTTGTTGGGGTTGGCCCTGTATAAGTCATGTGGGTCGAAGGGTTATTAGACCACCCTATTGGGGGTCGGCCATGTGGTTTGAAGGGTTATTAGACAACCCTATTGGGGGTCGGCCCAGTCAGCATTATGTTATGTGGTTAAGTTCGATCCTACATGATTTATATAAAAGGCAAGTCAATTCAAGTATAAATAGAGTGCGGGAGGCACTCTATTTGATAACTCACTTCTCACTCATGCACTCAAGGAGGAGCGGCGCACTTATGGAGGAGGAGGATCTGCTGCTAGGATATGTCTATCTCTTATGTTTGGGTTGTATCATTGCTCTATCTATCTCTGAGGAAGTTATTGGGGTTTTTCACCTTCATGGTTTTCCCCAAGTAAATCTTTGTGTCTCTTACGTGCTTGCATTATTGTCTCCATGATTGATATGTTGTAGATATGCTGTACATGTTCTCTCAGTTATGATCCTAGATCAGATTGAAGTAAATTCTGAAAATTTAACAGCCTACCCTTTTGGTGAATGGACATGGTACCTTCACCCTTGCCATTTGAACAATAGTGTTTTGTTATTTGGTACTTGTGTGAAGTGGGAACACAAAGTACAATCTGATTTTCATGTGCTTGGAGAGTTTGGAGTTAAGCAAGATGAAGGAAAAGCACCTGTTCATTTCCAAAAAGATCATAAGTTCCCTCATGGAGGAAGTTGCATAGTTTTGGAGGAGGAACATTATTTCATCTCGCTTGAGCCAATCTCAATATTGGTGGATAATTGATTCCAAGAGTTGTTTCATTTTCCTTCACCCCACATACATAAGGCAACCAACACACATAGGGAGGAAGTTTGGGTAAAGGGATTTTTTCAATGGGTGCCACATGAGGAGCAGGAGGCTCCCACATATTCCATTGATGGCTTCAAGTTCAAGCTATGTGGCCTGACAAGTGCACCATTACATTTCCAGTTTGATGAGTAGAAGCAGAGACATCTATCTAATGTCTACATCATTCCTAGTATTGAATTCAGTTGGAGTGTGTGTTCATCCATTGATTGGGTGAATGGATACATATTGGAGCTGAGAACCCCCAAGGGTGACCTCTCTATCATCATCAGTGGATATTTGAATGTCACATCATATATATTTTTTGAGAAGTTGCATGGGAATCTATTGTTTCTGGGTGATGCTTTGAATACATGGGATTGTAGCATATGTCAATTTGCTAGAAGATATATGATTCTATGTGTTGGATTGCACATGGAGCATAGGGAGTTTCATACTGGGTTGGAGGGACTCATTAAGGTTCGTTTTTTCATTGGAAGTGATAAAATTCCATTATGGTGGAGTGATCCAAAAACCCTCCATGGTGATATATTATTCATGTTGATCTCGTTGTTTTAAAGGATGCAACTAAGATAGTGGGACACTGGAATTCTTTGGAATGATAGTTTTCCAAAAGTAACAGTGCCACTGGGATACATGCGGCATAAATAGTGGGATCGAAGAATTCTTCTCAGCTATCTTAGTTGGGTTGAATTTTTTGTTGAAAATGAGTGTTGAATATTGTAACTTCTAAGAATATTATATTTGTACATTAATTATTCAGGAGATGTTCCATCCCTCCGATGTGATTTTATTATGTATCCGGAGATGTTTATTCCTCCGAGGAATTGTGTTAACTAGGGTTGTTAGACCCACCATGTGGGGGTCGGCCCTGAAGTTAGGTTTTAGGGGTTATTAGACTTCTCCAAGAGAGGTCGGCCCCATTAGGTATTTTTGGTGGTCAGGAGTGTGTATAAATAGAGGAGGTGAACTCCTCATTAGATCACTCACTCACTTGTGAAAAGAGGTGCACTTGTCTGGGAGATCTACTAAGGAGGAATAGAAGGAGGGAGCACATCTTGTATTTTGGTTAATCATCTTATTGAGGAAAGCTTTGCTGGGTTTTCTACCCCATGAGGGTTTCCCAGGGTAAATATTGTGTCTATCTTGTGATTATGCTTCTTTCAGTGATCCTGCTAGTCTATTTGGTTTAAATTTAACATGGTATCAGAGCCATACTTAATAGGACATCTTTCACAAGGTAAGAATACCTCTCTCTCTCTCTCCGGTGAAGTTAGGGTTTCAGCCCAAAGTTGGTATTATTGAATTTTGGTTGCATGGCTGGATAGCCCTTTTCAATACCTTTCTTTTAAGCCCTAGATCGAACTTTTTGGTTGGGTAGAACTCCGGGAAATCCAAACCCTAATTCTACCAAAAGTGCGATACGTCATATTTTGGTTTCCGAAAAAAGTTGGAATTTTTGAATTCTGATTACATGGCTGGATAGCCCTTCTCAAGATCATTCTTTTGAGCTATAGATCGAACTTTTTGGTTGAGTAGAACTCCGGGAAAGTCAAACCCTAATTCTACCAAAAGTGCGATAAAATTCTGTTCCAGATTCCGGAAAAGTGAAAAGTAACTTTTCAGGTAAGTCTGCTCTGTCTCTTGGACTCCCCCAAGAGAAGATGGCTCCAAACACTAAGCTTGAAGACAAGCTAGAAGGTATAGAAAATTTTCGGGCATGGAAATACAGAATTGGTCTCATTCTTGAGGAGAATGATCTTGCTCAGTATATCAAGGAAGAAGTTGCAGAACCAGAAGGAGATGAAGCCAAAGAAAAGCATAGGAAGGATTTGATTAGGGCAAAGAGAATCATAGTTGATTCCATTAAAGACCACTTGATTCCCCAAGTGGCCTCCAAGAAGACTCCAAAGGAAATGTATGATGCCCTAGGAAGAATGTATGAAGGAAAGAACATCAATAGGAAGATGAACCTGAGGACTCAATTGAAGAGCACCAAGATGCACAAAGGAGAATCCATTCAAGACTACTTCTCAAGGGTTTCACAAATCAAGGAACAACTAGATGCAATTGGTGATACCCTTGATGAGGATGAACTTGTGATGACTGCTCTCAATGGTCTCACTAGATCTTGGGAGTCATTTATACAAACCATGTGTGCTAGGAAAGAGAGCATGAAGTTTGATATAGTATGGGAGGATTGTGTTCAAGAAGAAGCTAGGGTTGCAAACAGAGAATCTCTTCTCAAAGAGGATGACCAAGCTTTAGCCACTCATACCAAAAGAAGAAGAATGAGTCATCTCAAGAGAGTTGACCACAAAGGATCTCAACACTTCTCTAGATCTAACAAGAGAAGAGGACAAAATTCAGCAAGAGATCTTTCCACAGTAGAATGCTACAATTGTCATAAATTAGGACACATCTCCAGATTTTGTCCTTCTCAAAAGAAGAAGTTCTTCCACAGAAGACATCATGCATATGGCAGAAAATGATAGTGAAGAAGAAGAAGAGGAAGAAGATGAAGAAGAAGAAGAGTTAGAGGTAAAACCTAAAAGGAAAAGATGTAAGGTGAAGAAAGAAGATCCAGAAGAATATGTTCTATTCTCTGCACTCTCTGGATCTGTATCTACTGGAGAAGATACATGGCTCATTGACAGTGGTGCTTCCAAGCACATGACAGGTCAAAGGAAGACCTTCTCAAATCTTGAAGAAAAGTCTTCTTCATAGAAAGTATCTCTAGGAGATGACTACCAATATCCCATCAAAGGAATTGGTGAAGCTAGCTATAAGCTAGATTCTGGAACACCCTTGAAGATGAAATACATCTTATATGTACCAGGTTTAAAGAAGAACCTTCTCTCTATTTCAGCACTAGATAAGAAAGGTTTTAGAGTAGCCTTCATAGATGGACAAGTACTCATGTGGTCCAAAGGAAAAACAATTAAAGATGCAGTTGTTATTGGTGAAGAAGAAGGAGGTCTCTATAAACTCAAGGGCCATCTAGAAGCTGCCCTTACACATGAGATCTCTAGCCCCAGTGAGCTATGGCATAGAAGATTAGCTCACATCAACTTTAAAGCCTTACCCTATGTAAGCAAGGTAGTCATAGGATTACCAGATTTGAAAGCTGATCATGATGGCTCATGTAAAGGGTGTAAGAAAGGGAAAAAATATCAAGAACCCCTTTCCAAAGAGTGAAACAAAGACTAAGAACATTTTAGAACTAATACACTCGGATGTATGTGGACCAATGCCCACCACTTCTCTAAGTGGGTTTGAATACTATCTTTCATTCATTGATGACCATTCAAGGAAAACTTGGATATACTTCCTGAAAGGTAAGAATGAAGTCTTTGGAAAATTTAAAGAGTTCAAGGCTCTAATAGAAAATCTATCAGAGAAGAGAACCAAGATTCTCAGAACAGATAATGGCGGAGAATTTACCTCAAAGGAATTTGAGGACTTTTGCAAAGAAGCTGGAATTAAAAGGGAACTAACTACTCCTTATAATCCCCAACAAAATGGGGTGGCTGAAAGGAAAAATAGAACAATCATGGAAGCTGTGAAGACCATGATACATGATCAAGATCTTCCCATGTATCTATGGGCTGAAGCAGCCAAGACAGTAGTATATGTGCAAAATAGATTATCTCATAGTGCTCTTGAGTTCAAAACTCCAGAAGAAGTATTTACAGGTAAGAAGCCCGAGGTAAGTCATCTTAAAATATTTGGGTGTCCTGTGTACATCCACATTCCAAAAGAAAAGAAAACCAAGTTGGACCCTTCTGGTAAGAAGGGAATATTTGTTGGTTATTGTGAATCATCCAAATCCTTCAGAATTTACATTCCAGGCTTTCATCACATAGAAATAAGTAGAGATGTAACATTTGATGAAGAAGCAGCTCTCAAGAAATCCAAGAAGTGCCAACTTGATGAAATCTATGAAGAAGATACTTCTCCCAGAATCACAGAGGCTGTACCCATGCCTGAAGATGATTCTGCAGAGGATCATGACATGTTGGAACCACAAGAGCCTCCTATTACAGACTTATCCAAGAAAAGAAGGCCAGCATGGGCTAGAGATATTATTCAAGGGGCTGAAAGATATGGAGCTCCTGAAGGCTCCACTAGAGAAAGAAAGAAACCAAAACTAGTGTCCAACTATATGGCCTTGATGTGTGATCTTGTGGATCAACTACCTACTAGCTATGAAGAGGTAGCTCAGAAGAAAGAATGAGTAGAAGCAATGACAGAAGAATATCAGTCAATAATGAAAAATGATGTTTGGGATATAGTTCCCAAACCGAAAGATAAAAGTGTGGTTTCTTCCAAATGGATTTTCAAAATAAAACATGCCGCGGATGGAAGCATTGAAAAATACAAAGCAAGATTTGTAGCTAGAGGATTCTCTCAGAAGGAGGGAATTGACTATGAAGAAACATTTGCACCAGTTGCTAGGTATACTTCAATTAGAACTATCATGGCACTTGCATCCATGATGAAGTGGAAATTACACCAAATGGATGTTAAGACAGCTTTTCTGAATGGTGTAATTGAAGAAGAAGTATACATAGAGCAACCTCAAGGGTTTGAGGTTAATGATGGAAGAACTCATGTATGCAAATTGAAGAAGGCATTATATGGGTTGAAACAAGCTCCCAGGGCTTGGTACAGAAGAATTGACAATTTCTTAACTAGCATGGGCTTTACCAAAAGTAAAGCTGACCCAAATATTTATCTCAAAGTGATGGATGATGAACCAGTTCTATTGCTGTTATACGTAGATGATCTATTCCTAACTGGACATGAGAAACAAATTATTGAAAGCAAGAAGAAGCTTTCTTCAGAATTCGAGATGAAAGATCTCGGATTAATGCATTACTTCTTAGGCTTAGAAGTATGGCAAGAACCAAAAGGAATCTTTCTAAATCAAGGTAAGTATACTGTGGAGATTCTCAAAAGATTTGATATGTTGGAGTGTAAAGCCATGGCCACTCCCATGGACTCCAACTTAAAGTTATTAGTTAATGATTCATCAGAATTAGTGGACATAACTCTATATAGACAAATCATTGGATCATTAATGTACTTAACCAATACTAGGCCTGATATATGCTTTGCTGTAAATACCCTAAGTCAGTATCTAGTAGAACCTAGAAAGGTTCACTTAATAGCTGCAAAGCATATAATGAGGTACCTAAAAGGTACATTAGATTTTGGCCTATTTTATCTTGGAGGTCATGAACTCAGACTACATGGTTACTCAGATTCTGATTGGGCAGGTAGTGTCTCAGATAGAAAAAGTACTTCAGGTGGATGTTATGGTCTTGGATCTGCCATGATCTCATGGTTCAGTAAGAAACAATCGAGTGTGGCCCTCAGTACTGCTGAAGCTGAATATATAGTTGCCTGCTCTGCTAGCTGTGAAGCAGTATGGCTTCGGAAACTTTTATCTGGAGTGTTTGATTTAGAAATGGACCCCACTGTGATTATGTGTGATAATCAAAGCTGCATCAAGATGACTGAAAATCCTGTATTTCACGATAAGTCAAAGCACATAGAAATCCGATACTTTTATATACGAGATATGGTGTAGAAAGGAGCTATAAAGCTAGAGTATATAAGCACTGAGGATCAAATTGTTGATATCCTGACCAAACCTCTGTCTCGAGTGAAATTTGAACATTTTCGAGACAAGCTTGGTGTAGTTCAGAAGGACCCTCCTCGAAAGGGGGAGTAGCACAGTATCTGACAAACAAGTCTATCTCATCAATGATGAGGTTACCTATTTACTGCACTTATTTACCTAGAATTATTTAGATGTAGGACTCTTATATTCTTTCTTTTGATGATAGATGTATACATGCTTTTTATGATTAGATATACATGCTTTTGATGATAGATGTATACAGGCTTTTGATGATAGATGTATACATGCTTTTGATGATAGATGTATACAGGCTTTTGATGATAGATGTATACATGCTTTTGATGATTAGATGTATACATGCTTTTGATGATTAGATATACATGCTTTTGATGATAGATGTATACAGGCTTTTGATGATAGATGTATACATGCTTTTGATGATTAGATATACATGTTTTGATGATGATGATACATGTTGTGGTTATACATGTTTTGATGATGATGATACATGTTGTGGTTATACATGTCTTGATGATGATGATACATGTTGTGGTTATACATGTCTTGATGATGATGATACATGTTGTGGTTATACATGTCTTGATGATGATGATACATGTTGTGGTTATACATGTTTTGATGATGAGGATACATGTTTTGTTATACATGTTGTGAAGGGATTGGATCATTCCTGGACTTCAGTCCTAAAGAAGAGTCGTAGACGTATGTCTTCGAAAATGAAGTTCTTGGTGAACATGTGAAGGGATTGGATCATTCCTGGACTTCAGTCCTAAAGAAGAGTCGTAGACGTATGTCTTCGAAAATGAAGTTCTTGGTGAACATGTGAAGGGATTGGATCATTCCTGGACTTCAGTCCTAAAGAAGAGCCGTAGACGTAAGTCTTCGAGAATGAAGTCCTTGGTGGACGGTGAGGGATTAAGTCATCCTTGGACGTAGGTCCTAAATGCACGGTTGAGGATTAAGTCATCCTTGGACGTAGGTCCTAAATGCACGGTTGAGGATTAAGTCATCCTTGGACGTAAGTCCTAAATGCACGGTTGAGGATTAAGTCATCCTTGGACGTAAGTCCTAAATGCACGGTTGAGGATTAAGTCATCCCTGGACGTAGGTCTTAAATGCACGGTTGAGGATTAAGTCATCCTTGGACGTAGGTCCTAAATGCACGGTTGAGGATTAAGTCATCCTTGGACGTGGTCCTAAATGTACGGTGAAGGATTAAGTCATCCTTGGACGTGGTCCTAAATGTACGGTGGAGGATTAAGTCATCCTTGGATGTGGTCCTAAATGTACGGTGGAGGATTAAGTCATCCTTGGACGTGGTCCTAAATGTACGGTGGAGGATTAAGTCATCCTTGGATGTGGTCCTAAATGTACGGTGTAGGATTAAGCCATCCTTGGACGTGGTCCTAAATGTACGGTGGAGGATTAAGTCATCCTTGGACCTGGTCCTAAATGTACGGTGGAGGATTAAGTCATCCTTGGACGCTGTCCTAAATGTACGGTAAGGATTGGATCATCCTTGGACTTTGGTCTTGTAAACTGAGCCGTAGATATGTGGTCTCCGAGAACATGATAGGACTGGATCGTCCCTGGACTTTAGTTCAAAAGGTACATGATAGGAATGGATCGTCCCTGGACTTCGGTTCAAAAGGTACATGATAGGACTGGATCGTCCCTGGACTTCGGTTCAAAAGGTACATGACTGGTTTGCATCATCCATGGACATAGAGAACTGGATTGATCGTATGATGATGATGCTGATGATCATGTGATGACAATACTGATGATCGTGTGATGACGATGCTGATGACGATGCTGATGATCGTGTGATGACGATGCTGATGATCGTGTGATGACGATGCTAATGATCGTGTGATGACGATGTTGATCGCGATGCTGATGATCGTGTGATGACGATGTTGATCGTGATGCTGATGATTGTGTGTTGACGATGCTGTTATGACGATGCTGATGATTGAGTACTATCAACTCTGATGATGTTGATGTTCCAGTAACTAGTCAAGTTACTGATGATGATGAATTGAAGAAAGCTTCCGATGATATATAGATGATGCAGTAAATGACTCCTTGCTCCTGCAGATGTTGTTATAATATCCTTCTCGTTAAGGGGGAGTGTTGAATATTGTAACTTCTAAGAATATTATATTTGTACATTATTTATTCCGGAGATGTTCCATCCCTCCGATGTGATTTTATTATGTATCCGGAGATGTTTATTCCTCCGAGGAATTGTGTTAACTAGGGTTGTTAGACCCACCATGTGGGGGTCGGCCCTGAAGTTAGGTTTTAGGGGTTATTAGACTTCTCCAGGAGAGGTCGGCCCCATTAGGTATTTTTGGTGGTCAGGAGTGTGTATAAATAGAGGAGGTGAACTCCTCATTAGATCACTCACTCACTTGTGAAAAGAGGCGCACTTGTCTGGGAGATCTGCTAAGGAGGAATAGAAGGAGGGAGCACATCTTGTATTTTGGTTCATCATCTTATTGAGGAAAGCTTTGCTGGGTTTTCTACCCCATGAGGGTTTCCCAGGGTAAATATTGTGTCTATCTTGTGATTATGCTTCTTTCAGTGATCCTGCTAGTCTATTTGGTTTAAATTTAACATGGTATCAGAGCCATACTGAATAGGACATCTTTCACAAGGTAAGAATACCTCTCTCTCTCTCTCCGGTGAAGTTAGGGTTTCAGCCCAAAGTTGGTATTATTGAATTTTGGTTGCATGGCTGGATAGCCCTTTTCAATACCTTTCTTTTAAGCCCTAGATCGAACTTTTTGGTTGGGTAGAACTCCGGGAAATCCAAACCCTAATTCTACCAAAAGTGCGATACGTCATATTTTGGTTTCCGAAAAAAGTTGGAATTTTTGAATTCTGATTACATGGCTGGATAGCCCTTCTCAAGAGCATTCTTTTGAGCTATAGATCGAACTTTTTGGTTGAGTAGAACTCCGGGAAAGTCAAACCCTAATTCTACCAAAAGTGCGATAAAATTCTGTTCCAGATTCCGGAAAAGTGAAAAGTAACTTTTCAGGTAAGTCTGCTCTGTCTCTTGGACTCCCCCAAGAGAAGATGGCTCCAAACACTAAGCTTGAAGACAAGCTAGAAGGTATAGAAAATTTTCGGGCATGGAAATACAGAATTGGTCTCATTCTTGAGGAGAATGATCTTGCTCAGTATATCAAGGAAGAAGTTGCAGAACCAGAAGGAGATGAAGCCAAAGAAAAGCATAGGAAGGATTTGATTAGGGCAAAGAGAATCATAGTTGATTCCATTAAAGACCACTTGATTCCCCAAGTGGCCTCCAAGAAGACTCCAAAGGAAATGTATGATGCCCTAGGAAGAATGTATGAAGGAAAGAACATCAATAGGAAGATGAACCTGAGGACTCAATTGAAGAGCACCAAGATGCACAAAGGAGAATCCATTCAAGACTACTTCTCAAGGGTTTCACAAATCAAGGAACAACTAGATGCAATTGGTGATACCCTTGATGAGGATGAACTTGTGATGACTGCTCTCAATGGTCTCACTAGATCTTGGGAGTCATTTATACAAACCATGTGTGCTAGGAAAGAGAGCATGAAGTTTGATATAGTATGGGAGTATTGTGTTCAAGAAGAAGCTAGGGTTGCAAACAGAGAATCTCTTCTCAAAGAGGATGACCAAGCTTTAGCCACTCATACCAAAAGAAGAAGAATGAGTCATCTCAAGAGAGTTGACCACAAAGGATCTCAACACTTCTCTAGATCTAACAAGAGAAGAGGACAAAATTCAGCAAGAGATCTTTCCACAGTAGAATGCTACAATTGTCATAAATTAGGACACATCTCCAGATTTTGTCCTTCTCAAAAGAAGAAGTTCTTCCACAGAAGACATCATGCATATGGCAGAAAATGATAGTGAAGAAGAAGAAGAGGAAGAAGATGAAGAAGAAGAAGAGTTAGAGGTAAAACCTAAAAGGAAAAGATGTAAGGTGAAGAAAGAAGATCCAGAAGAATATGTTCTATTCTCTGCACTCTCTGGATCTGTATCTACTGGAGAAGATACATGGCTCATTGACAGTGGTGCTTCCAAGCACATGACAGGTCAAAGGAAGACCTTCTCAAATCTTGAAGAAAAGTCTTCTTCATAGAAAGTATCTCTAGGAGATGACTACCAATATCCCATCAAAGGAATTGGTGAAGCTAGCTATAAGCTAGATTCTGGAACACCCTTGAAGATGAAATACATCTTATATGTACCAGGTTTAAAGAAGAACCTTCTCTCTATTTCAGCACTAGATAAGAAAGGTTTTAGAGTAGCCTTCATAGATGGACAAGTACTCATGTGGTCCAAAGGAAAAACAATTAAAGATGCAGTTGTTATTGGTGAAGAAGAAGGAGGTCTCTATAAACTCAAGGGCCATCTAGAAGCTGCCCTTACACATGAGATCTCTAGCCCCAGTGAGCTATGGCATAGAAGATTAGCTCACATCAACTTTAAAGCCTTACCCTATGTAAGCAAGGTAGTCATAGGATTACCAGATTTGAAAGCTGATCATGATGGCTCATGTAAAGGGTGTAAGAAAGGGAAAAAATATCAAGAACCCCTTTCCAAAGAGTGAAACAAAGACTAAGAACATTTTAGAACTAATACACTCGGATGTATGTGGACCAATGCCCACCACTTCTCTAAGTGGGTTTGAATACTATCTTTCATTCATTGATGACCATTCAAGGAAAACTTGGATATACTTCCTGAAAGGTAAGAATGAAGTCTTTGGAAAATTTAAAGAGTTCAAGGCTCTAATAGAAAATCTATCAGAGAAGAGAACCAAGATTCTCAGAACAGATAATGGCGGAGAATTTACCTCAAAGGAATTTGAGGACTTTTGCAAAGAAGCTGGAATTAAAAGGGAACTAACTACTCCTTATAATCCCCAACAAAATGGGGTGGCTGAAAGGAAAAATAGAACAATCATGGAAGCTGTGAAGACCATGATACATGATCAAGATCTTCCCATGTATCTATGGGCTGAAGCAGCCAAGACAGTAGTATATGTGCAAAATAGATTATCTCATAGTGCTCTTGAGTTCAAAACTCCAGAAGAAGTATTTACAGGTAAGAAGCCCGAGGTAAGTCATCTTAAAATATTTGGGTGTCCTGTGTACATCCACATTCCAAAAGAAAAGAAAACCAAGTTGGACCCTTCTGGTAAGAAGGGAATATTTGTTGGTTATTGTGAATCATCCAAAGCCTTCAGAATTTACATTCCAGGCTTTCATCACATAGAAATAAGTAGAGATGTAACATTTGATGAAGAAGCAGCTCTCAAGAAATCCAAGAAGTGCCAACTTGATGAAATCTATGAAGAAGATACTTCTCCCAGAATCACAGAGGCTGTACCCATGCCTGAAGATGATTCTGCAGAGGATCATGACATGTTGGAACCACAAGAGCCTCCTATTACAGACTTATCCAAGAAAAGAAGGCCAGCATGGGCTAGAGATATTATTCAAGGGGCTGAAAGATATGGAGCTCCTGAAGGCTCCACTAGAGAAAGAAAGAAACCAAAACTAGTGTCCAACTATATGGCCTTGATGTGTGATCTTGTGGATCAACTACCTACTAGCTATGAAGAGGTAGCTCAGAAGAAAGAATGAGTAGAAGCAATGACAGAAGAATATCAGTCAATAATGAAAAATGATGTTTGGGATATAGTTCCCAAACCGAAAGATAAAAGTGTGGTTTCTTCCAAATGGATTTTCAAAATAAAACATGCCGCGGATGGAAGCATTGAAAAATACAAAGCAAGATTTGTAGCTAGAGGATTCTCTCAGAAGGAGGGAATTGACTATGAAGAAACATTTGCACCAGTTGCTAGGTATACTTCAATTAGAACTATCATGGCACTTGCATCCATGATGAAGTGGAAATTACACCAAATGGATGTTAAGACAGCTTTTCTGAATGGTGTAATTGAAGAAGAAGTATACATAGAGCAACCTCAAGGGTTTGAGGTTAATGATGGAAGAACTCATGTATGCAAATTGAAGAAGGCATTATATGGGTTGAAACAAGCTCCCAGGGCTTGGTACAGAAGAATTGACAATTTCTTAACTAGCATGGGCTTTACCAAAAGTAAAGCTGACCCAAATATTTATCTCAAAGTGATGGATGATGAACCAGTTCTATTGCTGTTATACGCAGATGATCTATTCCTAACTGGACATGAGAAACAAATTATTGAAAGCAAGAAGAAGCTTTCTTCAGAATTCGAGATGAAAGATCTCGGATTAATGCATTACTTCTTAGGCTTAGAAGTATGGCAAGAACCAAAAGGAATCTTTCTAAATCAAGGTAAGTATACTGTGGAGATTCTCAAAAGATTTGATATGTTGGAGTGTAAAGCCATGGCCACTCCCATGGACTCCAACTTAAAGTTATTAGTTAATGATTCATCAGAATTAGTGGACATAACTCTCTATAGACAAATCATTGGATCATTAATGTACTTAACCAATACTAGGCCTGATATATGCTTTGCTGTAAATACCCTAAGTCAGTATCTAGTAGAACCTAGAAAGGTTCACTTAATAGCTGCAAAGCATATAATGAGGTACCTAAAAGGTACATTAGATTTTGGCCTATTTTATCTTGGAGGTCATGAACTCAGACTACATGGTTACTCAGATTCTGATTGGGCAGGTAGTGTCTCAGATAGAAAAAGTACTTCAGGTGGATGTTATGGTCTTGGATCTGCCATGATCTCATGGTTCAGTAAGAAACAATCGAGTGTGGCCCTCAGTACTGCTGAAGCTGAATATATAGTTGCCTGCTCTGCTAGCTGTGAAGCAGTATGGCTTCGGAAACTTTTATCTGGAGTGTTTGATTTAGAAATGGACCCCACTGTGATTATGTGTGATAATCAAAGCTGCATCAAGATGACTGAAAATCCTGTATTTCACGATAAGTCAAAGCACATAGAAATCCGATACTTTTATATACGAGATATGGTGTAGAAAGGAGCTATAAAGCTAGAGTATATAAGCACTGAGGATCAAATTGTTGATATCCTGACCAAACCTCTGTCTCGAGTGAAATTTGAACATTTTCGAGACAAGCTTGGTGTAGTTCAGAAGGACCCTCCTCGAAAGGGGGAGTAGCACAGTATCTGACAAACAAGTCTATCTCATCAATGATGAGGTTACCTATTTACTGCACTTATTTACCTAGAATTATTTAGATGTAGGACTCTTATATTCTTTCTTTTGATGATAGATGTATACATGCTTTTTATGATTAGATATACATGCTTTTGATGATAGATGTATACAGGCTTTTGATGATAGATGTATACATGCTTTTGATGATTAGATGTATACATGCTTTTGATGATTAGATATACATGCTTTTGATGATAGATGTATACAGGCTTTTGATGATAGATGTATACATGCTTTTGATGATTAGATATACATGTTTTGATGATGATGATACATGTTGTGGTTATACATGTTTTGATGATGATGATACATGTTGTGGTTATACATGTCTTGATGATGATGATACATGTTGTGGTTATACATGTCTTGATGATGATGATACATGTTGTGGTTATACATGTCTTGATGATGATGATACATGTTGTGGTTATACATGTTTTGATGATGAGGATACATGTTTTGTTATACATGTTGTGAAGGGATTGGATCATTCCTGGACTTCAGTCCTAAAGAAGAGCCGTAGACGTATGTCTTCGAAAATGAAGTTCTTGGTGAACATGTGAAGGGATTGGATCATTCCTGGACTTCAGTCCTAAAGAAGAGTCGTAGACGTATGTCTTCGAAAATGAAGTTCTTGGTGAACATGTGAAGGGATTGGATCATTCCTGGACTTCAGTCCTAAAGAAGAGCCGTAGACGTAAGTCTTCGAGAATGAAGTCCTTGGTGGACGGTGAGGGATTAAGTCATCCTTGGACGTAGGTCCTAAATGCACGGTTGAGGATTAAGTCATCCTTGGACGTAGGTCCTAAATGCACGGTTGAGGATTAAGTCATCCTTGGACGTAAGTCCTAAATGCACGGTTGAGGATTAAGTCATCCTTGGACGTAAGTCCTAAATGCACGGTTGAGGATTAAGTCATCCTTGGACGTAAGTCCTAAATGCACGGTTGAGGATTAAGTCATCCCTGGACGTAGGTCTTAAATGCACGGTTGAGGATTAAGTCATCCTTGGACGTAGGTCCTAAATGCACGGTTGAGGATTAAGTCATCCTTGGACGTGGTCCTAAATGTACGGTGAAGGATTAAGTCATCCTTGGACGTGGTCCTAAATGTACGGTGGAGGATTAAGTCATCCTTGGACGTGGTCCTAAATGTACGGTGGAGGATTAAGTCATCCTTGGACGTGGTCCTAAATGTACGGTGGAGGATTAAGTCATCCTTGGATGTGGTCCTAAATGTACGGTGTAGGATTAAGCCATCCTTGGACGTGGTCCTAAATGTACGGTGGAGGATTAAGTCATCCTTGGACCTGGTCCTAAATGTACGGTGGAGGATTAAGTCATCCTTGGACGCTGTCCTAAATGTACGGTAAGGATTGGATCATCCTTGGATTTTGGTCTTGTAAACTGAGCCGTAGATATGTGGTCTCCGAGAACATGATAGGACTGGATCGTCCCTGGACTTTAGTTCAAAAGGTACATGATAGGAATGGATCGTCCCTGGACTTCGGTTCAAAAGGTACATGATAGGACTGGATCGTCCCTGGACTTCGGTTCAAAAGGTACATGACTGGTTTGCATCATCCATGGACATAGAGAACTGGATTGATCGTATGATGATGATGCTGATGATCATGTGATGACAATACTGATGATCGTGTGATGACGATGCTGATGACGATGCTGATGATCGTGTGATGACGATGCTGATGATCGTGTGATGACGATGCTAATGATCGTGTGATGACGATGTTGATCGCGATGCTGATGATCGTGTGATGACGATGTTGATCGTGATGCTGATGATTGTGTGTTGACGATGCTGTTATGACGATGCTGATGATTGAGTACTATCAACTCTGATGATGTTGATGTTCCAGTAACTAGTCAAGTTACTGATGATGATGAATTGAAGAAAGCTTCCGATGATATATAGATGATGCAGTAAATGACTCCTTGCTCCTGCAGATGTTGTTATAATATCCTTCTCGTTAAGGGGGAGTGTTGAATATTGTAACTTCTAAGAATATTATATTTGTACATTATTTATTCCGGAGATGTTCCATCCCTCCGATGTGATTTTATTATGTATCCGGAGATGTTTATTCCTCCGAGGAATTGTGTTAACTAGGGTTGTTAGACCCACCATGTGGGGGTCGGCCCTGAAGTTAGGTTTTAGGGGTTATTAGACTTCTCCAGGAGAGGTCGGCCCCATTAGGTATTTTTGGTGGTCAGGAGTGTGTATAAATAGAGGAGGTGAACTCCTCATTAGATCACTCACTCACTTGTGAAAATAGGCGCACTTGTCTGGGAGATCTGCTAAGGAGGAATAGAAGGAGGGAGCACATCTTGTATTTTGGTTCATCATCTTATTGAGGAAAGCTTTGCTGGGTTTTCTACCCCATGAGGGTTTCCCAGGGTAAATATTGTGTCTATCTTGTGATTATGCTTCTTTCAGTGATCCTGCTAGTCTATTTGGTTTAAATTTAACAATGAGTTAGTCATTGGCAAATTGACTATAATCAGAGTGGTGCAACAGAAACATGGTGGAATTTTGGTTGGAATTGGAGTTGGTTTCTTGCTTGCGGACAAGCAAGCTTGGGAGGGGAGGATTTTCATGTCCACAATTTGAAAGTACCAAGGGAAGCTAAGAATACAACAAAACCCCATGGATCCTGGTGAAAACCAATGAATTAATTAGTCAAATGGGGGATAACATTAGCCTAGGAAATTATTAACTAGGAATAATGTAACCTATTGTTGTTTAATTAATTAATTTAGAAGTGATGTGATGATTGTTTTATATTTAATTATTAATTATATCTTTTGATGAGTTGCATGATGATAAGGACCCCATGAGGGCACATGGAGAGATAAGGCTATCCTTATGAGTTGTCACACCAAATAAGAAATTGGAGGAAAGTAGCACAAAGCAAGGTGTCAGGAAAAAAAGAAAGAAACTGACAAATGCAGGGCATAAAGCAAGAAAGTGTACAAAGTAGGCAAGTGAGGAAAGTAGAAACTTCCAGAAAGAAAAGGAGGGTGCAATTTCCTAAAGGGATAAAATACAGTCAATATGAAAAGAAGGAAACCTCAGGAAAATTAGGGAGGGCGCAGTTTCCAAAGAGGGATAAAAATCCAAGCAGTATGAAAAGCAATAAAAATTTGGAAAAGCCAAGCAGGAGCAATTTCTAAAAAGGAGAAAGAAAGCGAGTTTGGAAAAGCAGGAAATTTCCTACCCAGTCAAGGAAGGTGCATTGGATGAGGCCAAAGAGGTTTAATTTCTCAACAAGTCACCCAGTATATAAAATGAGGAGGGTGCACCACATTCACATATTTTGATAGTTTATTGTGTGAGAAAGCTCAAGCTTCTCTAGGCTTTGGTGATTCACCCTTAGCCACATGTGGGAGATGTGCCCCATATTTATTGTTCCATTCTTCTACACATGATCCATTGCAGCGATTGATACCAATTTTCATATCTTATCCATCCATTTCATGTGAATATCCATCCTTCAACAATTGATGCAAATATCTGTATGACTTGAGGTGGTTCTGTAGAGTTTCACTAATTGAAAGTGATCAGTTGGAGAGCTTGCAAGAATATACATAAGCCTAGTGTGCCTCCCATGAGAATCCAACAACCCAAATTCATCCTACATATCTGATATAATGATCACCTTCTCTTTTTAGTCATTTATGTAATCTCCTTCTTCTAGCATTGTAAAAATTCAATCATAGTGAATATCTATGATGTCTGAGGCTATGTCATTTAATGATTAGCTTAATGAACCCAATTATTATTTTCTTCTGCTGTACATTTGATACTAGAGCCACAATGAATATTATAAGAGGATTTAGAGAGCCTCCTTTGGAAGTTTGAGCCCTATGTTTCAAGACTAGTTCAATTTACACTTTCAATTGACTACTTTTCCAAGTTATGCATTATACAGAGATTGTAGTAACTATTTATCTTTTTGAAGGTTATTTTATTTTTTTAAATTCTTGTGGAATCCATCCCAATCTAAAAATCATATATTCGTGACCCTCTATGGATGTTTGAGTCCCTAATTATCAAGACTAGCTCGTTAGACACCTGAATTTGACTAGTTTTGCAATTTGATCAATTAATGAGTATCTGTGTGCCCAATTTCTATTATGTTAGTTGTAATGGGTCCCTGATAAATTTTTGAAGATAATCCCACTGTCATATTGAAAATTTGTGATCATCTCGGTCTATTTGGAAAATCCTTGAAACAAGCTAGTGGAGCAATCCTACTTAGTGTTCTTTCTCTCTTTGCCTCCAAACATTGTCAGTTCCTCTGAAATCATCAGTAAATATTGTCCATCATCATATTAGGGGTTTAATTACCTGTCATCCACCTCTGTTTGATTTCAAGTGTAAGTGGAAGAGTTTAGTAGGCATATGCTGGTGTTCCCAGGAAGCATTGGAGTAAACTTCAGCCTGGATGATGTTCGAAACATAAATGGCCCCAGTATATTGTGCTTAAAATTCAGAAGTTGGCCTTCATGTTGTTGTCCTTTCTTATGCACACTCCCCAGTACATTTTTCAGATCCAAATTTTCCAACAGTCAAGCTTTGGGTGGGTTTACCAATGACCAGTTGTAGCTCCTTCTTCACTAGTTTTTGAGAACTAGTTACTATTTGCAATTTTCTGATTTTTAAAGTTTGTGTTTGAGATAATATAATATGATATCAGATCAGGGATATTACATAACACATATTGAGAACACAAGAAGAGATAAATGAATCTTTACTGAAGAAATTTTCAAAAATTGAATCTAGCAAACATAATGGACAGACTTCAAGTAACAAAAAGGTCAACAGATTAAAGAGAAAAAACAATATTTATAGCACTTCATCTTCTGAATCGAAATATGAAAATATTATTTCTTACATCGATGAATCAAAATATGGAACTTCTAGCAGTACTAGTGAGGGTAGTCGATGTCATATGAATAAAAAAAGAAAATATAAAAATGAAATAATTGGTGAGTTTAAAAAAATTAAACTTCCTACTTTTGACGGGGAGGTCAAAACTGGAAGCTTGGATATCCAAAATGCATGAGTATTTCCAAATTTATGATTACTCTGGTAATCTGAAGGAAAAAATGGCCATCTATAATTTGATAGGGAAGGAAAATGTTTGGTGTTAGGATGTTAAAAGGGAAAAATGTATTAGAAAACGTAAGCTAAGATGGAAAAAAATTGAGAAATACTTCAAAAAATAGTATTTTTTCCGAACAATACTATGAAGGAAAAGCAAAGGATTTCTATGAATTAAGACTGGGTGATATGATCATAATTGAACTCCGCAGTACATTCTTGACTTATTAAGATAAATACATACATTACTGAAGAAAAACCCAAGGTACAACGGTTCTTGAGTTGTTTTCCCATTTCCAATAAGGACACGATTGAGTTTGATAATCCAAAGACCTTAAATGAAGCAATGTGCAAAGAAAAGATAGCTTTTGAATAGTCTAAAAATAAAAATGAACAATCTAAAACTGGGCATAAAAAGGAAAGTTATGATAATAGGAAGAAAAGTTTTAAACCTTTCAGGGGAAATCAACAAAGTGTCCAAAGAACCAATTATAAAGGTAAACAACCCTAGCAATTTGATAAAAGAGAAGAATATGCAAGTTACAAAAGAGATGATAATGTTGTGAGAGAACCTCTAAAGTGTTAGGGTGTTGGAGAAATCCATTTCTATAGGGACTATCCACAAAGGAAAGATAACATAAAAAATGATACTGTACAAGACACTACAATTGTAGGAGAGATAACCAAAGTATTTCAAGAATCAATGCAACTCTGGAGAATAGTCAAATAGATCACCAATCCTCCATGGTGGAGGTTGAAGGTAAGTTACTTGATCGACCTGTTTCTATTTTGATAGATCTTGGAGCTAATCTAAGTTATATATCACGTACTTTAGTAGAAGACTTGAAGTTAAAAAAGGAAAATTTTGAAAAATCTTGGTTGGTACAATTAGCTATGGGTACAAAAAGGAAAGTAACAAAATATGTTGAAAATTGCATACTTTTCATGAAATATTTTCAGACTTTAGCAAATTTAAACATCTTACCCCTAGGGTATTATGATATTTTGATCTGTATGGACTGGTTGGAAAAAATGATAGGGTCATTTTAGACTGTTATAAAAAATATTTTACTTGTGTTGACGAAAGAAATAACACTCATTTCGTAGAAGGAATACACAAAACTGTTACTATACATAAAATCTCTTCCTTATAATTAAAAAATGTGCAAGGAAAGGATGCAAACTTTTGTAGTACATTTGATTGATAATAATAATGAGGAAGATAGATATAAATTAGAATAATATCCATTATTAAAAGAGTATAAAGGTATGTTTCTTGAAGAGATCCCAGGATTACCTCCAAAGAGGGATATTGAATTAATGCATGGGTCTGTACCAACATCTAAATCCCCTTACATAATGAATACCATTGAGTTAAATCAACTAAAAATGCAATTACAAGAAGTTCTTGAAAAAAGTATATAAGGCCTAGTCTGTCCCTGCAGGGAGCACCAATTTTATTTGTAAAAAAGAAGGATGGAACCCTAAGGTTGTGTATAGATTATAGGAAGATAAATAAAATGATGATTAAAAATAGGTATCTACTACCTCGTATTAATGACCTCTTTGACCAATTCAAACTAGCGACATTATTTTCTAAGATCGATTTATGATCAGGATACCACCAAGTAAGAACAAAGATGAGGATATTTATAAAACTATGTTTTGAACATCATATGGGCATTACGAGTTTGTATTCATGCCCTTTGGGTTGACCAATTCCAAAGCCTCGTTCATGTTCTTAATGAATAGTATTTTTAGTAAATATATAGATAGATTTGTGTTGGTATGCATCAATGATATCCTTGTTTATTCTAAGGATGAGGAAGAGAATGAAGAGCATTTGAAAATTGTGTTCTAGACTTCAAGAGAAAAACAACTGTTCACCAAATTTTGTAAATGTGAATTCTATCAAGAGAAAATTCATTATTTAGGACATGTATATTCTAAGGAGGGAATAGTTGTTGACCCTGATAAAATCAAGGCTATCACATAATGGCCCATTCCTAAGGATGTTTCAGACATCCAATCCTTCATGGGGATAACAGGTTATTCTCGGAGATTCATTGAAGGGTTTTCTAAAATATCTTACCCCATAACATAATTACAAAAGAAAGGGACTAAATTCGTTTGGTCTAATAAATGTCAAGAGAGTTTTGAGAAACGTAAACACCTTCTTACAACAACGCCTATTTTAAAAATAGCAGATCCTTATAAGGATTTTGTCATATGTACTGATGCTTACAAGGAGGGTTTAGGTGGATTATTACTATTGGACAATCATGTAATCAGCTACGAGTCAAGAAAGTTAAAAGGTCATGAACGAAATTACGCAACTCGTGACTTAGAGATAACAACTATAATACATGCACTAAAAATATGGAGGCGTTATCTTATTAGAAGGAAATTCTTATTATTGTCAAATAACATAAGTCTGAAATACTTATTTAATCAACAAAATCTAAATGCGGGTCAAGCTAGATGGGTATCATTTTTAAGCGAATATGATATGGAAATCAAGCACATAAAAGGAAAAGAAACCAAGGTTGCAGATGCCTTAAGCAAGCATGAAAATCTGATTTTTACAACTTTTGTTAGCATTTATAAATCAGATTTGCAGATCAAAATTAAAATAGTATCCGAAAATGATATGGATTATCAAAATATAAAATAAAAATTACAAGATAATAAGACAGATAAAATATTATCAGATTTTAAATTTGGGAAAGATGGTCTGATTTTGTTCAAGAATAGAGTATATATTCCAAATTCTGAAAAACATTAAACAACTAATTTTATCTAAATTTCATAAGAATCCATATTCTAGACATCCAGGATATCAGAAGATGATTACGATGCTGAGAAAATAATTGTATTGACCAAATATGAAAGGCGAAACAACATAATATTTAGCCAAATGTATTGAGTGTCAACAAGTAAAAACAGAACACCATCATCCTGTAGGTTTACTTCAACCTCTTCCTATTCTAGAATGGAAATGGGAGGTTATAAGTTTGCATTTTATAACAGGTTTTCCTAACAATGTTAAAAAACATGATTCAATTATGGTAGTTGTTGATAAATTGAGTAAGGCTTCCCATTTTATTCTTGTTAAATCAACTTATAAGGTTGTCAGCATAGCATATATTTTTATAAAATAATTTTTTTCTTTTGCATGGCATCCCTAAAGTTGTTATTTCTAATAGAGATGCTAAGTTTACAAGGAACTTTTGGAAAAAATTATTCAAGGGAATTGATACACAATTGAATTTCAGTACTGCATATCATCCTCAAACGGATGGACAGATTGAAAGAACCAATCAAGTATTGGAGGACATGTTAAGAATGTATGTCATGGATAAGCATACTAAATGGGAGGATTACCTGCATTTAGTAGAGTTCACCTATAATAATGGTTATCAAGCGTCAATAAAGATGATCCCTTTTGAATTTCTATATGGTAGGAAATGCAACACACCGATCTCATGGGACAATCCTGTTGATAGAATGGTTTTAGGACCTGATTTGTTAGAATAAATGGAGCAAACTATAAAATATGTACAATAAAATCTCAAGGTAACACAAGATTGGTAGAAAAGATATGCTGATCTAAAAATAATTCCCATTGACTTCAATATTGGTGACCACGTTTATTTAAAAGTTAAACCAAAGAAAAGTTATATTAGTTTGGGAAAATGCTCAAAATTAGCTCCACGGTATTGTGGGCCTTTTGAAATGATAGCCAGGATAGGACTCGTTTCCTATCAGCTTGCACTTCCTTCCATAATGAAAGTACATATTGTTTTTCATATATCTCTTTTAAAAAATGTGTACATGATGCTACTCATACTATTGACTAGAATTTTATATAGGTGGAACTAGAAGGCGAATTTCTGGTGGAACCCCTATGAATTATAGATAGGAGGGAGGATATACTTCGGAACTGAGTCATTGCTCATGTAAAGGTGCAATGGAGGCACTTCAGTCCTGAAAACGGTGCTTGGGAACAAGCGAAAGACATGTGCCAAGCATCTCCTTATTTATTCCAGCAAGGACAGGAATATTATGAATAACACCGATGACGGTGTTAAAAATAAGCGAGAGAGGATGTTACATCCACCCGAAACATTTGATTTTATTTTGTTATTATTAATTTTCTATTTTTTTTTAGAAAAACATTTATGACCGTGGGGTCAACATTGTGGAGACAATTAAAAAAATTATTCTATTTTATTTAATAAAGGAGGAGACATCTGATACACCTGATACACCTGTTGAAGAGGAATTACTGCTCCACAAGGGATTAACAAGTGGAAATAGGAACAAAAACACATGGTTGAGGAAGTTGTTGTTCCTAGAAGTCATATTAGACAGGATCCACCAAATCAAGAGGTGGAATCTAAATACTGTAGTGGGAGATTTTGGAAAAAATCCTAGGCAAATATTATAAGAGAACTCCAAGGGGAAAACACGGGATTTTGTGTAGTGTGACAAAATTTCTTTTTTTGAATTTCAGAACAAGCTGAATTATGTCTAAGTCCATTTAAATATGTTACAAGTTCCAGGAGGAATCTTGCGTTTAGATACATCTTATCCTGGATGTGCTAATTCTCTTGTGGAGTAGTAGTGGCTCAAGGGTGGATTGGGACCAGTAATCTTGGTTGTTCTAATCCTACGGCTGTGAGGAACTAGTGTATCTGCTGTGTTTTTCCCATATATATTTTCTAAACTCTTATGCAAGTTGTATTTGTTTTTACGGGATCTTATTATTATATTTTTTTATTAGTAGGTTCTTTATTGTTTTCTCATTGGATGAATCATAGAAGAAAGATAAACTGGTATGTACTTTTGAAACAAACATAAAGTATTTGGGTTATGCAGAAAAGTTCTCCATTTAGTCTTTTCCTTATTATAATTATGGTGTAGTATATAAATAGATTTTATAAATATTTTCTATTGTAACAGAGAGGAAGTATATTATTTAAAACTCTAATCTTTATTTGAAAGAGTTAATTTTTATTATTGCCTAGGTTTAGTTAGGTTAAGTTGGAAAAAATAAGAGAACTAGAATCAATAGGAAACAAAAATCGAGTACATAGACCAACCAATGGATGAGCAAATGGAAACTACCACCCAAAATGGGTGATATCATGATGATATCCAAACTATCAACCTAGGGACTTGAATCCCAGTTGGATTCCACAATAGCTACACACCTCATTTCCAAGGTTCAAGACCGACAATATCAACTGGTAATCATTGAAAAATGTTAGATAATTTTTACATCATGTAGTACATTATTTTCGAAGTACAAGAATGAATACATAGAACACTCAACAAAATAATGGAGACATATCACATAGAAGAAACCATCAAGCTACAAGCCACAAAAAGTACCACAACCTTTTGTAAGAATTAAACCAACAACACCACTACATCCACAAGTTTCCAAACCATCAAATATCAATTAGGTACGAACTTAAGATCTAATCCAAAAACATTTTATTTCTCAAAATCAGATCAGACATTGATTGGTTCTAGCAGAGAGAGACATCACCCAATTATGCGTAGATAATATGACCCTTGAGAACCAACTTGACAATGCCTTTCGTGAATTAGAGGAGGTATGAAAAGACAAATTCAAAGTACAAGATCATGTTGAATCAATAAGAGGTTGATTTGTGAAAATGTGGCCAACGATTTAGGAATAGGACCCCCGAATGGAGCACCTATAGGTCGATGACCCCTTCTTTCACATAGCATACCAACTATAATAGGAAGCAGAATAAATGAACAGGAGGAAAGAGAAGTTAAAAGAAACATGGGACATGGAGAGATCAACTAAACGATAGAATATGGCCCATGTATTGCAAAGTATAGAGCCCACAAAAATAGTCATCAAAACAATGCAAGAACTATTGAAAGAGGTAGTTGAAAATCACACAATATTATTGCCACATGCTAGAAATGGACATGGATCGAGAAGCAATGTGAATAAACCTTAGAATCCATCTAGGATAAAACCAACAAGCTCCAACAGTAGGTTAAGTAGACTTTAGATCCATTCATTAGAGATGAGAGATTGTGCAATATTGACGAAGAACTAGATCAAGTGTGCCAACCCAGTAGATTAGTTCAATAATAGTTGCAAAAACTTAGATTGACCATGATGTCACATCTCACCTCCCTATAATAAATCAAACAAAAAAAATCAATTAGACTACATAATAGTTCAGGAGACTCAACCAAAAACTCCCAATCTTAACTAGGCAAATGTCTATCTAGCATGATTAAATATCTTTGTCAACAAGTGATCCAAATAGATCTAGCTCAAATACTTTACTGAATTTCAAGGAAAATTTTTGGAGGTGATCCCAAAATTGGGCCTTTTGTTTTAGAAGGATGTGCCTTAGGGTAAAATGAAGTAGAAGATGTGGTGTCAATCAAGGTCTGCAAGAGTTGACTTAAGGACAAGTCAATAAGTATGGTTGGGTTTCTTGGGAACCTTGTTTTGAGTTTTTGGTCACAACAACTGTCACATCCCCTCCCATCATTCCAAACCATAGAGGGAACAAGACTGTAACATGGGGGTGTTTGATTCTTCCCCCAAATCCATAAGACTAAATTTTTTCCATTTAAAATAAATTGCATACTTGAATTATACAGCGGAATTAAAACATAATAATACACACACAGACTGGAATGCATCAGCATGTCTATCACAGGCATATGATGAATCAACATGTAGAGAATTCAATCTCGTTCTCATGCTATGCACATAATTCATATCAATTGCACTAACACAAATAGTTATCATTCAGAATTAACACATTGCAAAACACAGAATGAATATAACTTCAACCACAGAAAACACTTATTTTTGAGATGAAGCTATCCAAACAACTAGCTATGTGAGAGCAATGTTCCACCCAACCATAGATATTTTTTCAGCCTATATTCTTTCAGCTGAGAGATCATCCCCGACTTGGGTTGTGTCCACTAAGGAGGAACTAGATGGGCTCACTCACAGCGATGGTTTTGCTCAACAACTATGCTAAGCCAACACACAGTTGGGTTTATCAAGCATACAAAAGACAAAGGAGGGCAATGCTAAGCTAGTGAGCTCAACCACAAAGCTACAGGCATCTCAAATGAACTCAATAGTCATGCCACCCACAATACCTACCACACCCAACACAAGGAAGGTCCCCTTCTCTGTTGCACAGTCCCTTAGGCGTCCCATCCCTCCAGTGCTCTTCAAGGTGGGCATAGAAAGGTCTAGCTACTAATTCCTTGAGATTCTAGTCTTCATTGGGTTTATCAAACAAACCCAATCTATGGTCAGTCATTCACACTGGGATTTCTCACAATTCTGTCATCCAATAATTCAATCCCGTCACTTGATTTCTGGGCTGTAAAAACTGGGTTTTCTAATGGATTTCGGGGTATCTAATATTCTTAATTTCACCCCAAGGTTCATATCTATGGATCCCCCATTGGTTTTCAATGTCAATATCAAATTCTTGGTGTTTATGGCACTTCAAAACGCGGGTTCTTGCAAAGTTACGATTTCTGTTTTTTCTCACTGTTGGGAATTCGTAATGGATGAAAACTGATGCCGGGATGTTCAACATTGAAATGGGAATGATGAATGACCCATTCCCATGAGGTAGAGTGACTTGTGGTACAAGAAAAATAGAGCCCATACCTATCATACGAATTTCTGGGTTTCCCATGCTCCATTGAAGCCATGGACTGAATTCTTCAACAACTTCCTTACAACAGAATTAAATGTCAGCAAGGAAAGTCAAATGGGTTCTCATAATGACATTTGGCAGCATATGGTTCATCCCCACAATCCCCTCACCACTCCCTAGTGGAATATACATGGCCCCTTCTCATTCGTTGCTTCCACAGCTAGTTTTGGTATTTTATTGCAATATTAATATTTACATCAATTTACAATATTCCATGGCTTAATAGCACATGGATGGGAAAAATATCATATACTTGCATTTCTAAATAAAATTCGAGCATACACTAGCGAGGCCTTGGACTTGATCTCCACACTAGGGAAACACACATCGCATGTATACAATATTTATATTAAAAGCCAATATTTCATAAGGGTCAAAATTGGGGTATTACATTTCCCTCCCCTTAGAATAACACCATCCTCGGTGTCCTCAAAACTGAGCAAAAATGGGAATGCCTCCCTCATGGCATCCTCCAACTCACATGTAGCCTCATCGTGACTAAGGTGCTCCCATTGGACCTTTACCTTCCCGATGGCTCTGTTCCGGAGCAAAGTGACATTCTGGTTGAGGATGCGCATAGGCTCTACTTCAAACTCTCCCTCGGGTTCCACATGTATCAAATTCCAATCAATCATATGATTAGGATCATGTACATACTTCTTAAGCAAAGATACATGGAAAAAATTATGAGCTCTTATGTTAGCAGGCAATGCAACTCTATATGCAATTGGCCCTATACTATCTAGGACTTCAAATGGCCCACAATATCTTGGTGAAAACGTGGCACAACTCCCCAACTTGAGAGAACTTTTCCTTAGTTTCACTCTCAAATAAACATGATACCCAATCTAAAATTATTTATGCACTCTTCTCAAATCCGCATAACTCTTTTTCCTGTCCTGTGCTGTCTTTAAATTATGCCTGGTCTAAACAACTTCCTGTTCCATTTCCTTGATCATCTCTGGTCCAAGTACTAACCTGTTCACCGGGCTATCCCAATTCACTGGACTCCTGCATCCCTTGCCATACAATACCTCAAATGGACTCATCCCCAAGGATGCCTGATGTCCATTATTGTATCTACCAAGTGTAGGTAATCCTCCCACTTGGATGGTTTATCCATCACATACATTCTTAGCATCTCTTTAAGGACCTGATTCACCCTCTTAGTTTGGTCATATGTTTCAGGATGATATGTTGTACTGAAATTTAACTTTAGTCCCCAATTCCTGAAATAATCCTTTCCAGAAATTGGAAGTGAACTTTGTATCACGGTCAGAAATTAGCAATATGAATATCTCTCTCATGAAGATATTTTCAATGTCATTAGCCTTGTGAGTCGACTTGACTGGAATAAAGTGAGCTACCTTTTATAGCTTGTCCACGACAACCATGATTGAATCATGCTTCTTTACTGTCATGGGCAGACCTATTATAAAATCCATAGAGATCATTTCCCACTTCCACTCCAGAATGGGTAAGGGCTGCAACAATCCTGCTGGATGTTGGTGCTCTGCCTTGACTTGTTGGCACTTCTGACACCTATCAATGTACTCAGATATGTCCTTCTTCATACCATGCCAAAATTATTGTTTTCTTGTTGCTGTTATAGTCTTCTGATATCCCAGATGTCCAGAGTATGGCATTTGATGTATTTCATCCATCACTAGCTTCTTCAAATCTGCATTATTTGGAATGTATAGTCTATCTTTGTAGATGAGGATATCATCTTCACCAAGATAATATCCCACACACTTTTCATCTATATTACCCTGCTGCAACTTCTCTTTAATTTGAAGGCAAGTTTCATCACTGTTTTGGGCTTCAAGAACTCTTGTCTTCAAATTTGATTTACACACACTTAATGCTGCAACGTGGAATTTTCTGCTAAGAGCATCTGCAACTTTATTCTCCTTCCCTTTTACATGCTTAATTTCAAAATCAAGCTCACAAAGAAACTCCATCCATCTAGCTTTCCTAACATTCAAGTTTGGTTGATCAAACAAATACTTCAAGCTCATGTGGTCTGTTCTAAGCTCGAATCTCCTTCCCATCAAATAATGTCTCCACATCTTGAGAGCATGTACTATGGCTACTAATTCTAAACCATGTGTGGCATAATTCTTTTCATGCTCTTTTAATTTCCTTGAATCATAGAAAATCACAACCCCTTCTTGCATGAGCACTCCACCTAGCCCTTCAATGCAAGCATATGTGCACACCACAAAATCCTTCTTTGGATCTGTTATCTTCAAAACATGAGCATTGGTAAGTAACTCCTTTAACTGTTGAAAACTTTTCTCACATTTTTCAGACCATACAAACTTGATATTCTTCCTTTGCAATGAAGTGATTGGATGAGCTATCTTGGAGAAGCCTTCATCAAACCTTCTGTAGTAACCAACAAGACCCATAAAAGATCTAACATCTGAAACATTCTTTGGAGTAGATCAATCCATGATGGCATTAATCTTCTCTGGATCAACTACAATTCCTTCTTCAGAAATGATATGACCCAAATATTGCACCTTCTTTTGGTAAAACTCACACTTGCTTAACTTGGCATACAATTGATGTTCTTTAAGGACTTGCAACACCATCCTTAGATGTTCATCATGTTCTTCTTCATTCCTTGAATAGACAAGAATGCCATCCAAGAATACGATCACAAACTTATCCAAATATTTGTTGAATACGCTATTCATGAGACACATGAATGTAGCAGGTGCATTGGTAAGACCAAATGGCACCACAGTGAACTCATAATGACCATATCTAGTTTTGAAAGTTGTCTTGTGAATGTATTCTTCTTTAATCCTCACTTGATGGTAGTCAGACCTCAACTCAATCTTTGAAAAAAACTTAGCTTCCTTCATTTGATCAAATAAGTCATCAATCCTTGGAAATGGATACTTGTTCTTGACTGTCACTTTATTGAGCTGCCTGTAATCAATACACAACCTTAAAGTCCCATCCTTCTTCTTCACAAATAACATCGGTGCTCCCCAAGGAGACACACTAGGCTTGATATACTTCTTGTCCATTAACTATTGCAGTTGTATCTTCAACTCTACCAATTCCGAGGTGCTCATTATATAAGGAGCTTTGGAATTTGGTGTTGCCCCTGGAATAAGATCGATGGTAAAATTAATATCTCTCTTTGGTGGTAGTCCCGACACTTCATTCGGAAACACATATTGGAATTCTTGCAACAATGGGAAGTCTTCTATCATTGGCCCTTTGTCCTCTGACGAATCTGATATGTGAGCTGCATATAGTTGACAACCTTTCTTATAAAACCTTTTCAACTGTAAGGTTGAAATCTGTCTTACTGAAACTTTCTTGGGAATTCCTCTTACCAATCTTGGTCTTCCCTCTTCTTCAATACATTCAAGTGCTTTCTCACAACAGTCCAACTTGGCTCTATGATTTTCCAACCAATCCATGCCAATTAGTGCATCATAAGATCCTAATGGTAATACATTTAAATATGCATGTGTGTGGATTCCATTCAATTCTATGGGCCACTCCACCACTATATCACTAACTTTTCTCTTGGTTCCCGTGGCTAATTGAACCAACCAAGACTTATTGTGCTTCACTTTTCTAAGAGAACAACCTTCAACCACTTTTGGAGAAACATAACTATGAGTAGATACTGGATCAATCAAAACAGAAATAGATTGCTTAGCAATCGTACCTTCAACATCCACCATCGATGATTGACGGTCTGCCTAATGATTATACAATGCTACATAAATTCGAGGCATTTCCCTTGCCATGTCCTCCACTGTAGATGCTCCCTTTAAGTTGTGAAACCTTCGAGGATTCTCCTTCTGATGTGGACAATCCATTAGCATGTGGTTTTCGCCACATCCCCAACACTAAAGTGGCCCTTTTGATGTCTTTTCTGCTGCTACTGATGGCTTGAATCCACTCCTTGTTTTCTGCCCTTGTGGAAAGGTCCTAGGCTGACTTTTGAATGGTCATTTGAAGCCACTTTTCTTTTGATCAAACCTCCCTCATGGCTTTGCTTTCCATGCTGGGTTAACCTCCGATTTTCCTTTATTATGCTCATAGCAATGCATTGCCATTCTAATGGCTTCATCAAGACTTGGTGGATTAACAAATTGAATCCTATCTCTGAAACTTTGAGGCAGACTCCAAAGCAAGCATTGGATTTTTACTCTCTCATCTTTAATGTAATCCACATACCTCAATAATTCCAAAAATTTATGGACATGTTCTTCCATAGATTTTTGTACCAACTTGAGTTCATTGAACTATTTTCTCTTACTGTCATAATAACTAGCAGAAAGGTATTTTTCCTTGAAGTACTTCTTGAATCTTTCCCAGCTGATCTTCCTTTCACTGATCCCTTTCACTTGCAAGAGGTTGTCCCACCAAATTGAAGCTCTACCATTTAGATTATAAATGGAAATTCTGGCCTTTTTATTTCTTGAGTAGTCTTGAATTCTGAAATATTTCTTCATTCCAAGAAGCCATGCCTCTACCTCTTGGTCAGTCTTATCTTCTCCATCAAATGTGGGAGGCATTGCCATCCTGAATTTTCCCTGTGGAATGCCTTTGAACTTCTTTCTTCCATTAAAACTCATGTACATATGCCTTGGACTTCTTTGAGAGCCTCTAGAGTCACACAATTTGCTAGAAGAAGATCTAGAGTAAGGTGTTCTATGCTTTTTACTCACAAAACTCTTCCTTGGGCTTGGAGTCCTCTTCTTTGAACAACCTCTAGAGTGACTCTCTGCATCTCTTCCTTCTTCACCTACATTTCTTGGGTTGGACCCAAGGTTTATATTCTATTGCATATCAGTGAGGCTTTTCAAAATAGCAGCATTGAGTTGGTTTTGTTCTTTTTGATCCTTCATCAACCTTTCATTGAAGCTCACCATGGTTTCAACCAAATTCTGAGGAGTTACTTCCTCCCTTCTCCCATTTGATTCAGTATCAACATTTCCTTCTTGCACATTTTCTCCTAGAATGTCTTCTTCATGCTCATAAGGATCCTGAGCATCATTTATGGTCACCATTTTTCTTTGGAGACTCTCTTCCTTGTATGTTACTTTTGCTACACTATTAAATGTTATGAGCTGCAAGCACTGTGCATTATGAAATATTTGTTAGACATCATAAGAATGCACATAGAAATATACAACGATCAATATTCAACATAATCAACTCATGGAATAATTCACATAGTTGTTATGCATTCATTTCTTTTGCCCATTCATGCAATTCTGGAAATTGCCCATATTGTCAACAATATGGCAAAACTGTCACTGGCACTTTTCTTCTTTAATTATCTATGGTGTATGATAACCCCATTCAAATTCTGATTAGGTGCAATTATTCCCTACTGGATAAGCTTTCCAATGCCTATCCCCATTCTCCATTTCGACATCGGGTGTGGAAATTGCATTACTCCAAAAATGACAATTTTCACCACTGTTTTGCACAGTTTTACATAGTTGTAAAATATCACGAACTTCCAACTTCAGCCACCTGTAGAAGAAAATCTATAAAGATTCTAGAAAACTTTTCTACCGGGCGAAGTGATTCCATATAACAAGGTGTTGATGTATATGTAACTTCGGAATGTATTTCATATATGTATATTGTATTCCTATAGAGATGTTATTATTCCTCTATACATAAGTGTTTGTATTCCTATAGAGATGTTATTATTCCTCTATGCAGAAGTGGCATCATTTATATTGTAAGTGTCGTAACTTATACTTGATGGGTTATTAGACCACCCTAGTGGGGGTCGGCCCTGTCAACATTATGTTATGTGGTTAAGTTAAGGCCAACCTAGTAAAGGTTATTAGGCAAGTCAAGTCATGTGTAAATAGAGTGTGGGAGGCACTCTATTTGATCATTCACTTTCTCTCTCATACTCTCATTGGAGACTGGCGCACTTGTGGAGGAGGAGAAGCTATTGCTAGGAGAATACTATCTCTTATGCTTGGGTTGTATCATTTCTCTATCTATATCTGAGGAAGTTGCGGGGTTTTTCACCTTCTTGGTTTTCCCCGGTGAAACTCTGTGTCTCTTGTGTGCTTGCATTATTGTGTCCATGATTGATATGATGTAGATATGATGCACATGTTATTCTCTTATTTGAGATCCTAGATCAGATTGAAATTTCTAAAAAACTAACATGGTATTAGAGCTATCCTGAAAGAAGGCATGGCATGGCATTTATGACACTTGTTGCACTTGCAAAGCTAGGGCTTGATATAGAAAAAACTAGTCATCGTAGAAATTTCGCTATAAATCCATTTCGGAGAGGTTTCAGGATCTGAAACTCTTACAAGTCGAAGATGAGATACCCATGTAACTTTTTTTCGAAGCATAACTTCTAGTTCGTTGTACTTTGTGTTTTATGATATATACAATGTAGGGTTTCTGCTTCTTCGAGATCTCAGCCATAAACAAGTGACCTAGGAAAAAATGTCACAACTTGGGCTAGGAAGCTCCAAATGAATTTTAGTAAAAAGTGACAAGTAGGGAACAGAATGTAGTTTCTCAGGTAAGGTTTTCAGAGGCCAAAGTTGAACCAGTGACACGTGGCACACCGTACAAGTTCGCTCTCCTTTTTTATCCCATAAACAGTTCACGTTGTGACACTTGGCATAACTCTCTCTCAGAGAATCCAATTGAGGTCAGAACTGTGGAGTTGGAAATATGACAGGTCGGGCTACCACAGGACGAAGTTTCAGATCTTGTGGATTCGTAATTTAGGAGTTACACCAGAAACAATCAAGTGCATATTTCTGTCAAAACATAATTGGATTTTGAGCACCTTCATTCATGGCTCTGGGAATTAGGGTTTCAGAGAAAGTTGGTATTTTTGTAATCGGGGACCATAGATGAATGCTACTCATCAAAATTGAAATTTAGATACAAATATCAAATTTTTTGGTTGGGTAGAAGGTCGGGCTTGATCAAACCCTAGTTCGGGACCTTGATTGGAAAAGTGAAAAATTAGGGCTTCTGCAAAAATGGAAATTTTTGAAATCTGTGACCATAGCTGGAAGCTCATTGGAAAAATCAAAGTTAGGAGCTTTGGATCAAACTATTTGGTTGGGTGAATCTCCGGGAAACTCAAACCCTAATTTAGGGTCCTCCCGAGTGAATCCGGGAATCTAAAAGGCAATTTTGAGGGGTGAAACTTTGCAGTTTTCAAATTTTGAGTATAGCAGGTTGATCAGCTCATCAAGGCGCATCTTTATATCCTTTCATAAGTTTGAAATTCAAAGTTTGAATTTTTAGGGTTTCTCTGACAAACCTTAATCCAGCTCGAGATCCAGTCTGCAAATCAAGTGGATTGGGTTAATCCTAGAAGAGAATGGTTTGGTCACCTACATAAGTAAAGAAGTTCCTGTTTCAAAGGGAGATGAGGCTAAGGCCTTACATAAGAAGATTACAAGCAATCTTGACAGGTATGACTTATCCAGGTATGTTTCAAGATCTGTTCATGATTAAGTTTATGGTATGTTTGTCTTCATTAAGGTTAGTACAATATTGATTAACTTTATACTTGTCATATCACCTTAATAAAATTATGAATGCAGATATTCATTGATTAGGGTTTCGACACTTATGATTGTACTAATGCTTTGTGGTGTTGTATGAGGTTGATGTTGTCCGCTAACATGAAAGGTACATCAAGAAAGACAAATCATGTTCTAGTTCAAGAACATATGACCATGGTGACATGAAGACAAAGATTCATCCATTGTCATGGATCACATAGAAGCTCTACGTACTAGGTATGTATACTTTGGTTCTACAATGCTTAACCTATGATATATGCAGGTTACTAGCACAAGTCATTGAAGAGAACAAGAAGACATTGCTAGACATAACTAGCAAGTATGATAACTAGGTATGTTTTTCCTATATCAAGTTAGAATCCTACCTTGTGTTAGAATCTCTTATATAAATATACATGGCATGATTGATAATGATTATTCATTGAAGTTAGTAATCATGGGTTTAGGCATATTATGCTTCTTACTTTGATTGATGATATGACTAACCAGAAGAGTCCTATGGTCAATAAGAATATGTATGAGTAAAAGGAAGTACTCCCTAAAACCTTGAATACTAGTGCTTGTGATAAATTATCTGTGTATGAAATGATCTTGACTATACATGTTTAAGATTACTTAGAATCATAATGTTTTATAGTATTGAGATTATACTAATGAATGTATGATTGTGTATGAGACCTCAAGGATAACACAATGATGATACTAGTAAGTATGCATAGTGATCGAGGATGGATATAAGTTCAAAGACAGGTAATCCAGGAAGCAAATATCAAGAGGGAGCACACTCCAGTAGTTCCTGCAAGGAAGCAAATATTGAGAGGGAGTCCACCCTACAACCAAACAAAGATAAGTATTTGAATTGTCATTTCTTGCATACTTGTTTGTTTAAATAATATTGTTCAATGATGTATATGCTTATGTTCCTAGACTTAGGGTGTGTATTATGCACATTAGAATAATTGCATTAATGAATAGTATACTATTAATATGCATGTGATGGGTAAGTGGCCTATGGCACTGTACAACATTCCATTGCTACTTATCTAGAATGAAACCTCTTTGCTGACATGTTGGGAGTTGTGCACACTCTTGACAATGTTCTGGTAGAGATTGGAAGGCATCTAGAAATTTACGGGATATGGATAAATGTTGTATTGAAGCATTGGCTAAAATAATTGCATGACTATATGACATATTTCTTTATGTGTAAGAATTTGTTCTGAAAACTATGAGATGTTTCTAATCATGCAATTTAACTTGTTTTGTAGGAAAGATCGTATACCATCACCTACAAAAGAAGGACTACAGCATTTGTTCAAACAACAAAGTTATCTATTGAAGATATTGAAGATATTGAAGTTCCCAGGATTCGGGAAGAATGCCATAATCGAGGAATACCAGACGATCACGAAGAATGATGTTTGGTATGTAGTCCCAAGACCGGATGGAAAGTCTATTGTGACTTCCAAGTGGATCTACAAGATCAAGCATGCTGCAGATGGCAGCATAGAAAAGTACAAAGCGAGATTTGTAGCTCGTGGCTTCTCTCAGAAAGAAGGAATAGACTATGAAGAAAATTTTGCTCTTGTAGCCAGGTACACTTCCATCAGATCAGTACTTGCCCTGGCTGTAGTGATGAAATGGAAGATACACTAGATGGATGTCAAGACAGCTTTCTTGAATGATGTAGTCGAGGAGGAAGTGTATGTGGAGCAGCCACTTGGTTTTGAGACACATGAGAGGAATTCATATGTGTGCAGATTGAAGAAATCCTTGTATGGCTTGAAGCAAGCTCCTAGGACTTGGTATGGTAGGATGGACAGCTTTCTATCCAGCTTGGGCTTTACCAACAGTAAAGCAGATCCCAACCTTTACTACAAGGTTGAGGAAGGCAATCCTGCAATACCACTCTTGTATGTGGATGACCTGTTTGTAACAAGTGAGGATGGATTGATTGTCGATACCAAGAGGAAGCTTGATGCCGAGTTCGAGATGAAGGACTTGGGGATGATGCACTAGTTTTTAGGCATGGAGGTGTGGCAGAGTGTAGATGGGATATTCCTTGGACAAGGGAAGTATGCAATAGAGATCTTGAAGAGGTTCGGGATGATGGACTGCAAGGCCATGGCCACACCTATGGCATCGAATCTGAAGCTTTTGTGTGAGGCTTCATCTGATCCGGTTGATGTCACGATGTATCCTTGATGTACCTGATGAACACGAGACCAGATATTTGCTTTGCGGTGAACACATTGAGCAAGTTCCTGACATATCCGAGGAGTGTTCACCTGGTTGTTGTAAAGCATATTCTAAGGTACCTGAAGGGTACAGTTGATTATGGGCTCAAGTATGATGTGAATCAAAAGTTTAACCTGTAGGGTTATGTTGATTCGGACTGGCAGGAAGTGCTGCAGATAGGAAGAGCACATCTGGGTGCTGCTTCAGTATAGGATCAGGTGTGATCTCTTGGTTTAGCAAGAAGCAGTCCTGCGTAGCACTGAGTACAGGTGAGGCAGAGTATGTTGCAACATGTTCAGCTAGTTGTGAGGCAGTATGGCTCCGGAAGCTACTGTCTGAGTTATTTGATCTCCCGTTGGAGGCTATTGGTATCTTTTGTGACAACCAGAGTTGTGTGAAGCTGTCAGAGAACTCGGTGTTCCATGATAGGTCAAAACACATTGAGATCAAATATCACTATATTAGGGATATGGTGCAGAGAGGAGCAGTGAAGCTCCTATATGTTGCGATGGATGAGCAGATTGCAGATCTGCTGATGAAGCCACTAGCCAGAGTGAAGTTTGAGTACTTCAGAGAGAGTCTTGGTGTTCTTTAGATTGTTGACACTTCGAGGAAGAAATGATGGACATATTTGCTGGAATCCATTCCAAGCATGGTGAGAGGAGGATCCTTCCCATGGTTGTGGATGTAAGCACTAGATGATGAGCATCAGGACATGCTCCAGTTATTGCTCTGTATATGCATCATGTTGGATGCTTGTTATGTATATGCATCATGTTGGATGCTTGTTATGATCAGTTGGATCATGTATATGTATATGCATCATTTTGGATGCTTGGACCATGTATCTGTATATGTATCAGGTGGATACGTTGCATGATCAGGTAGATCATCTATGTTGATATATATCAGATGGATACATTGTATGATCAGGTGGATCATGTATCTGTGTATGTATCAGGTGGATACATTGTATGATCAGGTGGATCATGTGTGATGATATGTATCAGGTAGATACTTGGTATGCATTAGGTGGATGCATTGTATGATCAGGATGATCATGGATGACAAGCTTCAAGATGTTGCTCCAGATGACATGCATCAGGACGATGAAGTGATGATGATCAGGATGATCATGTGTACATCAGGATGATGTATGGTGAGTATCAGGTTGATACTCTGTGGTCGTGGACAGGTTGTGCAAGGGTAGCATGTAATAAGTCCTGGAGATCTGGACATGATAAAAAAAACCTCAGATGCTCTTTAGAGATCTTGCTTGGCAAGACACTCTTTTAAGGTTTTGCTAGACCACATGTAATAATTCCTGGAGATATGGACAGGATGAAAAAGGTCTCAGATGCTCTTTAGAGATCTTGCTTGGCAAGACACTCTTTTAAGGTTTTGTGGGGATCACATGTAATAAGTCCTAGAGATCTAGACAGGATGAAAAAGGCCTCAGATGCTCTTTAGAGATATTGCTTGGCAAGACACTCTTTTAAGGTTTTGTGATAGGGGTCACATGTAATAAGTCCTGGAGATTTGGATAGGATGAAAAAGGCCTCATATGCTCTTTAGAGATGTTGCTTGGTAAGATACTCTTTTAAGGTTTTGTGACAGTCACACGTAAAAGATCCTGGGAGATCCGATAGGTTGAGCTGTGTGCTCGTAAAATGCCTGGGATGCTCTTTCAAGGTTTTGTTGACGCACGTAATAAGTCCTGAGTATTCCACGGTATGGCCAGTGATGAAGACTTGCAGGTGGTGGGGCTACATCTAGTATGAAAAAGGACTGGCTCTGTAGAACTTCCTATGACGAGTAGATCGGAGATTGATTGAGATAGTAGCAACAGTGACGATGACGATGATTCAATAACGATGATCTAGTAACGATGATCCAGAGAATAAGACTTGTGCTAGAAGATCTGTGTCGAGAAATACCTTCCTAGTTAAGAGGGAGTGTTGATGTATATGTGACTTCGGAATGTATTTCATATATGTATATTGTATTCCTATAGAGATGTTATTATTCCTCTATATGGAAGTGTTTGTATTCCTATAGAGATGTTATTATTCCTCTATACATAAGTGTCGTCATTTATATTGTACGTGTCGTAACTTATACTTGATGGGTTATTAGACCACCCTAGTGGGGGTCGGACCTGTCAGCATTATGTTATGTGGTTAAGTTAAGGCCGACCTAGTAAAGGTTATTAGGCAAGTCAAGTCATGTATAAATAGAGCGCAGGAGGCACTCTATTTGATCATTCACTTTCTCTCTCATACTCTCGTTAAAGAGTGGCGCACTTGTGAAGGAGGAGAAGCTGTTGCTAGGAGAAGACTATCTCTTATGCTTGCGTTGTATCATTTCTCTATCTATCTCTGAGGAAGTTGCAGGGTTTTTCACCTTCTTGGTTTTCCCCAGTGAAACTCTATGTCTCTTGTGTGCTTGCGTTATTGTGTCCATGATTGATATGCTGTAGATATGCTGTACATGTTATTCTCTTAGTTAAGATCCTAGATTAGATTGAAATTTCTGAAAATCTAACAAAAGGAACACTCAACAACTTGTGGATCTATGTTTCGATGCACCATTCGTCTTCTATAAATTTATGGGTTTGACTACTTTCCACTTTTCACATTTTTCCAAAATTTCAAATTTTGGGCCAAAAATGGCTATCTCCTAAATTGTGCATTTCTGGAAAATCTTTGTCTAACGTGAATTGTATGTTTTAACAAGAATATGAAATGTTGAGTTCGGTAAATTTCTTGAATCCTAATTATAGGGCCACTTTTATCCACTTCAAGCTTTTCAAAGTTCCAAAAACATGGCCTGGAATAGTGCATTTTGTCCTTCTTGCACACCCCAACTCCACATCCTTTGGAGTTTGGCTCCAAAACTCCAACTTAACATTGTGCCTACTCCATGACCGCTCCATATCATTTTCAGCTCAATCCGACCTTCTGTCAAGCGTTGGGACTCCGATTTGTAAAAGCCATTAATCCCAAAATTATGCCAAATTGGAGCATAATGGGCTCGGGATCTTCACTAGTTCATTCGTGGCCTTCGTCAATGGCCTTAGAGTGCCACTGAACTCATCAAATTCTAATCCCGCAAGCTCCTGTAATCCAAAAAATTCAAATTTCAGGCTCTATTCACCCGAACCCGAAACCCGAAATCTGAAATTGCGGGTTCAGGATTGCAGAAATCCAAAACGCAATTTTCAAACATTTGCGTTCCTACAACCTGCAACCCGAAGCCCGAAATCCAAAATTGCGGAAATCCAAAACGTAATTTTGAAAATTTTGCGTTCCCGCAACCCGAAACTCGAAATCCGAAGATGCGGGTTCGGAATTGCGGAAATCCAAAACGCAATTTTCAAAATTTTGCATTCCCGCAACCTGCAAACCGAAACCTGAATCCGAAATTGCGGGTTTGGAATTGCGAAAATCCAAAACGCAATTTTCAAAATTTTGCATTCCCGCAACCCACAACCTGAAACCCAAAATCCGAAATTGCGGGTTCGGAATTGCGGAAATCCAAAACGCAATATTTGGAAATCCTCGTTCCCACAACCCGAAATCCCGAAACCCGAAATCCAAAATTGCGGGTTCGGAATTGTCGAAATCCAAAACAAAAAATTTGGAAATCCTCGTTCCCGCAACCCGAAATCCCGAAATTCCGAAATCCGAAATTGTGGAATACCTCCGTCCCTGCAACTTGCAGGGTTCATAACTCCTTCGTCCCTTGGCCAAATGAGGCGAGTCTGGTACCGTTGGAAAGCTGTTGGAAAGCTCTATGCGATGGTGTGATCCTATGCCACATCTGAGAACTCTGATTCTGCCATTTTTCTATTCCAAAATGACGCCCAAACTTCACCCATACTACGTTAAAACATTATGTTACTTGTATACAAACTCAGAGTTTGGCCCAAGCAGCCACAATGCTGCAGCATGGGCTCTGATACCACTATGTCAAGTCCCCTCCCATCATTCTAAACCACAGAGGGAACATGAATGTAACATGGGGGTGTTTGATTCTTCCCCCAAATACATAAGACTAAATTTTTTCCATTTAAAATAAAATGCATACTTGAATTATACAGCGGAATTAAAACATAATAATACACACACAGACTAGAATGCATCAGCATGTCTATCACAAGCATATGATGAATCAACATGTAGAGAACTCAATCTCATTCTCATGCTATGTACAGACTTCATATCAATTGCAGTAACACGAATAGTTATCATTCAGAATTAGCACATTGCAAAACACATAATGCATAACTTAAACCACAGAGAACACTTATCTTTGAGATGAAGCTGTCCAAACAACTGGCTATGTGAGAGTAATGTTCCACCCAACCATAGATCTATTTCTAGCCTATATTCTTTCAACTGAGAGATCACCTCCGAGCTGGGTTGTGTATCCACTAAGGAGAAACTAGATGGGCTCACTCACAGCCATGGTTTTGCTCAACAACTATGCTAAGCCAACACATAGTTGGGTTTATCAAGCATACAAAAGACAAAGGAGAGAAATGCTAAGCCAGTGAGCTCAACCACAAAGCTACAGGCATTTTAAATTAACTCAACATTCATGGCACCCACAATACCTACCACACCCAACACAAGGAAGGTCCCCTTCTCTGCTGCACAGTCCCTTAGGTATCCCTTCCCTCCAGTGCTCTTCAGGGTGGGCATAGAAAGGTCTAGCTGCTAATTCCTTGAGATTCTAGCCTTCACTGGGCTTATCAAGAAAACCCAATCTCTACTGAGTCATTCATACTAGGATTTCTCACAATTCTGTCATCCAATAGCTCAATCCCGTCACTTGATTTCTGGGCTGTAAAAACTAGGTTTTCTAATGGATTTCGGGGTATCTAATACTCTCGATTTCACCCCAAGGTTCATATCTATGGATCCCCCATTGGTTTTCACTGTCAATATCAAATTCTTGGTGTTTATGGCACTTCAAAACGCGGGTTCTTGCAAAGTTACAATTTTTGGATTTTCTTACTGTTGGGAATTCGTAATGGATGAAAACTGATGCTGGGATGTTCAACATTGGAATGGGAATGATGAATGACCAATTTCGATGAGATAGAGTGACTTGTGGTACAAGAAAAACAGAGCCCATACCTGTCATACGAATTTCTGGGTTGCCCATGCTCCATTGAAGCCATGGACTGAATTCTTCAACAAATTCCTTACAACAGAATTAAATGTCAGCAAGGAAAGTCAAATGGGTTCTCACAATGACATTTGGTAGCATATGGTTCATCCACACAGGCCCCTCGCCACTCCCTAGTGGAATACACATGGCCCCTTCTCATTCGTTGCTTCCATAGCCAGTTTTGGTATTTTATTGCAATATTAATATTTACATCAATTTACAATATTCCATGGCTTAATAGCACATGGATGGGAAAAATATAAAATACTTGCCTTTCTAAATAAAATCCGAGCATACACTAGCGGGGCCTTGGCCTTGAGCACTACGCTAGGGAAACATACATCGCATGTATACAATATTTACATTAAAAGCCAACATTTCATAAGGGTCAAAATTGGGGTATTACAACAACAAAAATGATAGAGTGGTGCAAGTATAGTCAATAGAGCCAAAGTTTAGTTATGTTGCATAACACAAAGGCTGGAATGAATGTGTTTCTTTTTGGTTCCCTTGTTTTAGGCAATTACTATTGCAACACTCTAGTTAGCTAATCAAAGTTCTCAAGGTAACTTAACTTCTATGGTTGGTCATGATAGCCATGTTGCACGAGACCCATGTCACTTCTAGTCCTAGCACCGTGCTTCACGTGAGACCTTCCCCTTCTTGGGAATTAAATGTGCAAGAGCTTAAACTACAATGAACCCTTCTTATTGGACACCTATGCATATCATTGTGTAAGATTGAGCAACAACAAAGAACGAAGAAGGAATATGGATTATGATGTACATGAGGAGGTTTACTATGATTTAATCTTCCACATAAACCAACCACTAAATCACTTTCCCATTTTACTGAGAACTTATAGTGATGCACCATCTAATGGATATACTTTTATACTTGCATTTCTATTTAAATAAATAAAAAACAAATCTTTGTCACTTGAATATCAATTTATTTACTATTAAATTATTGTGTAATGATTCAAATTATTGGATATTGTTTTCCTATCAATGCATATTTCTATACTATACATCAAATCAAATTATTATAGAAATATTTGTTTGCCCTTGAAAATAATTAACATGTAAAACATAAATTAGATAATTTTGCATTTAGTAATATAGCGAGTCCTTAGACTTAGTATCATAGCCACATCTAAGAAAATGTGAGATTGGCATGTTTTTCGACGTTGTTGAATGCTTCATATCGCATGTATATAATACCTAGTCCGGTGAGATATCCCATGTACATGAAACATAGTAAACAGCAGTGAGATATCCCATGTACATGAAACTTACTACTAAAACTGCATTTGGGTTATGATCTATTAACGATGCATGTAACAGAAAGAACAGAGACGGGAAGATTGGCAGAATTTTGTTAGGGTTTCGCTATTAACTGATAAGGATTCATCTGAACTGGCCCTGTTTCTTCAGTCAGCATATGGTGTCCTTATAATTAGAGGACATTTTAGGGTCAGAACTTGACCCCACAAAGCGGACGAGCATTCAAGCCGCTGGTCGAACCAAAAAAATACTGGACATGTCGATAGACAAGGACAACACAAGCCTTAATGAACGTACGACAAAAAAAATGATAACGAAATATTTATACGATTATCATCTAAAGGTAAAGGTGTAACTTATTATGAATTGTGTTCATTAACTACCGATAAAATGATTGAAAGCGAGACGATTCAATTAATTGATAAACAACTCCACCCGGTGAGGGCCTGCCTGCCAATCCCCAATAAAATTTAAGGTACTAGGGCAGGTAGCTATAATTATAATGACGAGACTACAGTGGAGGAGAAGGACAAAGAATTTTAGGATTTATTTGAAAATAAAATCGGGAGTGGAATACTCCTGGGCGCAGAAGGGCCATTCCAAGTAGTATGGGCAACGATTGACTGTTTTATTTGGAGGACCACGGGGAGCCAGCACGTAACGATTTTAAATTAAAGATCGTGAAATCTAGATTGCAAATTTTAAATTAAAGATCGTGGAATCTAGAATGCCAGAAAAGTTTGCAATTTATTGAACACAATTTTCTTCACTATAATACCCCGAGTTTGTAAAAGCCGCATCGATATAATCCAAAAATCAAGTGCCTTCCACAGATATTGCGAGTGAATAGCCCACTATTTCAGATATGGTTATACACTCTATATCAATGATGATCCATTAATTTATAATAGTCTTTGAAATGAAATAATTTATATTTTTAACCTAAGTTGTCTTATATGTTTAACTGTGTTTTAATAACAATTTTGATAATAAAAATAAATTTAACATCATAAAAAATCTTTGGAACACCTACAATTTCAGAGTTTGATAATTATAACCAGAATTTTTAAAAATATCTATAATATCTTTTCCAAAATAATACAAAAAAATTCAAAATTTTATATTCAAAATGGTCAAACTTTTAAATTACTTGTTTTGAATCTTAAAAAACAACTATTTAATTTACCCCAAAGTTCATAATATCACAGCTAATAATATCACATAGATGACAGATGACACATCCTTTTTCATTGTGATTTTGTATTTCATATTACCTTACGAGAAGAGACAAAGTCCCTTAGGTGTCCCTTCCCTCCAGTGCTCTTCATGGTGGGCATAGCAAGGTCTAGCTGCTAATTCCTTGAGATTCTAGCCTTCATTGGGTTTATCAAGCAAACCCAATCTCTGCTCAGTCATTCACATTGGGATTTCTCACAATTTTGTCATCCAATAACTCAATCCCGTCACTTGATTTCTGGGCTGTAAAAACTAGGTTTTCTAATGGATTTCGGGGTATCTAATATTCTCAATTTCGCCCCAAGCTTCATATCTATGGATTCCCCCATTGGTTTTCACTGTCAATATCAAATTATTGGTGTTTATGGCACTTCAAAACGCAGGTTCTTGCAAAGTTACGATTTCTGGTTTTTCTCACTGTTGAAAATTCGTAATGGATGAAAACTGATGCTGGGATGCTCAACATTGGAATGGGAATGATGAATGACCCATTCCCATGAGGTAGAGTGACTTGTGGTACAAGAAAAATAGAGCCCATACCTGTCATACGAATTTCTGGGTTGCCTATGCTCCATTGAAGCCATGGACTGAATTCTTTAACAACTTCCTTACAACAGAATTAAATTTCAGCAAGGAAAGTCAAATGGGTTCTCACAATGACATTTGGGAGCATATGGTTCATCCCCACAACCCCCTCACCACTCCCTAGTGGAATACACATGGCCCCTTCTCATTCGTTGCTTCCATAGCTAGTTTTGGTATTTTATTGCAATATTAATATTTACATCAATTTACAATATTCCATGGCTTACTCTCCAATATCCATGTGTTCGATCATCCATGGATCATGGACCATTGGGCCTCTAATAATATCATTGAGCAACTTACGTGGACGGGCTTACACTGAGTAGCCCATGGCTTGAACGCTTCGAAGTTCTCGTGTTTGTAGCGAGCGCTTACGTGTTTAACACATTTAATGGCATCAACAAAATTATTAAACCTGGAAGGTGGCTCATACGTGTTGTTGCTAGCGGGCTTACCAAGTTACAAGTTATCACATACCAATTCGTGAATGCTGACGCCGTGAGTTAATTGAGTATTCAATGTATAATATATTATGTTAATATGCCCCCACGAATTTGGCATTTCAGACAAAATCCACAATCCATAAACTTCTTGTAATGTTGCAGGTTGTTGCTCCTGCCCGTGGCCCCTACCTATAGACCTGTGTTTTCTTTGTTGTATCAAGTTAATCCTACCATCTACGGCTCCCAGCCTCACACCCTGTGTTTTGTTTGTTGTATCAAGTCAATCCTGCAGCTCCCAAGTTCCACCTTTTGTTTTCTTTGTTGTATCAAGTCAATGCTGGAATTCCATGCTTCCATGGCTCCGACCATATTGCATGAATAGAAACAAGCTTTTTCTTATACCCCTATTCCACTGTGGATGAGCTACTTCCAAGTTCCACCTACCCTATCTCCTCCAGTCCTCCAGGATAGTTTGCGGAGCGAAGCTGGCAATGCCAGCCTGCCATAAACATATTTAAAGAAATTCGTTTTCTTTGAGGAGCTCAACTTCAAGGCTGACTAGATTTTTGACATCCTATGAATTTACAGGTCTGCTATATCCACTGAAAAATAAAGCCTCTCAACTTTACTACGTTAGTAAACATTGAAATTTTGATGTACTATTACATTTTCAAATGAAAAGAATAACTTATTATTAATAAAAAAATCAAATCATATTAATATATTAATGAATTTGAATTTAGCTTCCCAATTATATTAAAATAAATTATACATTTTAAATGATCCACAACCAAATATTATACTGAGAAGGAAATGGAAAAAAAGGAATTTCCTCAACACAACATGCTATTTCCTTATGATGATGCTTTTACGTTTATGATTACCAACCTTGGAATCAGGTTTGGTTATCCGAAGGTGTAATATCTTCTAAGCTAAGTCAATAGGTAGGAATGTTGGTATTGATATAATTATGACAAAGTTTTATAAAGGATTAGGAACAATTCCGTTGGCTTGTAGATGACATATTTATGGATAAAAAGCTTGTTGTTATGAGATAATGACATCATGCCTCAAAAACATGTCCCATACAATCTAATGTTAATGGGCGCTCTACATAGAAATTGGAATGTCAACATTTGTGAGTACAATAAATATGTGGATGATTTTGGCCTACTACAACTTTAATATATTGAGTGGATTGATAACCTTCACAATTATATAAGAGATTGTAGCTATGACTAGGAGGAGAGTTAACAATGCAACAAAATCAAGTAATCGAATTTTGTGCATAAAATGAACATAAGACTCCCACCAAATTTCACTGAATCTACGTCTTAACAAAAGAACTCATCGTTTCACGGGATTCCACCCCATCAATCCTTTTAACAGTAATGGCCATAACAGTTGCTACAACCCTAGCGCGAGAAAAATCAATCGAGCTACGCATGACAATACTTGAAACCAGACTTTTTGAACTCCCTATTACGTCATAGGAATCAATACTACTTTCTCCACAACATGTGGCACCCTCAATATCTTCCATCACCGCAATTTACATTTGATAAAAAACTTGTTCCCAAATAGTAATTACCCCATTCTTTGCTCTAAAAAGGCCTCGGTTAACCTAGAATCCAATCCATACAACATGAACACATCCATATATACACATAGAATAAATATTAATAAATTTCTCATAGCCCTTCAATAGTGTTCAATATCTCATAGCCCTTCATAGTGAAATGGGACCCCACCCTTCAAATTTGATCCCTGGTCCCCACTAGACACGGCGACCCCCGGAATTATGACACGTAGGACACGGTGACCCCCGGAATTAATATATTTTTAAAATATATTAAAATTTAAAAATATAGACATATAGATCATCCAATAAAATTTAACATTTACAATTACAAATATTCAATAGAAATTACATTTACAATTACAAATATGAAATATTCAATAGAAATTAGATCATTCACAAATCACAACACATTTGTCATTCACAATCACAAAACACAATGAGACATTGAGACACATAGATGCAAACTCATCACTGCCTTGATCCTCCTCCTCCATGCCTGAATCAACAAACTCATCACTGCCTTGATCCTCCTCCTCCTCCTCTCTACCAATCTGACTAACTTACTTTTTAATTGTCAAATGTTTAATTTTAAGTTTTAAATGTATGTAAGTAAATGCCATTAAATTGCTTATGTGAGTTTGATTTAATACATGTTCAATTTTGAAGAGACGTCATTATATACCATGTATATGTTTCTAATGATTTTCGTATTAATGTCTTTATTGCAGTTGCGGCTATGGATGCCAATGCCGAAATATTGATTGAGCTTGCCCAATTGAGGGGCATAAGTGAAGCTTTTAGTGGTGGCGACAGGATTCGCCGTTCACTTGCATCAACCTTGGATGCAATTGTGGACACAATTTCACAATCTACGAATGTCCTGTATGATATTGCATCTTACAGAGAAAGAAAAAGACAACAATATGCTGATGGACTAGATTACAATGCAGTAAAAAAGCTAAAAATATCCAAAGAGGTTATATTTGCATTGTTTAGGGACCCTCGGACGGGGGAAATCCCTAATGCAAGCAAGCCGCATATCTCCATTGAGTGGTGCACGTTTCAACCATTTGTTGATAACTGGATGGACAGATGGTACATGGTTTTTGATATGCCACCACACAACAACAGGGAAATTCCCTTATATTTCCTTCGAAAGATGTATGCAGAGTTCGTGTTGCATAAACACGTTAACTATTTTGACATCTTACAGTTCCAGGGGATCGGTGGGGGGATGCCCCAAAACCGACCCAATGCCAGGCTTCGAGACCAGGATCGCCCTATCCCTGCACCTCGCAGGCAGTTGCCTGGGCCAGATGTCCCACCAGCACATCGCATTATTCCGCAGACACGGGATGCATTTTTGAGTTTGGCACGGACGGTTGTTCGCCATGGCAGGATGGTTCAACATATGGGTGAGGAAGGGACATCTGTCCCTGGTGTGGTACATACACCAGCTCGTCACCATGCAGGACCATCAGCTAGTGCAGGACCATCAGGACCATCCACTACTGCAAGACCATCAGGACCATCCACTAGTGGAGGACCATCAGCTATTCCCCATCCTAGTACTGATCCTCACGAGTGCACGTCATGTGGTCGTCCCTGCTATGGTATTGCATCAGATGTTGCCTTCAGTGGCTTTTTGAGAGAGGTATCTTGATGGTTAATTGTAATAAATTCTTCATTTATTTTCGTCTTTGTACACATATATATAGTTTGAGCTAATATATTAATTTTGTGAACTTGCAGTTGATGATGATTACCAGCAGTGACGCCCCAGAGCCGGATGTTCCAGACTCGGCAAGCCCATCTTATATACCACCTATTGCCGTATCTCACACCGAGGTAAACATTTTAAAATTTCAGTTTTTTAATACTTGTTAATTTGTTAATTTCCACATACTTTACATTTTAGTTCATTAATGCTATATACGGTCTAATATTTACAATTATTAAACTTGCAGATGGCAGATCCTTCACAGGGGCAAGGTAATGTGGAGGTAGTGCCCATGGTCATACCGTCCCCTGAAACGTCTGGGCTCCAGGTAAACAATTAAAAATGACATTTTTTAAATACATGTTTGTTTGTTGAATCATGCATGTCTAACTACATGAACACTTGCTGACTGTAGGCACCATCCGACACATCTGGCCCATTGCCTGGATTTGCATCTCCCTCCAGGCCATTCGTGAACAAGGGTCGTGTGTATGTGAGGCGTTCTACTCCGAGAAAGACTCCAGCTGCCCACGACCATGGGCTTACTCACACCACGGTAATGTATATCCTTCGATGATATTTGTTGTTTAACTTGAAATCCAGTGCATAAATCGTTTTTGTTAATGTTTGAATTGCATGTTTACTGCAACAGGAACCCGAGTTGTCTGCTGAGAACCTTGCATCGATGGTTGATGCAGCAGTTAGTGCCGCATCTGCAGTGGCGACTGATCACACACATGTATGTAACTATTTCAACATTATCTTTACATAGTTTATTATTGTTGGACCTATTGTTTATTCATGCATTTCTAACTATTTCAACATTTTTTCATTGTAGCCACCACCAGCAGGAGCAGTGCCTGGCCCCCCTGGTTCAACCATCCTGGATGTTCAACCGACGGCTCCATCTGCTACACAAGCAACACAATCTCCTTTGTCAGTTGAGGTGAGATGTCCTTCAGTGACCAAGTGTTTCATGCACTTTCCATGCACCAGTTGATAATTGTTGAGATAATGTATTAGTGTACATAGTTAGTTGAATTTAACAATTGATATTTAATTTGCAGGATCCAGGGATGCACATTGATCCTAGGGATGTGCCTAGAGGATCAACGTCAGGAAAGAACAAGAGAAAGCTTGAGTTTTGATAGTTTTGGATAGTTTTGGACACATGTGCTTTTGGATACTTTTGTATATATATGTACTTTTCGATACATTCAGTTTTGGAGACATGTACATTGACTTTATTGTGCATGTACTTTTGGAGACATGTACATTGACTTCATTGGATACATGTACTTTTCGATACTTTTGGATATACATGTACTTTTGGAGACATGCACTTTTGGAGACTTTTGGATATACATGTACTTTTGGAGACATGCACTTTTGGATATATATGTACTTTTGGATACATGTACTTGTGTCATTCTAATGTGTTGATTTGTGTGGATTATCTATTACTCATGAATGCACTATGTCAAAAGAACAAACTATTATATTCAAAGGTTTCAACGAATTCACTACATGCATGCACTAATTGGTATCTAATTAAAATTTGTGATTTTGGATGATCATTACAAGTTATGTCAAAGTTCTTGCTCGTGTAATTTAATCAAACTAAATGCAATACAATGTTTTCAAGGTTTCAACGAACTCACTCATGCACACCCATTGCCATCAACTACCAATGAAAGTCTAACATTATGAGGTTCTTCTTAAAAAATGGGTAATATTTCCTTGATGATCGTAAATTGAGAACCATTTGTAGCCACTCATATAATACCATCTTCACTTATCTTTGTACATGATAATCCATATAATGTGCTATGTTTTTTAACCTAAACAATCATCAAAAACCTAGAATTATAGGGATATGACAAAGAACCTTATGGGGCACCTTATATATTAACCTTGTGTATACATTAGGATCTTTGTCATACCATTGTTTGAAATGTCATTCAATACCTTCAATTTTATCAACATCAAATTAGTAGACAAAGTGACCCATCTTTGATCTCTTGTATAGGCCTTTGTGTGCCTTATCAATAAGATGTACATCATGAATATTATCATAGGTCTCATACATAGGTGCATCCTCATCCATGCAAACAAAGGTGTCATGGATCAACCTATTATCACCAAGTGTCCCTGAACGGCATTTTCATGCGACTTGCAACTCGACATAACTCGGAAACCGGACGTCGGAGCGACGAACCGTCGACTCCGTTGGTCTCCTGGCATGCGATTACCTCTAGGGGGCCCTCTCCCTCGTCTCCCCATGGCCCAGTGGCTTCATTGTGCATTCATTTCGTAAACTAGGGTTTTGCTCAGTGTAATTGCATGCAATCTCGCATTGGTAGGTCAACTCTGCAAAAAATTCCCCCGAGCCAGTGTTGGCAGTGTTCCCACGTCGGCATTGCCCACACACACTTGCGGGAGCCAACGGCACGCAATCTTCCTGCTCCGTTTGCTTTTTGGCTCCCGGACGGAAATTCACCAAGTGTCCCTGAACGGCATTTTCATGCGACTTGCAACTCGACATAACTCGGAAACCGGACGTCGGACCGACGAACCGTCGACTCCGTTGGTCTCCTGGCGTGCGATTACCTCTAGGGGGCCCTCTCCCTCGTCTCCCCATGGCCCAGTGGCTTCATTGTGCATTCATTTCGTAAACTAGGGTTTTGCTCAGTGTAATTGCATGCAATCTCGCATTGGTAGGTCAACTCTGCAAAAACCTCCCCCGAGCCAGTGTTGGCAGTGTTCCCACGTCGGCATTGCCCACACACACTTGCGGGAGCCAACGGCACGCAATCTTCCTGCTCCGTTTGCTTTTTGGCTCCCGGACGGAAATTCACCAAGTGTCCCTGAACGGCATTTTCATGCGACTTGCAACTCGACATAACTCGGAAACCGGACGTCGGACCGACGAACCGTCGACTCCGTTGGTCTCCTGGCATGCGATTACCTCTAGGGGGCCCTCTCCCTCGTCTCCCCATGGCCCAGTGGCTTCATTGTGCATTCATTTCGTAAACTAGGGTTTTGCTCAGTGTAATTGCATGCAATCTCGCATTGGTAGGTCAACTCTGCAAAAACCTCCCCCGAGCCAGTGTTGGCAGTGTTCCCACGTCGGCATTTCCCACACACACTTGCGGGAGCCAACGGCACGCAATCTTCCTGCTCCGTTTGCTTTTTGGCTCCCGGACGGAAATTCACCAAGTGTCCCTGAACGACATTTTCATGCGACTTGCAACTTGACATAACTCGGAAACCGGACGTCGGACCGAGGAACCGTCGACTCCGTTGGTCTCCTGGCATGCGATTACCTCTAGGGGGGCCTCTCCCTCGTCTCCCCATGGCCCAGTGGCTTCATTGTGCATTCATTTCGTAAACTAGGGTTTTGCTCAGTGTAATTGCATGCAATCTCGCATTGGTGGGTTAAACTTGCTCACCTTGCAAACATCATCCATCAAACAGAAATTTGATGGAGTTGAAATCAATGGATTGCTTGTCACAATAGGCATTCATAAGTTTGCGTAATTGAATACTCCTCTTAATCCCTAAAAAATACTTCATTCCCATCCTGCAGATCCCAAACAATGTCAAAGGTAAGAAGGATTTCCATATAATCCAAATATATGTTTTTTTTCAAATATATTTTACATGGAAACATAGCAAAATGGAATCTAATATTTCGTTTGCACACGGAAGAAAAGATTGGCAAGGCCAACATTGGCTTCCTTTTGGATTAATATCTCCATTTATAATTCCATAGATTTATACAGTTGTCTTAATCCTAACTGTATACATTGCATGAGAATAAACACCATCAATCTCATTTTTGAGACTTGGTTGTCATGTTAATGCAAATGTAAATGTAAAGGTTGCCTTTACAGGACTTTTGAAACTGAGTGTGGGAAAGGGGATCATGATCGAGATGTTGTGTAGGTAAACATTATATTCTGCAGGTAAAAATGGAAGTTTACGAGAAATTCTCTCATTAGTTACACAAAATCTATTGTTGAATGGTGTTCTTCAATAATTGTAGATGGAACAAGAAGACGAGATATTTTTGGGAGGTGGTTGATGTAGATCAATCACATAGAATAATGCATGGAATTTGTGGATTTCATTTAGTTTGAAACTCAAACAATGTTATAGTAGAAATATGAACAAGAAAATTCTATCACTCGCCATTATTCTAGGTATAAATATTGAATTATCCTAGTTGGATGAGGACTAATCAACCATTTCACCACATTATGATCATGTCTCAAATCTTGTACAACCAAGTTTTGTGAATATGAGATTAAATCTTATCAACTAGCATGAATACATTACATTTTGTCTATTTAGTGGACTCACACGTTGGAACTGATGTTTTTTAAAATGAACATATATGCAATGGTTTCCCTGAAAGATAATTAATGGGGCCAAGGTATGATACTTCAAGCCTCATTGTGAACATGAAAAGTTAATGGAGATCATTAGTAATAGACATGATCCAAATGGTCTACTTAGATGACCATAGGTAAGTAGATAAGTAAGATTGCCTAACATGGTCACTCTTGTGTTATATTCCAAGGTATATGGGTTGTTTGTTAATTTTGTTAATTTTTCAATTCATTTATCCAAAGAATTATAAGCACATGAAATCCCATCAATAAGAACAATGGTCTTTTTCAACACCACCAAAGAAAAAATCAGAAAAATAAAATGACCTACTTCAAAAATTATTTTATGGCTTATTGTGCATGGTCCATCAAACAAAAGGTAAACAAACACAATTATATGGCCTACAATGTAGGTCTTTTGATGCTCTATTTCACAAGGTTTTAACAAACACACTTGTTGTGATCATCATTAAAGTCTACAATTTCTTTCAATGAATGTGCCAAATTGACCTAACAACATAGGAAATTGAAAACCACATCCATTGAAAGGAATAATTCAGTTTTTTTTGTCATGAATTAATTTACTATCATGGATTTATGGCTCCCGGCAGTGTTCCCACGTCGGCATTGCCCACACACACTTGCGGGAGCCAACGGCACGCAATTTTCCTGCTCCGTTTGCTTTTTGGCTCCCGGACGGAAATTCACCAAGTGTCCCTGAACGGCATTTTCATGCGACTTGCAACTCGACATAACTCGGAAACGGGACGTCGGACCGACGAACCGTCGACTCCATTGGTCTCCTGGCGTGCGATTACCTCTAGGGGGCCCTCTCCCTCGTCTCCCCATGGCCCAGTGGCTTCATTGTGCATTCATTTCGTAAACTAGGGTTTTGCTCAGTGTGGGAGTGTGCAATTTTTGCACACAGGGGTCAACTTTGGAAAATCATCCACCGGGCAAGTATGGCTAGTGTTCCTAGCCCGAACCTATCTAGACACACCTGCAGGACTCCCCGGAACCCGGTTTTGTTGCATGGTTGGAGTTCTATGCCCCCGGTAGGTATCCAGCAGGTGTCCCTGAAGGCCTTCTGGTAGTGAGACGGGACGAGTCATAGAATGAAGACCGTGGCTCGGATCGACGAACCGTCGACTCCGTTGGATTCAACACACCGGGATAGTGCCAGGGGTGCCCCTCCCCTCCTACCCGGTGTCCCATGTGTCACCTTGCAGGTCCATCTTTGAAACTAGGGTTTTGCTCAGTGTGGGAGTGTGCAATTTTTGCACACGGGGGTCAACTTTGGAAAATCATCCACCAGGCAAGTATGGCTAGTGTTCCTAGCCCGAACCTGTCTAGACACACCTGCAGGTCTCCCCGGAACCCGGTTTTGTTGCATGGTTGGAGTTCTATGCCCCCGGTAGGTATCCAGCAGGTGTCCCTGAAGGCCTTCTGGTAGTGAGACGGGACGAGCCATAGAATGAATACCGTGGCTCGGATCGACGAACCGTCGACTCCGTTGGATTCAGCACACCGGGATAGTGCCAGGGGTGCCCCTCCCCTCCTACCCGGTGGCCCATGTGTCACCTTGCAGGTCCATCTTTGAAACTAGGGTTTTGCTCAGTGTGGGAGTGTGCAATTTTTGCACACGGGGGTCAACTTTGGAAAATCATCCACCGGGCGAGTATGGCTAGTGTTCCTAGCCCGAACCTGCCTAGACACTTTGGAAACTAGGGTTTTGCAGGTCCATGATGATGATGAAGATGTTGATGATGATGGCTTGGTCAAAGGTGGTGCTCTCAACGTGCTAATTCATTATGAAATATTTAACAAGACATGAATTAAATTTAATATAAGTGTATTGTTTAATATAGTGAGCATGAATTGAATTAATTTTGTTGGGTGAAGCCAATAACCAACATGATGAACATAATATAATTTTAGGGTTTACTGATCATATGTAAAAAATGGATTAAAAAACACAATTATTATAATTTTAGTTTAATGTTTATCCACTTTAATCCATATATTTTTTAGTTTTGACTATGAATACACAATAATTATTATATATATGTGTGTGTGTTTTTGTGTGGATAACTTAGAGATGTATAATAAAAATGGGTAAAAGGTGGTTGTCACTAGAGACTTTCATAGTTGTATAGTGAAAATGTAATAGCTATTAAAATTTGGATTAGAAAATTATTAAAGAAAATAAATTCTATAGAAATGGGTAAAAGGTGGTTGTCGCTAGATTAAGAGAGACTTTCATAGTTGTATAGTGTACAATTGTCTAGTGGTTATGGCAGTGATGTGTAAAATCTTATGATCACATGAAAGAGATCACAAATAGGTTCATAAAACTAAGAACAACAATACTTTGAGCAATTTTTCAAAGGAAACTAGAATAGAGCCAGTAAAGAGAAAAAAATACTAAAAACTTGATTTCATACTAAAATGAATGAAAAATGGTTTTACATAAAGAAATTTGAATTACTCAAGGAACCAATTCGATTGTCTAGTGATTCATAAGGATTTAGTTGGGCTTAACATAGAGCTTAAATGCCCTTAAAGTTAGCTAAGCAACCTCTCAAACATGATTAATATATGGTTTACTGATCATATGAACATAATATAATTTTAATCCATCTCTTGTAAATTTGGCATATCAAGAACGCAAAATTGACATATTCATATGAAACATACATGTGAAAATTGAGCATATATCAATATTCAATTACAAATAGTGAAAATAGTATAGTATTAAAAGTATGTAACGTACCTCATCATGCTAGATCCCACCTATTATCATACAACCAAGCCCTCCGGATCATCTCTTATACTGATGGTCTCCATTAGTCTCTCGTGCTCTGTATCCGGTAAGAAGTAGCGTACCTTCGATGTATTTCGACTAGGCATTGTTCGTACCTGAAGGTTTGTGCCAATGATTAAGTTGGTAAAGTGATATACACTTGCACCTGGTTTGTAATCCCTGTAAACATATCCACCCTTCTTTCTTCCATTGCTATCCCATGTCAAGTATTCACCTTTAACAACCATAGACCCAGTTGGAAAGTGGTTGTTTTCATCGTCAGTCATGGACACAATGAGGGTTTGCTTTCCATCTATACAGCGTGCCAACCAGTATTCATCACCCCATTCAGTATCTTTTGAGGCAACCACTGCGTATATGTGCCCTGCATTATATGATTGTAGGTATATGATCAAAATATTTTTCGTGCGATACAAGGCCATTAATGTGCATTTGAAGACTACGTAAACAAACAAAAAATGTTAAGGAAATGCATCATACCGGGTTGTACAAGGTCTGAGACATGATCAAAATCTGCAGAAATAGATGATTGGTCTTCTTCCAACGGAGTTAACTCAACAATTGCACGCTGATCAAGTGGAAGTGATATGCGATCCCATCCATCAACCCAATCCAATGATTCACACCCATCCCAGTCACCATCACAACAAGGCAGGCAAAAACAAGCAAGTTTTCTGGTCCAAATTTCAAATACTGGGTTATCAGAGCTTCGAACCGAATGAAAGCCACGAGTCCCAGGCACAGTCTTGCATTCCCATGCATGTGAACGATCTATGTCTACCACCTCCCAAAAAAATCTCTCCACATGTCTCTTTCTTGTGGATTCTACTCGCATAGTTGATTCCTCTCCCATTACTGACGTGCACCACCTGACTATAGATTGAGCATTTAGAATAGTAGATTCTGTAGATACTTTCAATTCCTCTCTTCGTAGGGCTGTTTTGACACATGCTCCGGCTCCATCATGCTCTCCTTTACCATGCCCAGTCTCAAAATAGTTCCACATATGTGGCACTTTGTAGTTTTTATGCAATGAACACAACCACTGAAATATGCGTGCATTTTTGAACTGACCAGCACACCCATCAGACCAAAGCCAGTGTCGGTCCATCTGTATGTTCCTTCCCTTCAAGTGATCATAGAACATGATGAAGCAATGACGTACATAGTGGAAGTCGTGGCACCTATCATCACTTATGTAGAAGTGATATTCCTTCAGAATTTCTCTTTGCTCTTCAGTGCTATTTGGGCCATGCCTGTATGTGATATGGACCATCAAAGAAACCTGCTCAGAGTGATAATACTGACTTTGGATCTCATTTTGAGGTTGCAGAGTGTAGTTCTCGGCAAAATCAACAACTGAAAGTATAGTACCAAGGGGAAATGTATCTCTGCATATTCTAAACTTCTCATCCTGCCATCGTGCCACGTGGACATGCTGAACATATTGATGTGTCTTTTCAATAAATTCCTTGATGAAGTCACTAACTTGTACCTGGTGACACAAAATGATCTCAATGTCAGTTTTTTGTTGTAAGTAAGGATTGAAATGTAACCGTTACAACATAATTTTATAGATATAAATGCATACCTGAGATGTCACCAATTGTATTTTTTTGCTTTCTTTCCCTGGGACTATTTCATAGTTGATATATTTGAAACTTTTCATGTCTGTAACCATTTTCCCAAATTCACTGTCTCCATTCTCGTGCATACATTGGCTCAATAATGCCATTCCAGCACAGTTGGAGCATGTTCCATCCAAACAAGATTTTGCATAGTATGTTTGCCCCTCGGGCCTATTGCACATGATGCTATGAATGAATTCTCTTGATGAAGTCGGTGGTATTGTCATGGAGCAATCCTGCACAATGTTAGTATGCAACACACGACGAATGTACAAAAATGTTTCATAGTAATATTCATATTCTACATGGTATCTACAACAACAAGTGTTACGAAGAGTATTTATTCTAACATACCATGGCTTACATTTCTCAAAAGATCTTTGCCCCAAGTTCAATTGTCTATGCTCAATCTTAAATTTTTCGTAAAGCTCTGTCTGTGTTATATCAAGAAAATGCTTAGTATGTGGCTCACGATCCTTTGAACCCCTTCTTAGTTTTAGTACATCCTTTCGGTTTGAATAAGGCCTTGTGTGATCATGCCAAAAACTATGCACTAGTCCCTTTACTGCATCAACTAGCTTCATGTCACGACGTGGCAACCGACCAACAAAGGCCCAAAAATCTGTCTGATCGGTTGTGTCAAGATGTTCTCTTCTAATAGAATACCTACGGAGGGTTTTTACATTCAAATTAACTAGTTTCGATGTAGGCCTGAGAATACGAAGGGCCCTGGTGTTCTTATCTGCAATTGATTGTGACAACACACGACGAGCAGCATTGCGGTCCTTTGAACGTGTGTTCTTACCAATTTTACCAAATGCATCTACTAGGCTTTTAACTATATGAGAACTTGGTTCAGAATTCTTTATCATCTTTATCCCTAACTTTTTCCTAACAACATTCATGCTCCTAGATTTTAACAATGATAAAAATAATCTACATTTATCTCCATCACATTTAGAAACAAAATATTTATCAAGTATCTGTTGAGTTTGATAAGCAATACTACGTTTAGATAGCGTACCTTCAATGGAATTCATAAGTCTTTCATCAACTTGTATACGCTTCGGAGTTCTTCGACGTGTGCTTGCTAATGGAGGTAAGGGGGTTGGAATTGTACCATGTAGCGCATCACCAAGACGCTCTGGCGTTTCAGTAGTAGCTTGGTGTCCTTCATTCTCTTCCTGGTAGTTGGATGGTGGAAGTCCAACATCCTCATCCATGGTCTGTGGAAGTCCAACATCCCCTTGTGGAAGTCCAACATCCTCATCGATGGTGTGGATAACATTCTCTTCTTCAACAGTAGGCAAAATGTCCAACGCCTCTCTGACTTCATCGCTTGTATAACCACATCCGGATAGCAAATTGGGTGTTTCTCCGTGAGCTTCATCTTGAGATGGTAACTTATCACTTTGACTTGAAGTGGGAATTGAAACATCCCCTAATGAGCACCTACGTTTTGCTTCTTGATTACTTCCATGGGGTGCTTGTTCAACAACTATTGTGGAAATTGAAGGTCCCTCTTGTCGTGGATTAATAGGATGAACCATGGTATCCTCTACAATTGGATTTGGATTAGTTTCCAAAGAAAGCCTCCGATTCATCATGTATATTCTTTTCTTTTCTTTCTCTTCTTCAATGACTTCTTGAGGTCTCTTCTTCCTTGTTGATTTGTTTACTCGGTTACGTGCATTCCCCATCACCACAATGATCAATTCAATATAGTTTGTTTTTGTTGCTCCTCAATTACAAGCTCTTCAATAATAAGCAAATGGAAGTTCTTCCTTGTTGGTCTTGAAGCTTGATATCTTACCTTGTGTGCTCCTCAAATATAGGCAAAATGAATCTTTCAAAGGCCTTATCTTTGGTGTTCTTCAATTGGAGATTCTTCAAGCTTGCTAATTATTTTCTTCAAATATGGCCATATAACCCAACACCAAAGTGAGCAACCATGAAAGATGTCCTCAATGCTGCACCTGCATAAAAAAAAATGATGGAGTTGGTGTAGAATGTGAAAATTTTCAGACGCGGGCTCGTGCTGTTCGAAAAATCGCGGGATTGTTGCTTTCGTTCGGACAGAGTGAAGTTGCTCTCGGACAGCAACAGTCCATTATTTCTGGAGTTACAAAACGCGTACGCGTTATATAAATATAAAACGCGTGCGCGATATGTAGTGACAAAACGCGAACGCGATATAGTCAAGCACAATAAATAGGTTAGGTGCACGGCTAGGGCAACGAACAAAATCAAAGAAAAGTAATAATTTATATGATTGCATACAAAACAAATGTTTTGTATGGTTTAATACCCCCTAGCTCTCTCCCAATAATCCCTAGATACCCCCTATCTCTTTCTAAATATCTGTCCCTCATTCTCCCTACATGTTTATTTCATGTTTCTTTCTCTCCCTTCAGCCATGTCTCTACCACCCCACTCTCCATCTCTCCACCTTCTCTTTATCTTCGTCATTATCCCTCCCTATAGCACTCTCTCCCTTCTTCTCCCTTAATCACTAACCCTCTACGCCTTTATCCCTCCCCCCTGCCCTCTCTGTCTTACCTTGTTCCTAGAGCCCCTCCCCCATAAAGGCCTTTAGACCCTCTTCTAAATATTAATCCCTAAGTGCATAAGTGCACAAGATGATGAGGAGGAGGAGGGTGATGACAATGAAGATGATCATGATGTAAATGAAGATGATAAAGATGATGAGGAGGAGGAGGGTGATGACAATGAAGATGATCATGATGCAGATGAAGATGATAAAGATGATAATGTTGATGAAGATGATGGTGATGATGATGAAGATGTTGATGATGATGGTGATGAAGATGTTGATGATGATGGTGATGATGATGGTGATGAAGATGATGGTGACATGATGGAGATGTTGATCTGATGAGGAAGATGATGATGATGATGGTGATGATGGTGATGATGATGAAGATGTTGATGAGGACGATGATGGAGATGAAGATGATGATGATGAAGAAGATGATGATGATGGAGATGTTGTGTTGATGGGGAACCTAGAGATGACAATGATGATGAAGATGGTGATGGTGATGGTGATGGTGATGGTGATGACGATGAAGATTTTGATGATGATGCTGATGGCGATGATGATGAAGATGTTGACGATGATGGTGATGGTGATGTTGAGATGATGATCATGATGATGTTCAGAAGATCATGATGGTGATGATGGTGATGATGATGGAGAAAATGACAATGATGGATATGTTGATGAGGAACCTGCAGACGCCAATGATGATGATGATGGAGATGTTGATGAGGAACCTACAGATGCCAATGATGATGGTGATGACGATGAAGATGTTGATGATGATGGTGCTGGTAATGATGATGATGATGATGATGACGAAGATGATGGTGACATGATGGAGATGTTGATCTGATGAGGAAGATGATGATGATGATGATGGTGATGATGATGAAGATGTTGATGACGATGATGATGGTGATGAAGATGATGATGATGAAGAAGATGATGATGATGGAGATGTGTTGATGGGGAACCTAGAGATGACAATGATGATGAAGATGTTGATGATGAAGAAGATGATGACGATGATGATGGTGATGAAGATGATGATGATGAAGAAGATGATGATGATGGAGATGTGTTGATGGGGAACCTAGAGATGACAATGATGATGAAGATGGTGACGGTGATGACGATGAAGATTTTGATGATGATGCTGATGGCGATGATGATGAAGATGTTGACGATGATGGTGATGGTGATGTTTAGATGATGATCATGATGATGTTCAGAAGATCATGATGGTGATGATGGTGATGATGATGGAGAAAATGACGATGATGGATATGTTGATGAGGAACCTGCAGATGCCAATGATGACGATGATGGAGATGTTGATGAGGAACCTACAGATGCCAATGATGATGGTGATGACGATGAAGATGTTGATGATGATGGTGTTGGTAATGATGATGATGATGATGATGATGATGATGAAGATGAAGATGATGGTGACATGATGGAGATGTTGATCTGATGAGGAAGATGATGATGATGATGATGGTGATGATGATGAAGATGTTGATGACGATGATGATGGTGATGAAGATGATGATGATGAAGAAGATGACGATGATGATGGTGATGAAGATGATGATGATGAAGAAGATGACGATGATGGAGATGTGTTGATGGGGAACCTAGAGATGACAATGATGATGAAGATGGTGATGGTGATGACGATGAAGATTTTGATGATGATGCTGATGCTGATGATGATGCTGATGATGATGATGATGATGATGAAGATGTTGACGATGATGGTGATGGTGATGTTCAGATGGTGATGATGATGATGATGATGATGATGATGGAGATGTTGATGAGGAAGGGGGAGATGACAATGATGATGAAGATGTTTATGGTCATGAAGATGATGATGATGGTGATGGTGATGATGATGTAGATGATGGAGATGATGGAGATGGCGATGAAGATGATGATGATGATGATGATGGTGAAGATGATGAAGAAGATGATGATGATGGAGATGTTGACCTGATGACGATGAAGATGATGATTATGGTGATGATGATGAAGATGTTGATGCTGATGATGATGGTGATGAAGATGATGATGATGGAGAAGATGATAATGATGGAGATGTTGATGAGGAACCTACAAATGCCAATGATGATGATGATGATGATGGTGATGACAATGAAGATGTTGATGATGATGGTGATGGTAATGATGATGAAGATGATGATGATGATGGTGATGGTGATGGTGATGTTTAGATGATGATGTTCAGAAGATGATGGTGACATGATGGATATGTTGATCTGATTCAAGGAAGATAATGATGATGATGATGATGGTGATGATGATGAAGATGTTGATGATGATGATGATGGTGATGAAGATGATGATGATGAAGAAGATGATGATGATGGAGATGTTGATGTTGATGGGGAACCTAGAGATGACAATGATGATGAATATGGTGATGGTGATGGTGATGGTGATGACGATGAAGATTTTGATGATGATGGTGATGGTGATGATGATGAAGATGTTGATGATGATGGTGATGGTGATGTTTAGATGATGATCATGATGATGATAATGATGATGGAGATTTTGATTTGATGAGGAATATGATGATGATGATGATGATGGTGATGATGATGAAGATGTTGATGATGACGATGATGGTCATGAAGATGATGATGATGAAGAATATGATGCTGATGGAGAATATGATGCTCACAACTCCCTCTAGTCTCTCTCTCCCCAACCATCAATCTCTCTAGATCTCTCTCTCTCTCTGTCTCTCTCTCTCTCTCAAACACACACACATACACACACATTATGTCACTTTCCATTCTCAAACCCATACCCCCTCCATCCATATCTATCTCCAACTTTCTCCCTCCATCCCTCACCCTACCTTCTCTCCCTCCCTCTCTCATCGCCTGTCTCTCACCTTCTATCCCTCCCTCATCTTTCCCTCAACCTATCCCAATCTCTCCATCACTCCCTCTCTCTCCATCGCCACCACTCTCTGCATGTCTCCCACCAACACTTTATGTCCCTCCCTTCCTATCTCTTATTTCGTTCTATCCCCATCTATCTCACTCCCTCCAAATCCATTCCTCCCCATTGTCCCTCTCCCTCCCTCGCTCTATGTCTCTCCCCCCCTTGTTCCATTCCCCCTTGTCACTCAAGTCTCACATTCAACTTCTAACCCTATACCTCTTCAGAACCTATTCTACTCCTAATAGTGCTCTCAAGCTCCACTTCCCTTCACCCCCTGTAGCCCATCATGTTCTCATTCCCTTCATCTCTCCCCACTCAAGCTTCCAACATCCTTCTAAGCCCTTGACCCTTTCCCACCCCTATTAAATATTAACCATAGATTCCCTTGAGCCTTCCCCACCCCTTCTCAAATATTAAACAAAATTTCCCTTGACTTCTACACCCCCTCTTTCTCAAGTATTAAACATGTATTTTATGATTTGAATAACGCGAGCGCGTTTTGTAACTATATAACGCGTACGTGTTATGTAGTTATATAACGCGTACGCGTTAATTATTGATATAACGCGCACGCGTTATTTAGTTATATAACGCATACGCGTTATTTAAATCTAAAAGCGCGGCAATATTTTTGAATTTAAACAGGCCGAGTCACATGCTCACATGTCAACAATAATCCTATGTGTATGCTTTGGAGTTTGCTTCGGTAATTCCAAACCTGTGCTATGTTAATGAAAAACCAAAGCTAATTGGGTATTTCTTCCAGTTTCTGGAGAAGCCTGTGCTTAGCCACTCGTTACAATATGCTACACAGAGTCATTTTTGACGAAATCTTAGACACAAATAGCATTTTTTCTGCAGATTCCAAATATGTAACTTTTATTTTGAAATATTAATTTTTCCTATTTTCTTTCAATTTCTTTTCTGTCCTACCTCCTTAACTCGTGGAACACATTGTTAGTGTTTCTTCCATAACTTTTTCAATTCTCAATCATTTCAAAAAAAAATTGTATGGTGCACAAGAGGACACTAACCTCCACGTTCTATGAAAAACCCATTTCAAGAATTTTGCATTAAGACCTTCAAAGGCTCTACCCACAAAAGATGTACTATTTTTGAGGTTTGATCACTTAGACAATTATAAAAAAATTATAAAATTACTAATTTAATTTTCGAAAAATAATGGCGCACAAGTGCTATGTGTTCTCTACATGCATGCCGATTTTTGTAGCTTGATTCCATCATTTAGGCCCTCAAAGGCTCTACCCACAAAAACATATACCTTATCATTTGCCTGAAAAATAAAAAGTGTCTGTTAGGAAAACTGAAACTTGACATAGCTATGCAAATTTTCAATACATAAAAGTTATATATTCAGAAACGTGATTCAATTTCCTACATTTCATCTTTTTTACTCAATGCAAGATATTTTCCGTAAGTAAATCAAAAAATCCAAGTAAGTTGAGGGATGCCTGCTTTTTCAGTTTTCTATTGCATCTAACGTGCCAAAAGTGACCCTCATTAGCTTGCACTGACCCATATGCTATTATTGTGAAATGGAATGCAATGCTACTATTTTCTGTCTTAGCATATTAAATCTTAACACAAAGTTTAGTTATGTTGCATAACACAAATGCTGGAATGAATGTGTTTCTTTTTGATCCCCTTATTTTAGTCAATTACTATTGCAACACTCTAGTTAGCTAATCGAAGTTCTCAAGGTAACTTAACTTCTATGGTTGGTCATGATAGCCATGTTACACGAGACCCATATCACTTTTAGTCTTAGCACTACGCTTCACGTGAGACCTTCCCCTTCTTGGGAATTAAATGTGCAAGAGCTTAAACTACAATGAACCCTTCTTATTGGACACCTATGCATATCATTGTGTAAGATTGAGCAACAACAAAGAAGGAAGAAGGAATATGGATTATGATGTACATGAGGAGGTTTACTATGATTTAGTCTTCCACTTAAACCAACCACTAAATCACTTTCCCATTTTAGTGAGAACTTATAGTGATGCACCATCTAATGGATATACTTTTATACTTGCATTTCTATTTAAATAAATAAAAAAACAAATCTTGTCACTTGAATATCAATTTATTTACTATTAAATTATTGTGTAATGATTCAAATTATTGGATATTGTTTTCCTATCAATACATATTTCTATACTATAAATCACATCAAATTATTATAGAAATATTTGTTTTCCCTTGAAAATAATTAACATGTAAAACATAAATTAGATAATTTTGCATTTAGTAATATAGCGAGTCCTTAGACTTAGTATCATAGCCACATCTAAGAAAATGTGAGATTGGCATGTTTTTCGACGTTGTTGAATGCTTCATATCGCATGTATATAATACCTAGTCCGGTGAGATATCCCATGTACATGAAACCGCAGTGAGATATCCCATGTACATGAAACTTACTACTAAAACTGCATTTGGGTTATGATCTATTAACGATGCATGTAACAGAAAGAACGGAGACGGGAAGATTGGCAGAATTTTGTTAGGGTTTCGCTATTAACTGAAAAGGATTCATCTGAACTGTCCCTGTTCCTTCAGTCAGCATATGGTGTCCTTATAATTAGAGGACATTTTAGGGTCAGAAATTGACCCCACAAAGCAGACGAGCATTCAAGCCGCTGGTCGAACCAAAAAACATACTGGACATGTCGATAGACAAGGACAACACAAGCCTTAATGAACGTACGACAAAAAAAATGAACGAAATATTTATACGATTATCATCTAAAGGTAAAGGTGTAACTTATTATGAATTGTGTTCACTAACTACCGATAAAATGATTGAAAGCGAGACGATTCAATTAATTGATAAACAACTCCACCCGGGGAGGGCCTGCCTGCCAATCCCCAATATCTATAATATCTTTTCCAAAATAATAAAAAAAAATTCAAAATTTTATATTCAAAATGGTCAAACTTTTAAATTACTTGTTTTGAATCTTAAAAAACAACTATTTAATTTACCCCAAAGTTCATAATATCACAGCTAATAATATCACATAGATGACAGATCCTTTTTCATTGTGATTTTGTATTTCATATTACCTTACTAGAAGAGACACTGAATGTTACCTCAAATGTCAGTAAAAAAAAAGGAAAGAGATTTCCATTTCCTCCGTTGCTGTACTGATGCCAGATGTGGCCATCTCCCTACCTGCATGATTAGGTCAGGACGTTCGTATTGCGGAGTCCCACCATTCCTTTACTATGCGTTTGAATTTTTAACGTTACTGGGAATTTAAGCATTCATCAAGGACTCCGTGAATAACTTGCATATCGATGAATAACTTGCATATCGATGAACCTCTGTGTTTTTTTATGACACTATTGACCGGGACCGCGATGGATTAATCCTGTGGATACAATAATTGACTTCTGTATTAAAAAATATGAGCAGATCTCTTTATCCAAAACTCGTCTTATTTTATCTACGTCAACTGAGATACGTTGGATTTGAAATCCCAACATAAAGTTTGTATTTTGAAAGGAATTTCAAATAATACATAGTTGTTAGTGGTATGTAACATTTTTCTATCAAAGTGGTAAATCAATCAACTTAATCTTACATAACCATATCATATATAGATATATACACATTAATATCATATATAGATATATACGCATTAATGTATATTTCATTATATATACATATATATATATATATAAGTGTTTATAAGAATAGATTGGTGCAACAATGTGATTTTGCAATGATTTAAAGTAAGTATGATAATGTAAATGGGATCAAGATAAATTTCATATTGATAATAACAATTTTTGTATAGAGTGTGATATAGAAAAACAATTTGGATATTGCTAATAAAAATATAAAATATATTTTATAATTTATTATATTTTATTATTTAAAAGAGTAAGTGATAATTATACAATAATAAGATTAATGTAGTTTTTTTTTTTTATAACAAGAGTAACAAGTTTGATAAACTTTCTAAAATGACCTTGGATGATGAAGAAGGTATGCTGATATGGGAGGAATTTCTGGATTCCAAAGTCATGCTGATATGGGAGGAATTTCTGGATTCCAAAATAGAATCTCAAGGTTCAGTTTATTTTCTCGAGTGATGGTTTTTTTGTTGATTTATCCACTTTTTAGTTGTATGTCGAATGAGCCTCTATCGATTTTTTTTGTGACATTGGGTTAATTTTGTTAGATTTGAATTTTCTGGAAATACTGATTTATCTTTGTACTATTTGATTTATCTCTATAAATAACAATAGTAATCTTTTAAGAGTAACAAGTTGCAATGCCCTTGTTCAAAGTTGGAGGCATTAAGAGGAAATAATTATATAAACTATGCACTCAACAAAATATGAAGAAAACCAACAACCAAAGCGATGGCCAAAATCTTGAAGTAATGAACATCTTGGAACAAAGCATATATATAAGGGCATGCACAAATATGTGAGATATAGAACCATATTTTTTGTTGCCATGCCATAGGATGATAGCCATTTATCCTATCATTTAATGTATAAAAATGTAGAACAATGTTATAAATATCAATATACTAATTGAGTTTGTTAAGTTTATTGGATGGTAGTTTAACTAGGGGGAAATTGCTAATGTTCCTTAGCTTGGTGACAAGGGTGAATGGATTAGATCTAACTGGTTGATCATATATGAGTAGCAAGAATGGTAGAATGAAATCATATGTGTGGTTTATTTGGTATGGATATTTGATTTAGAGTTGGAAGCATACTTTGGTGATTGCTTGAACAAAGCAAAAGATAAAGTTTGCTCAAATATGATTGGAGCATAATAATTTGCACATAAAATTAGATAAAGAGATTCCAAAAATTCCAAACATCTATAGCATTGCTAATGAAATAGTATTATCGTCTCTTAGAAAAGATATAGAGTAGTGAGAGGCCTCTAAAAAAACACTATATAAATGTGATGGAACATAATAAAAACCATTATGTCTAGCTAATAACCTATAATAACCTATAAATCAAACTAAATAAGATAGCTAGGGTAGACGATAAAACTTAATTAACGCAAGTGAAATGGAGCAATAAAAGATCTTAATTGATGAACACTTTCTGATATAGGCCTCAATGCAAAACATACAAGTGAAGGAAAGGGATGAAACTTTAAGAAAATAATAAAATATAATTAGATAAAATAATAATAACTATGATGTAAATGTTGAATTAAGCTTTGGAACGAAATCCTCGAATGGCATGATTATTGATGTCGAAAGGATAATACAAATGGCAGGAAGGAGGGGGGCAGTGGGCACGGATCCAAGAGCAACGACATTTAAATGACCATCGAGTTAGCTAGGCCCAATCGCTGTGAGTTATCTACTGTCTTGGATCTAGCTCGGGCGATTTGATGGACACCATTACTAGGATGTCATTGTAAATGATTAAAATCTAAATTAAAACAATGAATGAAACCTAAATATCGATTAAGAAAAAAACTTAAGTGAAAGATCAAAGAATTTTTTTACACTTGAAAAGTTTAAAGCTATGCATTACATTAATATCTACAACAAATTCCAGTACCACAACAAATTCGCGGTAGAATTTAGTTGCAATAAGTCTAGGAAAGGTGCTAGGATGCCATTGTACATCCATTTGATTCCATTAACCACACAAAGATGACCATCCTATCCAATCATACATCATATTGATTTTTTTGTGAGGAAGGATGTATGGAGCATGATTGGGTTTATGACCATAACTAGCATCGAGAAGATTCAAGACACGGCTTATGATTTTAATTGGGCTATTTGAATATGAATATGAAACTTTACTGGAGGTAGCAATGCACAAAGGACCTCCTCCTTTTCTGCATAGAACCAAAACAAAGACTACACTCTTTTTTTCTTTTTTTATATAATCTAGATTCCAATTTAAAAGAAAAAAATTGAGCAACACCTTTGTAAAATGCTTAGACCTAATTTGGATTTTTTTTAATATAATGTATATTTGTTTCCTAAATGAAACTTACTTCAGATATTAATATATTAAATCATAAATTTAATACACATAAAAAATGTTTAAAATAATGCATTTTGAAAATATGCAAAGGAAATGATAAAATTTGTATAATATAGCTAATGATATTATGCATAATATAATTCTTTATATTTTTTAAATAATCAAACATTTTTTGTTTATGTTTTTGTTAAATTACAAAGATTTGAGATATGACTTTTATACATATAATAACATTTAACATATATTGATGTTTGCATTTAACTCAAGTTATAAATATAAACAACTCAATTTTATTTTAGTTGGTTATGTTTTGTAAATGCATATGTTATATAAATTTTACATCGGTTTTTATGCATTGATTAGTGGCATTTTTATTCATTAGTGGTTTATCTTACTATATCTAATGTTGAAGATTTTTTGATTTGAGTGATTTAAAGCTTTTACTATATTGAGATTGTTAGATATGAAATATGCATACCCAAAAGTGAATATAATTTGTTCTTAAAATGTTTGAGAAAGAGAGATATGTTTGTTATTAAAATGTTTGAGAAAGAGAGATAATATTTGAAGTAGATATTGGGCTCCAAATATGCCAAAGATGTGTGGCATAGCACTTGGAAAAATTTCTAGTTCCAAAGTGATGTAGGGTCCTCAAATCCCTACTTAAACGTCTTTCACAAACTTGATGGAACCATGCACATGCCTGGTACCAATTACCCTTTTGACATGGGAAACCAATCTTGATGTATTCACTTTCAAAATTCAGTGCATTTCAATATGATTCACCTCACTTCATGAGAACATAAATTTAGAATCATCATACTCACCCACTAAGAACATAATAGCATATAAGAGCACTAATTATCTCTCCCCATGATCTACTGATCTTCATTGAATAAAGTAATATAAACCTCACAACTCATTCTCACACATTATGGCGTAAGGTCGGTCCCGACAGGGGCCTCTTGCTTAACAATACACACAACACACAATGTTCACATAGACTGGATGTAAAATGGATGCCAAAAGTTGGCTTCTATTACTTCAATCAAACTATAGTGTTACAATATGAAATGTAAACAACTAAACTAGTCGGCCTTAGCATGATACAATATACATAAGTAAAATGGTGTGTTCTCTCTATGTGTGATCTTCCTCCCTCTCATGGTCTCTGTTGAATGCAAGAACTCCCTGAGCTATGGATCATATATCTCATTTTCCTCCAACTGGAACTATCTTCCTCTATGCCTGTGCACTAGTATTATACTCTACTCTGCTGCTCTTCTCAAGGTCAACTCTGACATTGCTTCCTCGAGATGTCCCTCCTCTATCAGTCGAATCCTCCTTGATCCTGTAGACCTGCAGTTTTCAGTGCTCCTGGCCATGTTGCACAACCTATGTGTGTGGTGACATCTGTCATGATCATCAACCACCTTCATAACTTCTCATAACTTCCTCATCAACCATGAATGAATACCAAGTACGTCGCCTTGACTTCTACACTTCTCTCAATCTGCTACAGTTTTTGGCCCCATCACCTGCATCAAACATACTGCACTTCGTCATCCCTCAGCCTTACTTGTTGACTTCACTTCGCTTCTATGTCTGTCATTCCAACCCGTCCTTCACGTTTGGATTTCGCCGTAACCCGTCGGTGTCACAGTTCGACAACATTTCGACCTTTGACACCTCCACTCCACTCTTGTCATCTGTCGACATCAGATTTGTCAACTCTTGACCTTTAACTCCCCTCGACTGCATATTGGTAGCTTCTGCTCGACTACTTGGGTTCGACAAGCAATCTCCTTTTTGCACTAGTGGTCGTCGAAAATCCCCCTAGTTGAATTCTCCTATCGATCAACTTTAACTGTTTCTCCTAAGTCCCGATGCTCCTACATCAGACTCCCCAGGTGAAAAATAACTCGACTGCTCTGTTAGTCTCCTGTATTCTTCTTCGGAGATACATGTCGCCTCCTGCAACTCATCATCTCCATCAGACCAAATATTCCTTCTTCCGTGAACTTCGCGTGCGTCTGACTTCACGTTCTTCTATCACTTCGGTGATTTCCTCCTTGTCATGTCGACCTGGAATCTACACTGTCCATTCAATGTTCGACACTTTCGCGTTGCTGCTTGTTGAACCTTCTTCAAACTTGTACGAATCTGTGACATTGAACGTGGGTGGAATGCTCAAGTCTTTCGGCAGCTCCAACACATAAGAAATGTCTAAAATATTCTTCAAGATATTACATGGCCCAATCGTCTTCAGCTTCAACTTGTTATACATTCCTGTCAGAAATATCTCCTTCCGCAAATGTGCATAGACTAAGTCTCCTTCGCCAAACGACTGTGGTCTCTTCTTCCCATTGGCTCTCAACTTGTATTTCACGTTGCTCTTTTCACTGCTCTTTCACACATCTTCATGCACTTCTTTCATATGCTCTATGAATGATTTTGCATCTACGCTCTTTCGAATTTCCATCGGTATCTCGACCAAATCCACCACTCCATGTGGGCTCCGTCCTTGAACAATATAGAATGGGCTTTTACTTGTCGACTGATTCACAGAGTTTTTATATGCGAACTCTGCTTGCGCCAACACATTCTCCCACTCCTTGGGTCATCAGTCATCAAACATCTCATAAGGTTTCCCAAACTTCTTTTTACTACCTTGGTCTATCCATATGTTTGTGGATGATATGTCGAGCTAAACTGCAACTTCGTGTCCAGCTTCTTCCACAGGGTTCTCCAGAAATGACAATAAACTTGGTATCTCTGTCCGACATTATACTCTTCAGCAACCCATGCAATCTGACTACCTCCTTGAAGAATAGTACAACAATGCTTGTGGCATCACTTGTCTTCCGACATGGAATAAAGTGTGTCATATTCAAAAATCTGTCGACTACAAAAAATATTGAGTCGCTTCATTGTCGCATCTTCAACAATCCTAGCACAAAATCCATGCTCAGGTGCTCCCATGAGGTATTCAGCATTGGTAATGGGGTATACAACCCCATATTATGACTTCTTCCTTTGTCCGACTAGAAAACTTGACACTGTCGTACCCACTTACCGACATATGTCATCATTCCTGGCCAATAATACTTTTCTTCGACCAACGCCTTGGTCTTGTCGATGCCAAAATGACCTGCTAATCCGCCAATGTGCATTTTTCGGATTAGATTCTCTCTTACGGATCCTATGGGAATACACAATTGTTGTCCCTTGAATATGTATCCTTCTTGGATAAAATAATCCAAGTATGGAGTTTTGTTGACACTGCATGGTTCGCGAATAGCCTTCCATGCTTTCGCAAAATCCTCGTCGGTCTCATACTCTGTCTTCATCGACTCCATTCTTGTTTCCTGTATTGTCGTTGTGTTCACTAATGGCACTCTTAGACTCAATGCGTCAACAACTTTGTTCGACTTGCCCGACTTATGTCTCAACATGAAAGTATATCCTTGCAGGAATTCGACCCACTTCATGTGCCGTTGATTCAACTTCGACTGAGTATTCAAGTACCTTAGTGCTTGGTGATCTGTTTACAACAAAAATTCCTTAGGAAACAAATAATGCCTCCATTTCTTCAATGCTTGGACAATAACATAGAATTCCTGGTCATAGACCGAATAATTCTGCTTCGCATCATCCAACTTCTCACTGAAGAATGCAATTGGTCGACCCTCCTGGCTCAACACTGCGCCATTTTCCATTCCACTCACGTCACAATTGACTTGGAAAACTCTATCAAAATCGGGGAGTGCTAACACTGGGATCTCAGTCACCTTCTGCTTCAACTTGTCAAAATCCTTCTGGGAAGTTTCTATCCACTTGAAGTCACCTTTCTTCATGCACTCTGTCACCGATGAACAAATTCGACTGAATCCTCTCATGAAATTCTTGTAAAAGTTAGCAAGTCCATGTAAAATCCACACTCCTATTGTGCTTGTCGGTTCTGGCCACTCCAATATAGCCTTCACCTTCTCTGGGTCCATCACTAACCCTTTAACTGAGATTACGAATCCCAAATACACCATCTCTTCCTTCATGAAGAATCACTTCTACAGGTTCACCATCAACTTCTCTTCCTACAGCTTCCACAATACTTGTCAAATGTGCTCCAAGTGTTCGGCCTTGGTTCAACTAAATATCAGGATGTCGTTTAGGTATACTACGACAAACTTTCCCAAGAATGGTTTTAGTACTTCATTCATCAACCACATGAACATACTGGGTGCATTAGTCAATCCGAATGGCATGACTAAACACTCATATAGTCCTTTCTTCATATTGAAGGTTGTTTTCCATTCATCACCCTCTCTGAACCTAATCTGGCGATAACCACTTTTCAGGTCAATTTGGGTGAAGTATCTCGCTCCACTCAAGCAATCCATCAAGTTGTCCATCCTCGGCAATGGAAACTTGTACTTGATCATGATCTTGTTGATGGCTCTAGATTCTGTACACATCCTCCATTCTCCACCCTTCTTCGGTGCTAATACTACTGGTACCATGTACGGACTCAAACTTTCCCTGATCAATCTTCTGTCCAACAACTCCTAGACATGTCGATTGAGTTCCTGACCCTCTGCCGGAGTCATCCTATGAGGTGCCTTGTTTGGAAAACTAGATCCTAGAATCAAGTCGATCTGATGGGATATGTTTCTCGTCGATGCCAATCCCATCAGTCCCTCGTCGACTATTATGCTCTGAAACTCGTCGAGCATTCCTTCGACTTCAATTGAAATTCTCTCCATTGTCGAACTTTCGACACATGGTCCCTTCAGAATGATGGAGAAACATCATGATTGTTCTCCTCCTTTGCGAGGAAGTCCTTTGCTAAGCACATCAACACTCGCTTCTCCCAATAGTTGCTTTCTCCTTGCTTGGAGTCGGATTGATCCTCCTGCTTCGGATTCAACGTCCTCTGCGTTCCATTTTTCCACTCTGTGACTGTGTTGGCTCGACCATCATGGATCGTATTTCGATCATACTTCCCTGGTCTCCCTAACAATAGATGACATGCACCCATTAGGATTACGTCTCATAGTACGCTGTCTTCAAGTTTCCCAAACTTAAATTTTATCAACCAATATATGGCTACCTTAACATGATGACCCTTCTGTAACCATGATATCTTGTATGGGTGTGGGTGTTCTCAACATTTCAACCCAAACTTGTCGATTACTTGCATCGACACAAGATTATTTGTACTTCCACCATCGACTATGGTCTTGCAATATGTGTTGCCGATTAGCACTATTGTCCGAAAGATAGCCTTTCATTATGTCGCTCCTTCTCGTCGCATTGGATGTCTTGGACTAACGTTCTCCTGGTTTTCATGTTTTGACTCTTTCCTCTACCATCTTCACTGCTGTCGGATGTCGATTCCGTCTTCTTGTCGACTTGCTCACCTCGTTGATGTTTGGGTTTCGAATCTTCTATAGTGTGTATATTCTTCGGGCATTCGTATTCCTTGTGTCCTACTCCTCGACACTTATAACAAACTACAACTGGTCTATAAGCTCATTTTTTGTCGGCTGGACCAGTTTGACCATACACACCCCAACTGCGGTTTTCTCGATGATATAGTCGGTTTCCCTATGCTTTCTCTCTGGTCATTGTCCCTTCTGCACATCAGTCATCTTCGACGACATCTTTCCTAGTTCCATTATTTTGTCCCTTCGTGGAAAGAGTATTCACACCTCGACCAGGAGAGCGAATGGTTGAGTAAACACAAAATGGAGGGTTGCAGATTGAGCATACTCTTGTTACATTTTTTATGCACTTCCTATAGTCAAGAATTGAAATCTTCCAAAATGAGAGGCCAAGTGTTATATCGCTTTGTCGTGGGTAGGAAATGTTTTAAAAACCTTCAAGGATTATAGCATGGGTCAAGTCGTATACCTTACCCTTGAGTACATAAAGATAGATCTTCTTCAAAATATACAAATAGAGGTATAATTTCATGTCTACTTAAACTTGATTGTAAATTCAATAAAACCAAAGTGATAAAGGGTGAGTTACTAGGCCATGGTTACTCATTAACACTCATGATTTTATAGTTGTGGAAAGACAGGAATTCTTATGGGTTGGTATAAGCATGAATTTGACTCCTTCTTTATAATCATAAATTTTTAATGGAATTATTTTTGTGAAAATTTACCATGTTATTACATGGTATCAGAGCCATTGGTTTCAACACTGGCCTATTTTGGGCGCAATACACAGTTTTTATCTATTTATTATTTTGACTGTTTAAAGCTAACAAAATTATTGTATTTCTTTCTTCTTACACATAGGAAGAAAATATATATATCTTTTTGTTTCAGGTTACAATGGTGGAAGAACCTCTAAATGAAGTACCAGAGCCCAATAGGGAAGAACGTCCTGAAGAGAATATTTGGGTTGACTTAAATGAAAACATAGGAGCCGAGTCTAAAATTCTACGTAATATAAGAACATTACAAGAGGAATTTCAAAATTTTGAAAACGATAATAAACGTGTCATGACCCCAATTTTGCAGTACCAAGGGAAGATAAGAATCCACCAAACCCCCATGGATCGTGGTGAAGACCAATGATTTAATTAATAAAAGGGTGGATAACATTAGCCTAGGAAATTATTAACTAGGAATAATTTATCATATAGTTTCTTAATTAATTAATTTAGAAGTGATGCAATGATTGTTTTTATATTTAATTATTAATTATATTTTTTCACGGGTTGGATGATGATAAGGACCCCAGGAGGGCGCATGGAGAGATAAGGATATCCTTATGATTTTTCATACCAAAGAATAAAATGGAGGAATTTAACACAAAGCAACATGTTAGGCAAAAAAAAGAAACTGACAAAAGCAAGGCATGAAGCAGGCAACTGTACAAAGCAAGCATGCGAGAAAAGTAGAAACTTCTAGAAAGCAAAGGAGGGCGCGGTTTCCTAAAAGGATAAAAGCTATTTAGTATGAAAATCAGGGAGGGCGCACTTTCCAAAGAAGGATAAAATTCCAAGCAATATGAAAAGCAGGAAACATTTGGAAAATCTAGGAAGGTGTAGTTTCCAAAAAGGAGAAAGAAAGCAAGTTTGGAAAAGTGGGAAATTGCCTACTCAGTCAAGGAAGCAGCATTGGATGAGGCCAAATAGGTTGAATTTCTCAACAAGTCACCCAGTCTATAAAATGAGGAGGGTGCACTACATTCACATATTTTGAAAGTTTATTGTTTGTATGTGAGAAAACACAAGCTTCTCTAGGCTTTGGTGATGCACCCTTAGATACATGTGGGAGATTTGCCCCATATTTCCTATTCCATTATTCTGCACATGATCCAATGCAGCCATTGATACCAATTTTCATATCTCATCCATCCATTTAATTTGAATATCCATCCTTCAGTAGTTGATGCAAAGATCCATATGACTTGATGTGGCTCTGTAGAGTTTCACTGAGAGAAAGTAATTAATTGGAGAGATTTCAAGAAGATAATTAAGATTCCCAATGTGCCTCCCTTGAGAATCCATTAGCTCAGAGTCATCCTATATATCTGATACAGTGACCACACCTTCTCTTCTTACTCCTTTCTGTAATCTCATTCTTCTATCATTGTAAAAATTCAAGCATAGTGACTATCTATGAGGTGTGAGGCTATGTCCTTTAATGATTATCTTATTGAGCCCATTTATTATTTTCTATTGCTTTAAATTTCATATCAGAGCCACATTGAATATTAGAAGAGGATTTAGAAATCCTCCTATGGCAATTTGAGCCCTATGTTTCAAGACTAGTTCAATTTGCACTTTCAATTGACTAGTTTTCCATGTTACACATTATACAGAGCTCAGAGTAACTATTTATCTTTATGAAGGTTGATGTAGTTTTTAAAATTCCCGTATAATCCATCCAAATATAAAAATCAGAGATTCTTGACCCTCTCTGTCTATTTGATTCCATAATTACCAAGACTATCTCATTGGACACCTGGATTTGACTAGTTTTGCAGTTTGATCAATTAATGAGTATCTGTATTCCCAATTTAGATTATTTAATTTGTTATGGGTCCCTAATACATTTATTAATTTCATCCCCCCATCATATTTCAAATCCGTGATCATCTTATTCTGTTTGGAAAATCCTAGAGACAAGCTCGTGGAGCAATCCTACTTAGCTTTCTTTCTCTCTTTGCCTCCAAACACTGCCATATCCTCCCAAATCATCAATAAATACTGTCCATAATAATATTAGGGGGTTAATAACCTTTCATCTACCTCTGGTTGATGTCAATTGTAAGTGTAAGAGTTTAGTAGGCATATGCTAGTGCACCCAGGAAGCATTAGAGTAGACTTCATCATGGTTGATGTTCAAAACATAAATGGCCCCGGTACATTGTGCTTAGAACTCAGAAGATGCCCTTGATGATGCTTTCCTAGATACCACACACTCCCCAATAAATGTTTCATATCCAAAGTGTCCAACATTAAAGCTCTTGGCGGGTTAGCCAATGACCAGTTCTAGTTCCTTCTTCACTAGTTTTTGAGAACTAGTTATTGTTTGCAATTTTCTGATTTTTATAGTTTGTATTTGAGATAATATCATATGATATCAGATAAGGTATATTACAATGGTATAATATCTATTTCCTTGGATCATCCTATGGAAAGTATCTCTTACTGGAATATATCTCATATTTGTTTTCAAGTTTCAATTGTGGAACTAGTTGCAGACATGGAAGATGCATGCTTTGAGTTGTATGAAGAAGGATATAATCTACATTGATGGAGAATTACCAAGAGATGAAGATGGTTACATTTGTGACCATATGTATAGATACCAATGGGATGAACCATCAATGTCCAACCTAAGAAATATTTTATAAAAATGATATCTGCAATTCAAAACTTGCTCCGCCACTACCAGGAGTATCTAGCCTTGGGGAAAGAGACCGGTAAGGCAATTTCATTCAAATATTATTTTTACTGTAGATTTGGATTTGATATCTAGGATGGATATTTGGATTCAATAAACAGAATCAAACCATCTAGAGAGAAACCAATTTGTTCTTCCTCTTTGAGTAAAGAAGAAGGAAGAACAAACAAGCCAAATGCATATACTAGCACTATGAGATTGTTTGGGTTTTCTTCAAGCAGATCCATCAAAGGTTATAAGCATGAAGAATCCACCCCTAGTTTTGATAAGGATAAAAAAACTATGTATCAGAGAGTAGCTACAAATGGGCTCCAAGAAGAGGCATCTACTAATGGTTTCTCAAGTCATGAAGAAGCATCTACTGATGGATGCTGTGAAGAGGTACCTACTGATGGGTTCCTATGTTTTGAGGAGACATCTTCTGATGGATTTCCATCTATCTATTTTGGTGACATAGATATACGAACTGATGAGGTTGTTGCAAGTACAAGTCCCCCTAAAATTGAAGAAGATGAATTCCTTGCAGTCGAGGAATAAGTCACAATATCAATCTCACTATCACCACATGAGCTTCAAGAGGTTGATCCATTGGTAGATGATGAGGAGGTCCATTCTCAACCTTCTCCTTTTGAAATTACAGTCAATATGAATGAAATAAATATCAAGGAGGTCTTACACATTCTCCATGACACACATGTTTCAGTGTCACAACCTTGTTGGAGAGCTGCTTCATTGTAAGATTCATTTTTCCTTGAAGCCATGGAGAATATTTAGAGAGCAATTTCTACAATCCAAGGTAAATTTTCAGATATTCTTTCTGACAGAAATTACTTACATGATCTTGTGCATATGTTGCATGGAGCATCCTTGAAGGATGATGAAGAGATCTCCAAGCTCAATGATGAACTGATGGCCACCCAAGATTCTTTGAGAAGCACTCAAAGTTCTGTCTTAGAATCCAAGATCCAGATAGAGAAACTTCATCAAAATTTGCAAAGATCACTCATACCATTCAACAGGTCTGTTATGGTTGATTGTATTAAGATTTCCAACCACATACAGTTTCCTAGAATGAAACTGAGCTTGTTCCTGGAGTGAGCCATTCCTCCATTGTTGAATCAGAAGAGCTCATGTTTGGTGGACAAGCCTTTGATGGAGTTGATGCATCAATTAGCTTGGTGGATGAGGTTTGCAAAGAGGATACTTTGGTCCATAATCCCACATCAGACCCTTCTACTTGTTCCATGACATTTGAAGATGAATTTTGGGTCAATAATTTCTTTTTGATGGTGCTTGAAGAGGAGCAGAAGGCTCCCACATTCACTTCAGTTTATTTAATGGCAACACCATTCCATACCTAGAAGTTGCATAGGAATCTCATGCCTATATTTGATGCCACATCACATAAAGATGCATATGGTTCCCATTTGAATTCATTAAGTGGGACACAAGATGGTTGCAGGCATCCTTTGACCAATGGCAGGGAGTTGAGCCATTGGGAATATTCACATGGGGAAGCATATTCCTTTACATTTGGACCATTGGGTTGGAGTGTATCTTCTTTTTCTATTTGGGAGAAAAGACACATGAGTAATATTCATGCTTGCATCAATGGAGAGTTCTTTGATACATTTTACACTTTCTATGAGGAACATGGGCACCCATGGAATGTTGATGATTCCTATGCTTTTGGTGATTGGACATGGGACCTTCACCCTTTTCATTTGAACAAAAAAACTCCAGACTTAGTATTGTGGCACAACAAATCTAGACTTCTCAAAATTGACTAAAACAATGATTGTGGAAGCTAAATGGATTGATAATGGATTAGATCAAAGGATTAGGATGTATAGGAAACTCTGATGTCGAATGATACCTATGAAAAACGTACTGATACCATTTATGTTTAAATAACATCCCATCTTAACTCTACTCCAATGCTCATGGGGTTCTTATCATATGCAGACTAATATGGGTAGGAAAACTTGACTGAAGGATGGGGAGGCTATTTCAAACATAAGAGAGGTTCATTAAAATTCATTTCATCATAAAATATTATCTCATAAATTTCTATGCGTATCTGGACAAGTATTACAACAAAACTAGTAAAATTGCATTTGAGGACAACTCAACTAGTTCGAATTATTGATTTCCAAACAATGATCAAACGCAAATGAATTTCTAAAACAAGGGATGTATCATGAAATATAACGTCTTATATAATTCTAGAAACAATAATGACTTCTTTTGGAATTATACTCATTGACTTATGAATCATACATTGAAAGCTAGTCAAATTCTAGCTAAATCTAGAAGGGGTAGAGAATTTGGAGAAGAATTCAGAGTTATGTAATTTGTATTGAATAAACTGATATCAGAACATTAAATACTATGTTATTACATCATAAATAGGCCAATATTATTCTCATAAAGTGATATAAATATTTCTCTTCTTGTACATAAGAAACTATCTGCAGAAACTCAAGAAGGCTTGACGATTCGATCTCTGAACTGGGTGATGATGATTATGAATTTACAATTCGACCTGATCAGCTTAAGTAACTACAAATACAATCAGTGAAAATGTATGAATTCCATCATACTCTCACAGAAAGATGATGCCATCATCCTCTCACAGAAAGCTGGGCCACATCTCCCATGCTTGACTAGGGGCACATCTCCCAAGTCTCAGATGCACAAATGCATTCATAAAATTTCTCAAAATAAAAAAATATGTGAATGTGGTGCTCATGGAATTATTTATAGATATTTCATGACTTGGAGATCAAGTCTCCATGAGGAATGCACCTTCCTTGAGTGGATGGGAAAATGTTTCTTTCCTCCCTTTCCTTTTGCTTTGCTTTGGCTTTCCTTTTTTTTTCTTCTTTTTTCTGACTTTCCTTCTTTTCTGAACTTTCCTGCTTTTTAGACTTTCCTTCTTTTCCTATTTTATCCTTCTTTCGAATTTATGATGCTTTTCCTGAAATACTCATCTTTTCTCATTTTTGGAATCATTTTTGGACTCATGTGCTTTACTTGACTTTCTCCTCAAGTCAGTCTCCAACCTTATCCACTAATGTGCCCTAGTGGAGCATTTTATCCATTTATTCAGCATAACAATTAAATATTGAATGCACCACAAATATTAAATGCACCATAAATATTTTATTCCAAGTGGATAGAAAACTATGGATAAAATTAAATGCACACTTCTAATTAATTAATGCCTCAACTTAACCCCTCATTAATTAATTAATTCAATCTATCACTAGGATCCATGGGGTCCGATCTGCTTCATGGTGCTAACAAAATGCGAACATGAGAGACCTCCCCTACCAAGATTGCTTGTCATCAAGCAAGAAACCAACTCCAACCATTTATGAAGCCAACTAGTGACCTCACTCCTCAAAATATGTTGTTGGCTCTATAGAATCAAAATCCTCAATTCCAAGCAAAATACCAAAAGTCCATCATGTTTCTGTTGCACCAATATGATTATATTTGGATCTTCAAGATTGATCCCAGGGTCCCATTGCTTATGTTGCATTCCTCCAGACATCAATGCAAACTGAAATTACTCATCAATTCCTTGATCCCACTACCACTGATGCATGTATCCCAATAGTACTGTTTCTTGTGGAAAACTATCATCCCAAGGAATTCCAAGGTCCCATTGTCTTAACTACATCCTCCCAAACATCAGTATCAACAAAAAGAATATCTCATCATGGATGATGTCTAAAACACTGCACCAAACTGGAAGTTCATCACTCCCAAAGGAATATTGAATCTCCTCATAAGCCATGTGCAAACTAGCACTGCAATCCCCATTCCTAAGACATAGATGGCAATCCCATGTCCAACCAAGTATACTAAAGATAACACATAGCAGCCATAAATTCCTATACAATTGATCACAAAATATGGATGATGTGTCCATAGACTTTCGACTAATGCAATCAACAAGCTTACCTCTTGGGGTACTCAACTCCCTTATGTAACTATCCACCCAATCGGTGGATGAATGCATACTCCAAATTAGTGATTTGGATGGAGAATGGAGAATGGTGAATCAACTCTCTATAATATTCACCCATCATGTTTGGCTCAACCAAAGGGAGATCATGTTCCTCCTTGACCTCAAACTTCCCAAGCACATGCAAATCAGATTGTACTTCATATGCCCCATGCACACAAGTACCAAAAATTAAAACATTGTTGTTCCAATGACAAGGGTGAAAGTCCCATGTCCAATCACAAAGAGGATAGGCATCATCAAAATTCCATAGAGGCCCTTAATGCCCACAAAAAGTGTAAAATGTATACAATAAGTGTCCACAGATGCAAGAAAGAATATCACTCATGTGTCCTTTCTCCAAAATAGGAAAAGAGGAGACACTCAAACCCAATGCTCCAACTGGAAATCAAGATGATTCCCTATGTGAGTGCTTCCAATGGAACAACTCCATCAAAGGCGGGTCCATCAACCATGAGCTCCTTTGACTCCTGAGTGGAGGAATGACTCACTCCAGGAAGAAACTCAGTTTGGCTATGGAAGGTAGTATGTGCTTGTAGCAGATCACATGTATCTCTAAATTCCTCATGCTCATGCATGTCATCATGAATCTCATGAACCACCATATCATGATGTTCCTCCATAGAACTCTAAATGTCATCAACCGAAAGAGGATGGCTGATTTGAATGTAGGAGGGAGCATGTGATTTTTGCAATTCTTGGAGAAATTGTTTTATCTGTATCTTGGATTCCAAGAGGGCACTTTGAGTGATTCTCAAAGAATATTGGGTGGACATCAACTCATCATCCTTCAAGTATGCTTCCTGCAACATATGAAGAAGATCATGCAACTAATATCTGTCAGAAAGCATATGTGAAAATTTACCTTAGGTTGTAGTCTTTGCTTTCTGAATTCTCTCCTTGTTAAGGACTTTGTTCCTTAGGAACATGTACTCTATTCTAAAATTAATCTTCAATAAGCCCATAAGAAATGCAAGAGGACTTGGTTTTATGTGTCTCCAGTCAAATAAACCCTTGAGGTCCCTTTCATCTCCTTCCTTGAACCTTTTCAACTGCTTGTAATGCAAGATATTAATGGATTGCACATCCATCATCAATTCAACCTCACGCTTCTTCACCCTGTCAGGTGGTCTACTCGGTGGGTTATATTCAAGAGTCTTATCATTCTCTTGTGATGAATTCCATATGAACTCAATCTGATGTAAGTAATCCATACTTGTGCCTTGAATGGTGGCAAGGACCTAAGTAGCCCCCACAATGTCACCAAGATTTACTATGGATATCATGCCACGGGATAACTTATCATCTGCTATGTAATATTTCCTCCCATGTATGAATGGATATGTATGGTAAGCATCATGTTGCAACCACATATTCCTTGCATGCTGCTAATTGATCATAATGTATTTGAATGCAACAATAGATCCATTACCAATGAAAAAATAACTCTTACCCATGTGAGCTAGTCTTGCACAATCTACAGTCTCCATCTCGGTGATGTAGTTAACCATCCAATTCAATGATTAATAGGACTCTTTGATTTTTGTTCCCAATGGAATGTAATCATACATATTCATCAAGGATAATCCTTTATTACATGGAAGAGGCTCATAATCTCTCCGGAGTGAAACAAGTGCTTGGAAATCATCTTGCAAGTCAATGCTTCCTTGAAGCACTTGTAAATCTGAGGACTCCTTATGTCTTCCTTGGAAATATTGTTGCTCCATAATGTCATGTGTACTATTAGACACACACATCTGATCATATGTGTGCTCCCACAACACTTGAGGATCATGCAAACTCTCTTTTAAAAAATCATCCTTCTCAGAATTTTGGATCTCATTACTAGAAGGATATTTTCTGCCAACCTTATCATCATAAATGGCTTCCATATCAAGATGAAAAAAAGGAATTTGTTGAATTCAAAAATAAGAATGGTTGTCATATATTTGTGACATATCTATATCTTCATGATGTGGAGTCGTGATGGCATGATCCCCCTCCAAATATCTCGGTTCACTCTCAACTAGAGTGTGGTTGTATATCTCTCCATCATGATGTTTTGAGAATGCTTGGAGGGTTGATCCTTTATATTTTGTGATTAAATTAGTGGGAAATTATTCAGATTGATGCAAAAAAGAATTGATTCTACCAAGATCAGATTTACCCTCATTCCTTAGCTTGAACTCTTCTTGTTCTTGCTCAATGCATTCATTGGAGGAAACACATGTCTCTTCTCTTGGGAGATTGCTGCTCCTCTCCTTTGATGACTGATTGTTACTATTCTTTTGATCCTTCAAGATAGTTGATACATATTTCTCCTTGGTAACCTTAGAATCAATATCATTGGAAACATTGTTTGACGAGAATCCAAAAAGTCTCTTTATGCTAGAAACAACGACATCCATTGAGGCTTCAATTTCGATTCCTCATTCTTCTTCTTTGCTCACATAGGTGGATCAACTTGTTTCTTATATGGGTGGTTTGTTGCTCTCTATTAATTTCAAGGATTTATCCTAGATCTCAAATCAAAATATGCAATAATATTTGAAATAAATGGCTTTGTGAATCTCTTCTCTTGAAGCCAGATACTCCTAGTAGTGGCAGGACAAATTTTTACATGTTGATATTCTCCTTGCTGACTCCTTCTTAGGATTATCCATCGGTGGCTCATCCCATTTATCTATGTACATCTGGTCACAAATGTAACCATAATCATCTCTTGGTATGCCTCCATCAATGTAATGGATTTATGTTTCTTCATATGGCTCAAACTCTTCATTGTAAATGACTGGAACTAGTCTCAATATATTTGCAGACTTGAGTTATGATCTGCAATATTCTTCAATAGTGATATTATTCATTTCCATAGGGGTGGAGGAAAGTGCTCTGATACCACTGTAATGCACCAACTTAGGATTGTGGCACACAAACTCTAGACTTCTCAAAATTGACTAAAACAGTGATTGTGGAAACTAAATGGACTGATAATGGATTAGATCAAAGGATTAGGATGTATAGGAAAATATGATGTGGAATGATACATATTCACAGCATACAAAGACCATTTATGTTTCAAGAATAGCCCGACTGAACTCTACTCCAATGCTCCTGGGGTTCTCAGCATATCCAGACTAGTATGGGTAGGAAAACTTGACTGAAGGATGGGGAGGCTGTTGCAGACATCATATAGGTTCATTAAAATTCATTGTATAATAAAATATCATCTCAGAAAGTTGTATGAATATTTGGACAAGTATTACAACAAAATTAGTAAAATTACATTTCAGGACAACTCAACTAGTTCAAATTCTGGATTCCCAAACAGTGCTCAAAGGAAAATGAATTTATGAAACAGGGCATGGATAATGACATATAAAATGTTAGATAACTACAGAAACAAGAATGACTTAGTTTGGAATTATACTCATTGACTTATGAATCATACACTGACAACTAGTCAAATTCTCGCTAAATCTAGAAGGGGTATAGAATTTGGAGAAGAAATCATAGTTCTGTAATTTGTATTGAATAGAATGATATCGTAACATTAAATAATCTGTTATTACATCATAAATACGCCAATATTCCTCTCATAAAGTGATATAAATAATTATCTTCTTGTACATAATAAACTAGTTGCAGAAACTCAAGAAGACATGAAGATTCGATCTTTGAACTAGGTGATGATGATTCTGAACTTCCAATTAGACCCGATCAGATTTAGTACCTTCAAATACACTCATTGAAAATGGATGAATGCCATCATCCTCTCACAGAAAGATGGGGAACATCTCCCATGCTTGACTAGGGGCACATCTCCCAAGTCTCAAATGCACAAATGCATTCATAAAATTTCTCATACTAAAAAAAGATGTGAATGTGGTTCTCATGGAATTATTTATAGATATTTCATGACATGGAAAGAAATTATCCATGAGGAATGCATCTTCCTTGAGTGGACGAGCAAAGCTTGCTTTCCTTCCTTTCCTTTTGCTTTGCTTTGGTTTTCCTTCTTTTTTCCTATTTTTCTGACTTTCCTTCTTTTCAGAACTTTCTTGCTTTTCAGAACTTTCCTGCTTTTCAAACTTTCCTGCTTTTCATGCTTTATCCTGCTTTCTAATTTATGTTGTTTTTCCTTAAATATTCCTCTTTTCTCATTTTTGGCATCATTTTTGGACTCATGTGCTTTACTTGACTTTCTCCTCAAGTCACTCTCCAATCTTATCCACTAATGTGCCCTAGTGGAGCATTTTATCCATTTATTCATCATAACAATTAAATATTAACTGCAACACAAATATTAAATGCAAAATAAATATTTTATTCCAAGTGGATAGCAAACTATGGATCAAATTAAATGCACACTCCTAATTAATTAATGCCTCAACTTAACCCCTCATAATTAATTAATTCAATCTATCATTGGTATCCATGGGGTCTGATCTGCTTCCTGGTGCTGAAAAAATGGGAACATGACAATTGGGTTGGAGTGTCTCTTCTTTTTCTATTTGGGAGAAAAGACACATGAGTAATATTCCTTCTTGCATCAATGTAGAGTTCTTTGATACATTTTACACCTTCTATGAGCAACATGGGCATCCATGGAATGTTGATGATGCCTACCCTTTTGGTGATTGGACATGGGACCTTCAAACTTGTCATTTGAACAATGGTGTTTTGATATTTAGTACTTGTGTGCACTAGGAACATGGAGTAAAATCTGATTTGCATGTGCTTGGAGAGTTTGGAGTTAAGTGAGATGAAGGCCAAAAACTTGTTCATTGTCAGAAACATCATAAGTTTTCTCATGGAGGAATTTGCATAATTTTAGAGGAGGCACATGATTTCATCTTGGTTGATCCAACCTCAATATTGATGGATAATTGCTTCCAAGAGTACTTGGTTCATTTTCCTTCACCCCACATATATATGGAATCCAACACACAAATGGATGAATTTTGGGTAAAGGATTTTTTTCTATGGGTGCCACATGAGGAGCAGGAAGCTCCCACATATTCCATTGATGACTTCAAGGTCAAGCCATGTGGCCTGAAAAGTGCACCATTCCCTTTCCATTTTGATGAGCAGCATCATAGACATCTATCAAATGTATCCATCATGCCTAGTATTGCATTAAGTTGGAGTGTGTGTTCATCCATTGATTGGGTGAATGGATACATATTGGAGCTAAGCACCCCCAAGGGTTAGTTCTTTGTCTACATCAGTGGAGAGTTGAGTGACACATCATACATGTTTTATGAGAAGTTGCATGGGAATCTATGGTTTATGGGTGATTCTTTCAAGACATGGGATTGTCACCTATGTCAATTTTCTAGCATAGATATAAGTCTATGTGCTGGATTGCACATGGAGCATAGGGAGTTCCATTCTGGGTTGGATGGATTCATTGAGGTTTAGTTTTGCATTGGAAGTGATAAAATTCCAGTATGGTGGAGTGATCTATATATCCTCCATGGTGATATATTCTTCATGTTGATCATGTTGTTTGAAAGGATGCAACTGAGATAGTGGGACCCTAGAATTATTTGGAATGACAATTTTGCACAAGCAACAATGCCACTGGGATATATGCGGCACAAATAGTGGGATCTGACCATTCTTCTCAGATTTCTTAGTTGGGTTGAAAATTTTGTTGAAAAGTAGTTAGTCATTGGTAGAATGACTATAATGAGAGTGGCGCAACAGAAAAATGGTGGACTTTTGGTTGGAGTTGGAGTTGGTTTATTGATTGCTAACAAGCAAGATTGGGAGGGGAGGACTGCCATGTCCCCAATTTGACAGTACCAAGGGAAGCTAAGAATCCACCCCCATGGATCCTACTGAATACTAATGAATTAATTAATAAAAGGGGGATAACATTAGCCTAGGAAATTATTAACTAGGAATAATTTATCCTATAGTTGTTTAATTAATTAATTTAAAAGTGATGTAATGATTGTTTTTATATTTAATTATTAATTATATGTTTTGAGGAGTTGGATGATGATAAGGACCCCATGAGGGTGCATGGATATATAAGGATATACTTATGAGTTGTCACACTAAAGAAGAAAGTGGAGGAAACTAGCATAAAGAAAGGTGTCAGGGAAAAAAGAAAGAAATTGACAAAAGCAGGGCATAAAGTAGGCAACTGTAAAAAGAAGGCATGTGAGGAAAGTAGAAACTTCCAGAAATCAAAGGAGGGCGTAGTTTACTAAAAGGATAAAATCCAATCAATATGAAAAGCCGGAAACCTCATGAAAAATAGGGAGGGCACAATTTCCAAAGACGGATAAAAATCCAAGTAGTATGAAAAGAAGGAAACATTTGGAAAAGCAAGGAAGGTGCAGTTTAAAAAAAGGAGAAATCAAGCAAGTTTGGAAAAGTAGGAAATTTCCTACTCAGTCAAGGAAGGTGCATTGGATGAGTCCAAATATGTTGAATTGATAAAAAATTCACCTAGTCTATAAAATGAGGAGGGAACACCACATTCACATCTTTTGATAGTTTATTGTTTGTAGGTGAGAAATCTCAAGCCTCTCTAGGATTTGGTGATGCACCCTTAGCCACCTGTGGGAGATGTGCCCCATAGTTCTTGTTCCATTATTCCACACATGATCCAGTGCATCCATTGATACCAATTTTCAGATTTGACCCATCCATTTCATTTGAAGATCCATCCTTCAGTAGTTGATGCAAGGATCCATATGACTTGAGGTTTTTCTATAGAGTTTCACTGAGAGAAAGTAATCAATTAGAGAGATTACAAGAATATACATAAGACAAATATGCCTCCCATGAGAATCCATAATATTATATGTATCCTATAGATCTGATACAGTGGCCACACCTTCTCTTCTTACTCCTTTATGTAATCTCCTTCTTCTATCATTGTAAAAATTCAAGCATAGTGACTATATATGATGTCTGAGGCTATGTCCTTTAATGATTAGCTTAATGAACACATTTATTATTTGTTTCTTCTGTACATTTCATATCAGATACAAATTTAATATTAGAAGAGGATTTAGAGATCCTCCTTTGGCAATTTGAGCCCTATGTTTCAAGACTAGTTCATTTTACACTTTCAATTGACTAGTTTTCCAGGTTATGCAATATACATGCCTTAGAGTAACTATTTGTGTTTATGAAGATTTTTTTATTTTTTAAATTCCTATATAATCTATACCAATCTAAAAATAAGTTATTTGTGACCCTCTCTGGCTGTTTGAGTCCATAATTTTCAAGACTAGCTCATTGGACACCCGAATTTGACTAGTTCTGCAGTTTGATCAATTAATGAGTATCTGTATGCCCAATTTCGATTTTGTAAATTGTGATGGGTCCCTGATACATTTATGAATATCATACCACCATAATATTGAGAATTTGTGATCATATCAGTCTATTTGGAAAATCCTGGAAACAAGCTAGTGGAGCAATCCTACTTAGCGTTCTTTCTTTCTTTGCCTCCAAACACTTCCAGATCCTCCAAAATCATGAGTAAATCTTGTCCATAATCATATTAGGGGGATAAATACCTTTCATCCACCTCTATTTTATTTCAACTGTAAGTGGAAGAGTTTAGTAGGAATATGTTGGTGCACCTAGGAAGCATTGGAGTAGACTTTATCCTAGTTGATGTTCGAAACATAAATGGACCCAGTACATTGTGATTAGAAATAATAAGTTGTCCTTGATGTTTCACACTACCAAATACATTTTTCAGATCCAAAGTGTCCAACAATCAAGCTCTGGGTGGGTTAACTAATGGCCAGTTCTGGTTCCTTCTTCACTAGTTTTTCAGAACTAGTTATTGTTTGCAATTTTTCTTATTTTTAAAGTTTGTATTTGAGATAATATCATCTGATATCAGATCAGGGATATTACAGAATGCATCTTAAGAAAAAAATAAGATATAAATGAAGCTTTACTTAAGAAATTGTCCGAAATTGAATCTAGCAAACATAATGGACAGACTTCAAGTAACAAAAAGGTAAAAAGAGGAAAGAGAAAACTCAAGATTTATAGCACTTTATATTCTGAATCAGAATATGAAAAATAATAGTTATGACAGCAGTGAATCAAAATATGGATGTTCTAGCAGTACTAGCAAGAGTAGTCGACGTCAAAAGAAGAAAAAAAGAAAATATAAAAATGAAATAACTGGTGAGTTTAAAAAAAATAAACCTCCTACTTTTGATGGAGAGGTCAAAGTTGGAGAAGAAGTAGAATCTTGGCTATACATAATGCATAAGTATTTCCAAATTTATGAATAATCTGGTAATCTGAAGGCAAAAATGGCCATCTATAATTTGACAGGAAAGGAAAATATTTGGTGTTAGGATGTTAAAATGGAAAAAAGTATTAGGAAACATAAGCTAAGATGGATTTTTTTTAATAAATACTTCAAAAAAACAGTATTGTTCCGAACAATACTATATATGAAGGAAAAGCAAAGGTGTTCTAGGAATTAAAACTAGGTGATATGAACATGATTTAATTCTGCAATAAATTCTTGGACTTATTAAGATACATACCTTACATCACTGAAGAAAAAACCAAGGTACAATAATTCTTGAGTTATTTTCCCATTTCTTATAAGGAAAAGATTGAGTTTGATAATCTGAATACCTTAGATGAATCAATGTGCAAAGCAAAGCTAGATTTTGGATAGTCCAAAAACAAAAATGAACAATCTAAAACTAGGCATAAAAAGGAAAGTTATGATCATAGGAAGGAAAGTTTTAAACCTTTCAAAGGAAATCAACAAAGTGTTCAAAGAATCAATTATAAAGGTAAACAACCATAACAATTTGATAAAAGAGAAAAATATGTAGGTTACAAAAGAGATGAGAATGTTGTCGAAGAACCTCTAAAGTGTTAGGGTGTTGGAGAAATCCATTTCTATAGGGTCTGTCCACAAAGTAAAGACAACAGAAAAATTGATATTGTACAAGACACTACATTTGTAGGAGAAATAGCCAAAAGTATTTCAAGAATAAATGCAGCTCTAGATGATCGTCAAATAGATCACCAATCCTCCACGGAGGAGGTTGAAGATAAGTTACTTGATCGACCTATTTCTATTTTGATATATCTTGGAGCTAATCTGAGTTATATATCACCTACTTTAGTAGAATCCTTGAAGTTAAAAAAGACAGTTTGAAAAATCCTAGTTGGTACAATTAGCTACGGGTACAAAAAGGAAAGTAACAAATTATGCTGAAAATTGGATACTTTTCATGAAATATTTTCAGACTTCAGCAAGGCTAAAAATCTTACCCCCGGGGTATTATGATATTTTGATCGGTATGGACTGGTTGGAAAAACATAGGGTCATTTTAGTCTGTTATAATAAATATTTTACTTTTGTTGATGAAAGAAATAACACTCATTTTGTAGAAGGAATACGTAAAATATTTTCCTTACAATTAAAAAATGTGCAAGGAAAGGATGTAAAATTTTGTAGTACATTTGGTTGATAATGTTAATGAGGAAGATAGATCTAATATAGAAGAATATCCATTATTAAAAGAGTATAAATATGTGTTTCCCAAAGAGATCCCAGGATCACCACCAAAGATGTTAAGTTTTAATCACATTCACAACAAAAGCATAAATAGGATCACTAAAAGAAACACAATCACAAGATAGACACAGATTTATCCTGGGAAACCCTCATGGGGTAGAAAACCCAACAAAACTTCCTCAATATATATGACCAAAAAGTACAAAGAGAAAATCACCCAACAAGTGATCCTTCTCCTTCACATATCTCTCTCTCTCTCTCTTATGCACAATACACAAGTGAGTGTGTGTACAAATGAGGAGCACATCACTTCTATTTATACTTTATCTTCCACTTGAAGTTTTCACTAACTAGGTCGGCCCCAACAACTTTAACCTAATGTTGTCTAGGACAACATTTCAAGGGGACTTAAACACCCCATTACAATTGACTCATAAGGGATCTATTTCCCCGACTTACAAGGGCGGATTTACCTCTATGACTTTACATAATCAAATACAATAATGACATCTCGACGGAGGAATAAAACATCTTCGAATAAATTACAATAGAATAGAATATTCTTCAAAGTTAAAATATTTCAACACTCCACCTTAATGAGAAGCGTATTCTGCTGACAATAGAAACATCAACTACAAGATAAAGGAGAGAGAGCATCATCAACAACACCAAGGTGATACATCTATAAATCATTGCAAGTTTTCTTCAACAAGATCAACAACATATACTGGAACATCTTCAATATCTTCAACATATTAAGTATTGGAGTATCATCTTCTACATCACTGAGTCTTCATCTTTGATCTTAATATTCTGTAGCACTCGATCACGCGATTGTATACAACAACACTTGATCTCCTAATCAACAACAACATCATCTTGATCTTTCGATCAACAACAACATCATCTTGATCTTTCAATCAACAGGATCATCATCTTGATATTTCGATCAACAACAACATCATCTTGATCTTCCGATCAACAACATCATCTACAGCAATATAACCTGCAACAAACATGATCCAATTACGAGATGATTGTAATGTGCCTTTTTAAGAATTTTGTTAAAAGGACCAATTTTTCACTTTTTCCCCAAATTCGACCTTTAACTAGTTTTGATGCCTAGGTCTCCAATTTTCCCCAAATGCTCCCAAATATTCTGAGAAGGTATATGGATGATGTTATAACATAAATATGTGTTTCATGGCTGCTTTTGGACCATTAAAATACTTCTGCAAATCATCTTTCAATTCTGGCCAATATAGGGAGCTTTACTAGTAATTTCCCTTTGACTAGTATTGGTCTCTAGGTTTCCAATTGCCCCCAAATGCCTCTAAATATTCAGTGAAGGTGTATGAATGATATTTGTACTTTATTGTGATTTTCATGGATGATTTATGGCCATAAAAACACTTCTTCAAACTTGTTTAAGATTCTGGATAAAGTATGGAATTTAACTAGCAATTTGGGTTTCAAATCCCCCCAGCGTAAATACTGAAAATGACTCTCCAAATTCCTCCAAACTCACTCGAAATTCTGAAAAGAGGTAGGGGATGTCTGAGGGACATTATTTAGGTATCATTTGAACCATTAATCAATTATTAAGTCTGTTCTAACCTTCTCCCAAACAACAACAAAAATCACTAGTTCGACCTTGGGGGAAATAACATGAAATCTTCTTCAAATAAAATAAAACTGAGCAAGATGCCTCCAAATTCTTACGTGATGAACATGAAACTTGCAATACTCATCAATGGAAGTCCATACATCATAAATATATTAGATAAATATTCTTCCATTCAACATCATCAGCAATACATTGGCATACATCAATCTAGTCAGGGAATGGTCACTGTTTTCTCATTAATAATCCATTGTACATATAACCACTTGGTATTTTGACCTGAAAATTTCTGGAGATGAATGAAAGAGTATATTGATCATATTACAATCGAAATATATCATTAGAAGCTCTCCCAAAGAGTACAAGAGCTCAGCAAAAAACGCCCTCCCTCAAGGGTCAAGAATATACTATCAAAATGGGAAATGGTTGAGAGAGTGTGTTGCACTAGAAGAAACCATGAGATTCCCTGTAGCTTACACCTACAAATAAACACTCCATTAAAGCTCCAAATTAAAGTTCTGAATGGCTTTTCCAATTACCACCTTGGATGGGAATCTTTCACCCTCGAAATTGGCTAAGGTAAGAAACTAGTCATCCACTAGCTCTCCCTCTTCACAAATGCAATTGCAAATTTCTCAAATGATCAAAATTTGGGCTCATTATTTGTTATTTACATTTATAAAATTCTAATGTCCTCCATGGGTCTATTTCCTTCCAAGAGACTCATGCCAACTCAAGTTGGGAAGAGATTCCAAAGAACGCCACTTGTACAACAATCCCTAGTCTCCCACTTCCACCAAATCACATGTGGAAGCATCTTAACTACCCTAAATCCCTTGATCACCCTCATGGAGGATATTTTTATCCCTGACATGTCATATATGTCATATTTCAGCCTTCATATATTATTTGTGTCATAGTTGTCATAGCATCTTCATCATTATTGTCATAGATCTAGGGAATCTAGCCCAAGTGTCTCACTAGCTCCAAATTACCTCTTCCTCTTCCATGGGAGTTACTCTTCCTCTACATTTCGATCTTGGATGAGTCATGAAATGAATAATACCTTTTGAACTCCCCCAAGTATGTTACCATTCACCTTGAATTCGAATTGGTGAGAGAATGATGCCAAGTGTAGTGGGGAAATCTAGTCATATGTGGGTCCCCCTTCCTCCATGTGTCTTCATGCTCAAAATCCACTTTGATTTTCACTTGTATATATTTATTTATATCATTTATTAAATATTTATTCTATTCTAATGTTCAAACATCATTTATTATTCCCCTTATTCTAAATCCCAAAGCTTCCACCCCAAACCTAGGAAACTAGTAATTTTCCTCCTTGGCAATTATTTGACCCTTATCATCAATTTGACAAACTCTAATGAATATGTCCAATGTGCTTAGGCCGTTCTGACCCAATTCCAGTTTGGAACATGAAAAATATTCCCTTCCCAATTGTGGGCTTGGTTTTGCAACCAAGCTTAGTGCTATGGGCACCTGCTAACTAGTAGCAGCAGTTTCAATATTAAGCAAAAACAATAAACTAAATCTAAATCTAATCTAAACTAGCATGTGCATTTTTGAATTAAAAAACAAGAACAAGAAATATAAAAAATAAATTTGTATTGAAAATGGGGGCAAGCAAGTGCTTGCAATAATAATACCTCCAAGTGATGAAGATAGTTGAGAAGCTCCAAGGGTGAGCAGCTCCAAACTCCAAAGGGTCCTTTCTCCAAGGTTGCTACAATGGCTAAAAACTCAAGGGAGATTTTGGCAGCATGAGGATAGGAATATGGATGGATGTGAAATGAGGAGCCCCTACCACCTTTTTATAATTTTTGGTGGTGGGGAATACCATTATGGTTTTGTGGAAACCAATGGTATTGACCAACATGGTTTAGGTACTTTTTCCTCCTTTTTTCTTTTTTTGAATAAAATTAATATTTGTATTCCCTTTTTAATATTTTTGGGAATTTTGGACCCTTTTTGAGGGTTTTTTATGCTTTTTTAGGAAAAATAATCTTTTTGAGTGGGAAAAGGGGTGTATTAAGGTCTTTTGGTGACCTTTTGTTGGCTTTAGAGGCTCAGATGGTGGAAAAAGTGGACAAATGGGTCATGTGAATAAGGAAATGAGCTAGTGAGCACTTTTTGGGTGTTAACACCAATATTGCTTGTCCTCAAGCAATTTCAAACATGGGTGTTGAAGAACCTGCTTTCTGTATAATTCTTTGAAGCTGCCATTGAATTGCCCAAACTTGAGTCTTTGAGATTCCATGAATATTTTAGAGAGGAACCACCATGCTTGCTGCTTCACTACTCTGATAAAAATCACTTTATTGAGTGGGAAATCCATATCCCATACTGCTTGTTTCTCCAAAAAATTTGAAACCAATGAGACAAAAAGTATCCTAGGGTCCCATTGCATGTACTGCACCCCGACAATTAGGAGTGCTCTCCAACCCATACCATCAGATAAGAGGATTCTTGGATCCCATTTTCTTGTATGCATTCTTCCAAACATCATGAGTACAAAATATATATCATCAAATCACATAACATAATGAAAATGTACATCAAGGAGGTGCTTCATCAAAGAATCATGAAAGTGCTTATACCTCCAAGCAAGTAGACCACCATTTTCCAAGTGCATACAAGATTCAAGTGACCAATCAAATATGCTCCAATGAAATAGGTGTGGATCCCATGTCCTATAATGCTGCTCCAAAAGGATGTGATATGCATCAAAATATTCAGCCATTTATTCTTTCATCCAATAAGTGAATGAATAATATCCACTAAAATTTGAACCAAATAATGAGCAGAAAAAACAATGAGACTTCAAATGACTCAAAGAAGTCTCACCCATACATCCCTCAATGTGAGAATCATAAAGATTTAACAAAGTATGTGGCTGACAACAAAAATATTCTCCAATCATAAATCTATTCACGCAAGTGTTGGATGAAGTTCCTCTAACATCAAATGAATCAAGTGTTGAGCAAGAAAAACCATGAGTCGTCAAGTGACTCAAATGCATATCATTGGTGCATCCATGTAGATGTGCATCATCATAAAGTAACAAAGAATGTTGTTGCAAATGTGAATAAGAATGTGCTCCAGCCATATCATCATAAAAAGTAACTCTAGGAGTTCCATACTCCTCATGTGGCACCATAAAAAAGAACCGTTTCACCCATTCTTCATTGAGACTAATGCTGCAAAACATGGAATTGTAGGATGTAGGAAAATTAACTAAGTCACCCAAATGATCAAAAAGTGCAGAAGTTTCATCATGGAAAGGATCCATATGGGTAGTATCATGCATCTCCTTCAAAAGTGTGAAACCTTGTCATAGATTGGTTCCAATGTAGAGGAATCATGCTCTTCTTTAAAAACTGCATAACCTTCATCAATAGACAATTCAGGTTCCTCTTCCACCACATCAAGTGTTTCGATATCTTCAAGTTCATCTTCAAACACATCAAGCACATTCAATTTTCCACATTTCTCATGATCCACCATGTCATGAGAATCCTCCAGACAATCTACCATTTGACAATCTGAAACATAGGAGGAAAAACAAGTATCTTGCAACTTTTCAACACGGGGGCTTCACTAGAAAGCAATATAATATCACGTCCATTCATATTGCAGTATTAAATATTCATGAAAACTTAAAAATTATACTACTTATATATTAAGGGGAAAATGGTTTTTTTAATTTAATGTAACAATACAGAAATACTTTGGGGTCTTTTTTATATGGGCGGGCTGACAAATATCCGCCAAATGGAGATGGCGGGATCACGACTAGATGAGAAATCTGGTTGAGGCAAGGATTGGGCTTACCAGTATGCAGGGAAATCGCGTCTTGAGGCATTCTTGAGGCCAGGGGTTTCATGGTGAAGTGGGTTTCCATTCAATCATAGTTGAGAGACAGTGGTCATTGACAGCCAATTGTTACCAATAGCACTCAGCCAGTTGTTACCAATAGCCTTGAGAGGCTCTGAGCCTCCAGGGCTTGTTATAGGCCCTCGATAGGCCTTGGGGGCTTGAATACCCAACCACTCGTTCCTATTAAAGGCCTTGGGAGGTTTAGTCATCCTCCTAGAGCTTGTTACATGCCCTGGGGGCTTGGATACCTATCCCACAACAGGCTTAGTCAGCAATTGGGGAACTACAACATGAAATCTAAATGTTGTACTATGTGCATTGGCTTTAGTGACATACAAGAAGTGATCTCCTATCTCTTCATTAGACCATTAGATGTTGCAAATCATAATGATATGTGGTTGAGTAATTGCATTGTGGGTGAAGTAATGTGCATCCACAATATACATCGAAAGAAGCAAGGTGCATTGTAGAATGCATGTGGGGTCATAACAGGGGTATCATATCAATATACTAGGTAGAAATATAAAGGGGTACAAAAAATGTTAATGAAAAAATTGATACATACAATATCTAGTGAAAATAGGATTTTTTTTAAATTGGGAAGGCATAGTGGGAGGGGGTTAAAAAAACTGATTTTGCAAGTTATTTTCCAATATTTAGTGAAATTAGGGGTATTGTTTCATATGCCACGAATGAGCGTGCTATGATAGCGGTTTATTGAGTGAAGCCCCCGTGCTTTTCAAGAAGTTGCTCATTTGGAATTATGAGCTTATGACTATCCTCATTATTCTTCAAGTATGCATTATGTAACAATTCATTAAGCTCAAACAAATGGTTTCTATCAAAAAGCAAAGACATGAAATTACCTTTGATGTGGCACATTGCTCTTTGAATCTTCTCCATGTCTTCAAGGAAGGATGTTTCCTCCAATGAAGTAGCTCTCCAACAAGAATTTGACACCAATGCTTGAGTGTCATGGAGAATGTTGAGGGACTCTTGGATCTTCTTTTCATTCATTTTTAAGGACCCTTCAAGAAAATGAGGATCTTGCAAATGAACCTCCTCATTTTCTTCCTTCTTTCTTGGACCAACTTCATTAAGCTCGAGCGGTGATGGGGAAGTTGATCTTGTTTCTTCTTCAACTGCTACAAGGTATTCATTTTCATGTTTAATGGAAGTTTGGCTTGCAACAACACTTTCAAAAGTGATCTCTATGTCACCAACATAGAGCTGTGAGCACCCATCAATAGGTACTCGTTCATAGTTCAAGCATCCATCAGTAGATGCTCCTTGATTCATGTCCAAGGTAGAATGTGTCTCAAATTGATCTTCAATACTCTCAATAGAATATTCTTCATGCTCATGTGATGTCTCTTCATATTTTTCAAAGTCACTTGGGAGTGACTTTCGATCCTCTTCATGTACTACTTCTTCTACTTCACCTATTTCAAAACTAGGTGGTTCATGGGGATCCTCACTTTTCTCCTTCAAGCAAGCTGATGCAATTTTCCCATTGGTTTTATTAATATCAATATAGTTTCTCTCAGGTTGGATAGCCAAAAATTCAAATCCTTTCATAAACTGCGTGGTCATCTCTTCAATGATTTTTATATGCTCCTCACCATCATTCACACACACATGATTTTCTCTCCGAATTTTTTTACAAGAAGGGAATAAAACATTCCTCACTAACTCCACATCTTCATTCTTGGGCCTATTTTCAAACAACACATCATCATAGTCTTCAAAAGTAATGGCCTTTTGTATATTTTTACTCAAAGCAAGATGTTCTAGATATGATTGATATTGTTGGGGAAAGGTTTTATATTTTGCTCTCCATCTTTGTAACTCATCCATCACATTATCCTTTGGTGGTGGGACATACTTATATTTATCATACATAGGGTCATAATCATAATCTTTATTCCTCCTAAAATTGTAAGAAGTGTTGCATGATGACACCTCTTCCTCAAACCATTCACATTCTGCTTCATATTGGTCATAAGCATCTGCATATTCCTCATAAGAATTGTACTCATAGGATTCCTCATAATAGTGAGACATGGCTGCAAATTATTCTTCAATGTATGATATTATGTAACATGTGCAAGGACCATGCTATGATACCACTCTAATGTCCCTTTCTAAGAATTTTGTTAAAAGGACCAATTTTTCACTTTTTCCCCAAATTCGACCTTTGACTAGTTTTGATGCCTAGGTCTCCAATTTGCCCCAAATGCTCCCAAATATTCTGATAAGGTATATGGATGATGTTAGAAAATAAATATGTGTTTCATGGTTTCTATTGGAACTTTAAAATACTTCTGCAAATCCTGTTTCAATTCTGGCCAATGTAGGGAACTTTACTAGTAATTTCCCTTTGACTAGTATTGGTATCTAGGTCTCCAATTGGCCCCAAATGCCTCTAAATATTCAGGGAAGGTGTATGAATGATATTTGAAATTGATTATGATGTTCATGGATGATTTATGATCATCAAAATACTTCTGCAAACTTGTTTAAGATTCTAGACAAAGTATGGAATTTAACTAGCAATTTGAGGTTCAAATCCCCCCAATGTAAATACTAAAAAATGAATCTCCAAATGCCTCGAAACTCACTCGAAATTCTGAAAATAGGTAGGAGATGTCCGAGGGACATTATTTAGGTCTCATGTGAACCATTAATAAATTATTAAGTATTTTCTAACATTCTCCCAAACAACAACAAAAATCACTAGTTCAACCTTGGGGGAAATAACATGAAATCTTCTTGAAATAAAATAAAACTAAGCAAGATGGCTCCAAATGCTTAACTTCTGAACATGAAACTTGTAATAATCATCAATGGAAGTCCATAAATCATAAATATATCATAGAAATATTTGTCCATTCGAAATCATCATCAATACATTGACATACATCAATTTAGTCGGGGAATGGTCACTATTTTCTCATTAACAATCCATTTTACATATAACCACTTGGTATTTCGACCTGAAACTTTATGAAGATGAATAAAAGATTTTATTAAGAATATTACAACATAAATAGATCATGAGAAGCTCACCCAAATAGTACAAGAGCTCACCAAAAACGTCCTCACTCCTAAGAGGGTCAAGAATATGCCATCAAAAGTGGAAATGGTTGAGAGAGTGTGTTGCACTAGAAGAAACCATGAGCTGCCCTATAGCTTACACCTACAAATAAACACTCCATTAAATCTCCAAATGAAAGGTTTGAATGGCCTTTCCAATTACCAAGTTGGATGGGAATCTTTCACCCTCGAAATTGTTAAATTTTTAGTATTAAATCACAATACTATAGGATCTTTGCTGATAGAATAACATCTACAGTATATCAATGCATGACAAGCATCACAAGCATCACAAGAATCAAAAGCATAGAGACAAGAGACACAGAGTTTCCGTGGGGAAAGCCTTAAGTTGAAAAACCCCACAACTTCCTCAGAGATAGAGAGAGCAATGGCTCAACCAAAATACAACCAAATAACACTGAGATAGTCTCCTAGCAGATGATCCTCCTCCTCCTTAATAGTGTGCCACTTTTAAGAGAGAGAGATAGTTACTTTTCCGAGTGAGTAAAATAGAGATCTCCTATCTCTATTTATACTCACCTTTTTGCCCAGTGACCTACTGGGGCCGACTTGTCTACTTGGATACATCCACATTATATTATATATATTAATTAGGGCCGACCCCATAAGGTGGTCTAATAACCCATCGGCAAGTACACACACTTGCGACACTTGTCAATCCACATGAAGACACTTCCTTATAGAGGAATAACACATCTCTTATAAGGGTACAATAAATATATATATAATATACAGATGAAATACATTCCCAAGTTACATATACATCAACACTCCCTCTTAACTAGGAAGGTATTTCTCGACACAGATCTGCTAGACAAGTCTTCTTCTCTGGATCATCGTCATCATCATCGTCACTGCTGCTACTATCTCAACCAATCTCTGACTCTACTCGTCATAGGAAGTTCTACAGAGCCAGTCCTTTTTCATACTGGATGTAGGCCCACCACCTGCAGGTCTTCGTCATCACTGGCCATACTGTGGAATCCTCAGGACTTATTACGTGCATCACAAAACCTCGAAAGAGCATCCCAGGATGTTACGGGTACACAACTCCGACCTGTAGGATCTCCCAGGGCGCTATTACATGTGACCCCACCACAAAACCTCGAAAGAGCATCTCAGGATGTTACGGGTACACAACTCCGACCTGAAATCTCCCAGGGCACAAATTACATGTGGTCCACCACAAAACCTAGCAAGAGTATCTCAGGATGTTACGGGTACACAACTCCGACCTGAAATCTCCCAGGGCACAAATTACATGTGGTCATGGCAAAACCTCGCAAGAGCATATCAGGATGTTACGGGTACACAACTCCGACCTGAAATCTCCCAGGGCCCAAATTACATGCCATAGGACAAAACCTCACAAGAGCATCTCAGGATGTTATGGGTACACAACTCCGACCTGAGATCTCCCAGGGCATTATTACATGTCCTCCCAGAGCAATGTCTCGAAAGAGCATCCCAGGCTGTTACGGGTACACAACTCCGACCTATAGGATCTCCCAGACATGCTCATCTGCACAACCTGATCCACGGCCATAGAGTATCAACCTGATACTCACCATACATCATCCTGATGTACTCATGATCGTCCTGATCATCATCACTGCAACGTCCTGCTGCATGTCATATGGAGCAACATCCTGAAGCTCATCATCCATGATCATCCTAATCATCACTGCAACATCCTGCTGCATGTCATCTGGAGCAACATCCTAAAGCTCATCATCCATGATCATCCTGATCATCACTGCAACATCCTGCTGCATGTCATCTGGAGCAACATCCTGAAGCTCATCATCCATGATCATCCTGATCATCAATGCATCCACCTGATGCATACCAAGTATCTACCTGATACATATCATCATACATGATCCACCTGATCATCAATGCATCCACCTGATGCATACCAAGTATCTACCTGATACATGATACATATCACCATACATGATCCACCTGATCATACAATGTATCCACCTGATACATATACAGATACATGGTCCAAGCATCCAACATGATGTGTACATACATACATAAAAATGATCCAACTGATCATATCCAGCAGAAACCAGATCATCATCCTGATGCCCATTATCCAGCGCTTACATCCACAGCCATGTGAAGGATCCTCCTTCCAACATGCTTGGAATGGCTTCAGCAAATGTGTCCATCACTTCTTCCTCGAAGTGTCCTCGATCTGAAGAATGCCAAGCCTTTCTCTGAAGTACTCGAACTTCACTCTGGCTAGTGGCTTCGTCAGCACATCTGCAATCTGCTCGTCCGTCGCAACATACAGAAGCTTCACAGCTCCTCTCTGCACCATATCGCTGATATAGTGATATTTGATCTCTATGTGTTTCAACCTGTCATGAAACACTGGGTTCTCGGACAGCTTCACACAACTCTGGTTATCACAGAAGATACCAGTAGCCTCCAACGGGAGATCAAATAACTCAGACAGTAGCTTCCGTAGCCATACTGCCTCACAACTAGCTGAGCAGGCTGCAACATACTCTGCCTCAGCTGTACTCAGTGCTACGCAGGACTGCTTCCTGCTAAACCAAGAGATCACACCTGATCCCATACTGAAGCAACACCCAGATGTGCTCTTCCTATCTGCAGCACTGCCAGCCCAATATGAATCAACATAACCCTGCAGGTTAAACTTTTGATTCGCCTCATACCTGAGCCCATAATCCACTGTACCCTTCAGGTACCTCAGAACATGCTTTACAGCAACCAGGTGAACACTCCTCGGATCCGTCAGGAACTGGCTCAATGTGTTCACAGCAAAGCAAATGTCTGGTCTAGTGTTCGTCAGGTACATCAAGGACCCAATCATCTGACGATACATAGAGACATCAATCGGCTTAGATGAAGCATCACATAGAAGCTTCAGATTTGATTCCATAGGTGTGGCCATGGCCTTGCAATCCATCATCCCGAATCTCTTAAGGATATCTACTGTGTACTTCCCTTGACCAAGGAAGATTCCATTTGCATTCTGCCACACCTCCATACCTAGGAAATAGTGCATCATTCCCAAATCTTTCATGTCGAATTCAGCTGTCAGCTTTCTCTTAGTATCTGCAATCAGTCTGTCATCTCCTGTCACAAATAGGTCATCAACATACAGGAGTAAAATCACTGGATTCCCTTCCTCAACCTTATAGTAAAGGTTGGAATCTGCTTTACTCTTGGTAAAGCCCAAGCTAGATAGAAAACTGTCCATCCTACCATACCAAGTTCTGGGAGCTTGCTTCAAGCCATACAAGGCTTTCTTCAATCTGCATACATATGACTCCCTGTCAGGTCTTGGGACTGCATCCCAAACATCTTCTTCATGATCTACGGATCATGGCATTCCATTTCTTCATCCCAGATCCTGGGAACTTCAATATCTTCAATAGATATCTTTCTTGCTGGAACAAATGTTGTAGTCCTTTTGTAGGTGAAGATATACGGTCTTTCCTACAAAACAGGTTAAATTGCATGATTAGAAACATCTCATAATTTTCAGAACAAATTCTTACACATGAAGAAATATGTCATACAGTCATGCAATTATCTTAGCCAATGCTTCAATACAACATTTATCCATATCCCGTAACTTTCTAGATTCCTTCCAATCTCTACCAAAACATTGTTAAGAGTGTGCACAACTCCCAACATGTCAGCAAAGAGGTTTCATTCTAGATAAGTAGCAATGGAATGTTGTACAGTGCCATAGGCCACTTACCCAACACATGCATATTATTAGTATACTGTTCATTAATTCAATCATTCTAATATGCACAATACATATCCTAAGTCTAGGAACATGAGCATATACATCATTGAACAATTTTATTTAAGCAAACAAATATGCAAGAAAATTAAAATACTTATCTTTGTTTGTTTGTTAGGTGGACTCCCTCTGAGTCTTTTCTTCCTTGCAGGAGCTACTGGAGTCCTTCTACACCTTCTTGTTGTGGAATGTAGAGAGATGGACAACTCCCTCTGAATATCTGCACCCTTGCAGAAACCACTGGAGTGTGCTCCCTCTTGATCTTTTCTTCCTGGATTACCTGTTCTTGAAATCATATTCATCCTTGGTCCCTATGCATGCTTATTAGTATCATGATTGTGTTATCCTTGTGATCTCATACAAAATCATACATTCATTAAAACACAATAATCTCAGGTATGTATAGTCATGATCATTTCAAACAGAAATAATAAGCATTAGCATTCAAGGTTTATATAGGACTCTTATGGTTAGTCATATCATAAGAAACATAACATGTCTAAACCTGTAATTACTCAAACCTATGACTCTTCTGGTTAGTCATATTATTAATTAAGGTAAGACACATAATATGCATATGCCCATGATTATTCAAACTTATGACTTTATGAACAATCATCATCAATCATGCCATGCATACTTATATGATAGATCCTATGATATAAGAAACACATACCTGGTCACCATATTTGTTAGTTATGTCTAGCAATGTGTTCTTGTTCTCTTCAATGACCTACATAACTCATTAGTTAACTTTTGCAAAAACAAATTATACATACCTCTATGTGATCCATGACTATGGATGAATCTTTGTATTTATGTCACCATGGCATGTTCAGGTTGTCCCTTCAAATTGTACAAACCTCCCTCTTGCTTTCCAATCACTACTGCATCATCTATGGTCTTTCCCTTTGGCCACATTAGGACTTGGCCATCCACAAATGCAATCCTCATACCTTTTGCATCTAATGCAGAAATGGAGAGTAAGTTCTTCTTGAGCCCAGGTACATAAAGTACTTCCTTCATCTTCAATGATTTTCCAGAATCTAGGTTGTAGGAGGCTTCACCACTTCCTTTGATTGGGTATTGATAATCATCCCCAAGTTTCACCTTATGGGGTGATTCATGTTCAGATAGGTTCACAAAGGATTCTTTAAACCTAGTCATGTGTTTGGAAGCCCCACTATCAATCAACCAATCATTACATCCATGGGAGATGGTACCTGTAAGAGCAGAAATTAGAACATATTCTTCTTCACTTGATGAGTCATCATCACTACTACTTTCTACCCTAGCCTTCTTCTTTGGAGGTTCATCATCTTCGGCAGCATGAGCATGAAACCTTCTTTCGCTGCCCTTCTTCTTCTTACTGGAGTTGTTGTTATTATCCCTTTTGTTCTTGGGACAATCTGAAGCAAAGTGACCCTTCTCATTGCATGTGAAGCATCTTAGGTCCTTCTTACTCTTTTGATGGAATCTTTTGTGGTGAGAGTGATCCTTCTTGGTTTTGCTTCTCTTGGTGTGAGCTGCAAGAGCTTGATCTTCTCCTTCCATCTTTTCCTCACGAGCTATGAGTCTAGCTTCTTCTTGAGAGCATTCTTCCCTCAATCTGTTGAAGGAGATCAATTTCTTCCTTGAATAAAGGAATCCCATGACCTGGGTAGGCCATTTAGAGTGGTCATCACCACTTCACCATTCTCCACCATTTCATCTACTGCTTCTAATTGTTCCTTGATCTGGGAGACCCTTGAAAAGTAAGATTGAATGGTTTCTCCATTCTGAAACTTCACTGCTTTCAATTGGTTTCGCAGGGTCATCTTCCAATTTATGTTCTTTCCTTCAAATATCTTGGTCAAGGATTCAAACATCTCTTTGGGTGTCTTAAGAGAAGACACATGAGGTATGAGATGGTCTTTGATAGAATCAACAATGATTCTCTTTGCCTTGACCAAGTTATTCTTGTGCAATGCCTTGGCTTCTTCATCCTCTGGGATAGGGATGTCTTCTTTCACATATGAGTCCTACTCATTCTCTTCCAGGATTAACCCAATCCTATACTTCCAGGCTCGGAAGTTGTCAGCCCCTTCAAGCTTATCCTCAAGCTTAGTGTGGAGAGACATCTTTAAGAGTACTTCAAATGGAAATAGAAAAGATTTAGGACTTACCACTTGAAGTGCTGAAAACTGAATCTGGTCCCGGATTAGGGTTTGTCAGAGAAACCCTAAAAATTCAAAATGTGAATTTCAAAATTCTGAAAGGATAGAAATATTCACCTTGGAGAGCTGATCATCCTAGTACATTCAGAATTTGAGATCAGCAAAGTCTTGCCCTTCAAAATTTCCTTTTTGTCCTCCCGGGTTCATTAGGGAGAGCCCTGAATTAGGGTTTGAGTTTCCCGGAGATCTACCCAGCCAAAAATCTCGATCCAAAGCTCTAACCTTCGATTTTTGCAAGGAGCTTCCAGCTGTGCCTTCAGTTTCCAGAAATTTCTATTTTTGTGGAAACCCTAATTTTTAGGGCCAAATCTGAAAATGCTCAGAACTGAATTCTGATTCGACAGATAGATGCGCCTTGATGAGTAGATCCAATCTACTATACTAAATTTCAAAAATCTGTGGAGAGAAACCCAATAAACAAGGAATACAAGCTTCCGTCACTGCAAAATGTCTTCTTCTCAGTTAAGCTCTGATACCATGTTAAATTTTTAGTATTAAATCACAATACTATAGGATCTTTGCTGAGAGAATAACATCTACAGTATATCAATGCATGACAATCATAATATGACAAGCATCACAAGCATCACAAGAATCAAAAGCATAGAGACAAGAGACACAGAGTTTCCGTGGGGAAAACCGTAAGGTGAAAAACCCCACAACTTCCTCAGAGATAGAGAGAGCAATGGCTCAACCAAAATACAACCAAATAACACTGAGATAGTCTCCTAGCAGATGATCCTCCTCCTCCTTACTAGTGTGCCACTTTTAAGAGAGAGAGATAGTTACTTTTCCGAGTGAGTAAAATAGAGATCTCATATCTCTATTTATACTCACCTTTTTGCCCAGTGACCTACTGGGGCTGACTTGTCTACTTGGATACATCCACATTATATTATATATATTAATTAGGGACGGCCCCATAAGGTGGTCTAATAACCCATCGGCAAGTACACACACTTGCGACACTTGTCAATCCACATGAAGACACTTCCTTATAGAGGAATAACACATCTCTTATAAGGGTACAATAAATATATATATAATATACAGATGAAATACATTCCGAAGTTACATATACATCAACAGAAATTGGCTAAGGCAAGAAACTAGTCATCCACTAGCTCTCCCTCTTCACAAATTCAATTGCAAATTTCTCAAATGATCAAAAGCTAGTTTCATTCTTTGTTATTGACACTTATAAACTTATAATTTCCTCCATGGGTCGAATTCCTTCCAAGAGACTCATGGCAACTCAAGTTGGGAAGAGATTCCAAAGAATGCCACTTTTACAACAATTCCTAGTCTCCCACTTCCACCAAATCACATGTGGAAGCATCTTAGTTTCCATAAATCCCTTGAGCTCCCTCTTGGAGGATATTTTTATCCTTGAAATGTCATATATGTCATATTTCAGCCTTCATGTTTGATTTGTGTCATAAGTGTCATAGCATCTTCATCGTTGTTGTCATAGAGCTAGGGAATCTAGCCCAAGTGTCTCACTAGCTCAAAATTGCCTCTTCCTCTTCCATGGGAGTTACTGTTCCTCTACATTTCGACCTTGGATGAGTCATGCAATGAACAATACCTTTTGAAATCACCCAAGTATGTTACCATTCACCTTGAATTCATATTGGTGAGAGAATGATTCCAGGTGTAGTGGGGAAACTAGCCATATGTGGGTCCCCCTTCCTCCATGTGTCTTCATGATCAAATGCCACTTTGATTTTCACTTGTATTTATTTATTCATCTCCTTTATTAAATATTTATGCCATTCTAATGTTCAAACATCATTTATAATTCCCCTTATTCCAAATCCTAAAGCTTCCACCCCAAACCTAGGAAACTAGTAATTTTCCTCCTTGGCAATTATTTGACCCTTAGCATCAATTTGAAAAACTCTAATGAATATGTCCAATATACTTAGGCCATTGTGACCCAGTGCCACTTTGGGACATGACAAATCCTCCCTTCCCAATATTGCTTGTCCTCAAGCAATTTCAAACATGGGTGTTGAAGAACTTGCTTTCTGTATAATTCTTTGAAGTTGCCATTGAATTGCCCAACCTTGAGTCTTTGAGATTCCATGAAGATTTTAGAGAGGAACCTACATGCTTGATTCTGCACTAATTTGATAAAAATCACTTTATTAAGTGGGAAATCCATCTCCCATACTACTTTTTTCCCCAAAAAATTTGAAACCAATGAGACAAAAATTATTCTAGGGTCCCATTGCTTGTACTGCACCCCAACAATTAGGAGTGCTCTCCAACCCATACCATCAGATAAAAGGATTCTTAGATCCCATTTTCTTGTATCCATTCTTCCAAACATCATGAGTACAAAATATATATAATCAAAGTACATAACAACATAATGAAAATGTGCATCAAGGAGGTGCTTCATAAAAGAATCATTAAAGTGCTTATACCTCCAAACAAGTAGACCACCATTTTCCAAGCACATACAAGCTTCAAGTGACCAATAAAACCTTCTCCAATGAAATAGGTGAGGATCCCATGTCCTATAATGCTGCTCCAAAAGGATGTGATATACATCAAAATATTCAGCCATGTATTCTTTCATCCAAGAAGTGAATGAAGAATCTCCACTAAAATCTGAACCAAATCATGAGCAGAAAAAACAAGGAGACTTCAAATGACTTAGAGAAGTATCACCCATACATCCCTGAATGTGAGAATCATAAAGATATAACAAAGTATGTGGTTTCCAACAAAATTCTTCTCCAATCATAAATCTATTCAACCAAGTGTTGGATGAAGTTCCTCCAACATCAAATGAATCAAGTGTTGAGTAAGAAAAACCATGAGTCTTCAAGTGACTCAAATGCATATCATAGGTGCATCCATGTAGATGTGCATCATCATAAATTAACAAAGGATGTTACTTCAAATGTGAATAATAATGTGCTCCAACCATATCATCATAAAAAGTAAATCTAGGAGTTCCATACTTCTCATGTGGCACCATAAAAAAGAACCCTTTCACCCATTCGTCATTGAGACTAATGCTGCAAAACATTGAATTGTAAGATGTAGGAGAATTAACTAACTCACCCAAATGATCAAAAAGTGCAGAATTTTCATCATGGAAAGGATCCATATTGGTAGTATCATGCAGCTCCTTCAAAAGTGTGAAACCTTTGTCATAGATTGGTTCCAATGTAGAGGAATCATGCTCTTCCTTAAAACTTGCATAACCTTCATCAATAGACAATTAAAGTTATGCTTCCACCACATCAAGTGTTTGGATCTCTTCAAGTTCATCTTCAAACACATCACTCACATTCAATTTTCCACATTTCTCATGATCGACCATGTCATGAGAATGCTCCAATCAATCTACCATTTGAAAATCTGAAACATAGGAGGAAAAACAAGTATCTTGCAACTTTTCAAGAAGTTGCTCATTTGGAATTGTGACCTTATGACTATCCTCATTATTCTTCAAGTATGCATCATGTAACAATTCATTAAGCTCAAACAAACAGTTTCTATCAAAAAGCAAAGACATGAAAATACCTTTGATGTGGCACATTGCTCTTTGAATCTTCTCCATGTCTTCAAGGAAGGATGTTTCCTCCAATGAAGTATATCTCCAACACGAATTTGACACCAATGCTTGACTGTCATGGAGAATGTTGAGGGTCTCTTGGATCTTCTTTTCATTCATTTTTAAGGTCCCTTCAAGAAAATGAGGATCTTGCAAATGAACCTCCTCATCTTCTTCCTTATTTCTTGGAACAAATTCATGAAGCTTGAGTGGTGATGGGGAAGTTGATATTATTTATTCTTCAACTACTATAAGGTATTCATTTTCATGTTTAATGGAATTTTGGCTTGCAGCAACACTTTCAAAAGTGATCTCTATGTCACCAACATAGAGGTGTGAGCACCCATCAGAAGGTACTCCTTCATAGTTCAAGCATCCATCAGTAGATTCTCCTTGATTCATGTCCAAGGTAGAATGTGTCTCGAATTAATATTAAATACTCTCAATAGAATCTTCTTCATGCTCATGTGATGTCTCTTCATATTTTTCAGAGTCACTTGGGAGTGACTTTCGATCCTCTTCATGTACTGCTTCTTCTACTTCGCCTATTTCAAAACTAGGTGGTTCATGGGTCTCCTTACCTTTCTCCTTCAAGCAAGCTGATGCATTTTCCCCCTTGGTTTTATTAAGATCAATATATTTTCTCTCAGGTTGGATAAGCCAAAAATTCGAATCCTTTCATAAACTTCTTGGTCATCTCTTCAATGATTTTTATATGGTCCTCACCATCATTCACACACACATGGTTTTCTCTCCAATTTTTTTTACAAGAAGGGCATAAACCTTTCCTCACTAACTCCACATATTCATTCTTAGGCCTATTTGAAAACACCACATGAGCAAAGTCTTCAAAAGTCATTCCCTTTTGTATATTTTTACTCAAAGCAAGATGTTCTAGATATGATTGATATTGTTGGGGCAAGGTTTTATATTTTGCTCTCCATCTTTGTAACTCATCCATAGAATTATCCTTTGGTTGTGGTACATAATCATATTCATCATACATAGGGTCATAATCATAATCTTCATTCCTCCTAAAATTGTAAGAAGTGTTGCATGATGGCACCTCTTCCTCAAACCATTCACATTCTGCTTCATATTGCTCATAAGCATCTGCATCTTCCTCATAAGAATTGTACTCATACGATTCCTCATAATAGTGAGACATGGCTTCAAATTATTCTTCAAGGTATGATATTAATTCACAGTTGCAAGGACCATGTTCTGATACCACTGTAATGTCGCTTATTAAGAATTTTGTTAAAAGGACCAATTTTTCACTTTTTCCCCAAATTCGACCTTTGATTAGTTTTGATGCCTAGGTCTCCAGTTTGCCCCAAATTCTCCCAAATATTATGATAAGGTATATAGATGATGTTAGAACATAAATATGTGTTTCATGGATACTTTTGGACCTTTAAAATACTTCTGCAAATCCTGTTTCAATTCTGGCCAATGTAGGGAACTTTACTAGTGATTTCCCTTTGACTAGTATTGGTCTCTAGGTCTCCAATTGGCTCCAAATGCCTCTAAATATTCATTGAAGGTGTATGAATTATATTTGTACTTGATTATGATGTTCATGGATTATTTATGACCATCAAAATACTTCTTCAAACTTGTTTAATATTCTGGACAAAGTATGGAATTTAACTAGCAATTTGGGGTTCAAATCCCCCAGCATAAATACTGAAAATGACTCTCCAAATGCCTCCAAACTCACTCAAAATTCTGAAAAGAGGTAGGGTATGTCTGAGGGACATTATTTAGGTCTCATGTGAACCATTAATCAATCATTAAGTATGTTCTAACCTTCTCCCAAACAACAACAAAAATCACTAGTTCGACCTTGGGGGAAATAGCATGAAATCTTCTTAAAATAAAATAAAACTGAGCAAGATGGCTCCAAATGCTTAAGTTCTGAACATGAAACTTGTAATAATCATCAATGAAATTCCATAATTCATAAATATATCAGATAAATATTCTTTCAATCGAAATCATCATCAATACATTGGCATACATCAATCTAGTTGGGGAATGGTCACTGTTTTCTCATTAATAATCCATTTTACATATAAGCACTTGGTATTTCGACCTGAAACTTTCTAGGTATGAATAAAGAAGTATATTAATCATATTATAAAAAAAATAGGTCATGCGAATCTCTCCCAAAGAGTACAAGAGCTCACCAAAAATGCCCTCCCTCAAGGGTCAAGAATATGCCATAAAAACTGAAAATTGATGAGAGAGTGAGCTGCACTAGAAGAAACTATGAGCTTCCTTGTAGCTTACACCCACAAATAAACACTCCATTAAAGATCCAAATGAAAGGTATGAATGGCCTTTCCAATTACCAACTTGGATGGGAATCTTTCACCCTTGAAATTGGCTAAGGCAAGAAACTAGTCATCCACTAGTTCTCCCTCTTCACAAATGCAATTGCAAATTTCTCAAATGATCAAAATATGGTTTCATTCTTTATCATTGACATTTATAAACTTATAATGTCCTCCATGGGTTGAATTACTTCCAAGAGACTCATGCCAACCCAAGTTGGGAAGAGATTCCAAAGAACGCCACTTGTACAACAATTCCTACTCTCCCACTTCCACCAAATCACATGTGGAAGCATCTTATCTTCCCTAAATACCTTGAGATCCTTCTTGGAGAATATGTTTATCCCTAACATGTCATATATGTCATATTTCAGCCTTCAGGTCTGATTTGTGTCATAGGTGTCATAACATCTTCATCGTTGTTGTCATAGAGCTAGGGAATCTAGCCCAAGTGTCTCACTAGCTCCACATTGCCTCTTACTCTTCCATGGGAGTTAATCTTCCTCTAAATTTCGAACTTGGATGATTCATGCAATGAATAATACATTTTTAACTCTTCCAAGTATGTTACAATTCACCTTGAATTCGTATTGGTGAGAGAATGATGCCAAGTGTAGTGGGGAAATCTAGCCATATGTGCGTCCCCCTTCCTCCATGTGTCTTCATGATCAAATGCCACTTTGATTTTCACTTGTATATATTTAGTTAGCTACTTTATTAAATATTTATGCCATTCTAATGTTCAAACATCATTTATTATTCCCCTTATTCCAAATGCCAAAGCTTCCACCCCAAACCTAGGAAACTAGTAATTTTCCTCCTTGGCAATTATTTGACCCTTAGCATCAATTTGAAAAACTCTAATGAATATGTCCAATTTTCTTAGGCCATTGTGACCCAATGACGATTTGGGACATGACAAATCCTCCCTTCCCAATATTGCTTGTCCTCAAGCAATTTCAAACATGGGTGTTGAAGAACCTGCGCCTTTCTGTATAATTCTTTGAAGTTGCCATTGAATTGCCCAACCTTGAGACTTTAAAATTCCATGAATATTTTAGAGAGGAACCACCATGCTTGCTGCTGCACTACTTTGATAAAAATCACTTTATTAAGTGGGAAATACATCTCACATACTGATTGTTTCACCAAAAAATTTGAAACTAATGAGACAAAAATTATTCCACGGTCCCATTGCTTGTACTGCACCCCAACAATTAGGAGTGCTCTCCAACCCATACCATCAGATAAGAGGATTCATTGATACCATTTTCTTGTATGCATTCTTCCAAACATCATGAGTAAAAAATATATATCATTAGAGTACATAACAACATAATGAAAATGTACATCACGGAGGTGCTTCATAAAAGAATCATGAAAGTGATTATACCTCCAAGCAAGTACACCACCATTTTCCAAGTGCATAAAAGCTTCAAGTGACCAATCAAATCTACTCCAATGACATAGGTTAAGATCCCATGTCCTATAATGCTGCTCCAAAAGGATGTGATATGCATCAAAATATTCAGCCATGTATTCTTTCATCCAAGAAGTGAATGAAGAATCTCCACTAAAATCTGAACCAAATAATGAGCAGAAAAAACAAGGAGACTTCAAATGACTCAAAGAAGTCTCACCCATACATCCCTGAATGTGAGAATTATAAAGATATAACAAAGTATATGGATTCCAACAAAAATGTTCTCCAATCATATATCTATTCACCCAAATGTTGGATGAAGTTCCTCTAAGATCAAATGAATCAAGTTTTGAGCAAGAAAAACCACGAGTCTTCAAGTGACTCAAATGCATATCATAGGTGCATCCATGTAGATGTGCAATATCATAAAGTAACAAAGGATGCTACTGCAAATGTTAATAAGAATGTGCTCCAACCATATCATCATAAAAAGTAAATATAGGACTTCCATACTCCTCATGTGGCACCATCAAAAAGAACCCTTTCACCCTTTCTTCATTGAGACTAATGCTGCAAAACATGGAATTATAGTATGTAGGAGAATTAACTAACTCACCCAAATGATAAAAAAGTGCATAAGTTTCATCATGGAAAGGATCCATATGGTTAGTATCATGTAGCTCCTTCAAAAGTGTGAAACGTTTTTCATAGATTGCTTCCAATGTAGAGGAATCATGTTGTTCTTTAAAAATTGCATAACCTTCATCAATAGACAATTAAAGTTCCGCTTCCACCACATCAAGTGTTTGGATCTCTTGAAGTTCATATTCAAACACATCAATCACATTCAATTTTCCACATTTCTCATGATACACCATGTCATGAGAATCCTCCAAACAATCTACCATTTGACAATCTGAAATATAGGAGGAAAAACAAGTATCTTGCAACTTTTCAAGAAGTTGCTCATTTGGAATTGTGAGATTATGACTATACTCATTATTCTTCAAGTATGCATCATGTAACAATTCATTAAGCTCAAAGAAATGGTTTCTATCAAAAAGCAAAGACATGAAATTACCTTTGATGTGGCACATTGCTCTTTGAATCTTCTCCATGTCTTCAAGGAAGGATGTTTCCTCCAATGAAGTATCTCTCCAACAGGAATTTGACACCAATGCTTGAGTGTCATGGAGAATGTTGAGGGACTCTTGGATCTTCTTTTCATTCATTTTTAAGGACCCTTCAAGAAAATGAGGATCTTGCAAATGAACTTCCTCATCGTCTTCCTTCTTTCTTGGACCAACTTCATGAAGCTCAAGTGGTGATGGGGAAGTTGATATTATTTATTCTTCAACTGCTACAAGGTCTTCATTTTCATGTTTAATGGAAGGTTGGCTTGTAAAGACACTTTCAAAAGTGATCTCTATGTCACCAACACAGAGGTGTGAGCACCCTTCAGTAGGTACTCCTTCATAGTTCAAGCATCCATCAGTAGATTTTCCTTGATTGGCGTCCAAGGTAGAATGTGTCTCGAATTGATATTCAATACTCTCAATAGAATATTCTTCATGCTCATGTGATGTCTCTTCATATTTTTCAGAGTCACTTGGGAGTGACTTTCGATCCTCTTCATGTACTGCTTCTTCTACTTCACTTATTTCAAACCTAAGTGGTTCATGGGTCTCCTCACTTTTCTCCTTCAAGCAAGCTGATGCATTATTCCCCTTGGTTTTATTAAGATGAATATATTTTCTCTCAGGTTGGATAACCAAAAGTTCAAATCCTTTCATAAACTGCTTGGTCATCTCTTCAATGATTTTTATATCGTCCTCACCATCATTCACACACACATGGTTTTCTCTCCAAATGTTTTTACAAGAAGGGCATAAACCTTTCCTCACTAACTCCACATCTTCATTCTTGAGCCTATTTTCAAACACCACATCAGCATAGTATTCAAAAGTAATGGCCTTTTGTATATTTTTACTCAAAGCAAGATGTTCTAGATATGATTGATATTGTTGGGGCAAGGTTTTATATTTTGCTCTCCATCTTTGTAACTCATCCATCACATTATCCTTTGGTGGTGGGACATACTCATATTTATCATACATAGGGTCATAATCAGAATCTTTATTCCTCCTGAAATTGTAAGAAGTGTTGCATGATGACACCTCTTCCTCAAACCATTCACATTCTACTTCATATTGCTCATAAGCATCTGCATATTCCTCATAAGAATTGTACTCATAGGATTCCTCATAATAGTGAGACATGGCTTCAAATTATTCTTCAATGTATGATATTAATTCACAGGTTCAAGGACCATGCTATGATACCACTCTAATGTCCCTTTTTAATAATTTTGTTAAAAGGACCAATTTTTTCACTTTTTCCCCAAATTCGACCTTTGACTAGTTTTGATGCCTAGGTCTCCAATTTGCCCCAAATGCTCCCAAATATTCTGAGAAGGTATATGGATGATGTTATAAAATAAATATGTGTTTCATGGATTCTTTTGGACCTTTAAAATATTTGTGCAAATCCTCTTTCAATTTTGGCCAATGTAGGGAACTTTACTAGTAATTTCCCTTGGACTAGTATTGGTCACTAGGTCTCCAATTGGCTCCAAATGCCTCTAAATATTCAGTGAAGGTGTATGAATGATATTTGTACTTGATTATGATTTCCATGGATGATTTATGACCATAAAAATACTTCTTCAAGCTTGTTTAATATTCTGGAAAAAGTATGGAATTTAACTAGCAATTTGGGGTTCAAATCCCTACAACATAAATACTGAAAAATGACTCTCCAAATGCCTCCAAACTCACTCGAAATTATGAAAAGAGGTAGGGGATGTATGAGGGAAATTATTTAGGTCTCATGGGCAGTATTAATCAATTATTAAGTCTATTCTAATGTTCTCCCAAAGAGCAGAAAAAATCATTAGTTCGACCTTGGGGGAAATAGCATGAAATCTTCTTCAAATAAAATAAAACTAAGAAAGATGGCTCCAAATGCTTAAGTGATGAAAATAAAACTTGTAATACTCATCAATGGTAGTACATACATCATAAATATATCATATAAATATTATTCCATTCGAAATCATCATCAATACATTGGCATACATCAATCTAGTCGGGGAATGGTCACCGTTTTCTCATTAATAATCCATTTTACATATAACCACTTGGTATGTAGACCTGAAAATTTATGGAGATGAATAAAAGAGTATATTAATAATATTATAAGAAAAAAAAATCATGATAATCTCTCCCAAAGAGTACAAGAGCTCACCAAAAACGTCCTCCCTCAAGGGTCAAGAATATGCCATCAAAACTTGAAATGGTTGAGAGAGTGTGCTGCACTAGAAGAAACCGTGAGATTCCCTGTAGCTTATACCTGCAAATAAACACTCCACTAAAGCTCCAAATGAAAGGTATGAATGGCCTTTCCAATTACCAAATTGGATGGGAATCTTTCACCCTCGAAATTGGCTAAGGCATAAACTAGTTATCCACTAGCTCTCCCTCTTCACAAATGCAATTGCAAATTTCTCAAATAATCAAAAGATGGTTTCATTCTTTCTTATTGAAATTTATAAACTTCTAATTTCCTCCATGGGTCTAATTCCTTCTAAGATACTCATGCCAACTCAAGTTGGGAAGAGATTCCAAAGAACGTCACTTGTACAACAATTCCTAGTCTCCCACTTCCACCAAATCACATGTGGAAGCATATTAGCTGCCCTAACTCCTTTGAGCTCCCTCTTGGAGGTTAGTTTCAGCCCTAACATGTAATATATGCCATATTTCAGCCTTCAGGTTTGATTTGTGTCATAGGTGTCATAGCATCTTCATCATTTTTTCATAGAGCTATGGAATCTAGCCCAAGTGTCTCACTAGCTCCAAATTGCCTCTTCCTCTTCCATGGGAGTTACTCTTCCTCTACATTTCGACCTTGGATGAGTCATGCAATGAATAATACCTTTTCAACTCCCCCAAGTATGTTACCATTCACCTTGAATTCGAATTGGTGAGAGAATGATGCCAAGTGTAGTGGGGAAATCTAGCCATATGTGGGTCCCCCTTCCTCCATGTGTCTTCATGATCAAATGCCACTTTGATTTTCACTTGTATATATTTATTTAGCTCCTTTATTAAATATTTATTCCATTCTAATGTTCAAATATCATTTATTATTCTCCTTATTCCAAATCCCAAAGCTTCCAACCCAAACCTAGGAAACTAGTAATTTTCCTCCTTGGTAATTATTTGACCATTAGCATCAATTTGAAAAACTCCAAGGAATATGTCCAATGTGCGTAGGCCATCATGACCCATTGCCAATTTGGGACATGAAAATGATGAATCCCTATGACTTTAGGACATAAGTCCAAGGATGATGCCATCCTATCCACATTATTGAGGACAAAGGTCTTGCTATTGCTGCAACATCCCCCCCAAAATTTTGTAAATATTGGGGCCCCTCCTATTTTTCGAAGAAGTCCTTTGGTCTTTTAAAGCTTGTTTGATTAACTTTGCAAGTCTTCTCCTTCTTCAGCAATTTTTTGATTTTTTCTGCTAAGGTAAAATTCATTTCTTAGCTTTGGTCACAAACTTTAATGTTACAAGCATCGACAGTTGCACATTTCTTAATGATAAAGTTTGCAACTGTTGCGCAAATTTTATCCTTATTGTGGTTGACCATTGCGCATCATTTGGTACTAACTTTGACGACCAAAGGAATTCATTTTTTATCTTTTTCTCCCAACATGATCACAAATTTTAACTCTAGAATGGCCGTTGTTGCGTAGATCTTAATATTAACTCGACCGATGGTTGCTCCAAATGGTCGGTAGGGGTTTTAACTGCGGCTCATGTGGATTTATTGCTTTTCATGTTGCACCCCATGCCCATTAAACCTCCAACTGGCCACCCCATGGGGATTAATATCTCATGCTATATATACATAGAACGTGGTTTTCCCTCTCCATTGTTTCCAAGAGCGAGAAGCATCACTGTTTTCCATTGGAAGATCAGACTGTCACTAACTTGGGTACGTGCATCGACTGCAGAGAACCATTCTGAGATTGACATGTTTGACATGCATAGGATATCTTCCAAGCAGAAGGCTAAGCTTGCCGAGTCAGACTCAGATGTAGAAATCTTATTGGATACCTCACTCGAGACAACATTTTGTGATACAAAAGTTGTCACGGGAGTAGCCCCAGGGGCCACCACCCCAGAATTTGAGTGGGGTGAGTTATATAGATTTATTAGAGATCAAAAGTACCCCAAGGAAAATCTATAAGAAACCATGGTTTACTTGAATATCAAGAAGTTTGTCCTTCACAAGGAAGCAACTCATCCTAAGCTATTTCCATGCTCAAAAGTTTCTGCCTGGATAATTCCTCATGTGAAAACTGATATAAGGTTCATTAATGATAACACTGGGATGAATATCGCGTCTTTTGCACCAGAACATATAATGGCAACCTACAAGTTACCCCAGGATAGAGCTTGGCTGGACAATGAGTGGCTAGCAAAGCAAACAATAGACCCTCTGAAGTCTGCCAGGAAGATGCTAATAATTGAAAGGAAAATCAGGCAAAGAAACAACGGGGAGTATGAAATTGTGCTTCTGAGGACTCCTTACAGACTCATTTCCTTAAATCACGGCTGATAGAAGCTAAAAGCATTCAATCAAGGAAGTTTTTCAAATAATCCATCCCAACAAGGTGCTTCTCCGTCTGTGAAGCATGGTAATCAAATAAATCTCTCGCTCACACAAAAGGACATTATGGATTGAAGAACCAAAACCAAATACGAAGAGGTTAAAGAAAGTTATTTCTGGAAGGATCAAATGACAAAAGTTGTCAATTAAGAAACATCCAAAAGGATGCAGATATCATGGGAATGGGGAACAAACGAATATGTCTGTGAGATATTATTACAATCTTGGGGAGTCTTATATTAGTTGGAATCTGAAAGATAGCTTTCAAAATGAACTCCACAATCTGGCCCTGAGAGATTTTTAAAGAAGTCTGAGTCAAAGTTACCTTTTCCCTAATGACCATTATGAGAAGAGTGATCACTGCATTCACAGAAGCTGAACTATGAAGGCATTTTGTTATACATGGAGCTAGCAGTTGGTAAATCTTCTGATCATGAGAAAAGTTTGTTTCAAAGATCTGTGTTCGCCAGCGAATCTCCAATTGTTGTTGCTGCAACATCCCCCCCCAAATTTTGTAAATATTGGGGCCCCTCCTTCTATTTTTCGAAGAAGTCCTTTGGTCTTTTGAAGCTTGTTTGATTAAATTTGCAAGTCTTCTCCTTCTTCAACAATTTTTTGATTTTTTCTGCTAAGGTAAAATTCATTTTTTAGCTTTGGTCGCAAACTTTAATGATAAAAGTGCCGGCGATTGCGCATTTCTTAATGATAAAATTTACGACTATAGCGCAAATTTTAGCCTTATTGTGTTAGACCATTGCGCATCATTTGGTCTTAACTTTGACCAAAGGAATTCGTTTTTGATCTTTTTCTCCCAAGCTGATTGCAAATTTTAACTCTAAAATGGCCGTCGTTGCGCAGTTCTTAATATTAACTCAGCCGATGGTTGCGTCAAAAATTGTAAATTTTAACTTTGCACTGATCGGTCGCAAATATTAAATCTAAATGCTCTAACTGTTGCATAGTTATTAGCCTTAAAGTTGCTGCCATTCTTTGCACTATTCTTTGGCCTTAACTCCGTTCGTTTCGGTTTTTTTTTTCTTTTTTTTTTAGTCGCATTTCTTGGTCGCAAATTCTAAGACTAATTCTTCCTACCATTGCACTGAGTTTCAACTTAAATTTGCCGACCCTCATTTCAATTCCCCATCGTAGCTTTTGATCATAGAAGTTACCCTTAAGATCGCCTCCCATTGCACATGATCTACCATTTGAATCGCCGCCCGCGGCGCAACCGATAATTTTGGTAAGCGCGAAACTTAAGTCGGTAGGGGTTTTAACTGCGGCCCGTGCGGATTTATCGCTTTTCACGTTGAGCCCCGTTCCCATTAAACCTCCAACTGGCCACCCCGTGGGGATTAAGTGCTCATGCTATATATACATAGAATGGGGTTTTCCCTCTCCATTGTTGCCAAGAACAAGAACCATCACTGTTTTCCATTGGAAGCTCGGACTGTCACTAACTTGGGTATGCACGTCGACTGTAGAGAGCCATTATGAGACTAACAGGTTTGAAATGCATAGGAGATATGCTAGATAGAAGTCTAAGCTTGCTGATTAAGACTCAGACATAGAAATCTTGTTGGATACCTCGCTCGAGACAACATTTTGTGATATAAAAGTTGTCATGGGAGTAGCCCCAGGGGCCACCACCCCAGAATTTCAGTGGGGTGAGTTATACTGATTTATTAGAGATTAGAAGTACCCTGAGGAAACTCTAGAATAAACCATGGTTTACTTGAATATCAATAAGTTTGGCCTTCATAAGGCAACAACTCGTCCCGAGCTATTTCCATGCTCAGAAGTTATTAGCTAGATAATTCCTCATGTGAAAACTGATACAAGGTTCATTAATAATGACATTGGGATGAATCTCGCATCATTCGCACCAGATCATGTCATGGATACCTACAAGTTACCCCAGGAAAGAGCTTGGTTGGACAATGAGTGGCTAGCAAAGAAAACAATAGACCCTCTGGAGTCTGCCAGGAAGATGCTAATAATTGAAAGGAAAATTAGGCAAAGAACCAACGGGGAGTATGAAAGTGTGCTTTTGAGGACTCCTTACAGACTCATTGCCTTAATGATGAGTTGCATTTTCGGCATGCCAAATGGAAGCATCTTCAAGCTTGGATGGGTTCCAGTGATGGCCCATGTAGCCACATCCAGAACTATTTTCAATTGGGTCGACATAATCTCAGACATCATGGTCTAACACTTAACTGCTTCCCAAGGAGGACTAACCCAGAAGAAAGCTAACTTCTTCATGTCTTCATATTTGATAGATTGTTTATTAAGCAAGCACCCTTTTCCCGATTTGGGTTGCGTTTGGAGCAAAAAGGAGTCCCCTCTCTTTATAGCTTATCAACTGACATGGGAAAGCAAATACTCAAATCACTACAAACAGATTTGCGAAAATCTCATCATGCCCCTGTATTAGCTCATTTTTAAAGAAGAGCCAAATTGTTTGTCTGAAAATGCCATGCTCATCATAGAAGAGTTTGGGGACTATTACTTTTCCCCCGAGGGCACCTATATCCGAATGAGTGGGGGATCTCAAGCTTCCCTTTTGTTTCCCCGGTATGTCACAGATTTTGTAGTACACAAAGAAGCTATAAGGCAACTCTTTGTTAGTGGGGTCAACAAGATTCTATGTGAGAGGAAGAAAGGTATGTACCCACCAATGCCCTTCACCATCGGTGCATATAGTCTCCAAAAGGAAAAAGATGGTGAAAACTTTGCTCAAGACTTAGAGGTTTTTCATTTCAGCACAAAGTTCTTTAGAAGGCATGATCCTAATGGCAGACTTGCTAAGCACTATACCAATGTCAAAAATTCTTTTGATTACGCACATCTTTGGGACTGTTGATGACTCGGTTGTGCAGGTTAGATGCAAAGGTGCTGGAATGGTTCCAAGGCTCCCAATAGAGGAAGAAACCCAGACTGAAAGGCCTTGAAAGACCCTACACAAGGGCAGTTCTATCCCCACCCTGTTTGGTGTGGAATTCTCCCACAGATATTCGGCCTCCGCTGGCACTCTACGAGTTGGTGATTTGACCAATTAGGTCATTTTTCCAATCAAGGAAAAAAGATGTGTGAAAAATGGTAAAGCTAAGCTAAGCTAACCTATTTCAGAAGAGGAAACTAATTTAAGTTAATCCTATTCTAGAAGAAAGCTTGATATTGTGCAGATCGGTCTTGAGGTGTGATAAACAAGTAATTAAACACCTTCAACAGAAATGTCTTTGATGTATTACTTATTAAATTAAATCACAATCTATTAATAAAAATTAAAAGACAATAATTCAAGTATTTAAGCCTGTTCAAGATTCAATCTGTAATTATTTTGTCAATTGAAAAATCAACCATGATTATTATGTGTAATGAATCATTTGCAGAAATAGATGAAGAAAGTATTAATATTGAATAAACTCAATGAAATACCTCACATCAATAATTAGTCATACAGAGAAACCAGTATGATAGATCCATACATTATTTATATGCAAAATGATAACATTCACTGTAGATGACAATCTAAAGTACACAATCAGCAATTCTCAAATAAACTTGAAGAATAACAAGAGATATATCAAAAGATGACTTTACTATATTAAAAGAGGTCTTGTACATAAATTACAAAAGGATCTGCTAAAAAAAGTATCTCTAGTCCAGTCTCTGTCACGTCCCCATTTTGACCCCCTTTGCATTAGATCGTAAATGATGTAAATATTGTAACTTAATCATGGTGAGGAGCTCAAGGCCAAGGCCCCGCCATTGATTTGTCGTTTTATGTATCGGCAATTAGAATAGATGCATATGGTTCTTGTGCTAGCTGTGCACAATGTAAAATCAGACATCATGTAAATATGCAATTTTAATGAAAAACCCACAACCAACTACGCAATGCAACAAAAGAGTTGGGGGCATGATCTTTACAAGAAAGAGGGAGGGAAAATAACCGAACCCTTGAGCCAATGGTTTTAATCCGTGTGTCAATGAGAAAGCCCATGAACTCTCAACTACCCATTTGGTCTCATGCACCCAATCATTTAATTCTTCCAAGAATTGGTTGAGACAATAAATGCCTTGGGATGGGAGAGGTATGGCTGTCAATTTTCGTGCATGGGCAAGCCATCAACTTGGGAAATCGTGTTTTTGCTTGTTGGGCAAGAAAACCCCCACGAATTTGGCCCAAAAGCCATTCTTCCTCTCACGCGGTCTGAGCTCCCGGAAGTTTATCCTCACGTTTTTTGGCCATAACCCTGCGTTTTTCCATGCCCAGAAACTCGTTTTGGTATTTTGCAGCAGCTGGGGAAGGAGGGACACGATTTTGGATGGAGGGAGAGGTCGTTTTTGCCCTTGGGGCGTTTTTCTGAAATGGGTTGCCCTCCCAGTCGATTTTTCCTAGTTGCCATTTCATTTTGAGTCTACCCACGTTTTTCTGAAGCTCAGGAAAACCCACTGTTGGGAACTTCACTATATAGACGTTTTTCTCATGCCTAACACTTATGCTTTTGATGTTATATGCACCCATCTCTTAACAGCCTGAAAAACCCAATTGCTGATTGGCTTGGTTGATTTTGATATACCTTTGGCTATGTGGGAGCCTGTTTTTCCCTTTTCCTTGTGGAGATCATGCCCAGCTCGGGGGGTGGCAGTGGTGCTGAGAGATTGAGGAGCACAATGGCCTACGGTTGGGTGGAACGTTGCAGAAGTGTAGCTGGTTGCTTAGGGATTACTTGGTTCAGATAAGTATTCCCATTTGCCGATTTGATATTGTTAGATTGATGAATGGCGTGAATATACCAAATGAAAAATGGATGTGTAGTGGATTATTTCCGTTGTGTTTTTATAATTATACATCCCCCATCTCTTATAAATTATATGAATGCCTGGTTAAAAGTTTATGGGGCTAGATGCCCGGTTTTAGCCTCACGATCCCCTCCATTGCACTGGTATGATGGGTGGGGACGTGACAGTCTCCTACTGACTTACAAGTCCAAAATTCCCAACCCCTAACTAAGAGAGGTATCCTTCTTTAAATACTAAATTACAACAAAGTCTAAAAATGGAGATTCCTAGAAAACAGAGATTACAAAATCGGATCAAACTATCAATCCAAGAAATCTTGCCATTTCTCATATATCTCTAACAACTCATCTATATTGGGGAAATTGACAGATTCTAAGGATAACTAAGCATTGCATGTATTATTTTCCATGTCATGTTTGGCCAACTGTGCCAAATGCGAAGATAAATGTGAATCCTTCCCTCCATGATGACTAGTTCTCTCACCAGACAATCCACATCATCGATACTGACTTGATCAAGATCCTGAATTCTCTGTGCAAACTCTTCACACTTGTGTTCGAGCTCCTCAAGTTTGCATTTTGGAGGCAAAGCATCCAAAATGGGCTCCATAAACAGAAGTTTCAAAACCTCCATAATATTGTCAACTGCATACTAGCGTATGGTGCAGAGGTCTTTAGACTTCTAGATAATCTCCTCAACTGTTTCATTGAAATCAAGCCAAGTGTTTAGAGATGCTTTCACCTTCATCATTCGAAAACTGTTAAGGATCGGGATGTCTTCTAGCACATTCTTTATATACAACTGCCATTGACTGACTTCTTCCTCAGCTTTAGAAGCTTGAAGTCTCTTAGCCTTTTGTTCTTCTAGAGTAGTATAGATCTTGGAAAAACCAATGAAGTTCTCCATGATCTGATCAAGAGCGAGGTAAACCTTCTCCAACAGTTTGTGATGGTCTTGATTAACTTTAAGGGTCAAATTCTTAAAATCACATAAGCAAAACTTGAAGGAACTTGAGGAGGCTGCACTTACAGTTGCATCCTCAACTTGATTTTCCAAAGAAGCTATCCTTTCTGCATCTGTGGAATGTTGAGATTGTGACAGACGAAGTTCAGTGAGAAGTGTATCATTCCTTTGCTCCAGGTCTTGAACCTTATTTTACCAAGTCTTTTTGAGTTCAGCCACATAAGTTATATGTTGTGTCTTGATTTCAGCCAACTCTACTTTCAGGCTTATGATTTCTTCATCTCTGAGGTCAACTTCCTTATCCAAAACTTGGATTGAATCCCAATTAGCACTGGCAAAGGATCCTAAGGTTGTTGTTGTTTCAACTAATTCAATTCTTGGATTATTGGTCCTGGGAGCCCATATTAGTTGATCTGGTTCAGTTGCTTCCAAACCACCTTGACCTTGACCCCTTTTCTTGGTTCTCTTCATCACTTCCTTGTCATCCTTGCTATAGAAGTAATTCCCAAGAGGGACCACATCCTCGTCTATATACTCAACCATTGATTGTGTGGAAATAGAAGTGACACTGACTGTTGATATTAGTGAAGGTGTTTGAGTGGCAGTAGGGGTAGGAATAGGTATGGTGACTTGAGGGGTAACCAAAGGTGTAGTGACGGCTTGAGGAATTGACAAAACTTTATTTGGGGAAGGAATTGAGACAAAGGTTTCAGACAATGGGACTTGAGTATCAACATTAGCTTCTGGAAGTGGAAGTTGACTGTGAAATTTAGTGGGTGAGGATGGTGGGGAAATCTTAGAAGACTCATCAGTGGTGGTGGTTGATAAATTAACTATGGGTAACTGCAGAGGGACAACCAAAGGCCAGAATTCTATAGCAATAGATAGTAGAATGGAAGAAGGGACCGAGTGTTCAGGAAATGAAATAGTGGTGTCATTGAGGGTGTTAAACAAGTGTGATAAGGAAAATGGAAGTGTTCCTCCTAAAGGTACAGTAGAGGTTTGTTGGATAGATGGCAACACAAATGCTGATGATGCAATGCCAGGAGCATCATTAAATTCCAACACTGATTGCTCAGGGAATGACTAATCCATATCAATACTATCCAACAATTTAGTGACAGTCTTAGGGTCTTCAGTGACTTCCTCTATCACTGATACTGGAGGATGAGGCACAACTTCCTCATCACAATCAATTATGTTGATTGTGGACACCTATGATTTAGAAACCAGAACTTTCTGCCTCTTTGTTGGATTAGCTCTAGTCATGACCAGATCATCATCTTCTTGAGTCTTTGTAGTAGGCAGTTGAATATTGATAGAAGGCCTAGGAGGTTCTAGCAATTGAGTATTAAGCACTGATGACAACTATGTTATCTCTTGCTTGAAATTTTGAGCTGTCTGTAATAACACTTTAGCTGTTTCAACAATTTTCTCTTGTGGAGGTTCCTCTAAGGAAGCTTTACCTTTATCCTCATCAGGATATGTGAGCATTAAGGGAGTTTTAGCTTTATGGGCTTCTTTTTCCTCTCCGTCTCTCCTTGTCTTTTCAATTAAATTCAACTGCATGGCCCTGTAGCTCAAAACTCTAATCTTGAGTTCTTTATGGTATTGCAAAATATCATGTCGTTCTTGTGAATCTTTGAATTTGGCAAGAACTTGAGAAAATGTGTCTACCCCTTGGTATATAAAATCATCTGGGCTAACCTCATGTTCATAATCCATTTTTACATGTATTTGTTTGAAGGGTGGATCCAGGAATTTTTTGGGGTCATGTTTCCTCTTCTTAGCTGTGCCCAATTTCAAGGCAGCTATTTGGTCACCGAGAGCTGTAGCCCAATTTGAGGTAGGGATAACGAGCTGGCCAAGGTTGATAGAAAACTTAGGACAACCTTTCTTCCTGGGACCTATGATTTTCTTATACATCCCATCAGTCACTGTCTGGAATGAAACCTCTTGTAGAACTAGCATGTCTGGGACTATTCTAGGTAGAAGGTGTATTGTATCACTTCCCGAGATTCAGATGTATGAGAAATACTCGAACACATACCAATCACCCATGGTATTAATGAAGGATTTGGCATCTTTTGAAAATGTGGGTGCCTCCTGCTTGAAGATCTTAAAATAAATGGTACCCACAAAGCTATCACAGATATCATACAATAAAGGCACAAAATTTTCTTCCCACAATGTTGAATGGTAAATGTGTACAGGGGGGTCTGCAGGGGTCCAAATCCAACCTAAGTTAGGATACTAGAAATCTACACAGAAAACATCAATGACATATGCAGAAAAGAAGAAATGTGGGTTCTTATGAGCAAGTGCCTTCTGATAATCCTGTATTGCATTCTTCAATTTTGACGACAGGATAAATGCCCATTGGAAGGATTCACCAGTGCTTAACACATGGTGTGCTATAGGTGCCCATTCGGCTTTGAAAAGAGAACAATTGGGAAGACCAAAAAGCCTGCAAAGCATGGCTGCCAACAGAGAGTAGGGTTCCTTGAACCAGATAATGGGATAGAGGTTGTTAGCCTTAGCTACAAAGGCGTTGGGCTTGACCATCTTTTGTGGGGAAAATGCACCTATAGTTAAGGGGAGAAACTACCAACTTACGGTGATAAAGATAGACTTACAAGCATTCTGCAAGTACAACAAATAAATGAAGAGATTAGGGTTTAGATATGTAGGCACCTTATTCAGAAGGTTGATCCTAGCTTTTCCTCCCTCGCTCTTCAATACTTATCCAGTGTCGCAATGCCCAGACCTGCAAAACAACTTGATACCCTTCTCAAACACATTTGACTACATATATAAGACTGATATCCATAATATAAGAGACATCAAACTATAATCAAACAGTAATCAAATCTTAAGACACATTAATAGGTCATATTTGGAAAGAGAAGAATGTTTGATCTTTATTGATGAATGAAAGCGAGTACATAAAGTTATACCTTCCTTCAAGCTTGGCACTTCACGAAACCTAGATTCAAGGTCTCCTGATTTCGTTCTCCAAGGATCCCAGCCTCTAAGCAACTGTACTAGGGTTTACCAAAACTGAAGCACAAGAGAGGGGGATGAGGGTCTCCATTCCTCCAGCATAAATTTGTAATTGGGCTTAGTCCCCTCACATGACCCTTCTACCCTCCTTATATAGTCAATGAGGAAGAGGAAAAGAAGTTATAACCACTCAAGAGGTTTCCCAACCAACTTAACTTACTCGAATTTTGAGATTTTGACCAAAACAGGGGTGTACGCTACTCTATAGTAGACAAAGTCGCGTACACATGGCAATGGGCGCTACTATTATAACAATGGAGTCACGCTCAATAGGGTATACACGCTACTATCATGCCTGTGTACCAGTGCTAATATTGAAAAATGGCCAAAAACAGGCTTTTCTGCTCATTTTCAGGAGATGGTTTGGTCTGGAAAAATGTTCCTAAGGGTCATATACATCAAATGGGTCAAGAATGAGGTAATTTCAACCATTTTTAGTGTCCCAAATGACTCCTCCATCCACAAATGTCCTATTGTGTGACTGACCTTGTTCTCAAGAAGTGTCGTCATGCGACCAAGGGAAGCAAGTGTCGTCACAGACGGAGAGGTGTCATTTCAAGCTATAACAGATGCCCCCTAATGTATGAGGTCAAAGTGAGTACGGGAAATGATGGCCGAAATACATTATAAGTAAAAAAGAGTTGAATCGTGGAGGAACAGAGAAACGAAGAATCATAGGCTCAAATGAAGTACCTGAAAGCGAAAGCAAAGTCAGACAAACTTATCCATGGGGTAACTATCCATGTTCAAATGGTGGAACATGATCTCCAAGAGGATACAATAATGATCCAAATACTGATGCATATATCATGGCCACTAAAATACAAGTGTGGATCCATGAGGAACATAAGTGTAAACATAGCCACATAAATACAAGGTGGATCTATGTCAAAACTGGAGAACATAGCCATAGAGAACAAGCTGGATCTATGTCTCATCAAGAGCCCAAAAAGAGTGTGGCTCAGTCTTGCGCAACTTGGGTGATAATATAAATGAGATGATGCTATCAAGGATCCCAAGGTCTTCATCCAAAAACAACCCAAGGTACAAACCTATCCATGCGAATAAATGAGTTGTTGTCGAACATGGGAGGTATCGTTTGACTACCGGTCATTGATGTATAACGTTGACAAACGCGAGGGTGTCCACCAATAATGAAAATGGAACCCAAGGTACCTAGTACATTCAAGCAACTGTGAATAAGTGGTCTTTCCATCGAACACTTGAAGAATCCATCGGATAGGAGACATTGATGTATTCCCATCTATCCAATAGCGAGGGAAACTGCCACTAATGACTGCAATCCCCAAGGTACTAACCGAAACTCTAAACTTCATTCCCAGGGTACAATGAGTTGAAGTCGATGGGAAGAAGTCCGTTGGAAGGGAGGCCTTAATGCATCCTCCATCATCCAACATGAGGGACACTCAACAGGTATGAATTGATTTGGAGTAGGACTTAACACATGATGAAACATACTGACACCAAGGAATGGCTAACACATGAGGTCAAGGAAACTACAGAATGGCCGACACAGGTTATATCCTTGAACAGTGAGCACGACACAAGAGTGACTTAGGAAGCTTTTAACACAAAGATACCACGATACAAGTCTGCAATGTAGGAGACATTAATAGATTCTCCAAATGATTGGAAGACTAACCAAATGGAGGAGTAGGAACTCTGAGATCAGTTTTACCCTAAGGCCAATGCTAGAACCCAACTTGTTTGATAGACTCAAAACAGGTGCTTTGTTCAAGGAGATAGTTGACTTGCTGCCATCATATTGAAAGATATTTTAAAATTCTTCCCTTCCCTTTCCTTTTTCATTTTTTAACGAGCTTGACAAAGAACTAAAGCATTCTCGACGGTATTTTCATATTTAAGGAGTCTGAAAAAACCTAGAAGAAAACTCCATACACCTATCCGTGGATTTTATATCGAGCCCGGATTGGTCTGTGCTCGGCGCTGTTTTCTTGTTTATAGAGTTGAAAAACTTAAATAGTCCTCTATACACCTATCCGTGGATTTTATATCGAGCCCGGATTGGTATGTGCTTGGCGGTGTTTTCTTGTTTATAGAGTTGAAAAACTTAAACAGTCCTCTATCAACCATCTCGTGGATTTCACATCGAGACCGAGTAGGTGAATGCTCTCTTGGTGTTTTCACATTTCGAGACTCTGAAAACCCTAAAGACAACTCCAAAGGTCCTTTTTCGTAAAGTTAGTCTCCTTCCCCGAAAAAGTGTAAAATGATGGAAGAACTCTTCTAGCGCATACAAGAGTATACCTAGAGTATACCTTTTCCGTAAATTATCCACCAAGGCCCGAAAAAGGGGTAATTCTATACCTAAGTGGATGTCGGTTCAGTTATTTTAACGAGCCCGAAAAGACAACTATGCTCGACAAACTTTTCCTATTTAAGGAGTCTGAAAAGGGCTTAAAAGAACTCCATATGGATCTTTTCCGTAAAGGTTTAACGAGTCCAGAAAAGTAAACTCATGACCTCCTTACTATTTTTAACGAGCTCAAAGGAGATACAGAAAATGATCACAACTTCCTTACTGTTTTTAATGAGCTCGAAGTGAAGATGAAAGAAATGCTCATAGCCTCCTTACTGTTTTTAACGAGCTCAAAGGAAAGGTGGAAGAAATACTCGTAACCTACTTACTGTTTTTAACGAGCTCGAAGTAAAAGAAGAATGCTCGAAACCTACTTACTGTTTTTAACGAGCTCGAAGTAAAAGAAGAATGCTCGAAATGGGAGGAGACGAGTGTCAGGGACATGCAAAACTAGATCCAAGCACATGGAACAAAGCTATGCCTAATGCAAGGAACATGAGCAAGATAAGGACACTCAGGGTGTGTCTCCTCCAGGTAAAAGGTGCCAAATTGTGAGGGCAAAATGATACAGGGCTTAGCGGAAATGAGATCAGAGATGGAGGCTAATACAACGGGATAAAAGTGTGGAAGCTGGCATCAGGCTCATTAGTGCAAGCGAGATCATAACAGATGCATATGCAATTTGAACACAAAGATGGGAGCCTTATCAGGGGTGGCCAGAAATATATGAGGAAGAAAGATATGAGGCTTCTTCTCAAAGTCATGGTAAATCGAAAAAGGCTCCCAATCCTATGAGAAAAACTCAGCATGGGCACCAGAATGGCATAAGGGTGCTGACTAGGGTGACCCATGTTAGGTAGGATCTGCTGTTGGACTGGTGCACGATGCATAAAGAGATGGATAACACACCAATATCCAACAAGTTCGACCCTATGGCGAATTCGGATGTCAAAAGGTTCAAATGCAACATAACAGCAGGGAAGCCTAAACCTATATGCAAGGTTCCGAATATACCTGACATGGTCGCACAAGGTGTCGAAAATGACCAGTAAGCAAGTATACATCCAGCTAAGAATCATGTCTCCAAGCAATATTAGTACCAAGATCATATCTAAAATATATGTAAGGAAAGACCCGATACAAGTCACTGTGGTAGAAATACTTTCAACTTCACTATCATCAACAATAGGCATAAACAAGGCAGAGTTTTCAAATGAAGACTCTATGGTACCCAAGCCCGAGGACTCACAATCAACAAGATCAACTTCAGGATGAAGATCAAAGTTGAAGGACATGATGGAATCTACAGAAACAAATTCATCATCATGGGAGTTGAAAATTCTAGAGGCAGAATCAAACTCAAAAGGAACACCGATTTGCGGATCTATAGGAGAGTCTAAAGGATCAACAGTAGGAAGATCGGACTTTAAGGTCAAACCGGGGCTGGACATGACTGCGACTGGATCAACATCCAAGTGAATAGCAGACTGTACTATAGATTCTAGGAAAACTTCATCGGAAGGAAGTATATCATCCCAGATAGAATACATATATAAACATTCAGATGGAGGTGTCACTTGGTCAAACGCTGGGACCAAGTCCCGAGAAGGTAAGCATGAACTCAGAGACTTCTTCTCAGTAGCAGTTGAACTCAAGGAACAATATGCTACATAATTCCCATGTGACATAGTAGTGCCTAATGACGAGGGACCTGACTGGTCTACAGTTGGGTAATAAGGAGGATCAACGAATGCAAGCTGGTCGATGGTGACAATGTTTTCGTTATGAGGGAAATGCATCACACGAAAAAGCGTAGACACCACAGCATGCATAGCATAAACGTAATCACGCCCGAGGATCATATCAAAGTCCATAGGGTCCTTTAAAACCATAAAATCAACTAAGATTGTTTTTCCACCCAAAGTAACAGGTGCCTGACGGAGGAATCCAAACGGTTCACTAGGTCTTCTATCGAAGGTCAACGGCCAATTAGCAGCTGGAATAACATTAGGGAAACCCAAATCTCTCCAAGCATAAGAGGATAAGATACTAACAGAAGCACCTTCATCAACAATGCATCGATCAACCGTATGGTTCCCGATATCAACCTTTATCTGGAAAGGTGTCGAAGAAGGAAGACGAGGCTCGGCTAGACTATTCCAATCAAAGGAAACAATCCTAAGGCTTGGTAGGGGTTCACAAGGCACAAATGAAGTGCTCCCATTTTCAGGAATATCCAAACTGGTAATGCAGAAGACTTCAGCAGTAGGTGCATCAATCTCCGAAGGACTGATGGGATCGATTGAAGATTGCATTGATCCAATCACTTCACTCTCCAAAGGAAGAGTGGGGTCGACCAAAGATTGCATTGGTTCAACCACTTTATCAACCAAAGGTTGATCTGACTGTAGGGAATCTATAGACAACTCAGGAACAGAGGCTCCTTTAGACATGGACCACACTCTTCGTGCCTCTGGAATGGCAGGGCATCGGTGAGTAAGGTGATCTCCCTTGCAAAGTTTACAAGGGAACTTTGGTTTCTGTCCTATAGGTTTAGACTCCTTTACAACGTCAATACTCTCAGCATGACTATCATTGGCTGACAGCTTGCCCCTAGCATGACTTGCAGTGGCTAGTTGCTCAGAAGCAGAAGACTTTTGAACTAAGGACCACACTTTTTGCACTTCTGGAAGTACAGGGCACAAGTAAGTAAGGTGGTCTCTGTAATGTCCCTTGTTAGGAATTTTATTAAAATGGCAATTTTCCACTTTTTTTCCCTAGTTCGACCTTTGACTAGTTTGATCTCTAGGTCCCAAATTTGCCCCAAATGATTTCAAATCTTCTGAGAAGGTATATGAATGAGATTAGAACATAAATATGTGTTTTAATGATGCCTTTGGACCTTTAAAATACTTCTTCAAATACTCTTTCAATTCTGGCCAATGTAGGGAACTTTACTAGTAATTTGCCTTTGACTAGTATTGGTCTCTATGTCTCGAATTGACTCCAAATGACTTCAAATCTTCAAGGAAGGTGTATGAATGATATTAAGACTTGAATATGATGTTCAGGGATGATATATGGCCACAAAAATACCTCTGCAAACTCTCTTAAGATTCTGGACCAAGTATGCAATTTTACTAGTAATTTGGGGTTCAAATCCCCCTGGGGTAAGTATTGAAAATGGCTTCCCAAATGCCTCCAAAGCCACTCAAATTTCTGTAAAGAGGTAGGGAATGTATTAAGGATGTTATTAAGGTCTCATGTGCACCATTAATTGATTATTATATCTGTTCCAACCCTCTCCCATTCAACTGCAAAAATCACCAATTCGACCCTTGGGGAAATGGCATTATTTCTTCTCCCAGTGCAATTAAACTAAGTAAAAATACTTCAAATGCTCAAGTACAGTACATGAAACTTGTAGAAGACATCCATGGAATTATATTGACCACAAATATATCAGAGAATCATCCATCCATTCGAAATCATCATCAATACATTGGCTCACAACAAGGTAGTGGGGAAATGGCATTGTTCTTCCATTAAAAATGAGATTTATACATTTCTACTTGGAATTTCGACCTGAAACTTTTTGGAGATGAAGAACAGAGTATTTACTTCATATTACAAAAGAAATGGGGCATTAAAAGCTTCCCCAAAGAGTACAATAGCTCACCAAAAACGCCCTCCCTCAAGGATCAAGAATATGCCATCAAAACCGGAAATGGTTGAAGGAGTGAGCTGCAATAGAAGAAACCATGAGCTGCCCTATAGCTTACACCTGCAAATAAAGACTCCATTAAAGCTCCAAATGAAAGGTCTGAATGGCCTTTCCAATTACCAACTTGGATGGGAATCTTTCACCCTCGAAATTGGCTAAGGCAAGAAACTAGTCATCCACTAGCTCTCCCTCTTCACAAATGCAATTACAAATTCTACAAATGATCAAAAGCTGGTTTCATTATTTTTTATTGACATTTATAAATTTCTAATGGCCTCCATGGGTCGAATTCCTTCCAAGAGACTCATGCCAACTCAAGTTGGGAAGAGATTCCAAAGAACGCCACTTGTACAACAATTCCTAGTCTCCCACTTCCACCAAATCACATGTGGAAGCATCTTAGCTGCCCTAACACCCTTGAGCGCCCTCTTGGAGTCTATTTTTAGCCCTGACATGTCATATATGTCATATGTCAGCCTTCAGGTCTGATTTGTGTCATAGGTGTCATAGCATCTTCATCATTGTTGTCATAGAGCTAGGGAATCTAGCCCAAGTGTCTCACTAGCTCCAAATTGCCTCTTCCTCTTCCATGGGAGTTAATCTTCCTCTATATTTCGACCTTGGATGAGTTATTCCATGAATAATACCTTTTGGACTTCCCCAAGTATGTTACCATTCACCTTGAATTCGAATTGGTGAGAGAATGATGCCAAATGTAGTGGGGAAATCTAGCCATATGTGGGTCCCACTTCCTCCATGTGTCTTCATGATGAAATGCCACTTTAATTTTCACTTGTATATATTTATTTATCTCCTTTATTAAATATTTATGCCATTCTAATGTTCAAACATCATTTATTATCCCCATTATTCCAAATCCCAAAGCTTCCACCCCAAACCTAGGAAACTAGTAATTTTCCTCCTTGGCAATTATTTGACCCTTAACATCAACTTTGCAAACTCTAATGAATATGGCTAATGTGATTAGGCCATTGTGACCCAATTCCAAATTTGGGACATGACAAATCCTCCCTTCCCAATATTGCTTGTCCTCAAGCAATTTCAAACATGGGTGTTGAAGAACCTGCTTTCTGTATAATTCTTTGAAGTTGCCATTGAATTGCCAAACCTTGAGTCTTTGAGTTTCCATGAATATTTTAGAGAGGAACCAACATGCTTGCTGCTGCACTACTCTGATAAAAATCACTTTATTAAGTGGGGAAATCCATCTCCCATATTGCTTGTTTCCCCAAAAAATTTGAAACCAATGAGATAAAAATTATTCCAGGGTCCCATTGCTTGTATTGCACCCGAACAATTAAGAGTGCTCTCCAACCCATACCATCATATAAGAGGATTCCTGGATCCCATTTTCTTGTATGCATTCTTCCAAACATCATGAGTACAAAATATATATCATCAAAGTACATAACTACATAATGAAAATTAATATCAAGGAGGTGCTTCATCAAAGAATCATGAAAGTGCTTATACCTCCAAGCAAGTAGACCACCGTTTTCCAAGTGCATACAAGCTTCAAGTGACCAATCAAATCTGCTCCAATGACATAGGTGAGGATCCCATGTCCTATAAAGCTGCTCCAAAAGGATGTGATATGCATCAAAATATTCAGCCATGTATTCTTTCATCCAAGAAGTGAATGAAGAATCTCCACTAAAATTTGAACCAAATAATGAGCAGAAAAAACAAGGAGACTTCAAATGACTCAAAGAAGTCTCGCCCATACATCCCTGAATGTGATTATCATAAAGATATAACAAAGTATGTGGCTTCCAACAAAAATGTTCTCCAATCATAAATCTATTCACCCAAGTGTTGGATGAAGTTCCTCCAACATCAAATGAATCAAGTGTTGAGCAAGAAAAACCATGAGTCTTCAAGTGACTCAAATGCATATCATAGGTGCATCCATGTAGATGTGCATCATCATAAAGTAATAAAGTATGCTGCTGCAAATGTGAATAAGAATGTGCTCCAACCATATCATACTCCTCATGTGGCACCATCAAAAAGAACCCTTTCACCCATACTTCATTGAGACTAATGTTGCAAAACATGGAATTGTAGGATGTAGGAGAATGAACCAAATCACCCAAATGATCAAAAAGTACAGAAGTTTCATCATGGGGAGGATCCATATGGGTAGTATCATGCAGCTCCTTCAAAAGTGTGAACTCTTTGTCATAGTTTGGTTCCAATGTAGATGAATCATGCTCTTCTTTAAAAATTGCACAACCTTCATCAAGAGGCAATTCAAATTCTTCTTCCACCACATCAAGTGTTTGGTTCTCTTCAAGTTCATCTCCAAACACATCAAGAACATTCAAATTTTCACATTTCTCATGATCCACCATGTCATGAGAATCCTCCAAACAATCTACCATTTGACAATCTTTGATGTGGCACATTGCTCTTTGAATCTTCTCCATATCTTCAAGGAAGGATGTTTCCTCCAATGAAGTAGCTCTCCAACAAGAATTTGACACCAATGCTTGAGTCTCATGGAGAATGCTGAGGGACTCTTGGATCTTCTTTTCATTCATCTTTAAGGACCCTTCAAGAAAATGAGGCTCTTGCAAATGAACCTCCTCATCTTCTTCATTTTTGCTTGGACCAACTTCATGAAGCTCAAGTGGTGATGGGGAAGTTGATCTTGGTTCTTCTTCAACTGCTACAAGGTATTCATTATCATGCTTAATGGAACTTGGGCTTGCAGCAACACTTTCAAAAGTGATCTCTATGTCACCAACATAGAGGTGTGAGCACCCATCAATAGGTACTCCTTCATAGTTTAAGCATCCATCAGTAGATGCTCTTTGGTTCATGTCTAAGCTAGAAGGTGTCTCGAAATGATCTTCCATATTTTCAATAGAATCTTCTTCATGCTCTTGTGATGTCTCTTCATTTTTCTCCTTCAAGCAAGCTGATTCATTTTTCCCCTTGTTTTCCTTAGGATCGGTATATTTGGAATCCCTTCTTGAATAAATCTCAAAAGCTCTAATCAAAGAGGACATCATTTCATGCACACATATATGATACTCGCTCCAAGGGTTCTTACAAGAAGGGCATAAACCTTTCTTCACTAACTCCACATCTTCATTTTTGGGCCTATTTTCAAAAACATGTTCAGCATAGTACTCAAAAGACATGGCATTTTGTGTATTTTTGCTCGAAGCAAGATATTCTTGATATTTTTGATATTGCTGGGGCAAGGTTTTATAATTTGCTCTCCATCTTTGGAACTCACTCATAGAATTATCCTTGGTTGGTGTGGCACATTCATATTCATCAGATTTAAAGTCATAAGAATAATCTTCATTTCTCTTGAAATTGTAAGAAGTGTTGCATGATGGCACCTTTTCCTCATACCATTCACATTCTGCTTCATATTGCTCATAAGCATCTGCATATTCATCATAAGAATTGTACTCATAGGATTCATCATAATAGTAAGACATGGCTGCCAATTATTCTTGAATGTATGTACCTAATACACAGGTGCAAGGACCATGCTCTGATACCACTGTAATGTCCCTTGTTAGGAATTTTATTAAAATGGCAATTTTCCACTTTTTTTCCCTAGTTCGACCTTTGACTAGTTTGATCTCTAGGTCCCAAATTTGCCCCAAATGATTTCAAATCTTCTGAGAAGGTATATGAATGAGATTAGAACATAAATATGTGTTTTAATGATGCCTTTGGACCTTTAAAATACTTCTTCAAATACTCTTTCAATTCTGGCCAATGTAGGGAACTTTACTAGTAATTTGCCTTTGACTAGTATTGGTCTCTATGTCTCGAATTGACTCCAAATGCCTTCAAATCTTCAAGGAAGGTGTATGAATGATATTAAGACTTGAATATGATGTTCAGGGATGATATATGGCCACAAAAATACCTCTGCAAACTCTCTTAAGATTCTGGACCAAGTATGCAATTTTACTAGTAATTTGGGGTTCAAATCCCCCTGGGGTAAGTATTGAAAATGGCTTCCCAAATGCCTCCAAAGCCACTCAAATTTCTGTAAAGAGGTAGGGAATGTATTAAGGATGTTATTAAGGTCTCATGTGCACCATTAATTGATTATTATATCTGTTCCAACCCTCTCCCATTCAACTGCAAAAATCACCAATTCGACCCTTGGGGAAATGGCATTATTTCTTCTCCCAGTGCAATTAAACTAAGTAAAAATACTTCAAATGCTCAAGTACAGTACATGAAACTTGTAGAAGACATCCATGGAATTATATTGACCACAAATATATCAGAGAATCATCCATCCATTCGAAATCATCATCAATACATTGGCTCACAACAAGGTAGTGGGGAAATGGCATTGTTCTTCCATTAAAAATGAGATTTATACATTTCTACTTGGAATTTCGACCTGAAACTTTTTGGAGATGAAGAACAGAGTATTTACTTCATATTACAAAAGAAATGGGGCATTAAAAGCTTCCCCAAAGAGTACAATAGCTCACCAAAAACGCCCTCCCTCAAGGATCAAGAATATGCCATCAAAACCGGAAATGGTTGAAGGAGTGAGCTGCAATAGAAGAAACCATGAGCTGCCCTATAGCTTACACCTGCAAATAAAGACTCCATTAAAGCTCCAAATGAAAGGTCTGAATGGCCTTTCCAATTACCAACTTGGATGGGAATCTTTCACCCTCGAAATTGGCTAAGGCAAGAAACTAGTCATCCACTAGCTCTCCCTCTTCACAAATGCAATTACAAATTCTACAAATGATCAAAAGCTGGTTTCATTATTTTTTATTGACATTTATAAATTTCTAATGGCCTCCATGGGTCTAATTCCTTCCAAGAGACTCATGCCAACTCAAGTTGGGAAGAGATTCCAAAGAACGCCACTTGTACAACAATTCCTAGTCTCCCACTTCCACCAAATCACATGTGGAAGCATCTTAGCTGCCCTAACACCCTTGAGCGCCCTCTTGGAGTCTATTTTTAGCCCTGACATGTCATATATGTCATATGTCAGCCTTCAGGTCTGATTTGTGTCATAGGTGTCATAGCATCTTCATCATTGTTGTCATAGAGCTAGGGAATCTAGCCCAAGTGTCTCACTAGCTCCAAATTGCCTCTTCCTCTTCCATGGGAGTTACTCTTCCTCTATATTTCGACCTTGGATGAGTTATTCCATGAATAATACCTTTTGGACTTCCCCAAGTATGTTACCATTCACCTTGAATTCGAATTGGTGAGAGAATGATGCCAAATGTAGTGGGGAAATCTAGCCATATGTGGGTCCCACTTCCTCCATGTGTCTTCATGATGAAATGCCACTTTAATTTTCACTTGTATATATTTATTTATCTCCTTTATTAAATATTTATGCCATTCTAATGTTCAAACATCATTTATTATCCCCATTATTCCAAATCCCAAAGCTTCCACCCCAAACCTAGGAAACTAGTAATTTTCCTCCTTGGCAATTATTTGACCCTTAACATCAACTTTGCAAACTCTAATGAATATGGCTAATGTGATTAGGCCATTGTGACCCAATTCCAAATTTGGGACATGACAGTCTCCCTCGCAAAACTTACAAGGGAACTTAAGCTTCTGTTTGTTGGGTTTGTCGACAATGTCAAATCCCTCAGCATGACTTGCAGTGGCTGATCTAGTGTCTCCAATATGACTCACAGGAACTGGTGACTTGTCATTAATATGACTAGCAATGATCAATGACGTGTCCTCAACATGACTGATAGTGGTTGAAGACAAACTTTCAGTATGATTTTCAGTGACTAAAAGTTTTCTCCCAGCATGACCTCCAGAGGCTGGGTAGGTGCCCCCTGCATGACTTGCAGAGGCAGGGTGCTTGCCCCCAGCATGACTTACAGAGGTTGGGTTTCTTCCCCCTTGTTTTGGCATCTTCTTCCTATTCTTCCCCCGTCTATTCCTTTTAGACTGCTGGCTACTAGTATTGCTACTTTCGCCACATGAGGTAGAAGGAGGAGGAGAAGATGTTACTGGCAAAGGAGGCACAAGGTTCTGATTCTCTTGATTTGAGGTGCTCACAAAAGAAGCGTCAGGAGCATGCAAGGCATTCGGAGTGGAAAACAACCAAACCGGTAGCCCAATAGTGAATCCAGGAAGATTCAGAGTAGCCATTAAGGGAGCACCAATGTTTCCAATGAATGGAGCAGCACAAGGATCCCCCAGAACAGGGGTACCTTGATTGGCACTCGCCGGAATGCTAGACATAGTTTCTCGCTCAAATGAACAAGAAGTTCTCTAAGGCAAACTAAAAACAGTAGCACAAAGAGCACACCACTAAAAAAAGGTCCTAGGTAAATCAAACCAGGCAAACAGATTCCTTCCGGAGAAGAGTCTGGGATGATGAGGGCCCAGAACAGATCAACGAAGGAAGAAAGACAGTTACCTGGGGTCCACAATACAATGACTAAGGGTGCAAGCGCTGGAATCACCCAACCGCCCTCCCAAAGACCTGCAAGGGATTTCCTCCCACGTCTATCTTAGGTACAACAGATATACCCTCCGCTGTCACCTGTGTATGAACCTAGAGTCAGATACTAAGGATACCACAACACCGAAAACTCCTGGGGAACAGTCACCGGTCGAATCAGAAAGCGTGGGCAGGGTAGCTAAGCCTGAAACTCGAAAGAGTCCCCAATACGCAATCCGATCCTGGCGTATGCTCAAACAAAAAGTAGGAGGAGTATTCCCAACAATCTGATCTCGCAATGACCTACTGCATAGATCCCATGCAAGCTTTGAATGAAGTGGGTTTACCTGTGATAGTCGAACTACGATTTTTGGGTAATGTGTGATCTTGGGTGGTTTAAGGTGTTTTAAACCCAAGATCCTAACCAAGACTAGTTGGTGTAGTGTAACCTAGAAAAGAAAATGTTACTAGTTCATTTTATTAGGGTTCATTTTAAAGGTTACTTGCTTACTCAAAAAGGTAGTGGGTGTGTGAGAGTGGTTATAATAGAGATAGAGTACTGAAAATGAAATATTTACCACCAAACAAATCTTTTTCTTTTCAATGCAAGTCTTAAAATTTTGATCTAGAATGCATGTGCAAATGCAATTTTTAATATTTCGAATGCAAAAAGGGGTAAAAATAAAGTCTAAATGTACAAAATTAAACTCAAAACCTAAGAATGCAGTTACTCAAGCAATAAGTATGCAAAAGAAAACTTGTTCTTTTTTATGCAACGCACTCTAAAATCTTTTAAGCCACTTGCAAGGTACTCTATTCAGAAGATAAATCAAAATTCTTTATGCTTTTCAAAGGTAATAAACACAAACTGAAACTACCCTACTATCAAAGCAAAGCAAATAAACTTTCAGATTCTCTTTATGAAATAGTAAAAGCTATCAAATATGACTTTCAAATTCTTATTGATGTAAGCATGCCAAACATTGGGAAAAGAGTACAAAACTACTTTTAGACCCAAATGAAGCAAATGACCTACGAATAAGTATGGTTTGGTAAAGTCAGGTTTGCACATAAACAATGCAAACAAGGTCTTGAACAACAGCCAAAACACTTGAGCTTTCACTACAAAAGAAAAACTAAAATCACAAGGGAGGATAAGAAACCAATCTAAAAGAGAAATTTCACTCAAATAGATACAAACAGGGTCAAGAAGACTCAAGAGGTTTCAAATCCAGTGGAAATGGGGCAAGCAAGTTCAGTTAGACTCAAATTAGGGTACAAAACACCAAACAGGTCCACAACCCCCCAACTTGGGTCAACAAACCCCAAAACTTTCCAAACAAGCCCAAATTGATCAAAAGAGGCTCAAATCATGAATGTAGGATCAGTACAAGGATGGGATACCACTTATAGTGTTTTAACTCAGACCTAGGGTCATCAGGGACCCCAAAAAATGCAGCCACAACCCCCAGATTTGGGTCCACAACCCAAAAACTCAAAAAATCAAACCCAGATTTTTGAGCGCTACTGTGCAGAGGAAAAGTAACGTATGGGTGCTACTATGTGGTACAAATAGTAGCGTACAAGTGGAAAAAGTTGGAAAAATGGGGTTAAAACCACCACACCTGGGTCCACAAAGGGTTGCAAGGGCTGGGAAGGGTCTATAAGAGCCAAGGAGGGTCAAACAGAGCCTACTAACTAATCCTAATCAATAAAATGAACAAAGACCATCAAACAAGACTGAAGAAATGACCTTGGATACCCCTAAGCAGTTAGGCTTTCCCCAGTGGAGTCGCCATTCTGTTGTGGGGAAAATGCACCTATAGTTAAGGGGAGAAACTACCAACTTACAGTGATAAAGATAGACTTACAAGCATTCTGCAAGTACAACAAATAAATGAAGAGATTAAGGTTTAGATATGTAGGCACCTTATTCAGAAGGTTGATCCTAGCTTTGCCTCCCTCGCTCTTCAATACTTATCTAGTGTCGCAATGCCCAGACCTGCAAAACAACTTGATACCCTTCTCAAACACATTTGACTACATATATAAGACTGATATCCATAATATAAGAGACGTCAAACTATTATCAAACAATAATCAAATCTTAAGACACATTAATAGGTCATATTTGGAAAGAGAAGAACGTCTTATCTTTATTGATGAATGAAAGCGAGTACATAAAGTTATACCTTCCTTCAAGCTTGGCACTTCACGAAACCTAGATTCAAGGTCTCCTGCTTCCGTTCTCCAAGGATCCCAGCCTCTAAGCAACTGTACTAGGGTTTACCAAAACTGAAGCACAAGAGAGGGGGATGAGGGTCTCCATTCCTCCAGCATAACTTTGTAATTGGGCTTAGTCCCCTCACATGACCCTTCTACCCTCCTTATATAGTCAATGAGGAAGAGGAAAATAAGTTATAACCGCTCAAGAGGTTTCCCAACCAACTTAACTTACTCGAATTTCAAGATTTTGACCAAAACAGGGGTGTACTCTACTCTATAGTAGACAAAGTCGCGTACACATGGCAATGGGTGCTACTATTATAACAGTGGAGTCGCGCTCAATAGGGTATACACGCTACTATCATGCCTGTGTACCAGCGCTCATATTGAAAAATGGCCAAAAACATGCTTTTCTGCTCATTTTCAGGAGATGGTTTGGTATGGAAAAATGTTCCTAAGTGTCATATACATCAAATGGGTCAAGAATGAGGTAATTTCAACCATTTTTAGTGTCCCAAATGACTCCTCCATCCACAAATGTCCTATTGTGTGACTGAACTTGTTCTCAAGAAGTGTCGTCATGCGACCAAGGGAAGCAAGTGTCGTCATGGACGGAGAGGTGTCATTTCAAGCTATAACACCATCCATGAATTTATCATCTCAGCGAAGTTTTACTGGGTCTATGAGGACTGAATAAATTCAGAAGAAAGGGTCTAGATATGGGGTTTAAGAGCAAAATCTCGAACAAAGACCTCCGGGCGAAAATGTGTCAATTGAGCACCGATGCTATCATTGAAACAATGGTCTTTGACACTGGCATTTTCGATTATCCACTTTACTGCATCAGTATAAGGTAGGATAGCAGGATGTGTAGCAATGGCGTGTATTTGGGAAGCCCTGATCCTCTCATACATAGGTTTATTGTTCTCAATATGGGAGAGGTCATCATTGTCAAATATAGCATAAATTCTAGACCAATCCACTTGGTACGTTTCAATGACCTTCTCACTGGTATCCAAGAGGATACCAAAATTAGGGTCCTTGGTCAAGAGATCTTTGTGTGCCATTTTGGATCGTGTGTTTTTCGACATGGTGAAAAGCTTGCAATTTCTAATAAATAAAGAAATAAAATCAAAATTCAATCAAAAATAGCAAAACTAGAAAACAAGAAAAATAGAAGTATGACAACAGACTTACCCGAAATAACTGAAGAACTAATAAAAATGACACCTTAATAGGAATCCGCATGTAAATCTAAGCAGCGGGGTAATTTCGAACAGTAACAATGACAAAAATAAAATAGAAAAAACCCTACTTATTATATTTACTAGATTAAAACATGACCGTGGGATCAAAACGAATGGACGGCTGAGATGAACCAGAGCGGGATGTGCGATCGGGTTAATATTTTATTTTTAAAGTTTATTTAAGAATCTCGAAAGCCAAAATTCGAAAGTGTCGGGTTGCAGGTTTCAGGATTACAAGAAAACAAATGCGCAAAAGAACTCCCGAAAGCCGAAACCCGAAAGTGTCGGGTTGTGGGTTTCAGGATTGGAAAAAAAATCGCAATCGCAAATCTTTTCCCAAAAGATGCAACACGCAATTGTGGGTTGTGGGTTTCGGGAAAACGCAACAAAATAAACCAAAAAAGGAAAATCCTGAAAGCTGAAAGCCGCAATTGCGGGTTTCGGGTTTCGAGATGATGATTTCCCAAAATTTATTACAGAGCGAACCTGCAAAACGCTACCGTTGGGTTGTGGGTTTCGGGTTGACCAAACTCCAAAACTGAAAAACAAAATCCCGCAACCCACAATCGTCGGGTTGCGGGTTTTGGGTCTCCCAAGTGTTGGGTTTCAGGTTGATGGAATTAAATGATAAAATACTCAAAAATTGAAGCTTCATGCAAGCCCAAAACACTTAGAAATTTTTGGATCAAAAGGAAAACACACAGGACAAAAGTATGGGTAAGAGATCTTAGGGATAAAAACCAAAATCTCATATTTACAAGAAAACTCACCCAACTACCTTTGTGTTTTTTTTTAGGAATGGGGCTCCCGCGCTTCGACTGAGCATGGGATTTGTTGTGGCCACAACAGGAAAAAGGATGAAGAGTTTTTCCAGAGTGTTAGGAACTTAACTGAGCTAGGAAAATGTTACCTCCCTAAAAGCGGAGCAAGTTCAAGCCCTAGACCTATGGGTTTGATCCAAAAGGAACGAGAAGCAGCAACATCACAATCATAGGAGTCTAGAAGGAAGGAAAAGGAGGAAGAAGAAAGACTACAAAAAGAGTAAGAAGTCAAGCAGCAGTAAGACACAGAAGCTTCTAGAGATTAGTAGGAGCAAGAAGCAAAAGCTCAGAAATATGAAGAGAAGAAAATATGACAAGAGGAACCTACCAAATTGCAAGAAGGAGGTGCCAAATTGCAGCAGGAAGAGGCTGAAAGGTTGCGGGCAATAAGAGAGAAGCAAGAACGAGAAGCAACAAAACTCACAGAACTATCAAAGCAAGTAGAGAAGAGAGCAAGAGAAGAAGCAGAAGAATCTAATAAAGCTATGGAGTAGGGTACGTCTAGCCTGCCAGCCATGGACTTGGATCTATCCACAATAAACCAATCAGAGATAGCTAATGAAGGAGTTGTCATCACTGAACAGTTAGCTCTTCCCCATACACTTCTTCAAAGCAGCGCCAAGTGGCCAACCTGGATTCCGTTTATCTTGACAAAAGGAAGAGGTTATTATCGACAGATCAAAGAATATAATGAAAATTGGAGATGGCCATTACGAAATCAGGATATCATAAACCTCACTTGTTCAAGGGACTGACATCGACCCTATGTTCAAAGCAGCCTGCACCGTGGCTTTGGCCCAAGTAAGTAAAGATAATGTCGATCGTCTCATTGAAGAAGCTAAGAAGTATATGGATTTGTGTTTCAAGGTAAAAAGTAACATGCAGAAAGAAGTGTTAGAAGGAAATGAGTTAAGGTTAAAATGCAAAACGCTTTAGGAAGAGAAGAAAGAAACAACTTTGCAAATTCTCCAGCTCGAAGATGAAAGGAATGAGCTCGAAGTAGAGTTAGCAATCTCAGAAGGCGAGCATAAAGACTTAAAGGCTTGCGTAACAAAATTGGAGAATCATGAAGCCAACAGTGTTCAACAAATTGAGTTCTTCAAGCCTCAGTTTCAAAGGCTGATGAAAGAAAAGGAAGAGTTGTTAGAACAACTCAAGGAAGCAAATGAAAAGAAGAAGGATCTAACTACATTTTATAAAAAAGCCTGCGACATGCAAGAAAAGACTCATCAATCACTAGTAATGATTTCAGAAGAGCTCTGCAGGATGAAAGAAATGATAACAAGGATGACAACCATTGAGGTTGAGGTGCTTAAGCTGAAGAATAAGTATGTGCATCGCATTGTAGAAATAAAGGAACAATTTGAGTGGAGGAAAGGGAGATTTGGATTCCCCTCAAGCCCGCGTGTTAAGATTGATGATGAATTGGAGATGGATACAGGAGTCCTCAAGTTTTGCAGGGATTGTGGTTCCAAGTTAAGTCTTGAGATCCAGAAAACCATTAAAAACTGTCGCACTTTCTACTCCAAGATCCGGGAAGCCCATGATAAATGTCACATGATTTTACATTAGACCATTTATGAATTTCCTGAGAGGGAGCAGCGTTTAGCATAACTGCAGGGTAACTTAAATGCAGAATTAGAATATCTGAAGAAGATACAGGTGCTAACCTCGGAGGAACTCCACCAGTTCATTGGGTAGACCGCTATCCATGCCTATTTCCTAGAAGATGTTGCTCAGGCGGATGTGTGGGAGAAGCAAGTGTCAAATCCGATTTGCGCAAGCATGAAATAGCGTTGAAAGTGATAATCTCTGCCCGGGGAAATACCATTCTTTGAGAAATTAGCCAGTGGGCCAGTTATATTCAAGAGTTGGACAAACCAGAAGAAGAAAGCGGGCCTGCTGAAGGGAGCAAGTCAGCAGGTGTAGAGAAATCAACTAAAGCGACAGGACCATCTGGGGCTTGATTTGTTTTATTGTAATTTTGAGAAAAAACAACTAGAATTTTGTTTATTGTATAAATATGTTGTAAAATAGCTAGAAATGCCTTTTGTGTTGAGATAATGTAACTTCAAAGAATATTATATTTGTACTTTATTATTTCGGAGATGATTCATTCCTCCATGAAGATCTTATTGTATATCCGGAGATGTTTATTCCTCCGTCGGAATGTGGTAACTTGGGTTATTAGACATCCCTAGTGGGGGTCGGCCCTGTATGTGTTATGTGGGTGAAAGGGTTATTAGACCACCCTAGAGGGGTCGGCCGAGTCAGTTGTAATGCGCTATTTAACCCAATGGTTAAATACGAGCCTACATGATTTGTGTAAAAGACAAGTCAGAGTATTGTATAAATAGAGGAGGTGTATTCGTCATTTAACACACACTCACTCACTTGAGAGTGGCACACTTATGAAAGAGAGGTCTGCTATGGAGAAGGAGGAGCTTATGCTCAGCGTTAAATCTTTTCTATTTGCTAGTCATCTATATTTAGGAAGCTTTACTGGGTTTTCTACCCCATTAGGGTTTCCCAGGATAAATCTATGTCTATTGTGTTTATGCTGTGCTTGTTGTTTCTTCAATGATCCTGTATATGCTATTATTGTGAAATGGAATGTAATGTTGCTATTTTCTGTCTTAGCATATTAAATCTTAACATGGTATAAGAGATAACCTGAAGGAAGGCAATGTATGGCACTTACGACACTTGCTTCACTTGCGACAATTTGAAGGTTTGGGTTTTACATAGAAAAACACAGTCATCGTGGAACTTTCGCTATAAATCCATTTATGCGAAGGTTCAGGATCAAAATTTTTTACAGGTCGTAGATAACATCCCCAGGTACCTTGTGTCCAAAGGGAACCCTTAGATTCGTTGTATTTTGTGAGTTATGATCAATACAAGTTCGGGTTTCTGCCTCTTCCAGATCTCAGTCAAAATCAGGTGACCTAGGAAAAAAGGTCATAACATGGGCTACGAAGCTCCAAATGAAATTTCGTAAAAAGTGACAGGTAGTACATAGACTGTACTATCTCAGGAAACATTTTCATAGGCCGAAGCAGAACCAGTGACACGTGGAACACCGTACAAGTTCTCTCTCCCTTTTTATCCCATAAACAAGTCAAGTTGCGAAACTTGGCATACCTCTCTCTCAGAAAATCCAATTAAGGTCAGACCTATTGGGATGGAAAGATGACAGGTCGGGATACCACAAAAAAGGGTTTCAGACCCGGTGGAGCAAAAAGTTTAGAGTTACAGCCAAAACAATCAGGTACATATTTCTGTCAAAACAGAATTATTTTTGGAGCACCTTCATTCATGGCTTCCGGAATTTAGGATTTCGGAGAAAGTTAGAATTTTTGGAATCGGAATCCACGGCTGAATGCTACTTAATAAAATCGAAATTTAGAGTCCAAGATCGAATTTTTTGGTTGGGTAGAAGACCGGGCTTGATCAAACCCCAGTTCAGGATTTTGATCGGAAAGATGGAAAATTAGGGCTTCAACAAAAGTTGGAATTTTTGAAGTCTGTAACCATGGCTGGAAGCTCCTCAGGAAAATAAGAGTTTAGAGCCTTGGATCAAACCTTTTGATTCGGAAGAAAGGTGTTTTTCATCAAACCCTAGTTCGGGATCCTATCCAGAAGATCCAGAAGTTTCGAAGGCAATTTTGAGGGGTCAAATTTTGGAGATTTCAAAATTGAAGTATGCTAGTTTGATCAGCTCAGCAAGACACATCCTTCCATCCATTAAGAAGTGTGAAAGTCAAAGATTGAATTTTAGGGTTTTTCTAGCAAACCCTAATCAAGCTCCAGATCAAGTTTTAGGGGGAGTTGAGGCTAAGGCCTTACATAAGAAGACTACAAGAAGTCTCGATAGGTATGACTTAAGGAGGTTCAGGTATGTCTTGAAATCCGATTCCTGATTAAGTTCATAATGTGTTTGTCTTCATATTATTTATTAGTACAATATTGATTAATGTTAGAACTGTCTTATCACCCTAGTAACAGTATGAATGCATGTGAATGATCGAAGACATTCATTGATTAGGGATTTATGATTGTACTAATGCATTATGGTGTTGTATGAGGTTGATGTTGTCTGCTAACAAGATACAGGTACATCACGAAAGACAAATCAAGTTCCATGACCATGACAACATAATCTTTGATCACATAGAAGTTCTACTTACGAGGTATGTATGACTTTGTTCTAGTATGCTTAACTTATGAGATATGCAAGTTCCAACATAGGATCTCTAAATCATCGAAGAGAACAAAGAAGATATTGATTAGGTATGTTAGACATAACTAAGCAGGTATACTAATCCAGGTATGTTTTCCTATGTCATGTTAGAATCTTACCTTGTGTTAGGATCCCTTATATAAGTATACTTGGTATGATTGGTTATGCTTATTCATAAAGTTAATCAAGGGTTTATGCACATTATGTCTCTTATCTTGATTGATGATTTAACTAACTAGAAGAGTCCCATGATCAAACAAGAATATGAATGAGTAAAAGAAGACTTCCCTAAAACCCTGAATACTAATGATCATGACTATACATATTCAAGATTATTTAGAATTATAATGTTTTTGATAATATTGAGAATATACTAATGAATGTATGTTTTTATATGAGATCATGAGGATGACACTAGTGCACACTTGAGCATGCACAGTGGTACAAAATGAATAGAAGTTCAAAAGACATATAGAAGATCAAGCGAGAGGCAACCACACAAACATAAAAGATAAGTATTTGAGTTGTTATTTCAAATAGTAAATGATATTGCATGTATGCATATTTGTATTCCTAGAATATATCATGCCGAGTGTAAACATTCATAGAGCATTGAACAATATACTACTAATATGCATATGATTGGTAAGTTGGACAAACATTCCATTGTCGCTTGTCTAGAATGAAACCTCTTTGATGACATGTTGAGAGCTGTGCACACTCTCGATAGTATGTTCTGGTAGAGATGGAAGGCATCTAGATAGCCACTGTATGCATACAGTATATGGAAAAGTGTTGTGCCAAAGTATTGGTTAAGATAGTTGCATAACTATGTAAATGATATCTGTATGCATAATAGGTTATCATGTCAACATGATTTCATGATTATGAAGTAATACTAATCATGTACTTAATTTTTATATGTAGGAAAGATCATGAAGAATGATGAACACCGAACAAGTGATGGATGTTCAACAAGAAGATTTACAAATCAAACAAAATATAGAAGGCTCATTGCTAGAAGATTCTCTTAGAAAGAGGAAGAGAATCATGACAAGATGTTTGCTCCAAGTGGATAGATAAGACCATTCTCTTAATGGTGTAATTAAAGAAGAAGTGTGAATTAGGTTCTGTATGGGTACCCAGGATTGGTAGTCAATTGATGAGCTTAATGATCATCATGGGTGATGTGGATCTTAACCTTTGCCACAAGGTTGAATATGGCGTCTATACACATATGACATGGATGCAAGAAGGAAATCACCACAGAGTTCGAATGATTTTGAGGCTCATATCACTAGACCCATCTGACGAGAGATGGCACAGATAGATATGCAGAAGATCACTCAATGCAGAGTGTGAATGATGGACAATCGACAGCTTCTTGACAAAGCTTGGGCTTTACCAGAAGTAAAGCTGATCCTAACCTTTACCTTAAGGTTGTGGATGATGAACCTATCATACCATTATTGTATGACGATGATCTCTTTCTGACAAGGAATGAAAAAACAGATCATGAAAAGAAAGAAGAAGATGGCTGCAGAAATGAAAATGAAAGATCTCAGATTGATGCATTACTTCCTAGGTTTGGAAGTATGGCAAGGCTCAAAAGGAATCTTTCTCAACCAGGGAAAGTATGCTGAGAAATATTAAAAGGACTTGATGTGTTGGAATGGCCACTCTCATGGATTCCAACTTGAAGATGTTTGCAGATGACTCATCAGAGTTAGTGGATATAACTCTGTACAGACTAATTATTGAGTCATTATACTAGGTCACATATATACTTTGCTGTGAACACCTTTTGTCAGTATCTAGTGGAAACTAGATTTGTTCACCTGTTAGTTGAAAAGCATGTGATGAGGTACCTAAAGGATACGATAGACTTTGATCTATGTTATCTTAGAGATCATGACTTCAGATGGCTACACAGATGTTTATTGGGAAAAAATTGTATCAGACAGGAAGAGCACATCGAGAGGATGTTATTGTCTGGGATCAGCCATGATCTCGTGGGTTAGCAGGAAACAATCTATTGTGATTCTCAGCACAAGAGGAATATATGGCTGCTTGCTCTGCTAGTCGTGAAGCGGTATGGCTTCAGAATTGTTTGACATTAAAATGGACCCAACTGTGATCCTATGTGACAAACAGAGTTGTACCAAAATGGCAGAGAATCTAGTGTTCCATGATAAGTCAAAGCACATAGAGATCTGACATTTCTATTTAAAAGATATGGTGCAGAAAAGAATTAAAGTTTGAATTTGTAACAAGTTACCAATGTACTAACCAAACCTCTATCGATCTGATGTACTAACCAAACCTCTACCTCAAGTAAAGTTTTCCTAGACAAACTTAAAATAGTTCAGAAGGACCCTCCTCGAAAGGGGGCACGATGTGATCACTTATGATGAGATTGCCCGCATCGACAGTGAGTTCGATGATGTGGATACCTATATTGGTGATGCCGACATAGAGGTTGGTGGATGGTCCTTAGACAGGGTCTAAGGTGACAAGAGGATTGCATCATCCTTGAAAACATGTTCTAAAAGAGAGCCGTAGACGTATGTCTTCGAGAATGAAGTCCTTGGTGGACATGAGGGGATTGGATCATCCCTGGACTTCAGTCCTAAAGAGAGCCGTAGACGTATGTCTTCGAGAATGAAGTCCTTGTTGGAAATGAGGGGATTGGATCATCCCTAGACTTCAGTCCTTAAGAGAGCCGTAGACGTATGTCTTCGAGAATGAAGTCCTTGGTGGACATGTGAGGATTGGATCATCCCTGGACTTCAGTCCTAAAGAGAGCCATAGACAAGATGTCTCCGAGAATGAAGTCCTGAATGAACAGGTGGGGGATTGTATCTTCCCCGGACTTCGGTCCCAGAATTGAGCCGTAGACTGGGTCTCTGATAATGAAGTCCTGAATGAACAGGTAGGGGATTGTATCTTCCCCGGACTTAGGTCCCAGAATTGATCCGTAGACTGGTGTCTTTGAGAATTTAAGATAGGACTGCATCGTCCTTGGACCTCGGTTCAAAATGTACATGAGAGGACTACATCGTCCATGAACTGGGTTCAAAATGTACGTGAGAGGACTGCATCGTCCGTGAACTGTGTTCAAAATGTACAGGATGGGATTGCATCATCCCTATACATGAGACTTGTCTTAAAGGTACATGTGAGGACTGCATCGTCCATGAATTGGGTTCAAAATGTACGTGATGGGATTGCATCATCCCTAGACATGAGACTTGTCTTAAAGGTACGTGTGAGGACTGCATCGTCCATGAATTGGGTTCAAAATGTACGTGATAGGATTGCATCATCCTTGGACTTATGTCCTAAAGTGATAGGGATTGATCATCCCGTAAGTGGATCAGGATTGCATCGTCCTTGGACTTATGTCCTAAAGTGATAGGGATTGATCATCCCGTACGTGGATCAGGATTGCATCGTCCTTGGACTTATGTCCTAAAGTGATAAGGATTAATCATCCTGTAAGTATATTGGGATTGCATCATCCCTAGACATGGTGAGGTGTCTTAAAGTGATAAGGACTAATCATCCTGTAAGTTGATTTGGGATTGCATCATCCCTAGACATGGTAAGGTGTCTTAAAGTGATAAGGACTAATCATCCTGTAAGTTGATTCGGGATTGCATCGTCCATAGACATGGTGAGGTGTCTTAAAGTCATAAGGATTGATCATCATGTAAGTTGATCTGGATTGCATCATCCATAGACATGAGAGATGTCTTAAACTGAGAGGGACTGATCATCCCGTAAACGGATCAGGATTGTATCATCCTTGGACCTATGTCCTAAAGTGAGAGGGAATGATCATCCCTTAATTGGATCATGTGTGTTGTAGGGTATGCTGCTATTGTGTATACTTGTATTGATGATATGTACACTTGTATTGATGAGGATACTTGTATTGATGATATGTATACTTGTATTGATGAGGATACTTGTATTGATGATGTTTATACTTGTATTGATGAGGATACTTGTATTGATGATGTATACTTGTATTGGTGGGGATACTTGTACTAATGGTCTAGATGATGATGCTGCTGATCGTGATGGTCTAGATGACGATGCTGCTGATCATGATGGTCTAGATGATGATGCTGCTGATCGTGATGGTCTAGATGACGATGATGTTGATCGTGATAGTCTAGATGACGATGTTGCTGATCGTGATGGTCTAGATGATGACAATGCTGATGATCGTGTGATGACGATGCTGCTGATCATGATGATTGCATGATGACGATGCTGATGATCGTGAGGATCTAGATTTTGATGTTGTTGTAGCTGTTCGAGTGCTGCAGAAGATAAAGACTCAGTACTGAAGATGTTGATGTTCCAGTATTGAAGATGTTCCAGTAACTGCTTGAGTTACTGATGATGTTGAGAAAGCTTCCAATGATTTATAGATGTATCATGTATGATGTTGATGACTCCTTGCTCATGCAGATGTTGTTATAATATCCTTCTCGTTAAGGGGGAGTGCTGAGATATTGTAACTTCAAAGAATATTATATTTGTACTTTATTATTCCGGAGATGATTCATTCCTCCGTGAAGATCTTATTGTATATCCTGAGATCTTTATTCCTCCGTCGGAATGTGGTAACTTGGGTTATTAGACTTCCCTAGTGGGGGTCGGCCCTGTATGTGTTATGTGGGTCAAAGGGTTATTAGACCACCCTAGAGGGGTCGGCCCAGTCAGTTGTAATGGGGTATTTAACCCAATGGTTAAATACAACGCTACATGATTTGTGTAAAAGACAAGTCGGAGTAGTGTATAAATAGAGGAGGTGTATTCCTCATTTAACACACACTCACTCACTTGAGAGTGGCACACTTATGAGAGAGAGGTCTGCTATGGAGAAGGAGGAGCTTATGCTTAGGGTTACATCTTTTGTATTTGCTAGTCATCTATATTGAGGAAGCTTTACTAGGTTTTCTACCCCATGAGGGTTTCCCAGGATAAATCTGTGTCTCTTGTGTTTATGATGTGCTTGTTGTTTCTTCAGTGATCCTGTATATGCTATTATTGTGAAATGGAATGTAATGCTGCTATTTTATGTCTTAGCATATTAAATATTAACATTTTGTCTCTTTAGGCACTAGAGGACAAACTGGTGTTCCCCTAGGGTTAGGTTTTGAGAAGAGACAAGTTTTGTAAAATCTATAAATATAGGAATAGAAGAGATGAGAATGGACTTTTGGCAGGTACAAGGATAGACTAATTTTGTACGTGAATTACTTTGCTAAATCAATGAAGGAAGCTCTATTTTTCCTGAAGAAATACTGCATGGAGTTTTGTTGTGGGAATGTGTTGAATGTTGGCCGAATTATTTCTGTGTTATTCATACATTGACTGTGAGATCGTTCTTAAATATGCTGAATTATTTCTCTATTATGGATGCTTTCATTTTCTTATGCAAAATTACTATGTAAAATGGGTAATAGAATGTTTATCTCTGTCAAAGCTATCTTTGATAATCTTTTATTTTCTGTTGTAAATGCTTCTATTCAATTTAGCAGCTATCTATGAAATTCTTGGTTTCATTTCCAGTTTATTACTCATTCTTTAAATTTGCTCCTTACGAGGATAAATTAAATTTGCTTAAAAAGTTTTAGATTAGATTTGTTTAACTGCATGCATTTAGATTATAGCACTTGCATCTCATCCTTAAAATAAAAATACATAAACAGTGGATCAGACCGCAACCGGTGAAAAGGAAAACAAATATTTAAATCTTACATGGTAGTCAGGCCATTTACCAGACGGATTCCCCACACCAAACGATGAGTGATCTAATTGGGCTTGCTTATCAGGGAGAATCCCTTGTTGATGGATGCTACAATGTTTAGGGCATCAACCATTTTTGGTGCTAGAAGGAGGGCCACCAATGCATGGATGGAAGATGAGATCCTTTCGTTAGAATAAGTCAAACTGAAGACCCACTTGAAACAGCTATCCCAGACAATTTAGATATGGAATTAATAAATCAAGAAGATCCCAATTTTGAGATCGAACAGTAAGAAATGTTCTATGTTGTTCGTTTTGTTGAAGTAGCGAATTTAAGAAGACACACCCATGCATATGTTAGGAAGCTTGGTGGTTTGAATGCAATTCCCCTACTCCCTATAAGAAGATCCTCTATATGAGAATGGTAGTATACGAGGGATTCAGTTCTTGTTCAGAATTTTGAAGAGTTGGTAGATCTGTCTTTAGAAGAAATCACAGAACCTCTTGGAGAAATCGGAAGTGAAAATCCTCTAGATCTAGAGGAACCACATACCCCACATAATTCTCCACATAACACTCCACCACATTCTCCACATGGAGGCATGGCTATACCCGCATGGGGAGCAAGAGGAGCGCTGAATTTGGCTGGGCCATTCCATGATCTGCCCAAGAATCCATAAAAGGTTTTGGCTAAATATGATCCTAGGAAGGCTACTTCTGCTGAAGATCATCTTATGAGTTTCTACTTTGTTTTAAGTCTTTTAAATGTGCAACATGAAGATGTAGTCTGTAGGCGTTTTCCTTACACTTTCGATCCCAAAGTATCTTCCTGGTACTTTAGTTTGCAATCTAGTTCAATATCGAATTGGGAAGATTTCGAGAAATGCTTCTTAAAGAAATATGGAAATCAGAAAACAGTCGCTACACTCATGAAAGAATTGTTGTCCGTGAGAATGGAAAAGAAAGAGAAAGTTCAAGAATTTAATCAAAGATTTACTACATTGCAGAACAATTTTAGTGATGCAGCAAGGCCCGCTGAAGAATCTTTAGTTGAATATTATATAACAACACTTGATCCTCCCATAGCAATGTTTGTTAAAAGAACAAAGAAAACTACCTTGATAGAAAACTTCAAAGAAGCCAAGAAGGTAGAAGAAGACGTAGAAAACATTGCTAAAGATTCTCTCGATCTGGAAACAAAACTAGCAGCTGTTAAGAAGCCACTTCTGTTAACCAGAAATAAAGAGGAGCCATCAACATACATGGAAAATATGGTCAAAATGATGCAAAATCTTTCTAATAAGATTGTCGATCTGGAGAAAGATAAGACAACTAGTACTTCCAGACAACCATTCAAACCTTTCTATAAGAAAAGAGAAGAAAGTGGACAGCCCCTTCCACCTGTAAACAATTCTGCTGTGCTAAATTAAATGAAGTTGGTATGGACCATTTCTGTACCTTCCATCAAGAACAACACTGAGAAAAAATTTGTACACAATGGATACATTCGATGATCTTAGTGATAAATCAAATGTTAGATGCGCAAATAACCGATAAGAAAGATACTGCAGAAGAGCATATTTTTGAAAAGGAAGAACACGGTCCTGACACCACAATGGTCCTATGGGATTGGGCACTTGCACAAGAACCTTCTTTCAAAGATCTAGCTGATGAATTTCAGACTGCAGCAATTAATGTCACTACTAGAAGTAAAGGGCCAATGCTTGATCAAACTACTGATGCACCTAAAGCCAAGGTTGCAAAGGAAATACCCAAAAGGAACATAACTATCATTCTGCTACAACCTAAGGAAAACCCTGCAGTGACAAAAGAATCAAACACATAAATATTTAAATAGCCAAAGGTCACTTTGAACAAAATAGAAAATCAACCTAAAGTTTCAAAATAATGTGGCATGGGATATGATATAATTGAATACATTAAGAAGGCAAAAGCGAATGTCTCTATATTTTATATGTGTAGTTTTCCCCAACAAAGAAAGAAGTTGCTAGAAGCTTTTGACCCACAAGCTAGTACTTAGGCAGAAAACACTGAGGAAAAACCTGAGATAAACGAAGCTAGCATTGGAGGTAAATCTAGATCGCAGACTTTGCCTTTTCTGTTAACTTTTGAATATTTCAATCATAATGTGCATAACTGTTTGGTAGATTCTAGGGCTTCTTCGAATGTGATGCCACTGTCAATTTGCAAAAGGATTAATAGGCATCCAATTCCATGATTCCCAATCTCAGATCATACAGTTAGATAGAACTGCTGTCAAAGTCATTGGAGAAATGAAAGATGTGCTTATTAGGTTGTCAGCAGACCCTAGAGTGTGTCAATTTGTTGATACAATGGTGGTCGATATTCCTGAGGCTTATGGTTTGATATTGAGCAGGGACTGGTCTACGAAATTGAATGGTTATTTCGCGACGGACCGGTCTCACTTGTGGTTTCCATACCAGAATAGACAAAATTAGATTAAAATACTGATATGACAACAGACTTACCCGAAATAACTGAAGAACTAATAAAAACGACACCTTAATAGGAATCCGCAGTAAAATCTAAGCAGCGGGGTAATTTTGAACAGTAACAATGACAAAAATAAAATAGAAAAAACCCTACTTATTATATTTACTAGATTAAAACATGACCGTGGGATCAAAACGAATGGACAGCTGAGATGAACTAGAGCGGGATGTGGGATCGGGTTCATATTTTATTTTTAAAGTTGATTTAAGAATCCCGAAAGCCAAAATCCGAAAGTGTCGGGTTGCAGGTTTCAGGATTACAAGAAAACAAATGCGCAAAAGAACTCCCGAAAGCCGAAACCCGAAAGTGTCGGGTTGTGGGTTTCAGGATTGGAAAAAAAATCGCAATCGCAAACCTTTTCCTCGAAAGATGCAACACGCAATTGTGGTTGCAGGTTTCGGGAAAACGCACCAAAATAAATCAAAAAAGGAAAATCCCGAAAGCTGAAAGCTGTAATTGCGGGTTTCAGGTTTCGAGATGATGATTGCCGAAAATTTATTACAGAGCGAACCCGCAACCCGCTACCGTCGGGTTGCAGGTTTCGGGTTGACCAAAATCCAAAACTGAAAAACAAAATCCCACAACCTGCAATCGTCGGGTTGCGGGTTTTGGGTCTCCCAAGTGTTGGGTTTCAGGTTGATGGAATTAAATGATAAAATACTCAAAAATTGAAGCTTCATGCAAGCCCAAAACACTTAGAAATTTTTGGATCAAAAGGAAAACACACAGTACAAAAGTATGGGTAAGAGATCTTAGGGATAAAAACCAAAATATCATATTTACAAGAAAACTCACCCAACTACCTTTATGTTTTTTTTTTAGGAATGGGGTTCCCGTGCTTCGACTGAGCATGGGATTTGTTGTGGCCACAACAAGGAAAAGGATGAAGAGTTTTTACGGAGTGTTAGGAACTTAACTGAGCTAGGAAAATGTTACCTCCCGAAAAGCGGAGCAAGTTCAAAGCAAGAGAAGAAACAGAAGAATCTAATAAAGCTATGGAGCAGGGTACGTCTATCCTGCCAGCGATGGACTTGGATCTATCCACAATAAACCAATCAGAGATAGCTAATGAAGGAGTTTTCATCACTGAACAGTTAGCTCTTCCCCATACACTTCTTCAAAGAAGCGCCAAGTGGCCAACCTGGATTCCGTTTATTTTGACAAAAGGAAGAAGGTTATTATCGACAGATCAGAGAATATAATGAAAATTGGAGATGGTCGTTACGAAATTAGGGTATCATAAACCTCACTTGTTCAAGGGACTGACATCGACCCTATGTTCAAAGCAGCCTGCACCGTGGCTTCAGCCCAAGAAAGTAAATATAATGTCGATCGTCTGGTTGAAGAAGCTAAGAAGTATAGGGATTTGTGTTTCAAGGTAAAAAGTAACATGCAGAAAGAAGTGTTAGAAGGAAATGAGTTAAGGTTAAAATGCAAAACGCTTTAGGAAGAGAAGAAAGAAACAACTTTGCAAATTCTCCAGCTCGAAGATGAAAGGAATGAGCTCGAAGTAGAGTTAGCAATCTCAGAAGGTGAGCATAAAGACTTAAAGGCTTGCATAACAAAATTGGAGAATCATGAAGCCAATAGTGTTCAACAAATTGAGTTCTTCAATCGCTAGTATTGATTTCAGAAGAGCTCTGCAGGATGAAAGAAATGATAACAAGGATGACAACCATTGAGGTTGAGGTTCTTAAGCTGAAGAATAAGTATGCGCATCGCATTGTAGAAATAAAGGAACAATTTGAGTGGAGGAAAGGGAGATCTGGATTCCCCTCAAGCCCACATGTTAAGACCGCTGATGAATTGGAGATGGATACAGGAGTCCTCGAGTTTTGCAGGGATTGTGGTGCCAAGTTAAGTCTTGAGATCCAGAAAACCATTAAAAACTGTCGCACTTTCTACACCAAGATCCGGGAAGCCCATGATAAATGTCACATGATTTTACATTAGATCATTTATGAATTTCCTGAGAGGGAGCAGCATTTAGCATAACTGCAGGGTAACTTAAATGCAGAATTAGAATATCTGAAGAAGATACAGGTGCTAACCTCGGAGGACCTCCACCAGTTCATTGGGTAGACCTTTATCCATGCCTATTTCCTAGAAGATGTTGCTCAGGCGGATGTGTGGGAGAAGCAAGTGTCAAATCTGATTTGCGCAAGCATGAAATAGCGTTGAAAGTGATAATCTCTGCGCGGGGAAATACCATTCTTTGAGAAATTAGCCAGTGGGCCAGTTATATTCAAGAGTTGGACAAACCAATAGAAGAAAGCGGACCTGCTGAAGGGAGAAAGTCAGCAGGTGTAGAGAAATCAACTAAAGCGATAGGACCATCTGGGGCTTAATTTGTTTTATTGTAATTTTGAGAAAAAACAACTAGAATTTTGTTTATTGTATAAATATATTGTAAAACAGCTAGAAATGCCTTTTGTGTTAAGATATTGTAACTTCAAAGAATATTATAGTTGTACTTTATTATTCCGGAGATGATTCATTCCTCCGTGAAGATCTTATTGTATATCCGGAGATGTTTATTCCTCCGTCGGAATTTGGTAACTTGGGTTAGTAGACATCCCTAGTGGGGGTCGGCCCTGTATGTGTTATGTGGGTCAAAGGGATATTAGACCACCCTAGAGGGGTCGGCCGAGTCAGTTGTAATGGGGTATTTAACCCAATGGTTAAATACGAGCCTACATGATTTGTGTAAAAGACAAGTCAGAGTATTGTATAAATAGAGGAGGTGTATTCATCATTTAACACACACTCACTCCCTTGAGAGTGGCGCACTTATGAAAGAGAGGTATGCTATGGAGAAGGAGGAGCTTATGCTCAGGGTTACATCTTTTGTATTTGCTGGTCATCTATATTTAGGAAGCTTTACTGGGTTTTCTACCCCATTAGGGTTTCCCAGGATAAATCTGTGTCTCTTGTGTTTATGCTGTGCTTGTTGTTTCTTCAATGATCCTTTATATGCTATTATTGTGAAATGGAATGTAATGCTGCTATTTTCTGTATTATCATATTAAATATTAACATGGTATCAGAGATAACCTAAAGGAAGGCAATGTATGGCACTTACGACACTTGCTTCACTTGTGACAATTTGAAGGTTTGGGTTTTACATAGCAAAAAACAGTCATCATGGAACTTTCGCTATAAATCCATTTATGCGAAGGTTCAGGATCGGAAACATTTACAGGTCGTAGATAACATCCCCAGGTACCTTGTGTCCAAAGGGTACCCTCAGATTCATTGCACTTTGTGAGTTATGATCAGTACAAGTTAGGGTTTCGGCCTCTTCCAGATCTCAGTCAAAATCAGGTGACCTAGGAAAAAAGGTCATAACATGGGCTACGAAGCTCCAAATGAAATTTCGTAAAAAGTGATGGGTAGTACACAGACTGTACTATCTCAGGAAATGTTTGTGTTATCACATATATAGTAGCCGGGCTACCATACATTATTTTTCAGATTCCAGAGCACATTTCAGCAAGTTCCTTTACTTTGAGATGATGAGATGAGCAGCTATCTTTGGATCACTATCAGATTGTGGATAGCAGTTGTATTCCCCATGCCATGACTGAGTCTCAGGACACTCAGAGAGATGACCGATGTAGCCATTATACCATTGGTACAGAGCAGTTAGTAGTGCCCAGAGTTACAGCAGCAGTTTCGGAGGACAGATGATGGTACAGGTTGATGAGCATTCAGGTATATGACTCAGCAGGTATATCATGGTGTTATGGTTAGATTTCTTTTATACTTATTCTTATAGCATGTATTAGCACTCAGTGTCATGATCTGGCGATCATATAGATATTTGGACCTGGTTGATCTATTATATATATTATATTGTCCCTACTCAGACTTAGAAGTTCACTATTCATACTCATTGGTATGTACCCTGGTTAGGGAGAATAGAGGTGATCATTCCACCATATCTTGGCTTGCTAGTGTTGGCTCCATTATTCATTGTCTTCATCCATCCATGGCCTACGTTCTAGTTTATCACCCTGACTTACTACTTGACTAGTGACATGGAGGATCTTTTCCCCACTGTAGCCTCTGTATTGGATGAGCTTCCCTGTTTATTGTGTCTCGGCTCTGAGTTGGTGACAAAACTTGCCTATGGCGAGTTGGAGTTCCTTGGAATTCCCCCTAGTCACTAAAGTTGTGTTGGCTAAACCTGAAACTTTTAGTGCTGCCATCAATACAAAACTTGGAAAATGAAATGCTATATCTTGTATGAAAAGCCCATTCATGCAATGTGTTTTTGAACACACATGAATGAAAGGCGTGCCAAATGAAAATGTCCATAAAAATAAAATGTTATATCTTGTGGAAAATAAATACCTAGGTAAACAAGCTGTCCATGACACACCTAGAAGTGCTCAGGTAAACAAGTGCCTTAAAAACACACCTGCAGCAGAAAGCCTAAAAAATGTAAATCTATGCAATGTGTTTGTAAACACACATAGATCAAGGCTATGGAAACTTCAGGCCCAAAAAGCAATGGAACTTAAATGCTATATCTAAACAATTGCTGGCCTTATTTGTATTATGGATTGTGCGCATCTGTGAAGGTAAATAAACCCTCTTTAAACAACTCATCCATTTGTGAGACACCGCCATTCCCTGTGTTATTGCTCATTCAGTATATACTATGGTGTATTCCCTTTCCCTTGCCAAAGTGTCACAAAGTCAAGACAGTTAAGTCATCCCTTAGCCTAGCCAGTTAATTTAAGCCTTCACCCTTCACTAGCAAATTGATCACAACTATGAAGTGAGTATGATCCTGAAAGTCTAGTCTGAGTAATAATAATAATTAACGACACTATATATTTGGATTTAGATCGCCAGTCATGATTACTCTGTGTTATAATTGTTATTTGAATAAGTTGTAGAGCATATATTAACCTTGACACTTTGCAGCAGCTATTGATGATGATCTGAGTTATATTTGGTCTTGGTCAGACCTAGTTTGACCATGGAGGACCATGGGACATGAGATGTTGGACCCTATGATGATATGGATAGATGATATATGGTCTATGTATACATACATGATGACTCTATGCAGCAGATACAGGGTTATGATGATGATTCTGGGGTTACAGCAGTGTTTGTATATGTACAGCGCATTATTATTGGCCTTGATCCGGTATATTGGAGATTTATTTTGATCATGCAGAGATTCATATGGTGTATGAGTACACATCTTGGATAGATTTGGACCTTCTGAGTCCAATGGCACAGTTTGTTTTTAGTTCCGGGCACGTACAGTGATGATTGAGCCTCAGTAGGCTGTCCTAGTGCAGTTTTGGCTTGTCGGAGGCCCTGTCAGAGCAGATGTGAGTTTTATCCGGTTGACCTAGGGTGCTGATGATGGAGGGGGTGGTCCAGCCACTTGTTTTTACCATATTACCCCCCTCCCGGACACACTGGTGCCCTCACCTTGACAGCGCAGGCACTCCAGGAGGCAGTTTGGGGCAGTTTCACGCTTCCCGAGGCATTTCAGGATTGGTAGAAATGGCTATTGAGGAAATCGATTTGGGCTACTGAGGCAAAGTTATGGCATGGGATGATCAGTGATGATAGATTGGGACCTTCCACACCTTCTCCAGCAGTTTCAGCTTCATCGGGGCCCGCATCCATCACTTATGGCACTTTCTGTGGATTTTTGAGGTCTTTTGAGGACCACGACTTCACTATGGAGGCACGATTTGGTACATTCATGATTATTTTTTGGTTATTGTGCTATGGGGATTGACCAAGGAGGGATAAAATTATCCCTTGGACCCACCATAAGCCTCTTATGATATTTTGTCATCATGATTTGGTGGGATTCCCCTCTTATAGGGCGATTTTGTCCACTTACATTATATTTTATTAGTGATCCATGTATTTTATTGTTGAGCTCATCTGAACCATTGATTAGATCATGAGATCTTTTAATCTTAGCCACTCATGTAAAAAGTGGTTATGATTGTACTCTCTCCCCATCCTATTTAAGGAGGGAGCCTCTCATTGTAAAAATGATCTAGAGATTTTTGGCTCTTGGCTCTTGGAATAAAATTTCTATCTTTTGGAGTACATGCTTGGATTGGAGTGGATGTTGGTTGTTTCGATTGTAAATGCTATTGTCCATTGCACTGGAGGATCTATTGTAGCTATCTTGCATATTTTCCATACTTTATTTGCAGGTTGAGAGGGAGACTTTGACAAGTGCGAATTGGTGGGGAGGCTTGCCCTTCAAGCTTGGAAGAAGTCGTTTTGGGTTTGACAGGGAGTAGTTTTGCCTTTGTGTCAACTATTCTATGTTTTTCTTTCTCTTGCTTGTATCTACCTTCAATTTGTTAAACTAATTGATGCTTTGCTCCTTGGCTTGACAGGTTAGAAGGAATCACATGTGGCTTGGAAAAATCGATTTGGCAAGAGGGCTTCAACAATTCTCCATTTGATCTATGGCAAAGTAATCCTCGTCTCAACTAGCATTCATCTCTTCATCCAGGTATGTTCCAAGAGGTATGATCTTCTCTTCCTTGAATCTTCCATAATTTCTAGATCACAAAAACCCTAATCAAATTAAAACCCTTGTTTTTGGTATTTTTTTAGATCTACTTAGATCTAGCCTTGCAATTGAAAAGACATTAAAAACCCACCTCTATAGGATCCACCCCTAGTTGGATCTATAGTTTGGTGGTGATTGACCAAAAATTGACACACTTTTCAATGCAAAAAGCCTTCTTGAACCTAAATCGATTTTCCTAAGAGAAGCTTGTTGGGTTAGATCTAGCACATGGGTAGGTGAGATCCCACTTGATTTGAAATCTAGACACTTGATAACCTATACCCATATCTTTACTTTGGTGAAAACTACCTTGTGGACATCTCTCCATGTTTTAAGGGGTTGAAACCCCCTTTTGACCTTCTTGGCATCTTAAAACTTAGATCTACTAAGATCTAGCCATTGGATTCACTTGAAACTTTGAAAGAACATAGATCGGGGTACTAACATCCCGGATCTACATTTTGGTGGCCATTGGACTTGATTTAGTCCACCAAAACCCATTTTTGGACCCTCCTTGAGCAAGTCGCACCCCCTTGATTTTTTGAGTTGGTCCACTTCTAGGAAGTGGGTGTTGGAGATTTTCGTGGATTTGGAATGCCCATGCCTTGAATCCTAGGTCTATACTGTCCTTTCATCAAGATCCGCCTTGGGGTTTGCATTCCTTGTTTTAAGGGATTGTTGTCCACTTTTGGTCATCACTTAAAAACCTAGATCTAGTAAGATCCAACCATTGGATCTCATTCAACCCACTTGACTTGGCTTCTAGGTGTCCCGATCTACACTTTGACATACTTTTTTGACTCCATTAGCCCCTCCAACAAGGCACTAGTCCTTCTCCAAGCAAGGCGCACTCCTTGGGATTAGTGTCAAAACCTAGATCTAATACATGGGTAATCCTAGAACCAACTCCAACTTATAGATCTAACCTAGATCTAACCTATAGTACCATCCCCACACCTAACTTCACCTTGTGGGTCCATCTAGAACCATTTCACACTTCCCAAGAAACTAGACCCACTTGTGCAAACACATGGTACTATACCAAGTCATCATACCCCATTTTGTGGCCTAAACCATACATAGGTTGAAACATTAACAATTTATTATACTTCCCTCAACCATACCTTAACCCTTAGGTCCACTTAGCCTTGCATTGGTTTCCGTAACTCATTACTTACCTACCCTTAGAAACCTTTGTTCGGGTCCAATCACCAGTGATTGGGGTATAGGGTCTCCCCCTTGGTCTAATTACACCTTGACCTAAAGCGAAGAGTGCCTCGGTTGACGTGACTCCCGCATTGCATTGGGAACCGTGGCATCTCTTGGGTCACCTCTTTAGTTTCCTGTCTCCTCTACCGTCCCGGATGGGATACCTCAAGGGGCAACTACAAGTTGTGTGATAACATTTTTGGCGCCGTTGCCGGGGAGGTAGAGGCCTACCTTGGTTCAACATATGTTTTGTCTCACTCTCTCCCTGCACTTTAAACGACATACATCTTGGTAGAAGAGTTTTAAAATCTACCTGGCGACTCCACATAAGCGACTCCACTGGTGATCGATCCTATCATTATCTAGAACCCATGGGGTGCATCATTTGGTATTTAGGTTCTTGTTTTTAAAAAAATAAAAAAAAAATAATAAAAAATGAAAAAATAAAAAAAATTAATGAAATAAATTTTTGCCATCCATGGCTGCTTCTGAGCGGCCTAGGACTTTTGGTCGTTTGAAAGTTTTTGACTTCTCAAAAATTGTTGGGTATCCTCATCACATCCCTCATCAAGCCCGTGAAAGGTTGTCTAAGTTTGATGGAAGTCATGAAGTATCTGCTAAAAGACACCTTGAACTTTTTAGGGAAATTATTAAAGATTTATCCATAACCCATGAGGATGTGTGTATGAAACTATTGGCTTCGTCCTTCAAAGAAAGAGCTGAGATCTGGTTCTTAAATTTGAAGTCCAATAGCATTTCCGGGTATGACATGTTTGAGCAAAGTTTCTTAGAAAGATGGGGAAGTGAATCCGATGATATATATTTTTCAAATCAAAACCCTCCCCTTTTTGATCCTATTGTTGAATCTGTTAATAATCAAACATCAAGTGAATTGTCAGCATCCGAAGATGACCCCTCCTGCTCAATTTCTTTTAAGGATAAGTCTTCCACTTTTGAGTCGATTGAAAGTCAAATCCATAATCATTGTATAAATCATAAGTTTTCAAATTTCTTTTTAGGTAGCCCTAGTCTTAATGAGCCTTTAGTCAATCAGTCTATTGAAGTTCCTCCCTCAGAGAAACTCATTAATCATTCCATATTTAATGATCATTCAATTCCTTATCACGTTATGGAAGAAGAAGAAAGTGAAAGCATCGACCAAGATCCTTTAGTGGTGATCTCTCGTGATCATTGTGCATTTAATCAAGATATTATAAATGAAAATGATCACTTATCCTCTTATAATTTTAATGATGAATCAATAGAAGGTCAATCTCAAGATGAGGATGAATTAGTGAATCACACTAGATGCTCTAATCTTTGTTCCACTTCTTATAATGAGTCTTTAAATTTTTATTTTTCTGGCCTTAGTCAAGATAGCTTTTTCTTAGAGTTAGAATCTTGTCCTCATATAAGACTTGATCAAAAGTTTATCATTCCCAGAATAAACAATTTTGCTTTAAAAGGCCTTTCCTTTTGTCAAATTCCAAGGCCAAATTTTTCTATCCATCTGGGAGAAATTGCTTCCACCCTCCCTACCCATCTTTTCCAATCTTTTTGGGGTTGGTGGCCTAGTCAATCTTTTGCTTTTGAAATTTTCAACAGAAAGTATAAGCATGATTACATGTTTGGAGAAAAAGCACTTCATTTCCCTTTTTAGTCACTTTTGAACCATAATGCTTGTTGTCAAGTTATTAATCATTCTTGGTGGCTAGAAAAGGTGTTTAAAGATCAATTCCATCTTTTCTCCATTTTCGAGCATCAAGTGGGGCTAGTTTTGATTTTCCGTCTTTCAAGCCTTGATTTGTCCCCACTTGGTTTTTATTTGATCATCAGTCCCAAGGAGAATCAAATTGATTATGTGAGAGAAGCAAATGAAGAAGTTAATTTGTGTGAAAATGAACTGAATCACATGCCTTATGACTTCCCTCCATCCATCTCTGAGTTCAACTTGCATAAATTTTATGATCCTGTCAATTCTTGGATAGAGGATGTTTGCATCAATCATTTTTATTGGCATGATCTCATTTTGCCCCACTCAAGTTTTTCTTCAATTTCTGAACAAGCTAAGAAGATTGGGCTCTCAAATTCAATAGTCTTTAATCCAATATTGACTTGCTTTATCAACAAAAATCTAAGAAGAACAATTAACCTATTTGATGAATGGTTACACTGGATTTATGATTTTACCTAACATTTGTGCTGATTGGTTAGAGTAGGGTAGGTAGGTCTTGAATAAGCTCACTTGAGCAGTAGGATTTGTGTGATGTTTCTTTTTCTGTGTGCCGAGTATTGTCCCTTTTTCTTTTCTGCCTGAGTTGAGTCTTGCTCCTTCCTAAGCTTGTCTTTTCTCCTGCATGCATTTAAGAAATTGTAGTTAGCATTTCTATTGTTGCCTGCCTGTGCAAGTTGAGATTGCCTGATTTACTCTTTTCCTCCTGCACAGTAAATAAAAATGATAAATGAAAAATATATGCCATGTTAGTTATATTTATATTTTGGTACATTTCAGTTTATGCTTTAGACTAGATTTCAGTTCAGTTTTATTTTATATTTGTCCCATACATGCTCCATGATGGTATTCTAGTGTTTGTGAGAGCAGGAACAGGTGCAAGATAAAAGCTGAAAGCAAGGATGGTGCAGTGCTGGATTGAAGATTGATGCAGAGCAGTTCGAGACCAGAGATTCTGAAGTTCTCAAGCGCTCTCTCCCTTAGAGCACTTGTCCCAGCTGGAGCCAGATGTTATCACATATATAGTAGCCGGGCTACCATACATTATTTTTCAGATTCCAGAGCACATTTCATCCAGTTCCTTTACTTTGAGATGATGAGATGAGCAGCTATCTTTGGATCACTATCAGATTATGGATAGCAGTTGTATTCCCCATGCCATGACTGAGTCTCAGGACACTCAGAGAGATGACCGATGTAGCCATTATACCATTGGTACAGAGCAGTCAGTAGTGCCCAGAGTTACAGCAGCAGTTTCGGAGGACAGATGATGGTACAGGTTGATGAGCATTCAGGTATATGACTCAACAGGTATATCATGGTGTTATGGTTAGATTGCTTTTATAGTTATTCTTATAGCATGTCTTAGCACTCAGTGTCATGATCTGGCGATCATATAGATATTTGGACCTGGTTGATCTATTATATATATTATATTGTCCCTACTCAGACTTAGAAGTTCACTATTCATACTCATTGGTATGTACCCTGGTTAGGGAGAATAGAGGTGATCATTCCACCATATCTTGGCTTGCTAGTGTTGGCTCCATTATTCATTGTCTTCATCCATCCATGGCCTACCTTCTAGTTTATCACCCTGACTTACTACTTGACTAGTGACACGGAGGATCTTTTCCCCACTGTAGCCTCTGTATTGGATGAGCTTCCCTGTTTATTGTGTCTCGGCTCTGAGTTGGTGACAAAACTTGCCTATGGCGAGTTGGAGTTCCTTGGAATTCCCCCTAGTCACTAAAGTTGTGTTGGCTAAACCTGAAACTTTTAGTGCTGCCATCAATACAAAACCTGGAAAATGAAATGCTATATCTTGTATGAAAAGCCCATTCATGCAATGTGTTTTTGAACACACATGAATGAAAGGCGTGCCAAATGAAAATGGCCATAAAAATAAAATGTTATATCTTGTGGAAAATAAATACCTAGGTAAACAAGCTGTCCATGACACACCTAGAAGTGCTCAGGTAAACAAGTGCCTTAAAAACACACCTGCAGCAGAAAGCCTAAAAAATGTAAATCTATGCAATGTGTTTGTAAACACACATAGATCAAGGCTATGGAAACTTCAGGCCCAAAAAGCAATGGAACTTAAATGCTATATCTAAACAATTGCTGGCCTTATTTGTATTATGGATTGTGCGCATCTGTGAAGGTAAATAAACCCTCTTTAAACAACTCATCCATTTGTGAGACACCGCCATTCCCTGTGTTATTGCTCATTCAGTATATACTATGGTGTATTCCCTTTCCCTTGCCAAAGTGTCACAAAGTCAAGACAGTTAAGTCATCCCTTAGCCTAGCCAGTTAATTTAAGCCTTCACCCTTCACTAGCAAATTGATCACAACTATGAAGTGAGTATGATCCTGAAAGTCTAGTCTGAGTAATAATAATAATTAACGACACTATATATTTGGATTTAGATCGCCAGTCATGATTACTCTGTGTTATAATTGTTATTTGAATAAGTTGTAGAGCATATATTAACCTTGACACTTTGCAGCAGCTATTGATGATGATCTGAGTTATATTTGGTCTTGGTCAGACCTAGTTTGACCATGGAGGACCATGGGACATGAGATGTTGGACCCTATGATGATATGGATAGATGATATATGGTCTATGTATACATACATGATGACTCTATGCAGCAGATACAGGGTTATGATGATGATTCTGGGGTTACAGCAGTGTTTGTATATGTACAGTGCATTATTATTGGCCTTGATCCGGTATATTGGAGATTTATTTTGATCATGCAGAGATTCATATGGTGTATGAGTACACATCTTGGATAGATTTGGACCTTCTGAGTCCAATGGCACAGTTTGTTTTTAGTTCCGGGCACGTACAGTGATGATTGAGCCTCAGTAGGCTGTCCTAGTGCAGTTTTGGCTTGTCGGAGGCCCTGTCAGAGCAGATGTGAGTTTTATCCGGTTGACCTAGGGCGCTGATGATGGAGGGGGTGGTCCAGCCACTTGTTTTTACCATATTACCCCCCCTCCCGGACACACTGGTGCCCTCACCTTGACAGCGCAGGCACTCCAGGAGGTAGTTTGGGGTAGTTTCACGCTTCCCGAGGCATTTCAGGATTGGTAGAAATGGCTATTGAGGAAATCGATTTGGGCTACTGAGGCAAAGTTATGGCATGGGATGATCAGTGATGATAGATCGGGACCTTCCACACCTTCTCCAGCAGTTTCAGCTTCATCGGGGCCCGCATCCATCACTTATGGCACTTTCTGTGGATTTTTGAGGTCTTTTGAGGACCACGACTTCACTATGGAGGCACGATTTGGTACATTCATGATTATTTTTTGGTTATTGTGCTATGGGGATTGACCAAGGAGGGATAAAATTATCCCTTGGACCCACCATAAGCCTCTTATGATATTTTGTCATCATGATTTGGTGGGATTCCCCTCTTATAGGGCGATTTTGTCCACTTACATTATATTTTATTAGTGATCCATGTATTTTATTGTTGAGATCATCTCAACCATTGATTAGATCATGAGATCTTTTAATCTTAGCCACTCATGTAAAAAGTGGTTATGATTGTACTCTCTCCCCATCCTATTTAAGGAGGGAGCCTCTCATTGTAAAAATGATCTAGAGATTTTTGGCTCTTGGCTCTTGGAATAAAATTTCTATCTTTTGGAGTACATGCTTGGATTGGAGTGGATGTTGGTTGTTTCGATTTTAAATGCTATTGTCCATTGCACTGGAGGATCTATTGTAGCTATCTTGCATATTTGCCATACTTTATTTGCAGGTTGAGAGGGCGACTTTGACAAGTGCGAATTGGTGGGGAGGCTTGCCCTTCAAGCTTGGAAGAAGTCGTTTTGGGTTTGACAGGGAGTAGTTTTGCCTTTGTGTCAACTATTCTATGTTTTTCTTTCTCTTGCTTGTATCTACCTTCAATTTGTTAAACTAATTGATGCTTTGCTCCTTGGCTTGACAGGTTAGAAGGAATCACATGTGGCTTGGAAAAATCGATTTGGCAAGAGGGCTTCAACAATTCTCCATTTGATCTTTGGCAAAGTAATCCTCGTCTCAACTAGCATTCATCTCTTCATCCAGGTATGTTCCAAGAGGTATGATCTTCTCTTCCTTGAATCTTCCATAATTTCTAGATCACAAAAACCCTAATCAAATTAAAACCCTTGTTTTTGGTATTTTTTTAGATCTACTTAGATCTAGCCTTGCAATTGAAAAGACATTAAAAACCCACCTCTATAGGATCCACCCCTAGTTGGATCTATAGTTTGGTGGTGATTGACCAAAAATTGACACACTTTTCAATGCAAAAATCCTTCTTGAACCTAAATCGATTTTCCTAAGAGAAGCTTGTTGGGTTAGATCTAGCACATGGGTAGGTGAGATCCCACTTGATTTGAAATCTAGACACTTGATAACCTATACCCATATCTTTACTTTGGTGAAAACTACCTTGTGGACATCTCTCCATGTTTTAAGGGGTTGAAACCCCCTTTTGACCTTCTTGGCATCTTAAAACTTAGATCTACTAAGATCTAGCCATTGGATTCACTTGAAACTTTGAAAGAACATAGATCGGGGTACTAACATCCCGGATCTACATTTTGGTGGCCATTGGACTTGATTTAGTCCACCAAAACCCATTTTTGGACCCTCCTTGAGCAAGTCGCACCCCCTTGATTTTTTGAGTTGGTCCACTTCTAGGAAGTGGGTGTTGGAGATTTTCGTGGATTTGGAATGCCCATGCCTTGAAACCTAGGTCTATACTGTCCTTTCGTCAAGATCCGCCTTGGGGTTTGCATTCCTTGTTTTAAGGGATTGTTGTCCACTTTTGGTCATCACTTAAAAACCTAGATCTAGTAAGATCCAACCATTGGATCTCATTCAACCCACTTGAATTGGCTTCTAGGTGTCCCGATCTACACTTTGACATACTTTTTTGACTCCATTAGCCCCTCCAACAAGGCACTAGTCCTTCTCCAAGCAAGGCGCACTCCTTGGGATTAGTGTCAAAACCTAGATCTAATACATGGGTAATCCTAGAACCAACTCCAACTTATAGATCTAACCTAGATCTAACCTATAGTACCATCCCCACACCTAACTTCACCTTGTGGGTCCATCTAGAACCATTTCACACTTCCCAAGAAACTAGACCCACTTGTGCAAACACATGGTACTATACCAAGTCATCATACCCCATTTTGTGGCCTAAACCATACATAGGTTGAAACATTAACAATCTATTATACTTCCCTCAACCATACCTTAACCCTTAGGTCCACTTAGCCTTGCATTGGTTTCCATAACTCATTACTTACCTACCCTTAGAAACCTTTGTTCGGGTCCAATCACCAGTGATTGGGGTATAGGGTCTCCCCCTTGGTCTAATTACACCTTGACCTAAAGCGAAGAGTGCCTCGGTTGACGTGACTCCCGCATTGCATTGGGAACCGTGGCATCTCTTGGGTCACCTCTTTAGTTGCCTGTCTCCTCTACCGTCCTGGATGGGATACCTCAAGGGGCAACTACAAGTTGTGTGATAACAGTTTGAATAGGCCGAAGCTGAACCAGTGACACGTGGCACACCGTACAAGTTTGCTCTCCCTTTTTATCCCATAAGCAGGTCAAGTTGCGACACTTGGCATAACTCTCTCTCAGAAAATCCAATTGAGGTCAGACCTGTCGGGATGGAAAGATGACAGGTTGGGCTACCACAGAAAAGGGTTTCATACCCTGTGGAGCAAAAAGTTCAGAGTTACAACCAAAACAATCAGGTACATATTTATGTCAAAACAAAATTATTTTTGGAGCACATTCATTCATGGCTTCCGGAATTTAGGATTTCGGAGAAAGTTAGAATTTTTGGAATCGGAATCCACGGCTGAATGCTACTCAAGAAAATCAAAATTTAGAGTCCAAGATCGAATTTTTTGGTTGGGTAGAAGACCGGGCTTGATCAAACCCCAGTTCGGGATTTTGATCGGAAAGATGGAAAATTAGGGCTTCAACAAAAGTTGGAATTTTTGAAGTTTGTAACCATGGCTGGAAGCTCCTCAGGAAAATAAGAGTTTATAGCCTTGGATCAAACCTTTTGATTGGGCAGAAGGGTGTTTTTCATCAAACCCTAGTTCGGGATCCTATCCAGAAGATCCAAAAGTTTCGAAGGCAATTTTGAGGGGTCAAATTTTGGAGATTTCAAAATTGAAGTATGCTAGTTTGATCAGCTCAGCAAGACACATCCTTCCATCCATTCAGAAGTGTGAAAGTCAAAGATTGAATTTTTAGGGTTTTTCTAGCAAACCCTAATCAAGCTCCAGATCAAGTTTCAGGGGGAGTTGAGGCTAAGGCCTTACATAAGAAGACTACAAGAAGTCTCGACAGGTATGACTTAAGGAGGTTCAGGTATGTCTTGAAATCCGATTCCTGATTGAGTTCATAATGTGTTTGTCTTCATATTATTTATTAGTACAATCTTGATTAATGTTAGAACTGTCTTATCACCCTAGTAACAGTATGAATGCATGTGAATGATCGAAGACATTCATTGATTAGGGATATATGATTATACTAATGCATTATGGTGTTGTATAAGGTTGATGTTGTCTGCTAACAAGATACAGGTACATCACGAAAGACAAATCAAGTTCCATGACCATGACAACATAATCTTTGATCACATAGAAGTTCTACTTACGAGGTATGTATGACTTTGTTCTATTATGCTTAACTTATGAGATATGCAGGTTCCAGCATAGGATCTCTAAATCATTGAAGAGAACAAAGAAGATATTGATTAGGTATGTTAGACATAACTAAGCAGGTATACTAATCCAGGTATGTTTTCCTATGTCATGTTAGAATCTTACCTTGTGTTAGGATCCCTTATATAAGTATACTTGGTATGATTGGTTATGCTTATTCATAAAGTTAATCAAGGGTTTATGCACATTATGTCTCTTATCTTGATTGATGATTTAACTAACCAGAAGAGTCCCATGATCAAACAAGAATATGTATGAGTAAAAGAAGACTTCCCTAAAACCCTGAATACTAATGATCATGACTATACATATTCAAGATTATTTAGAATTATAATGTTTTTGATAATATTGAGAATATACTAATGAATGTATGTTTGTGTATGAGATCATGAGGATGACACTAGTGCACACTTGAGCATGCACAGTGGTACAAAATGAATATAAGTACAAAAGACATATAGAAGATCAAGCGGGAGGCAACCACACAAACATAAAAGATAAGTATTTGAGTTGTTATTTCAAATAGTAAATGATATTGCTTGTATGCATATTTGTATTCCTAGAATATATAATGTTGAGTGTAAACATTCATAGAGCATTGAACAATATACTACTAATATGCATATGATTGGTAAGTTGGACAAACATTCCATTGTCAGTTTTCTAGAATGAAACCTCTTTCCTGACATGCTGAGAGTTGTGCACACTCTCGATAGTATGTTCTGGTAGAGATGGAAGGCATCTAGATAGCCATTGTATGCATACAGGATATGGAAAAGTGTTGTGCCAAAGTATTGGTCAAGATAGTTGCATAACTATGTAAATGATATCTGTATGCATAATAGGTTATCATGTCAACATGTTTTCATGATTGTGAAGTAATACTAATCATGTACTTAATTTTGATATGTAGGAAAGAGCATGAAGAATGATGAACACCGAACAAGTGATGGATGTTCAACAAAAAGATTTACAAATCAAACAAAATATAGAAGGCTCATTGCTAGAAGATTCTCTTAGAAAGAGGAAGAGAATCATGACAAGATGTTTGCTCCAAGTGGATAGATAAGACCATTCTCTTAATGGTGTAATTAAAGAAGAAGTGTGAATCAGGTTCTGTATGGGTACCCAGGATAGTTAGTCAATTGATGAGCTTAATGATAATCATGGGTGATGTGGATCTCAACCTTTGCTACAAGGTTGAATATGGATTCTATACACATATGACATGGATGCAAGAAGGAACTCACCACAGAGTTCGAATGATTTTGAGGCTCATATCAGTAGACCCATCTGACGAGAGATGGCACAGATAGATATGCAGAAGATCACTCAATGCAGAGTCTGAATGATGGACAATTGACAGCTTCTTGACAAATCTTGGGCTTTACTAGAAGTAAAGTTGATCCTAACCTTTACCTTAAGGTTGTGGATGATGAACCTATCATACCATTATTGTATGACGATGATCCCTTTTCTGACAAGGAATGAAAAAACAGATCATGAAAAGAAAGAAGAAGATGGATGCAGAAATGAAAATGAAAGATCTCAGATTGATGCATTACTTCCTAGGTTTGGAGGTATGGCAAGGATCAGAAGGAATCTTTCCCAACCAGGGAAAGTATGCTAAGAAATATTAAAAGGACTTGATGTGTTGGAATGGCCACTCTCATGGATTCCAACTTGAAGTTGTTTGTAGATGACTCATCAGAGTTAATGGATATAACTCTGTACAGACAAATTATTGAGTCATTATACTAGGTCATATATATGCTTTGCTGCGAACACCTTGAGTCAGTATCTAGCGGAAACTAGATGTGTTCACCTGTTAGTTGCAAAGCATGTGATGAGGTACCTAAAGGATACGATAGACTTTGATCTATGTTATCTTAGAGATCATGACTTCAGATGGCTACACAGATGTTTATTGGGCAGAAATTGTATCAGACAGGAAGAGCACATCGAGAGGATGTTATTGTCTGGGATCAGCCATGATCTCGTGGGTTAGCAGGAAGCAATCTAGTGTGGTTCTCAGCACAAGCGGAATATATGGCTGCTTGCTCTGCTAGTTGTGAAGCAGTATGGCTTCAGAATTGTTTGACATAAAAATGGACCCAACTGTGATCCTATGTGACAAACAGAGTTGTACCAAAATGGCAGAGAATCCAGTGTTCCATGATAAGTCAAAGCACATAGAGATATGACATTTCTATATGCAAGATATGTTGCAGAAAAGAATTAAAGTTCGAATTTGTAACAAGTTACCAATGTACTAACCAAACCTCTATCGATCCGATGTACTAACCAAACCTCGACCTCAAGTAAAGTTTTCCGAGACAAACTTAAAATAGTTCAGAAGGACCCTCCTCGAAAGGGGGAGCGATGTGATCACTTATGATGAGATTTCCCGCATCGACAGTGAGGTTTATGATGTGAATACCTATATTGGTGATGCAGATAGAGAGTTTGGTGGATGGTCCTTAGACAGGGTATAAGGTGATAAGAGGATTGCATCATCCTTGAAAACATGTTATAAAAGAGAGCCGTAGACGTATGTCTTCGAGAATGAAGTCCTTGGTTGACATGAGGGGATTGGATCATCCCTGGACTTCAGTCCTAAAGAGAGCCGTAGACGTATGTCTTCGAGAATGAAGTCCTTGGTGTACATGAGGGGATTGGATCATCCATGGACTTCAGTCCTAAAGAGAGCTGTAGACGTATGTCTTCGAGAATGAAGTCCTTGGTGGACATGTGAGGATTGGATCATCCCTGGACTTCAGTCCTAAAGAGAGCCGTAGACAATATGTCTCTGAGAATGAAGTCCTGAATGAACAGGTGGGGGATTGTATCTTCCCCGGACTTCGGTCCCAGAATTGAGCCGTAGACTGGGTCTCCGATAATGAAGTCTTGAATGAACAGTAGGGGATTGTATCTTCCCCGGACTTAGGTCCCAGAATTGATCCGTAAACTGATGTCTCCGAGAATTGAAGATAGGACTACATCATCCGTGGACCTCTGTTCAAAATGTTCGTGAGAGGACTACATCGTCCATGAACTGGGTTCAAAATGTACATGAGAGGACTGCATCGTCCGTGAACTGGGTTCAAAATGTACGTGATGGGATTGCATCATCCCTAGACATGAGACTTGTCTTAAAGGTACGTGTGAGGACTGCATCGTCCATGAACTGGGTTCAAAATGTACGTGATGGGATTGCATCATCCCTAGACATGAGACTTGTCTTAAAGGTACGTGTGAGGACTGCATCGTCCATGAACTGGGTTCAAAATGTACGTGATAGGATTGCATCATCCTTGGACTTATGTCCTAAAGTGATAGGGATTGATCATCCCGTAAGTGGATCAGGATTGCATCGTTCTTGGACTTATGTCCTAAAGTCATAGGGATTGATCATCTCGTAAGTGGATCAGGATTGCATCGTCCTTGGACTTATGTCCTAAAGTGATAGGGATTGATCATCCCATACGTGGATCAGGATTGCATCATCCTTGGACTTATGTCCTAAAGTGATAAGGATTAATCATCCTGTAAGTAGATTGGGATTGCATCATCCCTAGACATGGTGAGGTGTCTTAAAGTGATAAAAACTAATCATCCTGTAAGTTGATTTGGGATTGCATCGTCCCTAGACATGGTGAGGTGTCTTAAAGTGATAAGGACTAATCATCTTGTAAGTTGATTCGGGATTGCATCGTCCATAGACATGGTGAGGTGTCTTAAAGTGATAAGGATTGATCATCCTGTAAGTTGATCTAGATTGCATCATCCATAGACATGAGAGATGTCTTAAACTGAGAGGGACTGATCATCCTGTAAGCGGACCAGGATTGTATCATCCTTGGACCTATGTCCTAAAGTGAGAGGGATTGATCATCCTGTAATTGGATCATGTGTGTTGCAGGGTATGCTGCTATTGGGTATACTTGTATTGATGAGGATACTTGTATTGATGATATGTACACTTGTATTGATGAGGATACTTGTATTGATGATATGTATACTTGTATTGATGAGGATACTTGTATTGATGATGTTTATACTTGTATTGATGAGGATACTTGTATTGATGATGCATACTTGTATTGGTGTGGATACTTGTACTAATGGTCTAGATGACGATGCTGCTGATCGTGATGGTCTAGATGACGATGCTGCTGATCGTGATGGTCTAGATGACGATGCTGCTGATCGTGATGGTCTAGATGATGATGTTGCTAATCGTGATAGTCTAGATGACGATGTTGCTGATCATGATGGTCTAGATGATGACAATGTTGATGATCGTGTGATGACGATGCTGCTAATCGTGATGATCGTATGATGACGATGCTGATGATCGTGAGGATCTAGATGTTGATGTTGTTGTAGATGTTCGAGTGCTGCAGAAGATAAAGACTCAGTATTGAAGATGTTGATGTTCCAGTATTGAAGATGTTCCAGTAACTGCTTGAGTTACTGATGATGTTGAGAAAGCTTCCAATGATTTATAGATGTATCATGTATGATGTTGATGACTCCTTGCTCATGCAGATGCTATTATAATATCCTTCTCATTAAGGGGGAGTGTTGAGATATTGTAACTTCAAAGAATATTATATTTGTACTTTATTATTCCGAAGATGATTCATTCCTCCGTGAAGATCTTATTGTATATCCGGAGATGTTTATTCCTCCGTCGGAATGTGGTAACTTGGGTTATTAGACTTCCCTAGTGGGGGTCGACCCTGTATGTGTTATGTGGGTCAAAGGGTTATTAGACCACCCTAGAGGGGTCGGCCCAGTCAGTTGTAATGGGGTATTTAACCCAATGGTTAAATACGAGGCTACATGATTTGTGTAAAAGACAAGTCGGAGTACTGTATAAATAGAGGAGGTGTATTCCTCATTTAACACACACTCACTCATTTGAGAGTGGCACACTTATGAGAGAGAGGTCTACTATGGAGAAGGAGGAGCTTATGCTCAGGGTTACATCTTTTGTATTTGCTAGTCATCTATATTGAGGAAGCTTTACTGGGTTTTCTACCCCATGAGGGTTTTCCAGGATAAATCTGTGTCTCTTGTGTTTATGCTGTGCTTGTTGTTTCTTCAGTGATCCTGTATATGCTATTATTGTGAAATGGAATGTAATGCTGCTATTTTCTGTCTTAGCATATTAAATCTTAACATTTTGTCTCTTTAGGCACTAGAGGACAAACTTGTGTTCCCCTAGGGTTAGGTTTTGAGAAGAGACAAGTTTTGTAAAATCTATAAATATAGGAATAGAAGAGATGAGAATGGACTTTTGGAAGGTACAAGGATAGACTAATTTTGTACGTGAATTACTTTGCTAAATCAATGAAGGAAGCTCTATTTTTCCTGAAGAAATACTGCATGGAGTTTTGTTGTGGGAATGTGTTGAATGTTGGCCGAATTATTTCTATGTTATTCATACATTGACTATGAGATCGTTCTTAAATATGCTGAATTATTTCTCTATTATGGATGCTTTCATTTTCATATGCAAAATTTCTGTGTAAAATGGGTAATAGAATGTTTATCTCTATCAAAGCTATCTTTGATAATCTTTTATTTTCTGTTGTAAATGCTTCTATTCAATTTAGCAGCTATCTATGATTCTTGGTTTCATTTCTAGTTTATTACTCATTCTTTAAATTTGCTCCTTACGAGGATAGATTAAATTTGCTTAAAACATTTTAGATTAGATTTGTTTAACTGCATGCATTTAGATTATAGCACTTGCATCTCATCCTTAAAATAAAAATACATAAACAGTGGATAGGGCCGCAACCGGTGAAAAGGAAAAAAAATATTTAAATCTTACATGGTAGTCGGGCCATTTACTAGACAGATTCCCCACACCAAACGATGAGCGATCTAATTGGGCTTGCTTATCGGGGAGAATCCCTTGCTGGTGGATGCTACGATGTTTAGGGAATCAACCGTTTTTGGTGCTAGAAGGAGGGCCACTAGTGCATGGATGGAAGATGAGATCCTTTCGTTAGAAGAAGTCAAACTGAAGACCCACTTGAAACAGCTATCCCAGACAATTTAGATATGGATTTAAGAAATCAAGAAGATCCCAATTTTGAGATCGAACAGCAAGAAATGTTGTATGTTGTTCCTTTTGCTGAAGTAGCGAATTTAAGAAGACACACCCATGCGTATGTTAGGAAGCTTGGTGGTTTGAATGCAATTCCCCTACTCCCTAGAAGAAGAGCCTCTAGATGAGAAATGTAGTATACGAGGGATTCATTTCTTGTTCAGAATTTTGAAGAGTTGGTAGATATGTCTTTAGAAGAAATCACAGAACCTCTTGGAGAAATCGGAAGTGAAAATCCTCCAGATATAGAGGAACCACATACCCCACGTAATTCTCCACATAACACTCCACCACATTCTCCACATGGAGGCATGGCTATACCCGCATGGGGAGCAAGAGGAGCGCTGAATTTGGCTGGGCCATTCCATGATCTGCCCAAGAATCCATAAAAGGTTTTGGCTAAATATGATCCTAGGAAGGCTACTTCTACTAAAGATCATCTTATGAGTTTCTACTTGGTTTTAAGTCTTTTAAATGTGCAACATGAAGATGTAGTCTGTAGGCGTTTTCCTTACAGTTTCGATCCCAAAGTATCTTCCTGGTACTTTAGTTTGCAAGCTAGTTCAATATCGAATTGGGAAGATTTTGAGAAATGCTTCTTAAAGAAATATGGAAATCAGAAAATAGTCGCTACACTGATGAAAGAATTGTTGTACGTGAGAATGGAAAAGAAAGAGAAAGTTCAAGAATTTAGTCAAAGATTTACTACATTGATGAACAATTTTAGTGATGCAGCAAGACCCGCTGAAGAATCTTTAGTTGAATATTATACAACAACACTTGATCCTCCCATAGCAATGTTTGTTAAAAGAATAAAGAAAACTACCTTGATAGAAAACTTCAAAGAATCCAAGAAGGTAGAAGAAGAGGTAGACAACATTGCTAAAGATTCTCTCGATCTGGAAAAAAAAACCAGCAGTTGTTAAGAAGCCACTTCTGTTAACCAAAAATAAAGAGGAGCCATCAACATACATGGAAAATATGGTCAAAATGATGCAAAATCTTTCTAATAAGATTATCGATCTGGAGAAAGATGAGACAACTAGTACTTCCATGCAACCATTCAAACCTTTCTATAAGAAAAGAGAAGAAAGTGGACAGCCGCTTCCACCTATAAACAATTTTGCTGTGCTAAATTAAATGAAGTTGGTATGGACCATTTCTGTACCTTCCATCAGGAACAACACTCAGAAAAAATTTGTCCACAATGGATACATTCGATGATCTTAGCGATAAATCAAATGTTAGATGCGCAGATAACCGATAAGAAAGATACTGCAGAAGAGCATATTTTTGAAAAGGAAGAACTCAGTCTCGACACCACAATGGTCCTATGGGATTGGGCACTTGCGGAAGAACCTTCTTTCAAAGATCTAGCTGATGAATTTCAGACTGCAGCAATTAATGTCACTACTAGAAGTAAAGGGCCAATGCTTGATCAAACTACTGATGCACCTAAAGCCAAGGTTGCAAAGGAAATACCCAAAAGGCACATAACTGTCATTCCACTACAGCCTAAGGAAAACCCTGTAGTGACAAAAGAATCAAACACAGAAATATTTAAATAGCCAAAGGTCACTTTGAACAAAATAGAAAATCAACCTAAAGTTTCAAAATAATGTAGCATGGGATATGATATAATCGAAGACATTAAGAAGGCAAAAGAAAATTTCTTTATATTTTATATGTGTAGTTTTCCCCAACAAAGAAAGAAGTTGCTAGAAGCTTTTGACCCACAAGCTAGTACTTAGGCAGAAAACACTGAGGAAAACCCTGAGATAAACGAAGCTAGCATTGGAGGTAAATCTAGATCGCAGACTTTTCCTTCTCTGTTAACTTTCGAATATTTCAATCATAATGTGCATAACTATTTGGTAGGTTCTGGGGCTTCTTCGAATGTCATGCCACTATCAATTTGCAAAAGGATTAATAGGCAGCCAATTCCATGATTCCTTATCTCGGATCATACAGTTAGATAGAACTACTGTCAAAGTCATTGGAGAAATGAAAGATGTGCTTATTAGGTTTTCAGCAGACCCTAGAGTGTGTCAATTTGTTGATATAATGGTGGTCGGTTTTCCTTAGGCTTATGGTTTGATATTGAGCAGGGACTAGTCTACAAAATTGAATGGTTATTTCGCGACGGACCGGTCTCACTTGTGGTTTCCATACTAGAATAGACAAAATTATATTAAAATACTGATATAACCCCACATGAAACAAAATTTAACTCGGTTAGAGGAAAAGAATGAAGATGTAGCTTTCTCATCTTCAGTTTTCAGAAATTACTTCTTAGAGATTGAACTGGGTAGTTATCAATTGGAAGATGTTAGCCATGATTCAGATGAACAATCCGATCTCCTTCAATTTTATCGAGATGATGATATTGATTCTAACATCGTAGGATTAGTCATTGATGTAGGTGATAGTGATACTAACTTAGTTAAAAAAGAAAATGTTTTTTGGGTTCTATACTTTGATGGTTCCAAAACTCAAGAAGGATCCGGAGCTGGTTGTGTCTTGATCAATCCCGAAACCAACAAACACTTTTTATCTTGTAGATTAGAGTTAAATTGCACTATTAATACTATTGAATATGAAGATCTGGTCCATGGGTTGAAGAAATCCATTAGTTTAAATGTTAAATATTTGAAAGTATTTGGTGATTCAGAGATAGTTGCCAGGCAAGTGAGAGATACAATTCACTGCCTTTCACCACACATAAAAGGTTATCAGTTAGAGGTTTGGAATTTGATTTCATGTTTTGATGCCTTCAATATTAATTCCTTTCCTAGATTAAGAAATGTTGCAGCTGATTAGTTAGCTCCCTCTGCTTCCAGATTAGTGCCTACTAATAACAAGTGCTCTATTGAATTGATTTTCAGGACATCTGTTGTGGATAACATTACAAATCTCAGAGTGTTTGATTATGATGATCATATCATCAGCTTCTTAACAAATGAGGATGTCTTCCAAGAAGCCATAATAGACAAAGAGAAGCACAATTCAGATCTTCAAAGAAAAGATATAGTCAAAGGGAACTTCATGCCCAAGGGGGTGAGATCTCTTGAAATTTTGTTCGATCTGCAGAACAAGTTCAAAAGACCAGCAAATATTAAAACTCATAGCTCCTCTATGCAGCATGAATTGGTAAATTTGGGTACAGAAGCTAAACCAAAGTATGTCAATCTTGGTAAATGTTGCTCACCAGGCGAAAGAGATAAGTTTTCCAAACTTTTTCAGCAGCATAAGGATGTCTTTGCATGGACCTATGAAGATCTGAAAACATATGATACCCACATTATTCAGCACATAATACCAATGAAGGCGGGCATTAAACCATTTCAGCAACAATTAAGGAGAATGCATCCGACTCTTGAGCCTTTGATACAAAAGGAATTGAAGAGGTTGTTAGACGCAAAGATTATTTTTAAAATCCGAAATTCTGAATGGGTTTCCAATCTAGTTCCCATGCGGAAGAAGTCAGGAGAGATAAGATTGTGTGTGGATTTTCGGAACTTAAACAAAGCTTCCAATAAATATAACTACCTTGTGCCTCCGATGGAACAAATTTTGTAGATGGTTTCAAGCTCAAAGCTATTCTCTCTGCTAGATGGTTTTTTCTGGGTACAATCAAGTACTAGTAGCGAAAGAAGACCGCCTCAAAACCACTTTTCGTACAAAGTGGGGAACCTTTGCATATCGCAGGATGCCATTCAGTCTGATAAATGCAAGAGCTACTTTTCAGCGAGCTATGGACATCGCTTTTCAAGGATTGGGCGGTCAATGTGTAGTAGTTTACTTAGATGATGTGACAATTTTCTCAAAGAAGAGAGAAGATCATGTTTTCCACTTAAAGCAGATTTTTTATCGCTGCAGGAAATATGGTATTTCTTTAAATCCAAAGAAAAGTGTTTTCGCCTTTCTTAAGGGTGAGCTTTTGGGTCATATCATTTCAAAGAAGGGAATCTCAATAGATCAAGAGAGAGTGCAAGCTATCAATCAAATTCCCATGCCCGACAACAAAAATTCTATGCAATCATTGATGGGCACCATTAATTTTATTCGAAGGTTCATTCCTGAGTTTGCTTAGACTATTAAACCTTTGCAGCAAATGATAAAGCAGAGTTTACAGTTCAAGTGGACCGACTTGGAGAAAGTGGCATTTAAAGAAATCACAGCTGCCATAGATAATGCACCTTCTTTAAGGAGTCCATACTTCGATAAGGATTTCATTATGTACACCTTTGCTTCGGATGACTCTCTCGCAGCTGTGCTTATGCAAAAGGTAGAATCCAGAGACGAATACCCAATTTCCTTTATGAGCACTGGTTTGCAGGGTGCTGAACTTAACTACCCTGTTGTAGACAAGAAAGCATATGCCGTATTCAAAGAGGTAAAGTACTTTAGGCTGTATATTCTAAAAAACAGAACTAAATTCATAGTTCCTCACCCCGCTGTCAGATCTCTGTTCATTCAGAAAGAATTGGGAGAGTGGAGAGGAAACTAGGTCACCGCTCTTCAAGAGTATGATTTAGAATTCAAACCCGCCACCATCATCAAGGGTCAAGGGTTATGTAAATTACTCACTGAGCACCCAGTTGATGAAGAGATGAATTGGGAAAATGAAGCAGAACTGAATATGGTTGAGGTATGTCCCATTTTCACAGCTCCCGAATCCTGGTATAGGGACCTAGTGCATTATTTGCAGCAAGGATATTTGCCGGAACACTAGAGTTCTAAGCAAATAAGGGAACTATGTCTGAAATCAACAGCCTATCAAATCATTGATGGGATACTCTTTAGAAGAAATTATGATGGGATTTTCCTTATATGTCTGGAAAAGGAGGATGATGATAATGTGGTTCAAGAGTTGCATGATGGCCCTGCTGGAGGACATTATTCCGGAGATACCACAGTACATAAAATTCTCAGAGCTGGATATTATTGGCCCACCGTATTTAGAGATGCTCATTCCTATGCCCAGAAATGTGATGTATGTCAAAGAAGTGCTGGGAAATTTCCAAAAGCAGTAGGAACTTTACAGCCAATCATTATCTTTGAACCATTCACTACTACATATGGTGTAATTTGCCACGAAAGTTCGTTGTAATAGCCACGAATTTTCATCCTTGTTTCAACGATTGGGGTTTGTTTTTTTCGTGGAAATAAATCCGTGGATATAGGGACGAAACTTCCACTTCGTGGCAATAGCAACATTTTGTTGATGCCACGTTTCAACAACACAACACCTCTCATATCCACGGAAAATGAATCCTTCCACAAAATTTCGTCTCTATATCGACGCAGAACTCCTATAAATTTCCATGAATATGCTGAACCTTCCACGAATATTCATCACAATAGACACGAATCCATTCACAATATTTCGTGGTAGGTTCAACACCTGAGTGGAAGATGCATTGATAGTTCCACGAATTATTGTCGCAGTATCCACGGTTGCATTCCCAAACGTTCATGGCAGGTTCAACAACTACGTCAAAACATTTTGTATAGCCTACATTGATGTTCGTCGATATAGAGATGATACCTAGGAGTTTAAAAAAAAAAAATCGAATGCGACGATACAGTCATAGATTGGATTCAGATAGACTGGAAGCAATTCTCATGAACCATCTCTTACATCTCAATGATTCCTTTCAAATCTGTAAACAAGTCTTCTTAATGATGGTTTCCAATTCTATCAAACTTCATCAAACAAATAATCTTGCATTGTATTCCTTAATGTAGTTACCATTAAGTTTTTATGATAACGAGTAACATAAATAAAATTTGTTCAAGTAGTTTTCATACTTATCCCTTTTCAACAATCAATTCTTCAACTTCAAGTTTTGTCTTTTAATGACATAAATATTCAAACTCAAACTCAATTTGGTCACAAAGAATAGGCTCGGTCTTCATGAAGATATAACTGATGTTCTCCCATAACAATATTCAAACTCAACTTCAATTTGGTCACAAAGAATATGCTCAGTCTTCAAGTTATAACACAAGTCCTTCAAATATGCTATCAATATGTTTCAATGCTTTGCAAATTGTTCTTCTTCAAGCTCAGATTTCACATCCTTGTGTCCTTTGAATAATCATAAGGCTTAAACAACTTTTTGCAATGTATGAGCACAGTCTTACAAAGAATTATACCTTAGCTCTATTCACTTCTTAATAGAACTTTCTCAAAGTCATTTATCATCAAACTTGCTTGTAAACAACAAACACAGTCCTAGATAGATATCTCAAGAACTTGAACTAAATGTATAAACATGAAGAATTGTAAGCCTCGGTCTTAAGCACATGTGGATAGCACTTGAAGGGTGATCCGATCTCCATCGAAACTCCAACTTTCGATAACCACCGGAATCTCCTCCTTGTCACATTTTGAACCCCACATCTGGCTGAACAGTCATGCCTTCAGGTTCTCCCTCGGGCCCTTCTCCCAACTCTATGGTAATATATCATTGAGGCCTTAAAGGAAAAGGCCCCTATAGGAAACAATTGTTCCACAAATTCTATCATTTGAAGTTTGCAATGCTATGGTTTTCAATTCTCAACACTCACTGCATTTTTGAACAAGAAAATCTTTGTAGGGAACAATAGAAGAGCCCAACTTAGCTTCCATGTTAGAGGCCACCTAATCCAATGAATGCACCAACCCAATAAAATCCAAAACAAATAAAGATCCCAATTGCAAATTTTGATGAGCTGCATAAATTTTCACTATCAAGTGCACTTTATGTAAGAGGATTTGCCAAAAATGCCATAGAACTATATAGGCACCACATGCAAACAATGCAATTCCCATGCACTCAAATGGGAAGATGTATTCACTTAAGACCAAACAACTTGAAACAAAGACAAATTACACAATTTTACATGTATCACAACCATGTTTACATCTCCCATGCAAATATTTCTGACTCCATACAACACTTCATGGAGATGGGATTTTCTCCATAATCTATTGTCGTCTTCTTATGTGACACATGAAACTTCTCTGCACTTGCTATTACCCAGAATTTCATTTGATTTCATGCCACCTTCTATATATTTTCTAGCTGCATATGCAATCACACACAAATCAACATCATCATGTGTTTTCCCACAGTGTCTATATCTCATTCTATGATTAGTTCTGGATGAAATATCTCCACTAAAATGGTTTAGTCTCAATCAAGGACTCCCAATTTCATTGAATTTCCTATCTCAAGGCCAAGGAATGATACAATTAGAGGAAGCCTTCTATCTTCAAAGGGACCATCTTCCCTCAATTGGAAGCAAATATCTGGTTCATTACCAGTGGGCACATCACTTGCAGCCCCCCTTAGGAGACTCACTGCTATACGGTTCCCTAAATGGAGATGATCCTAATTTCCTGTCAATGGAAAAGACCAGGTAATCAATTGGGTGTCGAGCGAGGAATATCAACTGATTCTGCCTTGCCCTTCCAGGATATATATATAATATTTTTATGGTCAACTGATAGCAAAATGAACTAAAGAAATGCTAATTTCTTGTGAAAGGTGGTGTTTGAGACCCTGGACAATAGTGAGCCTTCAGATGTTTTTAGATCATTATAGATATAAACCTCACTAATTTAGTTGCGAGCTTATATGCTTAAAACAAGCAAATACATAATTATCAAGCACCATGTTGAATATCAATACATAGCATGAATAGTGCCTTGAAGGACATGACTACATGTTGCACCTCACAATTTACCTCGGTATACAAATATCCAAATGCATATTTGTAACCACCGAGATAGGTTTTTGTGTCATTTGCATTCAAAGGTAGAAAATAGAGAGCACATGCACATGTGATAAAGTAACAGTGTCCCAACTTCCATGCAGTTAGATGCTGTGATTATAGTGCAAGGTTATAAACATTTCTTGAATGATGTGAGCAAAAAGTCAATGTGCAAAAAAACATTTAATAAAAAACAAGAATGCCATAACAATCGAACACCTTTAAGGTAGTATGTGCCCTCCCTGTATCAGCTAATAATAGTGAACACAATTCACATTAGTTCCATAGCACAAATGCCAATAGAAACAATTAAAACAAATTTCCAGAAGAAAAAAAGTATTCCATGGATATACATTAGCTAGTCTAAGTACTTACCTCTTGAAACCAAGAACTCCAAATGTACAACCCATAAGCTCTCAACATAGGCTCTTTGGTATATTCAAAACTATTATAATGAGTTACACTGACAAGCAAACTAAAACGATAAACTATTAATATTCAGTAACATGTAATAAAATAAACATATATATCATATAACAAAAATAGAGATATAGTTTAAGATACCAACTTGGGTGTGAAACTATTATTGAAAATATACTCAAAAGTGTTACTTTCAGAAAAGACTATTTGTGCCTTGGAGAGGCCAGTCTTCTCTACGAACCAGCTGACCCTACAAGAGGGTGTGTACAAACCAGAGAGAGAGAAATGAATGGAGCTAATTAGGTCAATGACAGTCAAGCACAATACATAACTCAACATAAATAAAGTCACAAAAATTATAAACTTCAACCAAGTCTCAGCATAAAAGAAGTGATTATCAACACACCACAACTGATCTTATGTGATCAAAGTCAAGTACTCTATAAGACCAAAAATTCAACAAGGCAATATAAAAAAAATGAAGGAGGGTAAATGTTCGCATTAACCACAAGTCAAAGACAAGGTACCAGAAGTCCAATAATAACTCAATCAAGGTGGGGAAGGTACAACAAGTATTTAATAACTCAATCAGTAACAGGTAATAAAATAAACATATTGATCATATAACAATAAGAGAGGTATAGTTGAAGATCTCCACGTCAACATTAAACCAAGAATACGACATCATAGATGTCCACGGTAATCTGTTCCATCCAAACCTATCAAGTGTACTTTTAGGTCAGCAGTATTCTTTTCTCCGAACTGTACCTACAGTTCAGAGTCAAGAATACTGCTGACCTAAAAGTATACTTGATAGGTTTGAATGGAAACCATTTTCAATGTTGATGCCACTACCCTCCTTATTGTCTTACAAAAAGGCATGAAAATGAGGAAAAAGACTTAAAATTATGGACTTCACCTTCAAAGAGTGCCTTACAATCACATTGATACGACGTCCCACAACCATATCTCTTGACACCCACTCTTCATTCATTCTGTATGCATTTCACTATGCAACAGTCTTAGATTCTCACTGCGTTTTCCCTCAATTAGTTAATCAATTCAATATGACCCACGACCGCTGGCAACACTCCTCGGACTGCGGGCATGGGTCATACTAAATTGATGAACTAATTGAGGGAAAACGTAGTGAGAATCGGAGACGGTTGCATAGTGAAATGCATACAGAATGAATGAAGAGTGGGTGTTAAGAGAAATGGTTGTGGGACGTCGTATGAGAGGAAATGGTGATGGGAATTGAAAGGTCAAATTAAATTTGCATGGTGGTAATAAACTACACTTGTGTCTTCCATTGTCAGCTACACTTCAAGCCTGAAGGTGGTATCCTTGGGACCCATGACCCTTAGAACCAAGGGTATGCTCCAAATGTGTCCAAACAACCGTAGTACTCTATAAGAGAAAAACTTCATAAAGGTGGTTTTAAAAAAGTTACTCAAGGAGGGTAAATGACCCCATTAAACACAAGTGAAAGATAAGGTACCACAAGACCAATCATATCTCAATCAAGGTGGGTAAGGTACAACCAGTCATATCTCTCTCAAATGTACAGCCGTCCAATATAGCCTGAAAGTTCATCATCATAGTATAAGGAAGGGTGGTGGGATGCCAAATAAAAATATCCCTCACTTCTCTCTATTGATCAAATAACAATAAGAGAGGTGCCATTGAAGATCTACACGTCAACATTAAACCAAAAATCAGATCTGAAGTGTGGGTACAAATATAGAACCTTGTACTATAGAAAATAAAAGCCACATGTGTTACCTTTCAATTTAGCAATATGGTCTACAGAAGCAAAATTTCCTCACAATTACCATCGAAACTTATGACTAGCGCTAAAATAACAGTAAAAGAATTTATAACATAATTTTGATCTCTATCAACTTCAGCACTCCTGTGTGGTCCCTATGCTAAAGTTGGTCCTTGAGATGTAAGTTGATTACATAGATAACCATTGCATGACTGCACAATCTTCTAAACACATATAAAGTAGACAGGAAACACCAAAGCTATTCCCAAGCAATATATCTGAGTTGACACTGTTAAAGGGTATGTATGATACAAAGTATCCATAAACAGACCATCATATGCCTTATTCAAGATATTTATGGGATTCAAACGGTAATGCAATCACCTGTATCATTGCATATCACGGTAATGCAATTCCCCTTCTCCTATAACATCCCTCTTCATGTCAATATACATGTATGCATTTCAGATAAGCAAAATTATTGTCATTCTCATGCAAGCTACAATCCAGAAAATCATCAAAGAGTGAAAAAATGGATTAGAAATTGTCATTTCTATTCTTATCATGAAAAACAAAAGTTGTCATCGTTTGAACTTTGAACATCCCATGTTGCACTCAGTTTTCTGGACAAGATATTAAGCCCCAATCTTAAATCATATAAGGAGAAAACATATCAAATCCACTCTCATTTCAAATGTTCTGCTTTTCCTTTTATTTTTCTTGTTCTGCATTTTCGTGTAGATCTTCAAGGAGAATCCATCACCAGTCACAAATAGGCAATGAGATACTTCATAGGATTTTAATTGTAACTATAAGCAGGTGTAGGGGTTGAGTGGGTGTGAATATAGAACTCTAGAGTCAGGATTGATCATAGGTCACACTCAATTGATGGAATGTATCGCCAAGTACATTTTAGATCAGTTTCCTTCATAGGGATCTCCAAAGGCCTCCTATAGGATAGCTAAGATCGTTGTAAGCAATAAACCACAAGCTGATATGGGAGGGCTGGGCTAGCGTCTTCATAACAAAGTTATGTACTTGATCATTCCAAGAAACATGAATGGATAGTGGACACTTTCTTCAAATAACAACAACAGTTGTTATACTTCCTAAAGCTAATACTATTGTGAAATCCATCTAGTTATATTTCCATTGACAACAGAGAAATTACAATTATAGAAGCAAAAGTACACGACTGCTCACATGTTCCACATTCATCTCTAGATATTCATTTCCTTACTCCTTGCCTTTCCTAGAGAGATTTTACAACATTATGCTATACGTGAGAGCTCCCAAAACATTGAATTCTAACCTCTAAAAAACATTAGTTACAGGTTTCAGAATTTATTTCCTATCTTTCTAATTGAAAGGATTCATATTTGAAACATAATGGATTTTGAAATCTATATAGAACTCCAAAAACTAGATAAACAAAACAAAGTCATAAATTGCTTATACAATTTTGTCAATTTGCTCAAAGAGCAATTGATACCAAATTACTGTTAAGATTTAATATGCTAAGACAGAAAATAGCAGCATTACATTCCATTTCACAATAATAGCATATACAAGATCATTGAAGAAACAACAAGCACAGCATAAACACAAGAGACATAGATTTATCCTGGGAAACCCTCATGGGGTAGAAAACCCAGCAAAGCTTCCTCAATATAGATGACTAGCAATATACAAAGATGCAAACCAAAGACATGATCTCCTCCTCCACCATAGCAGACCTCTCCTCCACAAGTGCGCTACATTTTGAGTGACGAAAGTGTATGTATATTGAGGAACTCACCTCCTCTATTTATACACATCTCTGACTTGTACTTTATATTAACTAGGTCGGCCCCAACTTTACCACTGGGTTAAACACCCCACTACAACTGACTGGGCCGACCCCTCTAGGGTGGTCTAACAACCCTTTCACCCACATAACACTTACAGGGCTGAACCCCACTAGGGAAGTCTAATAACCCAAGTTACCACATTCTGATGGAGGAATAAACATCTTCGGATATACAATAAGATCTCCATGGAGGAATGAAACATCTCTGGAATAATAAAGTACACATATAATATTCTTTGAAGTTACAATATTTCAACACTCCCCCTTAACGAGAAGGATATTATAATAGCATCTGCATGAACAAGGAGTCATCAACATCATACATGATACATCTATAAATCATTGGAAGCTTTCTCAACATCATCAGTAACTCAAGCAGTTACTGGAACATCAACATCTGCAGTACTGAGTCTTTATCTTCTGTAACACTCGAACAGCTACAACAACATCAACATCTGGGTCCTCATGATCATCAGCATCGTCATCACAAGATCATCAGCATCATCATCTAGACCATCACGATCAGCAGCATCGTCATCACATGATCATCAGCATCGTCATCACACGATCATCAGTATCGTCATCACACGATCATCAACATCGTCATCACATGATCATCAACATGGTCATCTAGACCATCACGATCAGTAGCATCGTCATCACACGATCATCAGCATCGTCATCACACGATCATCAGTATCATCATCACATGATCATCAACATCGTCATCACATGATCATCAGCATCGTCATCTAGACCATCACGATCAGCAGCATCGCCATCACACGATCATCAGTATCGTCATCACACGATTATCAGTATCGTCATCACACAATCATCAGCATCGTCATCACACGATCATCAACATCATCATCTAGACCATCACGATTAGCAGCATTGTCATCACATGATCATCAGTATCGTCATCACATGATCATCAGTATCGTCATCACATGATCATCAGTATTGTCATCACACGATCATCAGCATCGTCATCTAGACCATCAGTATTAGTATCCACACCAATACAAGTATACACATCATCAATACAAGTATCCTCATCAATACAAGTATACATATCATCAATACAAGTATCCTCATCAATACAAGTATACATATCACCAATACAAGTATCCTCATCAATACATATCATCAATATCAATACAAGTATCCTCATCAATATCAATACCAGTATCCTCATCAATACAAGTATCCTCATTAGTCAAGCAGCATACTCTGCAATACACATGATCCTTCCTTTCGGAATCACAATCATGTTTAAGACTATCCTTCCTTTCGGAATTACTGGATTTATTGTCCAAGGATGATTTAATCCACACCATTCATTTAGGACTATGTCTAAGGATGATTTAATCCCCACCGTACATTTAGGACTATGTCCAAGGATGAATTAACCTCACCCCGTACATTTAGGACTATGTCCAAGGATGACTTAATCCTCACCTCGTACGTTTAGGACTATGTCCAAGGATGACTTAATCCTCACCCCATACGTTTAGGACTATGTCCAAGGATGACTTAATCATCTTCCCGTACGTTTAGGACTATGTCCAAGGATGACTTAATCCTCTTCCCGTACGTTTAGGACTATGTCCAAGGATGACTTAATCCTCTTCCCGTACGTTTAGGACTATGTCCAAGGATGACTTAATCCTCTTCCCGTACGTTTAGGACTATGTCCAAGGATGACTTAATCCTCTTCCCATAAATTTAGGACTATGTCCAAGGATGACTTAATCCCCACATGTCCATCAAGGACTTCATTCTCGAAGACCATACTTCTATGGATCAATTCAAGGGACCGAAGTCCCGGGACGATACAATCCCCACTTGTCCACTAAGGACTTCATTCTCGGAGACCATACATCTACGGATCAATTCAAGGGACCGAAGTCCGGGGACGATACAATCCCCACTTGTCCACTAAGGACTTCATTATTGGAGACATATGTCTACGGTTCTCTTTAGGACTGAGGTCCAGGGATGATCCAATCCCCATACATGTCCACTAAGGAATTCATTCTCAGAGACATCTGTCTATGGATCAATTTAGAACATGTGTTCAAGGATGATACAATCCCCTCGTCAACTTAGACCCTGTATAAGGACCATCCACCAACCTCTTTGTTGGCATCACCAATATAGGTATCCACATCATCGACCTCACTGTCGATGCAGGCAATCTCATTATAAGTGACCACATCACTCCCCCTTTCGAGGAGGGTCCTTCTGAACTACACCAAGCTTGTCTCGAAAATATTCAAACTTTTACTTGAGGTAGAGGTTTGGTTAGTACATCGGTAACTTGTTCACTTGAGGTAGAGGTTTGGTTAGTACATCGACAACTTGTTACAAATTCAAACTTTATAGTTCCTTTCTGCACCATATCTTGTTAGATCCCTATGTGCTTTGACTTATCATGGAACACTAGATTCTCTGCCATTTTGATACAACTTTGTTTGTCACATAGGATCACAGTTGGGTCTATCTCTAAGTCAAGCAATCCTGAATCCATACTTCTTCACAACTAGCAAAGCAAGCAGCCATATATTTTGCTTGTGTTGAGAGCCACACTAGACTGCTTCCTGCTAAACAACAAGATCATGGCTGATCCCAGACAATAACATCCTCTCGGTGTGCTCTTCCTGTCTGATACTCTTTCTGCTCAATCAACATCTGTGTATCCATCTGAAGTCATGATCTCCAAGATAGCATAGATCAAAGTCTATCATATCCTTTAGGTACCTAATCACATGCTTTGCAACTATCAGGTGAACACATCTAGTTTCCACTAGATACTGACTCAAGGTGTTCACAGCAAAGCATATATCTGACCTAGTATTTGTTAGATACATCAATAACCCAATAATTTGTCTGTACAGAGTTATATACACTAATTCTGATGAGTCATTCGCTAATAGCTTCAAGTTGGAATCCATGAGAGTGGCCATTCCAACATATCAAGTCCTTCTAATATTTTTCGGCATACCTTCCCTGGTTGAGAAAGATTCCTTCTGAGCCTTTCCATACTTCCAGACCTAGGAAGTAATGCATCAATCTGAGATCTTTCATTTTCATTTCTGCAACCATCTATCTGTGCCATCTCTCGTCAGATGGGTCTACTGATATAAGCCTCAACATCATTCGAACTCTGTGGTGAGTTCCTTCTTGCATCCATGTCATCTGTGTATAGAAACCATATTCAACCTTGTAGCAAAGGTTGAGATCCACATCACCCATGGTGATCATTAAGCTCATCAAATTACTATCGATCCTGAGTACCCATACAGAACCTGATTCACACTTCTTCTTTAATTACACCATTTAATAGAATGGTCTTATCTAGCCACTTGGAGCAAACATCTCGTCATGATTCTCTTCCTCTTTCTAAGAGAATCTTCTAGCCACGAGCCTTCTATATTTTGTTTGATTTGTAAATCTTCTTGTTGAACATCCGTCACTTGTTTGGTGTTCATCATTCTTTCCTACCAATCAAAATTAAGTACATGATTAGTAATACTTCATAATTATCAAATCATATTGATATGATAACCTATTATGCATACATATATCATTTACATAGTTATGCAACTATCTTGACCAATACTTTGGCACAACACTTTTCCATATCCTGTATGCATATAGTGGCTATCTAGATGCCTTCCATCTCTACCAGAACATACTATCGAGAGTGTGCACAGCTCTCAGCATGTCAGCAAAGAGGTTTCATTCTAGACAAGCAACAATGGAATGTTTGTCCAATTTACCAATCATATGCATATTAGTAGTATATTGTTCAATGCTATATGAATGTTTACACTCAGCATGATATATTCTAGGAATAGAAATATGTATACAACTATTACAAGCAATATCATTTACTATTTCAAATAACAACTCAAATACTTATCTTTTATGTTTGTGTGGTTGCCTCTCACTTGATCTTCTAAATGTCTTTTGAACTTATATTCATTCTGTACCACTGTGCATGCTCAAGTTTGTACTAACATACATTCATTAGTATATTATAATTCTAAATAATCTTGAATATGTATAGTCATGATTATATATAATAAACATTAGTATTAAAGGTTTTAGGGAAGTCTTCTTTTACTCATGCATATCATCAATGAGGATAAAAGACATAATATGCATAAACCCTTGATTACTTACATTTCTAACTTTATGAATAAGCATAACCAATCATACCAAGTATACTTATATAAGGGATCCTAACACAAGGTAAGATTCTAACTTGATATAGGAAAACATACCTGGATTAGTATACCTGCCTAGTTATGTCTAACATACCTAATCAATATCTTCTTTGTTCTCTTCAATGATCTAGAGATTCTGTGCTGGAACCTGCATATCTCATAATAGAACAAAGTCATACATACCTTGTAAGTATAACAAAGATTATGGATGAGTCTTTTTCTTCATGTTGTCATGGTCATGAAACTTGATTTGTCTTTCGTGATGTACATGTATCTTGTTAGCAGACAACATCAACCTCATACAACACCACAGTGCATTAGTACAATCATATAGCCCTAATCAATGAATGTATTCTATCATTCACATGCATTCATACTGTTACTAGGGTGATAAGACAATTCTAACATTAATCAAGATTGTACTAATAAATAATATGAAGACAAACATATTATGAACTTAATCAGGAATCAGATTTCAAGACATACCAGAACCTCCTTAAGCCATACATGTTGAGACTTCTTGTAGTCTTCTTATGTAAGGCATTAGCCTCAACTCCCCCTGAAACTTGATCTGCGGCTTGATTAGGGTTTGCTAGAGAAACCCTAAGAATTCAATCTTTGACTTTCACACTTCTAAATGGATGGAAGGATGTGTCTTGCTGAGTTGATCAAACTAGCATACTTCAATTTTGAAATCTCCAAAATTTGACCCCTCAAAATTGCCTCTGAAACTTCTGGATCTTCTGGACAGGATCCCGAACTAGGGTTTGATGGAGCCCACCCTTCTGCCCAATCAAAAGGTTTGATCCAAGGCTCTAAACTCTTATTTTTATGAGGAGCTTCCAGCTGTGGTCACAGACTTCAAAAATTCCAACTTTTAATGAGGCCCTAATTTTCCATCTTTCCGATCAAAATCCTGAACTGGGGTTTGATCAAGCCCAGTCTTCTACCCAACCAAAAAATTCAATCTTGGTCTCTAAATTTCGATTTTCCTGAGTAGCATTCAGCCATGGACTCTGATTCCAAAAATTCTAACTTTCTTCGAAACCCTAAATTCCGGAAGCCATGAATGAATGTGCTAAAGAAATAATTATGTTTTGACAGAAATATGGACCTGATTGTTTATGCTATAACTCCGAACTTTTCGCTCCATAAGGTCTGAAATTTTTTTCGTGGTAGCCTCATCTGTCATCTTTCCATCCCGACAGGTCTGACCTCAATTAGATTTTCTGAGAGAGAGAGAGTTATGCCAAGTGTCACAATGTGACTTGTTTATGGGATAAAACAGGAGAGTGAACTTGTACAGAGTTCCACATGTCACTGGTTCAACTTTGGCCTCTGAAAATGTTTTCCTGAGATCGTACAGTCTGTGTAATACCTGTCATGTTTTACGAAATTTCATTTGGAGCTTCCTAGCCCAATTTATGACGTTTTTTCCAAGGTCACCTGATTATGACTGAGATCTGGAAGAGGCATAAACCCTAACTTGTACTGATCATAACTCACAAAGGAAAACGAATCAGAAGGTTCCCTTTGGACAAAAGGTACATGGGGATGTTATCTACGACCTGTAAACTTTTCAAATCCTTAACCTTCTCCAAAATGGATTTATAAAGAAAGTTCCACGATGACCGGTTTTTGCTATATAAAACCCTAACCTTCAAATTGTCGCAAGTGAAGCAAGTGTCGTAAGTGCCATACATTGAATTCCTTCAGGTTAGCTCTGATACCATGTTAGGATTTAATATGCTAAAACAGAAAATAGTATCATTACATTCCATTTCACAATAATAGCATATACAGGATTACTGAAGAAACAATAGGCACAACATAAACACAAGAGACACAGATTTATCCTAGGAAACCCTCATGGGGTAGAAAACCCAACAAAGCTTCCTCAATATAGATGACCAGTAATATACAAAGATGCAAACCAAAGACATGCTCTCCTCCTCCACCATAGCAGACCACTCCTCCACAAGTGTGCTACATTCTGAGTGAGGGAAGTGTGTGTATAATGAGGAACTCACCTCCTCTATTTATACACATCTCCGACTTGTATTTTATATTAACTAGGTCGGCCCCAACTTTACCACTGGGTTGAAAACCCCACTACAACTGACTGGTCCGACCCCTCTAGGGTGGTCTAACAACCCTTTGACCCACATAACACATACAGGGCCGACCCCCACTAGGGAAGTCTAATAACCCAAGTTACCACATTCCGACAGAGGAATAAACATCTTCGGATATACAATAAGATCTCCATAGAGGAATGAAACATCTCTAGAATAATAAAGAACAAATATAATATTCTTTGAAGTTACAATATTTCAACAATTACCAATACGATTAATGCCAAAACTATTTCATGACTCAAATAAGAACTTGTAAAAAAAGCAAAGATTAATATCAATGTGTTATACAATAAATGGAACAACTGAGGCTTCTGCATGTTAACATTGTAGCACACAGAGAGTCCAAGTCCAATCATGAGGAGGATTGTCCTGCACCCTGGCAAGGGAAAGGTTCTCAAAGTCACAATCAACAATTCTCATCTTATAATGTTTACATGGTTGAAGACCTCACAAGAATGCACCTAGATTCTTGGACCGGAGACAAACTGGGATTTGAAAACATAGTCCACAAATATTTGTGAAAATGTGAAATGCTAGACCCTTTCTTTATGAAGTGAGGTTCCACATTCTTACCCAAATAACCATGCATGCAATCTACACAATACTATCAAGCATCCTTCTATATCAGTTTGAAAATTTGGTGTACAAATTTCATGCCAACCTCTGAAAACTAAAACAAAGAAGGTACCAAGGATCTTAATTCATACCAGGGATCTTAATTCATAGTTGCTAGTATTCATGCACCATTGCCAAAATCATGCCTGTGTACAGTCACCAAGGGAAAGTGAAAGTACCTTGAGAGAGAGGAAAAGTTAAGTACATACCTCAAACAGGTTAACACAATCCACAAACCACAACAATTAAGCACATAGATAAAACGGTACTATATTTGAATAGTGCTAAAGCAATAGTAAAACATATTATAACATAATTTTCATCTCTTTCAGTAAAAGGTAATAAAATAAACATATTGATCAAGTAACAATAAGAGAGGTAAAGTTGAACTGTTGAAAATATCCACGTCAACATTAAACCAAAAATTAGATAACCATTGCATGACTGCACAATCTTCTAGCAGATCGACTCCCATGTGTGTCTCCCTTTTCAAACCAAAATCTTTACAATATATCGGAAAAGTTTAGATTTGAAGTTTGTTTTAGGATCCACATTTCAATGCTTTGACTTCTAAATATAGAAAAAATGTATAACTAAAATATTTAGTCTAACTAATCTTGACAAGTGTAAAAATTATATTAAACTTAGAAACCTAATCAAAGTCTCGTGGTTGGATGAGCCAAAACAGCTAACCCATCTAATGCATTTGCCTTTTTTTGTAATGTGATGATCTCTTTCTTCATTTGGCTGAGTTGTCTCTTGAGTTCCTCTTTATATTTCTGGAGATGAACATTATGTTCTTGGGCCACTCTTCCGCTTTTTGCATCTTCATCAGCTACCTGTGTCTGTAGCGTCCCCTCCCGTCATCCCAATGCAGGGGAGAGAACAAGACCAAACATATGGGCTCCGTTCTATAATCTTAGCCCCATACGTTACTAAAAAATGCATAATAATTAAAAGCTTAATGTGTGCAGGTTCAAATTAACTGAGCACAGCGGAATTAACTCATATTTGCACACACACAAATAGTAATGCATAACATATCTATCATAGCAGAGGATGATCCAACATATAGAGACTCAATCTCGTTCCAATGCCATACATAGATCCCATATTAAGATAATTATTTCATTTCATTAAACATGGACAATTGACATATTGCAGAACACATAATGCATATAATTTAAAACACAGATAACACTTATCTTGAAGATGAAGTTGTCTAAACAATTGGGTATGTGAGAGCAATGTTCCACCCAACCATAGATCTCTGTCTAGCTTGTATTCCTTCAACTGAGAGATTACCCCCGAGCTGGGTTGTGTATCCACTAAGGAGCAACTAACTGGGCTCACTCACAGCCATGTTTTCTTTCAATAGTTATGCTAAGCCAACTCACTGTTGTGTTTATCAAGCATACAAGAAGATAGAGGAGGGAAATGCTAAGCCAGTGAGCTCAACTACAGAGCTACAGGCATCTCAAGTTAATTCAACAGTCAAGGCACCCACAATACATACCACACCCAACACAAGGAAGGTCCCCTTCTCTGCTGCATAGTCCCTCAGGCGTCCCTTCCCTCCAGTGCTCTTTAGGATGGGCATAGAAAGGTCCAGCTGTTAATTCTTTGAGATTCTAGCCTTCACTGGGTTTATCAAGCAAACCCAACCTTTGTTCAATTGTTCATAATTGAATTTCTCCCAATTCAGTCATTCAATAACTCAAATCCGTCACTGGTTTTCTGGGCTGCAAAAACTGGGTTTTCTTATGGATTTCGGGGTAGCTAATACTCTCAATTTCACCCCGAGGTTCATATCTATGGATCCCCCATTGGTTTTCATTGTCCAATACCAAATATGGGCATCTTTGGCTCTTCAAAATGTGGGTTCTTGCAAAGTTGCGATTTCTGGTTTTCTTCTCTGCTGGCAATTCGTGGGTGATGAAAAATTGATGCTGGGTGATCAACAATGGAATGGGAATGAGATTGGAAGGATTCCCAAGAAGTAGAGTGACTTGTGGGTCAAGCAAAACAGAGCCCATACCCTGCCATACGAATTTCTGGGCTGCCCATGCTCCATTGAAGCCATGGATTGAATTCTTCAACAACTTCCTCACACAGAAATAAATGTCGACAAATAAAGTCAAAAGGGTTCACAAGATGACATTTGGTAGCATATGGTTCAATCCCACAACCCCCTCACCACTCCATAGTGGATACACATGGCCTCTTCTCATTCGTTGCTCCCATAGCCAGTTCTGATATTTTATTGCAATATTAATATTTACATCAATTTACAATTTTCCATGGCTTAATAGCACATGGGTAACAAAATGTCAAATGCTTGTCCATTTTAAATAAAATCCAAACATACACTAGCGGGGCCTTGGCCTTGAGCTCCACGCTAGGGAAACATACATCGCATGTATAGAATATTTACATTAAAAGCCAATATTAACATAAGGGTAAAAATGGGGTATTACAGTGTCACTTCTGCAAAGTTTTTGTTCACTTCTTGGAGGTCTTTCTTCAACATACTATTGACTTTCATCAAACTATCATTAATTAGTCTCATATGTTCATTCTGGCATCTGAAATGATCAAGTTCCTTTTTTTGATTTTCTTTTTCATGTTCTTCCATTTCATCATCTGGGTCTTCGGATTTTTCATCAGAAATTATCATTTTAAAACTTGCTTTCTCTTTGGAGGATTCAACCACTGCATTTATTACTTTCTCTTTTCCCTTCGAAGTCACTAATACTCCATTATCTTCCATACTTCCATTGTTATCATTGGGAAAATTCTTAGGAGTTATATCTGGGATTTTTCTGAGACTTTGATCAATACCCTCAAGAATCTGTTTTAAAGCTGATTCTAAAAATTTTGCTTCCATGTCTTCCTCATCATCACTTGGTGAATCCTGTATGCTTAAGAAATTATCCTTTTTGAGTTCAGGATTCAATGTGGCTTCCATATTCAACCTAAGCTTATTTCCAGGTCTTGTCCTTGGCCTAAAATAAGCTATGAGTGGTTCAGATGAATGTTAAATTTTGAGCATTAATTCACAATACTCTAGGATCTTTACTGAGAGAATAACATATACAGTATATCAATGCATGACAATCACAATAAGTATGAAAGGCATCACAAGAATCAAAAGCATAAGAGACAAGAGACACAGAGTTTCCGTGGGGAAAACCCTAAGGTGAAAAACCCCACAACTTCCTCAGAGATAGAGAGAGCAATGGCTCAACCAAAGTACAACCAAAATACACTGAGATAGTCTCCTAATAGCAGATGATCCTCCTCCTCACTAGTGCGCCACTTTCTGAGTGAGAGAGATGTACTTTTTCCGAATGAGTAAAATAGAGATCTCCGATCTCTATTTATACTAACCTTTTTTCCCAGTGACCTTATGGGGCCGACTTTTCTAGCTAGGTACATCCACATTAAAATATATATAATTCAGGGCCGACCCCACATGGTGGTCTAATAACCCATCGGAAAGTACACACACTTGCGATACTTGTCAATCCACATGACGACACTTCTTTATAGAGGAATGACACATCTCTTATAAGGGTACAATAAATATATATAAAATACACAGATGAAATACATTCCAAAGTTACATATACATCAACACTCCCTCTTAAGTAGGAAGGTATTTCTCGACACAGTTCTGCTAGACAAGTCTTCTTCTCGGGGTCATCGTCATCGATGCATCGTCATCATCATCATCACTGCTACTACTATCTCAATCAATCTCTGACTCTACTCTTCATAGGAAGTTCTACAAAGCCAGTACTTTTTCATACTGGATGTAGGCCCACCACCTGCAGGTCTTCATCATCACAGCCCATACTGTGGAATTCTCAGGACTTATTACGTGCGTCACAAAACCTGGCTGCAACATCCTAGGCTATTACGAGCACACAACTCTACTTGTAGGATCTCCTAGGAGCACATTACATGTGACCCATCACAAAACCTGGTTGAAGCATCCCAGGTTGTTACGAGCACACGGCTCTACCTGTCGGATCTCCCAGGAGCACATTACATGTGATCTCACCACAAAACCTGGCTGAAGCATCTGAGGCCTTTTTCATCCTGTCCAAATCTCCCAGGAGAAAATTACATGTGGTCATGGAAAAACCTGGTTGAAGCATCTGAGGCCTTTTTCATCCTGTCCAGATCTCCCAGGAGCAAATTACATGCCATAGGACAAAACCTCGAAAGAGCATCTGCCAGATATCCCAGGGCACGAATTACATGCCATAGGAAAAACCTCGAAAGACTATCTGCAGATCTCCCAGGGCACAAATTATATGTCCTCCCAAGAAAAACCTCGAAAGAGCATTTGCCAGATGTCCCAGGGTATGAATTACATGCCATAGGCAAAACCTCGAAAGACCATCTTCAAATCTCCCAGGGCACAAATTACATGCTTATCTGCACAACCTGTTCCACGGCCACAGAGTCTCAACCTGATACTCACCATACATCATCCTGATGTACACATGATCATCCTGATCATCATCACTATAACATCCTGCTCCATGTCATCTGGAGAAGCTCGTCATCCGCGATCATCCTGATCATACAATGCATCCATCTGATGCACACCAAGTATCTACCTGATACATATCATCATAAATAGTGTATCCACCTGATGCATATACAGATACATGGTCCAAGCATCCAACATGATGCATATACAAAATACATACACATGATCCAACCGATCATATCCAGCCTCCAACATGATGCATACATACATACATAAAAATGATCCAACTGATCATATCCAGCATCCAACATGATGCATACATACATATACAAAAATGATCCAACTGGTCATATCCAGCATCCAACATGATGCGTACATATATATAAAAATGATCCAACTGATCATATCCAAGCAGAAACCAGAACATCATCCTGATGCTCGTCATCCAACGCTTACATCCACAGCCATGTGAAGGATCCTTTTTCCAACATGCTTGGAATGGCTTCAACAAATGTGTCCATCACTTCTTCCTCGAAGTGTCCTCGATTTGAAGAACACCAAGCCTCTCTCTGAAGTACTCGAACTTCACCCTGGCTAGTGGCTTCATCAGCACATCTGCAATCTGCTCGTCCATCACAATGTACAGTAGCTTCACAGCTCCTCTCTGCACCATATACCTGATATAGTGATATTTGATCTCTATGTGTTTCGACCTGTCATGAAACACTAGATTCTCGGACAACTTCACACAACTCTGGTTATCACAAAAGATACCAGTAGCATCCAACGGGAGATCAAATAACTCAGACAGTAGCTTCCGTAGCCATACTACCTCACAACTAGCTGAACAAGCTACAACATACTCTGCCTCAGCTGTACTCAGTGCTACGCAGGACTGCTTCCTGCTGAACCAAGAGATCACACATGATCCCATACTGAAGCAACACCCAGATGTGCTCTTCCTATCTGCAGCACATCCAGCCCAATCTAAATCAACATAACCCTACAGGTTAAACTTTTGATTCGCTTCATACTTGAGCCCATAATCCACTGTACCCTTCAGGTACCTCAGAACATGCTTTACAACAATCAGATGAACACTCCTCGGATTTGTCAAGAACTGACTCAATGTGTTCACTGCAAAGCAAATATCTGGTCTCGTGTTCATCAGGTACATCAAGGACCCAATCATCTGACGATACATAGAGACATCAACTGACTCAGATGAAGCATCGCATAGAAGCTTCAGATTCGATGCCATAGGTGTGGCCATGGCCTTGCAATCCATCATCCTGAATCTCTTTAGGATATCTACTGTGTACTTCCCTTGACCAAGGAAGATCCCACCTGCACTCTGCCACACCTCCATACCTAGGAAATAATGCATCATTCCCAAATATTTCATATTGAATTCAGCAGCAAGCTTCCTCTTAGTATCTGCAATCAGTCTGTCATCTCCTGTTACAAATAAGTCATCCACATACAGGAGTAGAATCACAAGATTCCCTTCCTCAACCTTGTAGTAAAGTTTGGAATCCGCTTTACTCTTGGTAAAGCCCAAACTAGATAGGAAACTATCCATCCTACCATACCAGGTTCTGGGAGCTTGCTTCAAGCCATATAAGGATTTCTTCAATCTGCACACATATGACTCCCTGTCATGTATTTCAAACCCGAGTGGCTGCTCCACATATACTTCCTCTTCAACTACACCATTCAAGAAAGCAGTCTTGACATCTATCTGGTGTATTTTCCATTTCATCGCTGCAGCCAGGGAAAGTACTGTTCTGATGGAAGTATACCTGGCTGCAGGTGCAAAAGTTTCTTCATAATCTATTTCCTCTTTCTGAGAGAAGCCACGAGCTACGAATCTTGCCCTGTATTTCTCCACGCTGCCACCTGCAGCATGCTTGATTTTGTAAATCCATTTGGAAGTCACAACAGACTTCTCTTTAGGTCTTGGGACAACATCCCAAACATCATTCTTCATTATTGATTGATATTTCTCAACCATGGCATCCTTCCATTCTTTCTTTTCCGCTGCTTCTTCATAACTGGAAGGCTCTTTGTTCATAATGTCACAGAGTAAAGCAACATAGCTGGTATGTGATCTGGTTCTCTTCTTTGCTCTGTGTTCCTCTTCTGGGATGCCAAATCTTTCTGCATCTTGAATGAGATCTCTAGCCCATGCGGGTTTCCTCTTGTGAGAGTTATCCTCACGGGGTGGATCTATAGGTTCTTGCGGATCTTCAAACTCACGAACAACTTCTGGAACTGCTTCAGTCATGGTAGTGTCTTGAAATCTAGTTTCCTTAGGTTCTTCATAAACTTCGATCGGTGCCTTCCTTGATTTGATGAATGCTGAGTTCTCATCAAATGTCACATCCCTGCTGACATCAATCTTCTTGAACCCTGGAAAGTATATTCTGTAAGCCTTCAATCTTTCACTGTAACCCACAAAGATACCCTTCTTTCCTGAAGGATCTAGTTTAGTCCTCTTTTCCTTTGGGACATGAGTGAATACTGGACAACCAAATATTCTGAGATGGCTGACTTCAGGTTTCTTACCAGAAAATACCTCTTCTGGTGTCTTGTTGTCCAATATCTTGTGGGGTGTTCTATTCTGCACATATACAGCTATTCTAGCTGCTTCTTCCCATAGATGCATAGGTAGATCCTAGTCATGGAGCATTGGTCTTGCTTCTTCCATGATTGTTCTGTTCTTCCTTTCTGCAACTCCATTCTGTTGAGGATTATAAGGAGCAGTCAACTCCCTCTTAATCCCTGAATCACTACAAAGCTTCTTGAAGTCACCTGAGGTGAATTCTCCACCATTGTCGGATTTGAATGTTTTGGTCTTCTTGTCAGTTTGATTCTCCATCAAGGTTTTGAATTCCTTGAATTTATCAAACACCTCATCTTTGTTCTTCAAGAAGTATACCCAAGTCTTCTTGGAGAAGTCATCAATAAATGAGACATAGTAAACATATCCACTCAAAGAATTGGATGGCATAGGACCACATACATCTGAGTGGATGATTTCCAGGATGTCTTTTGCCTTTCATTCACTGCTTGGGAAAGCCTTCTTTATGTTCTTACCTTTTGCACATCCTTTGCAAACACCTTCATGTTTGGTCTTCATTTCGAGAAGACCCTCTACAGCCTTGCTTGCAATTGGAAGTGCTCTATAGTGCATATGAGCAAGTCTTCTATGCCAAAGTTCACTTGGCTCCATGGATTCATGTACCATGGCATGTTCAAGTTGTCTCTTCAATTTATACAAACCTCCCTCTTGCTCTCCAATCACTACTGCATCATCTATGGTCTTTCCCTTTGGCCACATTAGGACTTGGCCATCCACAAATGAAACCCTCATACCTTTTGCATCCAATGCAGAGATAGAGAGTAAGTTCTTTTTGAGCCCAGGTACATAAAGAACTTCTTTCATCTTCGAAGATTTTCCAGAATCTAGGTTGTAGGAGGCTTCACCACTTCCTTTGATTGGGTATTGATAATCATCCCCAAGTTTCACCTTATGGGATGATTCATGTTCAGATAGATTCACAAAAGATTCCTTAAACCCAGTCATGTGTTTGGAAGCCCCACTATCAATCAACCAAAAATTACAACCATGGGAGATGGTACCTGTGAGAGCAGAGATTAGAACATACTCTTCTTCACTTGATGAGTTATCAGCACTTTATGCCCTAGCCTTCTTCTTGGGTGGTTCATCATCCTCGGTAGCATGAGCATGAAACCTTCTTTTGTTGCCCTTCTTCTTCTTGTTGGAGTTGTTGTTGTCCTTCTTGTTCTTGGGACAATTTATGGCAATATGTCCTTTCTCATTACAGGTGAAGCATATTCTTCTTTCTTTGAAGTGATGTGAAGATTTCTTGGAGTGAGATGGCTCTCTCTTGGACTTCCCTTTCTTGGTGTGAGCTGTGAGAGCTTGATCTTCATTCCCCATCTTTTCTTCTCGTGCCACAAGCCTTGCTTCTTCTTGTGAGCATTCTTCCTGTAGTCTACTGAAGGAGATCAACTTCTTCCTTGCAAAAATTCCTTGGATAAAGGAATCCCATGACATGGGTAGGCCATTTAGAGTGGTCATCACCACTTCACCATTCTCCACCATTTCATCCACTGCTTCTAGTTATTCCTTGATATGGGAGACCCTCGAAAAATAATATTGAATGGTTTCTCCATTCTGAAACTTTACTCCTTTCAATTGGTTCCGCAGGGTCATCTTCTGATTTATGTTCTTTCCTTCAAATAGCTTGGTCAAAGAGTCAAACATCTCCTTGGGTGTCTTTAGAGAGGACACATGGGGTATGAGATGATCTTTAATGGAATCAGCAATGATTCTCTTTTCCTTGACCAAGTTCTTCTTATGCAATACCTTGGCTTATTCATTCTGTGGGATAGGGATGTCTTCTTTCACATATGAGTCCAACTCATTCTCTTCCAGGATTAACCCAATACTATACTTCCAAGCTTGGAAGTTATCAGCTCCTTCAAGATTATCCTCAAGCTTGGTGTGGTGAGACATCTTAAACAGTACTTCAAGTGGAAATAGAAAAGATTTAGATCTTACCACTTGAAATGCTGAAAACTGGATCTGGTCCCAGATTAGGGTTTGTTGGAAAAACCTTAAAAAATCAAAATGTGAATTTCAAATTTATGAAAGTTTAGAAAGATGCGCTTTGATGAGCTAATCATCCTGGTGCATTCAGAATTTGAGATCAGCAAATTTTTAGCCTTCAGATTTGATCTTTTGTCCTCCCGGGTTCACTTGGGAGAGCCCTGAATTAGGGTTTGAGTTTCCCGGAGATCTACCCAGCCAAAAATCTCGATCCAAAGCTCTAAAATTCGATTTTTGCAAGGAGCCTCTAGCTGTGTCTTCAGATTCCAGAAATTCCTATTTTTGTGGAAACCCTAATGTTTAGGGCCAAATCTGAAAATGCTCGGAATTGAATTCTGATTGGACAGATAGATGCGCCTTTATGAGTAGAGTCAATCTACTATACTGATTTTCCAAAATCTGTGGAGAGAAACCCAATAAACAAGAAACTCAAGTTTTTGTCACTGCAAAATGTCTTCTTCTCATGTTAGCTCTGATACCATGTTAAATTTTGAGCATTAATTCACAATACCCTAGGATCTTTACTGAGAGAATAACATATACAGTATATCAATGCATGACAATCACAATAAGTATGACAAGCATCACAAGAATCAAAAGCATAAGAGACAAGAGACACAGAGTTTCCGTGGGGAAAACCCTAAGGTGAAAAACCCCACAACTTCCTCAGAGATAGAGAGAGCAATGGCTCAACCAAAGTACAACCAAAATACACTAAGATAGTCTCCTAGTAGAAGATGATCCTCCTCCTCACTAGTGCGCCACTTTCTGAGTGAGAGAGATGTAATTTTTCCGAATGAGTAAAATAGAGATCTCCGATCTCTATTTATACTAACCTTTTTTCCCAGTGACCTTATGGGGCCGACTTGTCTAGCTAGGTACATCCACATTATAATATATATAATTCAGGGTCAACCCCACATGGTGGTTTAATAACCCATCGGCAAGTACACACACTTGTGACACTTGTCAATCCACATGACGACACTTCCTTATAGAGGAATGACACATCTCTTATAAGGGTACAATAAATATATATAAAATACACAGATGAAATACATTCCAAAGTTACATATACATCAACAATGAACACTCTAAGGATTCAGAGGGTTTGTTATGAGAAGAGTCAGGGTCTTGCTTTACTTCTGGCGAATTTTTTTCATCTTCTTCCATTGCATCATCAGGCTGTATAACAGAACTACAATTAAACTCTTCAGTATTTTTATGTTTCATATTTGCAAGCATTTGTATATCTGTCTCTTTTTCAGGTAACTCTTCTTCGTGGTGGCATTCTTCATTTTCAAACAAGATCTCTGTCTCTGTACAATCAGAAATGACCTCTTTTCTAGAAGGATTTTGTTTTCTTTTTCCCTTCTCTTCCTTAAATTCCACTTTAAATACCGACCAATATAAAAAATGAGACCAAGTTCTACCCTACTTTTCTACTTCTTTGGAAATTAACAATTTTATCAAGCCATGGTGAAACATACTGTTATTGGGAGTATCAAACTGATTCTTAACCCTAGATGCCATTTTACTTAAATTGTTCTGCAAGTAATAGGGTAATTTTAATTTCTTTGTACCTGAAACATGCTGTAACAGATGCATATGATAACGGTATACAATGGAAAACTTGCCTTCACATGTTATATACCTTTGGATAATTTGCAGAACATCCTGCCATTCCTTAACTAGGAAAGTATTCTGAATGCGTTGGCTCCAATCAGGATCTTGGTGTGCCGAAAGGAGGAACTGGCTGAAATCTTCATCTATTGATGGCCTCTTATACCATTTTTCACCCTCAGGAGTAACCCCAATATCCTGTGCAATGGTTTCTTCTGTTACTGAGAATTTAAGACCGTTCATTTTCACCATTAAACCCTCGAGGTTTTCACAAAATGATTTTGTAACCCCTATGTGAAACTCTCCCATCTTTTCAAACATGGTAAACCAGTCAACTGCTTTCACCTTTTCAATAGCAGATGGAAATTTCTTCATCCATTCAACATTTTGGGGCTCAATCCTGAGCACATGACCACTTGGGCATGATTTCTTGTCTACCTCCATGATTGAATTCGTGACTGTAGAAGCAATACTTGAACGCAAACTTTGGGGAGAAGATACTGAAAACCCTCTTTGAAGCTCGAACTCCATTTTGTCTATCAACATTGATATAATAAGTTATCTATCGGGCTTGAAATGATTCAGAGATATGGAGAGGTACGAGCCCCCAAATCTGATACTTGCTTCATGAACCATCTTCGAGGCTTGATCGCTCTCATAATTGCACCCTGTACTCAAAAACCTACTCAAAATACTTGCTTCATGAACCATCTTCGAGGCCTGATCGCTCACATAATTGCACCATGTACTCAAAAACCTATTCAATAGAAATCTGGCAACGTGCATGTATTTGAATAATGATATGTGCTGGCAACTTGGGCTAATAAATCATCCTAGTCTATAGGAGCTTAGGTTAACTAGTCGACAGGTATGAAATGTTTCAGTTTTGTTTGGTTTGTTATGTTTTGTTTTGTTTGTTGTTTACCAAATTATAATATATATTAATTAAAATATAATATATACTAATTAAATAATATATATATTACTATGTCCATACAAATTTTTTTATTATTTTTTGTTAGGATTGGGATTTCTAAGGTCCAAATTAGATCACTATAATATGTAGTACAAACAAGATGGTGGTCATTTCCTTGTTATCACTTTGTATGTAGATGATATGTTATTTTTTGGTAACAATAGGGATGTGAATTGTGATTTGAAGTCTCATATTTTAGCACAATTTGACATAAGTGAAGTCTTAATTCAAAATGTGGGGAGATTAATGGTAGGTATATGGTGTAGAATGATAGGTGGAGAATGGTCAACCACTTCCATGTGGAATAATATTGGGTAACTCGTACTATTGTATTCCATATAGAATGTTGATGATATGCCATGTGACACTCATAAGACAATGCCACCTCCCATCATACATGGTGTGGATATATTCTACTCTCCCTACCTTCTAGTTCGATTTGGAAGTTTTCCTAATGATTTGATGATATTGTTGAGTGGAGTGTAATGACCATTCATACCATAAATTATGGCAGTTGGCATTGTCTATGATCACTAGTTTGATTTGGAAACTTTCCCTAGTGATTTGATGATATTGTTGTAGAGTGGATTCTAATGACCATTCATACCATAAATTATGGTATTTGGCATTGTCTATGATCATTGTGTGACTAAACATCAGGAGAGAATATGTGAAGACTGACAACGAGGGTCCCATTTTCTTTGTAGACCATGCCCCTACCTACATTTCCTATGTAGGAAACTAGAATCCCATCTAGGCATTTCAAAACAAAAATAACCAACTAAGCATAATGACACCTCCAACTAGGCATAATGACAGCTAACAATAATTTCAAGTCTCACAACCCTCTCACCAAGCATGACCTTCTTACGAGAGCATATGTGTTTTTACTATTTGGTGGAGCAATGAGTTGGATGAGAAAGAAACAAGTTGTGGTCAGTAGTGACATAGTATATGGCAGCTACTCATGCTTGTAAGGTGGTCATCTAGATTATGAAAATGTTTAGATGTAGGGCTATTTCAAAGATCTAATATAGTATAGTGTGATATTAACATTGTCATTAATTTGTCTAGCTAAGAATCCCACCTTTCATGCAAAGACAAAATATATTGACATCTAGTACCATTTCTTGAGATAAAAAATTGACGTTGGTTCTAGTTTGGGGTGCTTCCACCATTATTGTTTGAGATATTTCAAACAATCTTGAAAAAATTCTTATGTGCAACAGGAGAGAAAGTTGATAACAAGAAGAAAACATTAAACATTAAACATCGTCGATATAGGGACGAATGTTGAAAACGTGGAAATATTGCGTGGAACAATCCGCCCATATGTAGTAGTGTAATTTTCCATTCTTTAGGTGGGGAGGAGCAATACAACGTTCAATAGAAGCAATGTGGCATTAACAGCTTACTAACCTAACTCAATGTCATCTTCTATGACTCAAGCCTTTGGATTTGGCAATCCTTTCCATGCATTTGGTTGATATCCATGACATCATGATCCCTCTAGCTCAAGACCTTTTCAACTAGCCTAAGAAAATCCAAGTTTTGATTTAGCAAAAGAGTATCTACATGAGGAGGATCTTTCCCATAAAAAGAGGTCTTCGATGGCAAGATGATAGGGAAGATGAGGATAATATGGTACATACCATGGTTTAATCCTAACAAAAGAAGTTATCGGAAGTGATTTATGGATCTAGGTTATTAACGCTTAACTTTTGAGAGGTTTTATATGCCACCTTTGGAGGAGCGTCCCCTTTGAGGTCTCATTGCATGGAGTAAATAGCATTCAAGGGAACCCTAGCATTGCACATTTAGCTTTATAGAGCACCTACACATGAGTGCATGGAATTTTTGTCATAACATTTAACCTAGAGGTGTTATATCCATTAATTTGTGCCTTTATTTGAAGAACATTCCACTTTGAATGGTTTCTATCCTACTTTGTGGAGGATTCTCACCCATTTGAAGCCAAATCCCACCTAAGGAGGTTTCTTATGCATGATTTATGGAGAGGAATTCGATTTTTTTGGGGTCTTATTGAGCACTTTGTGGAGTTCGTTTGTATTTGGTGGATCCACTTGCTATAATGCCCACTTTTTAGCATGACTTTGCTTGCATTGCAGTTCTAGCCTTTGGAGGCTATTTTGAGACTTCTTAGCATTACATTATCATTTCTTGAAGGAACCCTCTCTTTCTTGGGATTTTATGGATCTTTGAGACTATACATGTAGCATTTACCTCGACATTTGTCCCTGTTGCCACGAAAACTGCAACCTAAATTTTTCGTCCCTATATCGATGATTGTTTGTGGAACTTTCAAAAACGTGGATATTGCCACGATTTTTCCACCCTGACGAAAAAAAGTTAAAAAATCATTTTTTGAACCCACGAATGTTGAAAATGTGGAAAATTTTCATGGAACAATCCGCCCATATGTAATAGTGATTCGAGAAATGGGGCATAGATGTTATTGGTGAGATAAACATGAATTCTTCGTTGCAACACCGTTACATTCTGACAGCTACGGATTATTTCATGAGATAGATGGAAGCTGCCCCCAGTGTGCAAAATAAACGAAGATGTAGTTATTAGATTCCTTGAAGAAAACATCATAACTAGGTTTGGGGTTCCAATTTCCCTAGTCTTTGATAAGGAAACTTATTTTTCATCTTTGAATATAAATGAATTTGTTTATGAGAAAGGAATTAAATTACATTATTCAGCCAATTACTATCCCCAAGGAAATGGATTAGCTGAGTCTACCAATAAGAATCTCATTCTAATTCTTAAGAAAATTGTGATTGAAAATCAAAGAAACTGGCATACAACACTCCCAAATGATTTATGGGTAGACAGGGTCACCCCAAAGAATGCCTTAGGAGTTTCCCCATTCACCCTATTCTACGGTAAGGAGGCCATCTCCCTCCAAATATTTTACTCCCATCCTTGCAATTGGCCCAAGCCTCTCGCGGTTATAGTAGTCAAGTCTTACAATCAGGAATTGATACCCTGCTGAAACTTGAAGAATATCGGCTTAAAGCCAAAGACCGATTCCACCAACACCAAGACGTAGTCAAAAGGTGGTTTGATAAGTGTAAATCTGGAAAGAGAAGTTTTGAAGTAGGTGACTTAGTTCTGAAATGGGACCATCCACATAATGGTAAGGGAATGCACACGAAGTTTCCACATTTATGGGTTGGCCCTTATCAGATTTCTGAAAAGCTTGGCCCTTCGACGTATAAGATGAAAGACTTGCAAGGAGAGGAAGTAAATCTCCCTCTCAACGGCCTCGCTTTAAAGTAGTACTTCGCATAGTCCCATGCAGACTTTTGTACATAAATAAGTGTTGTTGTTTCTTTCCTTGGTTTTTTTCTGTTTTGTTGTTTTCTTCGGTTTTTAAGTTAGTTTGTTTTTTTTTGTGCCTTGCTCTCTGCTCAAGTTTTCTTTATTCTTTCTTAAATAAATCCTAGCCCAACTCTTGGCTTAGCGGTGAGATAGGTCTCTAAGCAAGTCTCAAAATCTTGAAATGCAGAATTTCACTTATAAAGAAAATTATCTTCGTGAGTTTGCTTTCACTGACTGGCTTCTAGGAATGAAGAGATCATTTTCTGCTTGGTCAAAAGAACCCCGGTTAAATAACTAAGATTTAGCATTTCCTTCTTACTATCTTGGGGCTCCATATACTCTAACATTAATGCCTATCTTAGGAAGTTTACTATGATGGACCCATGCAAAGGAAGCATGTCTCACAGATGTATGGTATTTAAAATGATTCCATTGCTACAAATAAAATTCGAAAGGTCTTATATCAAAGAGTTTGTTTTCCAGAGATTCTCGCCTCAATTAAAGCATAACTCAGAGAAGTTAAAAGCATTCAATTAAGGAAGCTATTCAAATAATCCATCCCAACAAGGTTCTTCTCCGTCCATGAAGCATGGTAATCAAATAAATCTCTTGCTCACACAAAAGGACATTATGCATTGAAGAACCTAAATAAAATATGAAAAAGGTTGAAGAAAGTTATTTATGGAAGGCTCAAATGAAAAAAGTCGTCAATTAAGAAACATCCAAAAGGATGCAGATAGCATGGGAATGAGGAACAAATGAATATGTCTGTGATATATTGTTACAATCTTGTGGAGTCCTATATTAGTTGGCATCTGAAAGATAGCTTTCAAAATGAACTCCACACTCTGGCCCTGAGAGATTTTTAAAGAAGTATGAGTCAAAATTACCTTTTCCCTAATGACCATTATGAGAAGAGTGATCACTGCATTCACAGAAGCTGAACTATGAAGGAATTTTGTTATGCATGGAGCTAGCAGTTTGTAAATCTTTTGATCATGAGAAGAGTTGTTTCAGAGATCTGTGTTCGCCAGCGAATCACCAATTGTTGTTGCTACAACATCCCCCCCAAAATTTTGTAAATATTGGGGCCCCTCCTTCTATTTTTCGAAGAAGTCCTTTGGTCTTTTGAAGCTTGTTTGATTAACTTTGCAAGTCTTCTCCTTCTTCAACAATTTTTTGATTTTTTCTTCTAAGGTAAAATTCATTTTCTGGCTTTGGTCGCAAACTTTAATGATAAAAGCATTGATGATTGCGCATTTCTTAATGACAAAATTTGCTACTGTTGTGCAAATTTGATCCTTATTGTGGCCGACCGTTGCGCATCATTTGGTCTTAACTTTGTTGACCAAAGGTACTCGTTTTTTATCTTTTTCTCCCAAGCTGATCGCAAATTTTAACTCTAAAATGGTCGTCGTTGCGCAGATATTAATATTAACTCGGTCGATTGTTGCACTGAATTGTAAATTTTAACTTTGCGCCAATCAATCACAAATCTTAAAGCTAAATGCTCTAATCATTGCACAGTTCTTAGCGTTAATGTCGTCGCCATTCTTTGCGCTATTCTTTGGCCTTATCTCTGTTTTTTTTTTTTTAGTCGTGTTTCTTGGTCGCAAATTCTACGACGAATTCTGCCAACCCTTGCACTGAGTTTCAACTTAAAGTCGCCGACCCTCATTTCAATTCCCCGTTGCATCTTTTGATCACGGAAGTTACCCTTAAGATCGTCACCCATTGTGCACAATATACCATTTGAATTGCCACCCGTGGCGCAACCTAGATTTTTGGTAAGCGTGAAAGTTAAGTCGGTAGGGGTTTTAATTGCGGCCCATGTGGATTTATTGCTTTTCAGGTTGAGCCCCGTGCCCATTAAACCTCCAACTAGACACCCCGTGGGGATTAAGTGCTCATGCTATATATACATAGAACAGGGTTTTCCCTCTCCATTGTTGCGGAGACCGAGAAGCATCACTGTTTTCCATTGGAAGCTCGGACTATCACTAACTTGGGTACGTGCGTCGACCGCAGAGAGCCATTCTGAGACTGACAGGTTTGACATGCATAGGAGATCTGCCAGGAAGAAGGCTAAGCTTGCCGAGTCAGACTCAGACGTAGAAATCTTGTTGGATACCTCGCTCAAGACAACGTTTTGTGATACAAAAGTTGTCACGGGAGTAGCCCTAGGGGCCGCCACCCCAGAATTTGAGTGGGGTGAGTTATACAGATTTATTAGAGATCAGAAGTACCCCGAGGCAACTCTATAAGAAACCATGGTTTACTTGAATATCAAGAAGTCTGGCCTTCACAAGGAAGCAACTCGTCCCGAGCTATTTCCATGCTCAAAAGTTATTGGTTGGATAATTCCTCATGTGAAAATTGATACAAGGTTCATTAATGATAACACCGGGATGAATCTCGCATCCTTCGCACCAGAGCATATCATGGCTACCTAAAAGTTACCCCAGGAAAGAGCTTGGATGGACAATGAGTGGCTAGCAAAGAAAATAATAGACCCTCTGGAGTCTACCAGGAAGATTCTAATAATTGAAAGGCAAATCAGGAAAAGAACCAACGGGGAGTATGAAAGTGTGCTTCTGAGGACTCCTTACATACTCATTTCCTTAATGCTGAGTCGAGATTTCGGCATGCCAAGTGGAAGCATATTCAAGCTTGGCTGGGTGCCAGTTATGGTCCATGTAACCATGTCCGGAACTATTTTCAATTGGGCTGACATAATCTCACACATCATGGTCTCACACTTAACTATTGCCCAAGGAGGAACAACCCTGAAGAAAATCGACTTCTTCATGTCTTCATATTTGATAGATTTCTTATTAAGCAAGCACCCTTTTCCTAATTTGGGTTACGTTTGGAGCAGAAAGGAGTCCCCTCTCTTTGTATCTTATCAACTCACATGGGCAAGCAAATACACAAATTACTACAGACAGATTTGCGAAAAGCTCATCATGCCCCTGTATCAGCTCATTTTTAAAGAAGAACCAAATTTTTTGTCTGAAAATGCCATGGCTATCATAGAAGAGTTTGGGGACTATTACTTCTCCCCCGAGGGCACCTATATCCAAATGAGTGGGGGATCTCAACCTCCCTTCTTGTTTCCTCGGTATGTCACAAATTTTGTAGTACACAAAGAAGCTATAAGGCATCTCTTCGTCAGTGGGGTCAGCAAGATTCTATGTGAGAGGAAGAAAGGTATGTACCCACCAATGCCCTTCACCATCGGTGCATATAGTCTCCAAAAAGCAAAAGAGATTTGTTGAGCACTGTACCAATGTCAAAACTTATTTTGAGTACGCACATCTTTGGGACAAGGATGAAGAGTTTTTTCGGAGCAAGTTATAGGCCCAAACTTGTGGGTTTGATCCAAAAGGAACGGGATGTTGATGTATATGTAACTTCGAAATGTATTTCATCTATGTATTTCATATATATTTATTGTACCCTTATTAGAGATGTGTTATTCCTCTATAAGGAAGTGTCGTCATGTGGATTGACAAGTGTTGCAAGTGTGTGTACTTGCCGATGGGTTATTAGACCACCATGTGGGATCGGCCCTGAATTATATATATTATAATGTGGATGTACCTAGCTAGACAAGTTGGCCCCATAAGGTCACTGGGAAAACAGATTAGTATAAATAGAGATCAGGTGATCTCTATTTAGATCACTCTCGAAAAAGTATCTCACTCTCACTCAGAAAGTGGCGCACTAGTGAGGAGGAGTATCATCTGCTACTAGGAGACTATCTCAGTGTATTTTGGTTGTACTTTGGTTGAGCCATTGCTATCTCTATCTCTGAGGAAGTTGTGGGGTTTTTCACCTTAGGGTTTTCCCCATGGAAACTCTGTGTCTCTTGTCTCTCATGCTTTTGATTCTTGTGATGCTTGTCATGCTTATTGTGATTGTCATGCATTGATATACTGTATATGTTATTCTCTCAGCAAAGATACTAGAGTATTGTGAATTAATGCTCAAAATTTAACATGGTATCAGAGCTAACCTGAGAAGAAGACATTTTGCAGTGACGAAAACTTGAGTTTCTTGTTTATTGGGTTTCTCTTCATAGATTTTGGAAAAGCAGTATAGTAGATTGACTCTACTCATCAAGGCGCATCTATCTGTCCAATCAGAATTCAATTCCAAGCATTTTCAAATTTGGCCCTAAAAATTAGGGTTTCCACAAAAATAGTAATTTTTGAAATCTGAAGACACAGCTGGAAGCTCATTGCCAAAATCAAAGTTTGGAGCTTTGGATCGAGATTTTTGGCTGGGTAGATCTCCGAGAAACTCAAACCCTAATTCAGGGCTCTCCCTAGTGAACCCGGGAGGACAAAAAGTCAAATCTGAAGGGTAAAACTTTGCTGATCTCAAATTCTGAATGCACCAGGCTGATCATCTCATCAAAGTGCATCTTTCAATCCTTTCAGAAATTTGAAATTCACATTTTGAATTTTTAGGGTTTTTTCGACAAACCCTAATCCGGGACCAGATCCAGTTTTCAGCATTTCAAGTGGTAAGACCTAAATCTTTTCTATTTCCATTTGAAGTACTCTTTAAGATGTCTCTCCACACCAAGCTTGAGGATAAGCTTGAAGGGGTTGATAACGTCTGAGCCTGGAAGTATAGGATTGGGTTAATCGTGGAAGAGAATGAGTTGGACTCATATATAAAAGAAGACATTCCTATCCCAGAGGATGAAGAGGCCAAGGTATTACATAAGAAGAACTTGGTCAAGGAAAAGAGAATCATTGCTGATTCTATCAAAGACCATCTCATACCCCATGTGTCTTCTCTTAATACACCCAAGGAGATGTTTGACTCTTTGACCAAGCTATTTGAAGGGAAGAACATAAATCAGAAGATGACCCCTCGGAACCAATTGAAAGGAGTAAAGTTCCAGAATGGAGAAACCATTCAATCTTATTTTTTCAAGGGTCTCCCAGATCAAGGAACAACTAGAAGCAGTGGATGAAATGGTGGAATGGTGATGACCACTCTAAATGGTCTACCCAGGTCATGGGATTCCTTTATTCAAGGAATTTGTGCAAGGAAGAAGTTGATCTCCCTCAACAGATTGTGGGAAGAATGCTCTCAAGAAGAAGCTATACTTATAGCTCGTGAAGAAAAGATGGGAGGTGAAGATCAAGCTCTTGCAGCTCACACCAAAAGAAGCAAGCCCAAGAAGGAGCACTCTCGCCACAAGAGGTCCTATCAAAAGAATAAGAAGGATCTAAGATGCTTCACATGCAATGAGAAGGGTCACTTTGCTTCAGATTGTCCCAAGAACAAAAGGGATAATAACAACAACTCCAGCAAGAAGAAGAAGGGAAACAAAAGAAAGTTTCATGCTCATGTTGCCGATAATGATAAACCTCCAAAGAAGAAGGCTAGGGCAGAAAGTGATGATAGTGATGTTGACTCATCAAGTGAAGAAGAGTATGTTCTAATCTCTGCTCTCACAGGTACCATATCCCATGGTTTTAATGATTGGTTGATTGATAGTGGAGCTTCCAAACACATGACTGGGTTTAAGGAATCTTTTGTGAATCTATCTGAACATGAATCACCCATAAGGTGAAACTTGGGGATGATTATCAATACCCAATCAAAGGAAATGGTGAAGCCTCCTACAACCTAGATTCTGGAAAATCTTTGAAGATGAAAGAACTCCTTTATGTACCTGGGCTCAAGAAGAACTTACTCTCCATCTCTGCATTGGATGCAAAAGGCATGAGGGTTTCATTTGTGGATGGCCAAGTCCTAATGTGGCCAAAGGGAAAAACAATTGATGATGCAGTAGTGATTGGAGAGAAAGAGGGAGGATTGTACAATTTGAAGGGACAACCTGAACATGCCTTGGTGACATAAAGACAAAGATTCATCCATATTCATGGATCACATAGAGGTATGTATAATTTGTTTTTGCAAGAGTTAACTAATGAGTTATGCAGGTCATTGAAGAGAACAAGAACACATTGCTAGACATAACTAGCAAATATGGTGACCAGGTATGTGTTTCTTATATCATAGGATCTATTATATAAATATGCATGACATGATTGATGATGTTTATTCATGAAGTCATAGGTTTGAATAATCATGGGTATATGCATATTACGTGTCTTACCTTATTTAATGTTATGACTAACTAGAAGAGTCATAGGTTTGAGTAATCACAGGTTTAGACATGTTATGACTAACCTTAAGAATCCTATATAAACCTTGAATGCTAATGCTTATTATTTCTGTTTGAAATAATCATGTCTATACATGCTTGAGATTATTGAGTTTTGATAGTATTGAGAATATACTAATGAATGTATGATTTTGTATGAGATCACAAGGATAACACAATCATGATACTAATAAGCATGCTTAGGGACCAAGGATGAATATAAGTTCAAAGGACAGGTAATTCAGGAAGCAAAGATCAAGAGGGAGCACACTCTAGTTGCCCTTGCAAGGGAGAAAAGATCAAGAAGAAACACACTCCAGTAGTTCCTGCAAGGATGCAGATATTCAGAGGGAGTTGACCATATTTCTACATTTCACAATAGAAAGGTGTAGAAGAAGCGACTTCAGATTAGGACTCCAGTAGCTCCTGCAAGGAAGCAAAGACTCAGAGGGAGTCCATCCAACAAACAAACAAAAATAAGTATTTCAATTATCATTTCTTGCATATTTGTTTGTTTAAATAAAATTGTTCAATGATGTATATGCTCATGTTCTTAGACTTAGGATATGTATTGTGCATATTAGAATGATTGCATTAATGAACAGTATACTACTAATATGCATATAATGGGTAAGTGGCCTATGGCACTGTACAACATCCCATTGCTACTTATCTAGAATGAAACCTCTTTGCTGACATGTTGGGAGTAGTGCAAACTCGTAACAATGTTCCGGTAGAGACTGGAAGGCATCTAGAAAGTTATGGAACATGGATAAATGTTGTATTGAAGCATTGGCTTAAACAATTGCATGACTGTATGACATATTTCTTTATGTGAAAGAATTTGTTCTGAAAATTATGAGATGTTTCTAATCATGCAATTTAACTTGTTTTGTAGGAAAGATCGTATACCTTTACCTACAAAAGAAGGACTACAACATTTGTTCCAGCAACAAAGATATCTATTGAAGATATTGAATATATTGAAGTTCCCAGGATCTAGGATGAAGAAATGGAAGAATGCCATGATCCGTTGATCATGAAGAATGATGTTTGGGATGCAGTACCAAGACCTGAAGCGAAGTCTGTAATGACTTCCATATGGATCTATCAGATCAAGCATTCTGCAGATGGTAGCATAGAGAAATATAAAAGTGATGACATAGAAAATACACCAGATGGATGTCAAGACTGCTTTCTTGAATGGTGTAGTTGAAGAGGAAGTATATGTGGAGCATCCACTCGGTTTTGAAATACATGAAAGGGAGTCATATGTGTGCAGATTGAAGAAAGCATTGTATGGCTTGAAACAAGCTCCCAGAACCTGGTATGGTAGGATGGACAGTTTCCTATCTAGTTTGGGCTTTACCAAGAGTAAAGCGGATTCCAACCTTTACTACAAGGTTGAGGAAGGGAATCCTGTGATTCTACTCTTGTATGTGGATGACTTATTTGTAACAGGAGATGACAGATTGATTGCAGATACTAAGAGGAAGCTTGCTACCAAGTTCGATATGAAATATTTGGGAATGATGCATTATTTCCTAGGTATGGAGGTGTGGCGGAGTGCTGGTGGGATCTTCCTTGGTCAAGGGAAGTACACAGTAGATATCCTGAAGAGATTCGGGATGATGGATTGCAAGGCCATGGACACACCTATGGCATCAAATCTGAAGCTTCTATGTGATGCTTCATCTGAGCCGGTTGATGTCTCTATGTATCGTCAGATGATTGGGTCCTTGATGTACCTGACGAACACGAGACCAAACATTTGCTTTGCTGTGAACACATTGAGTTAGTTCCTGATAGATCTGAGGAGTGTTCACCTGGTTGCTGTAAAGCATGTTCTGAGGTACCTGAAGGGTATAGTGGATTATGGGCTCAAGTATGAAGCGAATCAAAAGTTTAACCTGCAGGGTTATGTTGATTCAGATTGGGCTGGCAGTGCTGCAGATAAGAAGAGCACATCTGGATGTTGCTTCAGTATGGGATCAGGTGTGATCTCTTGATTTAGCAGGAAGCAATCCTGTGTAGCACTGAGTACAGCTGAGGCAGAGTATGTTGCAGCCTGTTTAGCTAGTTGTGAGGCAGTATGGCTACAGAAGCTACTGTATGAGTTATTTGATCTCCCGTTGGATGCTACTGGTATCTTTTGTGATAACCAGAGTTGTGTGAAGCTGTCCGAGAACCTAGTGTTTCATGACAGGTCGAAACACATAGAGATCAAATATCACTATATCAGGGATATGGTGTAGAGAGGAGCTGTGAAGCTCCTGTATGTTGCGACGGACGAGCAGATTGCAAATGTGCTGACAAAGCCACTAGCCAGGGTGAAGTTCAAGTACTTCAGGGAGAGGCTTGGCGTTCTTCAGATTGATGACACTTCGAGGAAGAAGTGATGGACAAATTTGCTGAAGCCATTCCAAGCATGTTGGAAGGAGGATCCTTCACATGGCTATGGATGTAAGCGCTGGATGATGAGCATCCAGATGATGTTCTGGATTCTGCTTTGTATGATCAGTTGGATCATTTATATGTATGTATGCATCATGTTAGATGTTGGATATGATCAGTTGGATCATTTATATGTATATGTATGTACGCATCATGTTGGATGTTGTATATGATCAGTTGGATCATTTATATGTATGTACGCATCATGTTGGATACTAGATATGATTAGTAGGATCATTTGTATGTATTTTGTATATGCATCATGTTGGATGCTTGGACCATGTATCTGTATATGTATCAGGTGGATACATTGTATGATCAGGTGGATCATGTATGGTGATATGTATCATGTATTTGTATCAGGTGGATACATTGTATGATCAAGTGGATCATGTATGATGATATGTATCAGGTAGATACTTGGTATGCATCAGGTAGATGTATTGTATGATCAGGATGATCGTGGATGACGAGCTTCAGGATGTTGCTCCAGATGACATGCAGCAGGATGTTGCAGAGATGATGATCAGGATGATCATGTGTACATCAGGATGATGTATGGTGAGTATTAGGTTGATATTCTATGGCCATGGATTAAGTTGTGCAGATGAGCATATAATTTGGCCCTAGGAGATTTGCAGATAGTCTTTCGAGGATTTGCCTATGGCATGTAATTCGTGCCCTAGGATATTTGGCAAATGCTCTTTCGAGGTTTTGCTCTGGGAGGACATATAATTTGGCCCTGGGAGATCTGGAGATAGTCTTTCGAGGTTTTTCCTATGGCATGTAATTCATGCCCTAGGATATCTGGCAGATGCTCTTTCAAGGTTTTGTCCTATGGCATATAATCTATCCCTAGGAGATCCGATAGGTTGGGCTGTGTGCCCGTAATAAGTCCTGGGATGCTCTTGCGAGGTTTTTCCATGACCACATATAATCTGTCCCTGGGAGATCCTATAGGTAGAGTTGCGTGCTCGTAACAACCTGGGATGCTCTTGCGAGGTTTTGTGGTGACCACATATAATCTATCCCTGGGAGATCCTATAGGTAGAGCTGTGTGCTCGTAACAGCCTGGGATGCTCTTGCAAGGTTTTGTGGTGAGGTCACATATAATATGGCCCTGGGAGATCCTATAGGTAGATTTGTGTGCTCGTAACAGCCTGGGATGCTCTTTCAAGGTTTTGTGACGCACGTAATAAGTCCTGAGGATTCCACAGTATGGCCAGTGATGACGAATACCTGCAGGTAGTGGGCCTACATCCAGAATGAAAAAGGACTAGCTCTGTAGAACTTCCTATGACAAGTAGAGTTAGAGATTGGTTGAGATAGCAGCAGCAGTGACGATGACGATGCATCGATGATGATGATCCTGAGAAGAAGACTTGTCTAGCAGATCTGTGTTGAGAAATACCTTCCTAGTTAAGAGGGAGTGTTGATGTATATGTAACTTCAGAATGTATTTCATCTATGTATTTCATATATATTTATTGTACCCTTATTAGAGATGTGTTATTCCTCTATAAGGAAGTGTCGTCATGTGGATTGACAAGTGTTGCAAGTGTGTGTACTTGCAGATGGGTTATTAGACCACCATGTGGGGTCGACCCTAAATTATATATATTATAATGTGGATGTACCTAGCTAGACAAGTCGGCCCCATAAGGTCACTGGGCAAACAGATTAGTATAAATAGAGATCAGGTGATCTCTATTTAGATCACTCTCAGAAAAGTATCTCACTCTCACTCAGAAAGTGGCGCACTAGTGAGGAGGAGGATCACCTGCTACTAGGAGACTATCTCAGTGTATTTTGGTTGTACTTTGGTTGAGCCATTGCTCTCTCTATCTCTGAGGAAGTTGTGGGGTTTTTCACCTTAGGGTTTTCCCCACGGAAACTCTGTGTCTCTTCTCTCTCATGCTTTTGATTCTTGTGATGCTTGTCATGCTTATTGCGATTGTCATGCATTGATATACTATATATGTTATTCTCTCAGCAAAGATCCTAGAGTATTGTGAATTAATGCTCAAAATTTAACACGGGAAGCAACAATGTCACAATCAAAGGATTCCAGAAGGAAGGAAAAGGAGGAAGAAGAAAGACTCCAAAAATAGAAAGAAGTCAAGCAGCAGCAAGATACAGAAGTTGCTAGAGCTCAGCAGAAGCAAGAAGCGAAAGCTCAAAAAGGTGAAGAGGAGAGAATTCGGAAAGAGGAAGCTACCAAATTGCAGCAGGAAGAGGACGAAAGGTTGGGGGTGATAAGAGAGCAGCAAGAACGAGAAGCAGCAGAACTCACAGAACTAATAGAGTAAGTAGAGAAGAGAGTACGAGAAGAAGCAGAAGAATCTAATAAAGCTATGGAGCAGGGTACATTTAGCTCGTGAGGCATGCACTTTGATCTATCGACAATAAACCAATCAGGGATAGCTAATGAAGGAGTTTTCATCATTGAAGAGTTATCTCTTACCCCATACACTCCTTCAAAGCAGCGGCCAACCTGGATTCCATTTATTTTGACAAAAGGAAGAAGGTTATTGTGGACAGATCAGAGAAGATAATGAAAATTGGAGATGGCCATTACAAAATCAGGGTATCAGAAACCCCACTTGTTCAAGGGACTGACATCAACCATGTGTTCACAGTAACCTGCACTATGGCTTCAGCCCAAGCAATTAAAGATATTGTCGATCGTCTGGTTGAAGAAGCTAAGAAGTACAGGGATTTGCGTTTTAAGGTAAAAAGTAACATGTAGAAAGAAGTGTTAGAAGGAAATGAGTTAAGGTTAAAATGAAAAAAGCTTCAGGAAGAGAAGAAAGAAACAACTTTGCAAATTCTCCAGCTCAAAGATGAAAGGAATGAAGCAATCTCAGAAGCCGAGCATAAAGACTTAAAGGCTCGCGTAACAGTATTGGAGAATCATGAATCCAACAGTGTTCAACAAATTGAGTTCTTCAAGCCTCAGTTTGAGAGGCTCATGCAAGAAAAGGTAGAGCTGTTAGAACAACTCAAGGAAGCAAATGAAAAGAAGCAGGATCTAACTACATTTTACAAACAAGCCTGTGACATGCAAGAAAAGACTCATCAATAGCTAGTATTGATTTTAGAAGAGGTATTCAGGATGAAAGAAATGATAACAAGGATGACAGCCATTGAGGTTGAGGTGCTTAAGTTGAAGAATAAGTATGCGCATCGCATGGTAGAAATAAAGGAACAATTTGAGTGGAGGAAAGGGAGATTTGGATTTCCCTCAAGCCTGCATGTTAAAATTGTTGATGAATTGGACATGGATATAGGAGTCCTCGAGTTTTGCAAGGATTGTGGTCCCAAGTTAAGTCTTGAGATCTGGAAAACCGTCAAAACTTGCCATACTTTCTACTCCAAGATCTGGGAAACCCATGATAAATGTCACATGATTTTACCTCAGACCATTTATGAATTTCCTGAGAAGGAGCAGCGTTTAGCAAAACTGCAGGGTAACTTAAATGCAGAATTAGAATATTTGAAGAAGATAGAGGTGCTAACCTCGGAGGACGTCCACCAGTTCATTTTGAAGACCTCTTTCCACGCCTATTTCCTAGAATATGTTTCTCAGGCGGCTGTAGTAGGAGCAGCAAGTGTCAAATCAGATTTGCTCAAGCACAAAATAGTGCTGAAAGTGATAATCTCTGCGTGACGAAATACCATTCTGTGAGAAATTAGCCAGTGGGCTAGTTATATTCAAGAGTTGGACAAACCAACAGAAGCAAGCGGGCCTACTGAAGGGAGCAAGTCGACAGGTGTAGAGAAATCAGCTGAAGCAGTAGGATCATCTAGGGCTTAATTTGTTTTATTGTAAATTTGAGAAAAAACAACTAGAATTTTGTTTATTGTATAAATATGTTGTAAAACAGCTGGAAATTCCTTTTGTGTCTTTAGGCACTAGAGGAAAAACTTGTTTTCCCCTAGGGTTAGGTTTTGAGAAGAGACACATCTTGTAAAATATATAAATATAGGAATAGAAGAGATGAGAATGGACTTTTGGCAAGTAAAAGGATAGACTAATTTTGTACGTGAAATACTTTGCTACATCAATGAAGGAAGCTCTATTTTTCCTAAAGAAAGCCTGCATGGATTTTTGTCGTGGGACTGTGTTGAATGTTGACTGAATTATTTCTGCATTATTCATACATTGACTGTGAGATCGTTCTTAACTATGCTGAATTATTTCTCTGTTATGGATGCTTTCATTTTCTTATGCAAAATTTCTATGTAAAATGGGTAATAGAATGTTTATCTCTGTCAAAGCTATCTTTGATAATCTTTTATTTTCTGTTGTAAATGCTTCTATTCAATTTAGCAGCTATCTATGAAATTCTTGTTTGCATTTCCAGTTTATTACTCATTCTTTAAATTTGCTCCTTACAAGGTTAGATTAAATTTGCTTAAACAGGTTTAGATTAGATTTGTTGAACTGCATGCATTTAGATAACATCACTTGCATCTCATCTTTAAAATAAAAATACATAAATGGTGGATCGGTCCGCAACCGGTGAAAATGAAAACAAATCTTTAAATCTTACACGGTAGTCAAGCCATTTAATAGACGGATTCCCTACACCAAACAATGAGCGATCTAATTGGGCTTGCTTAGCGGGGAGAATCCCTTTCTTACTGATGCTACGATTTTTGGGGCATCAACAGGTCTCTGGATTAGTTCCAGACTGAAGTCCAGGGATTATACAATCCCAACCACATTCTCAGGGATAGAAGTCTCTGGATCAGTTTTGGACTGAAGTTCAAGGATGATACAATCCCAACATAATTCTTGAGGGCCGAAGTCTCTGGATGAGTTCTGGACTGAAGTCCAACGATGATACAATCCCCACCACATTCTCGAGGACTGAATTCTCCGGATCAGTTCTGGATTGAAGTCTAAGGATGATACAATCCCCATCAAATTCTCGAGGATCGAATTCTCCAGATCAATTCTGTACTGAAGTCCAAGGTTGATACAATCCCCACCACATTCTCGAGGACCAAAGTATCTAGATCAGTTCTAGACTGAAGTCCAAGGATGATACATTCCCCACCACATTCTTGAGGACCGAAGTCTCTGGATCAGTTCTGAACTGAATTCCAGGGATGATACAATCCCACTGCAACATCATCATCATTGCTCCCCCTTTCGAGGAAGGTCCTTTCGAACCACACCAAACTTGTCACAAAAGTTCTCAAACTTCACTCGAGATAGAGGCTTAGTCAACACATCAGAAACTTTCTCATCAGTGCTCACATACTGGAGCTTTATAGCTCCCTTATGCACTATATCTCGTATATAAAAATACATTATTTCTATGTGCTTTGACTTGTCATAGAACACTGGGTTCTTCGTCATATTTATAGAACTCCGGTTGTCACATAAAATCATGTGGTATCCAACTTAGGGTCAAATAGACCTGAAATCAACTTGTGAATCCATATGGCTTGATAGCTAGCAAAACAAGTGTTGGAGCCTAGGCCACAGCTATGGTAAAGCTGCGAATTTTGAGTAAAAAGCACAAGTGTTGAAGGGAAAGTGCTAATTTTGAATAAACACCAATTTTTGGGCAGAAGTAGACGGTGCGCAGTACAGTGCCAGATGGATGAGCTTAGCGCAGATTACGGACTGGAACTCATGGAGCTCACACGCACACGTCAAAGGAGAATGAATGTGGCCGAGTAGAAAGCTCAGCTACCACAATAAATGAAGCGACGGAGTAGAGGGCTCAGCTACCCTCATTTAAGGCTAAGTACAGAAGTTATGGTTGTTCTAATCAAGGAAGAGCAACGGACCAAAGCATTGAAGACGAAGGACAAGGAGCAGTGAACGATGAAGCGGTGCCCATGCCTGCAATCTCCACTGAAAGTCATGGAACCTGCAGGAAACAGCGACGTGACTGCAAGCGGCGCCTACAGTACACCTAGCCATGTCCGTGGTTAGGGTTTTTGGGGATTACTGCTGGGAAAGGCCCACAACTTTGTAAAGGTACGACCGTCATGGCCACCTATATATATGTATAATTGTAAGGGTTAGACGTTAGTTAGCTAGCCATTAGATGTTGAGACGCAGGTTAGCTGTTTGAGATAAGCTAGCTAGTTAGTAAGTCTTCTATTGTGTTGTTAAAAGACAAGAGTTAGAACTGGATAGCCGTGAAGCTAATCCCTGAGTTGCAGACAGTCTGAGTCGATGTCTGAACTATTGTAATCTCTGTAGAGGAAGAGACTAGATCGAGAGAAGGGTTCCCAGCTGTGTGCGTGGAGTTTCCTGGAAAGATCTAAGGCTGCAGCTGTGTGCGCAGCATATTGTGTAATTCTATCTGTTTCTGGTTAATATAAGAGACTCCCGTGGACGTGGTTTCCCCGTGGAGGTGAATTTCATAATTCTCGTTGTTATTATGCTGTGTTGAGTGATTGCATGTTTTAGTTCACTATCGGTGTATACATGAATATTGCGTTATCTTTATGAGTATGTTAAGTAAGTTCTCAAAGCTTCCTTGGTAACTATGATCGTTAAGTGTCGAAGGAATCTGTAGAACGCTGTCGCTGCAGCGATAAAGGAATGCGTTATTGCGCTGGGCGCGCAAGCAGAAATGATACATAGAGTATCGACACAGAGGATAATCGCCTCGTGCGTCGGAGTGGAGATACCGTGCTGCGAGGATGGAAGTGAGAGCTTCAGCGCAGTTGCGCTGAGAGGTCTGCGAAAGAGTAAGACATTCCGCTTTGAGGAATCGTCAAGTAAGAGAAAGAGAGAAGTCTCCGCGTCGCCTAGGTTAAGGAAATATGATTCCTTATCCCCCCCATAGCCACTTCGGGTGAGACCTCGAGTTGCTGCGCAGCTCGTTGCCGAGAGGGCCAGTGCACCAAGGGGTTTTGTTGCTGTGCTTCATTAAAACCCGAGTCTGTCCAAAAAGCAGCCAACAAATGGTTCCGTTGCCTCATGACTTGTTACTGTGAGACTTGTTATTTTGGTGACGCGCGAGATTGATGCGAAACCCAGAGAAAGAAGGAGCCAACAAATGGTTCCGTTGCCTCATGACTTGTTACTGTGAGACTTGTTATTTCGGTGACGCGCGAGATTGATGCGAAACCCAGAGAAAGAAGGAGCCAACAAATGGTTCTGTCGTTGGCTTTGACCCCATTACCTTGAAGGCAATGTGCTACTGGAATCCTACAGCTAAAGAAATAGAAGACTGGTTCGATTCAAAGGCTAAAGAGTTCGTTGAACAAGAAAATAGAAGCTCTAGGCTTCAGACAGAAGACTGGTTGCAGAAGTATATCTATACTGACCTCATGAAATTTTCTTTGTCACATTTGCACTTGAGTTGCATGCTTGGATAGCCAAGTTAGCAGATACTAGATCCACTGTGCATGTTGATCGACCCGTCGCTTGGACGCCTGAGCTAGTCAGTATTTTGAAGCGGGTAGATAATTCTATGTCCCGCGCAATAGACTTTTGGTTGAATAGTCTGCTGGAAGGTTTCGTCACTGAGTTTGCAGTAGATACAAGAAAGATTTTTAGTGAAGCAGAGAGGAGTTTCTTCCAAGCACACAGAGGTAAGTTCTTAAATTCTCTGAACTTATGGATTAAAATGCTTCTGTATGAAAAAGCAAAACTATGCATAGCTTCCGATGAATAGCATAGACAAGTAATGTCCGCAGATTCTGATAGTGATCCTGAACTTATTGGTTGCACTCGTAGTGGAAAACGGTATAAAGTAGGCATTGACCAGCATTCTTTTGAGTCTATCCCAAAAGATAGTCAAGTTCCTAGAGCAAGCCATATAGAGAGACAAGGGAGTGTTCATATCCCTTATCACCCCTTTACACCGCAAAAGCCAGATGGAGCTTAGTATAACCCCGCAATAACACCTTCTAGTAGCCCGCACGGTACTTCTAGTACCTCTGTACCACCTTTGTTCAACCATCCCGGAGGCACTCCTACAGCACCTCCACCTCAACCTAGCACAAGAAGGATGGGTGATGACATGAAGCTACCAACTTTTAGATGAACAGGGATAGAAGACCCTGAGCAGCACTGGTTCCTATGTGAAGCCATTTGGACAATTAAGCAAATTAATGATGATGCTGTTAAACTGGTTCAGTTAGCAACCACACTAAGACAAAGAGCCTTAACTTGGTTCATGAAATACTCAGCAGCATAGAATAGGACGCTTGTTGATGTAAGAAATGCTATGATTAGAGAATTCAAGAAACCTAAATCAGAATCACAGTGTATAACAGAGCTCAAAGATATCAAACAGTTACCTACAAAGTCAGTATGGGACTTTGACCAGAAGTTCAAAGCCTTGATAGATCAAGTAAGCTTTGAGTTTGCACCACAGCAGCATAAGGAATGGTTCATTGTTGTGCTGCTCCCACACATTAGACTTCCTCTTATGCAACAGAATCTCACTACTCAAGAACAAGCTCTAGAGATGGCTATGAAACTAGAAGCTTCACCAATTGATGGAACAAGCAACGATGTTGCGCAGTTGCAGAACCAATTAGCAAACTTAACCTTGCAAGTGCATGATATTAAGAAAGGCAAGGAAGTTAAGAAAGAAATTTGGTGTACAAAATGTAAAGCGCAAAGTCATTCAAAGGACCATTGTCCCGTTTTCATAGAATATATTGCAACTGGAGCACCTAACCCTTTACCACAGGCACAGGGGCCTTGGTGTGAAATCTGTAGAACTAGAGGTCACAGACAACAAGAATGTCACTTACTCCAGAAATATGTACAAACTCCAAAGAATATATATTGTAATTTCTGTAAATCAGTAGGCCATGATGAGAACAATTGCAGAGCATATGATCTTATGATGGAAAGAAAGCATGATGTTTATAGAGTACAGTCAGAGATACAAGGACCCACAGCAGGTCCACAGTATGACCAAACTCGCGACGGCAGAGCAGGAAATTATAGGGGTCGCGGACGCGCAACAAATTTTGGTCGAGGAAGAGGACAGATCACTTGTTATAATTGTGGAGCGCAAGGTCATTTTGCAAGGGATTGCCAAAATCCTACAACCATTTGCATATATTGTAAATCTTATGATCATATCATTGAAGAATGCCCTCAGTTGATGGCCAAGATGCAAACAAAGACGCCACAGGTCAATCAGAATATTCAGTTGATTGGAGCAGAAAAAAGAGAACCAGACCCTACAGGTAATATAGTGATGCGCAGTGGAGCAACCACTGGTACACCAGAGATGGGAACTGGAAAGCAAGCAATGCAATGGGTGCGCCGCGCTAATATTAAACCATCCCCACTTAACCTGCAGAAGCAAAAAGAAGCATTCAAGCAAGCTCAAGAGTATTTCTCAGATCCGAGAGCTTCAAGTTCTGTTGCAATTCCGCATAATGATATTAGATCGCAAGTGCTAAGACAAGACAACCTGGTACAAGAACAGGCCACTACATCTGGAAGGCCTGATGAAGAGGATGCACTAGGCAGTGTCCATACTTTCCTGAGGAACTACTTAAAGTTGTTGCACAATGAAAAAGAAACTATGGAACTTCAACACCTATTGGATAAGTGTCAACAATCTGCTTCGACGAACACACCGCAGCGTGCTGTTCACCAGATTGGGAGTCATACTAGAACTGGAAAAGAGATGAGGCTCACAGCGCAGATTGGCGCATTTGAAATGGACGAAGTCATTTTAGATTTGGGCTCATAAGTTAATGTTCTCACCATGCAGACATGGGAACAGATGGGTAGCCCTCAGCTTACAAGATCTCCTATCCAGCTAAGACTTGCGAATCAGCAACGAGTCTCTCCATTGGGTAGATTACCCAATGTACCTATTGATATCGAGGGAGTAAGAAGTTCTGCAGACTTTGAAGTAATCAAAATTCTGGATGATAGTAGACCTTACCCAGCACTTTTAGGCATAGACTGGGCATTCAATAATTTGGCTGTCATTAATTTGAAGAAAAGACAGATGACCTTTGAGGATGACCAGATTAGGGTCATTGCACCGCTTGATCCTATTCAAGGACCAAGGTTTATTGAACCCATTCGAGCAGAAGAAGAAGCGCGCCACATGGAAAGTTTGTATCAGATGACTGCTAGTTAGAGTGACTATGTCAATCCCACAACAGACAGCCATATCAGCTGGCGATGTGATAGGTTGTGCACATCAGACTCAGACGCAGGATTTGAAAACTGGAAGAATCGTTTACATGAGGTTTCTGCAAGGTGTTGCGCCATGATGACTAAATCCATTCGATGGATTGGCACAGAATTGACTGACACTCCAATTTTTCATGGTTTAACTGAAGTAAGTAAATTCATACATACATATGAACAGCAGATTCCAGATGAGCAGCGAATACAAGCTTTGGATGTCGCACTGCACGCTACACCCGCAAGATGGTGGGGTGCGCATAAAGAGAATATTCACACATGGCAAGACTGTCGTAGATTGATACTGCACAGATTTCAGGACATACAACAGAAGTGTTGTGCAAATATGATGGACAGAGTGACCCCAGGTCACACGTTAAAGCATGTATTCAGCAATGGTCACAGATTCCAGAAGATGAATGGGTTCACCTATTCATCCACACGTTGGATACAGTTCCAAGGAACTGGTACACTGAAACAGAATTGCACAGAGGTACTATCACTTGGCCTCTTGTGATAGAAAGTTTTCAACTTACCTTCAGTTTTGAGTCAGAACATCCAAGCATCGACCACGCTTTAAAGTGTATTAAAAAGAAGGTATTTGAACAATGTCCATTACCAGAATATTCCCAACCAAATTGGGCTGTCCAGATAGAACATGCCCTGGAATGCTATAATTTCACTACTGAAGAAGAGGAAGATGATCCTCGCAATGTCAATATTCTAGAATCAGAAGGGACACGCAATGTTGAAGGTCCTCAGCTTGATATCCCTGCCATTACAAAACACATCAAGCTCAAAAAGATTAACATTGGTACAGAAGCCGAACCCAAGTTTGCTTCTATATGAGATTATTGGGATGATGAAACTGTCGGGCATATTTCAGATTTATTACGTGACTACTAGGATATCTTTCCTACTAAGTTCACAGAAATGAAAGGCATCCTAGGAGACTTAGGAGTGATGCGCATACCTCTGAAAGCAGACGCTAATCCAGTAAAACAGCGCCCGTACAGATTGAATCCGCGATATAAAGAAAAGGTTAAAGAAGAAATTGATAAGATGCTCGCAGCAGGTATCATTGAACTAGTAGAGGAAAGTGATTGGATTAGTCCTATGGTAGTACAAGAGAAGAGGACAAAAGGTGAAATAAGAATCTATGTGGATTTGCGCAAGCTGAATGATGCATCAGCGCATGATCCATTTCCTACTCCCTTTACAAACGAAGCACTTGATAATGTTGGAGGACAAGAGGCTTACTCCTTCACTGATGGCTTTTCCGGATACCATCAGATCAGAATCCATCCAGACGACCGCCATAAGACAACTTTTGCAACTGAGTGGGGCTCATTCCAGTATACGGTAATGCCCTTTGGTCTTAAAAACGCTCCTACTATCTTCTCTCGAGTCGTTGTTGCTGTATTTAAAGAATTCATTCATAAATTTCTCGAAGTCTACTTTGATGACTGGACTGTGTTTGGTTTACTAAAGAACCATATAGGGAACTTGCGCATGATGTTAGAAAAATGTAGACAGTATCAGATTTCCCTTAACTTAAAAAAATGTATCTTCTGTGCTCCTTTTGGTATTTTGTTGGGTCATATTGTATGCAGACAAGGACTCTTGATGGATCCTACGAAGGTTGCCATCATTGCTAATTTACCTGCACCCAACTCAGTCAAACAATTGCGCACTACATTGGGACATACAGGGTACTACAGAAAATTTATCAAAGGTTATGCAAAGATCACAACACCTATGGAAAGATTGCTGAAAAAGGATTCGAAATTCCAATGGACAAAAGAATGCCAACAGAGCTTGGATACACTTAAAGAAAAGATGATCACTGCGCCAATTCTAGTTTTCCTAGACTGGAGAAAACCCTTTCATGTTCATGTAGATGCTTCTTGGATAGCATTGGGGGTCGTGCTTACGCAACCGGGAGAAGGAGGTATTGACCACCCGATTGCTTACTCCAGCAGAAAGCTGTCCACAGCCGAGAAGAACTACACCACTACAGAAAGAGAAGGACTAGCTATGGTGTATGCCTTACAGAAGTTCAGACACTACCTATTGGGCGCACATTTTAAAATGTATACTGACCATTCTACTTTGAAATACTTGGTCAATAAGCCAGTGTTAAGGGGAATAATTTGCAGATGGCTGCTGCTCTTCCAAGAGTATGATTTTGAGGTTATTTTCAAGCCAGGTAGATTGAATGCAGGACCTGACCACTTATCTAGACTAGAGTCGGGGGAGGAACTTACAAATCTGGAGGACAATCTGCCTGATGCGCAACTGTTTTCTGTTCAAGCAGCAGATGAATATTATTCTGATATCCTTGAGTTTCTCACTACCAGGCAAGCGCTAGTTGAGTTTACAATCCAGCAAAAGAAGCAACTTGTTGTCAAAGCCGCAGACTTCACTTTGATAGCACGCCAGCTCTACAAGCTGGGCCCCGACGAAGTCTTGCGCAGACGTATCCTACCGCATGAGAAGAACTCCATCATCGCAGAAGCGCACTCAGGAACCGTAGGAGGCCATTTCGCAGGAAAGATAACTGCGCAGAAGATCTTAGCCGCAGGTCTTTGGTGGCCGACATTGCACAAGGATACTAAGGAATTCTGCAAATGTTGCGATGTGTGCCAGCGAACAGGAAAACCCTCAAGGAGAGATGAAATGCCACTAAGACCCCAGATAACACTGCGTGCTTTTGATAAACGGGCCATTGATTTTGTAGGACCTATCAACCCACCAGGAAAAAGAACCGGCGCAAGATACATCATTACAGCTACTGAATACCTCACCAGATGGGCTGAGGCTAAGCCAGTTAAGAACTGCGACGCTGCCACTGCCGCACAGTTCATTTTTGAGAACATTATCACTAGATTTGGATGCCCACTAATTCTAATGAGTGATCAGGGTACACATTTCCTCAATGAGACTATAGAGGCCCTTACTGAAGAATTCCAAATTAGTCACCATAAGAGTACACCCTACCACCCTCAAGCTAATGGTATGGTGGAGGCATTCAATAAGATTCTCGAGAATGCCCTGACGAAGATCTGTAATCAACAAAGAGATGATTGGGACCTTAGAGTCACAGCTGTACTATGCGCTTACAGAACCACATGCAAGAAACTAACAGGTCACACACCTTTCAGTTTGGTGTATGGACAAGAAGCAGTTATGCCCATGGAATACATTGTTCCCAGTCTCAAAATTGTGCAAATTACAAAAATGGCAGATACTGATACTATGAGTGAAAGACTTTCACAACTGCTTGCCTTAGAAGAAGATAGACTTTTAGCCGGATTCCATCAACAAGTACAGAAGGCAAGATAGAAAGCTTGGCATGACAGGCACATTAAGAATAAACACTTTGAAAAAGGAGACTTGGTACTCCTCTATGATAGTAAATTCATCAAGTTTCCAGGCAAGTTTCGTGTACATTGGTTAGGACCTTTTCGGGTCATAAAGATAACAGAAGGAGGAGCAGTTCAGCTTGCGAAGCTTAATGGAGAATTGCTACCTACAATGATAAACGAGAGTCGGCTCAAGCTTTATCGTGACGGCCACTTTTCCCTGTCGACTTAATACATTGCTAAAGAAATGCAGATGTCCAGTGTAGTTGGAAGAGGCATCACATTATTAGTATACACGGAAGTTGTGAGACACTTTTAGTCTCTAGCTTCCCGCGTAGTTCCTTGAACCATCCGCGCATATCATAAAAAAAAAAAAAAAAGAAGAAGTTTGTTTTGAGCGAGCCTATATTTGCGCTCTTGCGAAGTTTTTTCGGGTCGTCGAACCGTCGCTCTTGCAGCGTTCTCTGTGTCAAGTTGCCGCTTGAGGAGTTCTCGTTGTGGACCCCTCTATATGCACAGTTACCGATGTTGAAATGACCCGCCGAAAAATTTGAATTACAGTAGTCCTATAGCCGCTTTGAATATTAATGAAGGATAAGTTCGCCATTTAATTGTATCCTCTCTGACAGAGTTGGCTTGATCTCCCTAAGATTTGCATTTATGCCATGCGCCGAAAGCTTTAGCTTCCCCCGGAAGGCTGTCAGAACCCGTCTATCACAATTAATGCACCGCAGAAGCGCGTCGGTAGGAGTCTTGTCAACTCATGCAGAGTCGCCTACAGCTAGTAACCCCACTTGCCCGCATTTACTATCGCCTTTAGCTATAAATACCCCGCACTTGTATATTTTTGGGTTACTTTTCTCGAGTTGCATAGTCTTGTTTGAGAATCTAAGTTATTGTTTTCAGAGCCGAGTTGTGCAGAGTGCTTCCTTTGTTTTTTAGCGTTCGTAGCCTACGCTGTTCCGCCATTCGACCGTTCAAGTCCTTGTTGTCTATACCAGTTCACGACGGAGAACCTGTCCACTGAAGAAATTATTCGTCGATTTAAGCTTAGAGGCTTAGATTTCGGCATGACTACCCCGGTGACGACCTCGGCTTATACGCACCCTGGTTGGACTGATCCCAGACAATCTCCTGGAACAAGGGCATCTCAGCAGCAGCCGGACGAGCCCGTTCCAGAGCCATTGGCCACTATGGTGAATTACATTCCGCCGCATCCAGATGATGCACCAGAGGTGTATATTCCGAAGAATGCAAAGTATCCGATTCCGTTGCCTCTGTTAAATTTTCTGAATTTACTTCAATCTGATCTAGGATCTTAACTGAGAGAACAACATGTACAACATATCTACAGCATATCAATCATGGAGACAAAAATGCAAGCACACAAGAGACACAAAGATTTACTTGGGGAAAACCATAAAGGTGAAAAACCCCAATAACTTCCTCAGAGATAGATAGAGCAATGATACAACCAACCATAAGAGATAGACACAACCTAGCAGCAGGTCCTCCTCCTCCATAAGTGCACCACTCCTCCTTGAGTGCATGTGTGAGAAGTGAGTGAGCAAATAGAGTGCCTCCCGTACTCTATTTATACTTGACTTGACTTGCCTTTTTACCTAACTCATGTAGGCTCGAACTTAACCACATAACATAATGCTAACTGGGCCGACTCCCAATAGGGTGGTCTAATAACCCTTTGAACCACATGGCTGACCCCCAATAGGGTGGTCTAATAACCCTTTGACCCACATGACTTATACAGGGCCGACCCCAAACAAGGTGGTCTAATAACCCATCAAGTATAAGTTACGACACTTACAATATAAATAACGACACTTCCTTATAGATGAATAATACCATCTCTATAGGAATACAATATACATATATGTGAAATACATTCTGAAGTTACATATACATCAACACTCCCTCTTAACTAGGAAGGTATTTCTCAGCACAGTTCTTCTAGCACAAGTCATCTTCTCTGGATCATCGTCATCGATGCATCATCATCATCATCATCACTGCTGCTGCTATCTCAATCAATATCTGAATCTACTCGTCATAGGAAGTTCTACAAAGCCAGTCCTTTTTCATACTGGATGTAGGCCCACCACCTGCAGGTCTTCATCATCACTGGCCATACTGTGGAATCCTCAGGACTTATTACATGCGTCACAAAACCTGGCTGCAGCATCCCAGGCTATTACGAGCACACAACTCTACCTGTAGGATCTCCCAGGAGCACATTACATGTGACCCATCACAAAACCTGGCTGAAGCATCCCAGGTTGTTACGAGCACACGGCTCTACTTGTCGGATCTCCCAGGAGCACATTACATGTGATCTCACCACAAAACCTGGCTGAAGCATCTGAGGCCTTTTTCATCCTGTCCAGATCTCCGAGGAGCAAATTACATGTGGTCATGGCAAAACCTGGCTGAAGCATCTGAGACCTTTTTCATCCTGTCCAGATCTCCCAAGAGCAAATTACATGCCATAGGACAAAACCTCGCAAGAGCATCTGCCAGATATCCCAGGGCACCGAATTACATGCCATAGGAAAAACCTCAAAAGACTATCTGCAGATCTCCCAGGGCACAAATTACATGTCCTCCCAAGCAAAACCTCACAAGAGCATTTTCCAGATGTCCCAGGGCACCGAATTACATGCCATAGGCAAAACCTCGAAAGACCATCTACAAATCTCCCAGGGCACAAATTACATGCTTTCCTGCACAACCTGATCCACGGCCACAAAGTATCATCTGATACTCATCATCATCACTGCAACATCCTGCTGCATGTCATCTGGAGAAGCTCGTCATCCACGATCATCCTGATCATACAATGCATCCATCTGATGCACACATAGATACATGATCCACACAATGTATCCATCAATCATACATGATCTACTTGATCATACAAAGATACATGATCCACACAATGTACCCATCAACATACATGATCTACCTGATCATACAAAGATACATGATCCACACAATGTACCCATCAACATACATGATCTACCTGATCATACAAAGATACATGATCCACACAATGTATCCATCAACATCCATGATCTACCTGATCATACAAAGATACATGATCCACACAATGTATCCAACAGCATCCAACATGGTGCGTTCATACAAAATACATACACATGATCCAACAGATCATATCCAGCATCCAACATGATGCATACATACATATAAATGATCCAACTGATCATATCCAACATCCAACATGATGCATACATACATACATATAATGATCCAACTGATCATATCCAAGCCGAAACCAGAACATCATCCTGATGCTCATCATCCAGCGCTTACATCCATGGCCATGTGAAGGATCCTCCTTCCAACATGCTTGGAATGGATTCAGCAAATGTGTCCATCACTTCTTCCTCGAAGTGTCCTCGATCTGAAGAACACCAAGCCTCTCTCTAAACAACTCGAACTTCACCCTGGCTAGTGGCTTCATCAGCACATCTGCAATCTGCTCATCCATCACAACATACAGGAGCTTCACAACTCCTCTCTGCACCATATTCCTGATATAGTGATATTTGATCTCTATGTGTTTCGACCTGTCATGAAACACTAGGTTCTCGGACAGCTTCACACAACTCTGGTTATCACAGAAGATACCAGTAGCATCCAATGGGAGATCAAATAACTCAGACAATAGCTTCCATAGCCATACTGCCTCACAACTAGTTGAATAGGCTACAACATACTCAGCCTCAGCTGTACTCAGTGCTATGCAGGACTGCTTCCTGCTAAACCACGAGATCACACCTGATCCCATACTGAAGCAACACACAGATGTGCTCTCCCTGTCTGCAGCACTGCCAGCCCAATCTAAATCAACTTAAGCCTGCAGGTTAAACTTTTGATTCACCTCATACTTGAGCCCATAATCCACTGTACCCTTCAGGTACCTTAGAACATGCTTTACAGCAACCAGGTGAACACTCCTCGGATCCGTCAGGAACTGTCTCAATATGTTCACAGCAAAGCAAATGTCTGGTCTCGTGTTCGTCAGGTACATCAATGACCCAATCATCTGACGATACATAGAGACATCAACCATCTCAGATGAAGCATCACATAGAAGCTTCAGATTCGATGCCATAGGTGTGGCCATGGCCTTGCAATCCATCATCCCGAACCTCTTCAAGATCTCTACTGCATACTTCCCTTGTCCAAGGAAGATTCCATCTGCACTCTGCCACACCTCCATGCCAAAAAAAAACAAATAGTGCATCATCCCCAAGTTCCTCAACTCGAACTCGGCAGCAAGCTTCCGTTGCGTGTCGGCAATCAATCTATCCTCACCTGATACAAACAGGTCATCCAAATAGTAGTATCGCTGGATTGCCTTCCTCAACCTTGTAGAAAAGGTTGGAATCCGCTTTATTCTTGGTAAAGTCCAAGCTGGATAGAAAGCTATCTATCCTACCATATCAAGTTCTGCACACATATATGACTACACCATGCTATCTTGAAATCCATCTGGTGCATCTTCTATTTCATCACTTTTGTATTTCTCAATGCTGCCATCTGCAACATGCTTGATCTGATAGTTCTATTTGGAAGTCACAACAGACTTCCCTTTAGCTCTTGGGATCGCATCCCAAACATCATTCTTCATGATCGACGGATCATGGCATTCCATTTCTTCATCCCAGATCCTGGGAAATTCAATATCTTCAATAGATATCTTTGTTGCTGGAACAAATGTTGTAGTCCTTTTGTAGGTGAAGATATACGGTCTTTCCTACAAAACAGGTTAAATTGCATGATTAGAAACATCTCATAATTTTCAGAACAAATTCTTGCACATAAAGAAATATGTCATACAGTCATGCAATTATCTTAGCCAATGCTTCAATACAACATTTATCCATATCCCGTAACTTTCTAGATGCCTTCCAATCTCTACCAGAACATTGTTAAGAGTGTGCACAACTCCCAACATGTCAGCAAAGAGGTTTCATTCTAGATAAGTAGCAATGGAATGTTGTACAGTGCCATAGGCCACTTACCCATGTATATTAGTAGTATACTGTTCATCAATGCAACTATTCTAATATGCACAATACATATCCTAAGTCTAGGAACATGAGCATATACATCATTGAACAATTTTATTTAAACAAACACATATGCAAGAAATGATAATTAAAATACTTATCTTTGTTTGTTCGTTGGGTGGACTCCCTCTGAGTCTTTGCTTTCTTGCAGGAGCTGCTGGAGTCCTAATCTGCAGTAGCTTCTTCTACACCTTTCTGTTGTGTAATGTAGAGAGATGGACAACTCCCTCTGAATATCTGCATCCTTGCAGAAACTACTGAAGTGTGCTCCTTTTCTTTCTTGCAGGAACAACTGGAGTGTGCTCCCTCTTGATCTTTGCTTCCTGAATTACCTGTTCTTGAACTCATATTCATCCTTGGTCCCTATGCATGCTTATTAGTATCATGATTGAGTTATCCTTGTGATATCATATAAAATCATACATTCATTAGTATACTATTAAAACACAATAATCTCAAGCATGTATAATCATGATCATTTCAAACAGAAAATAATAAGCATTAGCATTCAAGGTTTATGTAGGATTCTTATGGTTAGTCAAATCATAAGAAACATAACATGTCTAAACCTGTAATTACTCAAACCTATGACTCTTCGGGTTAGTTGAATCATCAATCAAGATAAGAGATATAATATGCATAAAACCATGATTATTCAAACCTATGACTCTTCGTGAATAATCATTATCAACAAAACATTAGTATAAGATCCTAACACAAGGTAGGATTCTAGCTTGATATAGGAAAAACATACCTGGATTAGCATGCTAGCTATTTATGTCTAACATACCCGCATAATGTCTTCTGGTTCTCTTCAGTGACTTGTGCTAGTAACCTGCATGTCTCATAAGTTAACCATTGTAGAAACAAGTTATACATACCTTGAAAGTAGATCTTCTATGTAATCCATGACAATGGATGAATCCTTATCTTCATGTCACCATGATCATACGTTCTTGAAGTAGAACATGATTTGTCTTTCTTGGTGTACCTTTTATGTTAGTAGACAACATAAACCTCATACAACACCATAATGCATTAGTACAATCATAAGTGTCAATACCCTAATCAATGAATATTTTCTATCGTGCATTCATAATTTTATTAAGGTGATATGACAAGTCTGAAATCAAGATTGTACTAACTGTAATAACATGAAAACATACCATAAACTTAATCATGAACAAATCTCAAAACATACCTCGATGAGTCATACCTGTCGAGATCGCTTGTAATCTTCTTATGTAAGGCCTTAGCCTCATCTCCCTCTGAAACAGGAATTTCTTCACTTATGCAGGTGACCAATCCATCTTCTTCTAGGATTAAACCACCACTTGATTTGCAAGAACTGGACCTGGAGCTAGATATGGGTTTGTCAGAGAAACCCCAAAAATTCAAACTTCCGAAAGGATAGAAATATGCGCCTTGATGAGCTGATCAAATTGGTATATTCAGAATTTGAAAACTGCAAAGTTTTACTCCTCAATTTTGCCTTTGAAACTTCTGGATTCAGTGGACGTGACCCTGAACTGGGCTTTGATGAAGCACACTCTTCTTCCTAATCAAAAGGTTTGATCCAAAGCTCTAAGCTTCTATTTTTCTGAGGAGCTTCCAGCCATGGTCACAGATTTCAAAAATTCCCATTTTTACAGAAGCCCTAATTTTCCACTTTCCTCATCAAAGTCCCGAACTAGGGTCTGATCAAGCCCGGTCTTCTGCCCAACCAAAAACTATGATCTTGGTCTCTAAATTTTTATTTTGATGAGTAGCATTCAGTCGTGGTCTCCGATTACAAAAATTCCAACTTTCTCCAAAGCCCTAAATTCCGGAAGCCATGAATGAAGGTACCAAAAAATAATTCTGTTTTGACAGAAATATGTACCTGATTGTTTCTGGTGTAACTCTGAAATTTTTGATCCACAGGGTCTGAAAACGTTTCCTCAGATAGCCTGACCTGTTAGCTTTCCATCCTGATAGGTCTGACCTCAATTGGATTTTATGAGAGAGAGTTATGCCAAATGTCGCAACGTGACCTGTTTTGGGATAATACAGGAGAGCGAACCTGTACGGTGTGCCACGTGTCACTGTTTCAACTTCAGCCTATGAAAACCTTTCCTTAGATATCACGGCCTGTTATCTTTCCATCCTGACAGGTCTGACCTCAATTGGATTCTCTGAGAGAGAGTTATGCCAAGTGTCGCAACGTGACTTATTTATGGGATAATATAGGAGAGAAAACTTGTACGTAGTGCCACGTGTCACTGGTTCACCTTCGGCCTCTGCAAACTTTTTCTGAGATAGTACAGTCTGTGTACTACCTGTCACTTTTTACGAAATTTCATTTGGAGCTTCCTAGCCCAAGTTATGACCTTTTTCCTAAGGTCACCTGATTTTGACTCAGATCTGGAAGAGGCAGAAACCCTATATTGCACAGATCATAAATCACAAGGTACAACGAATTAGAGGTTGTCCTTTGGACACAAGGTACCTGGAGATTTAATATTCAACCTGTAACAATTTCAGATCCGAAAAATTCTCCAAAACGGATTTATAGCGAAAGTGCTACGATGACTGGTTTTTGCTATATCAAGCCCTAGCATCGTAAGTGCAACAAGTGTCATACATGCCATATCATGCCTTCTTTCAGGCTAGCTCTGATACCATGTTAAATTTTCTGAATTTACTTCAATCTGATCTAGGATCTTAACTGAGAGAACAACATGTATAGCATATCTACAGCATATCAATCATGGAGACAAAAATGCAAGCACTCAAGAGACACAAAGATTTACTTGGGGAAAACCATAAAGGTGAAAAACCCCAATAACTTCCTCAGAGATAGATAGAGAAATGATACAACCAACCATAAGAGATAGACACAACCTAGCAGCAGATCCTCCTCCTCCATAAGTGCGCCACTCCTCCTTGAGTGCATGTGTGAGAAGTGAGTGAGCAAATAGAGTGCCTCCCGCACTCTATTTATACTTGACTTGACTTGCCTTTTTACCTAACTCATGTAGGCTCGAACTTAACCACATAACATAATGATGACTGGGCCGACCCCCAATAGGGTGGTCTAATAACCCTTTGACCCACATGGCTGACCCCCAATAGGGTGGTTTAATAACCCTTTGACCCACATGACTTATACAGGTCCGACCCCAAACAAGGTGGTCTAATAACCCATCAAGTATAAGTTACGACACTTACAATATAAATAACGACACTTCCTTATAGAGGAATAATACCATCTCTATAGGAATACAATATACATATATGTGAAATACATTCTGAAGTTACATATACATCAACAACCTCCATTGCTGGAAGGCGTGCGACAAGAAGGGTCCCTACTTGGACACCTTCCACTGGTCAAGTTTTCTGATTTTAACTTGGGCGACTACAGAACATATCCTTAGCTTCCGCCAGATCGCTATCTGACGGTAGTTCACAATACCACCAGAAAGGTTGACGAATTCATCCCAAAGGAATTCGCAGCAAATCTAGAGAAGTCTAGACTATTGAACTTGCTGAAGCTACTGCACTTCGGGCGTAGCAACGAAGTCAATGCAGTTGTTAAAACACTGCTATCCTGCGTTTAGGGTGGTTACCTTTGGCTGGGGAGGCCAATTGATTTAAATGTCGACTTAATCCATCGTATTACCGGCCTATCTAAGGTTGGTAAGGACCCAAATATTCATCTTGTTGGAAAGGACAAAGATAGAAAGTTAGCTGCACAGTTGGTGCAGAAGTACAAATTGACAAGAGGAGGTCGGGCTTATGACCTCACGATCGTGGAGGATGAGGCACTTAGATTTACAGGCAGTCTGCTTGCAGGCAGACTTCTCACAAAGTGCAGACCGAAGGAAGTTACTGGAGCTGTCGTGGAGCTCGCTATCGCAGCTGCGGTGGGAGAACAGTACAATTGGTCTCTCTTCCTCCTCAATTCTTTCTTGGAAGACTGCCGGAACGTCCAAGACACCCCCGGTCAGTTGTTCCATTTTTCTTGGCTTTTAATTTTATGCGCCTTGGTCAGGTGGAAGGAGCCCCGAACACTCAGTTCCTTCCACGCCGCGCAGGAGAAGTCGCAGGAATGCGATATGTCAATCTCTGGGATTCTAGCAATCCCGCGAAGCGCAAGATGAACCCTGCTGTATTTTGTGAATACTACCATCTCCTCAAAGATACCATTCAGGAAATGCCAAGGCTGAGTGAGGAGACAACAAAAATATATGAAGGAAAGTTGGCCTTTTCTGCCGACTTGCATCAACTTTACCTCCGCCCTTGCGGCATTCAAGAGGAATGGGTCGTAGGCCTTTACAGGATGACCACTGAAGATGTTGAAGAAACTATCAAGTCTTGGTCGGATGAATGGAGGGAGGCCGCTGAAATCGCACCCGCGATGCGACCTCCTGCTGTGCAAGAGAAGGATAAGGGCAAGGAAGCCCCTGAGCAAAGAAGTGATGAAGGTTCGACAGAACCAGCGACCAAGAAGCAAAAGGTGTCGCATCCCCCTGAAACCATTCCCTCGGGGATCGACCAATATTTATAGGAGCAATTTCGCGAGCTGCGGACCGTGCACGCTCACATCAGAAGTGCTCTGGACCTGCAGTTCGTAGAGTTAAAAGGTCTCGCTGGAAGAGTTGTGCAGAACCATGCGCCAGCATCTACCTCGCAGGCGCCACAAGCAACCACAAGTACCGAGCGAGTTGAAGTACTCGCAGAAAGGCATACTGTCGTGCACATCCCGACTACAAGCATGACACTTCCGGATCCTCTTGCTGCACTGCAGGTAAGCGCAGTTGGGCCCGTTGAAATAAATTTGTCTTTGATTCCCATAGAAACTTTGCAGCTAGTGCACGAGAAAGTTTCTATTGAGTTGAGAGCTAGAGAGCTCCCTACCTTCCATTCAAACCAAAGACTGCAATCGCAGGAGATAGAGCTGAAGGCAGGCTACAGGAATATCTCCGAGAAGCTCGCACTTTATGAAGCACAAGACATTGGCATAAGGAACGCAATTGATGAAATTGCCCAGGAGTTGCCGGCCTGCGAGATTCAACTAGACCTTCCTCTGGTTGAGAAAGTTCAAATTATTGGAGGAAGGGTGAAAACCCTGGAGCACGAAATAGTTGCTATGGCTGAAGACCATAGAGCGCTGATCGCCGAGTTAGAAGCTCGTGTTGCAGCGCATTCTATAGATGATAGGCAGGAACAATTTGAAACGCTGCGCAGAACTTCCGCGCAAATGAAGAGCAGAGCAGATGAAGCTGAGAACCTGATGACCCAAGCTATGGACGCTTGGATGGAGCTTGAGAAGCTCCCTTTCAAAGTTGGTCTTTCGGAACAGGTACAAGCCGCAGAACAGTCCCTAACTGTTCTGACTGAAGAAGCTAAGGCCTTAGAAGGCTTAGAAAAAATGAGGAAAATGAGTGAAGTGCGAAGAATCCAACAGCAACTGCACAAGCTCAGAAATGAAGATGCTAAACTCACCAACAACATTCAGCCATTTATGGATGAGTATGCTGACCTCACTGCCCAAGTCGAGGCAAAGATCAAAGAAATTGCAGAATCTCAACAGGTGATTGATGGCATAATTGAAGAAGAAGCCACTGCAGAAATGGTGCAGACAGTTGTGGAGTGTGTCGATGAAATGGACTCCGCTATTGCACAGTGGAAGAATACATTCGCGGAGACCCAAGCAAAAGCAGATGCGCAAGTAAAGTGACCACACGCTAGTGCGAGTGGCTCGAGGGCGAGCCACAAGTAAGTGTTAGGGGCCTGTTGGAGCCTAGGCCGCAGCTATGGTAAAGCTGCGAATTTTGAGGAAAAAGCACAAGTGTTGAAGGGAAAGTGCTAATTTTGAATAAACACCAATTTTTGGGCAGAAGTAGATGGTGCACAGTACGGTGCCAGATGGATGAGCTTAGCGTAGATTACTGACCGGAACTTGCATAGCTCGCGTGCACACGTCAAAGGAGAATGAATGTGGCCGAGTAGAAAGCTCAGCTACCACAATAAATGAAGCGACGGAGTAGAGGGCTCAGCTACCCTCATTTAAGGCTAAGTACAGAAGTTATGGTTGTTCTGATCAAGGAAGAGCAACGAACCAAAGCATTGAAGACGAAGGACAAGGAGCAGTGAACGATGAAGCGACGCCCATGCCCGCAATCTACGCCGGAAGTCACGGAACCTGCAGGAAACGATGACGTGACTGCAAGCGGTGCCTACAGTACACCTAGCCATGTCCGTGGTTAGGGTTTTTAGGGATTACTGCTGGGAAAGGCCCACAGCTTTGTAAAGGTGCGACTGTCATGGCCACCTATATATATGTATAATTGCAAGGGTTAGACGTTAGTTAGCTAGCCATTAGATGTTGAGACGCAGGTTAGCTGTTTGAGATAAGCTAGCTAGTTAGTAAGTCTTCTACTGTGTTGTTAAAAGACAAGAGTTAGAACTGGATAGCCGTGAAGCTAATCCCTGAGTTGCAGACAGTCTGAGTCGACGTTTGAACTATTGTAATCTCTGTAGAGGAAGAGACTAGATCGAGAGAAGGGCTCCCAGCTATGTGCGCGGAGTTTCCTGGAAAGATCTAAGGCTGCAGCTGTGTGCGCAGCATATTGTGTAATTCTATCCGTTTCTGGTTAATATAAGAGACTCCCGTGGACGTGGTTTCCCCGTGGAGGTGAACTTCATAATTCTCGTTGTTATTATGCTGTGTTGAGTGATTGCATGTTTTAGTTCACTATCGGTGTATACATGAATATTGCGTTATCTTTATGAGTATGTTAAGTAAGTTCTCAAAGCTTCCCTGGTACCTATGATCGTTAAGTGTCGAAGGAATCTGTAGAACGCTGTCGCTGCAGCGATAAAGGAATGCGTTACTGCGCTGGGCGCGTAGGCAGAAATGATACATAGAGTATCGATGCAGAGGATAATCGCCTCATGCGCCGGAGTGGAGATACCACGCTGCGAGGCTGGAAGTGAGAGCTTCAGCGCAGCTGCGCTGAGAGGTCTGCGGAAGAGTAAGACATTCTGCTTTGAGGAATCGTCAAGTAAGAGAAAGAGAGCAGTCTCCGCATCGCCTAGGTTAAGGAAATCTGATTCCTTAGCCCCCCCATAGCCACTTCGGGTGAGACCTCGAGCTGCTGCGCAGCTCGTTGCTGAGAGGGCCAGTGCGCCAAGGGGTTTTGTAGCTGCGCTTCATTAAAACCAGGGTCTGTCCAAAAAGCAGCCAACAACAAGCAACTATATACTCTTCGTCAGTTGTGCTGAGAGCAACACTAGACTACTTCCTGCTAAACCATGAGATCATGGGGGATCCTAGACAATAACATCCACCTGAGGTGCTCTTCCTATCTGAGACACTTTCAACCCAATCTGCATCTGTATAACCATACAATCTGTAGTCATGATCTCCAACATAGTATAGAACAAATTCTATCGTACCTTTCAGGTACCTTATAACATGCTTTGTAGCTACCAAGTGAACAAGTCTAGGCTCATCTAGATACTGGCTGAGGGTGTTCACAACAAAGCATATATCTATCCTAGTATTCGTCAGATACATCAATGACCCAATAATCTGTTTGTACCGAGTCACATCCACTAACTCTGATGATTCATCAGCTAACAACTTCAGGTTGGTATCCATGGGTGTGGCTATGGCTTTACATTCCAACATATCAAATATTTTTAGGATTTCCACATCATACTTTCCTTGGTTGAGGAATATTCCTTATGGGTTCTACCACACTTCCAGACCTAGAAAACAATGCATCAATCCAAGGTATTTCATGTCAAATTCTTCAACGAGCTTCTTCTTGCATTCCACAATTTGTTTCTCATTTCTGTCAGAAATAAATCATCCACATACAACAATAATATGATAGGTTTATCATCCATAACCTTGAACTAAAAGTTAGGGTCAGCTTCACTTTTGGTAAATCTCAAGCTTGTCAGGAAGTTATCTATCCTTATGTACCAAGCTCTAGGAGCTTGCTTCAATCCATACAGAGCATTCTTCAGCTTGCATACGTGAGTCCTTCTATCTTCAACTCTAAATCCCTATGGATTTTCTATGTATTCTTCTTCCTCAATCACACCATTCAGGAAATGTTTATTCACATCCATCTGGTGTAAAATCCACTTCATCATGGATGCAAGTGCCATGATGGTTCTAATGGACGTGTACCTTGCTACTGGCGCAAATGTCTCGTCACAATCAATTCCCTCTTTTTGAGAGAATCCTCTAGCCACAAACCTTTCTTTGTATTTCTCAATACTTCCATCAGCTGCATGCTTTATCTTGTATATCCATTTGGAAGATACCACATTTTTGCTTTCTGGTTTGGGAACTATATCCCCAAAATCATTCTTCATTATTGATTGGTACTCTTCCATCATGGCTTCTACCCATTCTTTCTTCTGTATAGCTTCTTCATAACTGGTAGGTTCTTGATCTACAAGATCACACATCAAAGCCACATAACTGGAAAATGGCTTTGGTTTCTTGGTTACTCTTGTGGAGCCACATAACTCAAAGATGTGGAGGGAATTGGACCACATACATATGAATGAATTAATTCTAACATACCTTTAGTATTTGTCTCACTCTTCGGAAATGGATTCTTGATATTCTTTCCTTTTTCACATCCTTTGCAAATGCCTTCATGATCAATCTTTAATTATGGTAATCCTGTCACTACTTTGCTCATATAGGGTAGTGCTTTGTAGTTGATGTCAGCAAGCCTCCTATGCCATAGTTCACTTGGGCTAGTGGTCTTACGAACAAGAGTTGTTTCTGAATGTCCCTTGAGTTTATATAAGCCTCCTTCTTCTTCACCAATGACAACGACATCTTCAATTGATTTTCCTTTGGGACACATAAGTACTTGTCCATCTATGAATGAAACCCTATATCCTTTCTTTCTTATCTAATGCTGAGATAGAAAGTAAATTCTTCTTCAAACCTAGTACATATAATACTTCCTTCATCTTCATGGGGATTCCAGAATCAAGCTTGTAGCTTGCTTCACCAATTCCTTTGATAGGATATTGATAGTCATATCCTAATGATACCTTCTTAGGAGAGTTCTTCTCTTCAAGTTTTGATAGATTTTTCTTTTGTCCCGTCATGCGCTTTGAAGAACCACTATCAATAAGCCATGTATCTTCTCCAGGTGTCACAAACCCAGAGAGTGCAGAGAATAATACATATTCTTCTGCATCTTCTTTCTTTTCTTGTTTTTGTCACATAACCAAATTTTCATAAAATTTTAAAATTCTTTTCACACAATAATAAATGCTAATATTATTTGTTGTGAAAGTATATTACTGACAAAATTACCCTTTTTCTAATTGTGACAAAATTACCCTTTTGGTAAAGAATTTAAAAAAAAAATCTACACATTAAAATGAATTATGATAGGGATCAAAATCCTCCATCCTCGTATCCATAAAAGGCAGTTAGTTCAAAGAAATAGTTAACCTACATAATCATGTATGTTTTTCGTTCATGTAAATAAAACCTTTAAAACTATGAACAGTTCCTCCAATATCTATACAAGTCAATTTACTCATCATAATAAATAATACTTCCACCTTTCCTTGTATCTCCTTAGACATTGTACACCATGCTTAAAACCACGCCTTGCTTCAATCAAATTGATAACATATGTCAAACAAACCTTTTAACCACACTCAGTTGATATTATCTTACATAAGTTGATGATCACTTTAAATGCCCGTTACTAGTCTAACATACTAGCTTACATCAGCATTACCATTCATGAATATCTTACCCTTTTGCAGGGAACTTAAAATGTCTGCATTACAAAATATATCACGAGAACCCATGAGTAACTGAAATTATCTTTTACCGAGGAAACAATCGATATTAAGTACATTCATTCAAAGACAATAGAGTCATTCATAAGAGAGGCCAGATGTAACGTGGTTCACCCACAAAAGAGTCATTCATAAGAGAGGCTAGATGTAACGTGGTTCACCCAATCGGGGCTAGTCCACCAAACTTCTCGCAACATATATTATTCATAAAATAGGATTACACTTTGCAACACAGCTCTTTCCTCCCAACCGCTCTTACAGGGGTATTTTCCAGAAATTCCACTGAAACATCAAGACTAAAACATAGGATCTTTCAAGTGTACTAGACCTGTATAGTACTGAAAGAATTTAGTTCGGAAACCCACTCATTTTCCAGATATCCCTCTGGTCACTATTATAAAACTAAAGAAGATCTAACTAAATCTCCAGAGATCGAAACAGATCTCAAATAACCAAATTATATTCGAGTTATCAAGGACTCGTGCCTCTCTAGTAAATTGCTGCCTATTATAAGGCATAGTTATGACAATCGACGCAATTACTGTAATGAATTAGCAAACATGCAGAGATTATCTCCATCACGATTTCGATTTGACTTACATAGATATCCTAACATTTTTCAGCTAGTAACAAATGGATAGCCAAATCTGTACTCACCACATTAATGATCACAGTTAAGGATCTAAGTGTGTGCAACTTTCTAAATTACATCAATACATACCACGCGATGCAGTTTCATAATAATTATATCTAGTAATAACTACTATGTCAACACCATATCAATCACTCAATCAAGAACTCAGGGGGTGACTTTCATGAAAGGTTTTCATGCAATAAGGAAAAGTATTTCACCATCAGATGCAGCGGCGGCTTCTATGGGGAGTATCTCACGGAGTCATGTCATAAGTAACAGAGCAATATAGAGGGCACCTCCCATCCCTTGCTCTTACTGAACTATAAAACAAAATATATTATTACTAAATAACCAGATCTTAGCGATTATAGGAGATTACGATTTCATTCAAGGCCACTCAATCAGGCAGAGATCTATAATTGCATATATCAGATTCAGATTTTATGGAGAAAAATACGGAGAGAAAAAGAAAACGCCGATATAAAACAGAGAAATCAGTCTCTTCTTGGTTGGAGTATTTTTGGTGCATCAAAATGTAAGTTATTTGAGATCGATATCATCGATCCACAACCGGGTTCCACTCTGTTCCTTTGTTATGAAGTAACATACTTCACACAGAAATACTACCAGCAGATAACAAAAATTTTAAGGATTAAATAAAAGGAAAACGCACCAATTAAAATCTGAAAGTTACCTCTAAACTGAGTCTATCAGCAACCAGCTAGGGCACGCATAAAACAGAGAATTGTGTTTCCCCAACCAACTGATATTCAGCTCTTTCTAAAAACGTAGGGGACACACCGGATTCGGCGCTAGAAGTTTATCTCTCCATGCTGCCTCCAGATAGGAACCAAAACGATTCACCCACAACATAGCAAAAATAGGGAATTTATAGATCAATGCAACATTATATACACAACCCGGGTATAATGGAAATTTCAATAAGGAAAAGAAAATATGAAGTCCAGCAATAAATAAAACTACAACCGAAACAAAACGATTTCAGGGTAGAGTCAAGTGGGGATCACCCATCCTATGGCTGTCCCGCCCTAATGCCTTCCCAAACGATGGTAGCAGTCAAGAAGCTCACTAAAATACAAAAATGAAAAACACTGTAGTTCTGTATCAATCTACAGGGTAAGCCAAAACACAAATGAAGACACCCTCCTGCACTCTGCCTCTCTTCTTTAAGAAGGTGAATTCCTTACAAAACCTGGCAGTGGTAAAGGGACGTGTGTACCCTAGTGATGAGAGGTGGCGATAGTGGCTTGGAGTGTTCCATTCGAAGTGTTCCATGCCCAGAATAACCAGGCGAGTGGAAATTAAATGCTGGTGCTCCACTAAGGAGACACCCTCTTAAAAGAAAAACCACTCTTAGTCCTCCACCAATATTCTGTGATAAAATGTTTGGACACATGGCTAAAATGCCAGCCCACAATCACTTGTCTAGCAATATATTTGGACAATTGGCTTCCAAGGAGAGTCGAAGTTGGCGCACCACTAACTTACTTGGAGTGGCCAACTCAACCAAAGGGATGTACTACTCCTCAACACACGATGCCCTCCCTTCAAGGATTCTTAACTCTTATCAGACTATATATATATAATATTTATAACTGTTCTTTTTAGATCTATTTACAATGTTATTTATATACATAAATACGGGTAATAATATAATTAAATAACGTTGACCTTATTAGTGTAGACATAGTCCACCTATATACATGTTTTATGATTTTAATAGTAACTCCCTTAGTTAATGTAAGAATATACATACTGAATGTGATTTCACTAAAATCTTTAGTACCATCAATAAAACATGTGTTCACAGCATGTTAATGTCTTTTGCATACTTGGTCAAAATAGTGTAAAAGTAGCGATTAGACACGTATACATATATTAAAGTAATATATATATACTAAACAATTTAAAATAGTTTAAACCCTTCTTTCTTCCCGGGCATAAAATTATATAGGTACCCTCCTTTATATTAGTCATCTCCTTAAGTACCTAATTATAGTTATCCTAATAGTTAAGATTTGCTTAATAGGATACAACCCAAACTTTAGGTTATTAGGTTATCATTTTGTTCATTCTTTAAGTAGTGTCGAAGGTACTAAGATGGCACCCGTTATCAGTTCATGATTTATTAATCATTGCGTCTTCCCTAGCGGTCAAACTTGTTTTTCCCTTTAGTGGATTCGCGCTTTGTCGTTTTCAGTTTTGTATGACAACCTTAGGTCTCCTAGGTTATTAATAACATTTACGACTTGGGAAGAATAAAATACAATACACTCTAGGTACTCTGGTGGGGCCTTGGCCTTGAGCTCCTCACTAGAGTTGCTTACAAAATTCATAATTACATTTACATGAATAATAACAATTAGGAGTCGAATTTGAGGGATGTTACAGTTTTCTTCGAGGCCCTTCTTCTTCTTCTTCTTCTTCATCATCTTCAACTAGATGTGCATGAAGTCTTTTGTGGTTGGTCCTCTTCTTGTATTCTCATCTCTTCAATGGAAAATTTCTGGCAATATGTCCTATCTTGTCACAATGGAAACTTTGACATTTGGAGTGGTATCCCCATGGAGTGTTTTCTCTTGTCCTTTGGAATCTTCTGGGAGGATGGGACTCCTTGTGATATTACTTCTTGAATTTATATTGACTTCTTATTTTCTTGGTATGGGTGGCTAGGGCTTGATCATCTTTCTTAAGTAGAGATTCTCTATTGGATACTCTGGCCTCTTCTTGGATGCAATCTTCCCATACAATGTCAAAATTCATGCTTTCCTTTCTGCCACACACAGTCTGGATGAATGAATCCCAAGGTCTAGTGAGACCATTGAGAGCATTCATTACTATCTTGTATTCATCAAGGGAGTCTCAAATGTCTTCTAGTTTCTCCTTGAACTGGGAGACCCTTGTGAAGTAGTCTTGGATGGATTCTCCTTTGCTCATCTTGGTACTCTTTAATTGAGCTCTCAAATTCATCTTCCTATTGGTGTTCTTCATTCATACATTCTAGATAGGGAATCATACATATCCTTTAGGGTCTTCTTGGATGACACTTGAGGAATCAAGTGGTATTTGATAGAATCAACAATGATTCTCTTTTCCCTAATAAGTTCCTTCTTGTGATTCTCATTAGCTTCATCTTCTACAGGTTCTGCAACTTCATCTTTAATGTATTTGGAAAGATAATTCTCTTCAAGAATGAGGCCAATCCTATATTTCCATGGTCGAAAATTCTCTATTCCTTCTAGCTTATCCTCAAGCTTAGTGCTTGGGGCCATCTTATCGAGGAGGTCACCAAAAAATGAAAATTCTCAAAATGAAAAACTGACCTTACCAGGAGATGTTCTTGACTGAGGTGAGTTGACTGGTACACTTGCTTTCTGGAGATTCAGGTTAGCTCTGATTCCATGTTAAGTTTTAATCAAATTCACAACAAAAGCATAAACATGATCACTGAAAGAAACACAATCACAAGATAGACATAGATTTATCATGGGAAACGCTCATGTGGTAGAAAACCCAGCAAAACTTCCTCAATATAGATGACCAAAGCTTACAAAGAGAAAATCCCCAAACAAGAGCTCCTTCTCCTTCGCATATATATATATATATATATATATATATCTTATGCACAATACATAAGTGAGTGTGTGTACAAATGAGGAGCACATCACTTCTATTTATAATTTATCTTCCACTTAAAGTTTTCCCTATCTAGGTCGGCCCCAACAACTTTAACCTAATGTTGACTGGGCCAAATTTTTTAGGGGACTTAAACACCCCATTATAATTGACTTAGAACAGATCTATTGCCCCGACTTACAAGGGAGGATTTACCTATATGAATTTACATAATCAAATACATTAATGACATACCGACGTGGGAATAAAACATCTCCGAATAATTTACAATACAATAGAATATTCTTCAAAGTTATAATAATTCAACACTCCACCTTAACGAGAAGGATATTCTACTGATAATAGAAACATCAACTACAGGATAAAGGAGACAGAGCATCATCAACAACATCAAGGTGATACATCTATAAATCATTGGAAGTTTTCTTCAACAGGATCAACAACTGGGTGAGTTACTGAAACATCTTAAGTACTAGAGTATCATCTTCTACATCACCGAGTCTTCATCTTTGATATTCATCTTTTGCAGCACTCGATCACTCAATCGTATACAAAAACACTTGATCTCTCATTGAGCAACAACATCATCTTGATCTTTCGATCAACATCAACATTATCTTGATCTTTCGATCAATAGGAACATCATCTTGATATTTCGATCAACAACAACATCATCTTGATCTTTCGATCAACAACATCATCTGCAAAAATATAACCTGCAACAAACATGATCCAATTATGAGATTATCAATCCCTATCACTTTAGGACATAAGTCCAAGGATGATACCATCCTATCAACATTATTGAGGAAAAAGGTCTCCAGATTAGTTCTAGGATAAAGTCCTGGGATGATACAATCCCAACCACATTCTCGGGGATAGAAGTATTTGGATCAGTTCTAGACTTAAGTACAAGGATGATACAATCCCAACCACATTCTTGAGGACCGAAGTCTCCAGATCAGTTCTTGACTGAAGTCCAAGGATTATACAATCCCCACCACATTCTTGAGGACCGAATTCTACGGATCAGTTATGGACTGAAGTCCAAGGATGATACAATCCTCATCACATTCTCAAGGATCAAAGTCTCTGGATCAGTTCTGGACTGAAGTCCAAGGATGATACAATACCCACCACATTCTTGAGGACCGAAGTCTCTGGATCAGTTTTGGACTGAAGTCTAAGGATGATACAATCCCCACCACATTCTCGAGGACCAAAGCCTATGGATCAGTTTTGGATTGAAGTCCAGGGATGATACAATCCCACTGCAACATCATCATCATTGCTCCCCCTTTTGAGGAAGGTCCTTTCGAACCACACCAAGCTCGTCATGGAAGTACTCAAACTTCACTCGAGACAGAGGATTAGTCAACACATCAGGAACTTTCTCATCAGTGCTCACATACTAGAGATTTATAGCTCCCTTATGTACCATATCTCGTATATAAAAATACCGTATTTCTATGTGCTTTGACTTGTCATGGAACACTGGGTTCTCCATCATCTTTATACAACTCTGGTTGTCACTTAGAATCATTGTGGTATCCAACTCCAGGTCAAATAGTCCTGACATCAACTTCCAAATCCATATGGATTCACAGCTAGCAGAAAAAGCTACTATATACTCTGATTCAGTTGTGCTGAGAGAAACACTGGACTGCTTCCCGCTAAACCATGAGATCATGAAGGATCCCATAAAATAACATCCACCTGAGGTGCTCCTCCTGTCTGGGACACTTCCAACCCAATCTTCATCTGTATAACCATAAAATTTGTAGTCATGATCTCCAACATAGTATAGAACAAATTCTATCGTACCTTTCAGGTATCTCATCGCATGCTTTGCAACTACCAGGTGAACAAGTCTAGGCTCGTCTAGATACTGACTCAGGGTGTTCATGGCAAAGCATATATTTGTCCTAGTATTCCTCATATACATCAACGACCCAATAATCTGTCTGTACGGAGTCACATCCACTAACTCTAATGATTCATCGTCTAACAACTTCAAGTTGGTATCCATGGGTCTGGTTATGGATTTACATTCCAGCATATCGAATCTTTATAATATTTTCACAACATACTTCCCTTGGTTGAGAAAGATTCCTTCTAGGTTCCGCCACACTTCCAAACCTAGAAAATCGTGCATCAATCCAAGGTATGTCATCTCAAATTATTCAACGAGCTTCTTCTTGCATTCCACAATCTATTTCTCATTTTCTGTCAGAAATAAATCATCCACTTACAACAATAATATGATAGGTTCATCATCCATAACCTTAAATTAAAGGTTAGGGTTAGCTTTACTTTTGGTAAATTTCAAGCTCGTCTGAAATCTATCTATCCTTTCGTACCAAGCTCTAGGAGCTTGCTTTAATCCATACAGAGCCTTATTCAACTTGCATATGTGAGTCCTTCTAACTTCAACTCTAAATCCATGTGGTTTTTCTATGTACACTTCTTCCTCAATCACACCATTCAAGAAAGATTTCTTCACATCCATCTTGTGTAAACTCCACTTCATCATGGATGCAAGTGTATGATGGTTCTAATGGAAGTGTACCTTGCTACTGGCGTAAATTCCTCTTCATAATAAATTCCCTCTTTTTGAGATAATCCTCTAGACACAAACCTTTCTTTGTATTTCTCAATACTTCCATCAGCTGCATGCTTTATCTTGTATATCCATTTGGAAGATACCACACTTTTTCCTTCTGGTTTGGGAACTATATGTTAGGATATCTCATCATTCATTTTTGTACTTTGCATGCATGCATCCCAGTTATTTGCATGCATTCCAGTCACCAATTTGATTCCTTGAGCACCTTATCCCCAGTTTGCTAGCACCCGAGAGCTTCTTTCCATGCAGTTATATCCCTCCTAGTCAGTAAGGCGCCCACTTCTCACCTACCAACTAAGAAAGGCACACTTCTTCACCTATGACTCACTTCACTTCAGTTAGTTAGTTGTCTTTCCTTGATTGAAGGCTAGATTGACTCCTAACTAATTGTATCTCTCCGTTGGACCCCCAGTGAGACTAGACTTCCTATTCTGACTCCATTTAGCTCTTCATGCGCCCTCCACTGAGCCTACTTCATTCAGTTAGTGCCTACATGTGCCAGTTACACCTACCACACTCAGTTAGACTCAGTTTGACACCTGGTTGATCGTTACTTGTGCATTAATGACTCCACTGATCTGATGATGAGGACTCCTAGTTGGAGCCAAGCTATTCCATGTAATATATTCAAATGACCTCCTTGGTTAATCCGAATTGCTCATTCATTGTTATTGAATTGTATTGTATTCTACTTCTGAGTTCAATAGAGCACTGCTGCAAGCCTTTTGCACAGTTTTACACATATTTTTTGAGTTTCATCTCTTGTAATTGATTGACTTGTTCAATTAGATATGCTATGCTTAATTTCACATGGTATCAGAGCCATGGAAATGTCAAGACTGCTTTTCTGCAAGTGTTCTACATGAAGATTCAGCAATTTATGCTCACTTTGCAGCAGTTTTTTGCAGTTGCAGCACCTTCTACAGTTGCAACTATTGCTCCATAATGGTTCTTGTTTGTTTGTGATTTGCAGGTTTCTTACTTCCTCCATTTGCATTCTCTATTGCAGAGATGGAAGATTCTTCTTCACAAAATATTCTTACTCCATTGAACTATGATGAATGGAAACCAAAGATGATTGCATGTTTGAAGAGACAATGTCACGATCTCCATACTTTTCTGCTTCTTGTATAATTTCTCTTTCCCAACCAGTCTTTCTCTTTCGTGATATATTCATAGTGGGAGGTTCTTGAGGTTCTAGCATATCATGGTATTTTGGTGTTTCATCTTCGGGGGAGGGTGCAACTTCTGCATTTCTGGGAGGTACATCTTCTTCATATACTTCTTCACACTAGCATTTTTTGGATCTCTTGAGAGCTACTTCTTCATCAAATGTTACATCTCTACTGATATCCATGTGATGGAATCCTGGAATGTATATTCTGAAGGCTTTGGAGACTTCATAGTATCCAACAAATATTCCCTTCTTTCTGGAAGGGTGCAAATTGGTTCTCTTTTCTTTTGATATGTGAACATATAATGGGAAACCAAATATCTTGAGGTGGCTTACTTCAGGCTTATTTCTTGTGAACATTTATTCTAAGGTCTTGAATCCAAGGGCACTATGGGATAAACTATATTGTACATAAATGGTCATCCTTGCTCCTTCAACCCATAGATGCATTGGAAGATCTTGATCATGTATCATTGTATTTACTGCTTCCATGATGGTCCTATTCTTTCTTTCCACAACACCATTCTATTGAGGATTATATGGAGTAGTTAGTTCCCTCTTGATTCCACCTTCTTTACAAAAGTCTTTAAAATTATTTGAAGTATATTCTCCACCATTGTCTGTTCTGAGTGTCTTGATTCTTCTTTCTGAATGATTCTCTATCAAGGATTTTAATTCCTTCAATTTTCCAAATACTTCATCCTTTGCTTTCAATAAATATATCCATGTCTTTCTTGCATAGTCATCAATAAATGTAACATAATATTCATAGCCACTCAAATATGTGGAGGGAATTGAACCACATAAATATGAATCAATTAATTCTAACGTACCTTTAGTCTTTATCTCACTCTTTGGAAATGGATTCTTGATATTCTTTCCTTTTGCACATCCTTTACAAATGCCTTCATGATCAATCTCGTGTTATGGTAATCCTGTCACTACTTTGCTCATATAGGGTAGTGCTTTGTAGTTGATGTGAGAAAGCCTCCTATGCCATATTTCACTTGCGCTAGTGGTCTCATGAACAAGGGTTGTTTATGAATGTCCCTTGAGTTTATATAAGCCTCCTTCTTCTTCACCAATGACAAGTACATCTTCAATTGATTTTCCTTTGGGACACATAGGTACTTGTCCATCTATGAATGAAACCATATATCCTTTATTATCTAATGTTGAGATAGAAAGTAATTTTTTCTTCAAACCTAGTACATATAATACTTCCTTCATCTTCATGGGGTTTCCAGAATCAAGCTTCTAGCTTGCCTCACCAATTCCTTTGATAGGATATTGATAGTCACATCCTAATGATACCTTATGAGGAGAGTTATTCTCTTCAATTTTTGGTAGAGTTTTCTTTTGTCCCTTCATGTGCTTTGAAGAACCACTATCAATAAGCCATGTGTCTTCTCTAGGTGTCACAGACCCAGAGAGTGTAGATAATAATACATATTCTTATGTATCTTCTTTCTTTTGTTGTTTTCTTCGAGGTCCTTCTTCTTCTTCATCATCATCATATTCAGCTAGATGTTCATGATTTATTTTGTGGTTGGTCCTCTTCTTGTATTCTCATCTTTTCAATGGATAGTTTCTATCAATATGTCTTATATTGTCACAATGGAAACATTGAAATTTGGAGTGGTCTCTCCATGCAGTGTTTTCTCTTGTCCCTTGGAATCTTCTGGGAGGATGGGACTCCTTGTGGTCTTCCTTCTTCAATTTAGATTGACTTCTTATTTTCTTGGTATGGGTGGCTAGGGATTGATCATCTTCCTTAAGTAGAGATTCTCTATTGGCTACTCTAGCCTCTTCTTGGATGCAATCTTCCCATACAATGTCAAACTTCATGCTTTCCTTTCTGGAACACATAGTCTGTATGAGTGAATCCCAAAGTCTAGTGAGACCATTAAGAGCAGTCATTACTAGCTCATCTTCATCAAGGGAGTCTCCAATGTCTTCTAGTTGCTCCTTGAACTGGGAGATCCTTGTGAAGTAGTCTTGGATGGATTATCCTTTTCTCATCTTGGTACCCTTCAATTGAGCTCTCAAATTCATCTTCCTATTGATGTTCTTCATACATACATTCTAGATAGGGAATCATACATCTCCTTTGGGGTCTTCATGGATGACACTTTAGGAATCAAGTGGTCTTTGATAGAATCAACAATGATTCTATTTTCCCTAATAAGGTCCTTCTTGTACTTCTCATTAGCTTCATCTTCTACAGGTTTTGCAACTTCATCCTTGATGTATTTGAAAAGATAATTCTCTTCAAGAATGAGGAAAATCCTATATTTTCATGCTAAAAAATTCTCTATTCCTTCTACCTTATCCTCAATCTTAGTGCTTGGGGCCATCTTATCTAGGAGGTCACCAAAAAATGAAAATTCTCAAAATGCAAAACTGACCTTACCAGGAGCTGTTCTTGACTGAGGCGAGTTGACTGGTACACTTGCTTTCTGGATATTCAGGTTAGCTCTGATACCATGTTAAGTTTTAATCAAATTCACAACAAAATCATAAACATGATCACTGAAAGAAACAAAATCACAAGATAGATACAGTTTTATCCTGGGAAACCCTCATGGGGTAGAAAACCTAGCAAACATTCCTCAATATAGATGACCAAAAAGTACGAAGAGAAAATCCCCAAACAAGTGCTCCTTCGCCTTCGGATATATCTCTTTCTTTCTCTCTCCGATGCGCAATACACAAGTGAGTGTGTGTACAAATAAGGAGAAGGTCACTTCTATTTATTCTTTATCTGCCACTTCAATTTTTCCCTAACTAGGTCGGCCCCAACAACTTTAACCTAATGTTGATTGAGACGAATTTTCTAGGGAACTTAAACACCCCATTACAATTGACTCAGAAGGGATCTATTGCCCTGAATTACAAGGGAGGATTTACCTCTATGACTTGACATAATCAAATACAATAATGACATCCTGACGGAGGAATAAAACATCTCCGAATAAATTACAATACAATAAAATATTATTCAAAGTTACAATATTTCAACACTACACCTTAACGAGAAGGGAATTTTACTAATAATAGCAACATCATCTACAGGATAAAGGAGAGCGAGCATCATCAACAACATCAAGGTGATACATCTATAAATCGTTGGAATTTTTCTTCAACAGCATCATCAACTGGGATAGTTACTGGAACATATTCAATATCTTCAATATCTTAAGTATTGGAGTATCATCTTCTACATCACTGAGTCTTCATCTTTGATCTTCATCTTCTGCAGCACTCGATCACTCGATCAACAACAACATCACCTTGATCTTTCGATCAACAGCAAAATCATGTTGATCTTTCTATCAACAGGAACATCATCTTGATATTTCGATCAGTAGCAACATCATCTTGATCTTTCGATCAACAATATCATCTACAACAATATAACCTGCAACAAACATGATCCAATTACGAGATGATCAATCCCTCTCACTTTAGGACATAAGTCTAAGGATGATGCAATCCTATCCACATTATTGAGGACAAAGGTCTCCATATCAGCTCCGGACTGAATTCGAGGGATGATATAATCCCAACCACATTCTCGGGGATAGAAGTCTCTGGATCAGTTCTTGACTGAAGTCTAAGGATAATAAAATCCCAACCACATTCTCGGGGATATAAGTCTTTGGATCAGTTCTTGACTGAAGTCTAAGGATAATAAAATCCCAACCACATTCTCAAGGACCGAAGTCTCCGGATTAGTTTTGGACTGAAGTCCAAGGCTGATACAATCCCCACCACAGTCTTGAAGACCGAATTATCCTGATCAGTTCTGGACTGAAGTCCAAGGATGTTACAATCCCCATCACATTCTCAAGGATCGAAGTCTCTAGATAAGTTTTGGACTGAAGTCCAACGATGATACAATCCCCACCACATTCTCGAGGACCGAAGTCTACACATCAGTTCTGGACTAAAGTCCAAGGATGATACAATCCCCATCACATTCTCGAGGACTGAAGTCTCTGGATCCGTTCTGGACTGAATTCCAGGGATGATACAATCCCACTACAACATCATCATCACTGCTCCCCCTTTCGAGGAAGGTCCTTTCGAACCACACCAAGCTTTTCACGAAAGTACTCAAACTTCACTCGAGACAGAGGGTTAGTCAACACATCAGAAACATTCTCATCAGTGCTCACATACTGGAGCTTTATAGCTCCCTTATGTACCATATCTCGTATATAAAAATATTGTATTTCTATGTGCTTTGACTTGTCATGGAACACTGGGTTCTCCGTCATCTTTATACAACTCTAGTTGTCACATAGAATCATTGTGGTATCCAACTCCAGGTCAAATAGTCCTGACATCAACTTCTGAATCAATATGGCTTCACATGTTACAAATGAGGGGGGGGGGTGAATAAGTTGTAATTATAACAACAATAATCAATTTATCTTTTCTTTTAAAATTTTAGTAGCATTCACAAAATGATTTTCAGGATAATGAATAAGATAAGCAAAGAAATAGTAATCATCATTCACACATATGATGTACGCAGATACAGATATTCATGAGGAAACCCATAAAGGGAAAAAACCTCTTCTTCTTAGAATGATAAGCAATCTTTAACTCCTGTACATCAATTATCTTTGAGCACCAACTCAAGATGAGGCTACAACCTCTGTTTAACAAGCTGCAACTTATTGAGAGCACCAACTCTCATGTTTTTCTAGCCCCGACACTAGAGGGAAGCACCTACTCCCAATATTTAGGAATCAACCTGATTTACAGAGGAAATAAATCCTCCCTAGCACCTCCCTTCCACCCTATGTAATAATTTTTCATTCGATTATATCACACTGGTTCAAATATATCAATACATACTCTTTTCATTTTTGTTCTGTGCTGCTACAACTTGGGTTTCTAGGCATTCTATTTTTCATTAAATAGAGCCACACATTTTTCTTCTGAATTGTTAAGAATTTTTCAGTCAATTATATCACACTGGTTCAGATATATCAATACATACCCTTTTCATTTTTGTTCTGCACTGCTACAGCTTGAGTTTCTGGGCATTCTGTTCTTCATTAAATCAAGCCATACATTTTTCTTCTGAATTGTTTTCTTCATCCTCTCAATTCTGACCATTATTTTGTTCTCATCAATTGTTTTTTATTGATGTTGAAGTTATATGCCTCGGTCTTTTTAACTTCCAGATATTCCAATTCTAAAACTCAAACTGTCTCTTTAAATCCCAATTTGAAAATTGAACTGTCTCTTTGACTTCCATAATTTACATGCTGTAACTGACTAATTAATAAATAAATAAATGTTTGTGAGTCCCATCCTGTTTGAGTCGCGGCTGTCTGAGTCACGGCCATCTAAGTCTCAACCGTCTGAGTCGTGGCTGTCTAAGTCATGGCCATCTGAGTCACAGTCGTTTGAGTCGCAGCCGTCTGAGTGACGATCATCTGAGTCTCATCCATTTGAGTCATGGTTGTCTAATTTGCAGCTATTTGAGTTGTAGCTGTCTGAGTTACAGCTTGTCTAACAACATTATTTTATTGTATTTCAAACTCAATCGCTTCTTTACTAAACTGAAGTTGGTATGGTCTGAGTCACCCGCCTTGTGTTCTTTCCAACCATCAATGACAACTAAATCATAGTGCCGACAATATCCCCCTTTGGAATTGATGGAAACCTAAAAGTTATGATGCTGCAAGTGTAATCACTGACTCCTTTCCATCTGCAACTACATGAACTTCTCCCCCTTTGACATCAATGTCAAAGAAAACATGACAATACATCTCCCCCTATGAAGATGAACTCACAAACCAACAAAGAAAACATTCTGGAACCATCTCAGAATTACATTAGTTTGTGCTCTGATACCAAGCACAAACTCCCCCTGCCAAAGTGAACAAATTAGTTGGAACAAGATATGACACCCAACTTTTAGTGTAGTATTCAAACTAGATTTTGGATAAGGGTTTAGTAAAGATATCAACAATCTGTTCTTTAGAAAGAATGAAATGTAATTGGACAACTCTGTTTGTAACCTGCTCCCTTAAAAAATGATACTTGATTGGAATGTGTTTGGTCTTGGAATGAAGAACAGGGTTCTTGGAGACACTAATGGCACTTGTGTTATCACAATGAAGAGGAATAGATTCAACATATGTTACTTTTAGATCTGCAAGAGTTTGAATCATCCATAGAACCCATGTACAACATGTGGCTGCAGCAATGTATTCAGCTTCTGTGGTATACAAAGCTATAGAGCCTTACTTCTTACTTAGCCATGCTATTAGTGAATCACCTAAGAAGAATGCACCTCCACTTGTGCTCTTTCTTTCATCCAAACAGTTTTCCCATTCAGCATCTGAATATACTGTTAACTGAAAGTTCTGATTTCTAGGATACCAGAGACCATAAGTCACTGTTCCTTTCAAATATTTGAATATCCTCTTAACAACTACTAAATGGCTTTTCTTAGGAGCATACTGAAATCTACCTACCATACCAACAACTTGCATTATATCAGGACGAGATGCTGTGATGTACAATGGGCTACCTACCATTAACCGATATGTTCTCCGATCAACATCTGGTGATACATCATCCTTGCTGAGCTTGCATCCAGCAACCATGGGTGTGCTGATAGGTGAAGAATCTTCCATATGAAATCTCTTCAACATCTCCTTCAAGTACCTCTCTTGGTAGAGAAATAAACCTTCAGAACTCTGATTGATTTGAAGACCAAGAAAGAATCACAACTCTCCTATCATTGACATCTCAAACTCAGATTGCATGGCATTAGCAAACCACTGAACAAAAGAATCATTAGTACATCCAAAAATAATGTCATCCACATAGACCAACACAACTAATAAATCAACACCTTCAACCTTGATGTACAAATTACTGTCAACAGTACCTTTCTTGAAACCTTTGTCCAGTAGATACCTATCCAATCTATAATACCAGGCTCTTGGTGCTTGTTTGAATCCATATAGTGCCTTCTTCAGGTTGCTCCATATAGACTTTTTCTTCTAGATTTCCATTAAGAAATGTTGATTTAACATCCATCTGATACACTTTGAAGTTTTTGTGGCTAGCATATGCAAGAAACATTCTAATGGCATCTAATCTTTCCACTGGTGCAAAGGTTTCATCAAAATCCTGACCCTCAATTTGTGCATACCCTTTACAGACCAATCTGGATGTATTCCTCACAACCTGTCCTTGTTCATTCATCTTGTTTTTAAACACCCATTTAGATCCTATTACATTCTTATCTGTAGGTCTAGGAACAAGTTCCCAAGTATTATTCTTCTCAATTTGATCAAGCTCTTCATTCATGGCTTTAATCCAATATTCATCTTTACTAGCTTCATCAAAGTTCTTGGGTTCAACCATATATAAAAAAGCAATTTGTGATTGCTTTGAAGCTTCAATTAATTTTCTTCTTGTCTGAACTCTTTTATACTTGTCACCAATTATCTGACTGTCAGGATGATTCTTTTTAACAATTCTGGAAGGTGATTTTGTTTCTGTTTGTTGATTTGAAACTGCCTGAATATTTGCATCTCCATCATCTGACTCAAGGTCTTCTCTTTTTGATGCTTGGACCTCTTCATCTTCAAATTCAATTGTATCCTCTTCATCTGGTTCAATACTGGTTATTTGATCATTTTTAACTGATATTTCTTCATCAATTTTAATGTCAATACAATCAACTAATTTATGCAATCTTTTATTATAACATCTATATCCTTTGCTGCTATTGCATATCCCAAAAAGATACCTTCATCAGCTCGATCATCATATTTTACAATATGTTCATCATTATTTTTAATACAACATTTACTTCCAAAGATTTTGAAATGCTTAATAGTAGCAGGTCTCCCAAACCAAAGTTCATAAGGAGTCTTATCACTATTTGCTCTTAGATGTGCTTTGTTAAGAATATGGACAACTGTATGAATTGCTTCTACCCAATAAATATGAGAAATGATTTTTTCATTCATCATTGATCTTTCCATTTCCTGAACTGATCTATTCTGTCTTTCCACTACTCCATTTTGCTGTGGAGTCCCTGGAATAGTATATTCCCTTTTGATCCCATGTTTATCACAGAATTCTTTAAAATCTCCTAAACGAAATTCTCCTCCTCTATCAGACCTTACTGCCTTCAATCTTTTTCCTATTTGATTCTCAGTCAAAGCCTTAAACACTTTGAATTTTTCAAATGCTTTAGATTTTTCTCTCAGAAAAGCAACCCACGTGACTCTAGAATAATCATCAATAACCAACATGAAATAGTTTTCTTTTCCTGTACCTTCCTTCCTGGATGGTCCACATAAATCCATATGTACTAACTGAAGGGGCTCATTTGTTGATGTAAAACCTTTTGATTTAAATTGAGTGCAGGTTAGCTTTCCCATTTGACATGACTTACACACTGAATCATATGGCTTTGATATCTTTGGAAGATCCTTTACTTCCCTATTGTTACTAAGTTTGATTATATGATCAAAATTCAAATGTCCAAGTCTCTTATGTCACAACCAACTCTCATCATACCTACTTAGATGACATTCTTCCTTTTCTTCATTCAAAACATAAACATTATTTTCTATCCTTATGCCTTTTGCAATCGATTGTCCCAAGGGTATAGATTTTATCTTGCAACCTTCCGAATTAAAAACTACTTCACACCCTATGTCGCAGACCTAACTGACACTAAGGAGGTTATGTTTTAAACCATGTACAAACAACGCATCTTAAGATTTTCTTCTGCCATTATTCAAGCTTACCATCCCTTTTCCTTTGATTTTTCCTAGAGCATCATTTCCAAAGGTCACATTTCCTGATTTTCTTTCATTTAGAGACAAAAATTTATTTTTATCACCCATCATGTGTTTAGAACAACCACTGTCAATATACCAGAGATCCTTTTGCCTTTGAGCAGAAAGTACTAGTCCACATTTGTCACTTTCTTTATTTTTCCAAACCTTAGTCTTTTCAAATGTATAATTTATTCTCTTATTTGTTTTGTACTTCCTTAAATGACAGTCTGTAGCTTTGTGTCCAAAATTATGACAAACAAATCATTCAGGCTCATTATTTAATAGATCAAAAAAGTTGATATGTTGATAATCGGTTCTTCTTTTAGTTGTGGAATGAATTTCCTGATATCCTTGTTTCCTCACTGACTGTCCAGCTCTGTTTTGTAGCATCTGATTCTTTGACTTCCGTAGTTGCATACTTCTAAATTTAATTCCACAATTTGCAATTTTATGACCAAAGTTAGAACAATAATAGCAATAACCATAGAAAAACTTTTGGTACCTGGATATTGGTATTCTTTCTGAGCTGGGTTGCTTTGTCTCTTGTTGGCTATGTTCCTGATCATATCTCAACTTATGTTTATTAATTTTGGTTAGCAAGGTATGATCATCATCTGACTGTCTGCTACTTGACCCACTTTCATAACCTAGCCCAGTCTTTATCAATGGAGATCTTTGTTTAGTCAGGATGCTATTTAGTTCTTCTGAGGCTTTGATACTTCACAAATTTTGGTGGTACAAAGCTTGAAATTTCTCCAAATATTTTCTAGCTTTTACTACTTCTTCGTCCAAAGCTTCACATCTTAAATATTTTTCTGCTAATTGTTGTTTTAGAGTGTCTTCTATTTTCTTTGCTTCTTCTAATTCTAATTTTAACAGCACAAAATCTTCACTTGTTCCTTTACCATTTTTTTCAAGCTGCATCAACAAATGTTTTTGTTTTCTCTTCTTAAGTCTGAGTCTGTCAATTGCTTCTAAAGCACTGATTAATTCACTTTCCATGTCAATCATAGCTTCTTCATCATTAATATCTTCTATGGCCATAAGCATAAAATCATTCATTCTATCTTCACAAGATGACTTTCTATCTATATCCTCTCAGTCATCATCATTTGCACACAAACTTTTCTTTTACTGTATTTCTTAAATTTGTATTTATGTTCATCATCATAATTCTGATCTTTTTTCTTGTGAGAACATTTAGAGGCAAAATGACCTATCTTACCATAGTTAAAACATTTAAAGGGCAGCTTGTCTCTATATTTACCCGATCCTTAATTCTTCAATCTTCTTACAAATTTTGCCTCAATCTCATCTTCTCCATAATCAATATTCTTATCCGCTTTAAAGGATGCTTCTCTAGTGATGACTTTGTCTGTACTAATCCTCATTTCATAAGCAGTTAGACTTCCTAGGAGTTGATCCATGCCCAAAGTTTTAAGATCATTTAACTCTTCTATTGTTGAAACTTTGGGGTTAAATTTATCAGGCAAAGATCTTAAAATTTTCTGAATTAAGGATTCTTCTTCAATTGTTTCACTGAGGCCCTTGGCAAAGCATTCACAATCTCTTCAAGGCTTAGGAAATATTTACTAACATTCTCATCCTCATTCATCTTTAGTTGTTCAAATTTCAACCTGTATGTCTGCAGTTTGGCATCTTTTACTTTCTCATTCCCTTCATAATTGCTTATAAGTTTGTCCCACATTCATTTGGCAGATTCAAGATGCATTACTTCTACAAATTCAGCTTCTGCGGGATCTCTACGAATAGCATTCATTACTTTTGCATTAAAGGTAAATTCCAGTTTTTCATCTTTGGTGGCTAGTACAATGGGCTTTACATATCCAGTTTCAACTACATCTCATACATCAACACCTAAGGACATAAGATAGGTTCTCATTCTAACCTTCCGGAAATCAAACATTTTCCCATCAAACAGAGGAGCCTTATTGATTGAATTTCCATCATGACTGTTGATGTATATGTAACTTCGGAATGTATTTCATATATGTTGTATGTACTCCTATAGAGATGGTTTTATTCCTCTATACAGAAGTGTCGTCATTTATATTGTAAGTGTCGTAACTTATACTTGATGGGTTATTAGACCGCCTTGTTGGGGTCGGCCCTGTATAAGTCATGTGGGTCAAAGGGTTATTAGACCGCCCTATTGGGGGTCGGCCATGTGGGTCGAAGGGTTATTAGACCACCCTATTGGGGGTCGGCCCAGTCAGCATTATATTATGTGGTTAAGTTCGAGCCTACATGAGTTAGGTAAAAAGGCAAGTCAAGTCAAGTATAAATAGAGTGCGGGAGGCACTCTATTTTACTAACTCACTTCTCACACATGCACTCAAGGAGGAGTGGCGCACTTATGGAGGAGGAGGATCTGCTGCTAGGTTATGGCTATCTCTCTTGGTTGGTTGTATCATTGCTCTATCTATCTCTGAGGAAGTTATTGGGGTTTTTCACCTTTATGGTTTTCCCCAAGTAAATCTTTGTGTCTCTTGTGTGCTTGCATTATTGTCTCCATGATTGATATGCTGTAGATATGCTGTACATGTTGTTCTCTCAGTTAAGATCCTAGATCAGATTGAAGTAAATTCTGAAAATTCAAGATAGGTTCTCATTCTAACCTTCCGGAAATCAAACATTTTCCCATCAAACAGAGGAGCCTTATTGATTGAATTTCCATCATGACTAGTCATGTTTTAAGCTCATAGATCTACCTTTAAATAAAAGGAACTTGCTCTGATACCAATTGTTACAACTGAGAGGGGGGGCGTGTGAATCAGTTGTAATTATAACAACAATAATCAGTTTATCTTTTCTTTTAAAATTTTAGTAGCATTGACAAAATGATTGTCAAGATAATGAATAAGATAAGCAAATAACTAGTAATCATCATTCACACATATGATGTACACAGATATAGATATTCATGAGGAAACCCATAAAGGAAAAAAATCTCTTCTTCTTAGAATGATAAGCAGTCTTTAACTCCTGCACATCAATTAGCTTTGAGCACAAACTCAAGATGAGGCTACAACCTCTATTTAACACGTTGCAACTTGTTGAGAGCACCAACTCTCATGTTTTTCTAGCACCCACTCCCAATATTCAAGCATCAACCTGATTTATAGAGGAAATAAATCCTCCCAAGCACCTCCCTTCCACCTTATGTAAGAATTTTTCAGTCGATTATATCACACTGGTTCAAATATATCAGTACATACTCTTTTCATTTTTGTTCTGTGCTGCTACAGCCTGGGTTTCTGGGCATTCTATTTTTCATTAAATCGAGCCACACATTTTTCTTCTGAATTGTTAAGAATTTTTTAGTCAATCATATCACACTGGTTCAGATATATCAGTACATACCCTTTTTATTTTTGTTCTGTGCTACTACAGCTTGAGTTTCTGGGCATTCTGTTCTTCATTAAATCGAGCCATACATTTTTGTTTTGAATTGTTTTCTTCGAATCACAGCTTCATCAACATCCACTCCTCTTCATCCTCTCAATTATCACCCTTATTTTGTTCTCATTAGTTTTTTTTTATAGATGTTGAAGTTATATGCCTCGGTCTCTTTAACTTCCAGATATTCCAATTCTAAAACTGAAACTGTCCCTTTAACTCCCAATTCGAAAATTGAACTGTCTCTTTGACTTCCAGAATTTACACACTGTAACTGACTAATAAATAAATAAATAAATGTTTGTGAGTTGCAGCTTGTCTGAGTCGCGGTTGTCTGAGTCACAGCCGTCTGAGTCTCAGCCGTCTGAGTTGCGGCTGTCTGAGTCATGGCCGTTTGATTCTAATCCGTTTGAGTCGCAACTATTTGATTTGCAGCTGTCTGAGTTGTAGCTTGTCTAAAAACATTCTTTTCTTGTATTTCAAACTCAGTCGCAGCTTTAGTCAACTGAAGTTGGTATGGTCTGAGTCACCCGCCTTGCCTACTTTCCAACCATCAATGACAAATGAATCATAGTGCCAACATCAGAACTAGCAGAACAAGCTGCTATATACTCTGCTTCAGTTGTACTGAGAGAAACACTAGACTGCTTCCTGCTAAACCATGAGATAAAGTGTAGGGACCCCCATTTTGGGTTCCCCAAAAATACTTCCAATACGATTTTTTAGAAGAAGATATAAAAGACACAGATCGAATTGTATCTATTGTAGTATATGAATGTCAATATATAAAACTATATACTCATATTCATTCATTCTCAAAAAGATTTAGCAAAATAAATAAAATAACAATACTTCAAACCTGTTTTCGACAGTTGGTCCAGCAAATCGATGGAGTCCTCGAAGTGGTTTCCGCACGATCCAATCCAATCTCCTGACGAAGTACCGAGTGACCCCTCGGTTGACCTCCCTACCGTATCGAGGTTATTCTTCTTCACCTCGAACCCTCGAGCTAAAGGGGTCGTAAGAACACACACGCTAGCTTCCCGAAAGGATCTCCCAATCCTCGTTCCGGCTAATCCCAACTCCAAGGATCATAACATAATCCGAGATTATGATGACCATCCAGCATTAGGGAGCCAGAGATGTCTTTCTCTCCTTCTCCTCCTTCATTATATAGTAAAAGCCTGTGTGCCATGTGTCTGTCCATGCACATATTTAATTTAATTTAATATTTTTAATTTCCAATATTCTCAAATACATGTGTTTTCTTAATGTCTTTAATGTGCACCTAAATCCCTAGATCAGTGGAAGTTAGGTGTAGAAGAGTTCTACTTCTCTTTTGGTTCTCATTTAGTTTACTTAACAATCTTTTAGTTGGACTTATTTCTTTCTACTTTTCTTTCTTTTCCTAAGATTAAGATTGAATTAAAAGATTATTCTTTTTTCTAAAAGTATAATCTATTTTAAATTTCCTCTTTATAAAATAATTTAAATGAATAATAGAATTAATTAAAGTAAAATCTTGAATAATAATAAAAGAAAAACAATTATTTTATTAATGACCTATTTCAATTCTTTCTCAAAATAATGAAGTCAATTAAATAAAATCTTTAATAGAATGATTTAAAATAATAAAATCCATAAAATTAAAATCTTTGAATAAAAATAATTCTCTTATTATTAATCTTTTTCTATCAGCATAATTAATCAAATTTAATATTGAATAAAATCAATCTCTTCAATTCTTGTTCAAGTTAATAAGATCAATTAAAATGAATAATTCAAAACAATGAAATCAATTAAAAATAAAATCTTGAATAGAATTATTCAAATTAATAAAATAGAACAAAATGAAATAAAGTATTTCTTAAATCTTGTGTGAAATTTTCATTTATACCATTGATTAATTTTCTTCCTCTCGTTCTTGTCTAGGTACTTCTTCGGTGGGCCCTTCTAACAATTTCATTTCTTCATTCTTATGGGAAGTACTGCGTAGCGACCGGGAACCGTTACCGCGATCTCTCAACTACATTCCTTGGAGACTAAGGGATGTTGAGGGATAAGGCTCTCCTTATTGCATGCCCCCCAACTCATCGTACGCGACCAAATCATTATGGCCTTGTCCGTACGACATACGCTTCCCCGGGTGAGTTGAAACGGATTCACCCGTGCGTGGATTGCTAATCCATGGTCGACAGTCAGTCGTCATACCCCTATGTGTTCTTTCCATTCTTACGATCCCTATAATTCCATTGTGGGTCAGTCAGTAAATCATCTTAGCTGCCACTACACACACACACACTCAAGTGCACATTAGTAGCACTGCACTATGAAATATTTCATCATCCATCATAATATCTTAGTCAGTCAAGCATATATTAAACATTCAGTCATTCTATCTCAATCAGTCAGGCATATCTAACATTTAGTCATTCTATCTCAATCAGTCGAGCATATCTAACATTTAGTCATTCTATCTCAATTGGTTGAGCATATCTAACATTCATTCATTCTATCTCAGTAAATCGAGCATATGTAACATTCAGCCATTCTATCTCAATCAGTCGAGCATTCATTTATTAAGTAAAGTAATAGTTTCTATAATTGTCGTTCAAGCATTTTCAAAGTAAATTCAAATGGTTCATGTTTTACTTAGCCGGTTCATTTCAAAAATAGTACCTCATTATTCTAAATAGTTAAGGTACCGAGGCGGGCATTACATACACCCCCTCTTATTAAAACTTTGTCCCGAAGTTAAGTCTCATGTGCTTCTACGGTGAGTTTTCACTTTTTCACATTCATTTCTTCAATATATCCACAATTGATAATAAAATTTCATTTCTTCTTTTCTACCCTCATATAAGTATAAGCTGCATAATTGGTAATATAACTAAATCGTACCTTTCGTAGTGTAGTAATCCCCACAACAGTTCTCTCTCGACTCACTAGTTTTAACCGGGATTGAAATCGTCTACAATAAATCCTTTCAATTCAACAAAACTATAATTATATCATTTACGAAAATACTGAAAACACTGACATATTTCAACATAAGAGATAAAATATTCAATTCCAACTTCTCCCTTCTCTATAATTACGTATAACTATCACATGTTCAAAACAATGTCTGAATTTCAAAATAATAATTTACCCTTCTCAATTATGTTCTTCAATACATTCCTTAACTATTACTGAACTAATATTACATGCAACCTCTCTCTTCTTATAATCCAAAGTATAATTAAATACTAGAGTGCCATTTACTTAGTATAGCTAAAAGTATAATCTCATATTTTTATAAACAAAGTCATGTAAGGTTTTCTTCTCTTTCTAATCTTAAGCACAGTTAAGATTCTATAATTCAAGTAATTTTAACTTCTCTCTTTTCACATTTCAAAGCACAATTACAAACTAGTAGTGCATACCTGCGAAGGCGTCGCCTTGATTTCAGAAATAAGCATTTACAACCAATCAATAAAATTCTTGACACAAGACCCCTCATATAAGTATACGAACCCTGATTATCATTCAAACTTTTATACTAGCAAAATTAGTGAAGAATTATTCTAACCTGTTCGAGAATATGGAAATATTCTTGCCGAGGATGAAGAAGAAAAAACCGCAGCTCTGACTCTTTTTTTTATGTAACATACCCTAATAACTGAGTCAATATTTCAGTAGATTTTAAACAAAATATTCTCATAATAAATATTTCGAAATGAAAATAATTTATGCCAATGACAAGTTCCACCATTCTTCCATTCATAAAAATAACGATTTAATAATAAGAAGTTTGTGATATCATTTTCCATTCCCTTCAATCAATACCCTTACTAACCTTGCTTGTTTATGTAAATGGTTTAGTCAATTTTCCTACAACCTCAATATCCTATCCTCATAATAGAAGTCTAATGATAATGAATTGACCCAACATAAACATGCCTAATAATTACACAACATATTACCTCATATCCAAAATTAATGCAGTCTTTTAACTTGAACATCTCTATGAATTTCTTACCCATTACTGATAACATAATTGTGCCTAAAACAATAAATATACCTGTATCTCTTATTACATGAACAAGATACATAACCATGAATAATTCACTCCTCAAAATATATTTATACATTGACAAGAACAAACCCATCATAAGCATCACATGAAGTACACCTAAGACGGAGACCATATGTATGTGGTTCACCCAACTCTATGGGCTACGTCCACCAAATGTCACATCATACTTTATTCATAAAAGGGGTTACAGCTGCAACACAATTGTTTCTTATACAAATTCCATTTTCTCAAGCGTCTCCGAGAGACAGCATCTTCGAAACAATCATAAGTATGTAGACATTTGTTATTCGTCAAGGATTTCTCATACTAAAGAATTATTACAAATGTCGGTTATCCAAACTCTTCTCAACAATCTAGGTCCTTGTCGAGATGACGAATATTCTATCATCCAAAGGAATAAAATCTTACATCGAGGAATTCCTTGCCTGCTTATCTCATAAGTCTAAAGACCCATCTTTAAACTCACACCCATCCTACTAAGGTGATGGAGCTACTTCTTTCTTCCAAAACTATATTCATTTGCACTAAGGGTTTCATTTTTTACTTACGCAATCTATAACGCTTATATATTAAATTTCAATGTATAAAAGAAGTAAAACTAGGGACATTCTCCCAACACAAAATTTCAATACCATAAATCTTACTCTAATACCATCAAACCTATTTCAGGGTTAAATAAACCGAACAGAACTAAACAGGGATCTACCCTGGCATCTACACTATTGTTATCATACAATGTATAATCATAACCATGGACGCAAAAGGGCTCGATACCCTAATTTATCACACACTATTCCAACATGTATAACAATTTGTATATACACTAATAATGAAATATATAGGGGTCAAAATACCTAAATCTTCACCTATCGGATAGCATATAATTTATACTATATGTAATGCATAACGCAGGGCTCTTTATCCCCAAATCTTTAAGCAATAATCAATTGACAGTATGTAACAAATATAACATAATGATAATATTTAACCGAGGGATCATTATCCCAAATATTTACGCGCAAGCAGAGAAATAATATTTCAATCCACAATATAGATCATGAAGCAAAACAGAGAATTAAATAACTCCAGCTCTACGCTTCCACTTGGCAAACTCAGCAGTGATCTACAATAAAATCTATCCCAGAGATGTAATACAAGTTTCAAAACATAACAATTGAGTTTCCTAGCATTCACACTAATCACAAAAATCCTACAGCAAGGAACTTATCAAATGCCTAGCTGGGAGACCACTCCCATTGAAATAACCCTCCCACTTCTACCAGTACATGTACTAACATTTTATAAACAAATAAAATGCTAGAGGGGATTGACCCACAAGGATCCATAAAAACAATACGACGCCTAAAATAGGTGCTGCAACATACCATGCTCTTAGTAGTATTTAGATCTTGTTTCCTCTGTATCTAACTAGATCTGTTAGGTATGCCTATCAATGTTAAAAATCCTATACTAATGCCAGAATATATCCGCAGGAGCAGAGGTTAAAATACTTGATCCGTAAAGGCCATCGATCTGTCGCTATTATCATGTAACAGTGCTGGAAAAGGGTGAATTTAAAATAGACCGACTTCAATCCCATCCCAAAATGCATATATATCAAAACAAACAAGTTGAACGATAATCCAGAGATCACGTTCGGAGTTTACACTTACAAGTTACACACATATCTCTAAAAAAGTATGTAACAGAGCAATTAAACCAGTGATCAGACGCTTACAATGGTTACCATAAATAAAATTAAAAAAACAATGAATGCGACAGAGCAATCTCTGGCGATCATACGCTTACACAGGTTATCACCGATCTACAAAAAATGTAAAAGACATAGCTAAAATCTGAGGACCATGCTCGGGATGTCTTCTCAGAAGCGATTGCTTCTCTGCTATGGGCATATAAAAAATATAAATTCAAAGAAATAAAAGAGAGACAAAGTTTAGTCTTGCACTTACACTTCAAGTAGATAAATAGATCGAGCCTGATTCCATCAAAGGATGATAAAAGCACTCCTCTGACCCGAAAGCACAAGTGTGAGCAATATCAAATTCACCCCATCCCATATACAACGATCCCGGCTGAAGCCTTCCCTTTATGTGTACCATAATTGATTATGCATATTTTCATCTACATGGATTTCCACTCTTAAAAGTGTAACACACACACATCCAAAAACCTCTCCCATCTGGATATACCTTATGCATCTCCTATTATTTCGTATCCCCGATCTCATAGGCAATGGATACGAATATAACACCATATCTCCAATGATCAATAAGACATTGTTGCAGGTGAGAGTATTCAATATGACAGGATACACATATTCTTTAAATGAAATCCTATTAACATTACACAATCTAATATATCATCTAAACATGAAAATACCAATACATATATAATATATCAGGTTCCCAAACCTGCCCACATAAGTTATAAAATAAGTAAAGGAGGCCGTGATTTCATGTGTTTGAAATCCTACTGAACTATTCTTTCACAAACCCACAAAAAAAAATAAATGCTGATCATACCAGGAATTCTGGAAACGCTGTCCAATTCTCCAATTAGACATACACATATAGATATTTCTTTGAAGTCCAAAATAAAATCATACAACGAATTCTGGACATCAATTTTAACACAGTTTGAAATCGCCATTTGAAGTGGAAATTCAGATCTTTCTAAAATCCAAAATCAAAACAATAAACAAGTGGTAATCGCCATCAAATATTCGAGTTAGTCACACACAGAGACTATAGAGATCAAAGTTCAATCCTCATCAAAATTATGAAAGCCTCAATTTTTGGATCAACTCAGATTAAGTTGAAGTAATTACCGTCTCGTAGTGCAAGGCAAGATTTTAGGGGCTACTGGTCGTTTACATACATAGAAATGGGATCAACCCATTTGACATTAAGCAATAACAAGATTCATAAATTAGGACAGTATATAAACATTAACCCATTTGTCGAATTTCAGATTGCAGATTTATGCAGGGGATTGCCAAGATCAGCATCAACAATAATAGAGATTTGATACCTTGATAGTGATTCGAGAAAGGGATCCGCAGCGGAAAGTAATTGCTACATATCACAATGCAGAAGTCTGGAGCACACCATTCATCCACGAATTGAATACACATAAAATCTAATGATCTCAGATCGTAGGGGTGCTGCAACGACATGGTTTAAACCGAGCCACAACAATTTTGAGGATCTGGAACGCCAATTGAAATAGGACGCAGAGATTGAAAAAAAAAAAAGCCCATAATTAAAATTTGTGAAATTTGGAAATTCCAATCGGATTGTAAAACAACAATTTAAAATAAATTCTTAGATTGATGAACTAGAAGGAAGAACATGATTCTATCTCACTAGGTCTCATTGAATATGGTTAAAACAGAGGTTAAATTTATTTAGCGTTCTGAGGACGGATGGATTGCTCTCAACATTCGAAGGGTTCCAATCCGAGTCCATATAGATGCCAGAACCGTATACTGTTAGATAAAAAACAATCATACTGGATTTATTATTTAAATTTAGATACACAGAGGATTCAAAAGGGTCATTTTGAGCGATTCATTCTTGAAAATGGTCACACAGAGTCGTAGATCAGTAAATTGGAAAATGGATTCAGCAACTAAATTTAAAACACAGTCCATAGAAAAGAAAAGAGGTTGGGACCTCAAAAAAATATCATCTCAGCAATCAATTTTTAATTTAAAACTCCCACAGAGATTACTCCCTTTATGCATAGATCAGACTTTACGTTTTGACAGAGATTCAGAATTAAAGCGATGATAAGGGATTGATAAGGGATCAATCATAATTTTGAGTATATATAAACAACGATCTTTAACATATACAACTAAAACAAAGTATAAAATAAAAGAAAACTGGATCAGCCTAGTTTATGAGACCTGAAGACGAAATCGAACTCACTAGTAAATTTGCAAACAGAGTCCTTTACTTCCGATCTGCATATGATAATCTTTCATAGGTTTAAATATGTCCCAATTCCAGAATGTAAACAAATTACAACAGACTCTTAAACTTACTTCCTATCGAGTATACAGAAATCGGATCACAAAAAAAAGAAAAGAAAATAGAGTTACAATCTTTCAGTATGGGTCAATTCGTAGGTTGTTGGTTTCACGGTGGTTCTATATTTAATTTAAACACAAAAATTGAATCACATAATCATTTACAAGTAGAGTTACAATCGCAGAGAGATATATCTATCATAAGTTTACAACAGGAGGTCGGTTTGCCTCAACACATTCCCAGAAGTTTGAAAATATAAATACTTCTAAAACAGAGTTTTAAAGTACGATGTCTATCTCAAATATTGAACAATATTAAAAATCCATCGAACCTAATTCGCTTGTCGAGTCCAAGATGAAGTAGATCATTGTAGTAGCACTCGATTCAATTGTCCGATCAATCCAGCTTCGACAAAGATACCGAAAACCCCTATAGAATATGAGTCTGGTTCCATCAAGGCTCGGTCGACTCTGATACCAAATGTAGGGACCCCCATTTCGAGTTCCCCAAAAATACTTCCAATACGATTTTTCAGAAGAAAATATAAAAGCCACAGATCTAATTGTATCTATTGTAGTACATGAATGTCAATATATAAAACTATATACTCATATTTATTCATTCTAAAAAAGATTTAGCAAAATAAATAAAATAACAATACTTCAAACCTGTTTTCGACGGTTGGTCCAAGGAATTGATGGAGTCCTCGAAGTGGTTTCCGGAGGATCCATTCCAATCTCCTGATGAAGTACTGAGTGACCCCTTGGTTGACCTCCCTACCGTATCTGGGTTATTCTTATTCACCCTGAACCCCCGAGCTAAAGGGGTCGTAGGATCACACACGCTAGCCTCCCGAAAGGATCTCCCAATCCCCATTCCAGCTAATCCCAACTCCAAGGATCATAACATAATCCGAGATTATGATGACCATCCAGCATTAGGGAGCCAAAAATGTGTTTCTCTCCTTCTCCTCCCTCATTATATAGTAAAAGCCTGTGTGCCATGTGTTTGTCCATGCAGATATTTAATTTAATTTAATATTTTTAATTTCCAATATTCTCAAATACATGTGTCTTCTTAATGTCTTTAATGTGCACCTAAATCCCTAGATCAGTGGGAGTTAGGTGTAGAAGAGTTCTACTTCTCTTTTGGTTCTCATTTAGTTTACTTAACAATATTTTAGTTGGACTTATTGCTTTCTACTTTTCTTTCTTTTCCTAATATTAAGATTGAATTAAAAGATTATTCCTTTTTCTAAAAGTATAATCTATTTTAAATTTCCTCTTTATAAAATAATTTAAATGAATAATAAAATTAAATAAAGTAAATCTTGAATAATAATAAAAGAAAAACAATTCTTTTATTAATGACATATTTCAATTCTTTCTCAAAATAATGAAGTCAATTAAATAGAATCTTTAATAGAATGATTTAAAATAATAAAATCCATAAAATTAAAATCTTTGAATAAAAATAATTCTCTTATTATTAATCTTTTTCAATTAGCATAATTAATCAAATTTAATATTGAATAAAATCAATCTCTTCAATTCTTTTTCAAGTTAATAAGATCAATTAAAATGAATAATTCAAATTAATGAAATCAATTAAAAATAAAATCTTGAATAGAATTATTCAAATTAATAAAATAGAACAAAATGAAATAAATTATTTCTTAAATCTTATGTGAAATTTTCATTTATACCATTGATTAATTTTCTTCCTCTCGTTCTTGTCTAGGTACCTCTTCGGCGGGCCCTTCTAACAGTTTCATTTCTTCCTTCTTATGGGGAGTACTGCGTAGTGATCGGGAATCGTTACCGCGATCTCTCAACTACACTCCTTGGAGACTAAGGGATGTTGAGGGATAAGGCTCTCCTTATTGCGCGCCCCTCAACTCATCATACGCGACCAAATCATTATGGCCTTGCCCGTACGGCATACACTTCCCCGGGTGAGCTCAAATGGCTTCACCCATGCGTGGATTGCTAATCCAAGGTCTACAGTCACTCGTCATACCCTTATGTGTTCTTTCCATTCTTACAACCCCTATAATTCCATTGTGGGTCAGTTGGTAAATCATCTTACCTTCCATTGCACACACACACACTCAAGTGCACATTAGTAGCGCTACACTATGAAATATTTCATCATCCATCATAAAATCTCAGTCAATTGAGCATATATTCAACATTCAATCATTCTATCTCAATCAGTCGAGCATATCTAACATTTAGTCATTCTATCTCAATCAGTCGAGCATATCTAACATTTATTCATTCTATCTCAATCAGTCGAGCATATCTAACATTCAATCATTCTATCTCAGTCAGTCGAGCATATGTAACATTCAGTCATTCTATCTCAATCAGTTGAGCATTCATTTATTAAGTAAAATAATAGTTTCTATAACTGTCGTTCAAGCATTTTAAAAGTAAATTCAAATGGTTTGTGTTTTACTTAGCCGGTTCATTTCAAAACTAGTACCTCATTATTCTAAACAGTTAAGGTATCGTGGTGGGCATTACATCAAGGCAAATCCGAAATAATAACATCCACCCAAGGTGCTCTTCCTATCTGAGACACTTCCAACCCAATTTGCCTATGTATAAGCATACAATCTATAGTCATGATCTCCAACATAGTATAGACCAAGTTCTATCATACCTTTCAGGTACCTCACCACATACTTTGCAGCTACCAGGTGAACAAGTCTAGGCTAGTCTAGATACTGACTCAGGGTGTTCATAGCAAAACATATATTTGTCCTAGTATTCGTCAGATACATCAACGACCCAATAATATGTTTGTACTAAGTCACATCCACTAACTCTCATGATTCATCAACTACCAAATTCAGGTTGGTATCGATGGGTGTGGCTATGGCTTTACATTCCAACATATCAAATTTTTTTAGGATTTCCATAGCATACTTTCCTTGGTTGAGAAAGATTCCTTCTGGGTTCTGCCACACTTCCAGACCTAGAAAATAGTGAATTAATTGAATGTATTTTATCTCAAATTCTTCACGAGATTCTTCTTGCATTCCACAATCTATTTGTCATTTTCCGTCAGAAATAAATCATCCACATACAACAATAATATGATAGGTTCATCATCCATAACCTTAAAGTAAAGGTTAGGGTCAACTTTACCTTTGGTAAAGCCCAAGCTCGTCAGAAATCTATCTATCCTTCTGTACCAAGCTCTAGGAGATTGCTTCAATCCATATAGAGCCTTTTTCAACTTGCATACATGATTCCTTCTATATGCAACTCTAAATCCCTGTAGCTTTTCTATGTACACTTCTTCCTCAATCACACCATTCGGGAAAGCTTTCTTCACATCCATCTGGTGTAAAATCCACTTCATCATGGATGCAAGTTCCGTGATGGTTCAGATGGAAGTGTACCTTGCTATTGGCGCAAATGTCTCTTCATAATCAATTCCATCTTTTTGAGAGAATCCTCTAGCCACAAACCTTTCTTTGCATTTCTCAATACTTCCATCAGCTTAATGCTTTATCTTGTATATCCATTTGGAAGATACCACACTTTTTCCTTCTGGTTTGGGAACTATATCCCAAAAATCATTCTTCATTATTTATTGGTATTCTTCCATCATTTCTTCTACCCATTCTTTCTTTTGTATAGATTCTTCATAACTGGTAGGTTCTTGATCTACAAGATCACACATCAAAGCCACATAACTGGAAAATGGCTTTGGTTTCTTGCTTGCTCTTGTGGAGCCTTCTGGATCTCCATACTTTTCTGCTTCTTGTATAATTTCTCTTTCCCAAGCAGGATTTATCTTTCGTTATATATTCATAGTGGGAGGTGCATCGTATGCGTCCTCCGTCAATTCATGTAGCAGGAACTGAGCCCATTTCATCTTTTCTCCTGCGGCACATCGTTCCACAATTGTGAGGACACCTGAATTACATTGTAGCGGTCAGTTTTCCAATGTTACTTTGACCGCAAGTATCTTTTCCACTACACTGACTGCTTGGTTTTTAATTGTTCTGATCAGGTAGCCTCAAGAACTTTCTCTACACCATACTTTATGGCCAGTTGTTCGACTAATTTCTTGTCTTTTTCCTTACCCTGGAAAAACTATGAAGGGTCAATGCCCTCTTGAGGTAGGCCTATGATTCTGGCAATGAGGTTGACTGTGACTGGGATTCTCTCATGCAACCAAAGTGATCTATCATGGAAGCATGCACGGAGTTGCTTGACACATGCGTTGATTTGTGCTAGGTGCCCAAAATGTAGTAGAAGGGTGATACAAAGCAGAAAATACACTCCAATCCACTCCAGAAGCTTGAGTTTTCCACATAATTCCTAGATTTGATACATTGGATCCATTCAAGCTTGCTTGATCTCCAATCCCAGGTGTGATGCAACTCTAAAAGGGTGGATTGTTCAACCTTATTGTTCTTGTTTTGATTGTGATTTGTAGGATAATCTTCTCCATCAAGTGCATTCGCTACCTTGTGATTTGCAGGTTCTCCTTCATCAATTGCACTCATTTTTAGTGATGGATTCCACTTCTTCAAAGCCTATGCTAACTCCTTTCAATTATTTTGATTGGAAAGATGACATGGAGATAATATTGTGCTCAAAATGGTTCTATAGAGCCACCATGGTCCTTGAATTGGAGCCAAACACTCTCATTGAAAAATCAAAATACTTCAATAAGCTTGATGAAGCTTATGGTCTTCTTTGCCTCTCCATCTCCAAGGATATTCACTTCCATCTCAGCAAATTGAAGTCTCCAAAAGCAATATGGGAGAAACTTGACAAACGTTTTGGCAAGCAGGACGAGCTTAGAGCCTTTCAATTGGAAAATTAATTGATTGCTCTTAGTCCTTAGAATTTCAAGACCATCAATGATTTTTTCACAAGATTCAAGCACTTGGAATTGCAGTTGAAGAACAGTGGTGTTGTGAAAAAGGATAAGTAATTGATCCTCTCCATTCTTTCAAATCTTGGTAAAGATTTCTCGGTATTTGTCTCTACTTTCAATTCCGGTGGGCTAACTACCCCGAATTGGAAGATGCCTACCTTGAATGCCTTCATTGAATCCATTAGCAAAGAGCATGACAAGTTAATTCAAATGGGTTCCATAAGCTCCAAATATTCATCCCTATTTGTTCAAGGATCCAAGAATTCGAATGGAAAATGGAAGCAAAAGAAAGAGAAGCCCAAATTCGAACCAAACATGTAAAGAGAGAAAGGCAAGCAATCGGATGCACCATCCGGTTCAAGGAACAAGCAAAAGGGTAAACAGGGTAAAGAAAAATCTAAGTGTTCATATTGCAACCATGGCTTTCATCCTAAAATTTCATGCATGAAGAAAACTATAGATCAAATGGCCCTCCTTTTGGAAAAGAACAACATATGTCTTCCCGACGGTGCATGGAAGAATGATAGAAATGATGATCATGAAAGCGGTCAAGCACTCATGGCAATTGTTTCGAAACCCACCACTCTACTGATAGATTCCGGTGCCTGGAATCATATGGATCCAAATATTGACTCCTTCTCTTCATTCGATCCAAACAACTCCATCCCCATACATTTGGGAGATGACTCAAAAATTTCTTCAAAGGGTAAAGGTACCATCCATTTAGAGCATGGAAGTTTTCAGAATGTTCTCTATGTGCCTTCCTTGGCTTCAAATCTACTTTCTATGTATCAAATGATATAGACCAGTGAACCGAAGCAAGTGACATTCATCCCTAACAAAGTTGAAATTTCTGATATTGAAAGTGGAAGACTTATTGCAGTCGGAAAGGCAAATCATGCTGCAAAATACTATGAGTTTTCACACTTTGTGCCGCTCGAAAATCCCACTACTCTCCTCACTCATGGAAACGAGGTTAGTAGGATTTGGCATGAAAGGTGTGGACACCTTAATTACAAGTATTTGTTTTGTTACAACAAAAATCCATGGTTGATGGTATTCTGCAACTCCGTTCCTCGAAGGGAATTTGCCCCGGTTGCATTATTGGGAAGCACCCTAAGCACAAGTTCGACCACGGAAAAGCTAGCAGAGCTTCTACCATTTTGGGCCTCATAAATTCTTATATCAGTGGTTTTATACCAAATATGTCCATGAATGGTTCAAGGTATGTTTTGACGTTCATCGATGACTTCTCCCGCTTTACTTGGGTATTTTTTCTCAAAAACAAGTCAGAAGTGCTTGGAAAATTCAAGGATTTTAAGGCTTCTGTTGAGACAGCCACTGAGAGAAAGATCAAAGCTCTTAGATATGATAATGGCGGAGAATATATCAATATTGATTTGCTGCAACTTTGTGCCGAAAGAAGAATTCAAATCCAACATACAGTTCCCTACAAACCCCAGCAGAACGGTGTAGCGAAAAGGAAGAATCGGTCACTGAAAGAGATGGCTACCTGCATGCTTGAGTCAAAAGGGTTAGCTGCAAATATTTGGGCTGAAGACATTAATGTTGCTACATACATTCAAAACCGAGTTCCACATTCATCCGTGAAAGGTAAAACTCCTTTCGAAGCATACTTTGGTCGCAAACCGGATGTGTCCAATTTGAGGGTTTTGGGCTCCACTGCATGGGCTAGAATTCCTTCTGATAAGAGAAAAGATTTGGATCCAAAAAGTATTGAATGTATCTTGGTGGATATGGGGAAGCATAAAAAACATATAAACTCATGAATATCAAATCCAAAAATATATTCATAGAGCGAAGTGTGAAGTTTGAAGAAGCACTACCTGATCTGAAATTAGTTGAGGAAAACATTGCTGATCCGTAGCCTCCACAAGAAGAAGATTCAAGAGAATATGAAGAAAGCATTGGGACTGATATTTATGATAGTTTTTCAGACTTTGATGGCCATGAAATATCAGGTTTGGAATCAGACCATAATGATCCTCCTCAGTTACCAAAGTGGGCCCAAAACACTCTACAATCTACTGCTCCAAACATTGGAAATCCTGCTGATTGAAGGAGAACAAGAGTAGATCATCAAAGAGCAGGTATGAATCTTTCATTTTCTGATCCATTATTATCTGAGAAATGTTATTTGATGATTGGTTCAGATCCCAAATCATACTATCATGGCCACCGAGATCCATGATGGAAAACTACCATGGATGAAGAATTGTAGCTAGGGTTTTCACCCTAGCTTGTGCAAATGAGCACCTACTAAGGAGAAGGAACTCCTTAGTAGTAGTTCAGAAAATACAGTAAATAAAAGACAGTATAGTAAAACAATAAACTACTCTAAGCATGTGCGTGCATAAATAGAAAAGACAAGATAATAAAATGTTTTTGTATTGATTATACCTCCAATGTGAAGGTTGATGAAGCCTTTGCAGTAGTCCAGGAGGGTTGCTTCCAAGCTCCAATGTTGTTCCTTCCTCTTTCTCTAAAGGGTTTTGGAAATGGGCCAAAGGGGCACTCAAATGTGAAAGTAGCTCAAGGGTGAGCTAGGGTTTCAGGAGTGATTTTGGCAGAGTAAGGGTGTGGTTGACTGTGGATATGAAATGAGGGGCCTCCATCACCTATTTATAGGTTTTTAGTGGTGGAGTGTTGGCCCATGGTTTTGGGCACCATATGGTTTAGGTCAGCTGTATAGGGTTTTTGCTTCATTTTTCCCTCTTTTTCCTCCTTTTTGTATTTTTTATTCCCTTTTTAGAGGGTTTTTGCTATTTTGGAGGAATTGGATTATTTTGGGGGGAAAAGGGTTTTTTTGGCCTTTTGGAGGCTTTTTTAATGGTTTTTTGGCGTTTTGGAGGCTTTTTTGGCCTTTTGGAGGTTTTTTAATGGGATTTTAAGGTTTTGGAGGCAAATATGGTAGGAAATATGGACAAATGAGTCATGTAATGGGGTAGATGAGGTAGTGAGCACTTTTTGAGTGTTAACAAATTGCACCCTGATGTGTGAGGGCAGGAGATCATCGTATGGCCGATAGAAATCATAAGTCTTTTATGGTTTTCCTGGGGTGTTGAGAGGAGAAGAAATGAACCAGAGCTCGGAACAACGGTCCCGAACAAACTGCAAAAACTGAAATTACATGACCTCAATAATGAATGAGGAATAATATGAACATATGGATGAGGCGGGCATTCCCATGCTCGTATCAAGATATAGAACAATAACAATGGGGTCCAAAAAATGGGGACCTGAAATATACATGGCCTCAAATAATGAATGAGGAAGAATCTCAATATATGGATGAGGTGGGCATACCCATGCTCGTATCAAGATACATAAAAAATAACTGTGAGGCCCGAAAAGGGGGACCTGTAAGATACACAGAGAACCACTGTGTACATCATAAGGGTCCAGAGGGGACACAAATCTGGGACATACTGCTGGTTTGACCATGTCTAAGCTGAAGAACTGATACACTGGAATAAAAACAGTGTTGCTGAGTGTGGTACCAGAGGAACTGATGAGCTGCTGGATCATAGTGACGGGGAGTCATACCCTCAATGGTACACTGAACTGGAACTGAACTAGGTACTCAAGGAAGCATATAACTGGATGGCTTCTGAATACAATTGCCAACGCAACCTGGACATCCACGGGAACATATAACTAGGTGTTCCGAAGTGACTCACCAATGTGCTAGAGTCGGTGGAAATCCGGGGTCTTCGACCAATAACTGAAGGGATATAAACCCTGCGCGATTCTCAACGATGCGATTAAGGTGTTGAAGTCGAGCATGTGAGAAACAACCACTCAGAGAGGCAATGATGACTCCTCTCAAAATGGTCTGTAGGCACTCACCACAGATGGTGATGGGTCCAAGGCGCAGGGACCTCTGGGTCTATCCTCTAGAATAGAGGGGCTGTCGTCGACAAAGGGAGACCTACAACTAGCAAGGCAATGATGTTTCCTTGATAGAAGCACGAGGTGGAGAACCGAAGTGTGAGAGTACTGATGGTAGGACTCAAACTTCCTTTGTTCAGAGTATGATGGCGGGGATGATCGGGCAGCATATGGAACTGATTGGTGGGAAAGGGATCATAGCTGTAATGGATCAAGGATAGTGACTGGGATGAGGTATACTCAAGTTGGTGTAAAATGGAAAGAGACTGCAGAATACTCGAAACAAATGTGACCTTATTGGGGGTGCTGCCGAGATGATTGATCATGGTGCTGAGAGGCACTAGGAGTACTTCCTCATGGGTTTAAGGGACTAGAAGAAGTTTGTTCAAAATGGTACTGTCGTGTGGATTTATACGAGCCCAAGACAGTTCATGCTCGTGGTGGCTTTCAATTTTAAGGAGTCTAAAAGCGATAAGAAGACTCTGAAATAGTGGAATGGTACTGTAGTGTGGATTTGTACGAGCCCAGAATAGTTCATGCTCATTGTTTCTTTCAATTTTTAAAGAGTCTAAAAGCGATAAGAAGACTCCAGGGGGTTGCTTTTTTGTGTGTTAGTCTCCAAGGCCCGAAGAAGCATAAAATGATGCAATGAAGAACTCTTCTAGCCGATGTGACTAGAGTATTCCTTTTTCGTAATTAGTTTACTAGGTCCGGAAAAGGGTTAAACTTATACTAGATAGACGCCCTTTCAGGTACTTTAACGAGCATGAAAGGAAGCAAGATTGCTTGGCGATCTTTTCATTGTTTTAGGAGTCAGAAAAGAGCTTAACAGAAACTCCCTAGTGCCTTTTTCGTAAAGGACTTGTCCGGCCCAAAAAGGGGATAAAATTATACCGGACAAAACAAATGGCTAGGCAAGGAGGAAGTGTTCAATCAAGGAACATTGATGATGACCAAGAACGAGGGAGGGGGGGAACACCGGTGGGCCTCCTTGCAGGATAATGAATGGTCACAAAATAACGAAATAATTGCAGTATGAAAGGAGTGAATGGATCATGTAAAAATGTGGAACAATTCGATGGCGGCCGATGTGGCATGCATACCGATGCAGCAAGGTGTCGGGACACAATGGTGAAATTGTACTTGGTGAGAGCGAGAAATGATCTCAAGCATCATCACGAGCTCGAAAAACTGGATCCGGCGGTATAAAAAGTGTCAAAGACGGAGAACGGCCGAGGTGGCATGCAAACCGAAGCGACGGGGGGTGTTTTGGAAAAAATACTCGAAAAATCTAGGGGTGAGAGCGAGAAATAATCTCAAGCATCATCACAGGCTTGGAAAAATGAATCCGATGATATAAATTATATCAAAAACGGGTTACGGCTGATGTGCCACGCAAACCGGGGCGACACAGTGTCGTGACACAATGTTGATATTGGTCCTGGTGAGAGCGAGAAATGATCTCAAGCATCATCACGAGCGTGGAAAAATGAATCTGATGACATAAAATATGGCTAATACGAATAACGACTGATGTGGCACGCAAACCGAGGCGACAAGGGGCATGGGAAAAATGCCCTAAAGTTCTTGGTGAGATAGAGAAATGATCTTAAGCATCATCACGGGCATGGAAATATGAATCCAGCAGTGCAAATGGTACAAAAAACAGAGGTCATAAGAACTCCGGAATGGTTAAAGGGAATAACTAGGTTAAAAAATGGCTACAAATAAAGGTGAGCCCACCAAGCCAAGGATGCAGTGGTGGGGAGAAATGATGACCCGCGGGGGAAAAATACTAGGTTTATCAAATCAAATCATATATACAAGTGACATGTGACCTCAAAAATGGTTGAGATCACAAATGTGAAAAAGTGAGCAAGATTAATGACCTGCCCCCATGCTATGGGCATGGGGTTTGTGATTGTGGATCACATATATGTTGGTTTGAACAATGGGTTCATTGACATGTTGAGATAGATGTGATGGGGTAGGGTCAAAGTGATTGATCATGCCCCTTATCCCAGGGTCGAGGTAATCTATTATGTCCCTTAACTCAAAGGTGTCAACGTGGTGCTCGATGATAGCGGGGTCAAGACCAAGCATTTCGGTGTAGGACCAGGCAAAGACATCACGGAATTCTTGGAAAAGTTTTTTGTACTCTCTGATCTCGTACTCAGTGCAGGAGGCTCCTAACGTAATGAGTTCAGGAGCACCAGCTGGGGCAAATATATCAATGTGGATGACAGGTGAGATGTTGGCCATGTTACCTTCCTCAAAGGCATCAGGAGCAGGAATGGGATCCTTAAACCAGTCGACGTTGGTGGGAAGGAAATATTTGGACTCAACCGCAAATTGGGTGGCTGTGGTGGAGGAGGACTCTTCTAGGAGGAAATAGGAACGATGGTGCATGTCTTCCCAGGGATAATCTGGGGCAGTGAGAGCCTCTAGAATCTCCTCATCATTGGGGAAAATTTGAGTTGTCAAAATCGGTTGACAAGGAAGTGGTAGTCGAAGAGATCATATAGATGGTGTTAATCTCTCCGAATGAGGGTGATACTAGGGGGTGGATCTCCTCAATTGTGGGGGGTTCCGTCTCAAGGTCCAAATTATTCATCTCATAGAGAGCTTCTTTGTAATCTGGGAGATTAGGACAGTGGTGTGAGTAATGGCCGTAAATACCGCATATGGCACAAGGGTTGTTGGTACGCAATGATTTATCACGAGGCTTAGGGGTTGGATCGAGTTGGACAACCTGGATGTTGGGTTTGTCGTCAAGCATTTGCATGTGTTCCTGTAATGCAGGTAATTGTGGACATTGATGAGTCGGATGGCCTAATTCATCACACAATGAGCATTTGGGAGGAGCACGAAACACGAGGGGGTTTAACTGTTTTGGGCGGGGGTACAACACTGTATGGTTGTGGGCCTCTACCCCCATTGTGCTTGATAAGAGAGGGGGGGATTCATAGATGACGAAGGGGTAGTGACACCGGGAGGTGGTTGACTAGTAGTGGCAATGGGTTTCACCGGTTGTAGGACGACATTTGGTGTCGGCGAGGGAACGGGAGGCGAAATATACCACACGGGTAATCCTAGGGTTAACCCGAGGAGGCTGAGAGTAGCCATAACCGGGGCGCCTACTACTCCCAAGGGAGGGAATAGGAAGGGGATTGTATGTATGGGTGTAACACCAATGTGACTAGGTACCAATGGTGGCTTGGGTAACAAGGGAGGTTGATTGTTGGGTGTTTGTGTATTGTGGGAAATGGTACATAGGTCAGATACTTCGGTCGCGGGTGACGGGGGTGGAAAGGATTGGAATGCTGAGGTCATCGGTGTATCTGAGTAAACTTCGGGTCCCACGGAGGAAACAAACGAGGTAGTTGCATCACAAATAGGTTGTTCAACCATGGGGAGAACATTTTTGGGTGCAGCAGGGGCATTGGGATCGTAATAGGTGAGTTGATCGACCTTGACCACGCATCCGTCATGGGGGAACATCATGGTACGAAAAATGGATGAGGCAACTGCCCGCATGGCATACATGTAGCTGTGGCCAAGTAAGAGGTTATAATCAAGTTGGGAATTGATGACCTCTATGTCAATTTGCACTGTTTTACCAGCCAACTGGACGGGGACATTAGCTAAGAGACCTTGGGTTTGAGCTGAACGGTCGTCGTAGGCTCGCAACGCAGTGGTGGACTACAGGAGAGTAGGGGATCCCAACTTCTGCCAAACGAATGTGGACACAACCCATGTGGAGGCACCTTCATCGATAATGCACCAATGGATGACAAGATTCTGAACGGATACAGAAATTTGGAATGCTAAAGTGGAAGGCAGGCGTGGTTTGGATTGGTCCAAATCGAAGGCCATCAATCATGAATCATTTGGGTCAATAGCACCAATGGCGGAGAGCAAAGTCTTGCGCTGTGAAGGACAGTTTTTTAAGACTTCTAAGGAAGACATGGCTGCGGGAGACTGGGCTAAGTCATCTACAATGTTGTAATTAGACGCAGCGCGAGCATTGGGATTATTGTTGATGCGACGAAGTGGGAAGCGAGGTGCTTTGGAGGCACCATCTAGTGGAGCCGGAGGGATACGTAACGACTGATCAGTGGGATGAGCGTTACTGTTTTTGTCGGCGGGAGGGGCTTCAGGGGTGGAGCCATACTGGTTCCGATGGGTTTGAAGTTTGACATCGGCAAATGACATCATTAACAAGTGATGGGTGCCTGAGTCTAACATGGGTTGATCAGGAGCAGCATAAGTGATTTGCTGTTGTGGTGGCGCGTTCCCTTGAGGGGAAGCCAACAACTAAGTGTTCTCTATGCCTTGGGTTGGTAAGGGGTTTTGTAGGACCAAAGGTTGATGCTGAGGTGGTGGGGTGTTGGGCGGTGCTTGAGGAGCCGCGTGCCCTTGGTGATGGGCATCATCGGTCCAGATTTGCCGAGCTCGCTCCAAATGTGGGCAAGCATGTGTGTAGTGGCCATAGACCCCGCAAATAGAACAAGGATGGTTTGTTCACAAATTAGGATTTTTGGCTTGTTTGGGCAGCTGATCAGGGTTCTGGTTAGCAAGTGTCGTGTTATTGTTGTTTGGGGGATTGGGAGGTTGATCGCCTTGGTCTAGAGAGGGGTTATTCCCATGGTTACGGCCTTTGCCGCGGTTTTGTTGGCCCTGTTGGCACTGGTTATTTTGGTTCTGTTGTGGATTCTGTTGGGCGTACACTTACCCTTGGGAAGTAGGTGGGTTCTGGGGTTTATGCAGGTGCGGGAGTAGGCTGCGGTGGATAATAAGTAGGTGGAGGCTACGCAGGTACTGAACCTTGTGGGGGTTGCTGATACGTCTACGGAACGGGTTGTGGGTTTGCCGTAGGGGCTTCCTGTGGTGGGTAATAAGTAGGTTGGGCTTGAGAGGACACAGGAGATGGTGTAGCCTGTGGGTGGTAATATGGCTGAGGTGCGACCGGGGGGGAATAAGCGGGGGATGCATGACCAAATCACTGAGGTGGACATGAGGGTTCGTGGGAATGGTGGTGATGTGCCATGGGAGCATACGAATTGGTTTCTCTGGACTAAGATGTAGCCCGCAAAAGGTCAGGGCCATGGCTAGGACGTGCTATGAAAAAGGGTTGGGGATGCGAGGCAATATGGCCAATGATGCCATCTACGGCATGGGATGCCCCTGGCGCATTGTGTCGGGAGGAATCGCCACGAGGGGCGTCAGGTATGATGGAATACAGATAACCCGACTACGCATAAATAAGGTCAAATTGCTGGGCTTTGAGGATGGCCTCTTCTTCGGACTGGGGTCGTTCGGATGCCACATCCTTGGCAATGACAGGAAAGAGGGATTTTAGAAACCAATCTAAGAAGATACGATCATCTAACGTGATTTTGCAGAGGCTGCGGCATCGACGCCACTCATGAATGTGGTCATTGATGTGGGTAGCTGTGTTCTGTCTGCAAGACAATAGGATCTCAACTCCCACGTCATAGCGGACAGGTAACTGAAAGAACTACAGGAAATTCGAGGCAAGGGAAGTAAAGGTGGCATGGGTCCCATGGGGCTGCTCGATGTACCACTTAGCTACAAAGCCAGTGAGGGTGCGTTGTAACAGATGGAGGCGGACAAAGTCATCCACTATGGAGTTGGAGGAACACCATAGATGGAAGGACATAATATGGTTATGGGGGTCCTCACCTGCCTTGCCCTCAAACTTAGGGATGTCAGAGGGGAGCTTGGTGGGCATGTGAGGCTGCGCAGGGTCATGTCTGATGGGATCGTTAGTCAGTCTAGCTAGGTCAGGAAGGTTGAGACTAGCCATGAATGGCAAACTAGTAGAAGGATGTGACATACTAGTGGTTGTGACCATGTTGGGGCCAATGCCCCCAAGAGGAGGGGCGGGGTTTGGGATGTTTCCCCCAAGTGGAGGAACGAAAGTGGTATGGGATGGTCCTGCTCCACCAAGGGTAGTGTGAGTCACTGATGGAGTGGGGATAGGTATGCCAGCTACTGGAATGGGTACAGTGATCAGAATGGTAGATGTGGGACCCATCGAGGGCATAATCAAAGCAAGTGTGGTAGCTGGTGTGCTGGTGGATGCTCCACCAATGGTCCCTACAAAGAAAGGGGTGGAAGTCATGCCAGCCATGGGGCTAGTTGGTGCAGTGTAAGTAGGGTTCTCGGACTCTAACTCAGAATCAGAGGTAAAATAAGGGGCGTCTAGATCAGGTGATGGAGTTCTATGCCGTTGACGAGTGGAGTCAAGTGACAAAGCTCGATATCTATGATGAGTGGTATCAAGTGATGAAGATCTATGTCTATGACGGGTGATGTCAAGTGAACCGTGCTATGGGGGCTCACCTCGAAGGCGCCGAGAATGTCTCGGGGACTCAATGATGATAGATGGTGTTAAGTATCTGGGGGTTGTGTTGAGTGAAAAACAACTCAAAAACCCTAATGCAACCGAGTGTGCAGAAGGCGACCTCAAAAAATATGGCACTCAGGCCAACAACCAACTCAAAACACTTACTGTAACAGCTGTGCTACAATAAGTGGAGTATCAACAAAAAATGGTCAGAATACCAACAAGCAGCAGGTTTCCTAGAAAATAAAAATAGTGGACTCGCTAGACCAAAAGGAGGTAAGGGAGCATGCAAACACCTAGCTAAATAGTATTCTGACTCAACTAGACATATCCTCTGCAAGGTGATGAAATCAAAGTCAGATAATATGGATAGTAGAGTCAAGTGGCTAAAGATATCCCCCTACGGGGAGGGACACCGGGTAGTCAATCCTAGAAGAAAGACAACTAAGATACCCCATTCATGACACGTTCGGTTGGGTAAATCTGCCATTTGGTTCTATCGTCGTTGTATCCCCATACGGGTGATACACCGAGAACTACGAAATGTATCCTTCGGTTACTGAATGGATTGCGGTATTCCACTCAGGCTTCTGAAACCAGTCTAGCAACTTCAACCCTCCTAGGGGATAGGCCTTCCCGATAAATTGGTTTTAAACCATGTCAAAAAATACTAGGTGATTTTGGTTCCCTAGTAAACAACAACTATGTCTCAAGTGTAAGCAACTGAAGGGTGTTATTTGGATGCCTATCCCCCCGATCCTACCTAACTACAAAAATTCTTATGTGTTCCCCAAGTGGGGTTAGAATGTTGGTTGTGTTAAGTAGTATTTTAGGGCTCACTTGAATTAGGTGACAGAGTGTGTGCATGTGAGATGATGAACCCAAGTAAAAGTGCCATGGGGTGGGCAACTTTCTAACTAAAAATATCAATGCAAAAATTAAACTTTAAAATGCAAAATTTTCTTTTTTCAATTAAAATGCTGAAATTTTTAAAAAAATATTATGTAAATGGAACAGAAATAATACTGCAGGAAAAAAGGCTGTAGGGAAGTATGGATGCAAATAGGACAAATGGCTGTGCAGGTGCAGAAAATATTGTAGCAAAGTGCTGGGTTCAAAACAGTGAAAAAAGTGCAGAAAAAAGACAGCGGGTCTGTGGCAAATCTAAGCGGTCGGACCGCGGGAAACAGGTCGACAATCGCGGACAGGTTGTGGGAATTTGGTCGAAAGACGCAGGTGGACTACAGGAAAAGGGTTGAAAGGCGCAGGCGGGTTGCAGGAAAATGGTTGAAAGCCCCGGGCGGGTCGCAGGAAAAAGGTCGAAAGGCGCAGGCGGGTTGTAGAAAAATGGCTGAAAGCCACAAGCGGGACACGGGAAAAAGGCCGAAAGACACAGGAGGGTTGCAGAAAAATGGATGAAAGCCGCAAGCGGGACGTGGGAAAAAGGCCGAAAAACGTAGGCGGGTTGCAGAAAAAGGGCTACAACCCACAAACGGCCCGTGGGAAAATAGGTTAACAGCCGCGGTCAGACCACACGAAATAGGATTAAGTCGTGGTCAGATCACAAGTAACAGACTGGAAACCACCAATAGATCGCCGAAAAAAGTCTGAGAGCCGCGATCGGATCACAGGTAAATGCCTGAAAGGCGTGGTTGGAACGCAACTGTAGGGGAGTCACCAAAACTGTAGCTAGGGTTTTCACCCTAGCTTGTGCAAATGAGCACCTACTAAGGAGAAGGGACTCCTTAGTAGCAATTCAGAAAATACAGTAAATAAAAGACAGTACAGTAAACTACTCTAAGCATGTGCATAAACAGAAAAGACAAGATAATAAAATGTTTTTGTATTGATTATACCTCCAATGTGAAGGTTGATGAAGCCTTTGCAGTAGTCTAGGAGGGTTGCTTCTAAGCTCCAATGTTGTTCCTTCCTCTTTCTCCAAAGGGTTTTGGAAATGGGCCAAAGGGGCACTCAAATGTGAAAGTAGCTCAAGGGTGAGCTAGGGTTTCAGGAGTGATTTTGGCAGAGTAAGGGTGTGGTTGACTGTGGATATGAAATGAGGGGCCTCCATCACTTATTTATAGGTTTTTAGTGGTGGAGTGCTGGCCCATGGTTTTGGTCACCATATGATTTAGGTCAGCTATATAGGGTTTTTGCTTCATTTTTCCCTCTTTTCCCTCTTTTTCCTCTTTTTTGTATTTTTTATTCCCTTTTTAGAGGGTTTTTGCTATTTTGGAGGAATTTTGGATTATTTTGGGGGGGAAAGGGGTTTTTTGGCCTTTTGGAGGCTTTTTAATGGGATTTTAAGGTTTTGGAGGAAAATATGGTAGGAAATATGGACAAATGAGTCATGTAATGGGGTAGATGAGGTAGTGAGCACTTTTTGAGTGTTAACAAGAATATAGTTCTCTTCAAAAGAACAATACATGGGAGCTAGTTTCTCTTTCACTTGGAAGAAAATTGGTCCAATGTAAGTGGGTCTACTGCATGAAAGTTGCTGCTGATGGCTCTATCAGTAAATACAAAGCTAGACTGGTGGAAAAAGGTTTCTCCCAAGTCCAAGGAGTGGACTGCACTGAGACCTTTGCACCGGTTGCAAAGATGGATTCCATCAGCCTAGTTTTGGCCATTTCTGCATCCAAGCACTGGGAAGTGTGAAGGGTTCTTTTTTACATGGAAACCTTGATGAAGAAGTATATATGAAGCAGCCAGAAGGATTCATATCAGATCCATCATTAGTTTGCAGGTTGAAGAAATCTTTGCATGGATTGAAACAGGCCCCAAGAGCTTGGTACGCAAAGCTGGACTCCTTCCTTCTTTCTTAGAATTTCAAAAGATGAAAATCTGATCCGAATGTATACCTAAAGAAAGTTAAAGGCAATTTTATGATTGTTGTTTTATATGTTGATGATTTTCTCATTACTGGTAGCACTCTCCTTACAATTAACAAGCTGAAAACTACTTTAAATCTAGCTTTTGATATGAGCGATTTGGGCTTGCTTAAGCAATTTTTGGGCTTGGAGATATCTCAAAACTTTGATGCGATCACATTATCTCAGAAAAAGTATGCTAAAGACCTGATATTAAAGTTTAATATGGAAGAATGTAAGGCTGCTCCGTTCGCATTCCTTTCGGGAATCAGTCTTAAAGAGGGAAATTCCACACTGCTTGCAGATTGCACTATGTATCGAAAGTTGATTGGTTCACTACTTTACTTGACACACTCAAGGAATAATATTTCATATGTCATGAGTGCTATATAAAGGTATATGCAGCAGCCCCATGAGCTTCATTGGCGGGAAGCCAAGTGAATCTTGCAGTATGTGCAAGGTACGAGACATTTTGGCATACATTATGCTGTAGATTCTGAGCTAGATTTCATTGGTTTTACTGATTCAGATTGGGTAGGTAATAGCATAGATCGGAATTCCACTTCCAGATATGTTTTCATGATTGGCCATGGAATTATTTTCTAGTCAAGCAAAAAGCAGGCAGTCAATGCCTGCATTCAGGCAGTTTGGTTGCAGGGTATTCTTTCCGAGTTTGATCTTGGTAGCACTACTTCGAATATCCTATTTTTGATAATCAAAGTGCTATTAAGATCTCCATAGATAAAGTTCAGTAGTAGAGGACCAAGCACATTGAGATTCATATGCACTACATCCGAGAGTTGGTGCATGATCGCACCATCATTTTACAATATTGCCCTACTGATGAGCAAATTGCAGACATCTTCACCAAGAGCTTCACTGAGAATAAGTTCTCTTACTTCCATTCACTGTTGGGGGTGAGTTCCATCATGTTGGAGACATATTAGATCCATTTTTCTATTTAGCTTTAGGGGGGTATTTCTTCCCACCGGGTTTTCCCTCTTTCCTCACTTAGCTTATTTTCAGCATTTTTGGATTATTGTATTGGGGTGACCTTTGGTCTCAGTAACCAGGGCCCTCAATTTTATTTTTTACATCATAGTATAGTTTGAGGGGGGGTGTTAGGATATCTCATTATTCACTTTTATACTTTGCATGCATGCATGCATTGCATGCACCTGCATGTTTCCCAATCACCAGTATGATGCCTCGAGCACCTAGTCCCTAGTCTTCCAGCACTCGGGAGCTACTTTCCACTCAGATTTAGCCTTCCTAGTCAGGGAGGCACCCACTTCTCACCTACCACTTGAGAAGGGTGCCTTTCCTCACCTACCAGTCCAGTTCACTTCAGTTAGTTACTAGTCCTTCCTTGATTTGAGGCTAGAATGACTCCTCACTGCTGTTATCACTCTGATTGACCTGTAATGAGACTTGACTACCTATTCTGAGTGCAGTTAACCTCATGCACCCTCCACTGAGCCGCCATCCCTATATTAGTGCCACTTACCATCAGTTACACTTATTACACTCAGTTTGACACCTATTTGACAATTACTTGTGCATTGATGACCACCATTGATTGATGATGAGGACTCCTAGTTGGAGCCAAGCTACACCATGCTGATATTCGAATGAACTCCTTGGTTAATTTGAATTGCTCACTCATTGTGATAGTATTGTATTGTAATTCTACCGTTCTGGATTATAGAGCACTGATGCATCTCTCTTGCACAAATTTTACTCCAAATTGTTTTACATATTTGTGATTGATATTCTTGTTCAATAGATCTGCTATGACTAATTTTACAATTACTACCCTTATCAACCCTTTCAACAATGGAACACTTCAGGTTGGAAGAATTGGCCACTGGAGTACCCTCCGCAGAATGCTCAACAACATCAATGGCCACATGGATGGAGAGGACAAGCTTATACTCAATCACCTCCTCCTATGCCTAACTATCCTTACCCACCTAATATTCAGCAACTTCCACATGGATTTGTATCTCCTTCACTACCCCTTATCTCGAATCAACCTCACCATTTCCAGAACATGAATCCTCCAAGACCCACAATATTACCTACACAACCGATACCGAATCCTAATAAAAAACCAACCCAAGCTCTTAATAACATTGGGTTGTTACCTCTTCCATCATATGCCATTTCGACCGCACCAATACATGAGATTCAATTGTGGTCTGGAAGATTTCTGTAAGACCATTCCAAGTCATCAGTTGTTATCCAAGAAGAAAATGAAGAAGAAAACATACCTACCAAAGTTTTAAATGATTCCATTCTTAAAGACGTGGTTATTTCTAAATATTCAACACACAACCATCCACACAAAGAAGTAATTCCAGGGGAAAAATCACCTCCATATCCGAAGCGTCTAGTAATATAAAAACCTGTAACTTATCCAGAGTATGATATCATTAACGAATTGAAAAATATTTGTATTAAGATCCCTTTGTTACAAGGCATTAAGGATATCCCAATCTATAGTAAAGTAATAAAAAAACTATGTATTAAAAGACCAGGGAGAAAGCAAAAATACCCTTCGATGATTCATGTAATAGGAAAAATTTCAGATTGCATAGCAAACCAACCGAGAATCCCAAAGTATTCAAACCCAGGGAACCCTATGGTGATTGTTATTATCAATAACACTACCATAGGAAACACACTTATTAATATAGGAGCTGTTATCAACCTGATGACTACCACAGCTTTAGAAACTCTCAATTTAGGACACTTCCTCTTCCCTACCCCAACAATGATGGAGTTATCAGATTGTACTATGGTTCAACCTAGTGGGATCTTAGATGACATCACTGTATCAATAGCCTCATGGGAATATTCTGTGGACTTCATGGTTATAGATTCAAAAGACCCTTCCAAAGGTCACCCCATTATTTTAGGAAGACCTTGGTTGGCTACTGCCAATGCATTCATAGGATGTAGGGATGGAGAGATGATTATCTCTGATGGGTTATCTACAAGAAAACTAGTTTTATACCTACTAGCTCAACCAGTAATTGAAAACCTGTTTTGGTTAGATTGTCTTTTTGGAGATGAGAACCTAGAGGAAATTTCCCTTGTTAGTGATTTCTCTCGGGCACTTCAAGAGAAAAATACCAAGAACGTTTTAAACCAATTTATCTCTTCCACAACATGTGTAGTCTTTCCTCAGTCTTTCTCCCAACTTGACCAAATATTTGGATATGAATTCCAAGAAAACATGAGCCTCTCAACATTTACAAGTACACCCCGTGTCTTCGCAATTGAAGAAAACCTAGGATCCTATACCATATCATGTGAGGTTAGTACCGACACATTTCTACATATAAATGTAGGTTGAGATGAGAGTCAGCAAAAACAGTTACTAAAAGTTCTCAAGAGTCAAACTGGAGCATTTGCATGGGAATATACTGATATGAATGGTATACACCCAGATACCTGTATCCACCACATTTACACAGACTCAAACATACCTCCTGTTAGGCAGCCCCAGAGAAGAATGAATCCAGCCCTAAAGGATATAGTAAAGGATGAATTACAAAAAATCCTTAACGCTGGATTCATCTACCCAATTTCTAATAGTAAATGGTCTCTCCTCTGGTGGTAGTTCCAAAGAAAGTCACAGGGAAATGGTGTATCTGTGTTGACTTTCGAGAACTGAACAAGGCCACTCTTAAGGACTACTTCCCTTTGCCTTTCATCGATCATGTGTTTTAGACACCTTATCAAGGAAACAATATTTTCCATTCCTTGATGGGTATATTGGATACAATCAAATATTGATAGCACCTGAGGGTCAAGACAAGACAACCTTCACTTGCTCTTGGGGGACATATGCCTATCGAGTGCTACCATTTGGCCTACGTAATGCACCTGCCACTTTCTAGCGTGCAGTTCTAGGAATCTTTGTTGATCTCATACATGATTGTGTAGAATTTTATATGGATGATTTTACAATTTATGGTAATACATTCGAAGAAGCCCTTGATAACCTCGAAACAGTTATTATTCAGTTCCAAGAAACGAACTTAGCTCTTAGTCATGAAAAATGTAAGCTATTACTGACCGAGGGCATAGTTTTGGGACATCATGTCTCTCTTCAAGGTATCAAGGTAGATCCTGCCAAGATTGAAATAATTGTTAATCTTCCTCCTCCAAAAACTCTAAAGGAAGTAAGAAGCTTTCTTGGCCATGCCGGCTATTATAGACGTTTCATTGAGAATTTCACTAAAATAGCCGCACCTATGTTCAAACTACTCATGAAAGACACATAATTTCAATGGACTGAACTCTATCATCAAGCCTTTGAAACTCTGAAGGCCAAGCTATCAGTGGCACCAATACTTAGGGGCCCCAATTGGTCCCTTCCTTTCCATATATTCACTGATGCTTCCGACATAGATATAGGGGCAATTTTAGGTCAAAAAGAGGGACACACATCACATGCCATTTACTTTACCAATAAAAATTTGACTCCTGCAGAATCGAAATATACTGTTACTGAAAAATAATTTCTAGCAGTAGTCTATGCCATCAATATGTTTCGTCATTATATCACAGGACATGAAATTTTTATACACACTGACCACTCTACGATTAGGTTTTTGATGAATAAACCTATCACCAATGGTAGAGTGACTCGGTGGCTTCTGTTGTTGCAAGAATTTAACATCACCATTGTTGATCATCCTGGTTGAGAGAATGTAGTAGATGATTTCCTCTCTCGGATTCAAATTGACGATAATTCCAGCCCTGTCGATGATAGCTTCCTAGATGAACATTTGTTCGTTGTATCTATTCGAACCCCATGGTTTGCAGACATAGCCAATTATTTAGCAACTGGAAAGCTACCTAACCATCTCTCCCCACTTGATAAATGCAGGATCATAGTTCAAAGCTCCAATTATTCTTGGGTGGATAATGATCTCTTTCGTACTGGTCCTAACCTTATTATTAGACGATGCGTATGGGAGGATGAGATGGAAGAGATCCTACATGCATGTCATGGTGGACCTTGCGGTGGGCATTTTTATGATAAGAGAAAAACATACAAAGTGTTGCACTCTAGGTATTATTGGCCAAGCATCTTCAAAGATGCTGCCAAATATGTCAAGGGATGTGACAACTGCCAAAGAGTGGGTAGACCTACACCATCCGATGAGAGGCCTTTAAAACCCCAAGTTATGATTGAGCCTTTTGAAAAATGGGCTCTAGATTTCGTTGGTCCAATCTCCTCTATGTCTCTCAAGAAGAAGTACATTCTAGTCTATACAAATCATGTCACCAAATGGGTAGAAGCTAAAGATTTATTCTGAGACATAGAGAAGTTTGTGGTGGAATTCATTTATGAATAAATATTTAGCCGATTCAGTGTACCCAGGGAAATTGTAACCGATCAAGGATCTCAGTTTACCTCCAAATTAATGAAAGAGATTACTAACAAATATGGTATTAGACATTCTAAATCTTCACCATACCATCTGCAAGCCTATGGTCAGGTAGAATCCACCAACAAACTATTAGAAGCCATCCTGACTAAGACTGTCCAGTTACACCACAAATACTGGGCAAATAGGCTTCCAGAAGCCTTGTCGGCTTATAGAATAACTTGGAGGAACACTACTGGTCACACACCTTATGAACTTGTTTATGGTAAACAAGTTCTTCTAACCATTGAATTTCAAGTCAAAACATTTCATATGGATGCACAATTAGGGATGAACCTGGAAGAAGCACAGAGACAACGAATCCTGCAATTAAACAAATTATACGAGATTAGGCAAGATTCTATTCAACGCACAATCTTAATACAAAACCAACACAAAAAATGGCATGATAGATACATTAAACAAAAGCAATTCAAAACTGGAGACTAGGCACTACTTTTTGATTCAAGATACAAAAAATTTAAAGGCAAACTAACTACTTGTTGGATGGGTCCATATGAAATTGTTACAGCCTTTGATAATGGGTCTGTTAAAATTAAGACAATTGATTATTCGCAAGTTTCTTTTGTTGTAAATGGACATAGACTTAGACTTTATCATCAACCAATATCTAAACAAGATTTTGTGCAGAATGTCTCATAGCAAGAGTGTTGGTTGTGGAGCTAGATCTTCCAGCCTCATAGATGATATTGTCTTAGTCGTGCACCCCAGAGGACTGTACACCCATTTTTCATTTTTAGGGGTTCGGGGGAAACGCCCTCAAGAAAACATTTTGGGGCTGTTTTCGTCATCCGTTTTGCGGGCCCATGGTTTTGGGTATCCCGTGGTATTTTTCCCATTGTATTTTCCCTGTAAAATAAAGACATTGTAATATGGATAGGGTTGATGTATTAGGTTTTATGCATTGTAAAGATCTCTAAGATCAGGAGAGAGACTGTGAGACAGTGAAGAGGAAGTGTAGCGGATGTGCTACAGGTTGTATCCCTTCACCTTGTTGGATGGTAATAATAATAAGGACTGGCAAATTCAGTATGGACGTAGCCCAAGTTGGGGTGAACCACGATATATCTATGTCTCTCTTGTAATGTGTGTGTGATTATATTTTCATTTTTGTTTATTGTTATTGCGTTGCGATCCTGTTTTTCTAACAATTGTTATCAGAGCCAAAGGTCTATTTGGCAGATAAACCCGCAGGAAGATAGGGTTTCTTGTTCGAGTGGGAGCAATGGTGGAAGAAGGAAAGTTTAAGATCAAGAAGTTTAATGACCAAAACTTTCAGTTATGGAAGATGCAAATAGAGGACTATTTGTACTAGAAGGATCTATTCCTACCGTTGGGAGGAAGAGCAAAGCAGTCGACGGCCATGAAGGACAAAGAATGGGAGGTTCTTGACAGAAAGGCTCTAGGAACAATATGGCTGAGCCTGGCTTCATCGGTGTCTTTCAATATCTCAAAAGAAATGACAACGGAGGGTTTGATGAGTGCACTGGGTAAGCTGTATGAAAAACCCTCAGCCTCCAACAAGGTATTTCTAATGAAGCGTTTATTTAATATGAAGATGTATGAAGGTGGATCTGTTACTGATCATTTAAATGAGTTTAATACGGTTACAAATCATCTAAGTTATGTAAGTGTGAACTTTGATGATGAGGTTAGGGCTCTTCTAATCTTGTGTTCATTTTCAGAAAGTTGGAATAGCTTGGTCATGGCTATAAGTAACTCTGTCTCTTGTTCAAACACCTTGAATTTTGATGATGTTATTGGTGTTATTCTTAGCGAGGAAATGCGTAAAAAAAAAGCACAGATGAGACATTAGGTAATGTGTTGACCATGGAGAGCAGGGGAAGACAAAAGGAGAGAGGAAAGAGCCAAGGTAATCGTGGAAAGTCTAAAATGGGTAGATCCAAGTCTAGACTGGGAAAAATAGAGTGCTGGAACTGTGGAAAGAAAGAACATCTGAAGAAAGACTGCAGATCTCTAAAGAAGAAAGGAGATGCACATAAGGAAACTACCCAGGAAGCAAATGTAGCAGGTGATGTGTTACAAGATGCTTTGATTCTTGCATTAGATAATACTGGTGATTATTGGGTGGTAGATTCATGAGCTTTATGTTATGCTACACCCCATAGGAAATACTTTCATGAGTATGTTCCTCACAATTTTGGACATGTTTTATTGGGTCATGATGAGCCATGTAAAATTGTTGGAATGGGTAAGGTATGGATAAAATTTAAGAGTGGAACTGAATGGCTGTTGAAAGATGTTAGGCATATTCCTGCTATGAAAAGAAATCTGATCTCAATATGGCAGTTGGGCGATGGCGGCTGTCTATCTACATTTGGAGAAAAGTGGCGGAAGATCACTGAAGGATCAATGGTGATATCAAAAGGAGACAGGATAGGTACATTGTATTTATGTCCTCACAATACTGACCATTCTATCTCTTTATCTTCCACAGGATTAGATACAACATTATGGCATCATAGGCTTCGCCACATGAGTGAGAAGGGGATGCAGATTCTCCACTCAAGGAAGTTGCTGCTAGATTTGAAGCAGGTAAGTTTGGAATTCTGTGAAAACTGTATTTATGGAAAACAGAAGAGAGTCAAATTTCTTAGGGTTGGGAAACAGAATAAGAATGAAAAGTTAGAGCTAGTGCATACAGATGTATGGGGACTGGCTCAAGCACAATCTCTTGGTGGCTCTCATTATTATGTTACATTTATTGATGATGAAACTAGAAAAACTTGGGTTTATTGCATTAGACAGAAATCTGATGTGTTTGCTACTTTTAAGAAGTGGAAAGATTTGGTTGAGAATGAGACAGGGAAAAAGTTGAAGTGTCTCATATCTGATAATGGAGGTGAGTACTGCGGCAAGGAGTTTGATAGTTACTGTTCATACCATGGGATTCGTAGAGAGAAGACAGTCCCAGGAACACCACAAGAAAATGGTGTGTCATAAAGGATGAACAGAATGATCATGGAGTGTGCAAGGTGTATGAGACTGCATGCAGGGTTGCCCTTACAATTTTGGGTGGATGCTGTAAATATTGTTGTTTATTTAATAAACAGAGGACCTTCAAGTGCTTTGGATGGTGGTATTACAGAGGAGGCATGGACAGCTAAAAAGGTAAACTACTCATTTCTTAGAATGTTTGGTTGTGAAGCATTTGTCCATATTGTTAAAGAAAATAGAACAAATCTTGAAGCTAAATCCAAGAAATGTACCTTTATTGGATATGGGGTTGATGAATTTTGTTATCGCTTATGGGATTATGAAAATAACAAAATCATCGGGAGTGGAGATGTGATATTCAATGAAAATTTCATGTATAAAGATCAGTTGCAGGGAAAGAAACAGGAAAAGGAAACCACAGAGTACACAATACTTGATGAAATTCAAGAAAATGAAGTTCCAAAGGTGCCAGAAAATCAAGAACAACAGCAAGTACCTGAAAATCCTGCAACTGTAAGAAGATCTACCAGGTTAAGTAGACTCCTTGAATGATACTCTCCTTCAATGCATTATTTATTGATGACTGATGCTGGTGAAACAGAATGTTATGAAGAAGCAATGCAGGTGGAAACTAGAAAGAAGTGGGAGCAAGGCATGAATGAGGAGATGGACTCATTGGTAGGAAACCAGACTTGGGATTTGGTTCAGCTGCCTACTGGTAAAATATCATTGCAGAACAAATGGATTTACAGGTTAAAGGAAGAAGAAGGAGGTAAGAAGCGGTACAAGGCGAGACTTGTTGTAAAGGGGTTTGCACAGAAGAAAGGTATTGATTTTGATGAAATATTTTCTCCTATTGTTAAGATGACTTCAATTAGGACTATCTTAAGTTTAGTTGCGGTAGAAGATTTGCATCTTGAACAACTAGATGTCAAAACAGCCTTTCTCCATGGGGATTTGGAGGAAGAGATATATATGCAATAGCCACAAGGGTATGAGGTCAAAGGGAAGGAGTATTTGGTATGCAGGTTGAAAAAGAGTTTGTATGGCTTGAAGCAAGCTCCAAGGAAGTGGTATTTAAAATTTGATAGGTTTATGACAGAACAAGGTTATAGTAGATGTCATTCTGACCACTATGTTTATTTCAAGAAGCTAGACAATGAAAGATATATTATCTTGTTATTGTATGTGGATGACATGCTTGTTACAGGGTCTAACATGCAGGATATAAATGTACTCAAAAGGAAGCTAGCTAATTCATTTGCGATGAAGGATTTGGGTGCTGCAAAGCAAATCCTTGGTATGAGAATAACAAGAGATAGGAAAAATCGCAAATTGACATTATCTCAGGGTGAGTACATACACAAGGTGTTGGAGAGGTTAAGAATGCAGAATCCAAAACCAGTTAGTACACCTTTGGCCAACCATTTCAGTGTAAGTAAGGAAATGTGTCCCAAGACACAGGAAGAGATAAATTACATGTCCAAGATTCCCTATCAATCAGCAGTTGACAGCTTGATGTATGCCATGGTGTGCACAAGACGAGATATTCCACATGTAGTGGGAGTTGTGAGTAGATATATGAACAATCCAGGTAAGAACATTGGAGGGCAGTACAGTGGATTGTCAGGTATTTGAGAGGTACCACCACTCAGGCATTATGTTTTGGAGGTTCAGACACTGTTCTATAGGGATATGTTGATGTAGATATGGCAGGTGATAAGGATAGCAGGAGGAGCACCACAGGGTATGTGTTTACTGTAGGTGGAACAGCAGTAAGCTGGTTTTTGAAACTATAGAAGGTTGTTTCACATTCAACAACGGAAGCAGAGTATCTTACTATTACAGAGGCTAGTAAAGAGATGATTTGGTTGTAGAGGTTTATGGAGGAAGTGGGTAAGAAGCAGAAGGATATCAGGTTGTATTGTGACAGCCAAAGTTCCATTCATCTTGCAAAGAATTCAGCATTCCATCCTAGGACTAACATATACAACTCAAGTACCATTTCATACTCTCTATTCTTTAAGATGAACTATTGAAGCTGGAAAATATACATACTAGCCAGAATCCTGCAAACATGTTCACAAAGGTAGTGACCAGAGAGAAACTGAGTTCTTGCTCGGTTTCAGTTGGCCTTCTAGCATGAAGGTGAAGAGGAGAAATTTGCCAAGTCCAAGTCCAACAAGTGCAGCAGTGGTGGAGTTGCTGTGATCAGTCTCCAAGGGGGAGATTGTTGGTTGTGGAGCTAGATCCTCCAGTCTCATAGATGATATTGTCTTAGTCGTGCACCCCGGAGGACTATACACCCATTTTGCATTTTTAGGGGTTTGGGGGCAGTGCACCCGAGAAAACTTTTTGGTGCTATTTTCGCTAGCTGTTTTGTGGGCTCATGGTTTTGGGTATCCCGTGCTATTTTTACCATTGTATTTTCCCTATAAAATAAAAAAAATTGTAATACATCTAGGGTTGATGTATTAGGTTTTATGCATTGTAAAGATCTCTAAGATCAGGAGAGAGACTGTGAGACAGTGAAGAGGAAGTGCAGCTACTGTGCTGCAGGTTGTATCCCTTCACCTTGCTGGATGGTAATAATAATAAGGACTGGAAAATTCAGTGTGGACGTAGCCCAAGTTGGGGTGAACCATGATATATCTGTGTCTCTCTTGTAATGTGTGTGTGATTATATTTGCATTTCTGTTTATTGTTATTGCTCTGCGATCCTATTTTTCTAACAAAGAGGAAATGGAACTGGTAGAAGAGGAAGTCATTCCTCCTCCTCCTAGTCCTCGAATTATTTTGGTTTATCTTCTTTTGTATATATGTAAATATGTTTTTTTTTTCAATAATAAAGGGTCATTTCTAACAACTGATTACATTTATTACAGGAAATCTATTATGATCAATTTGTCAAATGTTGTCAATAAAACAGGAAGACTCTTTTTCCTTTCGTTAATTTGAAAATTTTACATAACTTGTTTTGTACATATGCTTTTGTTTTGAATAAAATTTGAATCATCTGATAAGTGGTTTTGCAGCTTAATTACAAGAACCCTATCTTTTTAATCAACTCATGCGATATTATACGAAAAGGGAAGTGCTCTAAAAAAGAAATACTTATAGTTCTCCTTCTCTTTCGGTTATTGTTAAAAATTGAAAATTTATAGTGAAAGGATAAAGCATTCTTGATATCATTTGTAACCACTTTCTTTTATGATTCTATATATGGTATTTGATTCAGACATACACATTTTTGATTTATCATTAGAACAGTTTCTCAAAGACCTACTTTAATTATTATGATCTCCACAAAACTCTATCTTAGACCTATGGACTGGTAGTTCATCCTAGACTCATTATAAAACTTGTCTCTAAATCACCTTTAAAAGGTAGCCTAAAAGTGGGTGATATTTTCTATTTTGTGGGGAACATTACTGACCTTTTATGAAGAAGATAGACTATGAAGTCAAAGAACAACGTTAGGTTATTATCTTTTGGCATGATCTGTAATTTAGGCCATTATAAATAAAGTTATTCATAAGGTTTGTCCTAAAAATTTGAATTATGTGTTTAACAGGATTAGCACACTCTAGTGCCAACCGACTTCCTTACTAAAAATATCATTATACGAAGCAAACCTGTCGGGGTACTGAACAGGTTCGCTGGTAGTGGGTCCATGCTAAGTAAAATCTTAAACAAGGAAGCTCGGTAAATGCAAGTAAACTCGCTGGGGTATTGAACAGGTGCTGGAAGCGAGGCTATGCTTGCATGGTACCAAGATAAACCCCCTGGGGTACTAAACAGGCCTACTGGCAGCGGGTCAATATCGAGTAAAAGAGGTTTGGTTAATTCATTGCTATTCACATAACTCATAAAAAACATAAGTATACAAACACACGTTTAGGCCAATTATTTATACTATCATTAGATAATGACTGTAAGTTGGACTTGGACCCTATCATCTAATTCAAACAAATACCTAGGATATGACTATCCTTGTTGGCTTAAACTGACCTAGAGGTTTTCAAATAGACCCAGGTTCTTTGCGTTTCTCCCTTTTACCAGCAAAACCCCTTCGCACCGGCCCTTTCGGAAACAACCTGCGAGCAGGTTGATTTCTCACCCGAGGTGTGTCTTTATGAGGTACTGTGGAATCAGGTTTCCACAGTAAATGATGAGTTGTTTATCTGAACAAGTTGCGTAGCACAGGATAGAAGAACAATACTGTGGGTAGAGTGATGCGGTACGCAGTAGGATCTATGCTATGAACAGTACTGCGCAGTGCAGGAAACACTGCGGGCCGCACCGAGGGGTACTTACTACTGCGAATCTTCCATTGGAGCTACGAATCATCCACAATTATCCTCTACTTGGAAAATCTCGAAAACATTAAGGCACTGAAATGAATATCACTCATCCATTCATTCAGGCACTTACGGGCTATCTTTCTAGCATTCGTCAAGAACTTGGATTGTTACAACATGAATTGAAATAATAAACCTGATTAACTGTGCTACATTCCTTCACTGTGTTTTAAGAAAGTAATTATACTTAAGTGACTGATTCACGACCTTAACATAGACTTGAAATGTTCACTATTCATCTACTTCCATGGAACCTAGCATATCATTTCCAAACTTCTTTTATTGGTAAATGCATATCAAAGTTCTCATGTTACAACATGCAAGGAAACATTCAAGCATTCATTCTACAGAAAATACAGACAGTCATTCATTCATAAACATCATCACATAACACAAGATTTAACATGGTTCACTTCCCCGGATGGAAAGCTACGTCCACAAGAACGGTTGGTAATATATTTCTGTCAAAAGGGATGGGGAAACCGTTCTTAGTCTGTGCACTCAGCTGCAGACTCTCCTTCTCTCAGCTAGGTCTCTACGCACACAGCTGCAGAGCCTTTACAATATTCGTAGCTCAGAGAGATCTTACAATACAAAAAGGTTATCTCCTTAAGTTCTCAGCAACAACAAAATACTTAACAATAATACAAAGAGAACAACCTCCAAATCTAGAACTAACAACAACTCCCATCCCATACAAAAATGTCTTCTTAAATAGATCATGCCCGAAGGTCATGTCTATACAATGTCAAAGACCTAAAAACCCAAAACCCTAAGGGTTTCCAAAACTGTGCCAGTTATCCAAACCGGCTTGCTGCCTCTTGGTAGAGTTTACTTGATCATGGCGGATCTCCACATCCTCATTCTGTCGCTATTGGCGTTCTTGCTGCACGCATGCCTGTAGGCTACTTTTGTCGAACCGTTTATCTCTAACGGTTTTACCTTCTGCATGTGCCAAACGTCACTTTCCTTAACAACCCACATTTGGCCGTCTTCTTGTTTTGCCTACGTCCGCCGCTCGGAAATCCTGAAGTATCTTTCCAAAAATGGCTACTATTGGTCGATCCGGTAACTACACTTGATATTTGTCCAGCACACCGCTTTGCTGGCTCCACGTGGCTTCCTAACTCCGCAACACTACTTCTACACAGTACTGATCTTCGCATCACGGCCAACACTTTGACACTGCTCGCAACTCCGCAGTCTCATCAAAAGATGGATGTTGCGCGCAACTTCGCAGCATCCTCAATACTTAGCCAAAATTGTGTTTCTGAGCTGTGCTCAGCTCAGCTTTCCCTACTTGCCTCAAAAAGGTGCTTCCCAAAAATTTAACTCAACCTAGGCCCAACATGCCCCTAACACTTACATGTGGCTCATCCTCGAGCCACTGATTGTTTCAGCTGTCTCACTCTGCGCCACGACCGGTCAGACAAACTTGGCCGTGAACTCGTCATATGTACCAGAAAATTGCACCACTACTTCTCTTGTATCCTCCTCAACCTGTTTAATTTCCTCAAGCAGTGTTGGAGTTATTTCTCGTCCAATTTGGTCTTGTACCTTCTCCTAGTTATTGCACAGTTCTATTAACTTATCTTCAATCTGCTGCGACACCGCCATGGCATTCTCTAGGAACTACTGCGACTGATTATCCATCTCAGTCTCTTTTTGTCGTAATTCCTGCACTTCTTTCTTCAAGCTAGGTATCTCCTTATATCTCGAAAACCTTTCTCTAGGTGGCAGAGCTTTCACCTCTGCGTTCAACTTGTCCAGCGTGGTCTGTTTCTCTTGTATTGCGGTCTTGACTTGCAGCAATCCTTGATCCTCTTCAAGGGTCACGATTGCCTGTGAAACCTTATCCAGGAGAGATTGGCACTTAGCCATCTCACTTGTGATGCTTTTCGAGGTGGCGCTAACTACTTGCTCTCTGACCTGCTGTTCGTTTAATGGCACCTGCTTATTTAGCTTCTCCTTCAATGTAGCAATATCAGCCTCATAGTAAATTTCTTTGTCCTGCATCTCCGACTACAAGGATCTCACCTTATCTCCGATCCTCAGAATTGTGTCTGCAGGATCATCCTGGATTTCTATGTCTTTAATATCCTTCGCCACATTGGATATGGTAGTCTCCAAATTATGTCGGCGGTCCTGCTCATTGCGTAGCTGTACTTCTGCCTTCTGCTGAATTTGTCTGTTTGTTGCGGTGAGTTTTGCCTGTAACTTCATCGCTTCAACCATCCATTCATGCATCTCCTCCATGATCTGCATGTGGATGAAGTGCAATCCTGGAAAAGGGATTTTGGCTAAGTCGAGCTCTACCCTCTCGACTCCCTTTGTGTCTAAGGCCACTTGCTCTGCTATTGGCAATGCAACAGCCAATGGGTCCACATGGACAATCCTAGTCTTCGACGGCAGCGTTATTGCTAGCTATTGGCTTCCTTGCTGTGAGGTTCCTACTGACCTCCTTTCAGCCCCTGCTTCCTACGGCACAATAATGCTTTTATGGACATCGTCCATTTTCTTTATTAGGCCTTGCATTGCGAGCCTCGTCTGGTGCAGGTCATCATGGATGACCTTGTCCTTCTTTTCTTTAGCCACCATCAGCTCCTTCATCTGCTCCGATATTGTTTCGTCTATCATCTCATAGTTGTCATTGTTGAGGACTGCCTTTGATTGAAGCTTTGTATCCTTCACCTTTTTCCTCGACTTTGGCTTCTTTGAAGTCTCAGCTTCTTTTCTCTTCCCTGTTTCTTCAATGATTGGGAATGAGAGCGAGATCGGCTCATCTTTTGCTGAATCTATCTCCACGTCCATGACCTCTACGCAGAATTGTGCTGGCCAATCTTTCATGAGGTCCTCAATATCCTACTTGTACATGTTGTACTTTCCTGGGAACCACTCCGGTTTCCTTGTTTGTGCTTTCGGCGATATGAATATACATTTCATATCCGCCTCAAAGTCGATGATGCAGATATACTTCATCGTGACCTGCTTTGTGATGCGGGGTGTCTTCGTGATTGCGTTGCGCAGCTGCATATAGTATTGGTAAAAGACTTCTATGGTTGCATGCTGGCATTCGGGATTTGTGTTTGCCCAGAGGTTGACGAATTTAAACCCTCTAGGATCCTTGGGATCCATAACGACGCCCGCATAATCTTGCGGTTCCTTCCATTGGTACAAAGCGATCAGGACGATGAGCTAGGTGAAATGGAACTGGTCACCATTCACTTGGGTGTCGTTGAGTTCTTCAAGGAACTCATTCAGCAGAAACTGCCACCAATTGAAGCTTTGGCCTTCGGCCACTGCGGTGCCAAGGAGTATTGCGCCCGCAGGCACCTCTGAAGGTCTAGCTGTTTTGAGCATCTTGCCCGCGAGCAATTGTGTTACAAATCTTGTTGCTCGGTCCTCTATGTCTTCTATCGGGAATCCTCTTTTTCCCTTTACCACCGAGTGGGTCTTCTTCATCTTCTCAACAACCTCTTTTTCTTTGATCTTCCCCTGGAAGAAATGCTTCGGATCCTTACCGCGCTTGCTTAGTCCGGTAATGCGGTGGATTAAATCAATATTAATATCCACGTTTTTGTTCAGCCATAGATAACCTTGATGGATTCACGCCATGAGTGTGTGAACCACAATATTCAGTTCTAGGGAACGGTCAAAATGTGGTAATCTTAACAAGTTCAGTAGCCCTGACTGAACGACAGGTGCTAACCAACTGTCAGCTACCAAGTTCAGAGTTCCCTTGGCATCCTTTTTCCAGCACATATACTAGTCTAGCTGAAAATCCAGGTATTTGGGAACATTTGGCTCATCTTTCTTCATTCCCAAGAGGTCATAATCCTCCCATTTACAATCTACTATCTTTCCCAGCAGATTCTTACTAACGCTTACATGCTTTGACATAGGCGACAATGGGATGTCATATCTCGCATTCTTGAGCAATTTAAACATAGGGGCATTCAGTGCCCGTGGAGAAATGTATTCAGGTGTCATCTTCAGAGGTTCTGTCTAAAAGGCTGGTGCTTTTGTGCTGAGGATCACAACTTTATCATATTGGATCGAGGTGCAGTTACCACTTTTCCCTTATCTTTTGGTTTTTCCTGCATCATGGGATTAATTCTTGGTGATCTGCGGGATCCTTCTCCTTGTTCTACGACTACCTTCTTAACTGGAGTTTTCATTAACTATTGAATCCATCCTTGTTGAAAGATCCTCAGGGCTTCTTCAAGGGTCAGCTCTTCTTCTCTAAAGGGAGGTTCAGACATTCATAAATGAGGTAGTGGCTAAGGTAGATATACTACAGATGGCTACTAGCTTAGAAAGGTTAATCGCAAGAAAATTCTAAGTGCTTGGTAACACCCGCGAATCTCCCAACGGTGTTATTTATAGGCGCAGCAGACCGTCTCCCGTGCCCTTCAATGGCTATATAGCATTTAATGTAGTGTCCATTGGCGAATTTGAGCGGATCCTGTGGTCTTTCCTATCGTCAGCGTGCTCAGAACAACTATTTTTTCTTTAAATGTTGAAGCGGTTGGTGCAACGGTCATCTAACGGCTATTTTTCTGAAAAGCCATGCAACGGCTATTTTTCTCTGAGTGTTGCGCTAAACTGTGTGGCAAGCCATCTGCAACCCTGTGCGGATACTTTGCAGTGCCAAAAATTTCCAACTGCACGGCTACTTCGCAGTGCCAAAAATTTCCAACTGCGTGACTTCCACTCTATCTATTTTTCTTCTTCTTTTTCTCTTATTTTTTTTTTCCCCTGCACAACTTCAACAGTGCTGCGTGGTGCATAGATCATTCTTCTTATCATACCTTTTCTCTTTATCATACATGTATAGACTCCTTTACCTTTTTAGTGTCCGCTTTCAACTATACTTGACACTTAGAACTTCCTTCCTTGGTTCATTATTCAGGGTTCTGCGAAGCAGTGCTATCATGGTATAGATTTAGCCTACTTCCATTTATCAAAGTTGGCAAGATATCACCAGCTAAATTGGCTAACTGGACTGCACCAGTGTTAGTAACGTTCATCACAATATATGGGCCAAGCCAATGCATCTTAAATTTACCAGGGAATTTCATGAATTTGCTATCATACGGGAGGACTAGATCACCTACCTAAAAACACTTGTTCTTTATATGGTGATCATGCCATGCTTTCTCGCGGTCCTTTCGAGCTTGCTAGTGGAAGCCTACAATGAAGCAATATTCCTCAAAGCCTAGTAAATGTAGTAATCTTTCTTCTAGAGCTTCGCAGTCTGCCATCCCTATAAATGCAGCGATTCTCAAACTAGGGACAATATATTCCATAGGCATTATAGCCTCCTGCCCATAAACCAACCAAAAGGGTGTCTGTCCTATCAATTTCTTGCATGTGGTCCTGTATGCCCATAGCATAGATGAGACGCGTAGGTCCCAATCATCTCTATTTACATTTCACACCTTAGTGAGTGCGTTTTCCAATATTTATTGAAAGCCTCTACAGTACCATTCGCCTGTGGATGGTATGGAGTACTGCGCTGATGACGAATGTGGAATTCCTCTATAAGCGCCTCAATCGTCTTGTTGAGAAAGTGAGTACCTTGGTCACTCATCAAAATCTTCGGACAGCCAAATCTGGTAAGTATTTCTTCAAAAATAAACCGCGCTGCAGTCCTTAATTGGTTTTGCTTCCGCCCATCTGGTGAGTTAATCCATAGCAGTAATAATATATCTTGCACCCGTTCTTTTTACTGGTGGGTTTATAGGACCCACAAAGTCTATTGCCCATTTTCAAATGGCTGCAGTGTCAACTGTGGATTTAATGGCATCTCAACTCGGCGTGATGGTTTTCTTGTCCTCTGACAGACATCACAGTTCCTGCAATGTTCTTTGGCATCTTTATGGATCATAGGCCACCATAGCCCTGCGCGCAATATCTTCTGCGCAGTAACCCTTCCTTCATAGTGACCTCCTACGATTCCTGAGTGTGCATCAGCTAGAATAAATGGCTTCTCATGATCGAGTACGCACCTGCGTAGGAATTCATCAGGCCCAAGTTTGTATAACTGACCTGCAATTATAGTGAAGTCCGCGGCGCGCACCACTAGCTGTTTTTTCTGCTGGACCGAGAATTCCTGGGGTGCCAGCCCTGTGGTTAGGAAGTAAATGATATCCTTGTAATAATAATCTGCATCCTATATACTAAATAACTATGCATCAGGCAGACTGTCTTCAATATTCATCGGCTCCTCTCCTGACTCGATCCTTGATAGATGATCAGGTCCCAAGTTCAGTCTACCTGGCTTGACAATAATTTCAAAGTCATATTCTTGGAATAGCAATAGCCATCGGCATATGCATCCCCCTAACACTGGCTTGTTGACCAAATATTTCAACGTAGAATGGTTAGTAAACATAAGGAAGTGCGATCCTAGCAAGTAGTGTCTAAATTTCTGTAGGCCATATACCATCGCAAGGCCTTCCCTCTTAGTAGTAGTTCTTTTCTGTTGTCGAAAGCTTTCTGCTAGAAAATATAATAGGGTGGTCAATAACTCCCTCTCCTGGCTGAGTTAACATGATCCCCAGGGCAATACATGATGTGTCAACATGGACATGGAATGGCTTTGTCCAGTCTGGAAAGACTAGAATCGGCACAGTGACCATCTTTTCTTTTAATGTGTCAAAACCCTATTCGCATTCTGCGTTCCAAATGAACGGTGCATCTTTCTTCAGCAGCTTTTCCATTGATATGGTTATCTGTGCATAACCCTTTATAAATTTCCTATAATACCCAGTATGGCCTAATGTAGATCGCAACATCTTGACTGAATTTGGTGTTGGTAAGTTCACAATAACTGCAAGCTTCACAGGGTCTACCATCAATCCTTGCTTATAGACAATGTGGCCAAGTAAAATTCCGTAAGGCACACAAAAAATACACTTTTTCAAATTCAAGGATATTTGATGCTGTCGACACTTCTCGAGCATCATGGGGAGATTCGCACAATGATTTTTCAATAGACCAAATACAGTCCAATCATCAAAATATGCTTCTAAAAACTTTTGCATAAAATCTTTAAATGTTGCGACGACAACTCTAGAGAATATGGCAGGTGCATTCTTCAGCCCAAAAGGCATGACAGTGTACTAGAATGACCCCCATTCTGTAGCAAATGTCGTCTTATGCTTATCCGCAGGATCAATCTTGAACTGATGATAACCAAAGAAACCATCAGTGAAAGAATATGCCCCATTTCCTCCAACGTTATCAAGTACTTCGTCTGTGAATGGAGTAGGAAATGGGTCGTGCATGGAAGCATCGTTCAACTTTCTGAGATCCACACAAATCCTAATCTTTCCTTTTGCTTTCTTGTCTTGAACAACCATGGGGCTAATCCATTCAGATTCTTCAACCGGTTTAATGATTCCTTCGTCTAGCATCTTATCTAGCTCTGCGCAGACTTTTTCCTTATAGCGCAGATTCAATCTGTATGGTCTCTGCTTGACAAGCTTAGCACTTGGTTTTAAAGGTATTTTCATGACCCCTAGGTCTCCAAAAATTCCTTTCATCTCTGTAAATTTTGTTGGAAATAGTTCCTGATACTGATATAAGGTATCTACGATCTCTGCAATAGTTTGATCATCCCAATAATCTCCTATTGATGCGAACTTCGGCTCTTTGTCTGTGCCAATGTTCACTTTTTGCGTTTTTACTGGTCCAATCATATATGGGATTTCCAACGGAGGTCCTTCTACCTCACGCGTGCCTTCTGATTCTGGTATATCTATGTTGCACGGGTCATCCTCATCATCTTCATTTGTATCATTGGTATCTTCAGCTAAGTTGTAACACTCAATCAAGTGATCTTCATGTTCCTTCCATTCTGACTGTAGGTGCATGGGAACACACTCTGTCCCAAAAAACTCCTGCAATGTTATGTTTTAATGATGACAGTCATCCTAGAATATGCGCTTCTTGATTAGTTGTAATGCTTCATGGATTAATAGATTCTCATCTTCAAAACTGAATTCCTTCCGGAAGTTCGCAGCGAGCAGCTCCCAATCAGTGAGTTCACTGCGCAACTCCAGGTCGAGGTACCATTTCTCTGGGATACCTGCATCCAATGTATGTACAAATAAATGTACCCATTCTGTAAGTGGTCTTCCCACCCATGCCTTTGAATAGATTTGAATATGCTGACTCGGGTCTCTCTGTCCATTATATTTTTCAAAGGGTAAAGTAACCTTTTCGGCGAATCGGATCTGCATCTTAGTTCTGCATTGATCCCAAGTGGTCAATGTTTTCTTATGTGCATTCCACCATTTGGAAAGTGTATCATGCAATGCTATATATAAAGCTAGAAATCTATGCTCATTTGGTATAGCTACAGTATATTCCCTTATGAAACTGTAAACATTAGCAGAACCATCATATGTGGGAATAGGACTCACCTCTTTTCCGATCTAGCACAGTGATTTTGTAATCTATGCACATCTTCTTGCTGATACTTCATGCATGCGGCTTTGCCAATTCTCCAGTCCTGTATCAGAGTCAGAGATACAAGAAGTGTCACATCACTAGCTGAGCATACCGTTCGCAGTAGGATTAATGTAGTCTTCCTTGTTTGTAGTCAGTTGGTATAGTCGGTCTAAATCTTGTGCTTGGGATTCCTCCTGAATCGGATCATTGTATCTATCACCATCTTTAGGATCCAATGGTGCAATGACCCTAAGATGCTTACCTTCAAAGATCATCTTCTTTGTCTTCAATTTTATGATAGCCAAGTTATCCATAGCCCAATCAATTCCCAATATTGCTGGAAAAGGTTGACTATCATCGACAATTTCAATAACCTCAAAGTCTACATGACTCTATACTCCGTCAATGTCAACTACTATATTATCTAAGTGGACAAAAGGTATGACCTTCTCCTGATTATCCATTCGTAATTGGATAGGTGACCAGAGCAACTTTGGTCGACCCATCTGCTACCATGTCTGCTTAGTCAAGACATTCACTTCTGATCCTAGATCAAGGATGACTTCATCCATTTCAAAATATCCTATCTGCGCAGTAATCCTCATCTCTCGGCCTGTTCTTTTATGCTTCCTTATATGATGTACATTGCTATCTGGAGTCTCTGTTGCGATCTGAGGTTCATACTGGCTGATAAGCTTCTGGAGCTCTAATATGGCTTTTTCGCTTTTTAGTAACTTCATGCAGCTTCGCAAGAACTGCGCAACAGAAGTACGGACATATGTCGCAGTACTTGTTTTGTCATATGGAGTCAGCATGTCTTCAACATGCGGTGTTTCACTGCACAGCAGGATCCTTGATGACTTATCCGCTGGTTCTCTGAAGGTATCCCGCGCGTCAATGAAGACCTCCTTGTTCTTTTGTAGGTTAAGAGGGGGTGCTTTTCCTGGAGTTTTCCTTATCCATACTATTTCAAGGGGATCCTTCTTCGTATGTGCATCCCCTGATGTTGACGCTTCCGCTCCTCTGATGCAGCTTTTCTCAATGCCACTGCGTGTGACCACATTAATGCTTGGATCCACTGGTCTATTCTCTACTGCGATCCACTGGACATTTGGATTCGGAGCCTCTGTTCGTCTTCTCTTCTTCATTTCCACCTCTAATACTAGGAAATCTTCAATGACATGCTCAAATGATTTACAATAATTGTACATAGTGCATGGGTTAACACAATCTCTAGATACGTGCCCGGGTTGGCCACGGTTATAACAAATGACTTGGAAGTGCCCCCGAGAAAACTTTTTGGGGTTGTTTTCGCCAGTTGTTTTGCGGGCCCATGGTTTTGGGTATCTCGTGCTATTTTTCCCATTGTATTTTCCCTATAAAAGAAAGACATTGTAATATGGCTAGGGTTGATGTATTAGGTTTTATGCATTGTAAAGATCTCTAAGATCACGAGAGAGACTGTGAGACAGTGAAGAGGAAGTGCAGTGGTTGTGCTGCAGGTTGTATCCCTTCACCTTGCTGGACGGTAATAATAATAAGGACTGACAAATTCAGTGTGGACGTAGCCCAAGTTGGGGTGAACCACAATATATCTGTGTCTCTCTTGTAATGTTTGTGTGATTATATTTGCATTTATGTTTATTGTTATTGCTCTACGATCCTGTTTTTCTAACAAAGAGGAAATGGAACTGGTAGAAGAGGAAGTCATTCCTCCTCCTCCTAGTCCTTGAATTATTTTGGTTTATCTTCTTTTGTATATATGTAAATATGTTTTTTTCTCAATAATAAAAGGTCATTTCTAACAACTGATTACATTTATTACAGGAAATCTATTATGATCAGTTTGTCAAATGTTGTCAATAAAACAGGAAGACTCTTTTACCTTTCGTTAATTTGAAAATTTTACATAACTTGTTTTGTACATATGCTTTTGTTTTGAATAAAATTTGAATCATCTGATAAGTGGTTTTGCAGCTTAATTACAAGAACCCTATCTTTTTAATCCGCTCATGTGATATTATGCGAAAAGGGAAGTGCTCTAAAAAAGAAATACTTATAGTTCTCCTTCTCTTTCGGTTATTGTTAAAAATTGAAAATTTATAGTGAAAGGATAAAGCATTCTTGATATCATTTGTAACCACTTTCTTTTATGATTATGTATATGGTATTTGATTCAGACATACACATTTCTGATTTATCATTAGAACAGTTGCTCAAAGACCTACTTTAATTATTATGATCTCCACAAAAATCTATCTTACACCTATGGACTGGTAGTTCATCCTGGACTCATTATCAAAACTTGTCTCTAAATCACCTTTAAAAGGTAGCTTAAAAGTGGGTGATATTTTCTATTTTGTGGGGAACATTACTGACCTTTTATGAAGAAGATAGACTATGAAGTCAAATAACAACATTAGGTTATTATCTTTTGGCATGATCTGTAATTTAGGCCATTATAAATAAAGTTACTCATAAGGTTTGTGCTAAAAATTTGAATTATGTGTTTAACAGGATTAGCACACTCTAGTGCCAACCGACTTCCTTACTAAAAATATCATTATACGAAGCAAACCCGTCGGGGTACTGAACAAGCTCGCTGGTAGCGGGTCCATGCTAAGTAAAATCTTAAACAAGGAAGCTCGGTAAATGCAAGTAAACCTGCCGGGGTATTGAACAGGAACTGGCAGCAGGGCAATGCTTGCATGGTAGCAAGATAAACCTGCCGGGGTACTGAACAGGCCTGCTGGCAGCGGGTCAATATCGGGTAAAAGAGGTTTGGTTAATGCATTCCTATTCACATAACTCATAAAAAACCTAAGTATACAAACACATGTTTAGGCCGATTATTTATACTATCATTAGATAGTGGCTGTAAGTTGGACTTGGACCCTGTCATCTAACTCAAACAAATACCTAGGATATGACTATCCTTGTTGGCTTAAACTGACCCAGAGGTTTTCAAATAGACCCAGGTTCTTTGCGGTTCTCCCTTTGACCAACAAAACCCCTTCGCACTGACCCTTTTGACAACAACCTGTGAGTAGGTTTAGGTCTCTCCCGAGGTGTGTCTTTGTGGGGTACTGCGGAATCAGGTTTCCACAATAAATGATGAGTTGTTTATCTGAACAGGCTGCATAGCGTAGGATAGAAGGACGGCGCTGTAGGCAGAGTGATGCGGTACGTAGCAGAATCTATGCTGTGAACAGTACCGCGCAATGCAGGAAACACTATGGGCCACACCGAGGGGTACTTACTGCTGTGAATCTTCCACTGGAGCTGCGAATCATCCACAATTATCCTCTACTTGGAAAATCTTGGAAACGTTAAGGAACTGAAATGAATATCACTCATCAATTCATTTAAGCACTTACTGGCTATCTTTCTAGCATTCGTCAAGAACTTGGATTGTTACAACATGAACTGAAATAATAAACATGATTAACTGTGTTGCATTCCTTCACTATGTTTTAAGAAAGTAATTATACTTAAGTGACTGATTCATGTCCTTAACATAGACTTGAAATGTTCACCATTCATTAACTTCCGCGGAACCTAGCATATCATTTCCAAACTTCTCCTATTGGTAAATGTATATCAAAGTTCTCATGTTACAGCGTGTAAGGAAACATTCAAGCATTCATTCTACAGAAAATACAGACAGTCATTCATTCATAAACATTATCACATAACACAAGATTTAACGTGGTTCAATTCCCCAGATGGAAAGCTACATCCACAAGAACGGTTGGTAATATATTTCTTTCAAAAGGGATGGGGCAACCGTTCTTAGTCTACGCACTCAGCTGCAGACTCTCTTTCTCTCGGCTAGGTCTCTGCGCACACAGCTACAGAGCCTTTACAATATTCTCAGCTTAGAGAGATCTTACAATACAAAAAGGTTATCTCCTTAAGTTCTTAGCAACAACAAAAGACTTAACAATAATCCAAAGAGAACAACCCTCAAAGCTAGAACTAACAACAACCCCCATCCCATACAAAAATGTCTTCTTAAATAGATTATGCCCGAAGGTCATGTCTGTACAATGTCGAAGACCTAAAAACCCTAAGGGTTTCCAAAACTGCGTCGATTTTCCAAACTGGCTTGCTAGCTCCTGGTAGCGTTTGCTTGATCATGGAGGATCTCCACGTCCTCATTCTGTCGCTATCGGCCTTCCTGCCACATGTGTTCCTGCAAGCTGCTTCCGCCGAACCGTTGCTCTCTAATGGTTTTACCGTCTGCGTGTGCCAAATGTCGCTTTCCTTAACAACCCACGCGTGGTTGCCTTCCTGTTTTTCCTACGTCCGCCGCTCGGAAATCCTGAAGTATCTTTCCAAAAATGGCTGCTACTGGTCGAGCTGGTAACTACACTTGATATTCGCCCAGCACACCACTTTGCTGGCTCCACGTGGCCTCCTAACTCCACAACATTGCTTCTGTGCAGTACTAATCTTCACATCATGGCCAACACTTCGACACTGCGCGCAACTGCGCAGTCTCGTCAAAAGTTGGACGCTATGCGCAACTTCGCAGCATCCTCAATACTTAGCAAAATTGTGTTTCTGAGCTGCGCTCAGCTTAGCTTTCCCTGCTTGCCTCAAAAAGGTGCTTCCCAAAACTTTAACTCAACCTTGGCCCAACAATCCTAGAAATGGGACCCATAATTATAGTAGATATCACAAACTTTACGGTGAACCTTATCTATATTCTTTGGATGACAAGCGATCTTTACAATGAGTCATGGACGACTAGTTTTCCTATGGCATTTTTTGCGTCTCTTACAATATTATTCTTCATATGGTATTTTAAGCACGGTTGTATTCTTTTTTATGAATGTACATATCTGAATCATCTACATTTATTTAGTTAATATTTCATTTTGAAAATTATCATAGTATTTTGAAGCTATCTGTAAAACTTTCAATTGAAAATTTTTAATCTTAATCATTTTCTCTTTGATGGCTTGAGGACACGCCATATTTTTGGTTTGGGGGAAGATTAGAACTATTCTTATTTGTTGAATATTTATGAAAATTTTATTTATCTCTGATAAAATGATAGGTGTTTTCAGGTTAATGTAAAAGCAGAAGAAAGATTGATCTAATCAAGAACAAAAGAGGAACGCAACTAAAAGATCCAGAAAAGCAAATTTTACAACATCTTTTGTGCACTAACAGATTCATAAATTCTCTGCAAAATCAGCTTTGGTCAACATCAACAATAAATATCTTGTATAGACAAAAATCTATATGAAGGATTGAATGACGGGTCGAATACCGATCCGAACGAGGCAAATAAACAACATTCTGAATGGAGTGTTGAATGAAACCATAGCCTATAACAACTTTATTTAATATGCCAAGATATTCAAATTTGAATATTATTGATAAGTTAATTGGATAAATATGACAGGGATCAATCAAATATCGATTTCACAAATGGATTCATTCTCTTATCCATCTCACCTCCATTAAACGAATAGATTATGCATCATTGTGAATCATTGCATGATCGCCATTTGGTCTTACTTATCCTATTGTACGACCTGCCACCATATTTATCGAATCATGATTTGTCACGTGTAATCTATTTTCATTACGTGAATTGCATTCAACTTGTCCAAAGCTCGGCTTTGGACATGGTTGAATATATTATAAACCACACGTATTCACTGGATTCACGCACTTCTACGTGGCACTTGAATCAAGATCTTTGAATGACAGGTGCGATCTTTTAAGCATGCCAAGCCCTCGTCCAATGTCGTTCAAACATTCAAATGGACCTTAGTTTAAACAGATGATTGCACAAATTCCACCTCAGTTTGTTCACTCTCCATCTTTTTGTTGAGCCGCATCCTCTGCAATTTCTTGCACCTCTTGTATCCATTTTCATCCCCCAGTCCTCTGTCAACAATGCCAATTCATTACGAGCCTGACAGCTACCACGACCTCCTCCGCATTTCTGTGTTTAAAGCCTGTTGTGAAGTGTTTTTGCGAGTGGGTTGGGATTCGTTTCTTCGCCTTCTCCAAGGCCATGATCATGAAATTTCATTACTGTTTGCTAAAGGTTTTGATGGCAAGATGGCCAAAGTTGGCCATCTCACTTTCTCTGTGACAAAAGAATCCATCGTATTGGCTACAAAGCTCCCTAGAGAGGGTGTCCGGTCGCATAAGCACCTCTTCCTTCCACGGAAGGCTTACGAATTTTCCCTGAAGGTCGATTTTCAACATGTTGCTGGTAGCAAAGGATTCCAAAGAGAATGGGTCAAGTTGGAATACTTATATCCTTTGACTATTATCATCCATTTGATCACTTGTTATCATCAGACCCTCAAGTTCCCATTTTATTTCCTGAAAAGTTTGGAGAAGATGTCTAGCCAAGTTAGGAAGAATACTATTAATCCCTCTCGTAGCTTGTATCACCATTGTCTCATTAAACTCCTGATCATTCACCAGTTAGAAGAGAGAGGTAAAACCTGGGATCGTTTTGTTTTTGAAATACTGAACCCTCATTTGATTGAGAAGTCTACTATCAAACCCTCTCCCTCTCGAAAACATTGTTTCCAATCCGGTATTGGTGAGCCTACCCAATCCTCTACGCAAGCAGAACGAGACAATAAGTGTGTAATATTTGATGAGGATCCCTCAGTTGACGAGCACCTTGTCTAGTCATCACCTTCTGCTGAACTTACCCTTGGTTACCCTACTTTGGAACCTCCACTCTTTTCAGATCCCACTAAATCCATGAGAACAAATTGTGACCAGTCTGTCATTCAGACTATCGTTCAACCATCATGTTCAAATGTCCAGTCAGACGACCATACCCTTGAAACACCCCTCCTCACATTGTCCAATGTATTTACTCGAATGAGTGAAGCCTCTACTGCTGAAAGTCCTCCTGCACACAATAAAGACAAAATTCTTGAAGATCATACTGTTGAGTGTGGAACATTTTTAAAAGAGTTGAATCCCCCAAAGAGCCCTAAACATCATAAAGAATAGTTGATTCTGACTCAGCAAGAGATGGATAAGTTGATCCAAGTGATAGCACAGTTGAGAAACCAGAATCAAATCTATGTGGAAACAATTTCTGAGCTTCATGAGGAAAACAAGGCACTGCGTACACAAGTAAAAGTCATTGAATGCTTGGTTACGCCAAAACATCATCCCATACTACCCTGTGGTTGAGGTATAATTCCTTAAAGAACCAATTCAAGAAGCTCCAAGCCAAATCTATATCTTCATCATCCAATTCGAAGGCCACTGCTATTGCAACTCAGCCTTCTTCCTAATTTCTCTTTGTTTTGCTCAGTGGGACCTGGCATATCTTTGGTTTAGGGGAATGTTGGTGTCCATTTTGTCACTATTTTTTATCATCAAATCTACTCCGAGTGGCGTTAATTTCACTATTTTTGATATAATAAGTTATTCTTTCCGCCATTTATCCCATCAAACAGACCAGGTATGCATGTATTCGTTTATCATATGAATTTTGGTCAAATCTCGCTATATTATGATTTATTAATGATTAAAGTGACAATTCCAGACATGCATGGCATTTATTTTTGATCTACAGGATGCGGTTTCTCAAACGATCTTCCATTTAGACTGCGTGTTTATATTGCTAATGTTTAGCCGCGTCCATCTCGTCATTCATCCTTGCATTCAACACGAGAAATCCACAGTTGGCATATTTTTGGCTATTAAAGACAAAAATGGGGACGTGGGTTCTGTTATCCACATGATGGTTATGGTTGATAAGTTCTTGTTATGGAAGATTCACCTTCCTTCCTTCCTAGCTCAAAAGCACATCATACCTCCACGTCAACACTCCATATGCCGATTCTCTCGTCCGTTCAGCCTAGTATCACGCTGCCTGTTCATGCCAACATTCTAAAGGAGTATGTTCTTCCACGCTCAGTCCGCCAACACGCCACCTCTCTGCCAACGTCAAAGGAAGATCAACGTTACAGCAGCCTCATGAAGGCACCGACCCCGTGAAGCCTGGTGGATGCTCCCTGCGTTGTCATGCATCACTCAAAGCAGTCGTTTCCAATCATAAAAGGCTCTATTTTTAGAGAGGTTGACTTTGTCAACCTTCTCTCCCACTGTAAATGTATAAATAGATGCTTTGTATAGAGAAACAAAGTTAGTCTTTTAGTTGGAAAAGATCATCAGATTAGTAGATAGTTTGTAGAATTTGCAGCAGATAGCAAACGTTTTGTAATTTTCTCAGTTAATGGAAGTTTCAGTTTGTTGATGCTCTGAGTAACTAATCAATTTAGTTTTCCATCTCTGATTACTAGGAAGGGCCCCTCATCAACCGGAGGTTTTGTTTATGTTTTTCTGCATTTTCTTTTCTGCAAATAGCTAGTTTATTTTCCTGTATATGTCATTTCTTTCTTCTTTGTAATTTATATTGTGTTGATATTTTAATCTGTGTTTCCAGAATTAGTAAATGGTCAACCAAGCATAGCTTTGATAGTTTAATTTTAGTCTTTTGTAATTAGATAGTTTGTTTTCTAATTTCCTGCAATTAGATAGGACTTAGTTAGTTGTTGTTTCCAACTTAGTTTACAATTAGGATTAGTTTCATTAGCTTCTTCTTTGTAGCTGTAGGCTAATTATATCTCTCATCTCAGTCTTTCTTTAGCATAGAATAGGAATAGTTCATCTTCTTTAGACAATAATTAGAATAGGTTGCTTTCTATTATCAAAGCTTCTCAACAAGTCTTCTCACTAATTTCTTTGCATTGTAGGTTCATCTGCATTCGCCAGCTGACGTTAAGATTATCAAAACTACCTCTTTCCTTAGTTTAATTCGTCTTTCCTCATCCAGAATTTCATTCGAATTGTCATTCAGATAGTCATCCAGATCGTCATCTGGACTTTCATTCTTTCTTCACTATTTTTATGCTCATTTGAATTCAATTTCTTAGTTTTTCTTAACTATAATCTTCCTTGCTCTTAATTAGTATTCTTAACCATAATTATGCCCTTGTTTTACATTCCATAAAGTTTTAATTAAAGTATTGATTCATTCTTAGTTTGCTTTAACTGTCTTTTAAATTATGTCTTTCATATTTAATTTGCTAACATGTTGTTTTAGAATTTTCCAGTTTTATTCTTAGTCTAGTTTATCACACGTTCTTAAGATCTAGTTTAGATTAGAATTAATAATTTTATTCTTCAAGTATTCTAGTTTTGATAGTTTCACTTATTAAGAATTAGGATCAGTTTCTTATTTAGATAGATAATGAAGATTTCCATGGAATAGAATTTGGATTCGGAAATTCATATTTTTATTAAGTTTTCTACTTGCTTCTAGTTTTCGTTAGTTTCATATTATTCTTCTCATGGATAGGAGATAGATCAGAATGTTTAAAGTTAATTGTAATTGGTCTCTTTGTAGTTTACATCTCTTTGTTGAAATCAGATTAGATTTACTTCCATTTTGTTTTGCTATTACATTTGAAATCCATTATGATACATTTACTCCAGTTCCTATTACATGGGATTAGATGCTTTTCTTAAATTAGTGGTTGAAATTATTAAATAGTTTGCAATTTCCTTTGATTAGCTTATTTTTCTGCTTATGTAATGTTGACCAACACGACTCTAGTCAACAAGGGTTCCACTTCACTGTCGACACATGCCACAGTCTTCCTGGGCACTGGCCTGGGTAGGTTTTATCCCACCCAGCAACAGCTGCAGAGTAGATGAGGTCTCACCCGAGGCGTCCAGGAAGAGCAGACGGAACCATGTTTCCTCCGAGGAAGGAGGAGGGTTACGGCTACATGAACTAACTCTATCGCAACACTAAACCGGAATTTCAAACATTTGATATGTATTCGTAATGCATTATTCAATCGCAACATTCATTATCATCGCAGTAATAATAGTAAAGCAACATTGCATCAAGGAAATATAGCATTATTCATGAAGTGTGATAAATAACAGAAAGAACCCAGGGATTGCACCAAAACAATTTCATCATATCATATCATTACCGCAAAACCTTAGATACAACATCTCCTCAAGATCAAGTCTCGACAATACATTACAGATGCGCAGAAATACCCAAACATATGCATGTATCTTCACCTTGATTCCACTCCTATCTCCTTCCGCCTCTCCTCTCTTCCTCTATACCTACGACTCTTCTTTATATATAGGCTTCTGCCATTACAATGCTTGTCCACTTACTAACAATTTCCTAACCGACATTTGGACAAGTGACCCAATATCTAACTAACTTGGTACAAAACCGACCAAAAACTTGCATTTTGCGGTATAACTGACTCAAGATTACATAATATGTGGTCCAAGTGACCCAAAACCCGCATTTCGTGGTACAATTGACCCCAAATACATAACTAATCTTTCGCTCCTTTCCATTCGCATCATCTTTCGCCTTGTTGCAGCATTGGAGATGCTGCGATAGCACTCTACCAAACCGCCTACCAATAGGTCCCCAACACAATCTTGTGGCTCGTCCTCGAGCCATGTCAACTGCTGGACATGGTGCATTCCGACTGAACTATGTTTCTGTAACTGTTCCTGCTGTCTGGATCACGCGGTGTTGTTCCACTCCTTCTGCGACACTGATCGTCGACTCATTGTCATGTACTTCTAACCCAAAAGTGGTCATCGCCCGACTTGCTGTCATGTACTTCTCAAACTCATCCTCCAGTCTCCAAGAATCTGGTGCAGACTGAGGACATTAGAGGAAATTTGGGTTAAAAATGGGCCTCTTAAGGAAAATAATAATAAAATAATAGTAGAGAGAGAGTAAAAAAACTACTTTTTGGATCCTATTATCAACTTATCTCATTGTAGGTTTACTCAAATTTCTAGAGGGAGGACTCGTTGGATGCATAATTAAATTATGCATACAACGAGTACCCATGTTGCATACTTTTAACAACATCCACACAATGAAAATTTGAAAATACATTAAAAACGTGTTTCTAGTGAAAGAAAACACCTTTTTTAATGTATTTTCGATTTTTCATGGTGTGGATGTTGTTAAAAGTATAAAACATGGGTACTTGTTGGATACATAATTTAATTATGGATCCAACGAGTCCTCCCGCTTGAGATTTGAGTAAACCTACAAGCAGATAAGTTGAAAATACGATCCAAAAAAGTAGTTTTTATTTTTTCCCTCCAATTTTTTTAGGTGCTTCCTTTTTTGAATTTTAAAGCATTTTGATTGGCTAATACATGATGACATGAAATTTGTATTATTTTTGGAAGGCCCATTTTAAATTGAAATTTCCTCTAATGGAAGTTTATGAATAGCGCCGAGGTGCAAACTAGACCAACAGCTCTGGCACATCTGTTTCACACCGGTAAGCACAAGTCACATGGACCTGGGGGTGACGACCCACCTCGTTTGTGTGGTCACTGGGACCACGAGACTTTGAATCATCACCAACTGCCTAGACATCTTGGATGAAACTTCATGCTTGTAACCCTAGGATGTCCAAGGTGCAACCTGCTCTAGGCTCTCATGCACACTCGTCGTTTGGGCCCTCAACGCACCTGGTGTGCTACCACATGAAATGAAATGGATAATTTCCACAGCCTCCTTGGAATTCCTAACTTAACACAATGCCAGAACCTTGCATAGCATAACCCTTCTTAACTAAAACAATCTCTGTGTGCTTACTCTCCACATGTCCTCTATTTATACGGCGGACTTTGTCATACATTGGCCTCAGCAAGCTGTTGCACCACCGGCTCATACCCCAGAATAATCATAAGTCGTTGTGTGCCGATTATCCTAATGGTGGATGAATCGTACCATTTCCTGGTTCCTGTCATGTAGAAATGTGCGAAGCATTGCCTAGACCATGCTGGCATGGTGGATACTTCATGCCAATCATGTGGACCATCTTGGTAAAAACAATCATCCATACTACCTTGGTTCATCCCTAAGTCCAACTAGGCTGTCATATGTCATGATCGACCTGATTAACAATCATAGCCATTCAAATGGGAAAAATTCCCATCGTTGCCATGATTGCGGACGTGACCCAAGCGCAACATTCACAGGTGTTGCTAACAACTCCATCCCTGTAGCAGAAGCCCCCTCGCTTCCACATTCTATCCATGGTGGGGAGACATCCTGCCACAAGCCATCCGCCAACACATCATCATTTTTTTATTTTATTTTTATGCGACTCAAGCATCGCGGTGTTCTAAGCCCATGCGATAGGGCTTCAACCTATGACCATTTACCAGTTGGGGAAGCATCACCTTGTCCAACTGCTGCAACTGAACCGCTCCTCCAGAAGTAATATTATTGATGCGATAGGGACCAAGCCAATGCATCTGCAACTTTCTGGGATGTTTCATAAACTTGCTGTCATACAACAGAACCAAGTCGCCCTGCTGAAACTGTTTATTTTTTATGTCGCGATCATGCCATGCCTTCTGTCGATCCTTCTTGACCCCTTGGTGGAACCCAATAATGAAGCGATCTTCTTCCAGTTGCACCAATTGCACAAGACGTTCATCCAATGTTGCGACATCATCCATGCTCGTGGAAGCCGCAATTCGTAGACTTGGAACAATATACTCCATGGGCATAATCACTTCTTGTCCATACACCAACTTAAATGGTGTCTGACCTATTAGCCGTTTACAGGTGGTGCGATAGGCCCACAACACTGCTGGGATTTTGAGATCCTAGTCGTCGTGGTTTGCATTACACACCTTTGTCAATGTATGCTCCAATATTTTGTTAAAAGCCTCCACCGTGTCATTCGCCTGTGGATGAAAGGGTGAACTCTTCTTATGCTGCATCTGCAATTCCTCCGTCAATGCGCTGATGGTGTGATTAAGAAAGTGGCTTCCTTGATCACTCAGCAATACTTTGGGGCAGTCAAAGCGAGTGATGATGTGATCAAACAAAAATCGTGCAACCCTAGCCGCGGAACAATCAACTGCAGGTGTCGCCTTGGCCCATCGGGTCAAATACTCTGTTACCATGACAATATTCCGTGCACCCGTGCGTTTCCCTGGTGGATTGATCGGTCCTACAAAATCCACGGCCCATTTGTCGAATGATTGTAATGTTATTTGAGGCATCAGCAACATCTCATCACGGCGAGATGGTTTTCCAGTCCACTGAAAAACATCGCATGACCGCGCATAGTCTGTCGCATCATTATGCAAGGTAGGCCACCACAGCCCCACACGTACTACCTTCCTGGCAGTTGCCTGACCGCCATAGTGTCCTCCTGCTACTCCCCCATGTGCTTCCGCCAGTATCAGCGCTTGCTCATGCGATAAGACACATCTGCGCAATATCTCATCAGCATCTAGTTTATACAACTCTCCTGCAATGAGCTGGAAGTCTGCAGCTTTGACTACCAATTGCTTCTTCTAACTGGTGGTGAACTCAGCTGGTGCAGTACCCGTTGTCAGAAACTAGATGATGTCATCAAAATAGTCATCAGCAACGTCAACCTTAAATAGTTGTGCATCCGGCAACCCATCTTCGATACTGGTGGGTTCCTCCCCTGTATCAATCCATGATAGATGATTAGGATCGACATTCAAGCAGCTTGGCTTCACAATGACTTCAAAATCAAACTCCTGAAAAAGAAGTAGCCAGCGACATATCTTCCCCCTCAACACAGGCTTATTGACTAGGTATTTCAACGCGGAATGGTCAGTGAACATTTTAAAATGCCCACCCAAAAAATAGTGCCTCAACTTTTGCAGCGCGTAGACCATGGCCATACCCTCCTGCTCAGTGGTGGTGTAGTTGCGTTCAGTGGATGACAACTTCCAACTAGCGAAAGCAATGGGATGATCAAGATCACCTTCGCCGGGCTGAGCCAATACTACTCCCAATGCGATTGATGAGGCATCGACATGTACATGGAACTCCTTACTCCAATCCGGAAATACCAGTATTGGTGCCAAAGCCATCTTTGTCTTCAGTGTGTCGAAACTATCTTGACATTCCGGAGTCCATTGAAATAATGCATCTTTCTTCAGCAATTTTTCCATAGGGGTGGTGATCGCTGCATATCCCTTGATGAACTTGGGATAATACCCCGTATGCCCCAGAGTCACTCGTAACTGCTTAATATTGGTTGGTGGTTGTAAACTCAAAATTAGCACAATCTTAGCTGGATCGACCAACAACCCTTGCTTACACACAATATGACCCAATAATATCCCAAATGGTGCACAAAAAATACATTTCTTCAAGTTCAACGATATCTGGTGTTGTCAGCAGCGCTCAAGCATTAACCGTAGATTGGCTAAATGATCATGGATCAACCCGTAAACTATCCAATCATCCACGTATACTTGCAAAAACTTCTGAATAAAGTCTTTAAATGCAGCAACAACAACCCAGGAGAATATCACAGGTGCATTCTTCAAACCAAACAGCATTACTGTGTACTAAAAGCAGCCCCATTCAGTAGCGAAATTTGTCTTATGGCGATCTTCTTTGGCAATGCGAATCTGATGATAGCCAGAGAACCTATCGGTGAATGAGTACATCTCCTGGCTGCCCACCCCTTCAAGTACTTCGTCAGTAAATGGGGTTGGAAAAGGGTCATGCAAGCAAGCATCATTTAACTTCCGCAAGTCAACACAAATGGACACCTCACTGGTTTTCTTGTCCTGCACCACCATAGGGCTGATCCATTCGAACTCTTCAATAGGTTCAATAATACTAGCATCCAACATGCGATCGAGTTCTGCCCTGAACTTCTCCTTATGTCATGGATTCAGCCGATAAGGTCGCTACCAGACTGGCTTAGCATCTGGTTTTAAAGGAATACTCATCTCCCCTAAATCACCTAGGATCCCCTTCATATCGAAAAACTTCATAGGAAACAAGTCTTGAAACTCATGGAGTAAATCAGTGACCTTACTCATCATCTCGTCATCCCAATAGTCCCCAACATTTGCAAACTTGGGAGTGGACTTTGTGCCGATATTGAGCTTACGAAGCTTCAATGGTTGACCGAATGGATTACTTGGTGCAGCAGGTGGGACCACATCGCGACTTCCTTCAGATTCGAAAATGTTGACATTCCGAGGATCATACTCATCCTCTGGCCCACTAGTGATGTTGAAGCATTCCATAAGAGACTGCATCTGACAGTATGTGTGTGGGTCGACAGGGTAGGTTGCTGGAACAACCTGAAGTACCACATCGCGGATGAGCTGTAAGGCATTATTGACGTCAGGGTTGGCATCCGCAAAGGTGAACGTATGAGTGAAACAAACCGTCAAATCCCCCTATGTTGTAATTTCTCGGCGCAACTCGGCTGCAGTATACCATGAGCATGACATCTCATCTAAGGTATGGATAAAAGCATGGACCCACTCATCTCTGGGTCGCACTACCCAGAATCGTTGGCATTCCATCACATGATCACTGGGATTCTTCCGGCCATCATACTTGCTAGTATGATAAACCTCAGTATTGTCGAACCGAACCATCATCAACCTTCGACACTGTGACCAACCATCAATAGATTTCTTGTGTGTCGCCCACCAGCGTGCTGGAGCGGCCTTCAGTGCTTCCTCCAATGCCAACAACCGCTGTGGTTCTGAAACCCGTTCTTCAAATTCCGTCAAAAAGTTGGTTAAGCCAGGAAACCCCTCATAGACTGGCAGTGTGATTGTTTCTGTCACAACATGACATAAAGATTGTGTAATTAAGCCACACTTCTGGAACAACAATTCGTGCAAGCAGTTTTGCCAATGTTCTAATGCATCATTAGAGTTGGAAGATGGAGAGCTCTCGCTGCGCCAACCCAACTCACCGTTGGCAGTGGGATGAATATAGTCTTCAGGAATATTGAATGCATGGTCCCATCTAGTGGGATTGTCATCTCTTACAGGCTCAACATATTGGTGTCCTTCAGCCGAATCCAATGGGGCTATGACCCGGAAATCGCGATTCTCAAAGGTCATCATGCGCCGCCTAAAGTTGATTATAGCTCCACTATCGTTAGCCCATCCAATCTCCAATAACGCAGGATAGGAGCTTCCTCCCTCAACTACTTTGATGACATTGAAGTCAACATAAGTCTTCATACCCTCAATATCAACCATTAGTCGTGGAACCTGTCCAATGGGTGTTACTTTCGCATGGTTAGCCAACCAGAGCCGCACAAGAGACCAGCTCAATGGGGGACTCCCCATTTTCTGCCACGCCTGCTTGGTTAAGATGTTAACATATGAACTAGGATCGAGAATAATAGAATCGACATCATAGTCACCAATATGGATGTTCATTTTCATCTCCTTGCCAGTCTTCCGTCGTTGTAGAGAATTTATTGCAGACTCATGCTGTCCTTTCAGAAATCACTGCAACCATCCCTCAATCTCAACCAGGATAGTCGGATCCTGGGCCAATAACAGACAGCTCTCAAGAAACCTTTGCAATGTTCCCGGTGGTGTCGATGGACTGTACTCTGATGCGGTGTCAAACACAGGTGGCATATCGCAAACAACGGCCTTACCATGATCTTTCTCCAAGGTGCAACGTGGCTCCAAGAATGTCTCCCACTCTATGTCAATGTCGAAAGGTACTGTCTTCTAACCTGCCAACCGAATCAGTGGTCATGAACTATCTTCCCCATTCATCTTGCCTCCATGAGTGATAACAGCCACCGAAGCATCTTGTGGTCACGGTTCTACAGAAATGGTCACATTATTTGCACCCTGCGTCTGGTTCTGTTGCAGATTCCCATTTGATTGACATTTTGATTGGCATTCGGCAGTGATCACGGGGGATGGTTTTGTACTAGTTGTTGTACTTGATTCTATACTGGTTGCTGTGGCTGGGCCTGAGGTTGGAGCTGCGGAGCATTCTCAGCCTACCATCGTGCAATCAACTATGGACAATTCTCAACCGTATGATCATTACCAAAAAAGAACATACACTGATTTTCCAGTAGCAGGAAGTCACGCTGATAATTCCCCCATACCACATAGTGGTAACATTGAACAGGTCCATGACCACCTCGGCCTCCTCCTCCATGAACAAATCCACCACCGCGTCCACCCCGTTATCCTCCTCGGTAGCCACCCTGCTGTTGGTACGGAGGTTGGTTAAACTGTTGCTGCATTGGTGCTGGTGGTATCCCTTGCCCTTGTGGTGAATACTGTGTTTTCTGTACATACTGTGGTTGTGGGGGAGTCATCTGCATCGTAGTATATTGCGGTACGAACTGCTACAGTTGATGTTGCTGTGGTGCAAATTGCATCTATGGTTGAGGCAGTGGATGAGCTACCTACGGTTGCAGTTGTGGTTGTTGCATGGCACGTTGATCGTCCTTGACGTAGAATGCATCACACATTCTTTCCTATAGCAACCCATATGTGCAGTAATCTTTGTCGTCGTGACCCACCGATTTGCAAAATGTACAATAGAGATTTCTCGAGGTTGTAACCATTTTCTGCATATAAGGGCAATTGTCGTGACTGTGCCCATACACCCGGAAAACGCGACACCATGGCATGCTGCCACCATTCAACGGGTTTGGCACACCTGACACCAAATAATTGTGGAAATCCGGGCAATTGTCCTTCATATGCCCTTCTCCTCTGCATCGCGTGCACCATACTTCATTGCGTTGTTCCTTGCTCTTCTTCAAATCTTGGAATTGTATAGTCAAGTTAGCGAGCTGTATCTGTATCTGTGACATCTTGGCTACATTATCTCCAATTGATGATGCCTCTAATCGCATTGCAATCTCTAGAGCTTTGCTAGGAATCAAAATTTTTTGCTGCATTACCGGTAGCTGAATATGCGGGAGCAATGCTGCAATGAACCATTCTTTATGTTGGACAGGGCTCATATCGAAACTAACTTTTTCCATCAGCGTCTTGAATCGCTAATCGAAATCCCATACTGTCTCATTGGGATACTGCTTAATTTCCTTCAATTATGTGATGTATTGAGCTTCGGACTTGGGCCGTCTAAATTCAGCAATCAGCCCATCCTGAATCTCATCCAGTGACTTCTCTGGGGCTCTCGTAGGGACTAGACCAAACTTCATGAACCAATCTAATGCATGACCTCGCAGAGTCATGGCTAACTATCCTTTCTTAGCATCAGCATCAGTGATCTGTTTCATGGTCTAGACTGCTTCACACAAAAACCAGTATTGTTCTGGGTTATCTGTCATACTTCTATCGAAAAACGGTAACTTAGCATCATCGCCTACCATTCTGGGCTTCCTTCCTCCTTTCGTTGTGCTGCTACCAATTAACTTATGTGGACTTGACGAACTTGGCGGTGTCGAAGTGGTATTTCTTGTTGTTTGTGAGATAGTGCGCAGAGGTGTGGGTATGTTGGTGCTAGGGTTTGTTCCTGCCTCTATCCTGGGTGTAGCCTGGTTGTCCCTATCAGGACTATAAGGTCGCTTCATCGTGTGTGGTCTTCCTTCGTGGTTTTGTAGTTCGATCGCAGCAAGACCTTCTCCTATCCTCTACCTCTTCTCCTGTCAAAACCTCGCTCCTCCTCTTGTAAGACCATTTTCTTCCTCGGCTTTTCTCACAGTCTCCTCATGGTCTGCACCCATCTACCCCTTACCATTCCATGTACTGTTCCCCAACAATCGCGGTACCCATGGCCTCCACCCACCAGGTTGCCTACTAGTCGAGATGCATCTTCAATATACCCTTCTCGCAGATTAGCATCTTAATCGACAGCAAAAACCTTCCCCTTGGTCCATGGAAGAAATATCTTTCAGCTTCACTATAGGATTTATGCGTGTCAACCGCAAATTCAGTGATATATACCTCCAAGATGCTATCAAGCCAAACTTTGACAGCCAGCGATGCCTTGTTATCGACTTCCTGCAGCTCCTGAATTAATTCCAGGGTCCAAGATGTTAAATTTTCAGAATTTACTTCAATCTGATCTAGGATCTTAACTGAGAGAACAACATGTACAGCATATCTACAACATATCAATCATGGAGACAATAATGCAAGCACACAAGAGACACAAAGATTTACTTGGGGAAAACCATAAAGGTGAAAAACCCCAATAACTTCCTCAGAGATAGATAGAGCAATGATACAACCCAACCATAAGAGATAGACATATCCTAGCAGCAAATCCTCCTCCTCCATAAGTGTGCCACTCCTCCTTGAGTGCATGAGTGAGAAGTGAGTGATCAAATAGAGTGCCTCCCGCACTCTATTTATACTTGACTTGACTTTCCTTTTACATAAATCATGTAGGCTCGAACTTAACCACATAACATAATGCTGACTGGGCCGACCCCCAATAGTGTGGTCTAATAACCCTTCGACCCACATGACTTATACAGGGCCGACCCCAACAAGGTGGTCTAATAACCCATCAAATATAAGTTACGACATTTACAATATAAATGACGACACATCCGTATAGAGGAATAATACCATCTCTATAGGAATACAATATACATATATGTGAAATACATTCCGAAGTTACATATACATCAACACAAGCTGTTGGCTCACCACCCTAGAAATTTCTCTTCTGGAAGGTCAACTTGGATAACCATTCGTACAGAATGATTGGGAATTCACAGAAAAACCATTTATGCAGACCATCATGAATATACCTTCCCACCCAGTGATCTACTGTCAGTCGCGTGTTTTGGCTTTCTTCTTCAGCAAACTCCCGCAACTTCTGATCAAACCAGATCTGTATCTCTGGCTTTGTCGGGTGCCACAACATGTCCTCCTTTCACTCTTCACATGGTCCCAACAATGGAACCATTTGTTGATCAACATGACTCCAGTCGACAGGGGTTCCACTTCACTGTCGACACATGCCGTAGTCTTCCTGGGCACCATCCCGGGCAGGTTTTATCCTACCCAGCAACACCTGCAGAGCAGATGAGGTCTCACCCGAGGCGTCCAAGGTATTCTACTGACAATAGCAACATCAACTACAGGATAAAGGAGAGATAGCATCATCAACAACATCAAGGTGAGACATCTATAAATCATTGGAAGTTTTCTTCATTAGGATAAACAATTGGGACAGTTACCGAAACATCTTCAATATCTTAAGTACTGGAGTATCAACTTCTACATCACTGAGTCTTCATCTTTGATCTTCATCTTCTGCGGCACTCGATCACTCGATTGTATACAAAAACACTTGATTTATCGATCGGCAACAACATTATCTTGATCTTTCAATCAACAACAAAATCATCTTGATATTTCGATCAATAGGAACATCATCTTGATATTTCGATTAGCAGCAACATCATCTTGATCTTTCGATCAACAACATCATTTGCACCAGTGAAACCTGCAACAAACATGATCCAATTACGAGATGATCAATCCCTCTCACTTTAGGACATAAGTCCAAGGATGCTGCAATCCTATCCACATTATTGAGGACAAAGGTCTTGGAATCAGTTTCGAACTAAAGTCCAGGGATGATACAATCCCAACTACATTCTCAGGGACAGAAGTCTCTTGATCAGTTATGGACTGAAGTCCAAGGATGATACAATCCCAACCACATTCTCGAGGAACAAAGTCTCTGGATCAGTTTTGGACTGAATTCTAAGGATGACACAATCCCCACCACATTCTCGAGGACCAAATTCTCCGTATCAGTTCTGGATTGAATTCCAAGGATGATACAATCCCCATCACATTCTCGAGGATCGAAGTCTTTGGATCAGTTTTGGATTGAATTCCAAGGATGATACAATCCCCACCACATTCTCGAGGACCGAAGTATCTGGATCAGTTATTGACCGAAGTCCAAGGATGATACAATCCCCACCACATTCTCGAGGACCGAAGTCTCTGGATTAGTTCTGGACTAAAGTTCACGGATGATACAATCCCACTGCAACTTCATCATCACTATTCCCTCTTTCGAGGAAGGTCCTTTCGAACCACACCAAGCTTGTCACGGAAGTACTCAAACTTCACTCACGATAGATGCTTATTCAACACATCGGAAACTTTCTCATTAGTGCTCACATACTAAAGCTTTATAGCTTCCTTATGTACCATATCTCGTATATAAAAATATCGTATTTCTATGTGCTTTGACTTGTCATGGAACACTGGGTTCTCCGTCATCTTTATGCAACTCTAGTTGTCACATAGAATCATTGTGGTATCCAACTCTAGGTCAAATAGTCCTGATCACATCAACTTCCAAATCCATATGAATTCACAACTAGCAGAACAAGCTGCTATATACTGTGCTTCAGTTGTGCTGAGAGCAACACTTGACTACTTCCTGCTAAAGCATGATATCATGGGGGATCCCAGACAATAACATCCACCTGAGGTGCTTTTCCTATCTAAGACACTTCCAACCCAATCTGCATCTGTATAACCATACAATTTGTTTTCATGATCTCCAACATAGTATAGACCAAATTCTATCGTACCTTTGAGGTAGCTCATCACATGCTTTGCAGCTACTAGGTGAACAAGTCTAGGCTCGTCTAGATACTGACACAGGGTGTTCACAGCAAAGCATATATTTGTCCTAGTATTCGTCAGATACATCAACCACCAATAATCTGTCTGTGCTGAGTCACATCCACTAAATCTAATGATTCATCAGCTAACAACTTCAGGTTGGTATCCATGGGTGTGGCTATGGCTTTACATTCCAACATATCAAATCTTTTTAGGATTCCACAGCATACTTTCCTTGGTTGAGAAAGATTCCTTATGGGTTCTGCCACACTTCCAAACCTAGAAAATAGTGCATCAATCCAAGGTATTCATCTCAAATTCTTCAACGAGCTTGTTCTTGCATTCCACAATCTGTTTCTCATTTCCTGATAGAATTAAATCATCCACATACATCAATAATATGATAGGTTCATCATCGATAACCTTAAAGTAATGGTTAGGGTCAACGTTACTTTTGGTAAAGCCCAAGATCGTCATAAATCTATCTATCCTTCTGTACCAAGCTCTAGGAGCTTGCTTCAATCCATATAGAGCCTTCTTCAACTTGCATAAGTGAGTCCTACTATCTTCAACTCTAAATCCCTGTGGATTTTCTATGTACACTTCTTCCTCAATCACACCATTCAGGAAATCTTTCTTCACATCCATATGGTGTAAATTGCACTTCATGATGGATGCAAGTGCCATGATGGTTCTAATGGAAGTGTACCTTTCTGCTGGCGCAAATGTCTCTTCATAATCAATTCCCTCTTTCTGAGAGAATCCTCTAGCCACAAATCTTTCTTTGTATTTCTCAATACTTCCATCAACTGCATGCTTTATCTTATATATCCATTTGGAAGATACCACACTTTTTCCTTCTGGTTTGGGAAGTATATCCCAAAAATCATTCTTCATTATTGATTGGTATTCTTCCGTCGTTTCTTCTACCCATTCTTTCTTTTGTATAGCTTCTTCATAACTGGTAGGTTCTTGATCTACAAGATCACACATCGAAGCCACATAACTGGAAAATGGCTTTGGTTTCTTGCTTGCTCTTATGGAGTCTTCTCGATCTCCATACTTTTATGCTTCTTGTATAATTTTTCTTTCCCAAGTAGGCTTTCTCTTTCGTGATATATTCATAGTGGGAGGTTCTTGAGGTTCTAGCATATCATGGTATTTTGGTTTTTCATCTTTGGGGGAGGGTGCAACTTCTGCATTTTTGGGAGGTACATCTTCTTCATATACTTCTTCACACTAGTAGTTTTTGGATCTCTTGAGAGCTGCTTCTTCATCAAATGTTACATCTCTACTGATCTCCATGTGATGGAATCCTGCAATGTATATTATGAATGCTTTGGAGACTTCATAGTATCTAACAAATATTCCTGTCTTTCCAGAAGGGTCCAACTTGGTTCTCTTTTCTTTTGATATGTGAACATATAATGGGAAACCAAATATATTGAGGTGGCTTACTTCAAGCGTATTTCCGGTGAACATTTCTTCTAAAGTCTTGAATCCAAGGGCACTATGGGATAAAATATTTTGTACATAAACTATCGTCCTTGCTGCTTCAGCCCATAGATGCATTGGAAGATCTTGATCATGTATCATTGTCTTCACTACTTCCATGATGGTCCTATTCTTTCTTTTTGCAACACCATTCTATTGAGGATTATAGGGAGTATTTAGTTCCCTCTTGATTCCAACTTCTTTACAAAAGGCTTCAAAATATTTTGAAGGATATTCTCCACCATTGTCTGTTCTGAGTGTCTTGATTCTTCTTTCTGATGATTCTCTATCAAGGATTTTAATTCCTTGAATTTTCCAAATACTTCATCCTTTGCTTTCAAGAAATATATCCATGTCTTTCTTGAATAGTCATCAATAAATGTAACATAATGTTCATATCCACTCAAAGATGTGGAGGGAATCGGACCACATACATATGAATGAATTAATTCTAGCGTACCTTTAGTCTTTGTCTCACTATTTGGAAATGGATTCTTAATCTTCTTTCCTTTTGCACATCCTTTGCAAATGCCTTCATGATCAATCTTCAATTATGGTAATCCTACTGTCACTACTTTGCTCATATATGGTAGTGCTTTGTAGTTGATGTGAGCAAGCCTCCTATAACATAGTTCACTTGGGATAGTGGTCTCATCAACAAGGGTTGTTTCTGAATGTCCCTTGAGTTTATGTAAGCCTCCTTCTTCTTCACCAATGAAAACTTGGTTTTCCTTTGGGACACATAAGTACTTTTCCATCTATGAATGAAACCCTATATCCTTTCTTATCTAATACTGAGATAGAAAGTAAATTCTTCTTCAAACCTGGTACATATAATACTTCCTTCATCTTCATGGGGGTTCAAGAATCAAGCTTGTACCTTACTTCACCAATTCCTTTGATAGGATATTGATAGTCATCTCCTAATGATACCTTCTGAGGAGAGTTCTTCTCTTCAAGTTTTGATAGAGTTTTCTTTTGTCCCATCATGTGCTCTGAAGAACCACTATCAATAAGATATGTATCTTCTCCAGGTATCACATACCTAGAGAGTGCAGAGACCAATACATATTCTTCTGCATCTTCTTTCTTTTCTTATTTTCTTCAAGGTCCTTCGTCTTCTTCATCATCATCTTCAGCTAGATGTGCATGGTGTATTTTGTGGTTGGTCCTCTTCTTGTATTCTCATCTCTTCAATGGACAATTCCTAGAAATATGTCCTATCTTGTCACAATGGAAACATTGAAATTTGGAGTGGTCTCTCCATGGAGTGTTTTTCTCTTGTCCTTTGGAATCTTCTGGGAGGATGGTACTCCTTGTGGTCTTCCTTCTTGAATTTAGATCGACTTCTTATTTTCTTGGTATGGGTGGCTAGGGCTTGATCATCTTTCTTAAGTAGATATTCTCTATTGGCTACTCTAGCCTCTTCTTGGATGTAATCTTCCCATACAATGTCTAAATTCATGCTTTCCTTTCTAGCACACATAGTTTGGATGAATGAATACCAAGGTCTAGTGAGACCATTGAGAGCAGTCATTACTAGCTCGTCTTCATCAAGGGAGTCTCCAATGTCTTCTATGTTCTCCTTGAACTGGGAGACCCTTGTGAAGTAGTCTTGGATGGATTCTCCTTTGCTCATCTTGGTACTCTTCAATTGAGCTCTCAAATTCATCTTCCTACTGATGTTCTTCATTCATACATTCTAGATAGGGAATCATACATCTCCTTTGGGGTCTTCTTGGATTACAATTGAGGAATCAAGTGGTATTTGATAGAATCAACAATGATTCTCTTTGCCCTAATAAGTTCGTTCTTGTGCTTCTCATTAGCTTCATCTTCTACAGGTTCTGCAACTTCATCCTTGATGTTTTTGGCAAGATAATTCTCTTCAAGAATGAGGCCAATCCTATATTTCCATGGTCAGAAATTCTCTATTCATTCTAGCTTGTCCTCAATCTTAGTGCTTGGGGCCATCTTATCGAGGAGGTCACAAAAAAATGAAAATTCTCAAAATGCACAGCTGACATTACCATGAGATGTTCTTGACTGAGACGAGTTGACTGGTACACTTGCTTTCTGGAGATTCCAATTTTTTACCCTTCAAAATTGACTTGCGAATTTTAGACCTCCTGTTAACACCTAAAAAGTGCTCACTAGCTCATTCCCTTATTCACATGACCCATTTGTCCACTTTTCCACCATCTAAGCCTCTGAAACCAATAAAAGGTCACCAAAAGACCTTAGTACACCCCTTTTTCCCACTCAAAAAGATTATTTTTCCTGAAAAGCATAAAAAACCCTCAAAAGGGTCCAAATTCCCAAAAAATATTAAAAAGGGAATTAAAATATTAATTTTATTCAAAAAAGGAAAAAGGAGGGAAAAGTACCTAAACCATGTTGGTCAATACCATTTGGTTTCCACAAAACCACAAATGGTATTCCCCACCACCAAAACCTATAAAAAGGTGGTAGGGGCTCCTCATTTCACATCCATCCATTATCTCATCCTCATGCTGCCGAAATCTCCCTTGAGCATTTTGGCCATTATAAGCAACCTTGGAGAAGGAGACCTCTTGGAGTTTGGAGCTACTTATCTTGGGAGTTTCTCTACATCAACCTTCACCATTGAAGGTATTACCATTGCAAGCATTAGCTTCCCCCATTTTTAAATACAAATTTATTCTTTCATATTTTCTGTTCTTGTTTTTAAAATATTTCCATTATTTGCTTATATTCTTGCATAGATCCATGATTAGTTTTGTTTAGATTAGTTTCTTGTTTAATTCTATTGAAACTGCTGCTACTAGTTAGCAGGTGCCCATAGCACTAAGCCTGGTTGCAAAACCGGGCTAACAGTTTTTGGCGACTCCGCTGGCTTTGAACAATAGATCTCAAGTTTTGCTTTCAATCTTAATTTTTTATTAGTTTTTAGCCTTTAGATCCATAGATATGCCATCCTAGACAGCAGATCCATTGCTGCTCTAGTTTTTGGGCCCATCTATTGCCATTAACAGCCCGGAATTATCAATTTTCGGGTTCGTTTTTCGGCTTCCGCGCACGGCTTTCACCTCGCGATTTTCAGCCTGACAGTCGCGCGGCTCATCGTGACATTTCGGCTTTTTTTCCGCACGGTCCCCCACGGCTTTGCCGCCTGTTTGCGTGCTGCACATTGCGGTTTCGCGGTCATTTACCGCGCTGCACATCGCGACTGCGCGGCCATTTGCCGCGCGGTTCCCTGCGGCTTCGCGACCTATTTGCGCGCTGCACATCGCGGCTTCGTGGACATTTTCCGCGCTACACATTGCGACAGTGCGCCGAAATCCCGCGCGGTCCATCGCGGCTTTTCTGTCAGAACCCGCGATGCTAATTTTTTCATTCAGCCGAATCGTTTAAAAAATTAATTTTTTACTGTACTTTCTACCCACATAGCACATTTTTACAGTATTAAATTCTGCATATTTTACAGCGATAGAAATTTTTTTTACTATTTAAATGCACATCTAGAAAGTCTTTTCAAAAATTTTCAAGAAAGTGAAAGAAAGACTTATTTTGCAGTTTATCTAGGTTAAAAAAATTTCCTGTTTACTTCTTTAAAAATCTTGCCCTTAGCAATTTCCTTGAAAAGAAAACCATTTATTTTTTTAAAGAAGTCTATTATTTTCTTTCATGATTCAAAAGATCCTTTGTTTTTTGAGTTAATTTTGCAAAGCATTTAATTTCCATTTATTGAAAAAAGTCATAAATATTTGCTTTTTTATTTTCAAAAGATCCTTTGTTTTTTGAAAATTTTCTATAAAGCATTTACTTCTTTCAAGTTCAGTTTACAATACCACACGTGCACCCACTCAAACACTTAATTGAACTGAGCTTTAAAAATTACCCTAATTTCAACACACTTTTAACCCCACTTGGGGAACACTAAAAGAACTTTGTAGCTAGGTAGTATTGGGGGGATGGGTGTTCCAATAACACCCCTCAGTTATTACATCTGAGACATAGAAGTTGTCCATTTAGGGAGCTAAAATCTCTTAGTAATTATTGGCGCGGTCACAACCGGTTTGTGGGAAGGCCTCTCCCCTAGGAGGGTTGAAGTCGCGAGGATGGTTCCGGAAGCCTGAGTGGAATACCGAAATCCATTCAGTAACCGAAGGGCTACCATTCGCAGTTCTCGGGATATCCCTGTATTGGGATATTACAATCAAGGACCAAACGGCAGATTTATCTTTTCTCGACGCGTCATGAACGAAGTATCCTAGTAGCCATTCTTTAGGATTGATTACCCGGTGTCCCTCCCGGTAGGGGGATATCTAGCCATGGACTTAACACTCAATATTGTCTGACTTGGATTTCATCACCTTGCAGAGAATATAGTTTGTTGATTCACAATACTTTTAGTTAGGTGTTTGCATGATTCAACCCACCTTTGGTCTAGTTACACCTATTTTTTCTAGAAGCTGTTTGCATGTTGGTACTCTGACCATTTGTTGCATCCCTCCACTTATTGTAGCACAGCTGCTAGAATAAGTGCCCTTTTTTGAGGTTGATTTTTTGGCCTGAGAGCCTTCATTTTTACTCCCCTTCTTGCACCCTTGGTTGCATTAGGGTTTTGAGTTTTTCATATATTACCATTTTACACATACAGATTTTTTCACAAAAACTTATTTTCTCAACATTGAGAATTTTAGACGCTCTCGTCGTCTACAGGGAGAACTCCCAGAGTTCAGTCTACTTGGCTCGCCACATCACCGACGTCGAGCCTTATCCCTTGACTCGACACATCGTCGGTTAACTAGACAGTCATCCGATTCTGACACGCCTCACTTCACATTTGATTTAGAGGCAGAATCCGAAAACCCCACAGAGTTATTCCCAACCAACATTATGTCTGGAACACCATTTGATCCACTCTTTACCAGCACCATAGGAGAGACGTCTACAAAACCTTCTACTGCAGTGCCATCCATGGCAACAACCACCCCCCTGGGTATGCCCAATATGGGCAACACTCCACATTTAGGAATGCCCAACACATGGCCACCTCCTGTTATAGGAATTCCCAACACAGGGCCACCACCTGTTATGGGTATGCCTAACATAGGGGTCACACCCCCTCTGGTTTCCACAAACCCTATCCCAGGAATCACCACTACTATTCCTAACCCTGGTGTAACCCATGTTGCACTAGGAAGCGCTGGCCCTTACCAGACCACAGGTATTGGAGGATATATACCTTCAATACCTAGCATACCTTTAGGTGCTACTGGACCCCACATCATGCCACCATGACTAGTCATGTCCCAGTTCCAGTCACTACATCTGCTAGCTTACCATACATGGCAAGTCTGAACTTACCAGACTTAGCCAGACTCACCAATGATCCCATCCGAAACGATCTTGTGTGGCCTCACATGCCCACCAAACTCCCCTCCGACATCCCTAAATTTGAGAGTAAGGCAGGAGAGGACCCCCAGAACCATATCATGTCCTTCCATCTATGGTGTTCCTCTAACTCCATAGTGAACGACTCTGTCTGCCTCCGTCTATTACAGCGCACCTTCACTAGCTCTGCAGCTAAGTGGTATATCAAGCAGCCCCATGGGACGCATGCCACCTTTACCTCCCTTGCCTCGACCTTCCTGCAATTATTCCAGTTACCTGTCCGCTATGACGCAGGAGTCGATATCCTACTGTCTTGCAGACAAACCACGGCCACCCACATCACTGACCACATTCATGAGTGGCGTCGACACCGAAGCCTCTGCAAAATCAATTTAGACAACCGTATCTTCTTAGATTGGTTTCTAAAATCCCTCCTCCCTCTCATTGCGAAGGATGTGGCATCCAAAAGACCCCAGTCTGAAGAAGAGGCCATCCTCAAAGCCCAACAGTTTGATCTCATTTACGCCCAGTCGGGTTATCTATACACAATCATACCAGACGCCCCACGAGGTGACTCTTCACGCGGTGACGCACCGGGGGCATCACATGCCACTGATGGCATTATTGGCCAAATCACACCGCAAACTAAACCTTTCAGCATGGTAAGCACCATACACGCCCCAGACCTTTCTAGGGCTACATCCAATTCCGGAGCGACATATTCTTACGCTCCTGCAAACCAGACCCATCACACTCATGGACCCTCTTGTCCACAACATTGCTATGGGCAAGCTCCATTGGCATATGTACCTCCTACATACTATAATCAACCTGCCACACAGAACCCCATTCAGTTCCCACAACAACAGATGCATTACCCACAGCCAGCTGCACCAACTAATCTCACACCTCCAACAGCTCAGGGGTACCAACAACCCCAACAGGCAGCTGGACCACCTCCAGCTCCACCAGCATATTATCCACCACAACCTGCTACTGCACCTGCGGCTCCCCAAAATCCCCCTAATGCTCAAGGGCAGGTATATGCACAACAAAATCAGCCCCAATACCAAAATAACCAACGCAACCAGGGTGGGAAACAAAACCGTGGAAGAGGACGTAACCGCGGTAATAACCAACATAATAACCAAGGTCCACAACCTCCCCATCCTCCACAAAATAATAACGCGGCACCTGCTCATCAGAACCCTGATCGGCCGCCCAAGCAAGCCAAAAACCCTAGTTTGCGAACAAACCATCCTTGTTCTATTTGCGGGGTCTATGGCCACTATACACACGCTTTCCCACATTTGGAGCGAGCTCGACAACTCTGGACTGACGATGCCCATCGTCAAGGACAAGCGGCTCCTCAGCCACCACCCAACCCTCCACCACCACAACATCAACCTTTGGTGCTACAAAACCCTTTTCCAACACAAGGAGTGGTGAACACTCAGCCATTAGCTCCCCCACAGGGCAACGTGCCACCACAACAAATCACTTATGCCGCTCCTGATCAACCAATGTTTGATTCAGGTACACACCACTTGTTGATGATGTCAACTGCCGATGTCAACATCCAAACCCGTCGGAACCAGTATGGCTCTACCTCCGAAGCCCCCCCCGCCGATAAAGATACTAACGCTCATCCCATAGATCAGACGTTACGTATACCCCCGTTTCCACTCGATGGCGCCTCTAAAGCACCTCGCTTCCCACTTCGCCGTATCAACAACAACCCCAATGCATGGGCTGCGTCAAATTACAACATCGTCGATGACTTAGCTCAGTCTCCCGCAGCCATGTCTGCGTTAGAAGTCTTGAAAAACTGTCCTATGCGGCGCAAGACTTTACTTTCCGCCATTGGGGCAATTGACCCAAATGATTCGAAATTGATGACCTTTGATTTGGACCAGTCCGAACCACGTCTGCCTTCCACCATAGTAGTCCAAGTTTGTGTTTCCATTCAGAATCTTGTCATCCATCGATGTATCATCGATGAGGGTGCCTCTACATGCGTCATGTCCACATTCGTTTGGCAGAATTTGGGATCACCTACTCTCCAGCAATCCACCACTACATTGCGGGCCTACGACGGCCAGTCAGCTCAACCCCAAGGTCTACTACCCAATGTCCTCGTCCAGTTGGGTGGTAAAACTGTGCTCATCGATATAGAGGTCATTAATGCCCAACTCGATTATAACCTCTTACTTGGATGCAACTACATGTACGCCATGAAAGCAGTTGCCTCATCCGTTTTTCATACCATGATGTTCCCCCATGAGGGACGCATGGTCAAAATAGACCAACTCACCTACTATGATCCCAATGCCCTTGCAACACCCGAAAATGTTCTCCCCATGGTTGAACAACCCGTTTCTAGTGCAACCACTTCCTTTGTTTCTTCTGTGGGACCCGGACTTTACTCAGATACGCCGATGACCTCAACCTTTCAATATATTCCACCCCCACCAGCCACGATTGCCGTATCTGACCTATGTACTCTTTCCCACAATCAATAAAAATCCAACAATCAACCGCCTTTGTTTCCTAAACCACCATTGGTACCTAGTCACATTGGCGTTACACCTATTCACACTATCCCCTTCCTATTCCCTCCCTCGGGCGTGGTAAGTTCCCCGGTTATGGCTACCCTTAGTCTCCCCGGTTTAACCTTGGGATTACCCATGTGGTACATTTCCCCTCCCATTCCATCTCCGACACCAAGCGTCATCCTCCAACCGGTACAACCTATTGTTACCACTACTCAACCTCCTCCTGGTGTCACAATCCCTTCGACGTCAATGAATCCTCCTCCTCTCGTCAAGCCCACTGGGGGCAGAGGTCCACAGCCATACACTGCTATACCACCTCCTAAGGCAGTTAAACCCCCACCCGTGTTTCGAGCTCCTCCTAAATGCTCGTTGTGTGATGAGATAGGCCATCCAACTCATCAATGCCCACAGTTACCAGCGCTCCAGGAGCATATGAATATGTTAGACAATGACATCAGCATCCCCATCGTTAGACTAGAGCAACCTCCTCAGCCTCACGACAGATCACTACGCACCAACCATCCTTGTGCCATATGTAGTGTGTACGGCCACTACTCTCACCATTGTCCTGATCTACCGGACTATAGAGCAGCATTGTACGAGTTAAACAACGTCGATTTGGAAATATCTCCTCCCCTCATTGAGGAGATCTACCCCCCGCCATCATCCTCGTCGGAAGAAGTCAATACAATCTATATGATTTCAACAACTTTCAAACCAGAACCCCTCGATTTATGGTCTGATTACTTCAATACTGATGAGCAAATTTTGGAGACACTCACTGCACCCGACTACCCTTGGGATGATATGCATCATCACTCGTACTTCCTCCCGGAAGCATCCACATCCACCGCATCCAACCAGCTATCGGTCGAATCAAAAGATTTCATACCCACTAAGGTCGATTGGTTAAAGGACCCCATCCCAGCACCGGATGCCTTCGAAGAAGGGAACATGTCCAACATTTCCCCCATTATACAAATAGATATTTCCACAACACCAGGGAAACCTGAGCTCATCTCGCTGGGCGCATCTTGCACTCAAGCAGAAACTCAGGCATATAAAAAGCTTTTTCAAGAATTTCGGGATGTTTTCGCCTGGTCCTATACCGAAATGCCTGGTCTTGACCCCGCCATTATAGAGCACCACATTGATACATGGCCGGAGGTACCCTCTGTTCGTCAGAAACAGTGACCCATTCATCCTTCTAAACTCCCCGCTGTTAAAGCTGAGGTCGAGAAACTTCGCAAAGCAGGATTCATTTATCCTATTCCGTACACCACCTGGGTGTCGAACCCCGTTTCCATAAACAAAAAGCAAGGCACCCTTAGAGTATGCACTGATTTTCGTGATTTAAACCACGCTTGTCCAAAAGACAATTTCCCCACACCATTCATTGACCAACTCATTGATGAGTGTGCGGGCCATGAAGTCCTATCTTTCATGGACGGGTTTTTCGGATACAACCAGATTCACATCCGCAAGGAGGACCAGTACAAGACTGCATTCACCACCCCATGGGGCACCTTTGCCTATCGCGTCATGCCATTCGGCCTTAAAAATGCTGGTGCCACTTTCCAGTGAGCCATGACCTATTGCTTCCACGACTTGGTCCATATCCTGCGAGTCTATCTTGATGACCTTACAGCTCGTTTCCGAAAACGATCAGACCACCTTAATGACCTCTGGCAAGTTTTCCTGCGTTGTCGCAAATATAAAATCCGCTTGAACCCACACAAGTGTGTCTTTTGCGTTCCGGCAGGCCGGTTGTTGGTTTTTATTGTTTCCCAAGACAGAATTACTGTTGATCCCCTAAAAGTCAAATCCATCTTAGAAATTCCCCCTCCTCGCACGCTTTGGCAGCTCCAGAGTCTACAAGGGAGGTCAAATTTCCTTAGGCGCTTCGTTCCTGATTACGCCACCAAAGTCCACGGATTCTTGCGCTTACTTCGTACCCATATACCCTTTGTTTGGGATGAGCAAGCAGACACGGCATTCGATTCCCTCAAGAAAGCTCTCACACAAGCCCCCTTGATATCCCCTCTAGATTTCTCTCAAGACTTCACCCTTTATGTCTCGGCATCTGAACATGCCGTGTCCGGAGTCTTGGTCCAAGAAGATGCCTCTCACCAAGAGCATGTGATATATTACGTCAGCCAGACCTTGTCTGGACCACCCCTACGTTACCCATACGAGGAAAGATTAGCCCTAGCTGTAGTCTTTTCTGTACAAAAATTGCGGCACTACATTCTACTCAGTCATACCACGGTCGTGGCCGATTCCAACCCTATGGTCTATCTCCTAACCCGGCGGCTCCTACAAGGTTGTGTTGCTAAATGGGTCATTATCCTCCAAGAATATGACCTTACTTTCAGAACTCCTAAAAGCACCAAAACCCTCGTGCTTGCTCACCTCATCACCGAACTCCCGTCCTCTTCGTCATCACCCGCTATCCAAACGGATCTGATTGACGAACAAATCTTCATCATTTTGTCTGACGACCCATGGTACGGAGACATTTTGATTTACCTCCACACGCAAAAATTTCGACCAAAGATTGATCGTGACGGACGCTGTCGCATACGACACCATGCCCCTCGATACCTCTTGTTAGGTGATGTACTTTACCGACACGGCGTTGATACCATCCTACGCCACTACCTATCCCATAGTGAGGTAGAACAAGTCCTCAATGATTGTCATAGCGGTGCCTGCGGAGGCCATTTTTTCGGCATGGCCACCGCCCAGAAGATCATTCGGGCAGGTTACTTTTGGCCATCATTGTTTACTGATTGTATCACCGCAGTCAAGCATTGCCAGAACTGCCAACTCTTTTCTCCCAAAGCAAGAACCCCCCCCCGCCCCCCTTCATCCAGTCGTCACTGTTGGACCATTCTGCAAATGGGCCATCGACTTCCTCGACTGCAACCCCACGTCAGCCGGCGGTCACAAACACATCGTTGTGGCCGTAGATTATTTCACCAAGTGGGCGGAAGCCATGCCGACTTACAATTGCAAGGCCAACACTGCAGCATGGTTTTTCTTCAACCATGTTATCACTCGTTTCAGAGTGCCGAAGCAACTAGTCTCTGACCACATCTCTCACTTCGAAGATGCCGTCTGGAAAGAATTATCAACCATGTTGAAATTCGACCACCATTTCTCTTCCGCCTACTATCCCCAAGGAAACGGCCAAGTCGAAGCGATCAATAAAATTTTGAAGACCATTCTCCAACGCACTGTAGACAAACACAAATCCAATTGGCACCACATGCTTTTCCCGGCACTATGGGCTTACCGCACCTCAACCAAAACCGCCACCGGTTTTACCCCTTTCCATTTAGTTCACGGTGTCGAATCCGTCCTCCCTATCGAGTGTCAGATTCCAGCCTTACATATTGTCGTTGAACTCCTCCAGACACTTCCCCGATTAAGCAACGTTTACTACTCCTAGAGCAGGCCGATGAAGATCGGCACACAGCTATTCAAAACATGGAAGCAGCCAAACAACGATCAAAACTAAGTTACGACAAACACGTCCACCCTAGAACCTTTTCTGAGGTAGACCTTGTCCTCACCTACGATCAAGCCCACGACAAAACCGGAAAGGGAAAATTTGTATCTATGTGGCAAGGCCCCTACATCATACACACTTGCCTCGGGCAAGGGGCATACATTCTGACTGATTCAGAAGGCAATCCCCTATGAAACCCACGCAACGGGTTGTACCTTAAACAATTTTACCCATAGAAAATCTGATGGACACCACCGTCCATTCTAGTATAAGCTTCCTTTCTTTTTCTCACAAAAAATTCATAAAACCTAAATATTTGTTTTTCTCTGCATGACCACAGATGGATCCTCTTCCACTCTGCTATGTCGGTTTCGCTGATGGTGCAAGCCGTTGGTCTCCCAATCTCGCCTCCGCAGCTTGGGTAATATACTCCCCTTCACATGAGTTAATTCACATTGACGGAATATGTTTAGGTGCCGCCACCAATAACCAAGCTGAATACGATGCCGTGACCGGTCTCCTGGCCGTAGCTCTCCAAATGAGCATTCGTCACCTCAACGTTTTCTTGGACTCATAGCTCCTAGTTTCCCAGCTCAACAATGATTACCAGGTACGCGATCCCTGTCTTTTCAGAAAATTCCTGCGCACTAAACAAATGGTTAGACAGCTTGAATCCGTTTCGTTCACATATGTCCCAAGACACCTCAATAGTGTAGCAGACCATATGGCCAACAATGTCCTTGACTAGCACACCAATCACATCATGTCATAACCAAAATATGCATCCACGTGCATAACATGTGCCTCCACGGGCATATACAAATAACAAAATACTGCATCCACGTGCATAAACATGTGCCTCCACGGGCATATACAAAAGACAAAATGTGCATCCACATGCATACACGACAATATATCCAAATATATATACACATATATATATAAACCATAACAGTCAACATGTCATAGGTACCCTCAGCACCCGATATACAAAAAATACATCAGTCGTACAAAAATGCTTCCCCATATGCTCATCAGCATTTGGGGGCAGATACAATATCATCTACTCATCAGGATCCCTAGGCTCCTCCGACTCCTCCTCCGCTGGCCCCGCCGGGTCATGACAAGCCCCAACTCTCCGCTCTGCCGGCCCCGCTGGATCATCCCGCAGACGTATCCTCCTCTCAGCCGGCCCTGCCGGATCATCTCGTCCACTGCCCCTGTGCTCTGCCACAAACACCGCTGTCCTCAACAAGAGCGACCGCCACTCAGGCGGCGCACCGAAGCAACCCTCCAAAATATCCCGATCCAGGTCTCTCCAACCATCCTCGGGGAGTCCAGCTAGGATCCTGTCGAAGGTCTGTTTGACACCCTCTATGGCGTCATCTCGAGGGCCAACCCCTCTCCCACAAGCCGCAAATCCTCCACCGCGTGGAGGCAGTACTGCTGCAACCACCATCGCCCGCCCCCGACGAGCCACGTAGTCGGCTGGTGGCACTGGACCCACATCTACACAAAGCAAGTAAGCCATCATATACTATCCAACTATAATCATAGATGATAAATCAAACAACACATGATATAGTATAAAATAAAACACAAAACATACCGTCTAAACTCCAGGCCTGTCCTGGGGCACGAGGCATCTCTGGGTCGCCTCGATAGTCCATACCGGCATAGGGGTAGTCCTCAATCAGCAGGGGCATCTGCTCCCACTGCTCATAAAAATCCTCCGTAAAGAAACCGCGGACACCACCGCCGCCACGAGGCATCATCTTCCCCCACCGCATCATGCGAGGCTCACTCACCAGACCAGCACGAATGGGTACCCGCGGTCGTAAGGTCGGCAACCGCTCGAAGAAAAAACAGCATAGAAAGGAGGCATAACAAAACTCTCCTCCCTCTCGACTGGCCTTGTCCAGATCTCTCCGGACACCAACTAGAAACATTTGCCCCCAGGCATAGTAAGTCCCCCAAAGAACAGAATCCACCAACATCGTTTGTCCCCCAGACAAACGATGTGGCGCAGCAGCACCCAATATCCGCAGAACACATGCCCCAATAACCCGCATATCCCACTCACGTAGGGATCGCAGACTAATAGAGCTGTTCTGCTAAACGGCATCATCAACACAGAAGGTCTGTAACAAGTCCTCCATATCTACACCTGACGGGATCCTCGGCAAGAGATCACCCACCTCCCCCAAACGAGGCAACCCAGTCAGAAAATAGACATCCGTCAGGGTGATCTCTAACCTCTCACCCCCAATAATGAAAGCACCCTCCGCCGGCACCCACCAACTCACCATCTTTTTCAGGAGCCGTCTCACTGAACGAATAGGTGGGATTTGAGCGAACTTCAAAAGTCTGCTCACAACTAGAGTCTGTCGCACCCCCGGATCAGTCTGAATCTTCTCCATCAGATCATCATCGATCTCCCGCTCTCGCCATGAGGACAATGGTCTCCTCAACATCCTGCCAGAAAACAGAAGAAATTTTTAGCCCCAGCACAAAAAATTTTGAAAAAATCCCATCGCGGATTTTCCACCAAAAGCCGCGATGACCATCATGGCCTCCATGCTAAAACCCGCGATGATCATCGCGGCCTCCAGTCAAAAACCCGCGATGAACATCGCGGATATTGGCCAGACAGTCGCGATGAACATCGCGACTATCTCCCATGAACTCGCGATGAACATCGCGGGTTCCAACCTCACAGTCGCGATGAACATCGTGGCTGTCAGCCTAAAACCCGCGCGGTTCATCGTGGGAAGAGACCCGAAACCCGCGATATTCCACATTGAAAGGTCAACGTGGAATTTCACGGCCTTTGGGGGCTCGCCGCCAAACAAAAAAGACATAATTGAAAAGGCTAAAGCAAATAGAGTTACCTGAAACTCGCAGAATCGAAAACCAACAGTGAAATCTCCCGAAAATCAAGAAATAGCTCTGACTGCTCTGCCAAACTCGCACGTAACAATGACACGTCATATGGGCCCCATGCCCTATTTATAGAAATTCCACCATTTTTCCAACCGCCATTCCGGTTTCATACGACGTCCGTTTCTCAAACCGTTGGTACCATTGGAATCAGCGCAGCGAGAACTTCATGACAGTTCTTTCTTTTTACAGTTTTCACCAGCTCCATTTTTGGACCATTTTTTGGGTGCCCTCGTCACCTCGATTTGCGTGCCATATCGACCGTTGTCCATTTTTGGCATGCCTTATATCGTCGGATTCAGTTTTCCACACTTGTGATGATGCTTGAGATCATTTCTCACTCTCACGCCTAGATTTTTTGGGCATTTTTTCCCATGCCCCCCTCGTCGCCTCGGTTTGCGTGCCACATCTGTCGTTCTCCGTTTTTGATGAATCTTATATCGCCGGATTCAGTTTTTCGTTCTCGTGATGATGCTTGAGATCATTTCTCACTCTCACGCCTAGATTTTTTGGGCATTTTTTTCCCATGCCCCCCTCGTCACCTCAGTTTGCGTGCCACATCCATCGTTCTCCGTTTTTGACAGTCTTTATATCGTCGGATTCAGTTTTCCACGCTCATGATGATGCTGGAGATCATTTCTCGCTCTCACGCCCATACTTTTCGGCCATTTTTTCAAAATGCCCTCTCATTGCCTCGGTTTGTGTGCCACAACGGCCGCAGCCCCCTTTGTGACAATCTTTATGTCACCGGATCCAGTATCCCACACACATGATGACGCTTGAGACCTTTTCTCGCTCCCATCTATCCATTTTTGTTCGGTATAATTTTATCCCTTTTTCGGGCCGAGCAATCCCTTTTTCGAAAAAGGCACTTAGGGAGTTTCTGTTAAAGCTCTTTTCTGACTCCTAAAAACAATGAAAAGATCGCCGAGCAATCTTGCTTCCTTTCATGCTCGCTAAACGTATCTGAAAGGGCGTCTACCTGGTATAAGTTTACCCCTTTTCCGGACCTCGTAGACTAATTACGAAAAAGGTATACTCTAGTCACATCGGCTAGAAGAGTTCTCCATCTGCATCATTTTATGCTTTTTCAGGCCTTGGAGACTAAACTTACGAAAAAGAAACACCAATGGAGTCCCCTTACCGCTTTCAGACTCTCTAAACATGAAAGTGACCACGAGCAATCACCATCCTGGGCTCGTAAAACAAACAGGACAGTAGCCATAACCACTGCAGAGTCTTCTTATCGCTTTCAGACTCCTTAAAAATGAAAGCACCAATGAGCACGAACAGTCCTGGGCTCACAAATCCACAGGATAGTACCACCTCAGAGCACACTTTTATCCCTTCTTGGAGCTCATTAAAACTACGAAGAAGGACCCAATGGTGCCTCTTGGCGCCACGATAGATCACATCTACTCATATGACAGCTTCCCCTGATTGGTCTCCTTTGTTCAGAGTATTCTGCAGTACGTCACCTTGGAAATCCCTCGACAGTACCTATTAGCTCGTCCTCCCCCCCCAGAGTCAATATATACCATTCAGTCAATCAAAGCAATGATCCCCTCACCTACAAGTCAGTTCCCTACGCTGCCAGGTCAACCATGTCATCATGCTCTGAACAAAGGAAGTTTGAGTCTACCCACTCTTTCACCCAGTTATTTCCCATCCCCGCAAGTATGTCAGTCCTACCATCAGTACTACAACACTTCAGTTCTACACCTTGTGCTCTTATCAAGGAAAAATCATTGTCTTGTTAGTTGCTGGTCTCCCTCTGTCGACGACAACCACATTTATTCCAGAGGATAGACCTAGAGGTCCCTGTGTCTTGGACTCATTACCATTAAAAATGAGTGCCTACGACTCATTTCGAGAGGAATCCTCAGTGCCTTTCCAAATGATTGTTTCTCACATGCTCGACTTCAACACCTTGATCGCATCGTTGAGATTCGCACAGGACATTGATCCTTTCAGTTATTAGTCGAAGACCCCGGATACCTCCTGACTCCTCCACATTTGAGAATCTTCCAATGGATACCAGTTACACTTTTTCTAGAGATATCTGGGTTGCGCATGGCGACAGTATTCAGAAATACCCCAGTTTCATACTCCCTTGAGTATACAGTTACATTATTTCTCAGAGATAACTCATACTCTTTGAGTCCCTACAGATGTTGGACACCTTCAGTTTCAGCAGGTCATCAGTTAACCCAGTGTATCAGTTATTGAGATCAGCCATGTCATGATCATGAGTACATCCCAAAATAATGTACCCTCTGGACCATTATGATGTACCAGTATATTTTTTATGTATTAGATCCCCCTTCTTGGGACTAATTGTTATGTATATGTCTTGATACGAGCATGGGAATGCCCGCCTCATCCATTATCAGAGATTATACCTCATTCATATTGAGGCCATGTAATATTTTTTGTTTTTGCAGCTTCCAAGGGTCGTGGCTCCAGTCTCCAACCGGTCTCTTCTCTCCCTAAACCCCAGAAAAAAGACAAAAGAACTATAGTACACATCAGGGGGCAATAGTCTCCAACCGGTCTCTTCTCGGCCATACGATGAGCTCCTGCCCTCACACATCAGGGGGCAATCTGTTAACACCTAAAAAGTGCTCACTAGCTCATTCCCTTATTCACATGACCCATTTGTCCACTTTTCCACCATCTGAGCCTCTGAAACCAACAAAAGGTCACCAAAAGACCTTAGTACACCCCTTTTTCCCACTCAAAAAGATTATTTTTCCTGAAAAGCATAAAAAACCCTCAAAAAGGGTCCAAATTCCCAAAAAATATTAAAAAGGGAATTAAAATATTAATTTTATTCAAAAAAGGAAAAAGGAGGGAAAAGTACCTAAACCATGTTGGTCAATACCATTTGGTTTCCACAAAACCACAAATGGTATTCCCCACCACCAAAACCTATAAAAAGGTGGTAGGGGCTCCTCATTTCACATCCATCCATTATCTCATCCTCATGCTGCCGAAATCTCCCTTGAGCATTTTGGCCATTATAAGCAACCTTGGAGAAGGAGACCTCTTGGATCTTGGAGCTACTTATCTTGGGAGTTGCTCTACATCAACCTTCACCATTGAAGGTATTACTATTGCAAGCATTAGCTTCCCCCATTTTTAAATACAAATTTATTCTTTCGTATTTTCTTGTTCTTGTTTTTAAAATATTTCCATTATTTGCTTATATTCTTGCATAAATCCATGATTAGTTTTGTTTAGATTAGTTTCTTGTTTAATTCTATTGAAACTACTGCTACTAGTTAGCAGGTGCCCATAGCACTAAGCCTGGTTGCAAAACCGGGCCAACACCTGCAGCAGATTACTGGTTCATTGGTTTTCTGGTTTTTCTCGTCAAGAGTCAAACTAGGGTTTGAATTTCCCGGAGATCTACCCACTCAAAAAATTCAATCCAAGGCTCTAAATTTCACTTTTGGAGAGGCACATCTTTCTATGCAATCACATTTCCAAAATTCCAACTTTGACATAAGCCTTAATTTCTTGTTGGAGGAAGAAGAGAGAGTTTCACCTTGTGAAAGCTATCCTATTTAGGTTATCTATGATACCATGTTAAGTTTTAATCAAATTCACAACAAATGCATAAACATGATCATTGAAAGAAACACAATCACAAGATAGACACAGATTTATCCTAGGAAACCCTCATTGCGGTAGAAAACCCAACAAAACTTCCTCAATATAGATGATGAAAAAGTACAAAGAGAAAATTCCTTCTCCTTCGCAAATATCTCTCTCTCTCTCCTATGTGCAATACACAAGTGAGTGTGTGTCCAAATGAGGATCACATCACTTCTATTTATACTTTATCTTCCACTTGAATGTTTCCCTAACTAGGTCGACCCCAACAACTTTAACCTAATGCTGACTCGGCCGACTTCTCTAGGGGACTTAAACACCTCATTACAATTGAATCAGAGGGGATCTATGTCCCCAACTTACAAGGGAGGACTTACCTCAATGGATTTACATAATCAAATACAATAATGACATCCCGACAGAGGAATAAAACATCTCCGGATAAATTACAATACAATAGAATATTCTTCAAAGTTACAATATTTCAACAAAAGAGGGATATTGAATTCACAATTGAATTAATTTTTGGGTCTGTACCAACATCGAAATCCCCTTACAAAATGAATACCATTGAGTTAAATGAACTAAAAATGCAATTGCAAGAACTTCTAGAAAAACATATATAACTCCTTGTTTGTCCTCGTGGGGAGCACCGGTTTTATTTGTAAAAAGGAAGGATGGAACCCTAAGGTTGTGTATACATTATAGGAAGATAAATAAAATGACTATTAAAAACAGGTATCCGTTGCCTTGGATTGATGAGCTCTTTGACCAATTCAGATGAGCGACAATGTTTTCTAAGATCAATTTACAATCAGGATACCACTAAGTAAGAATCAAAGACGTGGATATTTATAAAATTGTGTTTCAAACATGCTACGGGCATTGCGAGTTTGTATTCATGCCCTTTGGGTTGACCAATGCTCCATCCTCGTTCATGTGCTTAATGAATAATATTTTTAATAAATACCTAGATATATTTATGTTCGTCTTCATCGATGATATCCTTGTGTATTCTAAGGATGAGGAACAGAACGAAGAGCATTTAAAAATTGTGTTACAAACTTTAATAGAACAACAATTGTTCACCAAATTTAGTAAATCTTAATTCTATCAAGAGGAAATTCATTATTTAGGACATGTAATTTTTCTAAAGAGGGAATATTTGTTGACCCGAATAAAACCAAGGCTATCATGAAATGGCCCATTCCTAAGGATGTTTCGGACATATAATCCTTCATGGGGATAAGAGGTTATTATCGGTGATTCATTGAAGGGTTTTCTAAAATATCTTACCCCATAACATCATTACAAAAGAAAGGGACTAAATTATTTTGGTCTAATAAATGTCAAGAGATTTTTGAGAAACTTAAACACCTTCTTACAAAACCGCCTATTTTAAAAATAGTAGATCCTTATGAGGATTTTGTCGTATGTACCGATGCTTGCAAGGAGGTTTTAGGTGGAGTATTACTACAAGACAATCATGTAATCAACTACGATTCAAGAAAGTTAAAAGATCATGAACGAAATTATGCAACTCATGACTTAGAGATAGCAACTATAAAACACGCACTAAAAATATGGAGTTGTTATCTTATTGGAAGGAAATACTTATTAATGTCAGATAACATAAGTCTGGAATACATATTTAATCAACAAAATATAAATGCACGTCAAGCTATATGGGTAGCATTTTTAAGAGAATATGAGATGGAAATCAAGCACATAAAAGGAAAAGAAAACAAGGTTGTAGGTGCCTTAAGTAGGCACGCAAATCTGATTTTCACAACTTCTGTTAGCATTTATAAATTAGATTTGTAGATCAAAATTAAAATCCTAGCCGAAAATGATATGGATTATCAAAATATAAAAGAAAAATTACAAGATAATAAGACAGAAAAGGATTATCAGATTTTAAATTTGGCAATGATGGTCTGATTTTGTTCAAGAATAGAGTATATATTCCAAATTCTGAAAACATTAAACAACTGATTTTATCTAAATTACATAAGAATCCAGATTCTGGACATCCAGGATATCAGAAGATGATTACGATGCTGAGAAAAGAATTTTATTGGCCAAATATGAAAGGTGAACCAACATAATATTTAGCCAAATGTATTGAGTGTCAACAAGTAAAAACAAAACACCATCATCCTGCGGGTTTACTTCAACCTCTTCCTATTCTAGAATGGAAATGGGAGGTTATAAGTTTGGATTTTATAAAAGGTTTTCCTAATAATGTTAAAAAACATGATTCAATTATGGTAGTTGTTGATAAATTGAGTAAGGCTACCCATTTTATTCTTGTTAAATCAACTTATAAGATTGTCAACATAGCATATATTTTTATGAAATAAAATTTTCCTTTTGCATGGCATCCCTAAAGTTGTTATTTTTTATAGAGATGCTAAGTTTACAGGGAACTTTTGGAAAAGTTTATTCAAGGGACTTGATACACAACTGAATTCTAGTACTACATATCATCCTCAATCGGATGGACAGACCGAAAGAACCAATCAGGTATTGGAGGACATGTTAAGAATGTATGTCATGGATAAGCATACTGAATGGGGGGATTGCCTACATTTAGTAGAGTTCGCCTATAATTGATCCACATCATAGTCGGATTTTGTTGTCGGATGCTGAATTCGACACATCTTTGACCAATCATCACTATTGATACAACTTCGACAAGTTTCGACACAACATGACTTCGACAACTTCAGCACTTCGGAAGGTTTTCGATTTTGACACAACTCTAACGAGTCTCGAATTCGACATACTACGACATGTTCCGCACCTTCTACATGTTCTACAATTTTGCAGTTCGCGACATTGACAAGCAGTGTTGACATACGACCAACGACTGCCGAACTTCGACAAACAGTCTCTCTGTCTTCCAGTCGGTTGTAACGGTTGAACTGTTGGAACCATTCTAACTTATTCTTTGTAACTAAACGTAATGGGTAAGAACCCAAGTGTATCAGACTTATTTATAAGCATGTAAACTATTGTAACATATATCTTATCTTGATTAATCTAGAATAGTTCGCATTCCTACATATTGTCTGTGCATTTGTGTTTATCTGTATTGTGTAATCCTGCTTTTGCTCATTCTGTTTATTAAGCTTCCGCCATAATAGAGCCGACTCATTCAGTCAAATTGTTGTCCCCCTCGTGCTTCCTTGACACAACACGAATCATTGGTATCATAGCACATTCAGTTTTGTTCGTGCCTAAGTTCTGCGTATACACTTCTCTTGAAGTTACCTGACTTATGTCGGTTCAAACTCACTCGCAATTTCAACAATCCAAGTAGATGCGATCTCTAGAAATGACAGAAGAAACAGATGATAGACATGCAGTCGATGAGACAAAACGGCTTATTGAGCAAGCTCTGACTCGACAACAGACTGAAATGTTCACCCAGTTCAACGAGATTCTCATGCAATTCGCTTCGACATATAGAGGATCTTCGACGAGAACTCACTCCAATAAAATCAACCCCTTCAAAGTGCAAATGAATCTGGACATACCGAATCTTGAAGGTAATATTGATGCAGAATCCGTCGACAGTTGGGTATTACAATTGGAATCCTATTACACTGTAAATCAACTCTTGGAAGTTAAAAAGATCACCATTGCATCCTTAAATATGTCTACCTCCATGCATTGCTAGTGGGAGAACCTCTCAACAAAGATGGAGAAAAGCGGAGACCCCATCGAAACATGGGATAAATTCATTAAACACATCCGAAAGGAATTTTACCCGTCGAAGTACCTCGAGTAGCAGTATAAGAAGTGGTATCAGCTAAGGCAATGGAAAGACCAATTAGTACAGAGTTACACTGACGAGTTCTACTGACTCATGACTAGACTTGGCGCCCAAGAAGAAGAGAAATTGCTTGTTTTAAAGTACATTAGCAGATTGTCCCAGTACATCTAGCAGGAGATGGAATTTTTTACTGTCAATACGTTTGCGGATGCTTTCCACTACGCCAGCAAAATGGAAACCAAGCAGAAAGGGAAAGCACGTTTCACGACAAAGCCGACATCAGGACGACCACCTGACAAGAAGGCACCAGCCGACTTCGACAAGTCGAAATCTTCTCAGCCGACACCGCCAAAGCCAGATCATGGAAAGAAGCCTTTTCAAAAAAGGGAACGTAGGAAACAACCACCGACCGAAAAATGGTGCAATTACCACCACTCATCTTGGCATGATATATGTGAATGCAAAGCTCAGAAAACATTTCTAACAAAAGTATCAACCTCCGACGCGTTCGACAAGACGGTGGAAGAATCGGATCCAAACGCAACAACCATTTTGACCTCGAAAACTCGAGTAGCCTCAACTATTGTCGATGAGGAGGAACAAGAATGCCTATTCCATACATGGATATGGGTCCAAAGCAACCCATTGCATCTGATTGTGGACAACGGGAGCCAAAAGAACTTTGTTTCTGAAGAAATTGTGAAGAAACTAGGTCTTGTTACCACTCTGCATCCTCAGCCTTACAACATCGGTTGGATGAAGGATGGACAAGAACTATGGATCACTCGACAATGCAAGCTCGCCTACTTCATAAAACCTTTTGAAGATGAAGTACTCTGTGACATGGCACCACTCTCTATAGCCGATGCCCTGTTTGGGAAACCTTACCTCTGGGATAGACATGGAAGTTATCAGTCATGGCCTCAGATGGTGATTGTCAGAATCTGAAATCGATGGTTCAGCATACCAGAGCATCAACCTACACCGACGATTGCACTGATATCTTCCGAACAAACAAAGAAGCTCATCAATCATGCTCAAAAGTTTGCATTAATCATGATCAAGCCACAACATTCTAAGAAGACTGTAGCAACAAGTCGAGTTACCAACCAATGCAGTTCTTGACAGAAGCAGCAAGTTGATCATATTCTTGATGAGTACCAGAACCTATTTCAAGCTCCAGATGGATTACCTCAACAATGTCAGGTAAAACGCTCCATTGAACTTGTTCCTCGCTTTTTCTTTTCTTAACGCATCTATTTACAAAAGATCCATTCTCGAAAATGAAGATATTCATAGACAAATCCAAGAATTAATCGACAAAGGTCACATCTGACCTAGCTCCTCTCCTTATGGAAGTCTAGTCATCCTGGTTTTGAAGAAAGACGAGACTTGGACCATGTGCATCGATTACAGAGATCTCAACAAAATATCGGTGAAGAATCGATACCCTTTGCCACGGATAGACGAGCTTATCGACTGTCTGAAAGGTGCTAAATTCTTTTCTAAGCTCGACCTCAAGTCAGGATACCATCAGATTCCAATGGAGCCCTCAGATGTGTGGAAAACTACTTTCAAGACCAAGGAAGGATTGTTTGAATGGTTAGTCATGCCTTTCGGCTTAACCAACGCACCTGCGACCTTCATGGGACATATGGATAACCTTCTTTGACCTTTAATCGGAAAATGGTTTATTGTCTATCTCGACGACATATTGATTTTCAGTCGATCATGGAAAAAATATGTCGGACATCTTCCACAAGTCCTCAACACTCTCCAGCAACATCGGCTCTATCTGAACATGGATAAGTGCTCTTTTGCAATGACCAACATCAAATATTTGGGGTATGTAATTGATTATGCATGCATTCACGTTGACCCAGACAAAGTACAGATCCTCAAATATTGACCCATTCCTAGAAGCATTCAAGAACTAAGAAGTTTTCTTGGTTTGGCGAATTTCTATCGACGGTTCATACTCGACTTCAGTCACATAGCCTGGCCCTTGAATCAGTTGATGAAGGGAAACAAGAAAACTGTCTTTCCATGGACAGAAACACATCAAGTATCTTTTGAACATCTCAAACAAAGGCTCTGCGCAGCACCAGTACTTGTGTTACCTAATTTCCATTAACCCTTTGAGATTGAGATGGATGCATCGGACTATGCCTTGGGCACAGTGATCACTCAGTCTGGTCACCCAGTCACTTTTCATTCTGAGAATTTTAATGACACAGTTAGAAGATACTTGACGTACGAAAAAGAACCGTACGCCATTGTGTAAGATCTCAAGCAATGGAGGCATTACATCCTTGGTAAGGAAGTGGTCATTCTCATTGATCATAAGCCTCTACAATTCGCTCTGACACAATCAAAGTTGCAGAAAAAATGACAAATCAAGTGGATTAATTACCTACAACAATTCCAGTTGGTGATTAAGTATTGGAAAGGTATTTAGCTAACATCGTCGTCGATTTCCTTAGTCGACCACCCATTACTCTCCTTTTGATAGTGATGAGTATGTAGGGATACGACACGACCACTTGGCAACAGTTGTACGAGGAAGATAGCGACTTCTCAGCAGTCTACCAGCAGTTACAGACTAACAAGTCATCGACCTTAGACTCTGACTATTTCCTGAAAGACACCTTGCTATACAAGATTGGACAGCTTTGTGTACCGACAGGTGAGCAACGACAGCAGCTCATTTGGGATGCGCACTACAGAAATACTGCAGGACACTATGGAGTAGCAAAGACCCTTACTATTCTGCAGAAGTATTTATTCTCGCCCCAACTTAAATTTGACGTCAACAAGTACATTCGATCATGCGTGGTTTGTGCCATTTCTAAGCCACCTAATCGACGACATGGATTGTATACACCTCTACGAGTTCCTAGTCAACCATGGGAATCTATTTCTATGGACTACTTGATGGTTTATTCTACTACCAGACATCAGCATGATGCGATATTAGTAGTAGTCGACCAATTTTCCAAGATGGCCATTCTCATACCATGCAAGAAGACCACGACAATGCAACAGACTGCTCAACTCTTCTTTACACATGTTTGGAAACACTTTGGTTTACCCACAACCATCATTTCTGACTGAGATGCTAGATTTGTCAACATCTTTTGGAAGACCCTCTGGCAACAACTAGACACACGACTCTCATTGTCGACAGCTTTCCATCCTCATACTGACGGACAGACGGAAGTTGTGAATCGCTTGGTAGTACAACTGCTTCGCATGTACAATCACCAACATCGACACACATGGGATGATAATATTCCATACATACAGCATAGCTACAATCGTGCTCAACACAACTCTACAAGCAGGAGTCCATTTGAGATATGTTATGGATTTCAACCCTTAGCGCCCATCGACTTGATTAGAATCCGACACAGACAAAAACTAGCAAGAAGTTGATAAAGTAGTCAAATTTTGAGAACATATTTGCGACATTCAGAAGCAAGCACGGGATATGTTGCACAAAGAAAACGAGAAAGCTAACGCCCAACACGACAGGTATCATATTCCTCATACATTCCAAATTGGGGATAAGGTTTGGCTACATCTTAAGAAGGAGTGCTTCACTAGTCCTTTCAAGAAGCTCAAGCCTTTGCGATATGGTCTGTACAATATTCTTTGACAGATTGGTGAAAATGCTTTCCAGCTCGACATTCCTGCATGCCTAGGTCTGCATTCAGTTTTCAATGTGGATCTGCTTCGACCATATCATGCACCTTTGTTAGAACATAACGACTTATCCATAGCAGCACCCGAAGACATCCATCCAGATGTTCAGGTACCTCTTCCTTGCAACACCATTGTGGGACGACGAGTACGCCTTACAAGGGTGAACACAATTCCCTTGTTTCAGGTTGCCAAAGCTGGCCAAATCCCATCCCAAGGAAAGTGATACTCTGATATTGAAGTGATCGACAAGTTTCTTCACCTTCACAAGCAAACAATGGGATCCATTATTTCTTAAGCAAGGAGATATGATCCACATCGTAGTTGGCATTTTTTGTCGGATGCTGACTTCGACACATCTTCGACCAGTCATCATTGTTGATACAACTTCGACAAGTTTTGACACGACATGACTTCGACAACTTCAACACTTCGGCACGTTTTCGATTTCGACACAACTCCAACGAGTCTCGAATTCAACATACTGCAACATGTTCTGCACCTTCGACATGTTCTACAATCTTGCAGTTCGCAGCATCGACAAGCAGTGTCAACATGCGACCAGCAGCTGTCGAACTTCGACAGACTGTCTCTCTATCTTCCAGTCGGCTGTAACGGTTGAACTGTTGGAACCGTTCTAACTTATTCTTTGTAATTGAACGTAACAAGTAGGCACCCAAGTGTCCAAGACTTCTTTATAAGCATGTAAACTATTGTAACATATATGTTATCTTGATCAATCTAGAACAATTCACAATCTTGCATATTGTTTGTGCATTTGTGTTTATCTGTATTGTGTATTCCTTCTTTTGCTCATTCTGTTTATTAAGCTTTCTCCATAATAGAGCCGACTCATTCATTCAAACTATTGCCCCCCTCGTGCTTCCTGGACATGACACAGATCAATAATAATGGTTATCAAGCATCAATAAAGATGATCCATTTTGAATTAACATATGGTAGGAAATGAAACACACCGATCTCATGGGACAATCATGTTGATATAATGGTTTAGGACATGATTTTTTAGAAGAAATGGAGCAAATTGTAAAACATGTAGAACAAAATCTCAAGGTAGCAGAAGTTTGGCAGAAAAGCGATGTTGATCTAAAAAGAATTGCCACGGAATTCAATATTGGTGATCACGTTTATTTAAAATTTAAACCAAAGCAAAGTTCTATTAGTTTGGTAAACTACTCGAAATTATCTCTAAGTTATTGTGGGCCTTTTGAAGTGCTAGCGAGGATAGGACCAGTTTCCTATCATCTTGCACTTCCTACCACAATGAAAGTACATCATTTTTTTCATATATCTCTTTTAAAAAAATGTGTACATGATGCTACTCATACTATTGAATGGAATTTGATACAGGTGGGACCAGAAGGTGAATTTATGGTGGAACCTCGATGCATTCTAGACACGAGAGAGCATATACTCCAGAACCAAGTCATTGCTCAGGTAAAGGTGCAATGGAGGCACTTCAGTCTTGAAAAGGCTAATTGGGAACAAGATAAATACATGCGCCAAGCATCTCCTTATTTATTACAGCAAGTAAAGGAAGATTTTGAATAACACCGACGACGATGTTAAAAATAAGCTCAGGAGGATGTGACATCCACCATAAACATTGGATATTATTTTGTTATTATTAATTCTAATTTAAAAAAAAAAAACATTTGTGACCATTGGGTCAACATTGTGGAGACAATTAAAACAATTATTCTATTTTATTTAATAGAGGAGACATCTTATACACCTCATAAATCTCTTGAAGAGGAATTAATGCTCCAAAAGGGATTAACAAGTGGCAATAGGAACAAAAGCACATGGTTGAGGAAGCTGTTGTTCCCAACAATCATATTAGACAAGATCCACCAAATCAAGAGGTGGAATCTAAATAATGTAGTGGGAGATTGTGGAAAAAATTCCTAGGAAAATATTATAAGAGAACACCAAGGGGAAAACATAGGATGTTGTGCGGTGTGAGAAACATTCTTGTTTTAAATTTCAGAACAAGTTGAATTCTGCCTAAGTCCATTTAAACCTGTTACAAGTTCGAGGGGGAATCTTGCATTTAGATACATGTTATCGTGGTGTGTTAATTCTCTTTTGGAGTAGTAGTGGCTCGGGGTGGATTGGGACATGTAATCTTGGCTGTTCTAATCCTACGACTGTGGGGAACGAATGTATTTGCTTTGTTTTTCTCAGATATGTTTTCTAAACTCCTATGCGAGTTGTATTTATTTTTACGGGATCTTATTATTATATTTTTTAATTAGTAGGCTCTTTACCGTGCTCTCATTGGATGAATCATAGAAGAAAGATAAACCGGCCTATCCTTTTGAAACAGACAAAAAAGATATGCGTTATGCAGAAAATTTCTCCATTTAGTATTTTCCTTATTATAATTATGGTGTAGTATATAAATAGATTTTATAAATATTTGCTATTGTAAGAGAGAGGAAGTATATTATTTGAAACCCTAAGCTTTGCTTTATTTGCAAGAGTTAATTTTTATTACTACCTAGGTTAAGTTAGGTTAAGTTTGAAAGAAGAAGAGAACTAGAATCAATAGGAAACACAAATCTAGTATATAGACCAACCATTGGATGAGCAAATGGAAACTACCACCCAAAATTGGTGATATCATGACGTTATCCAAACCATCAACCTAGAGACTTGAATCTCACTTGGATTCCACAATAGCTAGACACCTCATTTCCAAGGTTCAAGACCAACAATATCAACTAGTAATCATGGAAAAATGTTAGATAATTTTTACATCGTGTAGTACATTATTGTCAAAGTACAAGAATGAATACATAGAACACTCAACAAAATAATGGAGACATATCACATAGAAGAAATGATCAAGCTACAAGCCACAAAAATTACCACAACCTTTTGCAAGAATTAACCCAACAACACCACTACATCCACAAGTTTCCAACCATCAAATATCAATTAGGTACTAATTTAAGATCTAATCCAACAACATTTTATTTCTTGAAATCAGATCGGACATTGATTGGTTCTAGCAAAGAGAGACATCACCCAACTATACGTAGATAATATGAACCTTGAGAACCAACTTCACCTAGTGGAGGTATGCAAAGACAAATTCAAAGTACAAGATCATGTTGAATCAATAAGAGGTTGATTTGTGAAAATGTGGACAACAATTTAGGAATAGGAATAGGACCCCTAAATAGAAGACTTATAGGTCGATGACCCCTTATTTTACATAGCAGACCAACTACAATAGGAAGTAGAATAAATGAAGAGGAGGAAAGATAACTTAAAAGAAACATGGGATATGGAGGGATCAACTAAACCATAGAATATGGTCCATGTATTGCAAAGTCTAGAGCCCACAAAAATAGTCATCAAACCAATGCAAGAAATGTTGAAAGAGGTGGTTGAGAAAGCACACAATATTGTTGCCACATGCTAGAAATGGATACAGACCGCGAAGCAATGTGAATAACCCTTAGAATCCATCTAGGATAAAATCAACAAGCTCCAACAGGAGGTTAAGTAGACATTAGATCCATTCATTAGAGATGAGATATTGTGCAATATTGATGAAGAACTAGATCAAGTGTACCAACCCAGTAGATTAGTTCAATCATAGTTGGGACAACTTAGATTGATAGTGATGTCAAATCTCAACTCGGCCAAAAACTCCCAATCTTAACTAGGAAAATGTCTATCTAGCATGATTAAACATCTTGGTCAACAAGTGGTCCAAATAGCTCAAATACTTTAGAAGGAGGTGATCGCAAAGTTGGCCCCCTTGTTTTAGAAGGATGTGACCTTAAGGTAAAATGAAGCACAAGATGTGGTGTGAATCAAGGTTTGCAAGAGTTGACTTAAGGACAAGTCAATACGTGTGGTTGGGTTTCTTGGGAACCTTGTTTTGAGTTTTTGGTCACAACAACAGAAAGAATAGAGTGGTGTAAGTATAGTCAATAGAGCCAAAGTTTAGTTATGTTGCATAACACAAAGGCTGGAATGAATGTGTTTCTTTTTGGTTCCCTTGTTTTAGTCAATTACTATTGCAACACTCTAGTTAGCTAATCAAAGTTCTCAAGGTAATTTAAATATATGATTGGTCACGATAACCATGTTGCACGAGCCCCATATCACTTCTAGTCCTAGCACTACTTGAGACCTTCCCCTTCTTGGGAATTAAATGTGCAAGACCTTAAACTACAATGAACCCCTTCTTATAAGACACCTATGCGTACCATTGTGTAATATTGAGCCAACAAAGAGCATTGGAAGAGATTGCAACAAAGAAGGAAGAAGGGATATGGATTACATGAGGGAGGTCTACCATGTACATGAGGTTTACTATGATTTAGTCTACCACATAAACCAACCACTAAATCACTTTCCCATGAGGAAAGCGTTGCCTTGCATTTAGCAATAGAGCGAGTCCTTATACTTAGAATCTAAGAAAATGTGAGATTGACATGTTTTTCGACGTTGTTGAATGCTTCATATCGCATGTATATAATACCTAGTCCGGTGAGATATCCCATGTACAGGAAACCTAGTCAACAGCAGTGAGATTGTTTATAATTACATGAAACTTACTACTAAAACTGCATTTGGGTTATGATCTATTAACGATGCGTGTAACAGAAAGAATGGAGACTGGAAGATTGGCAGAATTTTGTTAGGGTTTCGCTATTAACGGAAAAGGATTCATCTGAACTGGCCCTGTTTCTTCAGTCAGCATATGGTGTCCTTATAATTAGAGGACATCTTAGAGTCAGAACTTGACCACACAAAGCAGACGAGCATTCAAGCGCTGGTCGAACCAAAAGAAATACTGGACATGTCGATAGACAAGGACAACACACACCTTAATTAACGGACGACAAAAAAATGATAACGAAATTATTTATACGATGATCATCTAAAGGTAAAGGTGTAGTTTATGAATTTTGTTAGGGTTTCGCTATTAACTGAAAAGCATTCATCTGAACTGGCCCTATCTCTTCAGCATATGGTGTCCTTATAATTAGAGGACATTTTAGGGTCAGAACTTGACCCCACAAAGCATGAGAGGCCAGCCAGCTCCATCACAAAGCAGACAAGCATTCAAGTCGCTGGTCGAACCAAAAAAAATACTGGACATGTCGATAGACAAGGACAACACAAACCTTAATGAACGGACGACAAAAAAAATGATAACGAAATTATTTAATACTATGATCATCTTAAGGTAAATGTGTAACTTATTATGAATTGTGTTCACTAACTACCGAATAAAATGATTGAAAGCGAGACGATTCAATTAATTGATAAATGAACAACTCCACCCGGTGAGGGCCTGCCTGCCAATCCCCAATCAAATTTAAGGTACTAGGGCAGGTAGCTATAATTATAATGACGAGACTGCAGTGTAGGAGAAGGACAGAATTATAGAATTTATTTGACAAAATAAATTCGGAGTGGAATACTGCTGGCCGCAGAAGGGCCATTCCAATTAGTATAGGCAACGATTGATTGTTTTATTTGGAGGACCACTGGGAGCCAGCCTATAACGATTTTAAATTAAAGATCGTGGAATCTAGAATTCCCAGAAAATAAACGGAAAGATCGTGGAATCTAGATTGCAAATTTTAAATTAAAGATCGTGGAATCTAGATGCCAGGAAAGGTTGCAGTTTATTGAACACAATTTTCTTTGCTATAATACCCCGAGTTTGTAAAAGCCGCATCGATATAATCCAGAAAACAAGTGCCTTCCACAGACATTGCCAGTGGATAGCCCACTATTTCAGGTAGGGTTATAGACTGTATATCAATGAAGATCCACTAATTTATAATAATCTTTGGAACGAAACAACTTCTATTTTTTTAATATAAGTTGTGTATATTTAACTATGTTTTAATAATAATTTTGATTGTAGAAATAGATTTAACATCATAAAAAAAACAATTGAGATAGTTAGACAATTTTAACCAGAATTTTTAAAAATATCAACAATATCTTTTCCAAAATAGTATAGAAAGATCAAAATTTTATATTCAAAATTGTCAAACTTTTAAATTACTTGTTTTGTTTCCAATCTTTTCCAAAACAGTACAGAAAGATCAAAGTTTTATATTCAAAATTGTCAAACTTTTAAATTACTTGTTTTGGATCTTAGTAAGCAATTATTTAATTTACTAAAAAGTGTTTTTTCTTCCCCCAAAGTTCATAGTATCACAGCTCATAATATCACATAGATGACAGATCATTTTTCACTGTGATTTTGTATTTCATACTACCTTATGATAAGAGACACTGAATGTTACCTCAAATGGCAGTAAAAAAAAAATGAAAGAGATGTCCATTTCCTCAGTTGCTGTGATGCCAGATGTGGCGCCCATCTCCCTACCTGCATGATTAGGTCAGGACGTTCGTATTGTCCAGTCCCACCATTTCTTTACTATGGGTTTGAATTTCTAACGTTATTGGGAATACCTTGAATACCAGAGCACGTGAGAGACATTATCAGCGCGGTGATCATATGGAAACAATTCGATGAACCTCTCTGTTTTTTTCTGACACTATCGAGCTGGACGTCAACATCTACTTCCGAGGCCGCGATGGATGAATCCTGTAGATACAATAGTTGGCTTCTGGATTCAAAAATATGAGCAGGTCTCTTTTATCCAAAGCTAGTCTTATTTTATCTACTTCGATTTAGATACGTTGGATTTGAAATCCCAACATAAAGTTTGTCTTTATTGGTGGTGTGTAACATTTTTCTGTCAAAGTGATAAATCAATCAACGCATAATCTTACAGATCCATATCATCTATATAGATAGATGCACATTAATGTATATTTCATTATATACATGGACATATATAGGGGAGGGATGCCAGTTGTTGGATACCTGACCTTGCTCCACTTCCCACGCCATGTGGCCACCTCGGCAGGTGGCGTTTGCGGGCTGAGATGGCAGCACTGCCTGTTGGGTAGCTGGGCGCTTTAATGCCGCACGTGTGGCATGCTTTTCCACGGTCGCATTTGATTTCTCCTGCGGTTGCCTTCAGCCCCCGTGTTATTATGCTCGGGCTTGGTGTGTGGTCGTTCTGATGTCGTAGTCCCTGTTCACCTCGCCCTTCGCTGCGGTGATATCCTGCTCTAGTTCTGTGCTGGTAGCTCTTGCTTGGTGTCGCGGTTGCGGTCGCCTTGCATTCACTAATGCGCATGCTGTTGTTCACTGGTGGCCATGACATGGATCCTTGCCCCATGCCCGCGGCGCACCAGAGGTTGGTGATAAAGTGGGTAGCGCACCCTGTTCGCGATTACCATCTGTTCGGTGGTGGAGATGGTGTGTTCCTGCTCCAGTGGGTTCGGTGGTGGAGATGGTGGCTTCCTCCTCGAGTTCGTTCGCTGCAGTAGTGTTTATGTTGTAGTAGGTTTTATGTAGGGTTTGTGTCGTTGGTTTATGTTGCATTCGCTGCAGTGGGGTTTTGGTGAATTACTCCGAACTGTTGCATTCGCAGTAGCAGGGTTTTGTTGGTTTAAGTTTGAACTGTTTGGTGGTTTTGGTTTGCGTTCTGGGGTTGCCAGGAATTTGTATTATGGGCCTGCTCTTGCTTGTGCTTGTTCTAATCCATCTTATGCTGGAAATTCTTCGACTAGTTATGCTGGAAATTGTTCGACTCGTTATGTTGGACATTGTATATAGTGTCTATTTATTTATGGCACAATACATAATATTGTTTTATTGAAATGTCAAGTTTGAATTGCATTTCGCATTACAAGTTTATTTGTTGAATAATTGATAATAGCATGGTTTAGGGTTTATGTGGGGTTTATGTAGGGTTTTTGTTGTATGTTTATGTTGCATTCGCTGCAGCATGGTTTTGTGGGTTTACGTTTGAACTGTTTGGTGGTTTTGGTTTGCATTCTAGGGCTGCTCGGAATTGGTGAATAATGAATGTGTTCCTTATTGTGCTCGAATTATGCTCCTATTAATGCTCGAATTATGCTCCTTGTGCTCCTTATTATGCTAGGAATTATGGTGAATAATGAATTCAGTTTTGTGCATTCAAGTTTGAATTGCATTTCGCATGAATATTTTATTTGTTGAATAATTGATAATAGTAGGGTTTATGTTGCAGTAGGATCTATGTAGGGTTTATGAATTTATTGTGTTGTTGGTTTATGTTGCAATCCCTGCAGTAGAGTTAGGGTTAAGGTGAATTTTTTAGGGTTTATGAATTTATTGTGTTGTTGGTTTATGTTGCAATCCCTGCAGTAGAGTTAGGGTTAAGGTGAATTTTTTAGGGTTTATGAATTTATTGTGTTGTTGGTTTATGTTGCAATTCCTACAGTACGATTAGGGTTTATGAATTTATTGTGTTGGTTTATGTTACAATCCAAAATTGTTATTATGCAATTTTTTTTATCAAAAACTGTTATGCAAAATTGTCATGCAAAATTGTTGTTGAATATTACGTTAGGCCTGCTTATTACAGAGTTAAAAAATTGTTATAATGCATATTTGATATGCAAAATTGTTGATGCATATTATGCTAAGCCTACTTATTACAGAGTTCCATAATTGTTATTATGCAAAATTGTTGCTGAAATGTTTATTTAGGGCACATTACAGAGTTCTGTTGAAATGGTGAAATTGCATTTTGCATGAAGGTTTAATGGTTTGAATAATTAATAATAGTTTACATGGCATAATTGTTATGCATTCAAGGAAAAATTGTTGATGAAATGTTTAATCAAGGCACATTACAACGTTCTGTTGAAATGATGAAATTGCATTTTGCATGAAGATTTTATGGGTTGAATAAGTGAATAGTTTTCATGGCATAATTGAACAATTGATCATAGTTTTACATGAGATAGACAAATGCAAGTAATAACTGATAACACATAACTGGTGTATTAAACCGTATGATAAAACCCTTATTACAATGCCACAAACAGTAGGGAACGCTATGACCTAGGATTTTATCCAAAATGGCCTAGGATTGTTTCCAAATGGCCATGTTAAAAATAATAGAGTCAGTGATTACAAAATCCACATTGCAATGTGGTCACAACAAAAATTATGGCACCCCTATATGACACCCCTATGCTTGATGTACTCCAAGATATTCACTGCCCAATCTTGTTGAGTTTCGTGCTTGAGCCAAGTTGGTTGGCCTACCTAACAATGGCTGATTAGGTTGTGGTTGATTTCCTCCATATGATATCCAATTTTCCTCTTGTAGCCATGGAGGAATTGAGTAGCCACAGTTCACACTTGTGCTACTAACCCCTGCATTAGGTGGAGCCCCCCGATAATCATACATACGATTGACACCTGCACTGGTAGGAGGGAATAAAGTGGACATGTGCCCTTGTTGATAGTCGGGGACTTGGATGTTTATGAGGTCTTGGAAACATGGAGTATTATCTGCAATATGTTCCAATGTGCCATTGGCATCATCTTGCTTTCCTCCACTATGTTTGCATCAATGGCAACCCTTTCTGTCAGCCCTTGTTCTTTTTGAAGCAATTGTTGAGCCTTTCTCAATTCCTTTTCCTACCTTGCCATCTGTTTTTGATGGGCATTTTCTTGTCTTTATTTCTCTCTTTCAAGCCTTTCTCGTGCTCGAAGTTCTGTTCCAGCAATCCTTGTAGCCTTATTTTCTTTGGCTAAATCCTTCTTTTTCTGTTTTAAATCCTGGATTTCAATTTTCTTATGCTCAGAATCAACCTATAGTTTTATATAGTCTTCTGAGATGAGTAACTGTGAACTTCAGCATAGAGGAATATTTTCAATTGTTGCTTGCCTTCTTTTTGCTAACACTCTCTCTACTGGTAGCTTTAGGAACTGACCAAGCAACTGACCCTTCGTTGACAGTTGCTTCTCCTTGCTTGACACTTGCCTTTCAATATTTGGGTCAATGTTCTGGACATCTATTTGAACCATATTGTCCTCTTCAGCTGGAACCTCATTATGTACGGTATCTTCTTCCAGATTTCCATTGTCCAAAAATAATGAACAATTTCATCGTCCAATTTTTTTGTTTGTGAAGGCATGATCATGCTTTCTTCATTGGTTCTTGAAACATTATTTTTGTCCAAATTCATCATGGCATATGCTAGCCATGATGGTGGGGTTACCTGGCTTAACAAAGTCAATTCGTCGTTGTTGCTTCATGGGGCATGATCAACGTTGTCATTTCCAACTACATTCTCATTGATAGTTGCATGATCAATAGAGTCATTAAGAAGAATGCATGCAGAAGTTGCAGTTGTTTCAGTTGGTCTAACTGTAAAGCACCTGCAACAATTAATTAATAAGAATATGCGAAATAGCAAAAATGACAGAACTCATAATCACTTTTATATTGATCACAAGCCACTTCGAGGGGGAAACCTCCTATGAGCAAGCTCAATACAAATAAATTCACGGTGCCTTCAATGACCTCAACACACAATTATATACTGAGTCTATGCCCAATACTATGGGTCAAAACCATGGAACATATAATACTATGGGACGACTTACAAAGCATATGCGTCCAATACCATGGGTCAATACTATGGGCTAATATAAACTATGAATCAACAAATACTACGGGACGACTTATAAAGCATATGCGTCCAACAACAATATACTAACATAGTAAAGAGAAGGGTTGACACGGGTTCCTAACATCCCCTCTCCCTTAGAAAAAGCTTTGTCCTCAAAGCTTTGGTTGGAGAAATTGCTGCAAAATCTGAAGGAGTGGTTCCTCGGTAGCATCCTCGGGTTTCATTGCGGGCCATTGATGCCTTTGGAGTGTCAGGGAGGATTGCTTGGAAGGCTATAGATGAAGAAGAACCCCATCAGCTGCGTGGAAAATGTGCTCAGAACGGTGTTGATCGGCTTGTTGTTTCATGCGAATTCTGGCCATGTGAAGATTGTCCTGCAGAATGAGAAGAATCTGATCGCAGTTGCGAAGAACTAAGTCAATTTCCTGAACTAGGGAGCTGCTAAGGGTGTATGGAAGAAGAACTAGCGGTGTCTGTCCATAGACTGCTTCATATGGTGTCCTTTGAGATGTGGTATTGTGCCACCAGAGTGCTGCTAGGAAATCCATAGAAATAGTTGGCCAAATCTGTGTAGGGATGGGCAAGGGTTTGAGCAATCTCGAAAGGAGTGTCGTTTCACCCTTGTTGACCTGGAAAGTATCACAGTCAGCCACCATCTGTTGAATTTTCATTTTTAGTCCCTGCCAAAAGAAGTTACATTGTTCCCGGTCATACATTTTGAAGAACCCAGAGTGCCCTACTCATGAAGAAGCATGGAGTTCATAGAAGAGATAGCCCTGTTGAACATATTGCAACCAATTTGGAACAAACAGAGAAAGAGCTGTAAGAGAAACTGGGTCATCAATTGTGCGAGAAGGAGCATCTGCCACTATATTGTCCTTACCCTTCTTGTAAGTGATCGCATAGGGATAACCCATTTCAGATGTGTTGGGTAGGAGACCCATTGTTCCAGAAAATTTTCCAGGCTCGGGAGATCAGTCTTGATGCAGAAATAATTCCCTAATAGGTATGGCTGCCACTTCTGTACTGCATGAAAAATAGCCATCAATTCCTACTGAGAGGTAGATGCGACTAAATTCTTACCGGAAAGGTCTCTTGAAGGCGGCAAGCTCATTGGTTTAGCAAAGACACCTGCATATCTATCCAAGGAAGTAGTGGAGACCATTGATGGGTGCATCTGAATGGAATGGAGCTGAGCGATGACACCATGTGAATTATTCTTAAGGATTTTCTCCAGACGATGTGAACTGATGATGCGGAGAGACCCTGGTTGTAAGCCCATTAATTTTTCTTGTGCCCCATTGACTAAAAACTGCATCCAAAGTTCCGCAAAATCCCATAAGATGGGGCCAAGTGTGCGTAACCATTGAACACCCAAAACCACATCACATCCGCCTAAGGACAAGGGAAACATATCAGAGCGCAGGTTATAATCTTCCATAGAGATACGCATATTGTGATACTTCCCCTTGTAAGGTAAGGTGCCCCCATTGGCAACCATGACTTCAAAGTTGGAGCAAGGATGGACAAAACAATCAGCCTGTTTGGCAATCCGAGGGTCATTGAAGTTATGAGTGCTACTAGAATCAATGAGTATGGTAAGAGGGCGCTTCTTGAAGTATCCCCTGACTCGCATTGTTTGTGGAGTGGTGACGCCAGTTACAGCATGGAGAGAGATCTCGGGTGGGTCATCCTGAGATGGGGTGTCAATAGGCGAGTGTTGAATGTCGACCTGATCATCCACTGTATCTGGAGCTTCTTCATCAAGTTCTGAGGCAGGCGAAGAATCCACATCCAAGAGATAGAGATTTTGTTGAATACATCTATGTCCCCGAGTGAATTTCTCATCACAATTATAACAAATCCCTTTTTCTCGGCGTGCCTGCATCTCTGTTTCATACAAATGCTTGATAGGAGTTGGTTGAGGAGCAAGCGTGATGGGAGGTCATTGGGAACCCATATTTCTGAAGGGAACAAAGGTGGGTTTGGAGCGTTGTTGAGCTGCGATCTTGTTCTCTGCCAACTTAGCCAACCCTAGGACTTCCATCATTGTGTTGGGATAGAACATTTTGACCTCTGAGCAGATTTCATCCTTCAAACCACTGATAAAAACAACTCCTGTAGAATTCATCAAACAATCCTTCTGTGCGATTGGTCAGTTTCTCAAATTCTGTCTGATACTCTCTCACTGTGCCAATTTGGTGAAGTTTAGTGAGTGCTCCTGTGAAGTCATCAAAAGCACTAGGACCAAATCGTGGCAAAAGGAGTTGGCAAAAATCTGTCCAGTTTGGTTCGGGATGAGCTTTGATGTAACAACGGTACCATTGAAGGGCTTCTTGTTCCAAATAAAAGGATGCAAGTGGAACTTTCTGGACATCAAAAGTATTATGCAGACTGAAATATTGTTCTGCTCGGTATATCCATCCAGTCGGATCAGTACCATTGAAGCGAGGAAAATCAAGCTTCGACCCACGAAAATTGCTGGAATAAGAGAACCCGGCGGCTGCAAAAGATTCTGGCTGTCGGTTATTATTCATGGTTGAATGCTGAAGATGGAGGCTGAGAAATTTTTCATCCAGATCTTGGAGTTTGGTTTGGATGGCTACAAGTGCTTCCTCCATGGTGTTTGCTCCTGCGCGGGTGACAACCATAACCAGGAGTTTTTTTTTTTTTTTTTTTTGGTTGATTGGGTAGAAAAAAAAAACAGAAACTGCTTCAGTACAGGAAAATATGGATTTGGAAAAAAATCTGAATGGTAATTTGGGTTTGTCTAGGTTTTGGACACTGTTGAAGAGACAAGGAAGCAAAAAATGAGAATTTCAGAAGCGGGGTGAAAGGATGGGAAAATTTGGCAGAGGGAGACAAAGAAGAAGAATTCGAAAAGGAACTCTGTGATAAAATTTGAAGGTGATTAGGTGAAATCTGAGGAAGTTATGGCAAACCCTAAAAATAGACAAATGTGGGATTTCGGGCTTTGGGAAGGGGAATTGGGGATAGGGTCCTCAGGAATGAAATATGCAGAGTGAGATGACAGGGGTTCCCCGAAAATTTCAAGGGAAACAGAGTGAAAACAAGGGAGATATGGAGAAAAAACTGGGTTTTTTTTTTTTTTTGTCAGACTGGAGCGGCTACGGCTCGGAAGGGATCTGGAACAGATAAATCTACAATGGCCCAGAAGTGAGCGGAAATAGATGGATCTGAAACAGCGTCGAATGGATTGAAAATGACTGGATCTGGAATGGCTTTCAGAATGGATCTGAATGGCTGGATTTGAAATGGCGTAGCAGTGATCGACAACAGTTCAGATGAAAATAGATATGGACCCCAGGTATGTGCGGCTTCCTAACAGTTCAGGGGTTTCACTCGGCCACCAATGCTGTCTGACGGCTTGCGTATTGGGGCAGTACCCCTCACTCCACGGCTCAGGTAAAATTGATAACCGCTTTGCCACAAACGACAGCTCTTGGTTTACCTCACGGGTGGGAACTAGTCAATCAGGTAGGGGTCATTGCCATTTTCGCTGGCAGGTCCTCTCAATGGGCCAGCTACTTCGGGGTTCCTGTGGTACTCCTCACAATGAGTTTTAGGGCTTATTCCCAAGTACTTCCCACAGTTAAGCGGATAGGGATTATTCCCAAATCCGGACCTGCAATAGATGCAAAAAAAATTTGGCAGAAATTTCACCCAACGAGCCCAAGAAAGTGCTCTAATACCAGATGTAAAGCACCTGCAACAATTAATTAATAAGAATATGCGAAATAGCAAAAATGACAGAACTCATAATCACTTTTATATTGATCACAGGCCACTTCGAGGGGGCAACCTCCTATGAGCAAGCTCAATACAAATAACTTCACGATGCCTTCAATGACCTCAACACACACTTATATACTAAATCTATGCCCAATACTATGGGTCAAAACCATGGGACATATAATACTATGGGACGACTTACAAAGCATATGCATCCAATACTATGGGTCAATACTATGGGCTAATATAAACTATGAATCAACAAATACTATGGGACGAATTACAAAGCATATGCGTCCAACAACAATATACTAACATAGTAAAGAGAAGGGTTGACACGGGTTCCTAACACTAACAACCTCCATGTTACTGTCAAATGGTTCATTGTTATATTTTGTTTCACTTACATGTTCATCATCATCACCACAGAAAGGTCCTCATTGAGAGAGGGATATCATATTATCAGTAGCAACAACGTCTTCCTCTACTTCCACATCCTCTTGGCCATCGACATGTGCTTGGACATCCCCTTCTTCCTGACCATCCAGTTCAAATGCTTGGCTACAACTAGTATCATGCATGAGAACCTCAGAATTCAGTGGCCATATTCCAGTCCGCTTAAACCCAACCTTGATATTTGAAGGTGTGAGATCCCTTTTAAAGGATTTACTTGCAAGCTCGGCTAGCTCAAACCTTTTTACCTCCACCCCTGGATTCTTTTCCATCCACGAAGCTCGCTTACCCCTGAAATAGTTCTTGAAAGGCCCTAACACACTGACATCTAGGGGTTGCAATCTGTGAGTGGTATGAGCAGGCAATGTCAACAGGTCGATGCCCAAATTGTTAGCCCTCCTCAATTGTTTGCACAACAATGTGGTTTCCATGTCCATCCAAAACTAGCAGGTGTTTATTTACAGGTGAGACACTGCCTGGTATAGATGTAGCAAAGTGAGTAAGTCAATTCAAAAAGAGTCTTTATTCATCCATGCATGGGAATGTCCAGCCATGCATGCACCTGGTTCACAATTTTGTATATAGTTTTTGAGTTGAGTTATACCTTTAAATAGATAAAATCCAGGGATTGAAGCACCAATTGAATTGACACAACATAGAATAATGATCCACTCACTGCTCCTAGGAAAGATCTTTGGCACATTACGACTCCCTCTCTTGGAAATTACCCGCATCCCATAGTTACTTCCTTCCTATAAACATGTTTCATCACAGTTCCATATATGGTATGGAGCATAAGAATGTTTCTCGTATGCACTAGAAAGGGTGGCATAGAACTTAGTTAGAATTGCACGGCATAGATTTAGAGCCCTGTCTCTATCTAAGCCCTCGGTTGTACATAAAAAAAGGTCTGGATGCCTTTTTTAAAACCCAAACCACCATGACTTACTAGGAAACCCATCTTTGAAGGGGTTTGGCCTCCCTTGACAGATTTGAGCTACTGTGGATTTTAGCTGTATCAGCTCTATCCCATGTCCCATTTGGGCCATCTCCTTACACCACTGAACCACCTCGGCCTCCTCCTCTTCACTCATAACTGTAACAGGCCCTCTGCGCTTTGTATGTGTGATCCCATTTATCCAATAATGTACTGATGAGGTAGCAAACCCATGATTTTTAGCAGCTACACGAATGGAATATCCATTGAAATCTATATCATAAATCACAGCTAACATGTCTTCTTTTGTCCAGCCTCTTATTGCACTTATTTTCTTGGTTAAACTTGCACCTTGAACTTTGGTTGATAGTGTCTTTGTGGTTGATGGTGGGACAACATTGTACTCAACCACCACATGGCCATTCTCAACAACATTGTTGGGAGCATTGTTTGCATTTCCATGATCCACCCTCTCCTCGTCTGATGAGGTGCGGCGTAGTTGGGAACCCCTACTCAGTTGATGACTTGTTCTCCTTGCATTGTTGACTCTTTCCATGCTTGCAACTACTTGTAGGTTTATAAGGGAAGCCAATTATACAAGGAAACTGGAAGCTGGTTATAACATAAATAGAAATAACAAAAATAGAATTAACATAAAATTTGCAGCTGATTATAACAGAAATAGAAGCCACAATACTATTATGCAGTTACCTGATTATACTATGGACACACTATCTGATGGTATGTCTCCACTGTGCACACACTCTGCAGTTTGAATGTCTGAAATGAAACTTTAGTAAGGGTTGTGGTTCTTTTATAGTTGTTTGTTGTTGAATTCGATTGGTAAGAAGGGTGCACATGGATTGCAATCTCTCAAATTTGAATGTGTGTTGTGCATTGATTTAAATGTGATCCAATGGATGGGAATTTTTCATGGTCGATCCTTGTGCTTTCATATATTTAATGATCCTTGTGCTTTCATATGTTTCATGGGTGCATTTAATGGGTACGTGTCGTTTATTGAACATAGTGGGTTGAATTGTTGAACTAGCATGCAGTTATCGTTGACATTCAAGGTGTCATTTGTTGAACAGGGATGGATGTGGCCTGGTATATTTAGCACCAATAGATTCTGTGATGGCTCCAATAAAGATCCATGGGGGTTTATTTGATAGGTGCCTTGCAGTGGTGGCAAATTCGATGAGGGTTATTTTGTAGTTCATGTACTTTCGTATGGCCAAGAAAATCTGTAGGTAGTTGGCACAAGATGTTTTGTACTCTTTTGCACATAAAGACTATTTATGGACACATGTTGGCCCATTCAATTAATGGGCAATTTTTTAACATAATTTAAAGTTTTACTGCACTTAGTATGAAATATTTATGTATAATATGTTAGTGTTTCTATGTCATTATTTAGTGGCTATGTGAGACCAATACTATGACAACAACTAGTCCCTATTCAACAATAGACATCCCTCTCCTACTAGCGTTTATAAGAATATATATAGGTTTACATAGATGCAACAATGTGATTTTGCAATAATATAACAATAAATGAGATTAAGATAAGTTGCATAGTGATGATAACAACATTTATATAAAGTGTGATATAGAAAAATGTGATATTGAAAAACAATTTAGATATAGTTGATGAAAATTTATTAAAAATAAAAGAAATATATATCTAAAAATGAATGAAATATATTTTACATTTGTTATATTTTATTATTTTATAAACATAAATAATAATAATACAATAATTAAATTAAGTTAAGTTTTATATTGATAATAATAATATGTATATAGAATATTGCAACCAGTGTGTATGTGTATATAAAAGTGATTATTATATATATATATATATATACAAACTACTCAAATTCTTCTTTCTTCTTGATTCTGGTTGAATTGTGATATGATAAACTATTCAAGTTTTAAATTTTAGTAATTTTTTCATTTTGGCCATTATTTCTGAGAAGATGCATTAAGTCAACTAACCTTTCCACAACTTCTTATTTTGTTAATAGATGAAGTAAGTCATTAAGTATTTTACTTTTATTTTATTCATTACTTTTTTCATATGTTATTTGTGAGAATATTTCTGATACATTTTTTAATATATATTTTTGCTTTGTTGGGTTAGGAAGACCCAAGGGTTATCCCCCAGTATTTAATTCTTGTAGAGTAATTATATGAAAAAATTTAGTGCTACAAGCTTCATTCTCAGAGACACACAATAAAATGTTAACAATTTTTATTTTATTAAGGGCATCTAACATGATGGGGAACTCTTCAATATTGTTCTCCCCAACTCCACACTTTGTACAAAATTTTAAGTCAATCTTCCCCTTCCACGACCAATCAGTTTTCAAATTTTCTTCACTAAAACATACATAGCAGCATGGTCGAATCCGACCTGGTGGTCGGTACCCACTATTATTATAGTTTCTACCTTGACCATTGTATCCTCCTTGTCGGTTGTTTCTGTAGTTGCAATGGTCGTTATAGCGATTATCCCATCCTCGTTGATCAACTATGTGGTGAATTGATTTAACTTTTAAATTATTTATGCACTCTATAGTCGAATGTTGTGTCATTCGAAAAATTCCACCATTTTTTATTGACATTATCATCATTATATGGGAAGTCGGTAGTCGTTTGGGGCACAAATATTTCACATATGTCACATAAATAAGTCGTCTGTGTTGTCTGGAGATTTTTTGGCTTCCTTTCTTTAGGAAATATATTCAATCTTTATTTTGTTATTATCATTTATCTTTGTTGAACATTATAATTATTGTGATAACTTCTCCTATCATCATAAGGGTAGGTGTCCTTAGTGTTCCCTTCATTAGAACATTTAGCGCACCATATATCATAATGTCGTAGAGTCAGATGCTGCATCGATTTCTCCATCCTTTCGATTCTATCTTGCAATTATCTGTCGATGGTGCGACTCGAATGATTTGAGTTTGATTCAATTCTTAATTCTTTCTTTAGGGTGTCTTCATAGGCTATGTAATTGTGCATCAACATCGACTTCTGATTCGTTCGGCTATACCGTCAACAAAAAATTGAATGACTACAACAGGGTCTATCTTGGTGGGCATTTGGCTTAGGAGATCTTTAAATATTCTATCATATTCTCCGACGAATTATCCCTCTCTTTGTTTAACCTACTTCAGGTGGTGTCCTAGAAAATGATTTGAATCGTTGACCTTGAAGTGGTCTAGAAAGGCGTATTTGATCTGCTTATTTGTTTTTGTACCTTCTTCCAAAAAATTCGTATACCATGTGAGTGCACGATTTCTGATCCCACCTGCAAATTGTTCAATTTGTTGATTTGTATCATCAATTAGGTTAGCTTTCCACAAGGATTCGCACATAAAAAAATTCTTTTTAGGATCTCCATCTCCTTCTAAATAGGAGTATTGATTGGAAGACATACAACCATATTGCTATTTTTATGAGATTTTGGACTTACCATCTGATTACTGAAAAAACTTAATATTAGATGACTACTGATGACTTTTGATGAATGCAACTACTTCCAAGACAAACATATTTCCTCTACAAACTCCTCTTTATCAAGATGGGACTCCGAGGAGTTGGTAGTTTCTATTAATAATGTTGTTGGAAGGGGGGTACCTCAACGTGTTCTGAATAAAATAAATTGAAAGAGTGTCTCTCGAACTCAGGAGTGAAGGTAATCCAATTACCTTACTATGGTCGCTGGATCATAAATCTATCTATGATTCTGCCACATTGGTTTAGTCAGTTCCAAATGCTAGTGTCACCTAGTCATAACCCCATCTCACACTCGACGATCTGTATAATAGTCATTCAAGTCGTCATTATCATAGGTACAGAACTGACGGGATTTGAAGCATATGGAATTGTGATGTACAATTTCTTTGGGGTCAACACCATTTCGTTTGACTGGTCTTTCGACGTCAGTGCCTCACCTTCTTCTTCAATTGGTCGAATTTCCCTCAACTCAAGTAGGAATTTTTGTTGCTTGACCATATCCTATGAATTTTTCAAGCCTCTCTTATTATGTAATGGGCCGAAAATCTCCCTCAATTGCTCTCGTTGTCTATATATTTTTTCTCTCTCTAGTTTGTGTATTTATTTTGTTTGCTTATGGATGACTGGACATTTATTTCATCGGAGCGAGATTGAATTTTTACATGGCTTCATTTTCTTGTCGACTAGCCTCTAGCTTCTTTATTCAGAACAAATCTTCAGCAACCCCCCCCATTGTTGACCCAAATATTATTGACTGACGGATATGAGGTCAGCAATGGTCATCATTTGTTTAGAAAGTACTCCCACTATTGTTTGTTCACGAACCATTCCCACTCTTTTTGTCTCTTTTCCCAATGCATCATTATGTGTACTTCTAAAGGTGACTGTGATTCGATGATATGTCCAGCACCATTGTCAATAAAAAATTTGTAGAGCAATATTGGTACAGATCATAAAAAATTATCATGGAGTTTAGTATAAAACTTACATCGTATTTTGTCAGCAGATACTCAATCCTTGATGGCTTGTTCTTCGTAAAAATATTCGCAAGTTTTTTCGAACCAATCATACAAATTTTTTCTTCCTCCATTATAAATATTCTGCATCAACATATTTTCATTGTGGGCATCCAATATGGTCATGAATAGCAGTCGGGAACTTCTTTATCTCGCCAGGAACAGTCTCTATAAATTTCTCATGGGCCTCAGTGAAGAATTTATGTCTTTCCTACACTAATGTCAGCTTGTTCTGTCACGCATAATTTTGAATATAATTTACTACTTTCTTGTCCCACCAGTCTCATATTTATATCGATGTTAGCATTTATGCATCTTTCTCATTTCTTCACGATATGTACTACTGGAAACGGAACCAATGTTGTAGTCTACGGAATTGAATCGGTTACTAGTAGTACATTATACAAGTATAGAGAAAGAGTTACATACACACACACACATCATACAATCATATATAAGAGAGTAATTAGGAAACAAACAACGGGATTTATATTAATAAGACAAAAGCAGAGTAAAATATCAGTGTAGAGATATATATTCTATTGTCGGCTCTACAACCTATTTATATAGATTACATACAGTTATTCAATTAAAACAACCTGGTCGATCAACTAACCGACCAACAGATTTGAGCCAACCATAGTCAGCGGAGGACTTAGTTGACTAGACTCCTCCAACAATCCACCATGGGGAAAGAGTAAAGAGTTGAAAAATATCCTTCCAAACACTCAAATTAATCAAAGAAGTGGTCCACCAATAAAGTGAGTGAAGGTATGATAAATATAGTTATAGTGAAGAGCACTAGGAGGAACTATAGTCAACCAAAAAATATCTATATTAGGTGCCCTGCCTCTTATGAAATCCGCCCCAATAGAAACCTAGAGAAATTCTCCTAAGTTGCCTCTTCAAAAATATGTGCAATAGGAACTACTACATTTGTTTGTAAATTTCGACGTTGTTGTAAAAATCCATTGTAACAATGAAAAATTTCAAAAGTTATTGCAAATTACACCTTTTTTATATTTTTGTCCCCAAATATTGTCGCAATTGCAACAATACTTTTACGACATCAAAGTTACAACGATGCAATGTTGTATGTCCGACGTTTGTGAGGGTCAACCAAATTGGGCTAGTAAAATAGTTTTGATCAATAAATAATTTGACATTTACATTTGAAGATTTTTTTCCTTTTTACATTGAAGTTTAGAAACTTATGAGGGCATATGGAGCCTATAAGGCCCACTTATTCTCTTATTGGAACTCCTATGTTCCCAACTTCTATTTTATAATCTCAATGAGCATGGGAGTTAAATAAAAAAACTCATTCGCATACAACGTATTTTATTTAACCTTTTTGGTTTTCAATTCTATATGTTGGGAACTCATCTTTTTTCACAATGAACCACTCCAAGGTCACAAGGATTGGGATCAGTTATGGATTCCTCATTGGTTTTATAGGGGCTTGATTATTCAACTAGTATAGATCCATCTTAACTTTGCATCTACCAAGAATTTAGAGGGATCAAATCCCTTGAGGTGCAAACCCTTTTTATAGTGCAAAAATAGAGGAAAATATTACACCTTAAGAGATTTGATCCCTCTCAGCTCTTGGTAGATCCAAAGTTAAGATGGATCTATACTAGTTTAATATCTAAATCTCTCGTATGTGTTCAAATATCTCATATGTAAATCCTAGTTTTTCATTAATTTATTTATTTAAAATTAATTGGAATATATATCGCTTTGGTTTTTAACTTTATGTTAAGGTTGTCATTGTAAAAAAAATATTTACATTATATTTTACTATTTTATCAATGTGGAGCATGTAATTACACTCCTCCCTTAAACTAATTTTGAACTTTATGTTAGGGCCAACATAGTTAATTTTTTGTTTACTTGATATTTTATTATTTTCTTAAAGTGCCACAGAGGAACTACACTGCTCCCTCATACAAGTTTTGAACTTTAGGTTAGGGCCAACATTGTTAATTTTTTTCTTATTTAATATTTTATTATTATACTCAAGTGCCACACCTCAAACCCATATTGAGCACATAATTACACTTCTCCGTCATATTGGGTTGTAGAAAGAACCTCTCGACGCAATAACTAGGATAGATGCATCTAAACTCTGGATCTTCCATGCACCGAGAGGGATCCTTTCCCTTGAGGTTCAAACATTTTTTCTTGTCAAAACTTAATGAGAGGTTTGCACCTCGATAAATTTTATCCCTCTCGATGCATGGTATATCTAGAGTTTAGATGGATCTATGGTATAGTTCCAATTGAGGGAAGATGCATCTGAACTTTAAATGATCATGATTATGTATATGTATGCTTTTTACATGAATATGATCTTTTGAAATTTACTAAGTACCATCTAAAACATTTACTTCGATCAAAAACAAAATAGACCATTAGTAAATTATTACATTTTTTTCATGCATTAGTTTCAATGACAACCTCATCATTATTTTTTTGTTGTAAGTCTGCAAATTGTATTGATCAGAAAAGGAGAAAAATTACATAGCTAGTGGGCACCTGAGGCAGTCTGAGATGGTGAAGTAACAATCTGAATATGTCAAAGATGCTAATATGATTCTTTCATACCCAACAAAGAGCCCTCCTCTGAGAGGGAAACCAGGCCATAGTTTTCTAAACACACTTTAAACTGTACATAGCTAACTTTTGCAAAAAACAATTGAACATTTGATAACTTAAAAGATGGAAAAAACAAAGAGAACCAATGGGAGACGAAGACGGCGTTGAGTTCTTCATTGACAAGCTACTCAGGTGGCATTTCCTCTAGAATAGGGCATCTAGCCTGGAAGGCATTGTTGGGAGAGGACTCTGGCAGCTTGACAGTCAAAGGCGTAGCCTTGCGAGGTACCATGGAATCAAGCTCCACAAGGTTCCAAACTCTTTTGTTGGGAAGAGGTCCTACAATAGAAGGTGTCGAGAATGAAGCTTAAGGTGTCAAGTGCCCATCCTAAAGTACGTTCTTTCTAGCCGTATTTTCACCAGTAGCACTGTCGCTTCCTACCTCAACATTTTATGGGCCATGACATCCAACAACAAGGTGCTTCCAAGAGAAGGTGGTGTCCAAAATTGCAAGCCGGTCATCCACATCAATGAGCTTAGCTATGGAAGCAAGCACAGAGTCCTTTGTAGAGCTCCAATTTCTTATCATATCCTCCATGAGCGTACCCATCATGTTCTTAATAAGCCAATAATGGCTAATTTTCCCTCCACCTCTCCCAGAATCCAGGTGCTTTGAGACTAATCGAGCTTCCCAGTCTTCAATGAGAAGTCGGACCGGCATAGATTACCCCATGTCGTAGCCTTCCTCAATCATAGGAGCAAGCTTGCACTGGTTCCTACCTCACCTCCCATTAGCTCGGCGAGGAGAACCACGTTGCTGAGACATGAGAGAGGGGGGAAGTGTTTAGAGCACAGAGTGAAACAAGAACAACTTCCACAACCCAATATTGTAGAGAAAACAAGGAGAGGAGGAATGATGGAGGGATGGTGGTCATCATACAACCACAAACAAGGAGATGAGGAATGATGGAGGGATGGTGCTCATCATCCTCCATTAACCAACCCCTATATAGGTTCCCAATTCTCACATGTGCCATATCAACGTTCAAGGAGCTGAATTAAATGAGCCAGGTACCAAATTCGCGTCCCTCCAGTAGTTGAGGGGACGTCAAACTGAAATGGCTTGAATGAGCCATCATCATCAACCGTTGAGGGATTAATGCATGCTGAGAGAGGTTCCATGTTGTGGGATCCCAGGTCAAGACTCCTCACTTTCATGATGTCCAGTTTTCGAGAGGACACCTGCATCTGGGATGGAGAGATCCATCTTAGTTATGGATTTGCATTTTTGAGACATGGCTACTAGACAATATTTCTCCAGATATCCTTCAAAAAGAGGAAGAATATTGGTGACCCCTTCGTTGGCCAAAGCATTCGCCTTCCATCTGATATGGTGAAAAGTGATAACCCCAACTTTCTTCAGAATGTTCATCATGCGGTGTAAACCATGATCAAGTCTCCACCTAGGAGAGAGCTTCAAGACCTAGGTTCCATTTTGAAGTTTGGTGGCCAAGGAGAGGATAACCTAGGAATATCCTTCCACAATAAGCGGGAGACATTTTCTTTTATTTTCTATAAGAAATCCCTCCAACATTCCTGCCAGCTCCTCCACGTTATTACTATCATATCCAATATTTCCAAAATATACCCAGAGAATGGCTCCATCATAACTTCGAAGAGCTCCTCCAAATATTACATTACCAAGATTACCCTTCGAGGCACCATCAAATTTGAGTTTCAAATCCCCCTCAGGGAGGGGATCCCATCTATCAAGGCTTTCAATGCACATGCCAGTCTCTTCTCGGTGAGGGTGGGAGGGACAGCTGGTTAAGATTCCAATTAGCCAAGATTTGTCTCGCTGCTACCGAGTTGGCATAATCCAAGTTGTTCCAGTCTCTAGAAAAAGGAGTATCTTCAAGGTTGCTTTGAAAAGTTGCTAGATGTCTTCAATATTTCTTCTCTTGTCTTCAAATATACGGATATTCCTTTCCTTCTAGATGTTCCAGACAATGAACCCTGAAGTTAGAGCCCACAGTCTGTTTAGAAGCATGCTTTGGAAGGGGTTTTCATCCAATTAAAGCATAGTATCAGTGGTATTTCCATTGACTCCATTAGATATTTTATAATTGATAGGAATTAAGTCCCACAGATCACAAGCAAGCTTGCAGGAGTCCAGAATATTATCTATAGTTTCTGAGTGTATGTTGCACAAGACTCATAGGGAAAGCCCTTGGAATCCCTTCTTCAAGAGGTTATCCTAGGTTAGAATATGCCGATGAGAAAGCAGCCATAGGAAAGAGGAAAATTTTGTCCATAGGTTATATTTCCATATTTTCTTCCACCGGGGGAAGGTTTGGGCATCTGGCCTTAGATCTAATAGAAAGTAGGCTTCCTTGACTGAGTAACTTCCTTTTGGGAGGTGTCCCCACCGAATCATATCCAAACCATGCCTTACTCTGATTTTTCTTTGTTGAATCTTTTGCTAGATAGGATCAATGAGGACAAGATCAATTATAAGGCCCCAGAGAGCGGGCACCTTCCAAAGGAGAAAAGGAGATTATCCTTATGGCTTCCAATAATCCTGAACAACTGAGCTGGCAGAAAAATGCATGGGGGTGAGTACCGTGGATTGATCATACTGGTTGCTGAGACTTTGAATTTGCTGCCAGGAGTCCTACCAAAAAAGTTCTTGGGCTCCCAACTTGATTTCCCAAAAACTATGTTGTTGGATAAAAATTATTTGGTTGTTGGCAGCTTTCCATATCAAGGAGCCCGGTGGGTCTTGGTAAAAGCATATCAACTGGGAGGATTCCCAGTCTTGTGCATATTTTTTATTCCAAAACCGATCCCAAGGGGTGTTGTTTTGCGAGACCCACCTCCACCATATTTTGGCAAACAAAGCTCTATTATTGATTTCTATATCCCTTAATTTGAGGCCTCCTTCTTGCTGAGGTAGAAAAACCATCTTCCAGTTGACAAGATCCCACCTATTTATTTTTTTTCTCTTCCCCAAAAGATGGACTCTTGAAGGTTTCAAATGGATTTCAGGACCCACTTGGGAGAAGCTAGGACAGAAAAGAGGTAGAGTGGCATGGACTGGAGGACCTCTTTTAGAAGTGTAACTCTGCTGGACATATTCAGAGAGCTGAAGGTCCAGGAGGAGATTATGTTTTCTAGATAGTACAAAAGCTCCCTCCAAAGGGAGTGTTTGATAGCAAAATCAAACAGGGGGCTCCTAGGTATTTGGAGGGAAAGGAGGAAACCGAGAACCCCAGAATGCAGGCAATGTTGCATTGAGTGATGGCATCGTTGTTGTAGAAGAAGAGTTTGGATTTATCTAAATTGATGGAGGTTCCTGAGGTCTCTGAGAAGGTTTCCAGGATATTTTTAAGGGTATGATATTCTTGAACCGACGGGTGCCCAAAGAGCAGGTTATCATCAACAAATTGCTTGTAAGCCAGGGGAGGATCCCCATGAGGGGAACGGCCACAGAGGGATTTGGAGGAAACCATTGCTTGAAGAAACTGACCTAGACCTTTAGCGATGAGGATGAACAATAACAGGGAGACAGGGTCTCCTTAACAGATTCCACGAGAAGGGGAGAAGCTTGTGGAGGGAGAGCCATTAACCAGGATAGAGAAGAAAGCAGAGGAGGTGAGGGATAAGATCCATCGGGTCCACTCATGGCTGAAGCCGGAGGCTTGGAGCATTTTGCCAATAAATTCCCAACTTATCTTGTCGAAGGCTTTAGAAAGGTCTAGTCTTGTTAGCATTCCCGGGGTTCTGGTGAGTTTCAGGGAATGGGTGATTTCATGGGATAAAATGATCCCATCCAATATTTGTCTTCCCTCAACATATCATGACCATTCAGGGGAAATGAGCAAGGGGAAAAGAGGCTTCAGACGATTGGCTACCACTTTAGAGATGATTTTATAGATAAAATTATAGAGAGATATGGGTTTGAACTTACCAGGGTGAGAGGTGGCGGTCTCCTTGGGTACCAAGGTAATCAAGGTGGCGTTGAGGGCTGGCAGAACCCACTGCTTTTGTCTGGATTCTTCAACCAGCTCGAGCACTTTGAGTTTTAACAAGTGTTGATGTATTTGTAACTTCGGAATATATTCACTTGTCTATTGCATTTGTACTTTATTGTATATCCAATAGAGATGTATTATTCCTCTGATTGGAAGTGTCATCATTTGTATTTGCAAGTGTCGCAAGTTACATTGCAAGTGTCTTCATTTGTATTGATGGGTTATTAGACCACCAATGTGGGGTCGGCACTAGTTAGAATACATGGTTGGGTTATTAGACTTGAGTAGCAAGTAGGCCCCAGTGAATTATTGGCAGGTCAAGTCAGTGTATAAATAGAGAGGTTGTGTCTCTCATTTATGTCATTCACTCACTTCTCAAGCTTGCATAGCTAAGAGAGAAAGTGGCGCATTTGTGGAGGAGGAGGAGCATCTGCTAGAGACATCTTATTGGGTTTGATCACTGTGATCTTGGTTTGTGGCTTATCTTATCTCTGAGCAAGTTGTAGGGTTTTTCACCTTCGATTTTCCCCGGTGAAAGTCTGTGTCTCTTGTGTGATTTCTATTGTGTCTATGACTGATATGCTGTAGATATGTTGTACATGTTATTCTCTTAGTGATCCTGAATGATAATGGAATGAAATTATCAAAAAATTAACATGGCATCAGAGCTGACCTAAGAAGGAGGCACTGTGCAGCTGCGGAAGCTAGGGCTTCTTAATATTTGGGTTTCTCTCCACAGATCATCAAAGGAAGGAGACTAGATTAACTCTCCTAGCAAGGGCACATCTTTCTATCGAGACAAAATTCAATTCTAAGGATTTTCAGTTTTTGACCTAAAAATTAGCGTTTCTGCAAAAAAATGGAATTTCTGAAAACCGAGACCATGGCTGGAAGCTCCTCTGAAAAATCAAAGTTTAGAGATTTGTATCAAACTTTTTGATTGGGTGAAGCTCCGGGAAAATCAAACCTTAGTTTAGGGTCCTGTTTAGTGAATCCGGAAATTCAAAAGCAATTTTGAGGGGTGAAAATTTGTAGATTTCAAATTCTGACTATACCAGCCTAACTAGCTCAGCAAGGCGCATCTTTCTATCCTTTCAGAAGTTTGAAATTCAAAATTTGAATTTTTATGGTTTCTCTGACAAATCTTAATCCAGCTCTAGATCCAGTTTTCAGCAAATCAAGTGGTAAGATCTAAATATTTTATTTCCATTTGAGTTTCTCATTAAAATGTCTCACCACACCAAGCTTGAAGATAAGCTTGAAGGGGATGATAACTTCCGAGCCTGGAATTATAGGATTGGGTTAATCCTAGAAGAGAATGAGTTGGACACTTACATAAGTGAAGAGGTTCATGTTCTAGAGGGAGAAGAGGCTAAGGCCTTGCACAAGAAGAACCTGGTCAAGGCTAAGAGAATCATTGATGATTCTATAAAGGACCATCTCATACCCCATGTGTCTTCCCTAAAGACACCTAAGGAGATGTTTGACTCCTTGACCAAGTTGTTTGAAGGAAAGAACATAAATCGGAAGATGACTCTACAGAACCAATTGAAAGGGGTAAAGCTTCAGAATGGAGAGACCATTCAATCCTATTTTTTCAAGGTCTCTCAAATCAAGGAACAACTTGAAGTTGTGGATGAAGTAGTGGAAAATGGTGAAATTGTAATGACCACATTGAATGGACTTCCTAGGTCATGGGACTCCTTTATCCAAGGAATCTGTGCAAGAAGAAAACTGATCTCCTTCAGTAGACTATGGGAGGAATGTTCACAAGAAGAAGCTAGGCTTGTGGCTCGAGAAGAAAAGATGGGAAATGAAGATCAAGCTCTCACAGCACACACCAAGAACAGAAAGTTCAAGAGGGAGCATTCTCATCCAAAGAAATCTTCTCACGACTATAAAGATAAGAAACATCTAAGATGTTTTACATGTAATGAGAAGGGACACTTTGCCTCAGATTGTCCCAAGAACAAAAAGGACAACAACAACAACAACAAGAGCAACAGGAAAAGATATCATGCTCATGCTGCTAAGGATGATGAACCTCCCAAGAAGAGGGCTAGAGCATAAAGTGATGACTCATCTAGTGAAGATGAATATGTTATAACCTCTTCTCTCACAGGTATTATCTCTCATGGATGTAATGATTGGCTTATTGATAGTGGGGCTTCCAAACACATGACTGGGTTTAAAGAATCATTTGTAGATCTATCTGAACATGAGTCTCCTCATAAAGTGAAACTTGGGGATGACTATCAATATCCTATCAAAGGAAGTGGTGAAGCCTCCTACAAACTAGACTCTGGGAAGTCTTTGAAGATGAAGGATGTTTTATATGTACCTGGGCTCAAGAAAAATATCCTATCCATATCATCTTTGGATGCAAAAGGGATTAGAGTTGCATTTGTGGATGGCCAAGTACTCATGTGGCCAAAGGGTAAGACCATAGATGATGCAGTAGTGATTGGAGAGAAAGAGGGATGACTGTACAAATTGAAGGGACAACCTAAACATGTTGTGGTACATAAATCCATGGAGCCAAGTGAACTTTGGCATAGAAGGCTTGCTCATGTGCACTATAGAGCACTTCCAATTGCAAGCAAAGTAGTAGAGGGTCTTCCTGAAATCCAATCTAAGCATGAAGGTGTTTGCAAAGGATGTGCAAAAGGAAAGAACAAAAAGAAGGCATTTCCAAGCAGTAAAAGCAAAGAAAAAGTAATTTTGGAGATTATCCACTCTGATGTATGCAGACCAATGTCATCCAGTTCTCTGAGTGGGTATGTATACTATGTTTCTTTCATTGATGATTTCTCTAGGAAGAATTGGGTTTGTTTCTTAAAGAATAAAGATGAAGTGTTTGATAAGTTCAAGGAATTAAAAGCCTTGATAGAAAATCAAATAGATAAGACGATTAAGACCTTCAGATCCGACAATGGTGGAGAATTCACTTCACGTGACTTCAAGAAGTTATGCAATAATTTATGAATTAAGAGGGAGTTGACTGCTCCCTACAATCCACAACAAAATGGAGTTACAGAAAGGAAGAATAGAACTATCATGGAAGCAACACGGACAATGATTCATGATCAAGATCTGCCTATGAATCTATGCATAGAAGTAGCTAGGACAGCTGTATATGTGCAGAACAGAACACCACAGAAGATACTTGACAACAAGACACCAGAATAAATCTTCTCTGGTAAGAAACCTGAAGTTATCCATCTTAGGATATTTGGCTATCCAGTATACACACACATTCCAAAGGAAAAGAGGACAAAGCTAGATCCTTCAGGAAAGAAGGGAATCTTTGTGGGTTACAGTGAAAGCTCGAAAGATTACAAAATATACTTTACAGGGTTCAAGAAAATTGACATCGACAGGGATGTAACATTTGATGAAGACTCAGGATACATCAAATCAAGGAAGACACCTGTTAAAGACCATGAAGAACCAAAGGTAACCAAATTTCAAGACACCACTATGAATGAAGCAATTCTAGAAGAAGATCGTGAAATTGAAGATCCACAAGAACCTATAGATCCACCCCGTGAGAAGAACTCTCATAAGAGGAAACCTGCATGGGCTAGAGAGCTCATTCAAGATGCAGAAAGGTATGGCATTCCAGAGGAAGAACAGAGAGAAAGGAAGAGGACTAGATCACATACCAGTTATGTTGCCCTATTCTGTGACATTATGAACAAAGAACCTTCAAGTTATGAAGAAGTAGCGGAAAAGAAAGAATGGAAGGATTCCATGGTCGAAGAATACCAGTCGATCATGAAGAATGATGTTTGGGATGTGGTCCCAAGACCTGAAAGGAAGTCTATTGTGACTTCCAAGTGGATCTATAAGATCAAGCATGCTGCAGATGGTAGCATAGAGAGATACAAGGCGAGGTTTGTAGCTCGTGTCTTCTCCCAAAAAGAGGGAATAGATTATGAAGAGACTTTTGCTCCTGTAGCTAGATACACTTACATCAGAACAGTACTTGCTCTGGCTGCAGTTATGAAGTGGAAGATACACTATATGGATGTCAAGACAGCCTTCATGAATGGTGTAGTCGAAGAGGAAGTGTATGTGGAGCAACCACTTGGTTTTGAGACACATGAAAAGGAGTCATATGTGTGCAGGTTGAAGAAAGGCTTGTATGGATTGAAGCAAGCTCCTAGGACTTGCTATGGTAGGATGGACAGTTTTCTATCCAGTTTGGGCTTTACCAAGAGTAAAGTGAATTCCAACCTTTACTACAAGGTTGAGGAAGGAAATCCTATGATACTACTCCTTTATGTGGATGACCTATTTGTTACAGGAGAGGATGGGTTGATTGCCAACACCAAGAGGAAGATAGCAGCCGAGTTCAAGATGAAGGACTTGGGGATGATGCACTATTTTCTAGGCATGGAGGTGTGGTAGAGTGTAGATGGGATATTCCTTAGACAAGGTAAGTATGCAGTAGAGATCCTGAATAGGTTCAGGATGATGGACTACAAGGCCATGGCCACACCTATAGCAACAAACCTAAAGCTTTTGTGTGATGCTTCATCTAAGCCAGTTGATGTCACTGTGTATCGTCAGATGATTGGGTCCTTGATGTACCTGACGAACACGAGACCAGATATTTTCTTTGCGGTGAACACATTGAGCCAGTTCCTGACGAATCCAAGAAGTGTTCACATGGTTGCTGTAAAGCATATTCTGAGGTACCTGAAGGGTACGGTTGATTATGGGATCAAGTATGATGCGAATCAAAAGTTTAACCTAGAGGGTTATGTTGATTCAGAAGGGCAGGCAATGCTGCAGATAGGAAGAGCACTTTGGGGTGCTGCTTCAATATGGGATCAAGTGTGATCTCTTGGTTTAGCAGGAAGCGGTCCTACATAGCACTGAATACAGTGCAAGCAAAGTATGTTGAAGCTTGTTCGGCTAGTTGTTAGGCAGTATAGCTGAGGAAGCTACTGTCTGATTTATTTGATCTCCAGTTGGATACTACTAGTATCTTTTGTGATAACCAAAGTTGTGTGAATCTATCTGAGAACCCTGTGTTCCATGACAGGTTGAAGCACATTGAGATCAAATATCACCATATCAGGGATATGGTGCAGTGAGGAGCAATGAAGCTCGTGTATGTTGCGACACATGAGCAGGTTGCAAATGTGTTGAAAAACCCACTAGCCAGAGTGAAGTTTGAGTACTTCGAAGAGAGGCTTGGTTTTCTTTAGATTGAAGATACTTCGAGGAAGAAGTGATGGGACACATTTGCAGGATCCATTCCAAGCATGGTGAGAGGAGGATCCTTCCCATGGCTGTGGATGTAAGCATTGTGTGATGAGCATCAGGATGATGCTCCAGTTACTGCTTTGGATATGCATCGGTTGGATGCTTTGTATGATCAGCTGGATCATGTAGGATGACATGCATCAGGACGATGCAGTGACGATGATCAAGATGATCATGTGTGATGAGTATCAGGATGATACTCTAGATGATATGCATCAGGATGAGGCTATGATGATGATCAGGATGATCATATGTGATGATATGTATCAGGTGGATGCATTGCATAATCAGTTGGATTATGTGTGATGAGTCTTGAAGACACAGATGCACATGGGATTTTTAGACATGGTTGTAGATGTGTTCTCCCATGGTCGCGATGTAATTGTCGGGATTTTCTGACATGGTTGCAGATGTGTTCTCCCATGGTCATGATCTAATTGCTGGAGCCATTCTCACATGGTGGTAGATGTGTTCTCCCATGGTGCAGATGTAAGGGTTGGAGCCATTCTCACATGGTGGTAGATGTGTTCTCCCATGGTGCAGATGTAAGGGCTGGAGCCATTCTCACATGGTGGCAGATGTGTTCTCCCATGGTGCAGATGTAAGGGCTAGAGCCATTCTCACATGGTGGCAGATGTGTTCTCCCATGGTGTAGATGTAAGGGTTGAATCCATTTTTCACATGGTGGTAGATTTGTTCTCCCATGGTGAAAAAGTAAGGGTTGGAGCCTTCCATGAATGGTGGTAGATGTGTTCTCCCATGTCGGTGGTATAAGTGCTGCATGATGTGCATCTGAGATGTGCTTCGTGGACGATGAGATGAGATTATCAGTATGATCATGAGTATCAGGATGATACTCCATGGTCGTGGACAGGTTCTGCAGTTGCATGTAAAAGATCCTGGGAGATCCGATAGGTTGAGCAGTGAGCTTGTAAAAGTCTTGGGATGCTCTTTCGAGATTTTGTTGACGCACATAATAAGTCCTGAGGAATCCACAGTATGGCCAGTGTTGATGAAGACCTACAGGTGGTGGGCCTACATCCAGCATGAAAAAGGGCTAGCTCTGTAGAAATTCCTATGACAAGAAGAATTCAAAGATAGCCCAGTGATCGAGATGTCGAGTACATCAGTAGTGATGATGATGATGCTCCGTGATCTAGTGATGATGATCCAGCTCCAGAATTGAAGACTTGCGCCAATATGTATTGATGACCTGTGTCTATAGAATACCTTTCTAGTTAAGAGGGAGTGTTGATGTATTTGTAACTTCAGAAGATATTCACTTGTATATTACATTTGTACTTTATTGTATATCCAACAAAGATGTATTATTCCTCTGACTGGAAGTGTCGTCATTTGTATTTGCAAGTGTCATCATTTGTATTGATGGGTTATTAGACCACCAATGTGGGGTCGGCCCTAGTTAGGACACATGGTTGGGTTATTAGACTTAAGTAGCAAGTTGGCCCCACTGATTTATTGGCAAATCAAGTCAGTGTATAAATAGAGAGGTTGTGTCTCTCATTTATCTCATTCACTCACTTCTCAAGCTCACATAGCTAAGAGAGAAAGTTGCACACTTTTGGAGGAGGAGGAGCATCTGCCAGAGACATATTATTGGGTTTGATCATTGTGATCTTGGTTTGTGGGTTATCTTATCTCTTAGGAAGTTGCGGGGTTTTTCACCTTCTTGGATTTCCCTGGTGAAACTTATTGAGATATTGTAACTTCTAAGAATATTATATTTGTACTTTATTATTCCGGAGATGTTTCATTCCTCCATGGAGAATGTGGTAACTTGGATTATTAGACCTCCCTAGTGGGGGTCGTGCCTATATGAGTCATGTGGGTTAAAGGGTTATCAGACCACCCTAGTGAGGTTGGCCCTTTCACATTATGTTAACTGGTTAAGTTGGGGCCGACCTAGTTAATGTAAAAGGCAAGTCAGAGTAGTGTATAAATAGAGGAGATGTGTCCCTCATTTATCACACTCACTCATTATTCACTCACTTGTGAATAGTGCATAGGTGAGAGAGAGAGATTTGATATGGAGGAGAAGGAGCTCAATTTTGGGATATACATCTCTGTATTGTTGATCATCTATATTGAGGAAGCTTTGCTGGGTTTTCTACCCCATGAGGGTTTCTCAGGATAAATCTGTGTCTCTTGTGTTTATGCTGTGCTTGTTATTCTTTCAATGATCCTGTATATGCTATTGTTGTGAAATGGAATGTAAAACTGATATTCTATGTCTTAGCATATTGAATTTTAACATGGTATTAGAGCTAACCTAAAGGAAGGCAATGTATGGCACTTACGGCACTTGCTTCACTTGCGACAATTTGAAGGTTGGGGTTTTATATAGCAAAACCAGTCATCGTGGAACTTTTGCTATAAATCCATTTTGGTGAAGTTTCAGGATCTGAAAAATTTACAGGTAGTATATGACATCCCGTTGTACCTTGTGTCCAAAGTACAACCTCATATTCGTTGAACTTTGTGATTTATGATCAGTACAAGTTAGGGTTTCTGCCTCTTCCATATCTCAATCATAAACAGGTGACCTAGGGAAAAATGTCACAACTTGGGATAAGAAGCTCCAAATGAAATTTCGTAAAAATTTACAGGTAGAGCACGGACTGTAGTTTCTCTGGTAAGTTTTTCAGAGGCTGAAGTTTAACCAGTGACACGTGGCACTCCATACAAGTTTGCTCTCTTGTTTGATCCCATAAACATGTCACATTGTGACACTTGGCATAACTCTCTCTCAGAGAATCCAATTGCGCTCAGAACTGTGGGGTTGGAAAGATGACAGGTCAAGATACCACATTACAAAGTTTCATACCCAGTGGATTCGTAATTTAAGAGATCCACCATAAACAATCAGGTGCATATTTCTGTAAAAACATAATTGGATTCTGAGCACCTTCATTCCTAGCTTGTCACTGCTGCGGGAATTTAGGGCTTCGGAGAAAGTTGGAATTTTTGGAATTGGAGTCCACGGCTAAATGCTACTCATCAAAATTGAAATTTAGAGACCAAGATCGAATTTTTTGGTTGGGCAGAACATCGAGCTTGATCAAACCCTAGTTTGGGATTTTGATCGAAAAGATGGAAAATTAGGGCTTCTGCAAAAGTTGGAATTTTTTAAGTCTGTGACCACGGCTGGAAGCTCCTCAGAAATGATGGAATATTGGTCAATACTGAGAGGGGGGGTGAATCAGTATTGTTAACTTTTTACCTTTTAACCACTTATTAAACTTTAATCAAAACATGGAATCAACAAGATACACAAAAACACAGAATTTATCGTGGAACCCCAACTGGGTAAGCCACCAACACTTTCTATACTGCAAAATTATGTTTAAAATAAGTTTTGTAAGCCACAATTTGCTGGAGACACCAATTCCCAAGTTTCTCAGCCACCACTGAAGGATGCACCCACACCCTAGTTTCTGCCTGCACCTACAGACAATTATACACCAATACCCTGATTTTCCAGCCACTACTAGAAGGAGGCCAAGACCCCCCTTGCAGGCATGTAGCCTGCCCTAGCACCACCCTACCTCCCTTGCTTGATATTATTAATACTTCTCTGGTCTTCTTCAAATTTTTTCTCTTTCTATCTTGACTTGGTCTCTGCCTTGCTACTACAAGGATATTCCCTGTCTTTTTACTTTGCTGGTCTTTGTCTTTTATTCTGCTCTCTTCTTCTGCTTGACTGTGCACTCCCTGGTCTCTACCTCTTCTTATTGTAGCTTCTACAAAAGTCTTAATTGGTTTCTTGCTGGTCTCTGTCTTTTGTTTTACTTTTTCTCTGCTTCAGATCTTCATCACTCCCCAGACACAGTTTTTCTAATCTTTATACTGCTTCAGATCAGCATCATTATTTAACCATAGAGACCCTCTTTAATACTAGATCTTTATTATTTATGTCTTCTTCAACAAACTCGACTACAGAGCCATCTTCCTGCTTCTTAAAATATTCATTATCCATCCACAAAAGAGACACACACATCGAATGACTTTGTTTTCTCAATATATATACCTCTCCAATAGTCATGTGTATTCTTTGGAAATAACACAACTCTTCAAAACAATGTGACCCTTTTAGAAACACAACTCTTCATTTAAAATCACTTTTTAATTATATCTTTTTATTTAACCTTTTACTCCAAAAAAAAATGTTAAATATTTCTTTATTTCTTTTGAGCAACAAGTTTTCCTCCTCCTTTTAATTTTCAATTTTTATCTCTTATATCTTTTTATTTAACTTTTTACTCCAACAAAAATGTTAAATACTTATTTCTTTCTAGCAACAAGTTTTTCCTTTTTTTAATTTTCAATTTACATCTCTTATATATTTTTATTTAACTTTTTACTCCAACAAAAGGTTAAATATTTCTTTATTTCTTTCCAACAAGTTTTCCCATTTTTTTTAATTTTCAATTTACATCTCTCATATCCTTTTTATTTAACTTTTTACTTTAAAAAAAGGTTAAATATTTCTTTACTCTCACGTGCTTTAACATATATTTTAACTATATGTTTAACATATAGAAAACCTCTCCAAAAATTTGAAGGTCATGTCTCTTCATTAAGAATTTAACTAACATCATGTCCTTATCTTTTATAAAACATCATGTCTTTTCACAGTATGTGCCTCTTTATGTTTTATAACATATCACTTAATTCTTATATTTATTCTTAACAACATGCAACTTAAAAAAATATTACTTGTCATAAAACTTCGTTGACTTCATAGTTGTGAAACTTAACAAGGGATTCTAAACCATTGATCACTTCATATGTTTTATAACATATCACTTAATTCTTTATATTGTTATTCTTAACAACATGCAAACTCAACATTTTTCTTGGTTTTGGCAGGTTAATAATTTGCATGTGTGAACACTAGGAGAGGATCTAATCTCATGGCTGAATAGCCAGTTCATCAAAGAACATGATCATGCCATCTTTGGATTTTACTGACACACACACACACTCTTTGGAAGGAATTTGAAAATATCCTTCCAACTTGTTTAATTTCAACACTTAGACAAAATTGTCAAACCCTAGTCATTACTATGCCAGGAGGCATTTTGGCAGATTCATATTTCACACGTGTGAACACCCATACGAAAACGGTCTCCTTCGCTAGATATCCAATTAATTAATGAACATGTTATATACTTTCTGATGAATTTATCATCACTTAGACAGGCTTGTGCAGGCATTTCAAAATGCCTTTTCAACCTTGTGAATTTACACAGTCAATTTTAGGACTTCCTCCAAAACTTATTCTGAGACCCCTTTTGGTAGATCCATAACTTTGTCTCCAGATATGTTCAAGGAGAATTAAGGCCATGGTTAGATAGACAATCAAACATACTACAAGACCACCATGTGCTGCGGGAATTAACTCTAACCCATAAATTAGGGCGGGCATCTTTCTGAGGTGATTTAGTCATTTTTGCTTGCTAAACCCCTGTTTTGGCAAGTCCATAACTTCTCCTTCAGGCATGTTCTGGACAAAATGAAGACGGCCAGGTAGGAAAAACAAAAATCTACAATACCCCACTATGGTGTGGGAATTTATATTCTCCTATAAATTATGGCGTGCATTTCCTTAAGACATTTTTTACTAAATTTCCAATACTTAGTCGTTTTCTTGTTTTTCACCAAATTGCCATATTTTTCCAAAATGATGTCAGATTGCTATAATTACTTCCCGGTAACTCCAGAACACCATCATGCATTTTTCCGGCCTCATCACACATGCCACATCACCATACATTCCATGTCATCACTACCAACCATGCCACATCATCATACATGCCATCCTTTGACTTTCACTGAGTTCACTCTTGCCATCATGTCCTTGGTTATTCCTTTGTCATCACTGAACTCCTTTTGACATCAATGACAACCATATTCCATATTGCCAACAAGAAAAATCAAAGTTTAGATCTTTGGATCGAACCTTTTGGTTGGGAAAAAGGGTGGGCTTTATTAAACCCTAGTTCGGGGTCCTGTCTAGTGAATCCAAAAGTTTCAAAGGAAATTTTGAGGGGTCAAGTTTTGCAGATTTCAAAATTGAAGTATACCAGCTTGATCAGCTCAGCAAGCCACATCTTTCCATCCATTTAGAAGTTTGAAATTCAAAGTTTGAATTTGTATGGTTTCTCTAACAAACCCTAATCCATCTCCAGATCCAGTGTCAACAAATCAAAGTGGATTGGATTAATCCTAGAAGAGAATGAATTGGACACCTACATAAGTGAAGAAGTTCCAGTTTCAGGGGGAGATGAGGCTAAGGCCTTACATAAGAAGACTACAAGAAATATCGATAGATATGACTTAAGGAGATACAGGTATGTGTTGAAATCTGTTCATGATTAAGCTTATGATATGTTTGTCTTCATATTATTGAGGTTAGTACAATCTTGATTAATCTTAGAATTGTCTTATCACCCTAGTAAAAGTATGAATGCATGTGAATGATAGAATACATTCATTGATTAGGGTTATATGATTGTACTAATGCACCTGTGGTGTTGTATGATAATGATGTTGTCTGCTAACAAGATACAGGTACATCAAGAAAGACAAATCAAGTTCTATGACCATGATGACATAAAGACAAAGACTCATTCATAGTCTTTGATCACATAAAATCTCTACTTACGAGGTATCTATGACTTTGTTCTACTTTGCTTAACCTATGAGATATGCAGGTTCTAGCACAAGGTCTCTAAATCATTGAAGAGAACAAAGAAGATATTGTTTGGGTATGTTAAGACATAACCAAGTATGATAAAACATGTATGTTTTCCTATATCAAGTTAGAATCCTAATTTGTTAGGATCTTAGGTAAGTATACCTGTGTATGAAATGATCATGACTATACATAAGATTATTTAGAATCATAATATTTTGATAGTATTGAGACTATACTAATGAATGTATGAGTATGTATGAGATCATGAGGATGACACTAGTGCACACTTGAGCATTCATAGTGGTCCAAGATGGATAGAAGTTCAAATACTTATAATCATGATGCTATCATAGAGATCAAGTGGGAGGAAACCACACAAACATAAAAGATAAGTATTTGAGTTGTTATTTGAATCTATGAATATTTAATGATATTGCTTGTAATAGTTGTATGCATATTTGTATTCCTATAATATATCGTGCATAGTGTAAGCATTCATATAGCATTGAACAATATACAACTAATATGCATATGATGGGTAAGTTGGACAAACATTCCATTGTTGCTTGTCTAGAATGAAACCTCTTTACTGACATGCTAAGAGGTGTGCACGCTCTCGATAGTATGTTCTGGTAGAGATGGAAGGCATCTAGATAACCACTGTATGCGTACAGGATATGGAAAAGTGTTGTGCCAAAGTATTGGTCAAAATAGTTGCATAACCATGTGAATCATATTTGTATGCATAATAGGTTATCATGTCAACATGATTTGATGATTATGAAGTATTACTAATCATGTAATTAACTTTGATTTGTAGGAAAGTTCATGAAGAATGATGAACACTGAACAAGTGATGGATGTTCAACAAGAAGAATTACAAATCAAGCATACTATAGAAGGCTCGTGGCTAGAAGATTCTCTTAGAGAGAGGAAGAGGATCATGACTAGATGTTTGCTCCAAATGGATAGATAAGACCATTCTCTTAATGGTGGAATTGAAGAAGAAGTGCGAATCGAGAAAACTCCCAGGATTCAATTGAAGAAAGCTCTATACGAATACCTAGGATCGATAGTCATTTGATGAGCTTAATGATCACCATGGGTGATGCAGATTTCAACCTTTGCTACAAGGTAGAAGATGGTGTCTATATACAGATTACATTCTTCTCTTAGATGGATGCAAGAAGGAACTCACCATAGAGTTCGAATGATATTGAAGCTCATATCAGTAGACCCATCTGACGAGAGATGGCATGGATAGATATGCAGAAGATCACTCAATGCAGAGAGTGAATAACATTCAGTTATAGAGGAAGAATTGATATCTTCTTGACAAGCTTGGGCTTTACCAAAAGTAAAGATGATCCTAACCTTTACCTTAAAGTTATGGATGATGAACCTGTCATACTATTATTGTATGTGGATGATATATTGCTGACAGGGAATGAGAAAAAAATCATGGAAAGCAAGAAGAAGATGGATACAGAATTTGAGATGAAAGATGTCAGATTGATGCATTACTTCCTAGGTCTAGAAGTGTGGCAAGGCCCAGAAGGAATATTTCTCAACCACGGAAAGTATTTGATATATTGGAATGTACAACCATGGCCACTCTCATGGGTTCCGACTTGAAGCTATTAGCTGATGACTCATCAGAGTTAGTGGATGTGACTCTATACAGACAGATTATTGGGTCATTGATGTACTTGGTGAACACTAGGCCAGATATATGCTTTGTTGTGAACACCTTGAGTCAGTATCTATTGTAACCTAGGTGTGTTCACCTGATAGCTGCAAAGCATGTGATGAGGTAACTAACGGCTACGATAGAATTTGGTCTATGTTATCTTGGAGATCATGACTTCAGATTGTATGGCTACATAGATGTTGATTGGGCAGGAAGTGTATCAAACATGAAGAGCACATTGGGTGGATGTTATTGTCTGAGATCTACCATGATCTCGTGGTTTAGCCGAAAGCAGTCTAGTGTGTCTCTCAGCACAGCTAAAGCGGAATATATATAGTTGCTTGCTCTGCTATTTGTGAAGCGCTATGGCTTCGGAAGCTGTTTTCAAGATTGTTTGACTTAGAGATGGACCCCACTGTGATCCTATGTGACAACCAGAGTTGTATCAAAATGAATAAGAATCCAGTGTCAAAGTACATAGAGATCCGATATTTCTATATACGAGATATGGTGCAGAAAGGAGCTAGAAAGATCAAGTATGTGAGCACTGACGAACAAGTTGCTGGTATATTGACCAAACCTCTGTCTCAAGTAACGTTTGAGTATCTCCGAGACAAGCTTAGTGTAGTTCAGAAGGACCCTCCTCGAAAGGGGCAGTGATATGGTTGTTGATGATGAGATTTCCTACATCGACAGTAAGTTCGATGATGAGGATACTTGTATCAATGATGTGGATACCTGTATTGATGATATTGACGATGAGGTCAATGATACCGATGATGAGGTCGATGAATGGTCCTTAGAATTTATGGACATGATAGGACTGCATCGTCCCTAAACGTTTGGTTCAAAATGTACATGACAGGATTGCATCGTCCCTGAACGTTTGGTTCAAAATGTACATGATAGGACTGCATCGTCCCTGAACGTTTGGTTCAAAATGTACATGATAGGATTGCATCATCCTTGAACATTTGGTTCAAAATGTACATGATAGGACTACATCGTCCTTGAACGTTTGGTTCAAAATGGACATGATAGGACTGCATCGTCCCTGAACGTTTGGTTCAAAATGTACATGGTAGGACTGCATCGTCCCTAAATGTTTGGTTCAAAATTTACATGATAGGACTACATCGTCCCTGAGCACTTGGTTCAAAATGTATGTGATTGGACTAATCATCGTTAGACAGTAAATCCAGTAATTTCGAAAGGAAGGATAGTCTTAAATGTGATAGTGATTGGACTAATCATCCTTAGACAGTAAATCCAGTAATTCCGAAAGGAAGGATAGTCTTAAATGTGATTGTGATTGGACTAATCATCCTTAGACAGTAAATCCAGTAATTCCAAAAGGAAGGATAGTCTTAAATGTGATTGTGATTGGACTAATCATCCTTAGACAGTAAATCCATTAATTCTAAAAGGAAGGATAGTCTTAAATGTGATTGTGATTGGACTAATCATCCTTAGACATTAAATCCATCAATTTCGAAAGGAAGGATAGTCTTAAATGTGATTGTGATTGGACTAATCATCCTTAGACAGTAAATCCAATAATTCCTAAAGGAAGGATAGTCTTAAATGTGATTGTGACTGGACTAATCATCCTTAGACAGCAAATCCAGTAATTCTGAAAGGAAGGATAGTCTTAAATATTATTGAGATTGGATTAATTATCCTTAGATAGTAAATCCAGTCATTCCAAAGGGAAGGATAGTCTTAAATGTGATTGTGACTGGACTAATCATCCTTAGACAGTAAATCCAGTAATTCCGAAAGGAAGGATAGTCTTAAATGTGATTGTGACTGGACTAATCATCCTTAGACAGTAAATCCAGTAATTCCGAAAGGAAGGATAGTCTTAAATATGATTAAGATTGGATTAATCATCCTTAGACAATAAATCCAGTAATTCCGAAAGGAAGGATAGTCTTAAATGTGATTGAGATTGGATTAATCATCGTTAGACATTAAATCCAGTAATTCCAAAAGGAAGGATAGTATTAAATGTGATTGAGATTGGATTAATCATCCTTAGACTGTAAATCCAGTAATTTTGAAAGGAAGGATAGTCTTAAACATGATTGTGATGAGATTGATCCCGTAATTCCGAAAGGAAGGATCATGTGTATGCAGAGTATGCTGCTATGATGTTGTTGATCGAGACAATCCAGATGTTGATCGAGAGGATCCAAATGTTGATGCTATTGATCGAGAGGATCCAAATGTTGATGTTGATGATCGAGAGGATCCAGACGATGATGCTATTGATCAGTAGATCCAAACGATGAGGTTGTTGATCGAGAGATCCAGATGATGATGTTGATCGGTAGATCCAGATGATGAGGTTGTTGATCGAGAGATTCAGATGATGATGTTGATCGGTAGATCTAGATGATGAGGTTGTTGATCGAGAGATCCAGATGATGATGTTGATTGGTAGATCCAGACGATGAGGCTATTGATCGAGAGATCCAGATGATGATGTTGATCGTTAGATCTAGACGATGAAGTTGTTGATCGAGTGATCTAGATGATGATGATGTTGTAGTTGATTGAGTGCTGCAGAAGATGAAGACTCAATACTGACGATGATGATGTTCCAGTATTGATTATGTTCTAGTAACTGATTGAGTTACTGATTATGATGTATAAAGAGAGCTTCCAATGATTCATAGATGTATCATGTATCATGTAGTTGATGACTCCTTTCTCATGCAGATGTTGTTATAATATCCTTCTTGTTAAGGGGGAGTGTTGAGATATTGTAACTTCTAAGAATATTATATTTGTACTTTATTATTCCGGAGATGTTTCATTCCTCCGTGGAGAATATGGTAACTTGGGTTATTAGACTTCCCTACTTCCCTAGTAGGGGTCGGCCCTATATGAGTCATGTGGGTTAAAGGGTTATTAGACCACCCTAGTGGGGTCGGCCCTGTCACATTATGTTAAGTGGTTAATTTGGGGCCAACCTAGTTAATGTAAAAGACAAGTCAGAGTAGTGTATAAATAGAGGAGGTGTGTTCCTCATTTATCACACTCACTCATTATTCACTCACTTGTGAATGGCGCATAGGTGAGAGAGAGAGATCTGCTATGGAGGAGAAGGAGCTCATGTTTGGGATATACATCTATGTATTGTTGATCATCTATATTGAGGAAGATTTGTTGGGTTTTCTACCCCATGAGGGTTTCCTAGGATAAATCTGTGTCTCTTGTGTTTATGTTGTGCTTGTTGTTCTTTCAGTGATCCTGTATATGCTACTGTTGTGAAATGGAATGTAATACTGATATTCTATGTCTTAGCATATTGAATTTTAATAAAACTCTACATCTCTTGTGTGATTGATATTGTGTCTATGATTGATATGATGTACATGTTATTCTCTTAGTGATCCTGAATGATAATGGAATGAAATTATCGAAAAATTAACAACAAGTCCCAGCAGTGATGGAAGAAGTTGATTGTAAATCCATCTCGTCCTAGTGCCTTTCCTTCTTCCATCTGGTTCACTATGACTTCTACCTCTTACATTGTTATAGGTTGCATCAGGGACGCGTTGTTCTCGGCGGTAAGAATGGAAGGAATGTGTTGGGTGAGTCGGTTAATGGTCGTCGCTCGAGTAGGAGTGGGTTCTATTATCATATACTGGAAGTATCGAGTGAGCTCCAATTCTATGTCCTCATTTTCCTCCAGGATGTCATTGTTTTCTGATTGAAGCTTACAAATTATGTTGTGCATCATATGCTGAATCATGGAGCGGTGAAAGAAGGTAGTGTTACGCTCCCCTTCTCTGAGTCAGGAAATTTTGGATTCCAAAGGGTTTCCTCCTGCTCACATATTTTATCCAGGTGTGCCATGAGGTCATTTTCCTTAAGCTTACCTTATTCCATCTACCCCTAAGTCATTATCATTTGTTGCAATTTTTCAAGTTCTTCCTCAAGAGCCCCTTTTTCCTTGAATATATTGCCAAAAGTGGTGTGATTCCAATGACGGAGATTGGCTCTTAGTAATTTCATCTTTTGGTGCATGATGGCCATTTTTTATCTCCCCTCGACTTGCATGCTTGTCCACCAACTAGTGACAATGTCCGGGAAGGAGGGATGGGAGAGCCAAAAATTTTTGAAGCAGAAAGGGTGGTGGAGATGGGATCCTAAGCTGTGCCAAGAAAGTAATATGTGCCGGTGATCCGAGTTGACTACGAGGAGAACTGAGGTAGAGCGTATTCCTTCTGATACTGGGATATTATCTGTGGCTATGAAGCGGTCAAGGCACTTAGTAATTTTTTGATCTCCCCTCTCCTATTATTCCACATGAATAACCCAGAGGAGGGTTGCAGGTCCACAAGTACACAAGTAGCCATGGTGGTTTTGAACCTCTTGTCCTCATTTGAAAGGGTTCACAACCCCTCTTTTGTTTCCTCTAGGGTTATGATCATGTTGAAATATCCCCCTATGATGATGGGGGAGTTTTTTTGCTGTTGAGTAAACCGAAGTCAAGGAGCTGGAGATTATGAACTGAATATTGTGGGTCGTAGACAGGAGATGACCATGAATGTTAGTCCTTAAGAGATGAAAAGAAACAAATATGGAATGCGCACTTGAGGCTAAGTTTCTTAGTGAGAAAACCATTGGGTTCCATACCATGTCTATTCCGCCTGAGGCCCCTTTTGCATTGATTGTTGCACTCTGGATACCCTTCCAGAGACTAGCCATTAACAGAAGAAGGGATTCAGTGGAACACTTGGTTTCCTAGATAAATAAAATCGTTGGCATATCTTGTTGAATTTCATTTTCAGGATCTGGTGTTTGGAGGGTCCATTCAAACCTCGCACATTCCAAGAAATTATCTTCATGGGGAACTAGGACTAAGAGAAGGGAAAAAATTCCGTTGGCTGGGCATATTGCCCCGATTCAACTAACCTGGTGCCAAGGAGGTTGATTCTTTGAATATCATATTTACGTCCTCTCTTCTTGTTGTCCCTTTGTAGTTTTTGATTGTCCTTCTGAGCAAGGTTGAGAAGCCCAATCTTGTTTTGGGATTTTTCTTTGGACAGGGCTTCATGGAGGAGCTGGATTTTATGTGCCGAAATGGATACATAATCTTTTCTAGTGCATGCATCCTCCATTCCCAATAGTTCTAGGTCTCCAAGTTCTAATTCCCCCATTTGTTCATCCATTATGATTTCTCGACCGGATTCCACCGGTTGCAGCAGAGGGTTTTCTTCCAGAGTGGTAGTGGCACCTTGCATGCTTGTGCCGTTGTTTATCGGATTCAGGAGGTCAGGATTTGTTATTGAATCAATGCTTTTGGTATTTTTTACCTGTGGGTTTTGAGGCTCGGAGGATACTATCCTATAAGTAGGTTCTTCTAATCTTATTTCAGTCTCTGGATTTTTTGACTAGCCATACAGGGCAGCGGAATTATTCCTTGTAGTAGGGACGTCAGATTTTTTCTTTTCTAATGCAGATTTGTGAGTGTTGCGTCTCTTTTTGTCATTTTCCTGGAATCCATCATCATGTCACGTCCCCTCCCGTCCTACCAGCTAGGTGGAGAGGATCATGACGTTAAACCGGGCATCTAGCCCCCCATATCCATTCATTAAACAAGCATTCAAATTCAAATGAATAAGAATATATACATACACAAATGCATAACAGATGTGATATTAAACTGGGCATCTAGCCCTATGAAACATTTAATCATAAGCATGAACATAATATAACAGAGATAGATGGAACTGTATGGTTTTGAGAAAATCACAGCGGAATATTAAGAATTTCACATCCATCATACATTTAAGATGTTCCTCAAATAAGTAATTTGCAATTTAACACAACAGAGAATACTTATCTTATACAGAAGTAGTCCCACACAACTGGCTATGCAACTGCAACGTTCCACCCAACCGTAGGCCAGTGTGCTCCTCAATCTCTCAGCACCACTGCCACCCCCGAGCTGGGCATGATCTCTACAAGGAACCAGGGAACAACAGACTCACACATAGCCAAGCGTACACCAAAATGAGCCAAGCCAATCTACAATTGGGTTTATCAGGCTGCTAGGAGATGGAAAGGAAGAGTCGCTAAGCTAGTGGGCTCCAGCACAGAGCCAGGGATAACCTTGCAAGATCTATCTAGCTTGGCACCCACAATACCTACATACCCAGCACAAGGAAGTATTCTTTTCTCTGCTATACAGTCCCTCAAGCCATACCTTCCCTATCTAGTGCTCTCAGGGTATGCATAGAAGAGTAACCAAAGCCCTCTTGATCCTCTTGAGAGGTTGCCTCCCCCACTAGGTTTATCAAGCCACTTCTATCCACCACCACTCCAAACTTCAATTCACAGGTTCAAACCAAAAACGAGGATGCACATAACAGCAGAACCCCACTTGCTGGGCATGAGAAAAACGTTTTCCACAGTGGGATGCATGAGATGGGGTTTCAACTAACCCAGAAAAACGTGGGAACCCACAAAAACGAAATGGGAAGTTGGTGAACAATCCAGGAAGCCAAATCCGTTTTTAGTAAAACGTCTAGGGTCAATTCGGGGCAAAAACGACCTCCCTCCTAGTCCCCCAATTCGTGGCCTTCCTCTCCCAACTGTTATACCAGGAAAAAACGACTCCCAGGCATGGAAAAATGCAGTATTTAGATGAGAAACGTGAATGGAAAGGACCCAGATAACTCCAACTGCGTGAATCCCTGAAGACTGCCCATTCCCCATGGCTTTGGGCACCATTTCGTGGGTGGTTTCTTGCCCCACAAGCAAAAACACGATTTTCCAAGTTGATGGCTTGCCCATGCACGAAAATGGCTTGCCCATACTCTTTCATTCCCAAGGCATTAACTGCCTTAACCAATTTCTTGGAAAAATTAAATGATTGGGTACATGAGACAAAATGGGTAGTTGGTGGTTTATGGGTTTCCCCATTGACACATGGATTAATACCATTGGCTCAAGGGTTTGAATAGTTTCCCTCCCTATTCCTTGTAGAACCATGCCCCATCTCTTTTGTTGCATTGCATAGCCGGTTGTGGGTATTTTTCATTAAAATTCGTATTTACATGATGTCTTATATACATTGTGCCCATCTCGCACAAGAACCATAGGCATCTATTTTAATTGCCGATACATGAAACGCTAAATCAATGGTGGGGCCTTGGCCTTGAGCTCCTCACCATGATTAAGTTACAATATTTACATCATTTACAAAGGGGGTCAAAATGGGGACGTGACACATCATCTTTCTCCCCTTCTTTTGAATCTACAGGGAAATGTTTGTTCATGGGGAAATCCCTATATAGGTGGTCATTCTCATGACATTTGCAGCATCATAAGGGGATGTTTTCATAGTCCAGAGGCTATATCCAGTCTGAGTCTTCATGAGTGAGGCTTATGGCATCCGAGAGGGCCTTGGAAATATGCATGTAAACGCAGATTCTGGCATAAGAGGTGTATTTTTTTAGCTTCGTTTGGTCGACAGAGCGAACATAGCTCCCTAATGTATTTCATATGTCCTTGAGAGTGTCCTCGTCCCAATACTCCTGTGGAAGTGAGTACATTCGTATCCAGATTGAATCCCAGGTGAAGTCTTCTTTTTCCAGGATGAATCTCTCTACCTAGTTTCTCAGCTATAGGTCGGTTGAGTTGAAGAAGTGCGGTCCTCTATTCTCTACCTTGGATTTGTCATCCAGATGATGGAATATAATTGTGAATAATCCCTTGGAACCTAACTGTAGGTCATAGTGAGATTTTGGTTTCCATTTTACTGTGATCCAACCTCTGAGGGCTTGTTTTGCGGTCCAGATTCCCATTAATTTTCCTATGAGAGCATGATCTTTCATTCGCTGATCTCTAGCATTGATCTGTTCTGCAAGGAGGATAAGGCTAGGGCATTCACCCGTCCGAGCTATACAAGTGTGGGTTCCTGTTCTGCCAATTCCATATGGAAGAACCTTGATATCATTATGTTCCATTTGAATCTTTTCACCGACATTCAGGGGGATCTCCACTGATCCAATCTGGATCTTGGTATGAGTGGGGATGTCTGAGGTTGAGTTTATTTGTAGTACCTATGTGTCATAGGTTGAGGGGGAGGGGCCTCTTGCCCCTCCCTGGTCAGAATCCATCGGGGCGGCTCAGAGCCATCAGAAGGGAGGGAGGTGATAGGGTACAGAGCAAGTGTGAGAGCTGTAGAGATAAAAAAACCCTAGCCATAGTGAAACCCTAGCAAGTGTCAAGCCACTCTATGCAATTCCAACTTGAGTGAATGAGAACCTCCTCATTATTGCATTGGCTTCATGCATGAAATTCAATGACTATAGATCATTATTACATTGGTTTCATGCATTAATTTATTGATTATAGATCACTAAAAAATGCACTGAAACCAATGTAATCAGTATATAAAGGTAATACATAGGTATTTAGTCATTTGTAATGCCTTTGACATGGTTAATATGTTAAACGTCCTTCATAACAAATTCCTAAGTAATGACTGGTGAGGCTAGATTGTTCCTTGATTTTATGTTATTGTTCAACCATCATAATTAGAATTTATCTTTATTTTTAGTGCTAAATCACTTTCTATGTGGATGTGAGGAAGTGACAATAGGGTTAGATCACTGAAATTAATGCACGAAACCAATGTAATAATGATCTATAGTCACTGGAATTAATGCACGAAACCAATGTAATTATGATCTTTAGTCACTAAAATTCATGGATAATACCAATGTAATAATGATGAGGTTTCACTCAAATTCATGCATGACGCCAATCTAATAATGATGAGGCTATCACTGAAATTAATGCATGAAACCAATGTAATAAGGAGGAGGCTTAGCAAAACCAATGTAATAATGATATGTGGTCATTGAAATCCATGCACATGTGGAGATCCACAATGTTTCCATTCATATAGACACTAATAATCTATAGTCTTATGAAAATTTTAGAAAATCTCCTCAAAACATTATGTGTCTCAAATGCATATGACTTTCTACAATATGAGGATTGTCCATTACTTTCCACTTTCTAACAATGAAATCATAGCTTAATCCTTGATGACCTTTGTTTTGCACAACAATCATTAATTATGAGTCTTTAATATGTCGAGGTAATTTCTTTGTAACATATTTAACATCCTAAGAAAATCTGATGGTGTGTCCTATATATTTATATTTCCCACTTATTTAGTGCATAACTTGAAAAATTGAACTAGCTCGTGCTATGAACATCTCTTTAACTTGTGTAAGACTTGCAAGTATCAATGGTTGCAATGGTGGATTCATATCGTTTTGAGATGAAAATATATGATTGTTATCGTCTATTTTATATCACATACACCTTCGACCTGTATTAGTAGTCACCACCTGAATGTCAGGATATGGCTCCTCACACACATGGCACATTTGAACATGACCCAATTTATCAATTGTTTCAGAAATCGTTTTATGGGAAGTAAATTCATCATCATATGAAACCACTAGTACGTTGGATTTTGCTTGAATTTCATCATCATATTCCATTATTGGTCCATTTATTTAGTGATTGGTACCAGCTAGAGAAATAGATTCAATTTTTCCCATTACCTTGTTAATACCTCCTCATTGTCTTTGTCGATGTGATCGTACTTGATCTCGATTTTGAGTTTTGTGCTCTTCCTTACCATCCTCATTCATTCTTTCCAATTGCAATATTTTTCATTCATGGTCCCTTGTTCATTACTCTTCCCTTTGATCCTCAATCATTTGTTTTCGATGCAATCTTTGATGCCCATTTTTCTATATCCTCATTTCTTCCCTTTCAATTTCAATGAATTAATGCATTTGATTCACAACCTGTCTTCTAGCCCGTTGTTATTGGCATCTTACATCCTAAAAAATATCAATATGCATTTCCCCATTAACCATAGACATGATAATGCTCATTTTTTAGCAATTTACAACTTATATTCCTGCATCAAACAAAGAGCGTTGTCCCTTAGGTTGTACCTCGACCGGATAGGGTGTATCTCTTTGATTTTTCATGCCAACTATAGCTTCAAACAACATTAAAAATGGCTATGGATGAAATGCAAATTCCAAGAATGGCTATGTAGATAGAAACATCTCTGCACCACTTTAGGTTAGTAATCCAATCCTCTAACCAAGGGAGGAAACCCTTAAAAAGAGGGAGATATGAATCCTAGTCTGTCACCCTAGGTACCTTTCAAATATTCTTTGCAAAACTTTAACTAGATTTACAACTGAAATCTAAGGTGTGTGGGGGGAATCTTAGTCGAAAATGTAACTATGAGTGTTGAATTTTAAAAGGGAGGCACAATTATTCCAAAATACAGCAATCTTAAAGCAAGGGCAGTCGGGGTTCCTTAATCATAACACAATTCTTGAAAAGAAGAACAACAATCATGAAATACATCTCAATAAGGAAGCATTGTCGATTATCCATTAAAATGCATTTAAGAAAACTATTGGAAAATCACACAGGCATAATAAATTTCTAACCCATAAGATTGATATATCGTTCCCCAACAACAAAGCCAGTTCTCCCTTAGGTTGTACCTCAATCGGATAGGGTGTATCTCTCTGATTTTCCACGCCAACTATAACTTCAAACAACATAAACAATTGCTATTGCAGAAGTACAAATGCCAAGGAGGGTTGTGCAGATAGCACCATCTATGCACCATCATTACGCTTATGTTACGAAAATCACACAGGCGTAGTAAAGTTCTGATCCATGTGACTCAGGAACCTAGATGAAGACTTATCTACTACTTTTAAAGAACATTACATATCATATAAAAATGCTTCTAATTCAGAAACCTAGTGGTATCATTGCCTCAGTCCTGGTTCCAAAATGCTCAACAATTTTATTTCATTGGTATAACAGAGTACAATTAGCGCGGATTAGTTCATATATTCCCTGGTCCTATCATCTATTTTCAACTACAACATAAGTTCTCTAATCTTGTACAATGAAGAATGAGGAAAGAAGAAAAGAACAAGGATAATGTTGCAGATCCTAGCAACTTCTCTTAACTCTCAGAATCTTGGAAATGACTGAACCTCTTTTTGCACCTCTTCACACTGAGCTTAAGTATGCTCATTGATGTTGACTATTCCCTTAGGTCATATTTGTGAGGCCTTGTCTTGTTGATGAAACCTACATCTTCATGTTGAGGTGGCATAACTGCTTCTTGCGGACCACTCACCCATGAGCATGATCCATCTGTTGTCTTTTGTTCTTTATATGTCTTTCGTTGTCAATCTGTTGGAGGATGAAACTAATTCTAGTATGGAACAACATCCGTGTACCCTATATGGTACTGAACAACATCAGTGAGTAATCTTTATAGATAATTTATAAGAATTATTTATAATTTATAAGAGGGTTGTGCAGATGGCACCAAGAGAGGGAACCCTTAAAAAGAGGGAGGTGTGAATCCTAATATTTTACCCTAAGTTCCTTTCAAATATTCTTTGCAAAACTTTGACTGGATTTATAGTTGAAGTATGAGGTGCGTGGGGGGAAATCTCAACTACAAAAGTAACTACGAGTGTTGAATTTTTAAAGGGAGGCACAATTATTCCAAAACACATCAAGCTTAAAGCAAGGGTAGCTGAGGCACCTTAATCATAACCCAATTCTTGAAAATAAGAACAATAATTATGAAATACATCTCAACAAGAAAGCATTGTCGACTATCCATTAAAATGCATTCAAGAAAACTATTGGAAAATCACACATCCGTAATAAAGTTCCAATCCATGTGACTCAGTAGCTTAGATGAATACTTATCTACTACTTTGAAAGAACATTACATATCATATAAAAAATGCTTCTAATTCAGAAACCTAGTGTCGTCATTGCCTCAGTCCTGGTTCCAAAATGCTCAACAATTTTATTTCATTGGTATAACATAGTACAATTAGCGGGGATTAGTTCATCTCTGCCCTGGTCCTATCATATATTTTCAACTACAACATAACTTCTATGATCTTGTACAATGAAGAATGAGGAAAGAAGAAAAGAAAAAAGCTAATGTTGCAGATCCTAGCAACTTCTCCCAACTCTTAGATCCTGGAAATGACTAAACCTCTTTTTGCCCCTCTTCACACCGAGCTTAAGTATGCTCGTTGATGTTGACTATGCCCTTAGATCATAGTTGTGAGGCTTTGTCTTGTTGTTGGAACCTACATCTTCATGTTGAGGTGGCATAACCGCTTCTTGCGGACCACTCACCCATGAGCATGATCCATATGTTTTCTTTTGTTCTTTATGTGTCTTTGGTTGGAGGATGAAACTAATTCTGATATGGAACAACATCAGTGTACCCTATCTGGTACTAAACAACATCAACGAGTAAGTTTTTCCAATATGATACCAGAGGAAATTACCTGATGTTGTATTGCATAAGGACCCCTGCAAGAAGGAATACATATCGCTTTTTCATGGTGTGATATGAAGCGCACTTAACAAAAGAAACCTAGTCCTCATCATATTTGTCCAAACCTACAAATGATCACTCTCTGATACGGCCATTGGATGTAGCAGTGGAAGAAAGGAGCATGATAGAGTGAGATGTGGCAAGTACATACAGATCTCGCCTTTTCCAGAGGAACATTATGTTTCTTCGCAAAGTTTACTCAAAGTGGGATTTGAATGTCCCTCCAACGTGTCAACTTTGCAAAGCTCACTCAGAACGAGTAATGGGTCAAAGTGATCAATGAGTTGCTTTGTATGGAAGCAACTGAAACCAATTTTGTGGAGGGATAAAATCTCATAAAACAACAAGGAGAAAACCCTTAGGATAGGTGGAACTATTTGTATGATTACAGAGGAATGAGATATGAGAAAATTATCATTGAGGTGGGTGAGGTAGCAGACTGAAGATAACCCAGAAAAATGTGTGTTCATATATAGTTGTGGGGAGACATTGAGCTTGTTATTCGCATGCCTTGGATTAGTCATGAGGTGATGAACAAGTGATTTGACGGCTGAGTGAGGATTTTCAGAGTGACACTTCGCATGCGCGGGCATACGATGAGGCTAAGGAATTATACATGTAAGCAAAGGGAAATGATGAACATGAGATCATATGAATGGGACAGTTAGACCGTGCGTATGCTATGAATGAATGTTCCCTTTTAAGTTCTGCTACATGTCTTCGAGCTGCTGACAATCAGGATTTGCTTTGGCAAGATGTATGATTTCTGCCTTCCAAACCTTGATTTATGTGGAATAAGTGCAACGCTGAAGACAATAATAGGTACAGAGTGGGCGACAACAAAGAAAACATAATTACAACCAATGCTAAAACTAATACAAGTTTGGCTCTAAATTCAATTGTAATTTATGATAAAAACAAAGTTGGTTGAAATCAATGCATCTAAAATTGAATTTATATCCATTTAAGTTATTTAAGTTATCAAATTTATTAACTTAAAAATTTGACCATTTAAGTTATTTAAGTTATCAAATTTATTAACTTAAAAATTTGACTTAGATCATGATAAATTCTTAAAATATATAACTTTTATTCTTTTATATATATATATAAAACTCACGGATTAATATATTTAAATGTTAAATTTTTAAAATTTAATTTATAAAAAAACTTAGAAAATGAATACGCGTACTATGTGAATTTGCATTTTCTTTTTTTAAAATGTGTTAACTGTATTTGGAAAATGCCACTCCATTTGTATTTAAGAGAGAGAATGTAGTCATTTGTATTTTCCAGAGTAACCGACGACCATTAAGATTTATTCAGTGACAGCACGATAGTAACATAGAAGGCCTGAGGCTTCACAGGTAATACTTTATATCATTGTTCACCCATGTTCAGATGTCTCATATTTAATGCATGGAAATTAGCTTAAAAAATACTTATATCCCAAGCTACTCAAATTATTCGTAAGTCAAATTGTGTGAGATTCAAGTCTTACGTAATATTTTTGATTTTTTATAATTTTAATTTAGTTATAAATAATATATATATCTTTTTAAAATAAAGGTTCGAGTGGAAAAAAAAAAGATTCATGCTAATAGAAAAGGTAGTAAATGGACATTACAGTTTTCTATTGTACAAACGCCATACCAAAACCCAAGACCAGCAAATGGGTAGTAAATGTTGACTTTAGAGTATTATAGAGATGGATTTGATAAACGATTATATGCATGATCTGTGATGCACTGGTGACTCGGGTAGATATAGACCTTCTGATCTACACAGATCTATGGTCTATAATCAACAACGGATGTTGACCCTTCAAGCTCAAAAGACAATCACATAAGACAATAGAATGATGATGCCTCTCCAGACAAATGAAGAAACCTGAATTAATCCAAGTCTTAGGGCCAGAGGAATGAGAGAATATTCAGGAATGATGAGCGAGAGGCATATTCTCACTGGGATTCCAAGTAATCTAGAAGGAAACATCATCGTTCTGCATGGCAAGGAAAATTTAGGTCGAAATTATAAATAAAGAAAATTGATGACCAAAACACACAAACAGGGAGTTATGGAAATATATGAGGACAGTGGAAAATTTTGAGTTTGAATGAAAAACATTCCTTTTCATTTTCCAAATGACTACCTTCCCCTCATTGCCACCACTTTCAGCATTTCTCATAGCATCAAAAAGCACCAGAGTGATTCCAAAATATATATATGGAAAGCCACAACGTTGAAGCTGTATCAACGGTAGACTACCATCATAGCCTATTCACATTCTGAACTTTCTAACAAGTATTTGGAGTCTCTAAGTAGATTTGTATTCATTAGAATGGAATCCAAGAAATGCGCCAGGTATGTTTTCTTACTCGAGTTTGGGAAGGTAGATGATAAGGATAATATTGATGCATGGTTTAGGTTTAGTATGTATACAGTATAAGCCGGTGGTCTAGAATGGCTAAGCTAATTAGTTCAGATATTTTGCATAGATAACATTTGATAAGTTCAAAGTGCATCTGAGTGGGCCTAATGGTTAAGAATATATGTTATCTTAGTGGAAGTCAAGGATTAAAGACTTGAGGGGTAGATCTACACATATTTTCGGTTATAATGAAGCTGAAAGGATAGACATGCACATATTTTTCGTTATAGTGAAGTTGAAAAGATAAGAATCCCCTTGATAGCACCCTTGGAAATGAGCTTTGACTAAAGCGGTTGTCCATATGGTCTACCTACCAATTTCCTGAGTTCATCAAACTCTGTAGCCAAAATAAAGAACCCACTACTCCCTATGTGATATCTCAGATGGTGCCTCTATCATTTTCTATCAACTCCTAAAGAGATTAGGTCCATGCTCTTACTACATGAGGTGATATTGTAGTCAATCCCTCCTCACATGCCAACATGTAAAGAAATAGAATACTATACACCAACACAAACACGTTCAATAAATTCCTTATCAAGTCCAGACCATGCTCTCAGATCATAATTTTCTTACTAATATCTTCACAAACCGGGCCCCGGAATTAATCATTACATTGTCCCTAGTTTTTTGAATGGATCCAATTTGACAATCAAACTGTTTATGGTGCCCATTCTCAATAGCATTCATTCCCATGACAGGGTTTTAAGTACTTTGAATACATATGCTTTTTTATCCATAGGTAGTTGGTTTACTTTTACAAGGGTGGCTCTTATATATTTTATTTATACCTGTGTTACGTGTATCTCATGTTATTCCACCTAGCAAACCAGTTTCAATCCCTACTGCTCCAGAAGGAAACCAAGGGAGTTAAATCCATTCATGAAATAGAATTGACTATCATGGTAAAAACTAACAAGACAATTATTGGTTACATGCATTTCATTGATCAGTTTATGAGGATCCTTCCAGTTGGTGAATGGGGATATTCCCTCAAGGATGTCTCTAGAATGTAAGCATACTCTACAAGTTGATGAGAATATAAGGAGAGGGGACTGGTTTATATTTGAAAAATGCACAATTATTGGCATTTATGGTTTTTATGAGGGAAACCCTACAAGCTTCCCCTATTCTTAACCACCAGGATTTTTGCAGTGGAGTTCATTAGGAAGATGGACCAGATAGATCACATCTATATTCTATATATCTATGTGAATAGACTACACACTGGAAGCAAGAGTTGTACTAATAATTACCATGTTCTCGTGAATGGCATTGTGATATTCTATATATCTATGTGAATAGACTGCACACGGGAAGTAAGAGTTGTACTAATAATTACCATGTTCTTGTGAATGGCTTGTGAATGGCATTGTGGTTGTTCTTTCTCACTTGTTTAAATCATTTGCATACATATTATTTCATGATAAACTCTCTTCCATTGTCCTTTCTGAACTAGAAACTTCAGATGGATTTAGCTCAATAGCAAGTGCAGGTGCAAGTATAAGGAGGGCCCTTTCTAAAATCTGAGACCATTATTATATTAAATATGTAAAAATATAAAAAACAAGATTGAGGAAATGATAAATAATAAAAAATTAGATGTAATTACATATGATTATTGAACAATGAATGATCTAAAGCAAGCAATATAAAACCACAATATGTTAGCTGAAACCTATGTTAGTAGCAACGAGAAACGAAAGGAGAAACAAACAGGGGCAAGAGGGATTAGGGATGTAAGAAATGCCTCCTCCCCAGTATGCATATAAGACATGATTTAGTGAATAGGATTTCATTGAAGACTAAAAAAACAATCCTCGATATTAATTGTATCAATGTTATAATTCAAATTATGTTCACATCATTGTAACTTTTAGCTTCTGTTTTCTATTTCCTTTTACCTTTTCTTTGATAAATTTTATGATTGTCTTTTTGAAATTTCACCATGGGCAAAGGAACACCCAGCATTTGCATCACATTTCCATACCCTTTTGGGAGAAATGCTACCATGTTTTACTGTTTCTAATAACATAGATTGAAACCCTTTCTTTCTCTTCAAAAATTACTCTTAGGAAAGGAGTTTATAGAATAATATCTTCCAAGACAACTAATTTGCTACTTATTTAAGAATAAATTATATTTGTGAGAAAAATATAGTTAAAACAACCTTTATTTTAATGTTGGTTATACGGAGATGTATCCCAGTGCATTGTTGGCAACACCTATGGGATGCCATTCTGCACCTGGGCGCAGAAAAATGCAGGAGGGCACTTATCCTATAAATCAATAGTACAGCAACGTATCCTAGATGGTAGGATAAATGTCCCCAGTCTTTAGAAGTGATTGTGAAGTCTGGTAATATAGATGATTGCCTACAATCTGGGTAAGTGGTATGTCTCGAAAGAGATTTGTAATTTGTTGTTGTTATAACTTTGTTGGCTTTTGGCAAAGGGGTTTAAAAATCTGTAGGTTGTTCCTTCTATCATTTTAGAAAGTTATAGTTTGAACTTTGAAATTGAAACACAATTGTGATTGTGGCATTACTTTGATGGTGCTACTGGCCTTGCCATTAAATTGTTTCTAAAATCTATCCTCAAGTGTTCCATTTTTTTTGCATTACTTTGGTGGTGGTACTAAACTTGCCATTAGCATCAAAAACTCATTGCAAGTTACAAACATTGATGTAGGCACATAATTGTATTCTTAATTTTCTCCTTCCAAGTTATGTATTGAGTCCAGTTTATGTTCTCTGTGATGTCAAACATGGATTTATGCAAGGGAATCGCTAAGTTATTAGCAAAATCATCTAGGTCTTGGACTTTCTAGTCCATAAAATACTTTAAAAGTAGCTATTATGTGGCAGTAGGTCTATCCTTGAAATTATAAATATATGAGGTATGATTGATACAGTGGATTCTCTGACAGTGTGTGGTTGTATAATGAACAATCTGTACAACTCTATCTTATGTAGGTTTCTAGAACTTGTCTAGAAGGTATTATTGATTTTTAGATGCCCAAGGATGGTAGCAAACATCCCCACAATATTTGTGGGGAATTAGAAGGTTGGCCCAGACAACTCCAGGACATACTTAAAAGTTAAGGCTATCTATAGACATGTAGCCAACTATTCTCTACAAATATCTGAACAAGGTGAGAGTCAAGACATCTCTTGATGACAACAAGGAGACCCATCTGAAATTCTTGTTAGAAAAGCAATCTGGCGGCCTCTACTACTGATAAGCCCAATAGAGGCCAGTAGAGAATCCGAGGAATTTGAATTCAGTGTATCAGTTTCTGCTACTGGTAAGCCCAATATAATAGGGCATGTTCATGATGTTTCCCCTGCAGATGATTTATTTTACAAAGGCTAATTGCTTCCACTTCATCTGCCCCCACGTTTAGAAATGGTCAAAAACCTATTCTTACACAATTGCCTTTGATAGATAATCCTCGGGTTCTCGAGACTCGAACTAGAGACCCGGTTGTTACAAGGAATCTCGGTGCAGGGCTACTGAAAATGAGAAGATCCACATCCAGTCCAGAGTTAAATCCACCAACAAATTGAAGGTGAAGATTTCCATGTGGTCAGCAAGTTTTCAAATTGGGCATGGATTATTTTAATTACCCTCCTCCTCCTATGGTAATGCCTCTGAGATTCATGGTACTTGAAGGTTGCTTCTCTGCCATTTTTAGCCATGGATTACAACATTAAGCAAGCCCAAACTATCCATTTAACAACAATAGGACTAGTTCTAGTGATAAATATATTGTGAAGAAGTATGTGAAGCTGGTGAATCACAGAATCTATTCTCAGAGGCTTAAGGGTGCTCACACGGGTGATCGGCAGTTAAAAATGGAAGAGGGATGTGTATGGCCCTGTATCGCAGATGAATCAGGGAGACAAACCCATTTGAGCTTCAGCCACTTTGATGTTGATAGTTTCCCGCCCTCCATGAATTCTTCTCCAAGCTTCTCCAATGAGGACCTTCAAAGTGCCATTGATTAATGCAAGCAATCCAATGGTGTAATTGATAAGAAGAAGCTTTTGGCTTGAAGTTTTCTTTGTTGTCCACCTGAATTCAATCTGGTTTAGCTCATACAGACTGAAAATGAGTTCCACTCATACTTGTAATTACAGATACCCAGTGATGGCTCTGAATCTCCAGCATAGCACCTAGGATCTCCCCTGAATATATCCATTACAATCTTCCAAGAAAATAGTGTTAGACTTTATTTTAGTTTCACAATGCTTATTATAATGTTATCTGCAGTAACTGTTCATGGCATTATCTGAGGCAGAGTTATCTGAGCTTGTGTCTGGGAAATTTTACATAAATGAAATTGTAACATTATCAGAAACCTACCATGCTCTACACGCTTATGTTGGTTTGAAATCATTGTTTTCAGATTTCTTTTGATACAAAATTGAATAGTAATATATATTGTTGTAATTCTTTTTCTTGCAAAATTCAAAAGCAGTATATATTTTTCTTCGTTCACCACTGAAATAAACATAGATGGACATGCTCACTGGATGAACAATTAAGAATTCATGTTATGTAAACTATACATCTTCATTAACCCAATATGCCTTCCATTTAGAAAGCCATAAGAAAAAATATTGGCAACGCATTAAATTTATATTAAAGCCCATGATTGAAGGCATACAACGCCAAATAAAAATGTCATTTGAGTTGTGGTTTCGGTGGATAGTGAGATATTATCACAATTAATTCAGTTGAATTCCCATGCCCATTCATAATTTAAATGATTTTATTTGAAATGTCTTAAAGCAATAGCGATACATCTTACCATGTTGATTCGTTATTACATTTGAAAAAAAAAATCAATCTTTAAAAAAATGTATTTTTCTAAATATATGTAAGAGCCACTTTCAAAATATCCAATAAATAAAAGATAAAAAAAATCATTCTTTAAAAAAATGTATTTTTCTAAATTGATGTACGAGTCACTTTCAAAATATCCAACAAATAAAAGATCCAAATGTTGATCTAATGATTAGTAAAATCTTGGTCGAAGTGTAAAACTAGGAAAATAAATCGAATTTTGACTGAAGTGTAAAACTATGAAATAAATCAATGGTAAATGGTATTAAGAATCTCAAGACTTGTTTTCTTTTTTAATCACTTATCATATTATTTTCCTAACTCAAACACTTTGAAAAATCATTAATCAAAATCAAATATAAGCTTAAAATTTTGTAAAAAGAGGAATAAGCGGTAAGGGGATATGTTTTATTCCTTAGCATTATAACTCAAACACTTTGAAAAATCATCAATCAAAATCAAATATAAGCTCAAAATTTTGTAAAAAGAGGAATAAACAGTAAGGGGATATGTTTTATTCCTTAACTAATGCTAATGTAATTTTAAACAAACATTTAACTAATGCTAATGTAATTTTAAACAAACATTTGAAACTAAAATAGGTTGAGCTCTCTAAATAAAACCCTAAAAGCATTAAGAAAAATTACATGGTGAACAAAAACTTAAAAATGTTGAAAAATGCTCATAGCTAAGACTAAAGAAAAGGGTTTCCCACATACATCACCTAAAAACATATGTATGGCCCCATTAACCCTACACGGGAGCATGCATTTTAATGTACTTTTTAGATTTTTTTGCACTTTTGGTATACACCTACTCCTTGCTTTAGGAAAGGTGTGTATCCCCACTTGTTTCTTGGAGGAAATGCATGGCAGGAAAATAGAAATTTTTAAAAGGATTTATTTATGATCAAAATGTACTTATAAAAAGTATTCATTACAAGTAAAAGAAAATCTAATAATGCTATAACAAATGACCCTTAATGTATAAGGTTAGAAGGGAAGCTAATGGTCGAAATACATTATAAAATGGTATAGGAATATGATGAGTGGAACTAGGTAGAGTACACCAAAACTAGAGCAAGAAGTTCCTAAAACCAAAAGCCAAGGTATGAGATTAATCTCTTCCTCAAGGCAAACATGTCCATGCTCGAGTGGAAAAACAAGTAGGGCCACCAAATCAAGTACACTATGGATCCATGTAAAATGAAAAATTATGGCCACGAAAAAATATGCGTAGTAGATCCATGTCGAATATAAATCATAGCCACAAACGTATAAAAAGAAGATTTATGTCTTAGTGTACATCAAAACAATATATGATTATAAATGAGATCAAAATTTTGTTCCTCAAACAAAGTACCAGTGCCATGTAGGTATTCCTTACTATAACTTGCAGAACTTGGATAGTAACATAAAAGAGAGATGCTACAACAACCCAAGAACTGCAATTGAAATCTTCCTATTTTACAAATCTATGCCATGTGAATAAATGAGTTGAAATTGAACATGGGAGAAATTGTTTGATTATTGGTCAGTAATGTATACCATTAACAAATGTGAGACATCCCATCGATATTGATAATGGGTATCAAGTTACAAAGTACATTATACAAAGTGTGAATACATGTGCTACATTAACATGTAGTGTCCCTTTTTAATAAATTTGGTAAAATTGAAAAAATTGCACTTTTTGGCCAATTCGACCCTTAGACTAGTAATGACTCAAATGCTTCCAAATGCTTCTGAATTGGGTCTGAAGGTGTTTCAAAGGTATTAAGACATAAAAAGGAGGCTTATGGATTCTTGGAAACTCTCAAAAGACTTCTGCAACCTTCATTTACAATCAAGAGAAAATAGGGAAATTTACTAGTCAATTCGATGTTCAAAACCCCAAGGGTAGGGGACAAAATTGGATTTCCAAATGAAGTACAACCCTCCCAAATTTCAGAACAGAGACATGGAATTTTTAAAGGACTTCAATGGGATCCCAAATTCATAATTAATCAGTTCCTAAAGGCATATCCAACTCCCATAAATCATAGGTTTGTGGACATGTCTTCACCTAGGGGGAAATGATAGGAAAACTTCACCATTTGCTATGAAATTCAAGATTTATGTTCCAAAGGCTTAAGTAATGTACATGAAACTTATTCAGGACATTAATGTGTCTCCATAGATCATAAAAATTACAAATATGAACTGATACAAGTCCAAATAAAGCAACTTCAAGCTTTCATAACAAGATATGAGGAAAATGGCACCATTTAGACATTGTTTGGGATTTTGACATAGTTTCACTTGGTATTTCGACCTGAGGATCTTCTTAGCAGAAAATATAGATTAAATACATCATATTACAAATAAATGGGTCCAAAAGAGCTCCCCCAAAGAGATCAGCATCTCACCAAGTGCGCCCTTCCTCCAAGAGCCAAAATATGAAGAGAAAAGTGAGAAAGGTGTGGAAACAAGTTGAAGAAGAGAATGTCACGAGAAGCCCTATAGCTTCAAACTGCAACAAATGACTCCATTGTATCTCCAAATGAAATTTCTGAATGGCCTCTCCAATTTCCAATTAGGATGGGAATCTTTCACCCTCGAAATTGGTACTAAGGCAAGTAGAGTAAACACTCCACAAGCATTGACAAGCTATGCTGTCCAATATGCAAAATGAGAAATGATCAAAAGCCACTCTCCTTCTTTGTTCTTGACTCTTATAAAATTCCAAACACCTCCTTATCTCTAATTCCATCCATGAGCTTCATGCCAACTCGAATTGGGAAGAGATTCCAATGTGTGCCACTTGTTTCTCCATTCCTAGCCTCCTCCTTCATTCAATTCGAATGGATGACTCTTTGGCTGCCCTAAATCCCTTGTGCTCCCTCTTGGAGGCTATTTTTAGCCCTGACATGTCATATATGTCAGATGTCAGCAATCAGGTTTGATTTGTGTCATAGGTGTCATAGCATCTTCATCATTGTTGTCATAGAAGCTAGGGAATCTAGCCCAAGTGTCTCAATTTATCTCAAATGCCTCTTCCTCTTCCATGGGAGTTACTCTTCCACTCCAATTCGACCTTCATTGAGTCATGCCAAGTATATTTACCTTCCAACTCCCCAAGAACATTAGAGTCCACCTTGGATTCGAATGGGTGAGAATAGGATGCCATGTGGCATGAGGAATCTAGCTTTGTGTGGGACTCAGACCACCAATGTGTCTCCATGACCAAGTTTGATCTAATGTCCATTTGGGGTTTATTAGCTCCCTTATTCAAAATCCCAATGTTTCCACCCCAACCTAGGAAACTAGTAGATTGGTGGAATTTTCTCTTTTGAGATTTATTTGAATGGGGACATTACAGTCCTCCCCCTCCCCACCTAAGATTGCTTGTTCTAAAGCAATTTCGAACATGGATGTTGAAGAACCTACTTCCTTTCCAAAACTTTTCTTCCCCCAAAAAAATTGGAACCAGTGAGAATAAAAATTATTCCAGGGTCCCATTGTTTGTATTGCACTCCAGCAATTAGAAGGGCTCTCCAACCCATACCATCTGTTGATGTATTTGTAACTTCGGAAGATATTCACTTGTATATTACATTTGTACTTTATTGAACATTCAACATAGATGTATTATTCCTCTGATTGGAAGTGTTGTCATTTTTATTTGCAAGTGTTGCAAGTTACATTGTAAGTGTCGTCATTTGTATTGATGGGTTATTAGATCACCAGTGTGGGGTCGGCCCTAGTTAGGTCATGTGGTTGGCTTATTAAACTTCATTAGGAAGTTGGCCACGGTGATTTATTGGCAGGACAAGTCAGTGTATAAATAGAGGGTGTTCCTCTCTCCTTCTATTCACTCACTCACTTCTCAGGCTCAAATTATCTAAGTGAGAAAGAGGTGCACATGTGGAGGAGGAGGAGCATCTGCTAGAGACATCTTATAGGGTTTGATCCTTGTGATCTTGGTTTGTGTATTATCTTATCTCTGAGGAAGTTGCGGGGTTTTTCACCTTCTTGGTTTTCTCCAGTGAAAATCTGTGTCTCTTGTGTGATTGATTTTGTGTCTATGATTGATATGCTATACATGTTATTCTCTTAGTTATCCTAAATGATAATGGAATGAAACTATCGAAAAATTAACATGGTATCAGAGCTGACCTAAGAAGGAGGCATTATGCAGCTGCGAAAGCTAGGGCTTATTAATATTTGGGTTTCTCTCCATAGATCATCAAAGGAAAGAGGCTAGATTGACTCTCGTAGCAAGGGGCACATCTTTTTGTCGAGACAAAATTCAATTCTGAGCATTTTCAATTTTTGACCTAAAAATTAGGGTTTCTGCACAAATTGGAATTTTTGAAATCTGAGACCACAGCTGGAAGCTCCTCTAAAAAATTGAAGTTTAGAGATTTAGATCAAAATTTTGGGTTGGGTGAAGCTCCGGGAAAATCAAACCCTAATTCAGGGTCCTGTCCATTGAATCCAGAAGTTTCAAAAGCAATTTTGAGGGGTGAAAATTTGCAGATTTCAAATTCTGAGTATACTAGCTTGATCATCTCATCAAGGCGCATCTTTCTATCCTTTCAGAAGTTTGAAGTTCAAATTTTGAATTTTTAGGGTTTCTCTGACAAAGCCTAATCTAGCTCCAGATCTAGTTTTCAGCAAATCAAGTGGTAAGACCTAAATCTTTTCTATTTCCATTTGAAGTACTCTTTAAGATGTCTCACCACACCAATCTTGAGGATAAGCTTGAAGGGGATGATAACTTCCGAGCCTGGAAGTATAGGATTGGGTTAATCTTAGAGGAGAATGAGTTGGACAACTACATAATGGAAGAGGTTCGAGTTCTAGAGGGAGATGAGGCTAAGGCCTTACACAAGAAGAACTTGGTCAATGCCAAGAGAATCATTGTTGACTCTATTAAGGACCATCTCATACCCCATGTGTCTTCCCTAAAGATCTTAAGCTTCAATATGCTAAGACAGAAAATATCAGCATTGTATTTCATTTCATAATAATGGCATATACAGGATCACTGAAAGAACAACAAGCACAGCATAAACACAAGAGACACAGATTTATCCTAGGAAACCCTCATGGGGTCAAAAACCCAGCAAAGCTTCCTCAATATAGATGATCAACAATACATAGATGTATATCCAAACATGAGCTCCTTCTACACCATAGCAAATCTCTCTCTCACCTATGCGCCACTCACAAGTGAGTGAATATGTGTTAAATGAGGAACACACCTCCTCTATTTATACACAACTCCGACTTGACTTTTGCACAAACCAGGTCAGCCCCAACTTAACTACTTAACATAATGTGACAGGGCTGACCCCACTAGGGTGGTCTAATAACCCTTTAACCCACATGACTCATACAAGGCCGACCCCCACTAGGGAAGTCTAATAGCCCAAGTTACCACATTATCCATGGAGGAATAAAACATCTCTGGATATACAATAAGGTCTTCATGAAGGAATGAAACATCTGCAGAATAATAAAGTACAAATATAATATTCTTAGAAGTTACAATATTTCAACACTCCCCCTTAACGAGAAGGATATTATAACAACATCTGCAGGAGAAAGGAGTCATCAACTACATGATACATCTATAAATCATTGGAAGATTTCTTCATCCATCATCAGTAACTCAAGCAGTTACTGGAACATCTTCAATACTGGAACATCAACATCTTCAGTACTGAATCTTCATCTTCTGCAGCACTTGAACATCTACAACAACATCAACATATGGATCCTCATGATCAATAGCATCATCATCTCACGATCAACATCATCGTCATCTCACGATCATCAGCATCGTCATCTAGATCATCACGATCAACAACATCGTCATCCAGATCATCACGATCAACAACACCATCATCTAAATCATCACGATCAACAACATCGTCATCTCACAATCAACAACATCATCATCTAGATCATCACGATCAACAACATCGTCGTCTAGATCATCACGATCAACATCGTTGTCATCTATATCATCACGATCAACAGCATCGTCATCTAGATCATCACGATCAACAGCATCGTCATCTAGATCATCACGATCAACAACATCATAGCAGCATACCCTGCACTACACATGATCCTTCCTTTCAGAATTACAGGATCAATCAATATTTAATACTATCCTTCCTTTCAGAATTACAGGATCAATCAATATTTAATACTATCCTTCCTTTCAGAATTACTGGATTTACTGTCTAAGGATGATTAGTCCAATCACAATCAGCATTTAAGACTATCCTTCCTTTAAAAATTACTGGATTTACTATCTAAGGATGATTAGTCCAATCAAAATCAACATTTGAGACTGTCCTTCCTTTCGGAATTACTGGATTTACTGTCTAAGGATGATTAGTCCAATCACAATCACATTTGAGACTATCCTTCCTTTCAGAATTACTGGATTTATTGTCTAAGGATGATTACTCCAATCACAATCACATTTGAGACTATCCTTCCTTTCGAAATTACTGGATTTACTGTCTAAGGATGATTAGTCCAATCACAATCACATTTAAGACTATCCTTCCTTTCGGAATTACTGGATTTACTGTCTAAGGATGATTAGTCCAATCACATACATTTTGAACCAAGCGCTCAGGGACAATGTAGTCCTATCATGTACATTTTGAATCAAACGTTCAGGGACGATGCAGTCCTATCATGTACATTTTGAACCAGACGTTCAGGGATGATGCAGTCCTATCATGTACATTTTGAACCAAACGTTCAGGGACAATGCAGTCCTATCATGTCCACTAGGGACCACTTCTCGGAGACATATGTCTACGGATCAATTCAGGGACAGAAGTCCGGGGATGATACAATCCCTCTCGTCCACTTAGACCAAGTCTTAGGACCACTTATCAAACTTATTGTTGATATCATCAACCTCATCGTCGGGACAAGTAACCTCATCATCAATACAAGTATCCTTGTCATCAATACAGTATCCTTATCATCGACCTTAGCGTCGATATAGGTAATCTCATCATCGATACAGGTATCCACAATGATACCAATATCCAAAAATCATCATCGACCATATCACTCCCCCTTTCGAGGAGGGTCCTACTACACCAAGCTTGTCTCGGAAATACTCAAACTTTACTCGAGATAGAGGTTTGGTCAATACATCAGCAACTTGTTCGTCAGTGCTCACATACTCGAGCTTTGTATCTCCTTTCTGCACCATATACCATATATAGAAATATCGGATCTCTATGTGCTTTGACTTATCATGGAACACTGGCTTCTCTTGCATCTTGATAAAACTTTGGTTGTCACACAGGATCACAGTGGGGTCCATCTCTAAGTCAAACAGTCCTAATAATAACTTTTGAACCCATACCGCTTCACAACTAGCAGAGCAAGTAGCTATATATTCCACTTCAGCTGTGGTGAGAGACACACTAGACTACTTCTTGCTAAACCACGAGATCATGGCAGATACCAGACAATGACATCTGCCCGATGTTCTCTTCCTGTCTGATACACTTCCTTCCCAATCAACATCTATGTAGCCATACAGTATGAAGTCATTATCTCCAAGAAAACATAGACCAAAGTCTATCGTACCCTTTAGGTACCTCATCACATGCTTTGCAGCTATCAAGTGAACTCATCTAGATTCCACTAGATACTGACTCAAGGTTTTCACTGCAAAGCATATATCTGGCCTAGTATTCATCAGATACATCAATGACCCAATAATCTTTCTGTACAGAGTTACATCCACTAACTTCGACGAGTCATCAACTAACAGCTTCAAGTCAGAACCCATGAGAGTGGTCATGTCCTCACATTCCAACATATCAAATATTCTCAATATTTCCAGAGCATACTTTTCTCTGGATGCGAAAGATTCCTTCTGAGCCTTGCCACACTTCCAGACCTAGGAAGTAATGCATCAATTTGAGATCTTTCATCTCAAATTCTGTAGCTAGCTTCTTCTTGCTTTACATGATATATCTCTCATTCCCTATTAGAAAAGAGATCATCCACATACAATAATAGTATCATCCATAACCTTATGGTAAAGGTTAGGATCAGCTTTACTTCTGGTAAAGCCCAATCTTGTCAAGAAACTGTCAATTCTCCCTCTATGACTGAACATCATTCCTACTCTGAGTGATCTTTTGCATATCTATCCGTGCCATCTCCCATCAGATGGGTCTACTGATATGAACCTCAAGATCATTTGAACTCTGCGGTGAGTTCCTTCTTGCATTCATCTAAGAAAATAATGTCATCTGAATATATACACCATCTTCAACCTTGTAGAAAAGGTTGAAATCCACATCACCCATGGTGATCATTAAGCTTCATCAAATGACTATCGATCCTGGGTACTTGTATAGAGCTTTCTTCAATTGAATCCTGGGAGTTTTCTTGATTCACACTTCTTCTTCAATTACACCATTAAGAGAATGGTATTATCTAGCCACTTGGAGCAAACATCTTGTCATGATCCTCTTCCTCTTTCTAAGAGAATCTTCTAGCCACGAGCCTTCTATAGTATGTTTGATTCGTAAGTCTTCTTCTTGAGCATCCATCACTTGTTCGGTGTTCATCACCTACAAATCAAAGTTAATTACATGATTAGTAATACTTTATAATCAACAAATCATGTTTTCATTTCAATGATAACCTATTATGCATACTAATATGATTCACATAGTTATGCAACTATATTGACCAATATTTTGGCTCAACACTTTTCCATATCCTGTATGCATACAGTGGCTATCTAGATGCCTTCCATCTCTACTAGAACATATTGTCAAGAACGTGCACAACTCTCAGCATGTCAGCAAAGAGGTTTCATTCTAGATAAACAATAATAGAATGTTTGTCCAACTTACCCATCATATGCATATTAGTAGTATACTGTTCAATGCTATATGAGTGCTTACACTATGCATGATATATTCTAGGAATACAAATATGCATACAACTATTACAAGTAATATCATTTACTATTTGAAAACTTCAAATACTTATCTTTTATGTTTGTGTGGTTGCCTCCCACTTCTATATGTCTTTGAACTTCTATTCATTCTGCACCACTATGCATGCCTAAGTGTGCACTAGTGTCATCCTCATGATCTCATACATAAACATACATTCATTAGTATAATCTTAACATTATGTATGGTCATGATCATTTCATACACATGTATACTTACCTCAGATCCTAACACAAGGTAGGATTCTAACTTGATATAGGAAAATATACCTGGATTATCAAGCTTGGTTATGTCTTAACATACCCAAACAATATCTTCTTTGTTCTCTTCAATGATTTAGAGACCTTGTGCTAGAACCTACATATCTCATAGGTTAAGCATAGTAGAACAAAGTCATATACCTTGTAAGTGGAGATTCTACGTGGTCAAAGACTATGGATGAGTCTTTGGATTCATGTCATCATGGTCATAGAACTTGATTTGTCTTTCTTGATGTACCTGTATCTTGTTAGCAGACAACATCATCCTCATACAACACCACAGGTGCATTAGTACAATCATATAACCCTAATCGATGAATGTCTTCTATCATTCACATGCATTCATACTTTTACTAGGGTGATAAGACAACTCTAAGATTAATCAAGATTGTACTAATGAAGACAAACATATCATAAACTTAATCATGAACAGATTTCAACACATACCTGTATCTCCTCAAGTCATACCTGTCGATATTTCTTGTAATCTTCTTATGTAAGGCCTTAGTCTCATCTCCCTCTGGGACTGGAACCTCTTCACTTATGTAAGTGTCCAACTCATTCTTTTTTAGGATTGACCCAATCTACTTGATTGGCTGAAAACTGGATCTTGGAGCTGGATTAGGGTTTGTCAGAGAAACCCTAAAAATTCAAACTTTGAATTTCAAACTTTTGAAAGGATAGAAAGATGCGCCTTGCTGAGCTGATCAAGCTGGTATACTCAGAATTTGAAAACTGCAAAGTTTCACCCCTCAAAATTGCTTTTGAAAATTCTGGATTCACTAGGCAGGACCCTGAATTAGGGTTTGAGTTTCCCGAAGCTTCACCTAGCCAAAAAGTTCGATCCAAAGCTCTAAACTTCAATTGTTTCAAGGAGCTTCCATCCATGGTCTTATATTTTAGAAATTCCAATTTTTGCAGAAACCCTAATTTCTGGATTTACTAGACAGGACCACGAACTAGGGTTTGATTTTCACGGAGCTTCACCCAACCAAAAAAATTCGATCTTGGTCTCTAAACTTCGATTTTTCCGAGGAGCATCCAACCATGGACTCAAATTCCAAAAATTCCAATTTTCTTTGAAACCCTAATTTTTAGGTCAAAAACTAAAAATGCTCAGAATTGAATTCTGTATCGACAGAAAGATGCACCTTGCTGAGGAGAGTTAATATAACCTCTTTCCTTTCAACATCTATGGATATAAACCCAAAAACAAGAAGCCCTAGCTTCCGCAACTCCATAGTGTCTTCTTCTCAGGTTGGCTCTGATACCATGTTAAGATTCAATATGCTAAGATAGAAAACATTAGTATTGTATTTCATTTCACAATAATAGCATATACTGTTGATGTATATGTAACTTCGGAATGTATTTCACATATATGTATATTGTATTCCTATAGAGATGGTATTATTCCTCTATAAGGAAGTGTCGTCATTTATATTGTAAGTGTCGTAACTTATACTTGATGGGTTATTAGACCACCTTGTTTGGGGTCGGCCCTGTATAAGTCATGTGGGTCAAAAGGGTTATTAGACCACCCTATTGGGGGTCGGCCATGTGGGTCAAAGGGTTATTAGACCACCCTATTGGGGGTCGGCCCACTCAGCATTATGTTATGTGGTTAAGTTAGAGCCGACATGAGTTAGGTAAAAAGGCAAGTCAAGTCAAGTATAAATAGAGTGCGGGAGGCACTCTATTTACTCACTCACTTATCACACATGCTCTCAAGGAGGAGAGGCGCACTTATGGAGGAGGAGGATTGCTGCTAGGTTATGGCTATCTCTCTTGGTTGGTTGTATCATTGCTATATCTATCTCTGAGGAAGTTATTGGGGTTTTTCACCTTTATGGTTTTCCCCAAGTAAATCTTTGTGTCTCTTGTGTGCTTGCATTATTGTCTCCATGATTGATATGCTGTAGATATGCTGTACATGTTGTTCTCTCAGTTAAGATCCTAGATCATATTGAAGTAAATTCAGAAAATTTAACATGGTATCAGAGCTAGCATGAAAGAAGGCATGATATGGCATGTATGACACTTGTTGCACTTACGATGCTAGGGCTTGATATAGCAAAAACCAGACATCGTAGCACTTTCGCTATAAATCCGTTTTGGCGAAGTTTTCGGATCTGAAATTGTTACAGGCCGAAGCTAAGATCTCCAGGTATCTTGTGTCCAAAGGACAACCTCTAATTCGTTGTACTTTGTGATTTATGATCTGTACAATATAGGGTTTCTGCCTCTTCCAGATCTGAGTCAAAATCAGGTGACCTTGGGAAAAAGGTCATATCTTGGGCTAGGAAGCTCCAAATGAAATTTAGTAAAAAGTGACAGGTAGTACACAGTCTGCACTATCTCAGAAAACTTTTTCAGAGGCCGAAGTCGAACCAGTGACACGTGGAACTCCGTACAAGTTCGCTCTCCTGTATTATCCCCTAAACAGGTCACGTTGCGACATTTGGCATAACTCTCTCTCAGAGAATCCAATTGAGGTCAGACCTGTCAGGATGGAAAGATAACAGGTCAGGCTATCTCAGGAAACTTTTTCAGACCCTGTGGATCAAAAATTTCGGAGTTACACCAGAAAAAATCAGGTACATATTTATGTCAAAACAGAATTATTTTTTGGTACCTTCATTCATGGCTTCCGGAATTTAGGGCTTTGGAGAAAGTTGGAATTTTTGTAATCGGAGACCACGGCTGGATGCTACTCATCAAAATAGAAATTTAGAGACCAAGATCAGAATTTTTGGTTGGGCAGAAGGCCGGGCTTGATTAGACCCTAGTTCGGGACTTTGATCAGAAAAGTGGAAAATTAGGGCTTCTGTAAAAATGGGAATTTTTGAAATCTGTGACCACGGCTGGAAGCTCCTCAGAAAAATAGAAGCTTAGAGCTTTGGATCAAACATTTTGATGGGGCAAAAGAGTGGGATTCATCAAACCCCAGTTCAGGGTCACGTCCAGTGAATCTAGAAGTTTCAAAGGCAAAATTGAGGAGTGAAACTTTGCAGTTTTCAAATTCTGAATATACCAACTTGATCAGCTCATCAAGGCACATATTTCTATCCTATCAGAAGTTTGAAATTCAAAGTTTGAATTTTTGGGGTTTCTCTGACAAACCCATATCCAGCTCAAGGTCCAGTTCTTGCAAATCAAGTGGATTGGGTTAATCACTTGCATAAGTGAAGAAGTTCCTGTTTCAGAGGGAGATGAGGCTAAGGCCTTACATAAGAAGATTACAAGCGATCTCGACAGGTATGACTCATCGAGGTATGTTTCGATATTTGTCCATGATTAAGTTTATGGTATGTTTGTCTTCATGTTATTACGGTTAGTACAATTTTGATTTTAGATTTGTTGTATCACCTTAACAAAATTATGAATGCATGATAGAAGATATTCATTGGTTAGGGTGTTGACACTTATGATTGTACTAATGCATTATGGTGTTGTATGAGGTTTATGTTGTCTACTAACATGAAAGGTACACCAAGAAAGACAGATCATGTTCTGGTCCAAGAACATATGATCATGATAACATGAGGACAAAGATTCATCCATTGTCATGGATCTCATACAAGATCCATTCACGAGGTATGTATAACTTTGTTTTATAATGGTTAACTTATGAGACATGCAGGTTACTAGCACAAGTCACTAAAGAGAACCAAAAGACATTATACGGGTATGTTAGACATAACTAGCTAACATAATAATCACAGGTTTTATGCATTTTATATCTCTTATCTTGATTGATGATTCAACTAACCAGAAGAATCATGATGGTATAGGCTTGAGTAATTACAGGTTTAGACATGTTATGTTTCTTATGATTTGACTAACCATAAGAATCCTTGAATGCTAATGCTTATTATTTCTGTTTGAAATGATCATGACTATACATGCTTGAGATTATTGTGTTTTAATAGTATACTAATGAATGTATGATTTTATATGAGATCACAAGGATAACACATTCATGATACTAATAAGCATGCATAGGGACCAAGGATGAATATGAGTTCAAGAACAGGTAATTCAGGAAGCAAAGATCAAGAGGGAGCACACTCTAGTTGTTCCTGCAAGAAAGAAAAGGAGCACACTTCAGTAGTTTCTGCAAGGATGCAGATATTCATAGGGAGTTGATCATCTCTCTACATTTCACAACAGAAAGGTGTAGAAGAAGCTACCTCAGATTAGGACTCCAGCAGCTCCTGCAAGGAAGCAAAGACTCAGAGGGAGTCCACCCAACGAACAAAGAAAGATAAGTATTTTAATCATCATTTCTTGCATATTTGTTTGTTTAAATAAAATTGTTCAATAATGTATATACTGATGTTCCTAGAATTAGGTTGTGTATTATGCATATTAGAATAATTGCATTGATGAACAGTATACTCCTAATATGCATGGGTAAGTGGCCTATGGCACTGTACAACATTCCATTGCTACTTATCTAGAATGAAACCTCTTTGCTGACATGTTGGGAGTTGTGCACACTCTTAACAATGTTCTGGTAGAGATTGGAAGGCATCTAGAAAGTTACGAAATATGGATAAATGTTGTATTGAAGCATTGGCTAAGATAATTGCATGACTGTATGGCATATTTCTTTATGTGTAAGAATTTGTTCTGAAAACTATAAGATGTTTTCTAATCATGCAATTTAACTTGTTGTGTAGGAAAGATCGTATGCCATCTCCTACAAAAGAAGAACTACAACATTTTGTTCCAGCAACAAAGATATCTATTGAAGATATTGAAGATATTGAAGATATTGAAGTTCCCAGGATCTGGGATGAAGAAATGAAATGCCTTGATCCGTCGATCATGAAGAATGATGTTTGGGATATAATCCCAAGACATGAAGGGAAGTTTGCTATGAATTCCAAATGGAACTATCAGATCAAGCATGTTGCAGATGGCAGCATTGAGAAATATAAAAGTGATGAAATAGAAGATACACCAGATGGATTCAAGACAGCTTCCTTGAATGGTGTAATTGAAGAAGAAGTGCATGTAGAGCAGCCACTTGGTTCTGAGACACATGATAGGAAATCATATATGTGCAGAACTTGGTATGGTGAAGATATATTGATTGCCGACACGCAGCGGAAGCTTACTACCGAGTTCGAGATGAAGAACTTGGGGATGATGCACTATTTGTTTTTGGCATGGAAGTGTGGCAGAGTGCAGACAGAATCTTCCTTGGACAAGGGAAGTATGCAGTAGAGATCCCAAAGAGGTTCGGGATGACGGATTGCAAGGCCATGGCCACACCTATGGCATCGAATCTGAAGCTTCTATGTGATGCTTCATCTGAGCTGATTGATGTTTCTATGTATCGTCAGATGATTGGGTCCTTGATGTACCTGACGAACACGAGACCAGATATTTGCTTTGCTGTGAACACATTGAGCCAGTTCCTGACGGATCCGAGGAGTGTTCACCTGGTTGCTGTAAAGCATGTTCTGAGGTACCTGAAGGGTACAATGGATTATGGGCTCAGATATGAGGTGAATCAAAAGTTTAACCTGCTGGGTTATGTTGATTCAGATTGGGCTGGCAGTGCTGCAGATAGGAAGAGCACATCTGGGTGTTGCTTCAGTATGGGATCAGGTGTGATCTCTTGGTTTAGCAGGAAGCAGTCCTGCATAGCACTGAGTACAGCTGAGGCAGAGTATGTTGCAGCCTGTTCAGCTAGTTGTGAGGCAGTATGGCTACGGAAGCTACTGTCTGAGTTATTTGATCTCCCGTTGGAGGCTACTGGTATCTTCTGTGATAACCAGAGTTGTGTGAAGCCGTCCGAGAACCTAGTGTTTCATGACAGGTCGAAACACATAGAGATCAAATATCACTATATCAGGGATATGGTGCAGAGAGGAGCTGTGAAGCTCCTGTATGTTGCGACGGACGAGCAGATTCCAGATGTGCTGACGAAGCCACTAGCCAGACTGAAGTTTGAGTACTTCAGAAAGAGGCTTGGCGTGCTTCAGATCGAGGATACTTCGAGGAAGAAGTGATGGACACATTTGCTGAAGCCATTCCAAGCATGTTGGAAGGAGGATCCTTCACATGGCTGTGGATGTAAGCGCTGGATGATGAGCATCAGGATGATGTTCTGGTTTCTGCTTGGATATGATCAGTTGGATCATTTTATGTATGTATGTATGCATCATGTTGGATGCTTGGACCATGTATCTGTATATGTATCAGGTGGATACATTGTATGATCAGGTGGATCATGTATGGTGATATGTATCATGTATTTGTATTTGTATCAGGTGGATACATTGATGATCAGGAGGATCATGTATGATGATATGTATCAGGTAGATACTTGGTATGCATCAGGTAGATGCATTGATGATCAGGAGGATCATGTATGATGATATGTATCATATATTTGTATCAGGTGGATACATTGATGATCAGGAGGATCATGTATGATACTTGGTATGCATCAGGTAGATGCATTGATGATCAGGAGGATCATGTATGATGATATGTATCATGTATTTGTATCAGGTGGATACATTGATGATCAGGAGGATCATGTATGATACTTGGTATGCATCAGGTAGATGCATTGATGATCAGGAGGATCATGTATGATGATATGTATCATGTATTTGTATCAGGTGGATACATTGATGATCAGGAGGATCATGTATGATACTTGGTATGCATCAGGTAGATGCATTGATGATCAGGTGGATCATGCAGCAGGATGTTGCAGTGATGATCAGGATGATCATAGATGACGAGCTTCAGGATGTTGCTCCAGATGACATGCAGCAGGACGTTGCAGTGATGATGATCAGGATGATCATGGATACATCAGGATGATGTATGGTGAGTATCAGGTTGATACTCTATGGCCGTGGATCAGGTTGTGCAGATGAGCATGTAATTCGTTGCCCTGGGAGATTTGCAGATGGTCTTTCGAGGTTTTGCCTATGGCATGTAATTCGGTGCCCTGGGACATCTGGCAAATGCTCTTTCGAGGTTTTGCTCTGGGAGGACATGTAATTCGTTGCCCTGGGAGATCTGCAGATAGTCTTTCGAGGTTTTGCCTATGGCATATAATAGCGCCCTGGGATATCTGGCAGATGCTCTTGCGAGGTTTTGTCCTATGGCATGTAATTCGTTTCCCTGGGAGATCCGATAGGTTGGGCTGTGTGCCCGTAATCAAGTCCTGGGATGCTCTTGCGAGGTTTTGCCATGACCACATGTAATTCGTTTCCCTGGGAGATTTCAGGTCGGAGTTGTGTACCCGTAACATCCTGAGATGCTCTTGCGAGGTTTTGTGGTGGACCACATGTAATTTGTGCCCTGGGAGATTTCAGGTCGGAGTTGTGTACCCGTAACATCCTGAGATGCTCTTGCGAGGTTTTGTGGTGGGGTCACATGTAATAGCGCCCTGGGAGATCCTATAGGTCGGAGTTGTGTACCCGTAACATCCTGGGATGCTCTTTCGAGGTTTTGTGACGCACGTAATAAGTCCTGAGGATTCCACAGTATGGCCAGTGATGACGAAGACCTGCAGGTGGTGGGCCTACATCCAGTATGAAAAAGGACTGGCTCTGTAGAACTTCCTATGACGAGTAGATTCAGAGATTGATTGAGATAGCAGCAACAGTGACGATGATGATGACTCGATGATGATTATCTAGTGACGATGATCCAGAGAAGATGACTTGTGCTAGAAGAACTATGCTGAGAAATACCTTCCTAGTTAAGAGGGAGTGTTGATGTATATGTAACTTCGGAATGTATTTCACATATATGTATATTGTATTCCTATAGAGATGGTATTATTCCTCTATAAGGAAGTGTCGTCATTTATATTGTAAGTGTCGTAACTTATACTTGATGGGTTATTAGACCACCTTGTTTGGGGTCGGCCCTGTATAAGTCATGTGGGTCAAAAGGGTTATTAGACCACCCTATTGGGGGTCGGCCATGTGGGTCAAAGGGTTATTAGACCACCCTATTGGGGGTCGGCCCACTCAGCATTATGTTATGTGGTTAAGTTAGAGCCGACATGAGTTAGGTAAAAAGGCAAGTCAAGTCAAGTATAAATAGAGTGCGGGAGGCACTCTATTTACTCACTCACTTATCACACATGCTCTCAAGGAGGAGAGGCGCACTTATGGAGGAGGAGGATTGCTGCTAGGTTATGGCTATCTCTCTTGGTTGGTTGTATCATTGCTATATCTATCTCTGAGGAAGTTATTGGGGTTTTTCACCTTTATGGTTTTCCCCAAGTAAATCTTTGTGTCTCTTGTGTGCTTGCATTATTGTCTCCATGATTGATATGCTGTAGATATGCTGTACATGTTGTTCTCTCAGTTAAGATCCTAGATCATATTGAAGTAAATTCAGAAAATTTAACATATACAGGATCACTGAAAGAACAACAAGCACAACATAAACACAAGAGACACAGATTTAGCCTGGGAAACCCTCATGGGGTAGAAAACCCAGCAAAGCTTCCTCAATATAGATGATCAACAATATAGAGATGTATATCCCAAACATGAGCTCCTTCTACTCCATAGCAGATCTCTCTCTCACCTATGCGCCACTCACAAGTGAGTGAATGTGTGTTAAATGAGGAACACACCTCCTCTATTTATACACAACTCTGACTTGACTTTTACACAAACTAGGTCAGCCCCAACTTAACTACTTAACATAATGTGATAGGGACGACCCCACTAGGGTGGTCTAATAACCCTTTAACCCACATGACTCATACAGGGATGACCCCCACTAGGGAAGTCTAATAACCCAAGTTACCACATTATCCATAGAGGAATAAAACATATCAGGATATACAATAAGGTCTTCACGGAGGAATGAAACATCTTCGGAATAATAAAGTACAAATATAATATTCTTAGAAGTTACAATATTTCAACAAAAGACACCTAAGGTGATGTTTGAATCTTTGACTAAGTTGTTTGAAGGAAAGAAAATAAATTGGAAGATGACTCTGTGGAACCAATTGAAAGGGGTAAAGATCTAGAATGGAGAGACCATCCAATCCTACTTTTCAAAAGTCTCTCAAATTAAGGAACAACTTGAAGCTGTGGATGAAGTGGTGGAGAATGGAGAAATTATCATGACCACATTGAATGGCCTACCTAGGTCATGGGACTCCTTCATCCAAGAAATCTGTGCAAGAAAGAAATTGATCTCTTTCAGTAGACTGTGGGAGGAATGTTCACAAGAAGAAGCAAGGCTTGTGGCCCGAGAAGAAAAGATGGGAAATGAAGATCAAGCTCTCACAGCTCACACTAAGGGAAGCAAGTTCAAGAGGGAGAAATCTCATAACAAGAAACATCCTCACTTCCATCAAAAGAAGAAAGATCTCTCCCAAGTTCCATGTTACTCTTGTTATGAGAAATGACATCATGCCTTAGAATGTCCCAAGAAAAGAAAAGACTTCAATAACAACAACAACAAGAACAACAAGAAGAGATATCATGCTCATGCTGCTGAGGATGATGAACCTCCCAAGAAGAAGACTAGAGCAGAAAGTGATGACTCATCAAGTGAAGATGAATATGTCTTAATCTCTGCTCTGATAGGTATTGTTACACATGGGAGTAATGATTGGCTTATTGATAGTGGGGATTCTAAACATATGAATGGGTTTAAAGAATCCTTCATGGACCTATCTGAACATGAGTCACCTCACAAGGTGAAACTTGGGGATGACTATCAATATCCTATAAAAGGAAGTGGTGAAGCCTCCTACATTCTAGACTCTGGGAAGTCTTTAAAAATGAAAGATGTTCTATATGTACCTGGACTCAAGAAGAATCTTCTCTCCATATCATCTTTGGATGCAAAGGGGATGATAGTTGCATTTGTGGATGGCTAAGTACTCATGTGGCCAAAGGGTAAGACCATAGATGATGCAGTAGTAATTGGAGAGCAAGAGGGAGGATTGTACAAATTAAAGGGATAACCTAAACATGCCATGGTACATGAATCCATGGATCCAAGTGACCTTTGGCATAGAAGGCTTGCACATGTGCACTATAGAGCACCACCAATTGCAAGCAAAGCAGTAGAAGGTCTTCCTGAAATTTAGTGAAAGTATGAAGATGTTTGAAAAGGATTTGCAAAAGGAAAGAGCACAAAGAAGGCATTTACAAGCAAGTAAGGAAAAATAACTTATCCACTCCAATGTATGCGGTCTGATGTCATCCAGTTCTCTGAGTGGGTATGTATACTATGGTTCTTTCATTGATGATTTCTCTAGGAAGACTTGGATTTACTTCTTGAAGAACAAAGATGAAGTATTCAACAAATTCAAGGAATTCAAAGCCTTCATAGAAAACCACACTGAAAAGAAGATCAAGACCTTTAGATTCGACAATGGTGGAGAATTCACTCCAGCAGACTTCAAGAAGCTATGCAGTGATTCAGGGATTAAGAGGGAGTTTACCACTCCTTACAATTCACAACAGAAAGGAGTAGAAGAAGTTACTTCAGAATAGGACTCCAGCATCTCCTGCAAGGAAGCAAAGATTCAGAGCAAGTCCACCCAACAAACAAACAAAGATAAGTATTTGAATTGTCATTTCTTGTATATCTGATTGTTTAAATAATATTGTTCAATGATGTATATACTTATGTTCCTAGACTTAGGTTTTGTATTATGCATATTAGAATAATTGCATTAATGAACAGTATACTACTAGTATGCATGTGATGGGTAAGTGGCCTATGGCACTATACAACATTCCATTGCTACTTCTCTAGAGTGAAACCTCTTTGCTGACATGTTGGGAGTAGTGCAAACTCTTAACAATGTTCTGGTAGAGATGGAAGGCATCTAGAAAGTTACCGTATGAATATGGGATATGGATGCATGTTGTACTGAAGCATTGGCTAAAATAATTGCATGACTGTATGACATATTCCTTTATGTGTAAGACTTTGTTCTGTAAACTATGAGAAGTTTCTAATCATGCAATTGAATTTGACTTGTAGGAAAGATCGTGTACAATCACCTACAAAAGAAGGACTACAACATTTTTCTCTAGCAACGAAGTTCAAAGAAAACTATCTATTGAAGATATTAAAGAACCCAAAGTTCCCAAGATCCAGGATATAGTAATGGAAGAATGCCATGATCGAGGAGTACCAACCGATCATGAAGAATGATGTTTGGGATGTGTTCCCAAGACCTAAAGGGAAGTCTGTTGTGACTTCCAAGTGGATCTATAAGATCAAGCATGCTGCAAATGGCAGCATAGAGAAATATAAGGCAAGGTTTGTATCTTGTGGCTTCTCCCAGAAAGAAGGAATAGATTATGAAGAAACTTTTGCTCCTGTGGCCAAATACACTTCCATCAAAATAGTACTTACTCTGGATGCAGTGATGAAATGGAAGATACACCAGATGGATGTCAAGACAGCTTTCTTGAATGGTGTAGTTGAAGAGGAAGTGTATGTGGAGAAGCCACTTGGTTTTGAAACACATGACAAGGAGTCATATGTGTGCAAATTGAAGAAAGCCTTGTATGGATTGAAGCAAGCTCCTAGGACTTGGTATGGTAGGATAGACAACTTTCTATCCAATTTGGGATTTACCAAGAGTAAAGTGGATTCCAACCTCTACTACAAGGTTGAGGAAGGAAATCCAGTGATCCTACTATTGTATGTGGATGACCTGTTTGCTACAGGTGAGGATGGGTTGATTGTCGATACGAAAAGGAAGCTTGCTGCTGAGTTCGAGATGAAGGACTTGGGGATGATGCACTATTTTCTAGGCATGGAGGTGTGGTAGAGTGCAGATAGAATCTTCCTTAGACAAGGGAAGTATGCAGTAGATATCTTGAAGCAGTTCGGGATGATGGACTGCAAGGCCATGGCCACACCTATGGCATCGAACCTAAAGATTCTGTGTGATGCTTCATCTGATCCAGTTGATGTCACGGTGTATCGTTAGATGATTGGGTCCTTGATGTACCTGACGAACACAAGACCAAATATTTTCTTTGCGGTGAACAAATTGAGCCAGTTCCTGACGGATCCCAGAGGTGTTCACCTGGTTGCTGTAAAGCATATTCTGAGGTACCTAAAGGGTACAATTGATTATGGGCTCAAGTATGATGCGAATCAAAAGTTTAACCTGGAGGGTTATGTTGATTCAGATTGGGCAGGCAGTGCTACAGATAGGAAGAGCACTTCTAGGTGCTGCTTCAGTATGGGATTAGGTGTGATCTCTTGGTTTAGCAGGAAGCAGTCCTGCGTAGAATTGAGTACAGCCGAAGCAGAGTATGTCGTAGCTTGTTCGGCTAGTTGGGTTGCAGTATGGCTTAGGAAGCTATTGTCTAAGTTATTTGATCTCCCGTTGGATGCTACCTGTATCTATTTTGCCAATCAGAGTTGTGTGAAGTTGTCTAAGAACCCGATGTTCCATGATAGGTCGAAGCACATTGAGATCAAATGTCACTATATCAGGGATATGGTGCAGAGAGGAGCAGTGAAGCTCCTGTATGTTGCGACGGATGAGCAGATTGCAGATGTGTTGACGAAACCACTAGCCAGAGTGAAGTTTGAGTACTTCAGAGAGAGGCTTGGTGTTCTTCAGATAGAAGATACTTCGAGGAAGAAGTGATGGGACACATTTGCAGGATCCATTCCAAGCATGGTGGGAGGAGGATTCTTCCCATGGCTGTGGATGTAAGCGCTGTGTGATGAACATGAGGATGATGCTCTGGATGATGTTTTGTATGACAATGATCAGTTGTATCATGTATGATGATATGCATCAGGTGGATGCTTTGTATGATCAGTTGGATCATATGTGATGATATGCATCAGGTGGATGCTTTGTATGATCAGTTGGATCATATGTGATGAGTATCAAGAAGATGATCTGGATGACATGCATCAGGACGATGCTATGGTGATGATTAGGATGATCATGTATATCAGGATGATGTATGGTGAGTATCAGGTTGATACTCTGTGGCCGTGGATAGGTTGTGCAGGTAGCATAGAAAAGATCCTGGGAGATCCGGACAGGTAGAGATGTGTGCTTGTAACAACCTGGGATGCTTTTTCAAGGTTTTGCTACATTTTCGCATAGAAAAGATCCTGGAGATCCGAACAGGTAGAGCTATGTGCTCGTAACAGCCTGGGATTCTCTTTAGAGATCTTGCAGGTTGCAAGATGCTCTTTAAAGGTTTTGCGAAAGTCTCGCATAGAAAAGATCTTGGAGATCCGGACAGGTAGAGCTGTGTGCTCATAATAGCCTGGGATGCTCTATAGAGATCTTGCCGGTTGCAAGATGCTCTTTAAAGGTTTTGCGAAATTTCACATAGAAAAGATCCGGACAGGTAGACCTGTGAGCTCATAATAGCCTAGGATGCTCTATAGAGATCTTGAAGGTTCCAAGATGCTCTTGAAAGGTTTTGTGAAGGTCACATGTAAAAGATCCTGGGAGATCCGGACAAGTAGAGTTGAGTGCTTGTAACAGCCTGGGATTCTATTTCGAGTTTTTGTTGACGCACGTAATTAGTCCCGGGATCCACAGTATGGCCAGACATGATGAAGACCTATAGGAGGCTAGGCCTACATCCATCATGAAAAAGGGATGGCTCTGTAGAAATTCCTATGACGAGAAGAGTTTAGAGATAGCCCAGTGATCGAGATGTTGAGTATAGCAGCAGTGATGATGATGATGCTCCGTGATCCAGTGATGATGATCCAACTCCAGAATTGAAGACTTGCGCCAATATGTATTGATGACCTGTGTCTAGAGAATATCTTCCTACTTAAGAGGGATTGTTGATGTATTTGTAACTTCAGAAGATATTCACTTGTATATTACATTTGTACTTTATTGAATATTCAACATAGATTATTATTCCTCTGATTGGAAGTGTCATCATTTGTATTTGCAAGTGTCGCAAGTTACGTTGTAAGTGTCGTCATTTGTATTGATGGGTTATTAGACCACCAGTGTGGGGTCATCCCTACTTAGGTCATGTGGTTGGGTTATTAGAATTCATTAGGAAGTCAGCCTCAATGATTTATTGGTAGGACAAGTCAGTGTATAAATAGAGGGTGTGCCTCTCTCATTCTATTCACTCACTCACTTCTCAAGCTCGCATTATCTAACTGAGAAAGAGGAGCACATGTGGAGGAGGAGGAGCATCTGCGAGAGACATCTTATTGGGTTTGATCCTTGTGATCTTGGTTTGTGTATTATCTTATCTCTGAGGAAGTTGCGGGTTTTTTCACCTTCTTGCTTTTCCTCGGTGAAACTATGTGTCTCTTGTCTGATTGCTTTAGTGTCTATGATTGATATGTTGTACATGTTATTCTCTTAGTTATCCTGAATGATAATGGAATGAAATTATTGAAAAATTAACACCATCAGGAAATAGAATTCCAGGATCCCATTTCCTTGTATGCATTCTTCCAATCACCATAACTAAAAAATATAGATCATCAAAGTACATAGCAACATAATAAAAATGTACATCAAGGAGGTGCCTCATCAAAGAGTCATGAAAGTGCTTATACCTCCAAGCAAGTAGACCACCATTTGCTAAGTGCATACAGGCATCAAGTGACCAATCAAATCTGATCCAATGACATAGGTGAGGATCCCATGCCCTATAATGTTGCTCCAAAAATATGTAGGATGCATCAAAATAATCAGCCCTGTGTTCTTTCATCGAAGAATCAAATGAATAATCTCCATTAAAATCTGAACCAAGTAGGGAGCAAAGAAAACAATGAGCCTTTAAGGGGATCAAATAAGTACCATTTATGCATCCATGGATATGTGTATCATCAAGAAATAATGAGGGATGTTTCTGCCAATAAACATTTGTCCCAATCATATCTCTCTTCACCCAAGTAGTTAATGAATTTCATCCAACATCAATTGAACTAAGCAAGGAGCAAGGAAAATCATGACACTTCAAGTGACTGAAGTGAACATCATAAGGGAATCCATGAAGATATGTATCATCGTAAGGTTAAAAAGGATGCTGCTGAAAATGTAAATAATGAGGTTCTCTAGTCATGTCATCATGAAAAGGAGAGGCAGGAGTTTCACACTCCTCATGTGGCACCATCAAATAGAAACTTTTCAACCATACTTCATTAGGATGAAAGCTGCAAAATAGGGAAGTGTAATATGTAGGAGAATGAAACAAATCACCCAAATGATGAGAATATGAAAAAGTGTCATCATTTGTAGGCTCCATAAGTGTAGGATCAAGCACATCTTTCGAAAGGGAAAAAATTTCCTCTTCTTGTACTGCTTCTTCTACTTCACCTATTTCAGAACTAGGTGGCTCATGGGTCTTCTCCTTTCGCTCCGTTAAGAAATTTGATGCATTTTCCCCCTTGGTTTCCTTAATATCAATATATTTGGAATCTCTTTTTGAAGAAAACCCAAAAAATCTCTTCAAGTAGGAAATACATGCATTCCCTGAAGCTTCAGATATTTCACTGCTCTTTTCACTCACACACATATGATTTTCTCTCCAAGGTCTTTTGCAAGAAAGGCATATACATTTCTTCACTAACTCCACATCTTCATTTTTGGGCCCATTTTCAAATACCCAATCAGCAAAGTCTTCAAAAGGAATGGCCTTTTGTGTATCTCCCTTGTACACATCAAGATATGCCTGATATTGTTGGGGCAAGGTTTTACATGTTGCTCTCAATCTTTGTAATTCATTCATAGAATTATCCTTTGGTAGTGTGAAACACTCATATTCATCATATTCAAGGTCATAATATTAACCCTCATTCCTTTTGAAATTGTAATAAGTGTTTCATGATGGCACCTCTTCCTCATACAATTCACATTCTTCTTCTTATTGCTCATAAGCATTGTACTCATAGGATTCATCATAATAGTAAGACATGGCTTCAATTTATTCTTCAAAGGATGAAAATAATGCACAGGTGCAAGGACCATGCTCTGATACCACTTATGGTGTCCCTTTTTAATAAATTTGGTAAAATTGGAAAAATTGCACTTTTTGGCCAATTCGACCCTTAGACTAGTAATGACTCAAATGCTTCCAAATGGCTCCAAATGCTTCTAAATTGGGTCTGAAGTTGTTTGAAAGGTATTGAGACATAAAAAGGAGGCTGATGGATGATTGGACACTCTCAAAATAATTCTTCAACCTTCATTTACAATCAGGATAAAATAGGGAAATTTACTAGTCAATTCGAGGTTCAAAACCCCCAAGGGTAGGGGGAAAAATTGGCTTTCCAAATGCATTACAAACCTCCCAAATTTCAGAAAAGAGACATGGAATTGTTAAAGGACTTTAATTTTATCCCAAATGCATCATTAATCAATTCCTAAAGGCTGCTGCAACTCCCATAAATCAAAGGTTTGTGGACATGTCTTCACCTAGGGGGAAATGATAGGAAAACTTCACTAGTTGCTATGAAATTTTATATTTATGTTCCAAAGGATTAGGTAATGTATATTAAACTTATTCAAGACATTAATGAATCTCCATACATCATAAAAATTATAGATATGAACTGATACAAGATGAAATAAAGCAACTTCAAGCTTTCGTAACAAGATATGAGGAAAATGGCACCATTTAGACATTGTTTGGTATTTTGACATAGTTTCACTTAGTATTTCGACCTGAGTATATTCTAAGAATAAAATACATCATATTACAAATAAATGGGGCCGCAATAGCTCCCCTAAATAGATCATCATCTCACCAAGTGCACCCTTCTTCCAAGAGCCAAAATATGAAGTGAAAAGTGAGAAAGGTGTGGAAACAAGTTGAAGAAGAGAATGTCACGAGCAGCCCTATAGCTTCAAAATGCAACAAATGACTCCAGTGTAGATCCAAATTTTTATTGGGAAAGGAAGTTGCTTAATTTCTTCCACTCTTTTCGGGTCTAACTTAACCCCATCCTTCAAGATTGTGTGCCCTATAAGTTTTCCTGAAAGGTCTGAATTGCCTCTCCAATTTCCAATTAGGATGGGAATATTTCACATTAGAAATTGGTACTAAGTCAAGTAGAGTAAACACTCCACAAGCATGGACAAGATTGTTAAGATTTAATATGCTAAGACAGAAAATAGCAGCATTACATTCCATTTCACAATAATAGCATATACAGGATCACTGAAGAAACAACAAGCACAACATAAACACAAGAGACACAGATTTATCCTGGGAAACCCTCATGGGGTAGAAAACCTAGCAAAGCTTCCTAAATATAGATGACCAACAATATACAAAGATGAAAACCAAAGACATGATCTCCTCCTCCACCATAGCAGACCTCTCCTCCACAAGTGCGCTACATTCTGAGTGAGTGAAGTGTGTGTATAATGAGGAACACACCTCCTCTATTTATACACATCTCCGACATTTATTTTATATTAACTAGGTCGGCCCCAACTTTACCACTGGGTTAAACACCCCACTACAACTGACTGCGCCGACCCCACTAGGTTGGTCTAACAACCCTTTGACCCACATAACACATACAGGTCTGACCCCCACTAGGGAAGTCTAATAACCCAAGTTACCACATTTCGACAGAGGAATAAACATCTCCGGATACATAATAGAATAACCTCGGAGGGATGAACCATCTCCGGAATAATAAAGTACAAAATATAATATTCTTTGAAGTTACAATATTTCAACACTCCCCCTTAACGAGAAGGATATTATAACAGCATCTGCATGAGCAAGGAGTCATCAACATCATACATGATACATCTATAAATCATTGGAAGCTTTCTCAACATCATCAGTAACTCAAACAGTTACTGGAACATCTTCAATACTGGAACATCAACATCTTCAGTACTGAGTTTTCTGTAGCATCAGAATAGCTACAACTTCATCATCATCTGGATCCTTACGATGAACAACATCGTCGTCACACACTAATCAGCATCGTCATCATACGATCATCAGCATCGTCATCATATGATCATTAGCGTTGTCAACACATCATCACGATCTATAGCATCTGGATCATCTCGATCTACAGCATCTGGATCATCTCGATCTACAACATCGGAATCATCATGATCTACAACATCTGGATCATCTCGATCTACAGCATCTGGATCATCTCGATCTACAGCATCTGGATCATCACGATCTATAGCATCTGGATCATGTCGATCTACAACATCTGGATCATCTCGATCTACGGCATCTGGATCATCATGATCTACAGCATCTGGATCATCTCGATCTACAGCATCTGGATCATCTTGATCTACAGCATCTGGATCATCATGATCTACAGCATCTAGATCATCATGATTTACAACATCTGGATCATCTCAATCTACAACATCTGGATCATCACGATCTACAGCATCTGGATCATCTGCATCGTCATCTAGATCAACATGATCAGTAGCATCGTCACCTAGATCATCAGTATTAGTATCCACACCAATACAAGTATACATATCATCAATACAAGTATCCTCATCAATACAAGTATACATACAAGTATCCTCATCAATACATATCATCAATACAAGTATCATCATCATACAAGTATACATACAAGTATCCTCATCAATACACATCATCAATACATAACAGCATACCCTGCAACAGTCACGATCATATTACAGGATGATCAATCCCGCTCTCTTTAGGACATAAGTCCATGGATGATACAATCTAGATCAAGTTCCAGGATGATCAATCCTTATCACTTTAAGACAAGTCTCATGTCTAGGGATGATGCAATCCCATCATGTACATTTTGAACCCAGTTCATGGATGATGTAGTCCTCTCATGTACATATTTTGAACCCAGTTCATGGACGATGTAGTCCTCACGTACATTTTGAACCCAGTTCACGGACGATGTAGTCCTCACGTACATTTTGAACCCAGTTCATGGACAATGCAGTCCTCACATACATTTTGAACCCAGTTCATGGATGATGCAGTCCTCACGTACATTTTGAACCCAGTTCATGGACGATGTAGTCCTCATGTACATTTTGAACCGATGTCCAGGGATGATGCATTCCTATCTTCAATTCTCAGAGACAAATGTCTATGGATCAATTCTGGGACCAAAGTCTTGGGAAGATACAATCCCCTACTTGTTCATTCAGGACTACATTCTCGGAGACCCAGTCTACGGCTCAATTCTGGGACCGAAGTTCGGGGACGATACAATCCCCCACCTATTCATTCAGGACTTTATTCTTGAAGACCCAGTCTACGGCTCAATTCTGGGACCGAATTCTGGGGACGATACAATCCCCTACCTGTTCATTCAGGACTTTATTCTCGAAGACATATTTCTACGGATCACTTTAGGAATGAAGTCCAAGGATGATCCAATCCTCACATGTCCACGAAGGACTTCATTCTCGAAGACATCTGTCTAAGACTTTTTTTAGAACATGTGTTCAGGGATGATGCAATCCCTCTTCTTTCTCAGAGACATCTATCTATGGCTCCTTTTAGAACATGTGTTTAAGGATGATGCAATCCCTCTTCTTTCTCGGAGACATCTGTCTACGGCTCCTTTCAGAACATGTGTTCAAGGATGATGCAATCCCTCTTCTTTCTCAGAGACATTTGTCTACGGCTCCTTTTAGAACATGTGTTCAAGGATGATGCAATCCCTCTTCTTTCTCGGAGACATCTGTCTACGAATCCTTTTAGAACATATGTTCAAGGATGATGCAATCCCTCTTCTTTCTCGGAGACATCTGTCTACGGATCCTTTTAGAACATATGTTCAAGGATGATGCAATCCCTCTTCTTTCTCGGAGACTTCTGTCTATGTATCCTTTTAGAACATATGTTCAAGGATGATGCAATCCCCTTGTCACATTAGACCCTATCTAAGGACCATCCACCAACCTCTCTATCAGCATCACCAATATAGGTATCCACATCATCGACCTCACTATTGATGCAGGCAATCTCATCATAAGTGATCACATCACTCCCCCTTTCGAGGAGGGTCCTTCTGAACTATATTAAGTTTGTCTCGGAAAACTTTACTTGAGGTAGAGGTTTGGTTAGTACATCGGATCGGTAGAGGTTTGGTTAGTACATTGGTAACTTGTTACAAATTCGAACTTTAGTTCCTTTCTACACCATATCTCGTCAGATCTCTATGTGCTTTGACTTATCATGGAACACTGGATTCTCTGCCATCTTGATACAATTCTGTTTGTCACATAGGATCACAGTTGGGTCTATCTCTAAGTCAAACAATCCTGAAGCCATACTTCTTCACAACTAGTAGAGCAAGCAGTCATATATTCCACTTGTGCTGAGAGCCAAACTAGGCTGCTTCCTGCTAAACCACAAGATCATGACTGATCCCAAACAATAACATCTTCTCGATGTGCTCTTCCTGTCTGATACACTTTCTACTCAATCAACATTTGTGTAGCCATCTGAAGTCATGATCTCCAAGATAGCATGGATCAAAGTCTACCATATCCTTTAGGTACCTCATCACATGCTTTGCAACTATCAGGTGAACACATCTTGTTTCCACTAGATACTGATTCAAGGTGTTCACAGCAAAGCATATATCTGACCTAGTATTTGTTAGATACATCAATGACCCAATAATTTGTCTGTACAGAGTTATATCCACTAAATCTGATGAGTCATCCGCTAACAGCTTCAAGTTGGAATCCATGAGAGTGGCCATTCCAACACATCAAGTCTTTTTAATATTTATCGGCATATTTTCCCTGGTTGAAAAAGATTCCTTCTGAGCCTTGCCATACTTCCAGACCTAGGAAGTAATGCATCAATCTAAGATCTTTCATTTTCATTTCGGTATCCATCTTCTTCTTGCTTTCCATGACCTGTTTCTCATTCTTTGTCAGAAAGAGATCATCCTCATACAATAATGGTATGATAGGTTCATCATACACAACCTTAAGGTAAAGGTTAGGATCAACTTTACTTCTGGTAAAGACCAAGCTTTGTCAAGAAGCTGTCAATTCTCCATCATTCACACTCTGCATTGAGTGATCTTCTGCATATCTATCTGTGCCATCTCTCATCAGATGGGTCTACTGATATGAGCCTCAATATCATTCGAACTCTGTGGTGAGTTCCTTCTTGCATCCATGTCATCTGTGTATAGAAGCCATATTCAACCTTGTAGCAAAGGTTGAGATCCACATCACCCATGGTGATCATTAAGCTCATCAATTGACTACTGATCCTGGGTACCCATTCAAAACCTGATTCACACTTCTTCTTTAATTACACCATTAAGAGAATGGTCTTATCTATCCACTTGGAGCAAACATCTTGTCATGATTCTCTTCTTCTTTCTAAGAGAATCTTCTAGCCACGAGCCTTCTATATTTTGTTTGATTTGTAAATCTTCTTGTTGAATATCCATCACTTGTTCGGTGTTCATCATTCTTCATGATCTTTCCTACAAATCAAAATTAAGTACATGATTAGTAATACTTCATAATCATGAAATCATGTTGACATGATAACCCATTATGCATACAGATATCATTTACATAGTTATGCAACTATCTTGACCAATACTTTGGCACAAAACTTTTCCATATCCTGTATGCATACAGTGGCTATCTAGATGCCTTCCATCTCTACCAAAACATACTATCGAGAGTGTGCACAGCTCTCAGCATGTCATCAAAGAGGTTTCATTCTAGACAAGCAACAATGGAATGTTTGTCCAACTTACCAATCATATGCATATTAGTAGTATATTGTTCAATGCTCTATGAATGTTTACACTCAGCATGATATATTATAGGAATACAAATATGCATACAAGCAATATCATTTACTATTTCAAATAACAACTCAAATACTTATCTTTTATGTTTGTGTGGTTTCCTCCCGCTTGATCTTCTATATGCCTTTTGAACTTCTATTCATTCTGTACCACTGTGCATGCTCAAGTGTGCACTAGTGTCATCCTCATGATCTCATACAAAAACATACATTCATTAGTATATTCTCAATATTATCAAAACATTATAATTCTAAATAATCTTGAATATGTATAGTCATGATCATTAGTATTCAGGGTTTCAAGGAAGTCTTCTTTTACTCATGGATATTCTTGTTTGATCATAGGACTCTTCTGGTTAGTTAAATCATCAATCAAGATAAGAGACATAATGTGCATAAACCCTTGATAACCAACTTTATGAATAAGCCTAACCAATCATACCAAGTATACTTATATAAGGGATCCTAACACAACGTAAGATTCTAACTTGATATAGGAAAACATACCTGGATTAGTATACCTGCTTAGTTATGTCTAACATACCTAATCAACATCTTCTTTGTTCTCTTCAATGATTTAGAGATTCTGTGTTGGAACCTGCATATCTCATAATAGAACAAAGTCATACATACCTCGTAAGTAGAACTTCTATGTGATCAAGGATTATGGATGAGTCTTTGTCTTCATGTTGTCATGGTCATGGAACTTGATTTGTCTTTTGTGATGTACTTGTATCTTGTTAGCAGACAACATCAACCTCATACAACACCACAGTGCATTAGTACAATCATATAGCCCTAATCAATTAATGTCTTCTATCATTCGCATGCATTCATACTATTACTAGGGTTATAAGACAATTATAACATTAATCAAGATTGTACTAATAAATAATATGAAGACAAACATATTATGAACTTAATCAAGAATCAGATTTCAAGGCATACCTGAACCTCCTTAAGTCATACCTGTCGAGACTTCTTGTACTCTTCTTATGTAAGGCCTTAGCCTAAACTCCCCCTGAAACTTGATCTGGAGCTTGATTAGGGTTTGTTAGAGAAACCCTAAAAATTCAATCTTTGACTTTCACACTTCTGAATGGATGGAAGGATGTGTCTTGCTGTGCTGATCAAACTTGCATACTTCAATTTTGAAATCTCCAAAAATTTGAGCCCTCAGAATTGCCTTCGAAACTTTTGGGTCTTCTGGACAGGATCCCGAACTAGGGTTTGATGAAGCCCACCCTTCTTCCCAATCAAAAGGTTTGATCCAAGGCTATAAACTCTTATCTTTCTGAGGAGCTTCCAGCCATGGTCACAGACTTAAAAAATTCCAACTTTTGCTGAAGCCCTAATTTTTCCATCTTTTTGATCAAAATCCCAAACTGGGGTTTGATCAAGCCCGGTCTTCTACCCAACCAAAAAATTCGATCTTGGTCTCTAAATTTCGATTTTCCTGAGTAGCATTCAGCCATGGACTCCGATTCCGAAAATTCTAACTTTCTCCGAAACCCTAAATTTCGGAAGCCATGAATGAAGGTGCTCCAAAAATAATTCTGTTTTGATAGAAATATGTACCTGATTGTTTCTGTTGTAACTCCGAACTTTTCGATCCATAGGGTCTGAAAAATTTTTCTGTGTTAGTCTGACCTGTCATATTTCCATCCTGATAGGTCTGACCTCAATTGGATTTTCTGAGAGAGAGTTATGCCAAGTGTTCCAACGTGACCTGTTTATGGGATAAAATAGGAGATTGAACTTGTACGGCATGCCATGTGTCACTGGTACATCTTCTGCCTCTAAAAATGTTTCTTGCGATAGTACATTATGTGTACTACCTATCACTTTTTACTAAATTTCATTTGGAGCTTCCTATCCCAAGTTATGACCTTTTTTTCTAGGTCACTTGTTTTTGACTGATATCTGGAAGAGGCAGAAACCCTAACTTGTACTGATCATAACTCACAAAGTAAAACGAATATGAGGGTTTCCTTTGGACACAAGGTACTTGGGGATGTTAGCTACTACCTGTAAAATTTTTAGATCCTGAACCTTCACAAAAATGGATTTATAGCGAAAGTTCCATGATGACGGGTTTTTGCTATGTAAAACCCAAACCTTCAAATTGTCGCAAGTGTCGTGTCATACATTGCCTTCCTTCAGGTTATCTCTGATACCATGTTAAGATTTAATATTCTAAGACAGAAAATAGCAACAATACATTCCATTTCACAATATTAGCATATACAGGATCACTGAAGAAACAACAAGCACAGCATAAACACAAGAGACACAGATTTATCCTGGGAAACCCTCATGGAGTAGAAAACCCAGCAAAGCTTCCTCAATATAGATGACCAGCAATATACAAAGGTGCAAACCAAAGACATGATCTCCTCCTCCACCATAGCAGACCTCTCCTCCACAAGTGCGTTACATTCTGAGTGAGTGAAGTGTGTGTATAATGAGGAACACACCTCGTCTATTTATACACATCTCTGACTTGTATTTTATATTAACTAGGTCGGCCCCAACTTTACCACTGGGTTAAAAAAACCACTACAACTTACTGGGCCAACCCCACTAGGGTGGTCTAACAACTCTTTGACCCACATAACACATACAGGGCCGAGCCCCACTAGGGAAGTCTAATAACCCAAGTTACCACATTCCGACGGAGGAATAAACATCTCCGGATACATAATAGAATAACCTTGGAGGGATGAACCACCGGAATAATAAAGTACAAAATATAATATTCTTTGAAGTTACAATATTTCAACAAAGATATGCTCTCCAATATGCAAAATGAGAAATGATCAAAAGCCACCCCCCTTCTTTTTTCTTGACTTTTATAAACTTCCAAAGACCTCCTTAGCTCGAATTCCATCCATGATCTTCATGCCAACTCGATTTGGGAAGAGATTCCAATGTGTTCCACTTGTCCCTCCATTCCTAGCCTCCTCCTTCATTCAATTCGAAAGGATGACTATTTGGCTTCCCTAAATCCTTTGTGAGCCCCCTTGGAGGCTATTTTCAGCCCTGACATGTCACATATGTCATATTTCAGCAATCAGGTCTGATTTTTGTCATAGGTGTCATACCATCTTCATCATTGTTGTCATAGAAGCTAGGGAATCTAGCCCAAGTGTCTCAATTTCTCTCAAATGCATCTTCCTCTTCCATGGGAGTTACTCTTCCACTCCAATTCGACCTTCATTGAGTCATTCCAATTATATTTACCTTCCAACTCCCCAAGAACATTAGACTCCACCTTGGATTCAAATGGGTAAGAACAAGATGCCATGTGGCATGAGGAATCTAGTTGTGTGTGGGTCCCAGACCACCAATGTGTCTCCATGACCAAGTGCCACCTTATTTTCCTATCATAAATATTTATTTAACCCATTTTAATATATTTATGTCAAGATAATGTCCATTTGGGGTTTATTAGTGTAACATCCCGAAAATTCACAAAAATTAAAATTTTTTAAAGTAGTATTAAATATTGTGCTTACTAATGCGAAAATAAATCAAATACTAATTCTTTTAACTAATAACAAAATATGATCACATCACTTCATACTTCTTAACACAAAATATGACATTAGTTTTGCTTTTGTTAATTATAAATCTATATGCTGTATTTAAATTTTCTTACGATACAATCATCTAGACATAATACTGACAGTTTGCTTTTGGATGATGATGAAGGGGTCCTGCGGGGTACCCCGAGGTTTACTTAGCTATGTTAGCTAAATCATTTGAACTTGTTTCTTTGCGCAGATATGCAAGTAAGAGTATTACGACAATTTCAAATGTTACAAGCAATTCTAATTATGTTTTCAGTTAGCCATCAATGATTTATAATAACTCTAAGTACTTCCATGCATGAGAGTTATTAATCGTATGGATCTCTGTCCTATTTCTGTAAGTGTTACTTTGACCATACTTACAAGTCGCAGAAGTCATAACTAGTAATATCTACACTAGACTCTTTAGTGAATCGTCAAAGAAAAGATACTTACACTGTGAATTCTTAATTAAGTGCTAGATTACAATGTATACATGCTATTATGATCCTGTCATCATTTCTCCATTTTGCAAAGCATAGTATTATTATGTATAATTATGACGTGCATGTTTCAACTTATATGTTACCTTACACTATAGAAACATGAGCCAAAAGTAAATTTGGAATACATGGATTAACTTGAAATCATGAATATATACTATAGTATTTTATGCATTTCTCAATTTATAAATATTACTATTTATGAACAAAAATTACAATGTGCAATATATGGGATTCTAAACTATAACCCAATCTCGAATTTATTCTATAAAAAGAAACTACCTATATCATTGGGAAACAATATACAATACATATAAACCCTGCATTCGATGGTCAATACATTGGAAATGTATTACATAAATGGATGTCGACTTTATACTTTGAATATGTAGAGAAATAAGTGATGCAACCCTAAGTCTTTATACTGACATATAATCATTGACAGGGCATTGAATGTTTTGATATCATCATGCTGGTAGACTATCGAAACCGATCTTGGCATTTAAGTCACCTACCTTTTGCATTGAGTGGAAGTATTAGTGGATGCCTTCGTGGCTGTAGATCACGTGAAAGAATTTACAACTTCTATCAAAACATCAAGCTGTACACTGCTTTTAACCTCGGGTATACTGAGTTGGATGTCGTGGTGGAATTGATAATCAATATGAAATAAATGTAATTGTTTCCTGATTCTCGACGTGCCTGGTTGGCATCATCTCCATCGTTCAGCTCATATGTTTTTGGGCTTTGGACTGAAACCCTAATCTTTCGTTATGTTTATCGTTGAAGTGTTTTCTTTGGCCTTCATTTTGCTTGGTAGTGGTAAGGTGGAGAGGCCGACCGCCTGCTACAATGTAAGGCTGGTTAGTTGTGTTTTGGAGGACTCCTTCCTCGAGTTCGATCCCTTGACCTGTTGGGAAAACTTAACAGTTGCAGGTGTTTGTTTTCCTCCTTTAGAGCCGAGCCACAATGCATCATTCGATGTGTTTTTAGGAAGTAGATTTCAGGGTTTTTCTGCTAGTATTTGAGAGTGGAGTTGTACCATGGTTAATTCTTAAAGTATTTTAAGAATAGTTCACAGAATTGATTTCCCTTTTCCCTGCATTTGCTAGATGGCTCCATTGTCGTTTGCTACAGGAGTTTTTACTCTTGGAGGTGCATTACACATGTAATGTTTTTGAATTTAAAGTGTTAATGCCTTCTGTTGTGTATATAACTATCTCTGTAATTTCTCATTTAACCTCTGATGGTTTCTTGTGGCAAGTTTTACTTCATCAAAGGGTCACTTTCTTGAAGCTCAGTGGAGGAAATGCTACTCTACCACTCGATAAGCCTCGGTGGTTCTAAACCCTCGTAGGTACTTCTACATGGTTTGGACGATGCTTACTGTTTGATGAGAGTTGGGAACTATTCCTGGCAAGGGTTTCTGGTCGAAGTTATGATGTTTTTAGAGAAATATGATGTAATGGCGGAGGATAAATCCTTAGCCTAATTTGCTACTCGACCCAGTAGTACTCTGCTGTGGCGTTTGTTTAAATGTGAACTTGTTTACGATGTAGTTTCTAAAGGGATGAACCCTATGTTGTTTACAGTGTTAGGAAACTTGAAATGTTTCAGTACAAACTCTGTATTTATCTGGATCAATATTTTGACTGAATTAATACAATGTGAATACTAGCCGAGAGACAAGGGCTAACTTGTTTCTGCAAAACATAGAAGGTCCTGTGCTACAATGCTTATACTTTTGTTTGAGTGGTGATATGGAATTGAGTTTGGATTGAAACATAACTTAAAATAGTTTTTTCTGAGCGGTTTCTATGTTTATATAAGTTGATATTTTGGCTAGAAATTACAGTGTTGAATCAGGCCGAGAGCCATGGCTAACTTGTTTCATAAAAGTGAAACCCTGTGATCGTGTTGTTTAAGTTAAAGTTTGGAATGGTGTTAAGACTCAGTTTTGGTATTGAACCACCACTTAAATAAATATTACGGTTGATAAAATAATAAAACTCTTGTCTGAGTTTGTCTTGCATAGAAAGCTATAGTAAATGTGATAGTTGAACAATAATAATGCGGTTGGCTTTGGAAATTCTGATAATATCTGAGTTGCTATGACCGTCGAACTAGTTATGAACCTGTCATGATATTGTAAAATATTTGTTTCCCTGTTAAGGGTTTTTGATCCTATGTTTAACGTATTTCAAGAGAATGCTATATAGTAAATAGTGAAAAAGAACTGGGGTTCTACCTATGTTGAAATTTTTTAAAATTAATAACTGTGGTTGAAAATTAAAATATGAGAATGGATACTGAATGAAATAGTAATATACAATGATGCTATTAATTGCGAATGATAAATATCTATTTAGTGTTATATGTACTGAGTAGCTGCTCTGTGTAAAAAGAATATATAAATTGCAGCTGTTGAATTTTTAGGAATGATGATGTCTGAAATAAGTGGAATTATAACACCTTAATGTTGGAAAGAGTAATAATAGAATGCATAACATTAGCTTTCAAAAAGGAAAATAGATAGTGATAATTGAAAACCCTAGTTCTGTGGAAATGCTACAATTTCTGTTTTATGATATGCTGATCTATATTCCGGGTTTAGACATATATAATTGATATTGCAGATTTAAAAGAAACACCACAGTGTTAGTGTAATCATTCACTTGGCATTATGCCCATCATTCATCTAACTTAATTCTACTTCTCTGTACTAGAGTACTATACAGAAAACAATATGGGAAAAATGCAAAGAAGATATTTAATCAATCATCTCATTTACTTAACCATCATTATACAAAATCATACCTAGGTCAGAAATTGAAACAGTTACTTCTCTATACCATTAACTGTAAATACTAAATTTACAAATGCAGAAAATCATTTAATTGAAAATAAACAAGACAGAATAGTAGAACCTGATGAATGTAGGAGAAACAAACAACCTAAGGAGCCTGTTCCACCCAACCTACTCCTAAAGGCATCCAAATTACTTTCATTATGACCCCCGAGCCTGTTCACTGAACCACTAGGAAGAAGAATCTGTAGAAGCTTTAGGTCATCAACTTGCAACAACAATGTAGATCATTCAGTCATATGGACTTAGAATTCAAAGAGACCTACACTACCACCTTTGGTTTCCTTCTTAGAATAATTTCAATAGACTCACAATGCACTTCCACTTAGCCTCCCTATTCGAATCTCTCAGTCATCACCTGATACACTTGAGGAATTATTTCTGCAGAAAATAATATGGATCTCCCTGCTCAATTCGAATTGCCTTCTCTAGGCTTCCTAGGCCTTTTTAGTGGTTAACATGGTCATTGATGAGCTAACAGCTCTGTTCCACCCACCTGGGGGATAATGCCACAATTTTAGGGGTATTTGTCCCATAACCAACAACTAGTGGTGGAGTGAAAATGTTGACACTTGTCCCATGCCTTCTAACCACTTCCATTCCTCCTAGTGGGTCAGTGAACACTCATTTAACAGTGCCCTTGGGTGTTTGTCTCCTGTTTTAATTTATTAAATAATAATAATATGTCATTACAATCATCTTTGACCAGATTTGGTCATAATTACAAAACTTTGCAATTATAATTTAACATGATGTTTTTGCAATAAAATAAATAGTCTCAAAATTTGGGTAGGTGACAATTAGCTCCCTTATTCAAAATCCCAATGTTTCCACCCCAACCTAGGAAACTAGTAGATTGGTGGAATTTTCTCTTTTGAGATTTATTTGAATGGGGACATTACAGTTATCCCCACCCAATATTGCTTGTACTCAAGCAATTTCGAACATGGATGTTGAAGAACCTGCTTCATTTCCAAAACTTTGCTTCCAAAACATTATTTCCCCCCAAAATATTGGAACCAATGAGACTAAATATTATTCCACCATTGTTTGTATTGCACTCCAACAATTAGGAATGCTCTCCAACCCATACCATCAGGAAATATAATTCCTGGATCCCATTTCCTTGTATTTATTCTTCCAATACTCATAAGTACAAAATATAGATCATCAAAGTACATAGCAACATAATAAAAATGTACATCAAGAAGGTGCCCCATCAAAGAGTCATGAAAGTGCTTATACCTTCAAGCAAGTAGACCACCATTTTCCAAGTGCATACAAGCATCAAGTGACCAATCAAATGTTCTCCAATGACATAGGTGAGGATCCCATGTCCTATAATGCTTCTCCAAAAACATGTAGGATGCATCAAAATAATCAGCCCTGTGTTCTTTCATCGAATAAGTGAATGAATAATCTCCATTAAAATCTGAACCAAGTAGGGAGCAAAGAAAACAATGAGCCTTCAAGGGGCTCAAATAAGTACCATTTATACATCCATGGATATGTGTATCATCAAGAAATAACAAGGGATGTTTCTTCTAATAAACATTTGCTCCAATCATATATCTCTTCACCCAAGTAGTTAATGAAGTTCCTCCAACATCAATTGAACTAAGCAAGGAGCAAGGAAAATCATGAGTCTTCAAGTGACTCAAGTGAACATCATAAGTGCATCCATGAAGATATGTATCATCATAAGGTAAAAAAGGATTCTACTGAAAATGTAAATAATTAGGTGCTCTATTCATGTCATCATCAAAGGAGAGGTAGGAGTTTCACACTCCTCATGTGGCACCATCAAAAAGAATCTTTTCACCCATACTTCAGTAGGATGAATGTTGCAAAATAGGGGAGTGTAAGATGTAGGAGAATGAACCAACTCACCCAAAGATCAGAATATGAAAAAGTGTCATAATTTGTAGGATCCATAAGGTTAGGATCATGCACATCCCTCAAAAGGGAAAAACTTTCCTCTTCCTGTACTGCTTCTTCTACTTCACCTATTTCAGAACTAGGTGGCTGATGGGTCTCCTCCTTTCGCTCCTTCAAGCAAGCTGATGCATTTTTCCCCTTGGTTTCCTTAATATCAATATATTTGGAATATCTTTTTGAATAAAACTCAAAAATTCTCTTCAAGTAGGAAATACATGCATTCCCTGAAGCTTCAGATATTTCACTACTCTTTTCACTCACACACATATGATTTTCTCTCCAAGGTATTTTGCAAGAAAGGCATATACCTTTCTTCACTAACTCCACATATTCATTTTTGGGCCTATTTTAAAACACCCAATCAACAAATTCTTCAAAAGGAATGGCCTTTTGTGTATCTCCCTTGTACACATCAAGATATGCCTGATATTGTTGGGGGCAAGGTTTTACATGTTGCTATCAATCTTTGTAATTCATTCATAGAATTATCCTTAGGTAGTGTGACACACTCATATTCATCATATTCAAGGTCATAATAATAACCCTTATTCCTTATGAAATTGTAAGAATTGTTTCATGATGGCACCTCTTCCTCATACCATTCACATTCTTCTTCATAATGCTCATAAGCATTGTACTCATAGGATTCATCATAATAGTAAGACATGGCTGCAATTTATTCTTCAAAGGATGACCCTAATGCACAGTTGCAAGGAACATGCTCTGATACCACTTGTAGTGTCCCTTTTTAATAAATTTGGTAAAATTGGAAAAATTGCACTTTTTGGCCAATTCAACCCTTAGGCTAGTAATGACTCAAATGCTTCCAAATGGCTCCAAATGCTTCTGAATTGGGTCAGAAGGTGTTTGAAAGGTATTAATATGTAAAAAGGAGGCTGATGGATTCTTGGACACTCTCAAGAGACTTCTGAAACCTTCATTTACAATCAGGATAAAATAGGGAAATTTACTAGTCAATTCGAGGTTCAAAACCCCAAGGGTAGGGGACAAATTGGCTTTCCAAATGCAGTACAAACCTCCCAAATTTCATAATAGAGACATGTAATTTAAAAATGAATTAAATTCCATCCCAAATGCATCATTAATCAGTTCCTAAAGGCTTATGTAACTCCCATAAATCAAAGGTTTGTGGACATGTCTTCACCTAGGGGGAAATGACGGGAAAACTTCACCAGTTGCTATGAAATTCAATATTTATGTTCCAAAGGATTAGGTAATGTATATTAAAATTATTCAAGACATTAATGACTCTCCATACATCATAAAAATTACATAGATGAACTGATACAATTCGAATCAAAGCAACTTCAATATTTCATAACAAGATATGAGTAAAATGGCACCATTTAGACAGTGTTTGGTATTTTGACATAATTTCATTTGGTATTTCGACTTGAGTATCTTCTAAGAATAAAATAAATATTAAATACATCATATTACAAATAAATGGGACCACAACATCTCCACCAAATATATCATCATCTCACCAAGTGCGCCCTTCCTCCAAGAGCCAAAATCTAAAGAGAAAAGTGAGAAAGGTGTGGAAACAAGTTCAGGAAGAGAATGTCACGAGCATCCCTGTAGCTTCAAAATGAAACAAATGACTCCATTTTAGATCCAAATGAAAGTTCTGAATGGCCTCTCCAATTTCCAAATAGGATGGGAATATTTCACCCTCGAAATTGGTACTAAGGCAAGTAGAGTAAACACTCCACAAGCATGGACAAGCTATGCTTTCCAATATGAAAAAAGAGAATGATCAAAACCACTCTCCTTTTTGTTATTGAATTTTATAAACTTCCAAATACCTCCTTATCTCTAATTCCATCGATGAGCTTCAAGCCAACTCGAATTGGGAAGAGATTCCAATGTGTGCCACTTGTCCCTCCATTCCTAGCCTCCTCCTTCACTCAATTCGAATGGATGACTCTTTGTCTTCCCTAAATCCCTTGTACTCCCTCTTGGAGGATATGTTCATCCCTGACATGTCATATATGTCATATGTCAGCAATCAGGTCTGATTTGTGTCATAGGTGTCATAGCATCTTCATCATTGTTGTCATAGAAGCTAGGGAATCTAGCCCAAGTGTCTTAATTTCTCTCAAATGCCTATTCCTCTTCCATGGGAGTTACTCTTAAACTCCAATTCGACCTTAATTGATTCATTCCAAGTATATTGACCTTCCAACTCCCCAAGAACATTAGAGTCCACCTTGGATTTGAATGGATGAGAATAGGATGCCATGTGGCGTGAGGAATCTAGCTTTGTGTGGGTCCAACCCCACCAATGTGTCTCCATGACCAAGTGCCACCTTATTTTACGATCATAAATATTTATTTAACCCCTTTTAATATACTTATGTCAAGCTAATGTCTATTTGGGGTTTATTAGCTCCCTTATTCAAAATCCCAATGTTTCCACCGCAACCTAACTAGTAGATTGGTGGAATTTTTTCTTTTGAGATTTATTCGAATGGGGACATTAAATAACACTCATAGAATCTATCAAGTAAGGTAAATTAATCAATTTCCACTATCAATAATTAGGGGACCTACCATTGATAACTACAAGCCCCAAGGTATTATAAAGGTCTCTAAATCTCACTCCTAGAAAAAATGAATTGAAATCATAAGGATGAGATTCATTAGAAGGAGGGAATCACAACATCCCCCATCAACCAACATGAACAAGTATCGGGAACATAATTTGAGTTAAAGGTATTGGAAAAAATATTGAATGAACACACTAGCAAGTATGTCCCTTTCATGTGCCCGATGGGGTTTAGACTATCCAGCAAAGCCCGTGTAAGCCTTCTAAGAGGTTTTTGGTTCAAACCCCTTATAACACGCGTGCCATTGTAGCAAGATCGGCGTTTGCACATAGGGGTATAATGGTAGTGGACAGGATTGGAACCCTGGACCCCGTGTCACACAAGTACCAGCCCCATCCCAATTTTCGATTCCCCTAGTATAGAAAAAGAAGTATGTCCCTTTCATGCACCAAATGTAAATAGAAAATGAAAAGGATCCTCTAAACAACAATCAATAATGAAATCCATCAACAAACAAGTGTAATTCCAAAAACAATGAAAATGGAACCCTAAGTATAGCACAAATCCCACTGTGTGAATAAACATCTTGTCGTTGAACATAGGGAAAACTACCCATCAACGACCAATGATGAAGTGGCATATGTTTAATGTAGAATAACCTACCAATGATGGAAGTAAGCCCATGGATTCTACCAACTCAAAGTTTATATCTTGGTATAATAAGTTGAAATCTATGAGAAAAGACCCACAGTAAGAAATTCATGAAGACCCTTCCATACTAGCATGAGTAAACATTGGATATGGTTTCATTGGGAACAATTTGACAATAGGGAAGGCCAACATGCAAAGTCAAGGAATATGAGAAATGGAGGACAAAATTTTTGCATCCTCTACACATGAGCAAGACAAAATATTGACTTTAGAAGCAATTAAGACCAACAGTTAAACCAATGATATAAGCCAAAAATACAATAGGCAATGAGGGTTTCTCCATATTGATTGGGAGAGTAATCAACCAAAGTAGTTTTGGACTCAAAACCATGGTTCAATTTCTAAGTCCATTACTAAAACCCAGTTTGTGAATCAAAACACAAACACAAGTTCTTTATTCAAAGATAAGATATATTTGCTTCATCATAACACACATAAGAGATATAACTTCTTTCCCCCTTCTCTCGTTTTATAAATATTTGATTTTTTTGTTCCTTTTTCATATTAATAAATCCTAAAAATTAATAAAAGAATGTCACATTACAATGGAATAAATGAGTGTCACAAGGCATGCAACTATGTTCTAAGTGCCTAGAATAGAACTATGGAAAACAAAATACAAAAACTATGTTGGGAAAGAGGTGGACACTCATCACTTTTATCTTCCAAGGACACTAATTTTGAAATGAAAATGCCATAGATGCAAAATCAACACAAATTGAATGTGAATGAAAGTATGAGAGTTGGAGGAGTGAATTAGTCATTAGTGTGAAAGTAGTTGTATATGGAAGAAAATGCATAAAAAAATATAAAGCAGGAGCCTATCAAGGGAAGGTAAGAAATTAGAGATAAATAGTCATGTACTTCAGACTCACTATAATGGTAGACTAATAATGCGCTCAAGCCTATGAGAAAACCCAACATGGGAACTAATCAACAAGAAGCTGATAACTAGGGCACCCATGATAAGTAGGCTCTACCACCACCACTACGTCAACTAAAAACTAATAAAATAGGCTAAGTGTCTCAACATGGTTGGGTGGGTCCTAAGGAAAAAAAAGCATAGGCTAATAATGCACAATACAATGATAGAATTGTACCTATTACTATATGCCAATCAAAGTATGATTACCTCAATATATAGGTAAAAGAAAATTGATACCAAAATGTTAATAATAGGTGTTCTATACTCTCCTCAAAGCTGCAAAAGGTGTAAGAAACACTTTTGAGAACTTGCATTAGTCAAAAACTTTAAAATCCATGAAATATAAGGTGAAAAGGGCATATTATGGGAAAATTTGATATAAAAAAAAGGTCAAAAAATCATGTTTAATCAAAGTAATTCTTTTTTACCACCAAACTTCAGCAACACATTGTGTTCTTGAAAATATTGAACTATAGATTTTGGGATATTCAACCATCTAGATTCTCTTTCATCTGAGCCAGGTACTTCTCTTTCACTCCCTCTTCCATTTTCAAGGTTTCAATTTCCATTTTGGTTAAGCATTTCAAGGTCAGGAACCCCATAAAGTTCCCCTTTTATGCCCCCATGCATTTTCCTTTCACGAAGTGTGGGAGGATAGCCCTCCCATGCTTTCCAAAAAGTAAAGCCACAAGGGATCCTATCAAGTATAATAATAATAATAATAAAATCTTCCTTGAAAATGAAAAAATATCCCCATGTGATTGTCTGGAGGGAAAGAGAACATAAATATTTTGATAGGATTGCTATAGAATATCCATAAGCATTAGATGTGTTTTGAGGTTGTGAACTTTTTAAGTTCTTTTGTTGTCCCAATATGTGGGCTCAAAAACAATTGCACACATAGATGCTCCTTCATCAACAATAGTTCTGAAAATGTCAATGTCATGAGCAGACCTAAATTTGAAATGCAATGTGATGGGGAAGACATGGATTATAATTGTCCATGTCAAAGGTGGTTAAATGAGCACCAATTTGATCAAAACCACCAACAGGAATTAACATTACCTAACATTTTGTAGGGAAACTCCAGAGGACCTCTAAGGTAGACATAGTAAACAGATTCTTCGCTAAATCCTCAACAACACTATAATTCTGGGTAGGCTTATTAGCATTAGGATTATATCTGACCCTTCTCAACACACCCTTATGAGGGTGGGGCATTCTATCAATTGTAAATTTACCTATCTAAAGAGGAGGTGGTGGATGCAGCCTAAATTATTCTTTGTCCTTTGAACCAAAGTAAAAGGAATCATAATTACATTATCTATTTTGAACGTTAATATCTGACTCACACCTATAAACATTTTCATTCAACAAATTCCCCCCTTAAGATGGGGATCCTTGATTCCCCCCTAGTAATGGTGTAGGTTTATTTGGGACACTAGCAGTTTAATTGTTAAGCCTACGAAGGGGAAGGATTCATAAGAACACTAGGTTGTTAAGTAACTTCTTGTTATACCAACCGTGAAATTGAACACAACAGATCTAATTGAACAAGTAAATCAATTACAACAGATGCATAAAGAATAATATGTGTAAACTGTGCAAGAGAATTGCAGAAATGCTCTATTGAACTCAGAAGTAGAATACACTACAATGTGCAGTCACAATGACTGAATAGGACAAGCCAATCAATTCGAATTAACCAAGGAGTTCAATCAAATAGCCTACATGGTGTAGCTTGCCTTCACTAGGATTCCTCATCATCATATCAGTGGAGTCATCAATGCACAAGTAATGGTCAAACAGGTGTCAAACTGAGTCTAACTAAATGTAGGTACTGTAACTGGTGCATGGAGCACTAATGTAGTGAAGGAGGCTCAGTGGAGGGCGCATGGGGAGCTTACTAGAGTCGAAATAGAAAATCTAGTCTCACTGGGGGTCCAACGGAGTGTTTTAGTTTGTTAACAAGTCAATCTAGCCTTAAATCAAGGAAATATCCACACATTACTCAACTAACTAAAGTGTAACTGAGTGGTAGGTGAAGAAGGGTTCCTTTCACATGTGGTAGGTGAAAGGAGGGCACATCATTGACTAGGAGAGCTAAAAATGAGTGGAAATAAGCTCTCGAGGCTAGCAAACTGGGGACTAGGTACTGGGTGACACCAAATTGATGACTAGGATGCATGCAATTGCATGACATGCATGCAGAATGCATGTTGCATGCAAAAATGCATGCAGACATAAAACTGAATGATGAATATATCCTAACACCCCCCCACAAGCTATACTATGTGGTATAAAAATAAATGATAGGGCCCTGGTAACTGAGACCAAAGGTCACCCAAATATAATAATAATCCAAATAAAGAATAGTTCATGAACCGAGGAAATGGAGAAAACCTCATGGGAAACCCCCCCCCCTCAAAATGGACAGTAACACACCAAAAGATTTAACTACTCCAAACTCAAGTAGAGATGTCTAGAGGTATCTTACTCATGGGAGTAAATGGATCATGCTCCAAAAACATGTGCTTTAATTCTCCATTTGTGGATGTAAGCGAATATGGAGACTTTATGAACTTGCTCTTCATACCGAAAATGGTGAGAACAAATATGAAAATATGAATATGATCCTAAGGCCTGTAATTCGAACCAAGTGAGGTAGGAATACCTCCAATTGGATCAAATAGATATTGAAACTTGAACTTCTGATCAATGGAAGTTAAATCAGCTGCAAGAATGGATGGATGGTTTCTTGAGATCTCCTTTAAACCAACAGGGGTGAGATCAAAACCAAAATCAGAAAAAAATGCATGAGACTTGAACTCAAGAGAATGGTAGTGCTCTTCATCTTCATTAAAACACTGAGAAATTGTGCTAGTGATCGAAGTGAAGTGTGTAGGAAGCATGTGATCAAGGAGAGAGAATTCCTCACCTCCAAAATCAGATTTTACCTCCAAAATATCAAGTAGATCATCATCCTGCATATCGACAAACTCATGTGAAAGAGAGGATTCAAGAACCTCTTCGGATTCTAGAGCATGAGCTGGTTTTTCTTGCTCAGAATTCTAAATAGAAGACAATGAGAAAATGAGTATTGAATCTATAGTTTCTTCTTCATCTTGAACAATTGTTGAGGCTGAGACATAATCGGAGAGAACACATAAGGAGATCTCACTAGGTTTGTTCTCCAAAAGGCTAGCATGATCCTCTTCTTCCTGCTTTCCAAATTCTCTATTGAGTTGGGCCCATAGATCTCTTGGATTTTCAGCAGTAGTATTGAGGTAGCACATACAAGGAGACATAGCAAGACATATTGTCCCAAAAGCTCCGTCACAATCATTAAGCCAATCATTCTCCTCTTCATTGGAAACAAAATCTCTTGTAATACCAATACACATATCAAAGAGACATTGTCTCTTCAAGCATGCTATCATCTTTAGTTTCCATTCATCATAGTTGAATGGAGTAAGAATATTTTGTGAAGAAGAATATTCCATCTCTGCAATAGAGAATGCAAATGGAGGAAGTAAGAAACCTGCAAATCACAAGCAAGCAAGAACCATTATGGAGCAATAGCTGCAACTGTAGAAAACTGCTCCAAAGTGAGCAAAAAAATTCTCAATCTTCATAAATAATCCCTATAGAAAATAAGTCTCGTCCCTGCCATGGCTCTGATACCATGTGAAATTGAACATAGCAGATCTAATTGAACAAGTAAATCAATTACAACATATGCATAAAGAATAATATGTGTAAACTGTGCAAGAGAATTGCAGCAGTGCTCTATTGAACTCAAAAGTAGAATACAATACAATGTGTAGTCACAATGACTGAATATTCCAAGCCAAGCAATTCGAATTAAGCAAGGAGGTCAATCAAATAGCCTGCATGGTGTAGCTTCCTTCACTAGGAGTCCTCATCATTAGATCAGTGGAGTCATCAATGCACAAGTAATTGTCAACCAGGTGTCAAACTAAGTCTAACTAAATGTAGGTAGTGTAACTGGCGCATGGAGCACTAATGTGGTGAAGGAGGCTCAGTGGAGGGCGCATGGGGAGCTTAATGGATTCAAAATAGGCAATCTAGTCTCACTGGGGGTCCAACAGAGTGTTTCAGTTAGTTAACAAGTCAATCTAGACTTAAATCAAGGAAAGATCCACAAATTACTCAACTAACTGAAGTGTAACTGAGTGGTAGGTGAGGAAGGGTGCCTTTCACATGTGGTATGTGAAAGTAGGGCGCATCACTGACTAGGAGGGCTAAAAATGAGTGGAAAGAAGCTCTCGACGCTAGCAAACCGAGGACTAGGTGCTGAGTGACACCAAACTGATGACTAGGATGCATGCAATTGCATGACATGCATGCTGCATGCAAACATGCATGCAGACATAAAACAAAATAATGAATATATCCTAACAAAGCATTGATCTTTATTTTGGGGAATTGATTAGTAAGATGGTCATCTTGAGATAACTTACAACGAAATTTGGCCTATTTTCTCTTGTTTACCCTCACCAACAATGTTATTTTTATTGTTTCTAGACCCTTGCATGGAATTTTTATTCTTTCATTTTTTCCATTTGGTTTGTTGGTTCCTTTATTTTATCAAAGGTATGAACCAAATGGATATTAGAGGTTGTTGGGCCCGAGGTGCTAGAATTGTTTTGGAAATTATCTGATGTATTTGAATATAGAGACATACGTCCCATTAAATTTGACACTTGAATAGTTGTAATGTTCTTGATGGAACCAATCACGCCATCAATGTTTGTGTTAGGAACCCATGTCTTTACTTTGTTAGTATATTGTTGTTGGATGCATATGATTTGTAAGTTGTCCCATAGTAATTGTTGATCCATAGTTTGTATTAGCCCATGGTATTGACCCATAGTATTGGACACATATTCTTTGTAATTCATCCTGTAGTATTATATGTCCCATGGTATTGACCCATAGTATTGGGCATAGAATTAGTATATAAGTTTGTGTTGAGGCCAATGAAGACACCGTGAAGTTATTTGTATTGAGATTTCTCAAAGGAGGTTTCCCCTTCGAAGTGGCCTGCGATCAATAAAGTGATTCTGAGTTCTGTTATTATTGCTATCTTGTGTATTTTCATTAATTAATTGTTGCAGGTTCCTCACATCTGGTATCAGAGCACTTTCTTGGGTTTGTTGGGTGAAATTTCTACCAAATTTTTTTTTCGCATCTGTTGCAAGTTTGGATCTGGGAATAATCCCTATCCGCTTAAACTATGGGAAGTACTTGGGAATAAGCCCTAAAAATTGTTGTGAGGAGTACCATAGGAACCCCAAAGTAGTTGGCCCATTGAGAGGACCTGCCAGCGAAAAAGGAAACAACCCCTACCTGATTGACTAGTTCCCACCCGTGAGGTAAACCAAGAGTTGTCGTTTGTGGCAAAGCGGTTATCAGTTTTACCTAAGCCATGGACTGATGGGTACTACCCCAATACACAAGCCGCCAGACAGCATTGGTGGCTGAGTTAATCCCCTAAACCGTTACGAAGCCGAGCATACGGGGTCCATATCTATTTTCAGCTGAACTGTTGTCAATCATTTTCGCGCCGTTTCAGATCCATTATGAAAGTTGTTTAAGATCGAGCCATTTCAGATCCATTCGTTTTCAATCCATTCTAATTTGTTTCAGATCCATTTCGAAATCTGTTTCAGATCCATTCTGGAAAAAAAAATCCCATTTTTTTGCCATATCTCCTTTGTTTTCACTCTATTTCCTTTGAAAATTCACTGACACCCCCGCAATCCCATTCTGCATATTTCATTCCTGAGGACCCTATCCCAAATTCCACTTCCCAAATCCAAAAATCCACATTTATCTATTTTTAGGGTTTGCCATAACTTCTTCAATTTTCACCCAATCGCCTTCAAATTTTGTCACAGTGTTCATTTCCTATTTCTGCTTCTTTCTCCCTCTCTGACAAATTTTCTCATTCTTTCACCCCACTTCTGAAATCCCCATTTTCTGCTTCCCTGTCCATCTGAAAATGTCCAAAACCTAGTTAAACCCCAATTACCCATCAAAGTTCTTCCCAAATCCAATTTTTCCTTTATTAAAGAAGCCTCTGTTTTTGTTTGTCTACCCATTAAAAAAAAAACTCTCGGTTATGGTTGTCACCCACACAGTAGCACAAATTATCATGGATGAAGAACTTGCAACCCTTAAAACCAAACTCCAAGATCTGGATGAAAATTTTCTCAGCCCCCATCTTCAGCATTCAACCATGAACAATAACCGACAGGCAAAATATTTTGAAGCCACTGGGTTCTCTTCTTCCAACAATTTTCATGGGCCGAAGCTTGATTTTCCTTGCTTCAATGGTACTGATCCGACTGAATGCATATACTGGGCAGAACAATATTTCAATCTGCATAATATTTTTGATGTCCACAAAGTTCCACTTACATCCTTTTGTTTGGAACAGGAAGCCCTTCAATGGTACCAGTGGTACATCAAAGCTCATGACAAGCCAAACTGGACATATTTTTGCCAACTCCTTTTGCAACGATTTGGTCCTAGTGCTTTTGATGACTTCATAGGAGCACTCACAAAATTGGCACTGTGAGAGAGTGTTAGACATAATTTGAGAAACTGGCCAATCACACGGAAGGATTGTCTGATGACTTTTACAGGAGTTGTTTAATCAATGGTCTCAAGGATGAAATCCACTCAGAGGTTAAAATGTTCTATCCCAACACCATGATGGAAGTCCTCGGGTTGGCTAAGTTGGCAGAAGACAAGATCATAGCCCAACAATGCTCCAAACCCACTTTTATTCCCTTCAGAAATATGGGTTCCCAACGACCTCCCATCACGCCAGCTCCTCGACCAACTCCTATCAAGCATTTGTCTGAAGCAAAGATGCGGGCATGCCGAGAAAAATGGATTTGTTATAATTGTGATGAGAAATTCACTTGGGGACATAGATGGGTTGAGAAAAAGCTCTATCTCTTGGATGTGTATTCTTGGCCTGCCTCTGAACTTGGTGAAGAATCTCCAGATACAATAGATGACCAAGTCAACATTTAGCAACCGCCTGTTGACCCCCCATCTCAGGATGACCAGCTAGAGATATCTCTCCATGCTTTATCCGGAGTCACCACCCCACAAATAATGCGGGTCAGAGCTTACTTCAAGAATCTCCCTCTTACCATACTCACTGATTCTGGTAGCACACATCACTTCATTGACCCTCAGATCGCCAAATAGGATGATTGTTTTGTCCATCCTTGCTCCAACTTTGAAGCCATGATTGCCAATGGGGGCACCTTACCTTGCAAGGGGAAGTGTTCAAATTTCATATCTCTTTGGAAGATTATAACTTGCGTTCTGACATGTTTTTCTTGGACTTAGGCAGATGTGATGTGGTTTTGGGTGCTCAATGGTTACGCACACTTGGCCCCATCTTATGGGATTTTGCTGAACTTTGGATGCAGTTTTCAGTCAATGGGAAAAAACACACACTTACAGGCTTACAACCAGGGTCTCTCTACATCATCAATTCACATTGCTTGGAAAATATCCTTAAGAAGAATTCACATGGTGTCATCGCTCAACTCCATTCCATTCAGATGCACCCATCAACGGTCTCCACTACTCCCTTGGATCTCCCACAAATTTTAGATAGATATGTAGGTATATTTGTGGAACCAGTGGGATTGCTGCCTTCAAGAGACCTTTCAGGTAAGAATTTAGACGCCTCTACATCTGAGCAAGAAATGATGGCTATTTTTCATGCAGTACAGACGTGGCCGCCATACATATTAGGGAATTCTTTCTACATCAAGACTACTCTCCAAAGTCTGAAATATTTCCCAGAACAATGGGTATCCTCCCCTACACAACTGAAATGGGTTCGCCAACTCCTGGGTTATGCCCATGATGTTAAATTTTTCATAATTTACTTCAATCTGATCTAGGATCTTAACTGAGAGAACAAAATGTACATCATATCAATCATGGACACAATAATGCAAGCACACAAGAGACATAGATTTTACTTGGGAAAAACCATAAAGGTGAAAAACCCCGATAACTTCCTCAGAGATAGATAGAGCAATGATACAACTAGAATACAAGAGATAGTGTTCTCCTAGCAGCAGATCCTCCTCCTCCACAAGTGCGCCACTCTCCCAAGTGTGAGTGAGAGAATAGAATGTGTAAAATGAGAGAGACACGCTCTCTATTTATACACTAACTTGACTTGACCTTTACTCAACTAGGTCGGCCTCAACTTAACCACTTAACATAATGCTGACTAGGCTGACCCCCACTAGGGTGGTCTAATAACCCTTTGACCCACATGACTTATACAGGGCCGACCCCAACAAGGTGGTCTAACAACCCATCAAGTATAAGTTACGACACTTACAATATAAATGACGACACTTCCGTATAGAGGAATAATAACATCTCTATAGGAATACAACCACTTTTGTATAGGTGAATAATAACATCTCTATAGGAATACAATATACATATATGTGAAATACATTCCGAAGTTACATATACATCAACACTCCCTCTTAACTAGGAAGGTATTTCTCGACACAGGTCTTCTAGCGCAAGTCATCTTCATCGTCACTGCTACTGCTATCTCAATCAATCTCTGAATCTACTCATCATAGGAAGTTCTATAGAGCCAGTCCTTTTTCATATTGGATGTAGGCCTCTTAGAACTAATTTTATGTGCGGATGCAATACCAGAAAGAGTATCCCAGGAACATTTATGTGCCTAAGCACGATTGGCAAGATCTCCCAGGACTGATTACATGCATCTCCTCCACAATACCTTTAAAGAGCATCCCAAGAACATTTATGTGCCGCAGCACGACCGACAAGATCTCTAAAGAGCATCCCAGGACTTATTATGAGCACACAGGTCAACCTCTCGGATCTCCAGGACTGATTACATGTGGATAGACAAAACCTTTAAAGAGCATCCCAGGAACATTTATGTGCCGCAGCACGACTGGCAATATCTCTAAAGAGCATCCTAGGACTAATTACGAGCACACAGCTCAACCTCTCAGATATCCAAGACTTATTACATGTCTCTGTAGTAATACCTCATCCCAGGACTGATTACGAGCACACAGCTCAACCTATTGGATATCTGAGGACTGATTACATACTACATAGCAATACCGGAAAGAGTATCCTGGGAACATTTATGTGCCGCAACACAACCGACAAGATGTCCCAGGACTGATTACATGCTATTTGCACAACCTGCCACATATCATCTCTGACCTCCAAGTATCAACCTGATACTCATGATCCCACGGATCATCATCGCACAAAGCATCATCCTGATGCTCATGATCACACTGATCATCATCACTGTACCATCCTGATACATATCATCTGGAGCAACATCCTGAAGCTCGTCATCATGATCATCCTGATCATACAATGCATCCACTTGATGCATACTAAGTATCTACCTGATACAGATCATCATACATGATCCACCCGATCATACAGTGTATCCACCTGATACAAATACAAATACATGATACATATCAACATACATGATCTACTTGATCATACAATGTATCCAAATGATACATATACAGATACATGGTCCAAGCATATAACATGATGCATATACAAATACATACAAATGATCCAACCGATCATATCCAGCATCCAACATGATGCATACATACATATAAATGATCCAACTAATCATATCCAGCATCAACACGATGCGTACATACACACAAATATAAATGATCCAACTGATCATATCCAACATCAACACGATGCATACATAGAGCAGTAACTGGAGCATCGTCCTGATGCTCATCATCCATGATCCTCCTTATCATCATAGCATCGTCTTCTTTAGATCATCTCATCGTCCATGAAGCACAGCCCAGATGCACATCATCTAGTACTTACACCATCGACATGGGAGAACACATCTACCACCATTCGGGGAAGGCTCCAGCCCTTACTTTTTCACCATGGGAGAACACATCTACCACCATGTGAAAAATGGCTTCAGCCCTTACATCTACACCATGGGAGAACACATCTACCACCATGTGAGAGTGGTTCAACAATTACATCGCGACCATGGGAGAACACATCAATCATGTCAGAAAAGCTCATGTGCATCTACATCTTCCGGACTCATCACTTCCCTTTGGAAGGAACCTCGATCTGAAGTGCACCAAGCCTCTCTCTGAAGTACTCAAACTCCACTCTGGCCAACAGCTTGGTCAATATATCTGCAACCTGCTCATCCGTCGCAACATACTTTGCTTTGGTTGTACTCAATGCTACGCAGGACTGATTTCTGCTAAACTAAGAGATCACACCTGATCCCATACTGAAGCAGCACCCATATGTGCTCTTCCTATCTGCAACACTTCCTGCCCAATCTCAGAATATGCTTTACTGCCTAGGTGAACATTTCTCGGATTCGTCAGGAACTGGCTCAATGTGTTCACCGCAAAGTAAATATCTGGTATCAGGTTCGTCAAGTACATCAAGGACCCAATCATCTGACGATACACAGTGACATCAACTGGATCAGATGAAGCATCACACATAAGATTTAGGTTCGATGCCATAGGTGTGGCCATAGCGTTGCAGTCCATCATCCCGAACCTCTTCAGGATCTCTACTACATACTTCCCTTTTCCAAGGAAGATTCCATCTGCACTCTGCCACACCTCCATGCCAAAAAAACAAATAGTGCATCATCCCCAAGTTCTTCAACTCGAACTCGGCAGCAAGCTTCCGCTGCATGTCGGAAATCAATCTATCCTCACCTGTTACAAACAGGTCATCCATATACAAAAGTAGTATCATTGGATTTCCTTCCTTAACTTTGTAGTAAAGGTTGGAATCTGCTTTACTCTTGGTAAAGCCCAAACTGGATAGAAATCTATCTATCCTACCATACCAAGTTCTGCACATATATGAGTCCTTGTCATGTGTCTTAGAACCAAGTAGTTGCACCACATACACTTCTTCTTCAACTACACGATTCAAGAAAGTGTATCTTCCTCTTCATCACTGCAGCCAGAGCAAGTACTGATTTAATGGAAGTGTATCTGGCTACAAGAGAAAAAGTCTCCCCTTGTAGATCCTCTTGGAAGTCACTACAGACTCCCCTTCAGGTCTTGGGACTGCATCCCAAACATCTTTACGATCGACTGGTACTCCTCGATCATGGCATTCTTCCTAGATCCTGGGAACTTCAATATTTTCAATAGATAACTTTGTTGCCGAACAAATGTTGTAGTCCTTCTTTTGTAGGTGATGGTATACGATATTTCCTACACAACAAGTTAAATTGCATGATTAGAAAACATCTCATAGTTTTCAGAACAAATTCTTACACATAAGAAATATGTCATACAGTCATGCAATTATCTTAGCCAATGCTTTAATACAACATTTATCCAAATTCCGTAACTTTCTAGATGCCTTCCAATCTCTACCAGAACATTGTTAAAAGTGTGCACAACTCCTAACATGTCAGCAAAGAGGTTTCATTCTAGATAAGTAGCAATGGAATGTTGTACAGTGCCATAGGCCACTTACCCATGTATATTAGTAGTATACTGTTCATCAATGCAACTATTCTAATATGCATAATACACAACCTAATTCTAGGAACATAAGCATTTACATCATTGAATAACATTATGTAATAAATGAAAATTCAAATACTTATCTTTGTTTGGTTGCTGGGTGGACTCCCTTTGAATCTTTACAACTCCATTCTGATGTGGATTGTGAGAAGTGGTCAACTCCCTCTAAATATATGCATCCTTGCAGAAACTGCTGAAGTGTGCTCATTTGCTTTCTTGCAGGAACAACTGGAGTGTGCTCCCTCTTGATCTTTGCTTCCTGGATTACCTATCCTTGAACTTACATCCATCCTTAATCACTATGCATGCTTATTAGTATCATCATTTTGATATCCTTGAGGTCTCATACATAATCACACATTTATTAGTATAATCTTAATACTATCAAAACACAATAATCTTAAACATGTATATTCATGATCATTCACAGATAATAAACATTAGTATTCAAGGTTTCAGGGAAGTTTTCTTTTACTCATAAACATTCTTATTTGATCATAGGACTCTTCTGGTTAGTTGAATCATCAATCAAGATAAGAGATATAATATGCATAAAACCCATGATTATTCAAACCTATACCTTCATGATTCTTCTGGTTAGTCATATCATCAATTATGGTAAGAAACATAATATGCATACAACTATGATTATTCAAACCTATGACTTCATGAATAATCATTATCAACAACACAACAGTATAAGATCCTAACACAAGGTAGGATTCTAGCTTGATATATGAAAAACATACCTGGATTAGCATGCTAGCTTGTTATGTCTAACATACCCGCATAATGTCTTCTGGTTCTCTTTAGTGACTTGTGCTAGTAACCTGCATGTCTCATAAGTTAACCATTGTAGAACCAAGTTATACATACCTCGAAAGTAGATCTTCTATGTGATCCATGACAATGGATGAATCTTTGTCTTCATGTCACCATGAGCATATGTTCTTGAAGTAGAACATGATTTGAATTTCTTGGTGTACCTTTTGTGTTAGCAAACAACATAAAACTCATACAACATCACAATGCATTAGTACAATCATAAGTATCAAAACCTTAATCAATGAATATCTTCTATTAAGGTGATATGACAAGTCCAGTAATTAATCAAGATTGTACTGTAATGATATGAATACAAACATATGATCAACTTAACCATGAAACATACCTGTAAGCCATACCTGTCAAGATTGCTTGTAATCTTCTTATGGAAGGCCTTAGCCTCATCTCCCTCTGAGACAACTTCTTCACTTATGCAGGTGACCAATCCATCTTCTTCTAGGATTAACCCAATCCACTTGATTTGCAAGAACTGGACCTGGAGCTAGATTAGGGTTTGTCAAAGAAACCCCAAAAATTCAAACTTTGAATTTCAAACTTCCGAAAGGATAGAAATATGCGCCTTGATGAGGCTCCGGAATCTATCAAAAGAGTAGTGGGATTCGAAATAGTTGCCATGAGTGCTTGTCCTCTTTCATGATCATCATTCCTATCCTTCTTCCTTGCACCGTTAGGAAGAGTTATGTTGTTCTTTTCCAAAAGGAGGGCCATTTGATCTATAGTCTTCTTCATGCATGAACTTTCAAGATGAAAGCCATGGTTGCAATAAGTACATTTACATTTTTGGCTACCCTCTTTTCCCTTTTGCTTGAAATTCGAACTGGATGGTGCATCTGTCTGCTTGCCTTTCTCTTTTTGCTTGCGAGGTTCAAATTTGGGCTTCTCTTTCTTTTGCTTTCCTTTACCATTCGAATTATTGGGTCCTTGAAAAAATAGGGCTGAATCTTTGGGGTTTATGGACCCCATTTGAATAAACTTATCATGCTCCTTTGTGATGGACTCAATGAAGGCATTCAAGGTAGGCATCTTCCAATTCGGGGTAGTTAGCTGACCGAAATTGAAAGTAGAGACAAATACCAAATAGTATTTACCAAGCTTGGTGAGAATAGAGAGGATCAATTGCTTATCCTCTTTGATAACTCCACTGTTCTTCAACTGCAATGTCAAGTGCTTGAATTATGTGAAAAACTCATTGATGGTCTCGAAATTCTCAGGACTAAGAGCAATCAATTCATTCTCTAATTGAAAATCCCTAAGCTCATCCTGCTTGCCAAATAATGTTTCAAGTTGCTCCCATATAGATTTTGGAGTCTTCAATCTGCTGAGATGGAAGTGAAGATATTTGGAGATGGAGAGACAAAGAAGACCATAAGCTTCATCAAGCTTGTTGTAGTGTTTGGTTCTTTCTGACAATGTGCTTGGCTCCAATTCGAGGCCAATGGTGACTCTATAATATCCTTTTGAACGTAACATGATCTCCATATCTTCTTTCCAATCAAAATAATTGAAAGGGGTGAGGATAGGCTTTGAAGAAGAGTATTCCATTGCTAGGAGCGAGTGCACTTTGATGTAAAAAGACTTGCCAAAGCAAGGTAGCGAATGCAATTGAAGGAGACAATAACCTGCAAATCACAATCAATACAAGAACAATGAGGTCGAACAATCCACCCTTTTAGAGTTGCATCACACCTAGGATTGGAGATCAAGCAATGTTGAATGGGTCCAATGTATCAAATCCAAGATTTATATGGAAACTCAAGCTTCTGGAGTGGTATTGGAAGTATTTTTAAGCTTTGCATGCACAGGAGTGAATGCTACTGAGATCTTTCATGCCAAACTTTTTGTAATTTTGAGTAAATTCACTCAAATCTCCTCTTAGATCACCTGTAGAAAATAAATCTTGTCCCTGCAATGGCTCTGATACCATGTAAAATTAGTCACAGTAGATCTAATGAACAAGTAAATAAATCACAACAGATGAACATAGAAAATATGGTGTAAAACTGTGTAAAGCATGCACAATGCTCAATATCCCAATAAGGGTGAATAATTACAATACAATAATCTGACAATGTGAGTGAGCAATTCGAATTGACTAAGTAGGCCATTCGAATCACTGAATGGAGTAGCTTGACTCCAACTAGGATTCCTCATCATCAATCAGTGGTGGTCATCAATGCACAAGAACCGGTCATCCAGGTGTCAATCTGAGTCTGACTGAGTGTAACATGTGTAACTGAAGTGTGTAGCACTGATATAGGGAAGGAGACTCAGTGGAGGGCGCATAGGAGGCTTAACTGAAGTCAGAACAAGTCATCTAGTCAATCTGGACGTCCAACGGAGTGAAACAGTCAATCGAGAGTGAAACTAGCCTCAAATCAGGGAGAATCAAAGTTGACTGAGTGTAAATTGAGGTGGTAGGTGAAGAAGTGCGCCCTTCTCTGGAAGTAGGTGAGAAGTGGGTGCCCTCATGACTAGGAAGGCTGGAAGTCTGATGTAAGAAGCTCTCGGGTGCTAGAATGAAGTGGATAAGGTGCTAGAGGCATCAACTTGGTGACTGGGATGCATGCAAAAGGCATGCAAACCCTAGAATTTGCATGCAAACCCTAATTGCATGCAAGGTCCTGAAAATGATAATGTGGATATCCGAACAGATCTAAGTCATAAACAGGTGACCTAGGAAAAAAGGTAATAACTTGGGCTAGGAAGCTCCAAATGAAATTTTGTAAAATGTGACAAGTAGTGCACGGACTGTACTTTCTCAGGTAACTTTTTCATATGCCGAAATGGAACCAGTGACACGTGGAATGCCGTGCAAGTTCGCTCTCCTGTTTTATCCCATAAACAGGTCACGTTGCGACACTTGGAATAACTCTCTCTTAGAGAATCCAATTGAGTTCAGAACTGTGGGGTTGGAAAGATGACAGGTCAAGCTACCACAGGTAGAAGTTTCAGACTCTATGGATCAGAAAGTTTGGAGTTACACCAGAAATAATCAGGTACATATTTCTGTCAAAACAGAATTATTTTTTAGCACCTTCATTCATGGCTTCGGGAATTTAGGGTTTCGGAGAAAGATGAAATTTTTGTAATCGGAGACCACAGATAAATGATACTCATCAAAATCGAAATTTAGAGACCAAGATTAGAATTTTTGGTTGGGCAGAAGGCCAAGCTTGATCAAACCCTAGTTCGGGACTTTGATAAAAAAAAGTGGAAAATTAGGGCTTCTGCAAAAATGGGAATTTTTGAAATCTGTGACCATAGGTGGAAGCTCCTCAGAAAAATAGAAGCTTAGAGCTTTGGATCGAACCTTTTGATTAGGAAGAAGGGTGGGATTTATCAAACCCTAGTTCAGGGTCATGTCCAATGAATCTAGAAGTTTCAAAGGAAAAATTGAGGGTTGAAACTTTGCAGTTTTCAAATTCTGAATATACCGGCTTGATCAGCTCATCAAGGCGCATCTTTCTATCCTTTTAGAAGTTTGAATTTCTAGGGTTTCTCTAACAAACCCTAATCCAGCTCTAGATCCAGTTCCTGCAAATCAAGTGGATTGGGTTAATCTTAGAAGAGAATGGATTGGTCACTTGCATAAGTGAAGAAGTTCTTGTTTCAGAGAGAGATGAGGCTGAGGCCTTACATAAGAAGATTACAAGCAATCTCGACAGGTATGAATCATTCAGGTATGTTTCGAATTCTGTTCATAATTAAGTTTATGATATGTTTGTCTTCATATTATTACGGTTAGTACAATCTTGGTTTATTTTAGACTCGTCGTATCACCTTAATAAAATTATGGATGCATGATAGAAGATATTCATTGATTAGGGTTTTTGACACTTATGATTGTACTAATGCATTGTGATGTTGTATGAGGTTGATGTTGTCCACTAACATGAAAGGTACATCAAGAAAGACAAATCATGTTCTAGTTCAAGAACATATGACCATGGTGACATGAAGACAAAGGTTCATCCATTGCCATGGATCACATAGAATATCTACTTACGAGGTATGTATAACTTGGTTAAGCTATGAGATATGCAGGTTACTAGCACAAGTCACTTAAGAGAACAAGAAGACATCATGTGGGTATGTTAGACAATAACCAACTAACATATTAATCCAGGTATGTTTTTCCTATATCAAGTTAGAATCCTACCTTGTGTAAAGTATACATGGCATGATTGATAATGATTATTCATAGGTTTGAATAATCATGGGTTTATGCATATTATGTTTCTTAACCAGAACAGTCATGAAAGTATAGGTTTGAGTAATCACGGGTGGAGACATATTATGTTTCTTACTTTAATTTATGATATGAATAACCATAAGAGTCCTTGAATACTAATGCTTATTATTTCTGTTTGAAATGATCATGACTATACATGCTTAAGATTATTGTGTTTTGATAGTATTGAGAATATACTAATAAATTTATGATTATGTATGAGATCTCGAGGATATCACAATAATGATACTTGTAAGCATGCATAGTGATCGAGGATGGATATAAGTTCAAGGACAAGTAATCCAAGAAGCAAAGATCAAGAGGGAGCACACTCCAGTAGTTTCTGCAAGGATGGAGATATTCAAAGGGAGTTGACCACTTCTCACAATCCACATCATAATGGAGTTACAGAAAGGAAGCAAAGACTGATAGGGAGTCAACCCAACAAACAAACAAAGATAAGTATTTGAATTATCATTTCTTACATATTTCATTGTTTAAATAATACTGCTCAATAATGTATATATACTGATGTTCCTAGAATTAGGTTGTGCATATTAGAATAGTTGCATTAATGAATAGTATACTACTAATATAAATGGGTAAGTGGCATATGGCACTGTACAACATTCCATTGCTACTTATCTAGAATGAAACCTCTTTGCTGACATGTTGGGAGTTGTGCACACTCTTAACAATGTTCTGGTAGAGATTAGAAGGCATCTAGAAAGTTACGGGATATGGATAAATTTTGTATTGAAGCATTGGCTAAGATAAGTGCATGACTGTATGAAATATTTATTTATGTATAAGAATTTGTTCTGAAAACTATGAGATGTTTTCTAATCATGCAATTTAACTTGTTTTGTAGGAAAGATCGTATACCATCACCTACAAAAGAAGGACTACAACATTTGTTCAACAACAAAGTTATCTATTGAAGATATTAAAAAATATTGAAGTTCCCAGGATTTGGGAGGAATGCCATGATCGAGGAGTACCAGTCGATCATGAAGAATGATGGTTGGGATGTAGTCCCAAAACCAGAAGGGAAGTCTGTTGTTACTTCCAAGTGGATCTATAAGATCAAGCATGCTGCAGATGGTAGCATAGAAAAATACAAAGAAAGGTTTGTAGCTCATGGCTTCTCTTAGAAAGAGGGAATAGACTTTTTCTCCTGTAGCCAGGTATACTTCCATCAGATCAGTACTTGCCTTGGCTGCAGTGATGAATTGGAAGATACACCAGATGGATGTCAAGATAGCTTTCTTGAATGGTGTAGTCAAGGAGGAAGTGTATGTGGAGCAGCCACTTGGTTTTGAGACACATGATAGGGAGTAATATGTGTGTAGGTTGAAGAAAGCCTTGCATGGCTTGAAGCAAGCTCCTGGGACTTGTTATTGTAGGATAGACAACTTTCTATCCAGTTTGGGATTTACCAAGAGTAAAGCGGATTCCAACCTTTACTGTAAGATTGAGGAAGGAAATCCTGTGATACTATTGTTGTATGTAGATGACCTGTTTTTTACAGGTGAGGATAGATTGATTACCAACACACAGCAGAAGCTTGCTGCTGAGTTCGAGATGAAGGAATTGGGAATGATGCACTATTTTCTAGGAATGGAGGTGTGGCAGAGTGCATATGGAATCTTCCTTGGACAAGGGAAGTTTGTAGTAGAGATCCTGAAGAGGTTCGGGACAATGGACTGCAAGGACATGGCCACACCTATGGCATCGAACCTGAAGCTTCTGTGTGATGCTTCATCTGATCCGGTTGATGTCACTGTGTATCGTCAGATGATTGGGTCCTTGATGTACCTGATGAACACGAGACCAGATATTTGCTTTGCGGTGAACAGATTGAGCCAGTTCCTGACAGATCCCATAGGTGTTCACCTGGTTGCTATAAAGCATATTCTAAGGTACCTGAAGGGTACAGTTGATTATGGGCTCAAGTATTATGTGAATCAAAAGTTTAACCTATAGGATTATGTTGATTCAGATTATGATGATTGGGTGCTGCAGATAGGAAGAGCACTTCTGGGTGCTGCTTTAGTATGGGATCATGTGTGATCTCTTGGTTTAGCAGGAAGTAGTCCTGCATAGCACTGAGTACAGCCGAGGCAAAGTATGTTGTAACCTATTCGGCTAGTTGTGAGGTAGTATGGATGAGGAAGCTACTGTCTGAGTTATTTGAGCTACCGTTGGAGGCTACTAGTATATTTTGTGACAACCAGAGTTGTGTGAAGCTGTCTAAGAACTCGGTGTTCCATGACATGTCGAAACACATAGAGATCAAATATCACTATATCAGGGATATGGTGTAGAGAGGAGCAGTGAAGCTCATGTATGTTGCGATGGACGAGCAGATTGCAGATGTGTTGACGAATCCACTAGCCAGAGTGAAGTTCGAGTACTTCAGAGAGAGGCTTGGTGTTCTTCAGATCGACGACACTTCGATGAAGAAGTGATGGAGACATTTGCTGTAGCCATTCGTAGCATGGTGGAAGGGGAATCCTTCACATGGATGTGGATGTAAGCACTGGATGATGAGCATCAGGATGATGTTCTAGTTTCTGCTCTGTATGATCAGTTGGATCATTTATGTATGTATGCATCATGTTGGATGATGGATATGATCAGTTGGATCATTTAGGTATGTACGCATCATGTTGTATGTTGGATATGATCAGTTGGATCATTTATGAATGTATGCATCATGTTGGATGCTTGGACCATGTATCTGTATATGTATCAGGTGGATACGTTGTATGATTAGGTAGATCATATATGTTGATATGTATCAGGTAGATACATTGTGTGGATAATGTATCTATGTATGTATCAGGTGGATACACTGTGTATGGTGATATGTATCAGGTAGATACTTGGTATGCATCAGGTAGATGCATTGTATGATCAGGATGATCGTGGATGACGAGCTTCTCCAAATGACATGCATCAGGACGATGCAGTGATGATGATCAGGATGATCATGTGTACATCAAGATGATGTATGGAGAGTATCAGGTTGATACTCTGTGGCCGTGGACAGGTTGTGCATATGAGCATGTAAGTAGACCTGGTATATCTGGATAGGATGAAAAAGGCCTCAAATGCTCTTTTGAGGCATTGCTCTGGGAGGACATGTAAGTAGACCTGGGAGATTTGGATAGGATGAAAAAGGCCTCAGATGCTCTTTCAAGGCATTGTCCTATGGCATGTAAGTGGACCTGGGAGATCTGGAGAGGATGAAAAAGGCCTCAGATGCTCTTTTGAGGCATTTCCATGACCACATGTAATACGCTCCTAGGAGATCTAGACAGGATGAAAAATGCCTCAGATGCTTCAGCTAGGTTTTGTGGTGGACCACATGTAATGTGCTCCTAGAGATCCGACAGGTAGAGATATGTTCCCGTAATAGCCTGGGATGCTTCAGCCAGGTTTTGTGGTGAGATCACATGTAATGTGCTCCTCGGAGATCTGACAGGTAGAGCTGTGTGCTCGTAATAGCCTAGGATGCTTCATCTAGGTTTTGTGATGGGTCACATGTAATGTGCTCTTGGGAGATCCAACAGGTAGAGCTGTGTGCTCGTAACATCCTGGGATGCTACTACCAGGTTTTGTGATGCACGTAATAAGTCTTGAGGATTCCACAGTATGGCCAGTGATGATGAAGACCTGCAGGTGGTGGGCCTACATCCAGTATGAAAAACGACTGGCTCTGTAGAACTTCCTATGATGAGTAGATTCAGAGATTGATTGAGATAGTAGCAGTGGTGACAATGACAATTATTTGAGGATGATGCATCGATGATGATGATCCAGAGAAGAAGACTTGTGCTAGATGATCTGTGTTGAGAAATACCTTCCTAGTGAAGAGGGAGTGTTGATGTATATGTAACTTCAGAATGTATTTCATATATGTATATTGTACTCCTATAGAGATGATATTATTCCTCTATACAGAAGTGTTTGTATTCCTATAGAGATGTTATTATTCCTCTATACGGAAGTGTTGTCATTTATATTGTAAGTGTCGTAACTTATACTTGATGGGTTATTAGACCACCTTGTTGGGGTCGGCCCTGTATAAGTCATGTGGGTAGAAGGGTTATTAGACCACCCTATTGGGGGTCGGCCATGTGGGTCAAAGGGTTATTAGACCACCCTATTAGGTGTCGGCCCAGTCAGCATTATGTTATGTGATTAAGTTAAGGCTGACCTAGTAAAGGTTATTAGGCAAGTCAAGTCAAGTATAAATAGAGTGCGGGAGGCACTCTATTTCATTATTCTATTCTCTCTCACACTCTTGGGAGAGTGGCGCACTTGTGGAGGAGGAGAAGCTGCTACTAGGACATGTCTATCTCTTATGCTTGGGTTGTATTATTGCTCTATCTATCTCTGAGGAAGTTATTGGGGTTTTTCACCTTTATGGATTTCCCCAAGTAAACTCTGTGTCTCTTGTGTGATTACATTATTGTGTCCATGATTGATATGCTGTAAATATGCTGTACATGTTGTTCTCTCAGTTAAGATCCTAGATTAGATTGAAGTAAATTCTGAAAAATTAACAAGGCCCCTCCATTTCTTATCCCATACAACCTCAATAGTGCACCAGTTCAAGAAATTGACATGGTTCCTCGAAACCGCGATTAGATTCTTCGCATTTTGTAGGACACTCTTCACATGGTAAGAATTCGAATGAAACAACAAGCCGATCAACACCGTTCTGAGTGCACTTTTCAAGAAATTGATATGGTTTTTGTTTGTCTACAACCTTCCAAGAAATCCTCCCTGACACTCAAAGGGTGTCTGCTTCTCTTTCGCTCTATCACAGAGGTCTTCATTTAGTGGCATAACATGCAACCAGAGGATGCTACATGGGCACCACTCCTTCAGATTTGGCATCAATTTCCAGATCTAAATCTTTGAGGACAAAGATTTTTATAAGGGAGAGGGGATGTTTGGAACCCATGTCTTTACTTTGTTAGTATATTGTTGTTGGATGCATATGATTTGTAAGTCGTCCCGTAGTAATTGTTGATCCATAGTTTGTATTAGCCCATGGTATTGACCCATAGTATTGGACGCATATTCTTTGTAAGTAGTCTCATAGTATTATATGTCCCATGGTATTGACCATAGTATAGGGCATATACTTAGTATATAAGTGTGTGTTGAGGCCAATGAAGACATCGTGAAGTTATTTGTATTGAGCTGTCTCAAAGGAGGTTGACCCCTCGAAGTGGTCTGCGATCAATAAAGTGATTCTGAGTTCTGTTATTACTGCTATTTCGTGTATTTTCATTAATTAATTGTTGCAAGTTCCTCACAGTTTGGTCCAAGTTTTGGCTTAGTTGGGTCCATTTCTACCTAAGATGAATAAGGTAATATATCATATAGAACCCTTGATTAAGAAAAAAAACAAATCAATTTGTTGGGCTCTCACAATAGCATTATCTTTAGTGGTGGTCCTAGATAATGCCACATGCTTGGAAATTTACTACAATAGTGATTTCACTAAGTAATATAATAAAAAATCATAAAGGATTTTCACTTTGATAATGCAATTCCTTCTCCTCCATTCATGAATGTGATTAGAAATGTGGTAGCAGTGTCATGTTGAAAATATGACAATAGTTCAATTCTTGTCTTGTATTAAAATGATAATTGGCAATGCATCAAAAAAGTCATTGCTAAGGAAGAAAAATAACTATAAGATGATCTTGGAAGCTCAATATACCAATTTTCAATAACCCCCATCAAATTCTACTAGAAAATTCTAATTCTAATATTATCACCTATCAATGAGTTAGAGGAACACCACAGATGGAATGCCATTACATGATTAGTGGAATCTTCTCCATATTTTCCTTTAAATTTTGGAATATTTGAAGGTAACTTGGTGGGGATGGGAGGCCAATTCAATATATTTTTCACTGGGTCATTTGTTAACTTTGGAAGATCCAAAAGATTCAATGTTTCTAGAAATGACAATTTGGTTTGGGAAAACAAGTTCCATGTCTTATGGATTGTCCCATCATCAGATTGTACATCGTATTGCCACTAAATAATTTGTTTCCTAATGGGTTCTCACTACCATGGGCTTAGGATTAGTACATCTAAAACCCAATGGTTTGTGGAAATGCATCGATTAGCATATTTTCTAGTCCTTGAAATGTGGCACTTTTGGTTGGCAATGCAAGTGATGGAAAGTATTGGTGGGATTTGGAAATGTCTACCTTTTTACAGGTATCTGTTTAAGAAGCTCACTTTCAAATATCGACCAAGGAACGTACAAAATTTAGAGGTACTAAGCACTATATGTGCACTAAGTTGATAGGATCTTTGTCATTGGGTGTTTGCTATGTCATAAGTAAGGTTGGAAAGTTGTTATAATGAGAATGCAGTAACTAGAGATTTATCACAATCAAAATGAAATAATAAAAGCATGAAACTTAATCTAGAAAGCAAGAAACTTAATCTAATAAAACATGAAACTTAATCTAATAAAACAGGAAACTAAATCTAAGAAAGCAAGAAACTTAATATATGAAAGCATGAAACTTAATTTAACAAAACAAGAAACTTAATCTAAGAAAATAGGAAACTAAATCTAAGAAAGAAACAAACTTAAGCTACGAAAGCCAAAGTACGTCTTTTCTTAAACCATACGAATCTGACCTAATCAAACTAGAGATCGTTTTGAGTTTGAATAGGAAATCATCATTCAAGAGCATGGACCTAATCTAGTCAGTATAAAACAATGGAAAACAAAATCTGGGAATTGCAATTACAGATGGTAACTACAATACTACGGATGCAGTATGTTGGAACTACAAACACAACATTAAAGAACTATGGAAGAAAGACATTTTATGTGCAACATTGAATCTCATCATCAAATAAGTATTAAAATTAACCTACACATACATATATTTGGAATGAACAATAGAATGCATGAAAATATGGAAAACAAATATACATAACTCTTGAGCTACGCACTAAGGGGGCCCTCCTCAATGCGCATCATAGGAGGAGAATAAATCTTATAAACTCACAGATTGAGAATAACATTGGTGATTCATTATAAATTCATAAGTTCCATCATAGCTGTAGAAATTGTAAACTAAGTATCTGAACTAAAAAATTCCAAGGATTGTTTCCAAAGATGTGGGATAGACCCCCTGCTATTCAGGTGTCTATATTTATTACAAAATTCTACCCTAGTTTTACATTGAAAATCACGATCCTAAATAAAAGGAACCTTTCCTACAAATTAGGAGAAAATATGATCATTGTGTCTCTTGCGATCTTCAATCTGGAGCTCGGCATTGTCATTCTTCCTATTTTCCTCTGCTTTTTCCACACATGGATTTATTCACATGATTATTAAATAAAACATGCTAAAACACAAGAAAAGATAACTACTAAAATACTTCGTTTAATTATCAATCAAAGTGCATTCTTCCCTACAGAAAACAATGCTTTTTTTATCATTTATTCACTTATGTGTGGCATAAAGGAGTCTATGGATACCTATATCATGGAATCATCAAGTATACACTACCTAAAGAGGGTATGGATGCGGAAATGTTTCCACTTCCAAATGCAAGTGGAATAGATGAAATTCTCATTTGTACATTTAGGTTCAGAATACCTAGGGGGCACTAACATTTAACACCAGCATCCCAAAAGATAATTTACCACTACTTTTTGCAATTAGGACTAATGGTTAGGGTACCGATATCACTAATATGGGTGACCAGGTGTATCTCCTATTGAAGTCCAAGTGATAGAAGAATTGGTACCCTCGATGGAAATTCTTGACAAAAGTGGGTTCTTTCCTACTATAGAAACACTAGATGAGGGGATGGCAGTTCCCACAACAATTGTGGATTGGGGTATTGGGGTTACTACTCATGATGTTCCACTTATTCAAATGGTTAATATGTGTGATATGATATCTATGGGAGAAGTCACATGTGTGCAAGAGAAGAGGATTATAAGGGTTAGAAAGGAGTGGATTTAAATTCACAGATAGCATCCCAAGAGTATCATCGATATCAAGGGGTAATAAATTATCACAGGGAGGATGGGTGAGAACCCTTCCAGAAATATGTCTTGTAGGATCCCTTTGATTAGCAAAACCTTTAAAATTTTTGTTAACCCTTGGTTGAACTTCCCTTTTGGGATTGTTTGAAATAGATAATTTTTCTCCCTTTGACTCACTAAGTGGTGGATTAAGTTTAAGTCTTCTCCTAATAGTAGGTAGCTTCATGCTTTCAAGTGAAGATCCCTCATCCTACAAGAGTGGTAAGAATTAAATCAATCACATTGAACTTACCAATACCAATAAGCACAACCTAGGTATGGTACTCACCGAACTATTAAAACACTCTACTAAAAATTCCTAATAGGTTTATCAACAAACAAAAGCACTCTCCTAAAGACTGGTTTATGGTGGTAAGGACCCAAAACCTTAATCTATGGAGATTCAATAAGAGAAACCTTCCAAAAGTTAGCCTGGGATGATGAATACCGAATTCCATATAACGAATGAATGGGAGGTAGTTATGATAATCCTCTCACAACAATAACACAAGCTGCAAGTACCCTCATAAGGAAAGCACCCTCGAAGAGAGATGATGTGGGTGTTATGTGTTTCCCTCAGGTGCTGCAAGTAATTTTTACTTCTAGTCACCAAAGAAAGATCCTAAATAATGATATCTAATTCTACCTATTATAGGTCAAACTTGCACCTCTCCGTCCGTGATCACCTTGAGCTGTTGATCACACAAAAGGACAACTTGGATGGAGGAGCATGTTGACCTTAGATGATACTTTGACTTACTCCATTTCCTGACATTATTGGAAAAACCATAAAAATATCATTATGAGATATGAGTGCTACTCTACTTAATAAGACTAGCGCCTATACGCTACTCCAGTGTGTAATAGTAGCACTCAAAGCCTTATGAGCGCTACTCCTTCTCAACATAGTAGCGCTCAACATTTAAAAATTGATGAGCGCTAGTTGACAAGCACCATAGTAGCGCCCTAAATGCTACTTCACTGAACAATAGTAGCGTACATCTCAAAAGATGATTAAAAAAAAATTAATTTCACGAGGAGGATTAGTTGTTGGTAGTTTCCCAACTTCCCCAACTTCCTCCATAACCATATATCGACCTGAACTACTTCTCTGATCCTATAAATACAAGGAAGACTAAAGAGAAAGGTTAGATGGATAGATGGAGAAACTTAGAGACATAAAGATCTAAAAGAGAAGCTTGCATTAGAGGAGTTGATGCTGAAGATATCCAAGCCAGAGAAGAGCAAGAGCACAGAATCAAGCTGCAGGAGCCTGTCGCAAAGTCAGGTATACTTGTACATCAGTTACATTTGACAATAAAGGTTGAAGTGTCTTTCTTGTTCCAACTTAAATGTTTTCTAAAATAATATCTTAATTTGGATATGTTTTGGTCAATATCGAATGTTGAACATTGTTTTTGTTTCTTTCAAACATTATATATTATCCAAGACACGCTGAGAAAGGTGTTTGTTTTGCAGGTTTACTGAACAGAAGGTGGATTTGAGGACTGAGCAAGGGACCAAGTGAAATCTAGGATCGAACGCCGGTTAAAGAGTATGTTCTCAAGGTCTAAAACTCATTTCTTTTTGTAAATATCTCCGCAATACAATTAATACACTTACCTATCACCCCATCCAAGTTGATAGCATTAGTTTCCTTGCTATAGGGTCGTTTTTCCCGCCAACAGACTGGAGAATCCGCTAGGGAAAGTTGTGTTTTTGCTCTAGGAAAATTTTTCTTGTTTGTCTTCCCAGAACTGTTTTGACTCCTTTTATGTGCTGAGAAACCCTGTAGGTATCCCCTGCCTGTTTTTCCCTGCTTCCATCAGTCTTTTTGTATCTTTTTAAAAGTCAGTTTTTAAACTTTTAAGATATGAGCGCTACTTTGTTGTACATATAGTAGCGCCCATACGCTACTGTGCTATACATACAGTAGTGCCCATCTCTACAGGGGCGCAAGTTTCCCTACTGCACAGTACGGTACATTTCCTGAAGCCTTCTGTTAGTGATCTGCTTGAGTTTTAGCCCTTTTGGTGGTCTGTTGACTTTGCTTTTTAGATCTCCTTGACTGGTGTATGAGGTTTTTAACTTCTGTTTAAGTCATAGAACCTTTCTTTGAGTCTTTTTACCATCTTTGGATCATTTGTTTACCTTTGGAACATTTAGACTATTTATAACTTTTTGGAAGACTAGGTTGTGTTTTGTGGTGAGCACTTCCGCTTTTTAGGCCCTGACTGTATGTTGCTATTTTACAAACCTTCATACTTTTGTATCTGCTGTTTGTGGAAACGTTTGTCTGCTCTTTACCTATCCTATCCTTTGTTTTAGGGTTTGGTCCGTTTTAGAGCCTCTAGGGTGTCTTCCGAACTTGTTGATTTCCAATCTTCTTGGACTTATTGTCTTTTTCTGGTTTCAAGTGTATTTAAAGTGCTTTAGGCTGATTCATTTCTCAGTTCTTTGTGTTAGTAAGGTAATTGGCAGCTTGCTTGTCTACTTTTTGCTTGGCATAGTGGTATTGCTAGGGTTATATGCTTTAGGTCAGTCCTCTTGTATCTATCTCCTTTGTTTTCTCCCACTTTCTTTCCGAGTTTAGAGGCTTTTTCTTTGCAAAAAACCTGTAGATCAAGTCTTTTTTGAGCTAGTGCCTTGACAGCTATAAGCTTAAGAACCATTTTTAACCATATTTACACATTGCACACAAGTCTTATTTTGCTTTCCATGTTTATAGTTCTTTTTCATTTATGATAACAGAAAAAGAAAAAAAAAATTTGGTAGTTTAAGTTTAATAAGGCTTATTTTTTTGTTACAAGATAGCATAGGTTATTTTGTACATTTTCAAAAAAGAAAACAAAAAGAGATTTAAGTAGATTTGCTCAGTTTTTTCAGTTTGGAAAAGAAGTAAATGAAAAAAATAAAAAGAGCTTTGTTGTAGAAAGTTTGAATTTATGCACTTTTGTTTTCCTGTTGCAACCACGCCACACAAAAGCACTACCTTTTGAGTAATAACATCCCTAAATTTTTTTTTAATAAAATGAAATAGAAACAATTTTTTGTTTTTAGGGATACACTACACCAACTAGTCTTGGTTAGGATCTTGAGTTTAAATCACCTTAAACCACTCAAGATCACACATTATGCAAAAATCGTAGTTCGACTATCACAGGTAAATCCATTTCACTCAAAGCTTGCCTGGGATCTATGCAGTAGGTCATTGCGAGATCAGATTGTTGGGAATACTCCTCCTACTTTCTATTTCGAGCATATACCAGGATTGGATCGCATTTGGGGACTCTTTCGAGTTTCGGGCTTAGTTACCCTGCCCACGCCTTCTGATTTGACCGGTGACTATTCCCCCAAGAGTTTTCGGTGTTGTGGTATCCTTAGTATCTGACTTTAGGTTCATACACAGGTGACAGCAGAGGGTATATCTGTTGTACCTAAGACAAACGTGGGAGGAAATCCCTTGCAGGTCTTTGGGAGGGTGGTTGGGTGATTCCAGCGCTTGCACCCTTAGTCATTATATTGTGGACCCCGGGTAACTATCTTTCTTCCTTTGTTGATCTGTTCTAGGCCCTCATCATCCCAGACTCCTCTCCGGAAGGCATCTTGTTTGCCTGGTTTGCATACTTAGGAATTTTTAGTTGGCGTGTTGTTTGCCCCCTAGTTGTAGTGGCCACTAGGTTCTAGTTTGTTATTTTATATATATAATAACGGAGAATCAAGAACTTCGTAGGTCGAGAAGGTTTCAAAACCTTCCACCAGTTAGAACAGAACCTTTACAGCCAGCTAGACGACAGCGGGTAAACCCCGGTATTTCTTCAGAAACTATTCTTGAAACAGAATTTCCTGAGGAAATTCTTACAACAGAAAATATTGAAATAGGAATTACTGAGGAATTACCACTTGAAGTTGAGTTTCCTGAAGAACAACAAACAACAATAGAAAAACCTGAAATAGAGGTTCCTGAGGAACCACAACCAGGTACCCCAGATCAACGACACTTTAGTTCAGTTGAGATTGAAGATCTTACTTCTGCGGAGTATAGCACTCCTTTCAATCCTCCTCTGACCAATACTAGAATTCCGCTTCTGTCACCTGTTGGTTTCTAGAAACCCCATTACAGTGCATATAATTCCTTTCCCGGACATCTGATGTCTACTCTAGGAGGTGAACAGGGAGTTCCCCAAACTCCCACCTTAGGTATGAACACTAACACAGTAAATCCTTCTTTTACTGCTACGTCGAGTCAGGCACAGACAACCTCTATGTCTACTCCGTCTTTCAATTTTAATACTGGTACATTAGGTATGCCAAGTTCAACAACGATGGCATCTATCCCTACACCTACTGTTGGACCTAGCAGTACAACAAATTTAGCACCACCTCCTGCTTTTCAACCGTTATATCAGATACCTAGTACTTGGATTTCCACGCCTGCTGTAGGACCAAGTGCTTCTGCAACCGTGCCTGTCATGATTACCATGACCGCACCGTCTACATCAGCTACCACTGGTTTCAATACCTTTGCAGGTCCCAACATAAATCAATGTAATATGCTTGCAGGTAATGTCCCTTTTTCCTTATTTTCAGGAGGAGGGGGTAATATTTTTAACCAGCAATATGGCGGGGCTAACGCCCAGCCACAGTGGACGAACCCACAGAACACTAATCCACTTTCATATGGGTGGGGAAATTTCAATAATTCTTTCGTACAACAACAGATGGAAGGGGGCAACCCCTACCAACAAGTAGCTGGGGGAAACCCCTATCAATAGATGGTAGGTGGAAACCCCTATCAGCATATGGCCGGGAGCAACCCTTATAAACAGGTGGTTGGGGGAAACCCCTACCAGCAGACAACTGGGGGAAACCCCTACCAGCAGGTCATGGGTCAAACTATAGGTGGTTCCCCTTTTTCGACCCCAGCTTATCAAGTACCGTCTTACCGGCCTCGTTTACCATTTTTGGCAACTTTAAATTTGCCAGATCTTTCCAAACTGACCAATGATCTAGTGTATCATAATGATACATGGCCATCAGTTCCTACCAAGTTACCTTTGGACATTCCAAAGTTCGAAGGCAAAGCAGGTGAAGACCCTGGTGACCATGTCACTACTTTCCACTTATGGTGTTCCTCGAATTCATTAAATGAAGATTCCATTAGATTGAGACTGTTCCAAAGGACTTTAACCAGTGCTGCAGCCAAATGGTACATTGAGTTACCTGCAACTACATTCTCTAATTTTGGAGATCTCGCGACTGTCTTTTTGAATCACTTCCAGCTTCCTGTTTGGTATGATGCCGGAACAGACCTTTTGTCTACATTTAGGCAAAATAAAGCCACTCATTTACCTGACCACATTCAGGAGTGGCAAAGACGGAAGAGGCTCATTAAGGCCAACATACCTCCAGAATTCCTTCTTGAGTGGTATTTGAAATCACTCCTTCCTTATATTTCTAAGGAAGTAGCTACATCTGGAGTATCTAACGAGGAAGAAGCCATCCTATGGACCCAGCAGTTAGATCTCGTTTATGCACATTCTGGGTTATTGTATGAGATTATACCTGATGCACTGCGATCGAATACCGATCTGAGTAGACCTAAACCTGGACCACATGCTGATGGCATAGTGGGTTCAGTTGACTCTGCAGCTTTCGAAGCATTGACCAAACAGGTTCATGCCTTATCTGTCAAACAGTCGACTGCAGATGTTTCTTCCGTCACAACCTCTCCTTCTACTTCTGAGCCTGTCAACCAGGTTCAGAACAATCAAAAGGGCCCTCGGCAGCCCAATAACAAAAAGAAGGGCAAGAAAGGAGAGGGGAACCAACAAAATCCCAAAAAAAGAGAATGGTGAAGAGGGTAACAAAGATGAAAAGAAGGTTAAGTTCCCTTGTAAACTTTGCAAGTAGAACCACCTTACTCACCAATGCCCTCTACTTGAAGAAGCCCAGAAACTCTTAAGAGAAAAGAAGCCTACCGTACTGAAAGATCCATTCCCTAAAGGGCAGAGCTCAACTTCTGGCACCTCCAACACTGGGGGCACTACACATGCTATGGTTGATCAAAATTTTATTAACATGGTTAATTTGGATGCACTCTTACAAACGAGAGCCAGGAACTATACCCCGGACGCACAGAAAAAGGATAAGGAGATTCCAGAATCCTCCACTCCACTCCACATACCTATGGACCCAATGCCCAAGATTCTGAAAGGTGTCTTGAAACGGGCATCGCACAATCCCAACACTCGAGCCGCTTCCAACTACAACGTGGTTGAAGATTTAGCCCAGACCCCTTGTGCTATGTCTACTTTAGAAGTCTTGCAAAGTTGTCCTTTACAATGGAATGCACTTCTGGAAGCTATTGGAAGTATGGAATCCTCTAACATGTCTGCGCGATTTGATATGACTGATGTCAAATACCAGTTTCCCTACCACATTGCTCTTCATATTGAAGTTGTTCATGGTCCAATGACCATCAGACGAGCTGTCATAGATGAGGGCGCGTCGACTTGCGTAATGTCAATTTCTTGTTGGAAAGCTTTAGGTTCCCCCGAGTTAGCCCCTTCTAACACACTGCTTACTGCATTTGATGGCAGAACTTTCCGTCCACATGGGGTTTTTCCATCATTTGATGTCACATTGGCCGGTAAGACAGTTGCTGTAGAAGTAGAAGTTTTGGACGCTCCGCTTGATTACAATATGTTATTGGGCAGGAGTTGGACATATGCCATGCGAGCCATTGCATCGGCAATTTTTTGAGTTGTTATGTTCCCATTTGAAGGTAAGATCATTACAATCGATCAACTTTCTTTCACTCAGAGAAACAACCAGACTTCTTCGAAAACCACAGTTCCATTAGTTGATCAAACCGCCCCGGTTAATGAGAGTTTAGGAGCATGTTTGTAGGGGTCGTTAATAGGCACTTTCGACCTCCCCTCCCTTGTTCTTTTTATGCGTTCTGATGTGGGTACTTCTACCGAAACATTCACGGTTGGTTTAAGAACTGATCCTTGGATCCTTCCTACCATGTCAGAACCTTTTGTGCCTCCATCCATTGCAGAAGTGGCCTATATGGAAACTCAACACACTGCAATAGAACATATCATGACTCCACCAGTCTCTGTTGAGTCAGATATGGACTATGCTCCAGCATGGTCACTGAATTCCACTCACTCGTTCGATTGTTTAGATACGGTTTTGCCATCTGATGAAGCCATCTTAGAAGTCATGATGGGCCTGGACCAACCATGGGAACATATGCACCACATGTCCTACATGCTTCCAGACCTAGACAGGATTGAGAGAGGGGAATTCCCTATGAGACCCGGTGGATTGGTCGATTTGTCATCTTTGCCTTCTACTTCGAGAGCTATTTATGCTGAAGGAAATATGGCTAATATATCGAGAAAAATTCTGATCAACATTTCCACCAAACCCGGGGTCGTGGAAAACATTTTCATTGGTGCAGACTGTTCTCCAGAAGAGATCGCTCTGTATACAAAACTTTTTAAAGAATTCTGCAACGTTTTTGCCTGGTCATATGAGGAGATGCCAGGTATAGACCCAACCATCGTGGAGCATGTCATCACGACATACCCTAACACAAAACCTGTAAGACAAAAGCTCCATCCCGTGAACCCTAGAAAAGCAGTCGCCATTAAGGTGGAGGTTGAAAAGTTGCTTAAATCCGGTTTCATTTATCCGATTGATATGACAGAATGGGTTTCAAACCCCATTCCAGTTGATAAGAAGCAAGGTACTATTAGAGTCTGTACTGACTTCTGGGATTTGAACAAAGCTTGTCCGAAAGACAACTATCCCACACCATTTATCGATCAAATTATAGATGCTTGTGTGGGACATGAGATGTTCTCTTTCATGGATGGTTTTTCTGGATACAATCAAATAGAAATCAAACCCGAAGACCAGCATAAAACAGCTTTCATTTTCCTGTGGGGGACCTTCGCTTATCGAAAAATTCCATTTGGCTTGAAGAATGCTAGAGCTACCTTCCAGCGTGCGATGAATTTTGCTTTTCATGATATCAAACACATTGTAGAACCTTACTTGGATGATCTCCCGGCGCGATCTCGAAAGAGATGGGATCATCCAGCCCATCTTAGACAAGTGTTTGAAAGATGCAGACAATATAAGATTCGTTTGAATCCTAATAAGTGTGTGTTTTGTGTTGAATCGGGGCATCTACTAGGTTTCATTGTCTCCAATCGTGGCATAATGGTCGACCCATTGAAAGTAGAGACGATTGTAAATCTGCCTCCTCCTCGCACCTTGCGACAACTCCAAAGTCTGCAAGGCATGTCTTATTTCTTACGGCGATTCATCATAAACTATGCTAAAATTACCAAAGGTTTTATGAGGCTACTCAAACAAGACTCCTACTTTGTGTGGGATGAGGCTGCTCAAGCATCCTTTGAAGCTTTAAAAAAGGAACTCCTTTCAGCACCCTTGTTGAGCCCGCCAGACTACTCAAAAGATTTTCTTTTATACCTGGCAGCGTCTCTTAATACAATTGGTATAGTTTTGGTTCAGGAAGACGATATGCTCCAAGAGCATGTTGTCTACTATATTTCTCACGCATTGATAGCCCCTGAGGTTAAATATTCGCACGTTGAGAAGTTAGCACTTGCCGCGGTCTATGCGGTACAGAGACTTCGTCACTATATACTTTTACGAACTACTACTGTGATAGAAGAAGTCAATCCTTTTCAGTACGTTCTCACCCGATGAATCATCGGTGGGAAATATAATAAATGGATTGTAATCCAACAGGAGTTCGATTTGGTCTTCCAATCAGCCAAGTCGAAGAAATCACTAGTGTTCGTTGAGTTAATCTCAGAATTTCCAAGTGACCTAGAATACATTGAGGAAGAATCATAATTCCCAGACGAACATATCTTCCTCATTGTTTCCTATGACCCATGGTATGGATATATCTTAGTATATCTCTAGACTTTGAGGTGTCCTACTACTTTTTCTCGAGAAGAGCGATGCAAGCTCAAAAGCCATGCGAAGAACTACCTTATCATCTCAGATAATTTATATCGACGTGGGGTAGATTCCATTTTACGATGCTGCTTAACTTGGGAAGAAGCCGAAGCAGTATTAAATGATTCCCACAGTGGAGCTTGTGGGGGACATCTTTCCGGGTTGGCAACAGCTCAGAAGATATTGCGTGCCAAATATTTTTGGCCCACGATCTTTAAAGATTGTGTGGAAGCAGTGAAACGCTGTCGACCGTGTTAGTTTTTCACTAAGAAAATGAGGGCACACCCAGCTCCTCTTCATCCTGTAATTACAGCATGTCCCTTCACAAAATGGGGGGTTGATTACATGACGTGCAATCCAACTTCGGCTGGAGGACACCATTACATCATTGTTGCCATTGACTACTTTACTAAGTGGGCAGAGGCAATGCCTACTGTTAATGCAGATGGAGAAACTGCCACTTATTTCGTTTTAAATTAGATTATTGCACGGTTTGGCATACCTAAAGAGATAGTGACTGATCATGGCATTCATTTCCAAAATAGCATGATGACTGAGTTGAAGCAGTGAACAAAACTTTAAAGGTTATATTGCAGAGAACTGTTAATGCCAGTCGAAATAACTGGCACATCATGCTGTACCCGGCTCTTTGGGCTTACTGAGCCAACGTTAAGACTGCTACTGGTTTTGCTCCCTTCCAACTTGTGCATGGGATAGAAGCAGTCGTACCAATTGAATGCGAGATTCCTTTGCTAAAAATAGCAGTTTAGTTACTACCAGATACTTCAATACTAGAAGAGTGTTTGTTACACTTAGAACATCTGGATGAACAGTGCCACGACGCGCTCACAACAAATGAGGTCCACAAAAAATGAGTCAAAGGATAGTACGACAAATCTGTCAAACATAGGGTTTTCATTGAAGGAGACTTGGTCCTACTTTGGGATCAAGACAAAGAACCCTTAGGACCTGGAAAATTCAAATCCAGGTGGCTCGGACCTTTTATAATTTCCAAAGTATTGAAGAAAGGTGCCTATGAACTGATAGATTACGAAGGTAATAAGTTGGTCGAGCCTAGAAATGGGCTCTACCTGAAGAAGTACTACGCTTAGGCTGAAGTAATTTTTCTTGTAACATAGTTGTATAATTTTTGTAAAGCTGGTTTTTGTTATGCTTGTTAGTTAATCTTATGTGTGTTTTTCGTTTCGTGTACCAGATGTCAACCAAACATTTCTTAGGATTTGCTGATGGCACCAGTCGCCACACCTATCAGTTGGCTGCAGTAGCTTGGGTCATTTATTCACCCACTGGCCAACTTGTCTCTTCGGGGGGGGGGTTTGTTTGGGTCCTACCACGAATAATGTGGCTGAATACAGTGCAGTTATAGAACTTCTACGAGATGCTCTCAGCCATGGCATTTCACATTTGGAGGTAAGACTTGACTCGCAATTAATTGTATTTCAGTTAATAGGTGTCTATCAGATTAGGCATCCTGGATTGCTACGTCAGTTTCAATGAGTTAGACTATTGGAAAGACAATTTGATTCTATTATATATGAACACATTCCAAGAAGTTTAAACACATTAACTGATTCATTAGCAAACTATGTGTTAGACTGGCATTTGCATCATACATTTTCATAAACAACATTGCACACATAAAACACATACACATGTAAATAACCGATACTGTATATAGCTGATACTGTATCAAAAAGTATATGAGTTTTGGGTCACAAGTCTATCAAGTCAAGTCATAAAAGTACAAAAACTGGGCATAGTAGCCTCAAAAACATATACATAGAATGCATCCCTATCCTATGGAGAAGGAGGGACATCATCATCATCTACTGCATTGCGATAGCATATGACTAGCCTACCTATCTTCCGCAGCACCCTAAGCCATGCCGGGGGCACCCCAACAACATCTTCCTGCATATCAATAGGTATCTAATCCATACGGCATGCAGGAACTTCGTGAGTCAACCGACTCATTTTCCTCTCTAAGGTTCCCAACATAGCATCTGCTGCAGCAATATCAGCTGGCCTCACAAAGATGGTAGGATGTCCCTCAGGATGAACAAGGCCAAGATCTGCATATGACACTTTATTAGCACTTCAATATTCATTCATAAAAATCAAATACTTGAAAAAAGTTTGAAAAAGTTAAATAATTCTCAAAATTTAAACATACCAATATCTCCCCAGGCTCCACCTGGAGGAAGCACCAGTTCTGGATCATGACGGAAATCCAATCCAGCATATGGAAACTGCTCGAAAGCGGGCACTTGCCTCTCCCACCACCCCCAGAAATCATCAATATGATAACAATAGTGACTTTCCCCACCACCCTGGCGAAGGAATATGTCACCCCAACAGCCTAATCTGGGCTCACGGGGGTTAACCTGAGGGAGAGGCATCCCCAAACTGATAGCAGGCATCCTCTCAAAGAAGAAAGTACACAAAATACTACCGTACCCAAAATTCTTCATTGAGCCGGATTTGCAACCTGTCAATTGAGATTTCATGCTTGCCAATAAACTAGTACACCAATCATAGACATGACCGTGTAAGCATTGTACACCAATATGCATAGAGTGCTTGGAAGCTAAGTGTTGTGAGGCACTACCTGCCACTTGGTTGATCATGCTCACTATCACTTTCAAAGGGAGGCCTTCAATGGTTGAAATCAAGACTTGGCTTCCTGATTTCTCCACTCCGGCAACACAATATGTATTCACGTACTCTTGCACAGATCTTACACCCACACGAGAAGACCCTTTCAGATTGATTATATCTGCTCTCCGTGAGAGACCAGTAATGAAATATATGTCATCAACTGTAAGATCCAAAGTTTGCCCACGGATGACAAAAGTATTGGTATCCACATCCCAATACTGAATAAGTCTTCGAAACAGTTTGTTTAAGGCCCTCATGTTTACAGTTCGGTAAAACTTCAATAAACTGCATCTTCAGAGAGCGTGGAGGGTGGCCAGATCTTGCATGGCCAACCTATCCATGTCCTCATGTTCTCTCTCCCTCCATTGAAGAACCATCCTGCACAAAAAATGAAAATTCTTTGAGTCTCAGCGCTTGTGTATAGGTTTTCAAGAGTGAGCGCTACTGTGTACACTACACAGTCACGTATGGGCGGTACTCTGCTTGAACACAGTAGCACCCATCGCATTTACATGCTACTGCTACTGTTACACAGTAGCGCCCGCGCAGCAAATGTTGTGAGCATCACGTTGCAAGCAATTTTTTGCTCAAAAAATGAAAACTAAACCATGAAAATGCAAGTAGGGTGAATTCTAACTTACTTGGTGGAAGAAGAACGACGTTTGGATGCTTGGTTTGATCGCCACGGAGATTTGAAAATGTAAAAGGTTGCCCCAATCTTTGCCCTACAAAACAATTTGGAAATTGATTTTTAAAATGAAATTATATATATGAATTGGAGTTTGATTTTTACCCACCATTGTTTAATTTTCTATAGTTTCAATTTTTTTCAAAAATACCTAATTAATCAATTGAAACACACATATGGTACAATACTAATCCAAGCTCAATTTTCATTTAATTTTTGTAGGATTCATCTCCTAAGTTTAAAAACTCTTGATGTTAGACCTTGTCAACTAGTTAAGGAGTTCAAATTCATATATCATTCGAGATTTTTTGCCGCATCGACTAATATTTTGTTGAAGACCTAGTTTTGGCAGAGTATGAAGCTATGATCCTAGAAGCTAACCTTTAAGTCATTTTAAGCTCTTGTTTGGACTATTTAAACCTAAACAAGATTGCCAAGCAAGCTTGTCCTCTTCGAGCTCATTAAAGTAATCGAAGGCTCATCCACTCAGGTATAGAATTACCCCTTTTCCGGGCCTAGGTGGATTAACTACGGAAAAGGTATACTCTAGGTATACTTCTGTATGCGCTAGAAGAGTTCTTCTTCCATTGTTCTATACTTTTTCGGGGGAGGAGACTAACTGCACGAAAAAGGACCTTTTGGAGCCTTTCTTTAGGGTTTTCAGGCTCTTTAAACATGAAAATACCAAGCGAGCATTCACCTACTCGGGCTCGATGTGAAATCCACGAGAGGGTAAAAAGAGGATTGTTTAAGTTTTTCAGACTCTATAAATAGGAAAACACCGGCGAGCATTAATCTGCTTGGGCTCGATACTAAAATCCACGAGTAGATATATGGAGTTATTGTTTAAGTTTTTCAGACTCCTTAAAATTGAAAACACCGGCGAGCAATAACAGATCTCGGCTCGATATTAAAATCCAGAGATCAGTAATATAGAGTAATCTTCTATCTCTTCTTCAAACTCTATAAATAATGAAGAAGGTCCTGAGTCTTCCTCCCATGGGCTTGTTAAAATTTTTACATGGTTGGATCTATTGAGTTTTTATTCTTTCTTGGACTCATTAAAACAACAAGAAAGGTATTCTTTTATCTAAAAAGAATAAGGGACGGGAAAGACGTATCATATCTTCATTGTCAAAGGTAGTTCAGTCAGTTCTATCCTTGAACACAACACCTACTGGAGTCTATCTTGTCGGTTGGGTTTAGTTTTTGACCTCAGGGTGAACCTTTCCTCCAAGTTGTTTACTCCCTCGGTTGGTTATTCTTCCAACCATATGGAGGGTCTGATAATGTCTCTTACATTTCAGACTTATTATTTACCCCATTATGTCAGAAACTTCCTGAGTCACTTTGTGTCGTGCTCAATGTTCAAGGATATACCCTATGTTGGCTATTCTGCAGTTTACCTTGACCTCATGTGTTGGCCTTCCTAGTGTCAGTATTGTTACATATTATTCCATATCATCTCTTACCAATTGAGTGTTCCTCGAGTTGGATGATGGAGGATGCCTTAAGGCCTCCCTTCCAACAAACTTCTTCCCATCGACATCAAATCATTTTACTCTGGGAATGAAGTTTAGAGTTTCGGTTAGTACCTTGGAGATTGCAGTCACCAGCGGAAATTTTCCTCGCTGTTGAATGATGAGAATACATCAATGTCTCTTCTTCGACAGGATTCCCAAGTGTTCAACTCCAAGTCCATCTATTCACACTTGGCGGATCGTACTTGGTACCTTGGACCCCATCATCATTATCGGTGGAAGTCCTCGCGTTTGTTAACGGTATACATCAATGACCGGTAATCAAACAATACCCCCCATGTTCGACTGTCAGCTCATCTATTCACATGGTTGGGGTTTGTACCTAGAGTTATTTTGGATGAAGACCTTGGGATTTTGGATGACATTACCTCATTTTGTTATCACCCAAGTTGCGCAAGACTGAGCCTCACTTATATTCGGCTCTCCATGAGACATAGATCCAGTTTGTTGTTATGGCTATGATCTCTCAGTTTGACATGGATCCACGCTTGTATTCCAAGTGGCCATGCTTTATATACATCTCCTTGTTATGTATCGGAGATCATGTTGTACCACACTACACATCTATATGATGTCAAAGATGTAATTGCTAGCTGACCTTGATCTTTGTTGCAGGTGTTCTTGTAACTTGTTTTCTGCGATTCTTTGCTCCTCCTCTAGCTTTGGATTATAATGTATTTCGGCCATTGTTTCCCTCTGACCTCACACATTAGGGGGCATCTATTATAGGTCAAACTTGCATGTCTCTGTCCGTGATCACCTTGAGCTGTTGATCACACAAAAGGACAACTTGGATGGAGGAGCATGTTGACCTTAGATGATACTTTGACTTACTCCATTTCCTGACATTACTGGAAAAACCATAAAAATATCATTCTGAGATATGAGCGCTACTCTACTTAATAAGACTAGCGCCTATATGCTACTCCAGTGTGTAATAGTAGCGCTCAAAGCCTTATGAGCGCTACTCCTTCTCAGCATAGTAGCGCTCAACATTTAAAAATTGATGAGCGCTAGTTGACAAGCACCATAGTAGCGCCCTAAATGCTACTTCACTGAACAATAGTAGCGTACATCTCAAAAGATGATTAAAAAAAAATTAATTTCACTAGGAGGATTAGTTGTTGGTAGTTTCCCAACTTCCCCAACTTCCTCCATAACCATATATCGACCTGAACTACTTCTCTGATCCTATAAATACAAGGAAGACTAAAGAGAAAGGTTAAATGGATAGATGGAGAAACTTAGAGACATAAAGATCTAAAAGAGAAGCTTGCATTAGAGGAGTTGATGCTGAAGATATCCAAGCCAGAGAAGAGCAAGATCCCAGAATCAAGCTGCAGGAGCCTGTCACCAAGTCAGGTATACTGGTACATCAATTTACATTTGACAATAAAGGTTGAAGTGTCTTTCTTGTTCCAACTTAAATGTTTTCTAAAATAATATCTTAATTTGGATCTGTTTTGGTCAATATCGAATGTTGAACATTGTTTTTGTTTCTTTCAAACATTATATATTATCCAAGACACGCTGAGAAAGGTGTTTGTTTTGCAGTTTTACTGAACAGAAGGTGGATTTGAGGACTGAGCGAGGGACCAAGTGAAAGCTAGGATCGAACACCGGTTAAAGGGTATGTTCTCAAGGTCTACAACTCATTTCTTTTCATAAATATCTCTACAATACAATTAATACACTTACCTGTCACCCCATCCAAGTTGATAGCATTAGTTTCCTTGCTATAAGGTAGTTTTGCCCGCCAACACTACCACTTCACAAAGAGACAGTTGGGAAGGATAGTCATGGGTCATGTTTTTGTGTATGGTTAGGGAATGTAGGACCAAGTCCTAGACCCAAAGCTCCACAGAGAAATTTTTTAACTTGGAGGACTTTCCAATTCACCTAATGTTCTCGTATAACACACATGGCCCACTCAACAAACACAGATAAGAACATCTCCATACTTTCTTATATTGACTTAGTGCTTGGTGTGTGTGTAAGGTGTGATTTCCCAATAAGTGTCTTCTATTACTATTGGATTTTACACTCCCTAGTAATTATAGTTTTGCTTTAATAGCATCAGAGAGTTTCCTCTCCAATCCTACACTAAGGCTCTAAAATTAGATTATATTGGTTTTCTGAAACAAAATTTTTAATTCATTTTCATTACCATTTATTTTAGGGTTGTGAGTTACTCAAAAGAGCATGCAAATGAAACTTGATGGTGCTTTAAAGGCTTTGAGTATTGAATTGATAAAGACACTGAAAAAATACAATAGGAAAGGTGTCCTTATCTTTCAAGAAACCACATATTCCGTATAAATTGTGAACCAAATGAAATAAAGAGATCAAGGTATAACAACCTAACAAGCAACTATTTTTAATTGGTTTTAACAAGCCAAAGATAACTCTACATAAAGCAATTTTTTAGAACAATACTAAAATACACCTAAATGTGATTGAAATCTTGTTTCTTTATTTTTCAATGCAAATGCAAACAATAAACACTAGTCTATGTTAATTCCCTAAAAACACAACCAAGAGTCTTCCACGGTCCTTGAAAAAGTATGACAAAAACCCCAAAATCCGCTAGAAGATGAATTTTTTCCACCTAGGATGACCCTTGTGTGTTCCTCAATGGAAACATGCATGTACCTACTACTTTATCAAAGGAAAATCACTGGGACCCATTCCTTTTGGGAAATAAAATCATGGGTCCCACTACTATTGTAAAAGCAAAGAGTTGGGGGGGTGGCTTATAGGACTAGGAAAAATACACTTAAAGGTTGGGAAACTTCCAACTTCATATTTCAGATGTGATGAATGAGGAATAAAGAAAATATAACTAACCATCACTATTCCCAAGGTTGTAAATAGAGAAAGAAAAGCTAAAATGGAAAAACGCAAAGAGTTTTCCCTAGTATGGTCACCATTTATTTTTATGGAAATACCTGCCAATAATTAGGGTCAGGTTATTAATAAACCAAGGTAAGATAACAAAAACTCTAGATTCCAATTTCAATTAAGTACTCAAATATAACCAAGAAAGACAAGAGAGGAATAAATTAGGCCAATTGAATGACCTCCTTATTGTAACTTGCAATCCAACGAAAAATATGTATTTCACATTTCCAATCTGTTGCAAATATGCATACAAGTAGCCAAGGAACCTTCCTCAAACCTTTCTAAATTTCAATAAATGAAAATTAATGCAATACAAAATATTTTAACTAAATAAAAATAACTATCGTTAGGCAAATAATTCCACCTGCAAACATATATTCAAGAAAACATAAGTTAAAACACAATTTTGGGGGTGAAAAAGAGAGATCTCCATGTTATTCAAACCAAAATATGAAAGCAAAAACTTAGTAATATACTTTATATTAATTGCATTGCTCACACCTTCTTCGTTGGAATACAGGTTCCTGTGGCCTGGACCACTTATGGACTACAACTCTTCTCTAACTTCTTAGTCATATAGGAATGGGATAATCCAAGGGAATTATGATCCAAACTCTAAATCAATGAAGAAAAAAAAAAAAACTAGGCTTTTTTATGGGGGATACGACCACAAAAGTCTTAACCAACAACTGATTTTTAATCCTCCATAGTAAAGGTTCTTCAATAGATTGAGGTGTTCCTTCTCCAACAATTTTTCTTCTTGAATACTCTTGAGAGTTATTTTAGACAACACATTTAATGTGATTTTTATATTTTTTCATTTTTGGAATATACATGCCTTGATTTAAGGAAAGGCATGGGCCTTGCATGTTTCCTAAGGTAAAGAGTGGGGAACAAGAAAAAAATATATGATATTTTAAGAGAATTGATCAGTGATCAAAAGGTAGTCGGTCCAAATAGCCATTGCAAGTAAAGGATGTTATGATAATGCTATAAAAATTATATTTCTATTTCTATAAAAAGAATTTGACTTTTAGCATACTACTCTCTTTTCATCTCACTACTAGAAAATGAAGACAAGTTTTGCCTAATATATTTTGAATGCTCATTTCATTGAGACATTGCTAAGCATGGATGAGAAGCTTGTTGCCTACACATGGAATAGGAATTGGTTGTGAAAAAAATGGTTGAAATGCATACATTAATCCAAATAGGGTTTCTGAGGTTGTCTTGAAATCTATGATAAATTTGTGAAAATCTACCTATCAAAACATTATTTTCACTTGATTTTGGAAGCATCAAATATTACACCTTATAGTCATTAAATTCCTAGTTAATCATGTTGTTTAAACGATTTTGCAAGAATTAGTTTTATGTCATGTCATTGTGAGTTAATATTTCTATTGGCTTGAGTGCCATGACCCAAGTATGATCTTCTTCAATGTTTGACCCAATCTATAATAATTTCTAATCTTGACATCTATTTAAATTTGGTATGTGATTCATTGAATACATTATGTTATTTTTGGTTGGAATTTCTATTGGCTTGACCACCATATCCCAAGTCTACCTATTATACTCTCATTTTGTCACACCTAGTTTCTCCACTATGGGGAGGAGTTTAGCATGATCCCTAAATGTGCTAGAAGAAAAACCTGATGATTGTCATGGTCCCTAGACATGTTTGGAAGGGGAATCCATCATTAGGAGATCAAAACCCCAAGATTTCATCTTGATTTGAGCCCTTTTTGAAGTATCATCATCCTCTTTGCCTTATTTAGGGAGAGATGAAACCACTTCATATCTCCTTGCACTATTATAGGGGAGCGATGATGTAATGTCCCCAAATTTTGATTATTAACCATTTGAGAAAAATAATTAAATATGGAATATCATGGCCTATAGTCATTTTGCAAATTTAAATTCAAAGACTAGAAGGGTTGGTGTGGATCACAATTTTTGTAATAAAGTGGCCAAATATTCATAAATGAGGTGGCAATGGTACATGTCAACCATGGAGAGAAAATAGGGGATAATTTGGGCCCACAAGGAAGTTGTAACAACCCCAAATAAAGGAGAGCATCCACAAATTTGAATTCTAAGGAAGAGTAACTCCCAAGAAGTTTCATGAAGAGGCATCTCATGAGTTGTAACTTCTCATGCTAAAAATAGAAAATCTATGACAATCTACGACATCTATGACAATCTTATGACAAATTATGACAAGAATTAGGTCTTGTGATATCTTATGGAAACTTATGATAGCCTATGACATGTTGCATGTCCTAAATTTAGTCAAGGAGGGCGCTAGAGGAGATAGTGGGCCCACATGATAGAGTAACTTCCCCAAACTCAAGCTAAGCCTCTCTAATTCGAATTGATAAGGAATATGAAGGTATTATTTGGTCAAATAGCATTAGAGAGGAAGTAAATGAGTTCCAAGGTATCAATATCTCATGAAAATATCATTAATTAATATTTTGTGAGAGAATTCTAGAATGAGGGGGAAGGGCTCAATGGAATCTATAAAAAGTATGCAGGGATCTTGGGAAAGGGATTTTGGAAATTTTTATTTTGAATAGGAGAGATCTTGTGGATTTTTAGTATTGGGAGATGTGCTCCTTGAAATTGTGAACTATTTTCGGTGGTGAAATATTCCATCCTAGCTAGTAGAGATGAGGAGATCATCCAGATCTCTTCACAGTGCTTCATGGAAATTGATTGAGAGGAGAAATAACATTAATATTTATCTATAGAGATTTATTCCAGGTGTTTGTGTTCATATACAGTAGTGGGTTCAAATTATTTATGGTGTGTTCAATTTCCAATCTGTAGAAGTGTGAAGTTGTGGAGTTTTGGGACAACAGTGTTTGTATTAGTTTTTGATAAAGGAGAGCGCACCTATGGTCATCCAATATATTTCTTGGGTGTTGTTCTAAAGGTTGTATATAATCCATATTTGATGTAGGGCGCATGGTAGGAGACATATCTGATATTTGGGGTTGAAATATTGTTTATAAAGGGTGCAATAGTGAAGGCAACACACTCATCTGGAGTAGTAAATCTTCCTCTTTTCTCTATGGTTTTGTCGTAGCCATTCCTTCTCTCTTTGTAGCATATATTATTATGTATTTTGAGCTTCTATAAAATACATTGATTTAATATCTGTAAATACACAATTATTAATGAAAATCACAGTGCTATCCATCATATATTGTCCACTATTCAAGCACTGGTCAAACTATGTATACATTTGTAACTCTATGTGTAGGTCTATGAATGTATGATTGTGTAAAATTCATTAGTGGGTCTCATTCCTTCATATGAGTCTCTTGTATATGTTAGTAATCTATTTGTATTGGTTTGAAGGACTTTGGAATCTTTTTGTGCCCATTTGGAAGATTTATTATTGTGGGTGTTCTTGTTAAGATCCTAGTGGACGGCCTTCACTAACACCTCGGGGTTTTGGTGTAACGGTTCGTATCATTTGGTATCAGAGCCTCCACCCAGGTTCAAGTCACAGAGCGGGTGGCAACATCGGCATTGCAGTGTTCGTCCGGGGCTCATACGGCTCAAAGGGGACACCACCGTACGGGTGCACATCTAGCCCAGAGTCTAGACTGCGGAGCATGGTGGGATGTTAAGATCCTAGTGGGAGGCCTTCACTAACACCTCGGGGTTTTGGTGTAACGGTTCGTATCAGTTCTAAATATTGCACTAGGGTTTTGGAGGTTGAAAGTTACTTTCTGGTTTGACCCTTTTTGAGTGCTTTTAAGTTTTGAAACCTATTCAATTTCTTTAGGAGTGTTTTTTCCAGTAGGAAATAATTTTATTTCATCCAAAAAGGTTTATGTATGCCCAAGTTATGATCATTTTACCGGTTGGTTAAACTATACAACTATGCTTGTGCACCCTCGGTAGAAATGTCTATGTAGTCTTGAGTTTCAGTGTTCAAAGATTCCATAAAGTTCTATGGAGTTTGTTAGTGGTCAGATTGCATTTGTTTGGGAGTGTTAAGTGTTGGGTTCCAAAAATGACCCTTTTTGCTTACTATTCCTATGATACCTTCACCCTGTTTGACTTTATTAATGTTAATTGTTGGGTTCCAAAAGTGTTAAGTGTTAAGTATTGGGTTCCAAAAATGACCCCTTTTGCTTACTTTTCCTATGATACCTTCACGCTGTTTGACTTTATTAATGTAGCCACAATGTTATCTTCCTTAAAGAAAAGCATGATCTTGAGCAGGTTTAATTCATTATTACTTTGTTACATTAATGCTCATAGTCTATCCGTGTTTATGGATTTTGTGTCTTAATCAATCTAACTTGTCATGGATTAATGAAAGCAATCAAGACCACAAGGATTCATGTAACAGATTGCAATGTTCATATGGCGGATGTGCTATTATTTTAGTTTTTGGTTTTGATAAAAGTTTGAAGAATGCCATCTGCACGACCACACACACAGAGACCCTGTTGTTTTAATACAACCGGAGTATTGTTTACACTTAGATGTGCTGCTTAGTTTTTACTCAACGCTGTGTTGGTGGATTTCTGCCAGCCTATTAATTATTTTATTTGATCAGAGTGTATTTCACATCTGCTTATGTGCTAGGTGTTCGGTAATCTCCAGTCAGTCCATGAGTTACCATCAGACTGTTTTAGGATGGAGTGTTTTCCTCCATAGCTTTAGTTCAGGTTATATGTTTGTATTATTGGAGAAAACAGATAAGATAGTATGATCATGGGTTGGATATTCCTTTGCGTTTTTCTATCACGAAATCCTTTCCTGAGACGTATTTTCGATAATTCTTGATTATATGCCATCTCTGTAATAAAATCATGTTATAAAGCCCGATCCCTTTTGACCACTATTCTTGGCTTTCAACTTTTAGTGGTGCTAAAATAATTACGGATCCTTGCTGCCGTAAAGAGATTGATTTCAAACCTCTAATTAATAATTATACTTTACCTTTATTATAATTTTAAGTGTAACATAGATCCTAGAGCATACTTACTTTACAACACTGTTAATGTATGCTAACAAGGGAGGAGTAGCTAAAATCTATTATCGAGTTAGGAACATTGTGTAAATGTCAGAGTTAATCCACTAATTAGTTTTATCATAAATATGTTGATAAGATATGGTAAAATAAAGGGAAAAGGATTATGCAAACATTATAAATATATTTATAAATGATGATGTTTTATTAAGATCATACAAGAAGTATAAACCTATTTATATATGTTGATAATACATAGATGTAAAGGTTATGAAAGACTTACACATTAATATATGTATGTTAATAAAACATTTGTGTAGTGGTTATATTATATTTATATATGTTGACAATACATAGATGTAACGGTTATGAAAGATTTACACAATAATATATTTATGTTAATAAAACATTTGTATAGAGGTTATATTATATTTATAGGTGTTGATGTTTCATAAAGTTCGTACAAGAATTTTAAATATATATGTTTATATATATTCTTATGGTAAAATGTCTTTTAGTATAAATAATCAAAGGTATATATCTATATTTTTAATGAAAGATTAAAATATAGAGAGACGCCCTTTGATTAAACATTGGAGATAATGTATGTGTAGAAGTATGGGGAGATGTTCTTTAGGTAAAATACTAGATGTGTATATGTTCTCTCTTAATAAAATATTGAATATTATATATGATTTCTTTTAGTAGGGCTCTTGGTTAACACATACCATTATTTGTATAAGACTTTTGAGAGTTGTCAAGTTTTGTTAGAAGTGAATATTTCCATGTACACTCTTTTATATTTATTTGATTCACCCATAAAAAGCTCTATGTGGTATAGGCTTGTCAGAAGGAAAAGGAATCTTGTTGCAACCACCATGTTGCTCATTGTAATCCTATTACATTTTGTCTAATAATAAAAGATGCACACACCTTTGTGGACTAGCCCGTGTACGGGTGAACCACGTTACTTTTGGTCTCGTTTATTTGTTGGTTATATGCGAATGTGCCTTCATTGTATGATTTTCCTCTCATATGAGTTATCTTAATGGTTGATGTTTATAGTGTAATTGTCGAATGCATCTTAGCAAAAGATATTTAATGTTAAATGTTGTTTAAAAGATATTTCATATGCTCAAATGAGGACCATAAAGATGTAAGTATTAATTTGGATCAAGTTGTAAATCCTCAATTTAGAAAACTAGTATTTAAGTACATGCTAGTATGTTATCAATATTTGAAAGATCTCTATGTTGGAAATTACATTTTGTAAAAATAGCATACAATCACTTGGTTAATTTACATACAAGGGTTTCATACGAGGATCAATGAAGTACATAAAGAATCACTTAAGATAAAATGGTAATTTTCACCTGTGGTAAGTATGTATTAACACCTTGCACAATTATTCAATGATAAATTTTACAAAACGTTACATGTCGCATTTATTAAATATAAATTTAGATACTGATTATAATTCCGCAAAGCATTTTTAATGGCAATTTGACTATTTTGGAATTTAAATAAGACCATTGAGAAATTTTTTTAAATTTTTACAAATTTGGGTTCGTGACTTCTTTTCAGTACAAAAGCTGCGACATTACATTCTCCTCAGCCACACCACGGTTATAGCCAATTCCAATCCAATGGTCTATCTCTTGAATCATCGCCTTCTACAAGGCCGTGTTGCCAAATGGGTGATTATCTTACAAGAATATGACCTAACTTTTAAAACCCCGAAGAGCACCAAAGCATTGGCACTTGCTCAACTCATTATGGACTTACCATCATCGTTATCATCACCAACTATCCATACTGATCTAATCGATGAACATTTGTTCATCATCTCGTCTGATGACCCTTGGTATGGTGACATTTTGGTATACCTCTGCACACAGAAGTTTCGACCCAATATCAACCGTGATGGACGTCGTCGCATCCACCACCATGCCCCCCGTTATCTCCTCTTGGGTGATGTCCTCTATTGACGTGGCGTCGACACAAACTTACGACGATGCCTGTCCCAAGATGAAGCAGAATAAGTCCTTAACGACTGTCATAGCAATGCCTGCGGCGACCATTTTTTAGGAATGGCCACCACCCAAAAGGTAATCCGTGCTGGTTACTTTTGGCCATCATTATTCACTGATTGTATTACAGCAGTAAAACACTGCCAAAAATGCCAGCTCTTTGCCCCAAAAGCGAGAACCACCCCCCCCCCGCCCCCCTTCATCCGGTCATCATCGTTGGACCATTTTGCAAATGGGCCATTGACTTCATGGATTGCAATCCCACATCAGCCAGAGGTCACAAACACATTATTGTGGATGTTGATTACTTTACCAAATGGGTGGAGGCCATGCCTACTTACAATTGCACAGCCGATACTGCAGCCCGCTTTTTCCTCAACCATGTTATTGCTCATTTCGGAGTACCAAAACAACTCGTCTCAGACCACGGCTCTCACTTCCAAGACTCCGTTTGGAGAGAATTGTCCACACTCCTTAAGTTTGAACACCATTTCTCCTCCGCCTACTATCCCCAAGGGAATGGCCAAGTCGAAGCTGTTAACAAAATTTTGGAAACCATCCTCCAATGCACCGTTGAAAAACATAGATCCAATTGGCATCACATGATTTTTCCCGCATTATGGGCTTACCACACGTCGACCAAGACCGCCACCGGCTTTACCCCATTCCATTTAGTTCATGGCGTGGAATTTGTCCTCCCCATTGAATGCCAGATACCCACATTACAAATGTCCGTAGAACTTCTCCCCGATACATCAATGATTGAAGAGCACTTGCTTCTTTTAGAGCAGGCCGACTAAGACCGTCACGCAGCTCTCCAAACAATCGAAGCTGCCAAGAACAGATCTAAACTTCACTATGATAAACATGTTCACCCACGAGTATTTAGTGAAGGCGACCTCGTACTTTCCTATGATCAAGCTCATGACAAAACGGGAAAAGGAAAGTTTGTGTCCATGTGGCAAGGCCCATATATTATACACACCTGCCTCGTACAGGGGGCATATATTCTGACCAACTTAGAAGGTAACCCCCTATGCAACCCCCGAAATGGGTTGTACCTCAAACGATTTTACCCATAGAAAATCTGATGGACACCACAGTCCACAATTGTATAGTCTTATTTTCTTTTTCACAAAAAATACAAAAACCTAAACAATTGTTTTTGCTACATGACCACAGATGGATCCTATTCCACTTTTCTACGTTGGCTTCGCTGATGGTGCAAGCCGCTGGTCTCCCAATCTTGCCTCTGCAGCTTGGGTAATATATTCCCCTTCACATGAGTTGATCCACATCAACGGAGTGTGCATAGGTGCTGCCACAAACAACCAAGCTGAGTACGACGCCGTGACCGGTCTCCTGGCCGCTTCTCTCCAAATGAGCATAAGTCACCTTAGCGTTTTCTTGGACTCCCAGCTCCTTGTTTCCCAGCTCAACAACGATTACCAGGTACGTGATCCCTATCTATTCAGAAAATTTCTACGCACTAAACAAATGATTTGACAATTTGAGTCCATTTCATTCACACATGTCCCAAGTAATCTCAACAGTGTAGTAGACCAAATGGAAAACAACATTTTTGATTGGCACACCAATCAAACCATGTAGAAAAAATGAAAAATTGCATCCACGTGCATAACATGTGCCTCCACGGGCATATACAAAAAATTAAAAGATTGCCTCCACAAGCATACAAGAATTAAACATGCCTCCACGAGAAAACAAATAGACAACAAATGCATCCTTGTGCATGCACGACTATATACAAAAACATATATATATATATATAGTCAACATGTCATAGGTACCCTCAGCACCCAGTATACAAAAATACATAAGCCGCACAAAAAGGTACATCCCCATATGCTCATCAGCATTTGGGGGCAAATATACAATCAACTAATCATCGTGATCCCCAGGATCATCTGGATCCTCCTCAGCTGGCTCCTCCGGATCCTCCTGATCACGAGCCCTCCTCTCGGCCATCACCACTGCTACTCTAAGCAGGATAGAATGCCACTCCCGAGGAGCATTGAAACAACGCTTGATAAGATCCCGATCCATGTTCCTCCACCCCTCCTCTGGTGCTCCTACAAAAATCATGTTGATTGTCTCTCGTACACCCTCAAGGGCATCATCTCAAGGACGCACAACCCCTCAAGCACGTGGAGGCGGTACCGCTACAGGTGGAGGAACGACCACCATCGCCCGTCCCCTACGGCCCACATGATCAGTTGGTGGTACCAGACCAACATCTGCACAATCGAACAAGTGAACCAAGTCAATATCATATAAATATGTCTAACTATACTCATAACAAAATCATCTAAACACATGATATAGTAGAGAACCAAAAATAAAGACATACCATCTAAACCCCAGGCCTTCCCCTGAGCTCGAGGCATCTCCGGATCTCCTCGATAATCCATGCCAGCATATGGATAGTCATCAATCAGCAGGGGGATCTGCTCCCACTGCCCATACATGTCCTCAGAAAAGAACCCGCGGATACCACCACCACCCTGGGGCATCATCTACCCCCACCGCACCATCCGCGGCTCACTAACCATCCCATCTGGAACCGACACATGCGGCCGCAGGGTCGGTACCCGCTCAAATAAAAAACAACAAAGGAAGGAGGCATAGCAGAACTCTCCCCCCTCCCGACTAACCTTGTCTAGATCTCGTCGGACGCAGGCCAAAAACATCTGACCCCACGCATAGTAGGTCCCTCTCAACACAGAATCTACCATCATCATTTGTCCCCCAGACAAACGATGTGGTGTCGCGGCACCCAACATGCGTAGAACACAGGTGCCAACAACCCGCATCTCCCACTCCCTCAGAGATCTCAGGCTCAATGCGTTGTTCTGTGAAATAGCACCTGGCACACAGAATCTCTCCAGAAGACCCTCAATATCTAAACCAACCGGGATCCTCGGCAGAAGATCCCCTACCTCCCCTAAGCGAGGCAACCCAGTAAGAAAGTAAACATTAGAAAGGGTGATCTCCAACCTCTCACCCCCCACTATGAAAGCAGCCTCTGCTAGAACCCAGAATCCCACCAATTTGTTCAGCAGCTCTCTGACTGAACGCATGGTTGGAATCTGAGCAAACTTTAGGAGCCCGCCTGCAGCCAAAGCCTGCCGGACACCCTGGTCTATCTGAATCCACACCATCAAATCAACATCCATCTCTCACTCCTGCCATGATACTATAGGTCTCCTCAACATCCTTCCAAAAAACAAAGAAATCTTTTTTAGAAACATAATTTTTTTTCAAAAAATTCCATTGCGGCTTTCAGGCCTTTAGTCGCAATGATCATCGCGGCTTTTCCATCAAAATCCGTGATGATCATCGCGGGTATCAGCCGCGAACCCGCGATGAACATCGCGGGTATCGGCCCCACAGCCGCGATGAACATCGTGACTATTAGAGCGACAGTCGCGATGAACATCGCGACTGTCGACCACAAACTCGCGATGAACATCGCGGGTTTCGAGCTGAAACCCACGATGTTCATCACGGAAAATGAAGCAAAACCCGCAATATTCCACGTTGGAATGCCAACGTGGAATTTTGCAGCCTTCGAGGGCTCGCTGCTGACCAAAAAAGACATAAATTGAAAGGCTTAGGCACATAGGCTTACTTGAAACTAGCAGAACGAAAATCCAACAGTCGAATCTCCCACAAATCAAGAAAGAGCTCTGACCTCACTCAATTGCTCTATGAAACTCGCACGTAACAATGACACATGTCACATTGGGCCTACACCCTAATTATAGAGATTTGACCATTTTTCCAACAACGATTTAAGTATCATACGACATCCGTTTTTCAAACCGTTGGTACCATTGGAATTAGCACTGCGAGAACTTCATGATAAGTCTCTCCTTGTCCCGATTCCACTAGGTCCATTTTTTGGGAAATTTTTCCATGCCCCTCGTCGCCTCGGTTTACGTGCCACATTGGTCGTCATCCAATTTTTACGAGTCTTATATCGCCGGATTCAGTTTTCTGCGCTCGTGATGATGCTTGAGATCATTTCTCGTTCTCACGTCCAGATTTTTTGGGTATTTCTTCCCCATGCCCCTTGTCACCTCGGTTTGTGTGCCACATTAGTCGTCCTCCATTTTTTGCGAGTCTTATATCATCGGATTCAGTTTTCCGCGCTCGTGATGATGCTTGAGATCATTTCTCTCTCTCACGCCTAGATTTTTTGGGCATTTTTTCCCCATGCCCCTTGTCGCCTCGGTTTGTGTGCCACATTGGCCATTGTCCATTTTTTACGAGTCTTATATTGTCAGATTCAGTTTTTCGTGCTCGTGATGATGCTTGAGATCATTTTTCGCTCTCACCTCCATATTTTTCGGGCATTTTTTCCCATGCCCCTTGGTGCCTCGGTTTGCATGCCACATCGGTTGTTGCCCGTTTTTTATGATCATTATGTCACCGGATTCAGTTTTCCGCACTCATGATGAAGCTTGAGACCATTTCTTGCTCTCATCAATACCTTTTTGTTCGGTATAGTTTTATCCCTTTTTCAGCCCGAGCAATTCCTTTTACGAAAAAGGCACTTGGGGAGTTTCTGTTAAGCTCTTTTCTGACTCCTAAAATAATGAAAATATTGCTGAGCAACCTTGCTTCCTTTCATGCTCGCTAAATGTATATGAAAGGGCATCTACCTGGTATAAGTTTACCCCTTTTCCGGACCTTGTAGACTAATTACAAAAAAGGAATACTCTAGTCACATTGGCTAGAAGAGTTCTCCATTTGCATTATTTTATGCTTTTTCGGGCCTTGGAGACTAACTTACGAAAAAGCCAACCAATGGAGTCCACTTACCACTTTCAGACTCTCTAAACATGAAAGCGACCACGAGCAATCACCATCCTGGGCTCATATAAATCCACAAGACGGTACTCCACCAACACTGCAGAGTCTTCTTATCGTTTTCAGACTCCTTAAAAATGAAAGCACTCATGAGCATGAACAGTCCTGGGCTCACAAAATCCACAATATAGTACCATTTCAGAGCACACTTTTATCCCTTCTTGGAGCTCATTAAAACTACGAAGAAGGACCCAATGGTGCTTCTCGGCACCACAACATATCATGTCTACTCATATGGCAGCTTCCCCATTTTGGTCGCCTTTGTTTAGAGCATTCTGCAGTGTGTCACCCTGAGAGTCCCTCTACAGCATCCATCAGCTTGTCCCCCCTAGAGTCACTCCAATCTACAATACATACCCTTCAGTCCTTAAAGCTATGATCCCCACACCTACAAGTCAGTTTCCTACGCTGCCAGGTCAACCATGTCATCATGCTCTTAACAAAGGAAGTTTGAGCCCACCTGCTCTATGACCGCAGTCATTCCCCATCCTCACAGTATGTCAGTCCTACCATCAGTACTACCACATATCAGTTGTGCACCTCGCGCTCCTATCAAGGAAGCAGCATTGCCTTGATAGGTGCCAGTCTCCCTCTGTCGACACAAACCAAATCTATTCCAGAGGATAGACCTAGAGGTCCCTGTGCCTTGGACTCATCACCATTTATGATGAGTGCCTACGAATCATTTCGAGAAGAGACCTCAGTGCCTCTCCAAATGGTTGTTTCTCACATGCTCAACTTCAACACCTTGATCGCATCGTTGAGACTCACACAGGGTATTGGTCCTTTCAGTTATTTGTTGAAGACCCCGGATACCACCTGACTCTTCCACATTTGAGAGTCTACTTATGGAAACAACCAGTTACATTTTCCTATAGATATATAGGTTGCGCATGGTGACAGTATTCAGATGTACCCCAGTGTTATACTCCCTCGAGTATACAGTTACATATACTCCTCAGAGTTGACTCACAGTTGTTGAGTCCCTACAGATGTTGGACACCTTCAGTTTCAGCTGTTCATCAACCCTTCTGAAACCTTATTTGGAATGGTTGTTGTATTTCTAGTGTATTCGTTATTGAGATTAGTCATGTTATGATCATGAGTACATCCCAGAATAGTGTCCCCTTTGGACCATTATGATGTACCAGCATATTTTTTATGTATTATTCAGGTCCCCCTTCTTGGGACTAATTATTATGTATATGTCTTGATACGAGCATGGGTATGCCTGCCTCGTCCATAGTTAGAGATTATTCCTCATTCTTTTTGAGGCCATGTAATATTTTTCAGTTTTTTGTAGCTTCCAAGGGGCCATTGATCCAGTCTCCAACCGGTCTCTTCTCTACTCCAAACCCCAGGAAAAACACAAAAGAACTATGATGTCTATCGGCCATACAATGAGCTCCTTCCCTCACACATCAGGGGGCAATCTGTTAACACCCAAAAAGTGCTCACTAGCTCATTCCCTTATTCACATGACCCATTTGTCCACTTTTCCACCATTTGAGCCTCTAAAGCCATCAAAAGGTCACCAAAAAGACCATAATACACCTTTTTTCCCCCTCAAAATATATTTTTTTCCTCAAAAAACATAAAAAACCCTCAGAAAGGGTCCAGAATTCCCAAAAATATTAAAAGGGAATAAAAATATTCAAAATATTCAAAAAAGGAAAAAAGGGGGAAAAGAGACCTAAACCATGTTGGTCAATACCATTGGTTTCCACAAAACCACAATGGTATTCCCCATCACCAAAAACTATAAAAAGGTGATAGGGTCTCCTCACTTTCCATCCATCCATAATCCTATCCTCATGATGTCAAAATCTCTCTTGAGTTCTTTGACCATTTTAGCAATCTTGGAGAAGAGACCATTGGAGCCTGGAGCATCTCAACCTTGGAGCTGCTCAATACCAAACATCCTCACCATTTGAGGTATTATAATACAAAAGTCATTTTTTATTTCGTTTCTTGTTCTTTTTGTTAAATCTTTTCATGTTTATTGTTATATGCACATGTTAGATTCAGATTAGTTCATAGTTTTATTTGCTTTCAATTTGAAGACTGCCACTACAAGTTAGTAGGTGCATCCTTGCACATGCTTGGTTGAAAAACCAAGCAACATGCGGTATTGATGACATAACTTCGGGACACTCCTAAACAATTGGGGTGGCCTGTGGGTGTTCTGTGCTGGTGCTAGACACATATACTTCCATCTAGCTCTGGGAATGTTACAGTGGCCGGCCCATTCCCTCATTGCCCATTCCCAGTGTCTTGGTTTTGGCATGGTATTTATTGCTTTAAATGCCAGATTAGACCATCGCCTATTCCTCGCTCGTGTGATGGATTTTTCTCATCATCATCATCATTTTTTTTTTCATCTTACGGCGGATATCACCACAGCAATACGTCATCGTACGTTTGGCTGCTCTACTACAAATACCCTTCGCAAGTTCTTGTGGGTCGCTGTTGGGTACTTCAAGATGTCATGCATCTCTGGCTCTGCAGCAATTCGTCCGATTGTGGCTATGGGTGATCGTTGTTGAATCCATTTTGGTGTGTTTTCTGGAAGAGGCACTATAGCATCTGTAAGAACCTGGTCCTGGGATTTCTGCGGGTGGTCAGTTATTGGTGCGATTACCAGCTCGTCCTGATGGTCCTCGACGTTTGTGAACTTCGGATTTCCCTCCGATCCAATGTTTATCTTCTCAGTTACTAAGGGTCACGGAAGTCTGTCGGTCAGTATTGTCACATTGGTGTGATTGTTTTTGAATTTGAGTGTCATGGTGGTCCCGAGGCCATGGTGTGCTGGACTGGTGCAAAATTCTTTGGGCGTTGTCTCCAGGACAGCTGGCTCTATGTCGGCTGCATGTGGTTCTACCATGTTTTCGTACTTCGTTGTGGCCTCCCTTCGGGATGACTGTGTTATATGTGCACATCTTCGAAAGGATACTTCATGTAATCGGTTCCACCAATTCTCTAAGGCCTCATCTGGGTCGGAGAGTACCGAACTAGTGCTGTGCCATTCTAAATATTGTCACGTCCCCACCCATCATACTAGTGCAATGGAGAGGACCGTGAGGCTAAAACCGGGCATCTAGCCCCATAAACTTATTTCATAAGCATTCACATAATATAATGGAGATATGAAGATGCATAAAGATTTTTAAAAACACAGTGGAAGTAAATCATGTGCAGAATTAACACACATCTAGCATTTTCATGATAGCCATTAAGTGTAGACATTGCAGAAATAGCAAATGAGAATACTTATCTTTAAACCAAGTAGTCCCTGAGCAACCAGCTACACTTCTGCAACGTTCCACCCAACCATAGGCCAGTGTGCTCCTCAATCTCTCAGCACCACTGCCACCCCCCGAGCTGGGCATGATCTCCATAAGGAAAAGGGGAAAGCAGGCTCTCACATAGCCAAAGATACACCAGAATCAGCCAAGCCAATCGCAATTGGGTTTCTCAGGCTGTTAAGAGATGGGTAGAGGTGAATTACTAAGCTAGTGGCTCACCCATTGAGCTATGGACACTTCATTGGGCTCATCAAGCCAAATCTATCCTCTTCCACTCCAAAATCTCCTACTCACAGGTTCAAACCAAAGATGGAGTTTCTACCAGCTCAGAAAAACATGGGGAAGCCCAAACCGAAATTTGGTAAAAGGGAAAACAACCCCAGGAGCATAATCATTTTGAGAAAAACGTCCATGGGCAATTCATGGGCAGAAACGACCTCTATAACCCCAAAAAATCGTGGTTCTCTTCTCCCAGCCACTGTGCTAACCAAAAACGAGTTTGCAGGAATGGAAAAATGCAGGAAATGGTAAGAAACGTGAAGGATAAAACCCCAACAAGCTCAGACTGTGTGAGAGGATGAATGCCATGGGTGAAGAATGGCTTTGGGCACAATTTCGTGGGGGTTTTCTTTCCCAGCAAACCAAAACTCGATTTCCCAGGTTGCTGTCTTTCCCATACACGAAAATTGACAGCCATACCTCTCCCATCTCAAGGCATTAATTGTCTCAACCAATTCTTGGAAGAATTAAATGATTGGGTGCATGAGACCAAATGGGTAGTTGAGAGTTCATGGGTTTCCTCAATGAAATGGCTTAACACCATGGCTCAAGGGTTTGGTTATTTTCCCTCCCTATTCCTTGTAAAGATCATGCCCCCATCTCTTTGTTGCATTGCATAGCTGGTTGTGGGTTTTTCATTAAAAATTGCATATTTACATGATGTTCGAATTTTCATTGTGCACGGCTAGCACAAGAACCATATGCATCTATTCTAATTGCCGATACATAGAACGATAAATCAATGGCGGGGCCTTGGCCTTGAGCTCCTCACCATGACTAAATAACAATATTTACATCATTTACAATATTAATGCAATAGGGTCAAGATGGGGACAGCTGGCTCTATGTCGGCTACATGTGGCTCTACCATGTTTCTGTACTTCGTTGTGGCCTCCCTTCAGGATGACTGTGTTATATGTGCACATCTTCGAAAGGATACTTCATGTAATCGGTTCCACCAATTCTCTAAGGCCTCATCCGGGTCAGAGAGTACCGAACTAGTGCTGTGCCATTCTAAATATCCATCTGTGGTGGGGTTAGGATGGTCCTCTAAGATGTTGTATAGGTTGTCCCCTTCCGTAGATTCGTCCCTGGTTGACTCTGTGTAGCGTTGTCCTTCCACTTGATCCAATGGTGTGATGACTCTCAGCTCATGGTTTTCAAAAGACATTATTCTCTTCTTAAAGTTAATGACAGCCTGATTCTCCAAAGCTCAGTCTATACCCAATAGTACTGGGTAGGGAATGGTGTCATCCACAATTTCAATGATGTCAAAATCCACATATGTTCGGAGCCCTTCAATTTCAACCAGTAGTTGACATACTCATCCAAGCGGAGTGAATTTGCTTTGGTTTGCCAATCGTATATGTACTGGTGACCAGGTCATCCGTGGCTTCCCCATCGTTTCCCGCGTTTGTTTAGTCATGATATTGACATCTGACCCTACGTCTAGGATAATGGAGTTGATATCAAACTCACCGATTTGTGTTGACATCTGCATCTCCCGACCTGTTTTCCTTTTATGTATCCGATTGACTTGCTCTTCTAATCATGGCCCTTTTCATCGTCACAGTATATGAGCTATTTCTTCTAATGCGTCCGGATATTTAGCCAAGGTCATACAACTCTCTAAAAGAACTTCCAGGGTATTTTCCTTCTGCCGAGTCTTTGTTGAATCGAATGTTGGCAACATATCGTAGGTTTCTTCTTCAAAAGGGAACTGTCTCTGATTCCTTATTGCCTCTTTTGTTTTTAAGAAGACCTCCTTCTCAGCATTAACGTCGAAAGTGACCTTTTTCCTCTTTGGTTGGGTCAGTCTAACATTTAGGTGTGCCTTATCATTACCTGTTACCACTCCTCCCCTCGTTACTACGCCTACTGTCGCTGAGCGTCTTCTGGATTCTGTCGATATCCTTTGTATGGCAGATGGAGCATTCTAAATGTTTGGATTATGGGGTGGGTGTTTGGTTTTCCATTTTGTGATAAGCTGGGGGCAGTCCTTGACACCATGTTCCACAGTGTTACAGTACGTGCATTGCGATGTAGGGTTTGGACAGTCTCTCTCATAATGTCCCTACTGACCACAATTATAATAGGTGATTGGGCCTCGTCCCCTACCAGCGGCTCCTCCCCAACCTCTTCCTCCGCGGAATCCTCCACCGTAGCCTCCACGTGGTGGTTCATATTGTTGATACGACTGTTTCCCGTACTAGGATTGTTGATACGGCTGCGATTCGTATCGCGGCTGTCCATATGGCGATGGGGGATACTGCGGGTGCCTATATTGCTCTTGGTCATATTGCTGGTTGTACTATGGGTGCTGCTGCATCATTGATGGTTCCTCCCCTTTCATAAAGTATGCATCATCCGTTCGTTCTTGCAATGGGTCATAGGCCTTGTAGTTCTTCTCATCATGTCCCACCGATCGGCAGAACTTACAGTATAAGTTCATTGGTTTCGACACCATCTTTTGCAGGTATACGCACTCTTCGGGTCGATGTCCTCTGGTCAGGCATACAGTACACCATGGAATTCCTTCTTGCCAAAGGGGGTTTGGGGCCCCTAACTGTAAATATTCCTGAAACTCTGAGCAGTTGTCATTGTGGTGTCCCTCGGTCCTACAGATGGTACACCATATGTCTCCGCGATTCTCCTTGCCCTTCTTTAAATCTTCTAATTGGAGTGTTATATTGGCCAACTGTGCCTGTACTCTATCCATACCAATCCCTGCGTTGCCAATCGGTGAAGCCTCCAATGTCATTGCGATTTCTAGCGCCTCCACTTGTGTCACAACCTTTTGCTACATCAGTGGTCCTCGTATGTGCGGTACTAGTCCCATGATAAACCATTCTTTATGTTGCAATTCATTTATCGGAAAACTCACCTTCGCTATCAGTGTCTTATAACGCTGATCGAACTCCCATACTGATTCATTCGGAAATTGCTTAATTTCCTTAAGTTCAGTGGCATATTGTGACTCCGATTTTGGTTTTTTAAACTCGCCAATCATCGCAGCTCTGATCTCAGCCAACGTTCTCACTGCTGTTCCCGTTGGAACCTTCACAAATTTCATGTACCAGTCTAACGCATGGCCCCTCAGGGTCGTCGCTAGCTGTCCCAATTTTATCACTTCATCCTGAACCTGCTTCACAATCCATATTGCTTCCAATACAAACCAATACTGTTCGGAATCCTCCGTCCCGTTTCCTTGAAATGTAGGCATCTTTTCCTCATCTGCCATCTTAACACTGCTAGTATTGTTTTTTACTGAAGCACTACTCTTAGCACTGCAAGTAGGGCAACTTCATGAATAATTTTGGTTTCGTCCTATAAAATTTGGATTAGTGTGCGGGGTCGGAGGTACGTGGTAACTTACGACCTAACCTTGTTCTGCCTCTAGGGTATCCTGGTCGACCTCTTCCTCGCAATAAGGGAGCTTCCTTCCTTGTGGTCCCGCCTCGTGACTTCTTGTTCCGGTCCTCTCAAGCGAATCTCTCTCAGTCCTTCTCTTCTTCTTAGGACGCTGGAATATACTCCACTCCTCAGGAGACCACACTCTTCGTTAGATTCCTTTTCCAATTCATCATCGCTCATGTCCATCTACTGTTAAATTTTGAGCATCAATTCACAATACTCTAGGATCTTTACTGAGAGAATAACATATACAGTATATCAATGCATGACAATCACAATAAGCATGACAAGCATCACAAGAATCAAAAGCATAAGAGACAAGAGACACAGAGTTTCCATGGGGAAAACCCTAAGGTGAAAAACCCCACAACTTCCTCAGAGCTAGAGAGAGCAATGTCTCAACCAAAGTACAACCAAAATACACTGATATAGTCTCCTAGTAGCAGATGATCCTCCTCCTCACTAGTGCACCACTTTCTGAGTGAGAAAGATGTACTTTTTCGAATGATCTAAATAGAGATCACCTGATCTCTATTTATACTAATCTATTTTCCTAGTGACCTTATGGGGCCAACTTGTCTAGCTAGGTACATCCACATTATAATATATATATTTCAGGGCCGACCCCACACATGGTGGTCTAATAACCCATCGGCAAGTACACACACTTGCAACACTTGTCAATCCACATGACGACACTTCCTTATAGAGGAATAACACATCTCTAATAAGGGTACAATAAATATATATAAAATACATAGATGAATTACATTCCGAAGTTACATATACATCAACATCTACCACATCTTTTCATTAGGCCCGCCTGTACGCAGTACCTTCACCCTCGCACACCGGGTTTTCTACTCATCAATGGACATCCTTAATATTCTTTTTTCGCAGACCAACATTTTAATCCACAATTTCAGTGATGACAAGAATCTTCCCCTTGGTCCCCTGAAGAAGTTTCTTTCCGCGTCGTTGTATGATTTAATCGTATCCACTACGAACTTAGTTATGTATCCTTCAAGGATGTTGTCTACCAAAAAGTCAACAGCTTGTGATACCTTATTGTTAACCTGCTTCAGCTGTCACACCAGTTCTAGGGTCCAGCACTCTGGTGCAGTCTTCTGGCAGTGGTTTTTGCGATATGTCAATTGCACCAGCCACTCGTGCAATACAACTGGGAATTCACAAAAGAAAATTTCGTGGATATCCGAGTATACGTATTTTTGTAACCACTTGGTTGTTGTCTGTTTAGGGTTCCTCTTCTGACTTCCTGCAAAATCTTCTTCTCTTTTGTCAAACCACTCTTGGATCTCTGGTTTTTTCGGGTGCCACAGCATATCCCCTTCTTTTCACTTAGGTCTCAGCAACGAAACCATTTGTTGACACAACTCTTCTCAACACGGGTTCACATTATCGTCAACAAATACCAACAACCCTTATGCACTGGCCTGGAAAGGGGTTACCCTTCCAACAACGTCTGCGATGAAGACGAGGTCTCACCCAAAGTGAATAAGGGTGCTATAGGAACCAAGCTTCTGCAATTGTGGAGAGGATATGTGCACATTTACCCAAAGATCACAATATTTACCACAGTCTACTTAATTGATCATTCGCATATATATTTCAAATCATATTTAACCGCACATTCAAATTAACCAACAAAGTGTATCGACACAAATCAACAGAAAGTATTTAAATAACCCATCATTGTATAACAAAATAATTCATAACCAAACATCTTCATTCATTAACATCTGCGAAACAAACCTCGCAGAGAATAGTCAAGTCATTCCTATAGCAGATACAACCGAATCCAAAAGATCGCATTTATCTCCAAAACTTAGCTACCCTTAGGCTTACAATCTTGTTCTATTTATATGTTTATCTCTTATTACAATCTAGTCCACATGACCGACTCAACTAATCTAATACTTCTTATATTTCCTCAAAACGTGGCGAAAGGTCCTTTTTCTGCGAGATGACCCTTTCGCATCTGTCGGATTCCGCACTTTTAACGGATCTGTCCCGTGCCAACACTCCCTCTTGATCTTTTCTTCCTAGATTACCTGTCCTTGAACTTATATCCATCCTCAATCACTATGCATGCTTACTAGTGTCATCATTGTGTTATCCTCAACATCTCATACATAATCATACATTTATTAGTATAATCTTAATACTATCAAAACACAATAATCTTAAGCATGTATAGTCATGATCATTTCAAACAGAGATACTAAGCATTAGTATTCAAGGTTTATATAGGAATTTTTTGTTTAGTCATATCATTAATCAAAGTAAGGAACATAACATGCATAAACCCTAGATTACTCAAACTTTTAACTTCATGAGTAATGATTATCAATCATACAAAAGTATAAGATTCTTTGATATAGGAAAAACATACCTGGTCATCATATTTGTTAGGTATGTCTAGCAATGTTTTCTTGTTCTCTTCAATGACCTGCATAGCTCATAATTTAACCATTGTAGAACCAAATTATACATACCTCTATGTGATCCATGACTATGGATGAGTCTTTGTCTTCATGTCATCATGGTCTTGATCTAGAGCTTGATTTGAACCTTTCATGTTAGCGGATAACATTCTCTTCATACAACACCATAGTGCATTAGTACAAACATAATACAATCATAAGTGTCATAGCCCTAATCAATGAATGTCTTCTATCATGCATTCATTCTTTTACTAGGGTGATAAGACAAGTCTAAAATTAAACAATATTGTTACTAAAATCAATAACATGAGGACAATCATATTATAAACTTAATCATGAACATATTTCAAAACATAACTGTAAGTCATACCTGTCAGATTGCTTGTAGTAGTAGTTGTTGTTGTTCCTTTTGTTCTTAGGACAATCTGAGGAAAAGTGTCATCTTATTGGTATGTGTTGTGAGAGCTTGATCTTCATTCCCCATATTCTCTTCTCGAGCTACAATCCGAGCTTCTTCCTGTGAGCATTCTTCCCACAGCTTACTGAAAGAGATAAGTTTCTTCCTAGCACAAATTCCTTGGATGAAGGAATCCCATGACCTAGGAAGGCCATTAAGAGTGGTCATTACCACTTATCCATTCTCTATAACTTCTCCCACAGCTTCAGGTTGTTCTTTTATATGGGAGACCCTTGAGAAATAAGACTGCATAGTCTCTTCATTCTGGAACTTGATATTCTTCAATTGATTCCTCAAGGTCATCTTCCGATTTATATTCTTCCCTTCAAATAGCTTGGTCAAGGAATCAAACATCTCCTTAGGTGTCTTCAGAGATGACACATGTGGCATGAGATGGTTTTTGATAGAATCAATAATGATCCTTTTAGCCTTGACTAAGTTCCTCTTGTGTAAGGCCATAGTCTCTTCTCCCTCTTGGATAGGAACCCCTTCACTTATGTAGGTGTCCAACTCACTCTCTTCTAGAATGAACCCAATCCTATACTTCCATCCTCGGAAGTTATCAACCCCTTCAAGCTTATCCTCAAGCTTGGTGTGGTGAGAACTTCAAATGAAATAGAAAAGATTTAGGTCTTACCACTTGATTTGCAGAAATCTGGATCTGGAGCTGGATTAGGGTTTGTCAAAGAAACCCTAAAAAATTCAAACTTTGAATTTCAAACTTATGAAAAGATAGAAAGACACGCCTTGATGAGCTGATCAAGCTAGTATACTCAGAATTTGAAAACTGCAAAGTTTCACCTCTCAAATTTGCTTTTCAAACTTCATGATTCACTAGGGAGGACCTTGAATTAGGGTTTGATTTTCCCAGAGCTTCATCCATCCAAAAATTTCTATATTGATCTCAAAAATTTGATTTTTCAGAGGAGCTTCCAACTATGGTGTCAGATTTCAGAAATTCCAACTTTTGCAGAAGCCCTAATTTTTGGCCTCACTAGACAGGACCCCAAACTAAGGTTTTATTTTCCCGGAGCTTCACCCAACCAAAAAGTTCGATCCAAAGCTCTAAACTTCGATATTTCCAAGGAGCTTCTAGCCATGGTCTCAAATTTCAGAAATTCCTATTTTTGTGGAAACCCTAAGTTTTAGGGACAAAAATGAAAGTGCCTAGAATTGAATTATAATTGGACAGAAAGATGCGCCTTGCTTAGGAGAGTCAATCTACCCTACTTCCTTTCCAAAATATGTGGAGAGAAAGCCAAAAACAAGAAGCCCTAGCTTCCACAAATCCACAGTGTCTTCTTCTCAAGTTAGCTCTGATACCATGTTAATTTTTTAGCATTAATTCAACATACTCTAGGATCTTTACTGAGAGAATAACATGTACAACATATCAAGCATATTAATCACAACAAGCAATCACATGAGACAATAGACACACAGAGTTTCCTTGGGGAAAACCAAGAAGGTGAAAAACCCCAATAACTTCCTCAGAGATAGATAGAGCAATGATACAAAACCCAAGCATAAGATATAGTCTCCTAGCAGTAGCTTCTCTTCCTCCACTAGTGCGCCACTCTCCAATGAGTGTATAAGTGAGAAAGTGAGTGATCAAATAAAGTGCCTCCCGCACTCTATTTATACTTGACTTGACTTGCCTAATAACCTTTACTATGTCGGTCTTAACTTAACCACATAACATAATGCTGACAGGGATGACCCCCAATAGGGTGGTCTAATAACCCTTTTACCCACATGACTCATACAGGGCCGACCCCATCAAGGTGGTCTAAAAACCCATCAAGTATAAGTTACGAAACTTACAATATAAATGACAACGACACTTCCGTATAGAGGAATAATAACATCTCTATAGGAATACAAACACTTCCATATAGAGGAATAATAACATCTCTATAGGAATACAATATACATAGGTGAAATACATTCTGAAGTTACAATTACATCAATAACTATAGGGAAGCTTCCATTGCATTTATAAAAAAGGGAAAGAAGAAGGATTGTACAATAGATTGCTAGATATTGTTGGATAGAAAGATACCTCTTTTACAAAGGGCCAGATTTGGAAATTAGACGATGTGTAAGGGAAGATGAAATCCATAGTATCCTGAAGGCTTGTCAAGATGAACCCTGCGAGGGGCATTTTGCTGATAAAAGGACTGGACACAAGGTATTAAGAATGGGTTATTTTTGGCCAACCCTGTTTCATGATGCAAAGAAGTATGTGCAAGCTTGTGATAGTTTCCAAAGGATGGGTCAGCCTAATAGGTTGGATGAAATGCCATTACAACCACAATTAGTGGTTGAACCTTTTGATAGATGGGCCTTGGATTTTGTAGGATCCATCAATCCTCCTTCAAGACAAAACTTTTATATTTTGGTTTGTACATATTGCATCTCTAAATGGGTGGAGGCCAAGGCTTTGGTGAGGGCTACTGATCAAGCTGTTGTGGAATTCTTGTTTGAATAAATTGTTACTCGCTTTGGGGTACCTAAGGAGGTAGTCACATATGGGGGACCACAGTTTGTGTCTCATAAAATTGAAGCTCTTCTGTAGAAATATCATATTCAGCATCGAATCACTTCACCATATCATCCCCATGCCATTGGCCAAGTGGAAAGTACCAATAAAGTTATCGAAGTTATTACTACAAAGACTTTGAAGATTCATCGCAGAGATTGGGCTGAAAGACTTCCTGAAGCATTATGGGAATATCGAACTACGTGGCGTAGCACCACATGGTTCTAACCTTATGAGCTAGTGTATGGAAAAAATGTTGTATTCCCTATTGAATTTGAGATTAAAATCTTGAGAACTGCTTTGGAAGCAAATTTCGATTTGACAGATGCCCAAAAGGACTGACTAAATCAGTGAAACGAGCTTGATGAGAAGCGTGCAACTGTTGTACATTAGACTTCAGTAATTCAGTAGCAACATTCTGGGTGGCACAACCGATTTATTAAGAGGAAGATATTTCAGGAAGGCGAATAGGATTTACTATATGATTCATGATTCAAGAATGAATTCAAGGGGAAATTGCGCACCATATGGTTAGGGCCATACAGAGTGGACACGGTATTTGATAATGGGATTGTTCGATTGACCACAATTGCTAACTAAAAGACACCCCTATTTTTCAATGGTCATCCACTACGACTCTATCATAAGCCACTCTAGAAAGATACATTTGCTTCTCGCATTGCTTCTTATTCAAACTAACAATTGGTAGAAGAACAGGAGTCCCCTCCTATTTCCTCAACTCTTTAAATCTTCTGTGCATTTTCCACAAAAATTGTACATAAATAAACTTGTTTGATTTTATTTGTTCCTTAGATTGCTTGATGATTTCTATTAGTTTAGTTTGATTGTTTTTTTTATAGGAATTGTGTGAAGGGATATATGCAAAGGACTTGGTTAAGACAGAGAAATCGTGTTGGGCCAGTCGATTGCAGGAACTATTGGTGGTCCTTTCCAATTGAGGAACATCCATTTACAAATATCGATGAAGGAAATTTTCTATTTTCTGTCAAGACCTTTGAAATTTATCTGGATGCTATCGAAATTTCTTTGGCTAAAGCTCCACCAGTTCCTCCATTTCTTTCTGAAACACCGTCATTTCCTCGGCTGAAACTCCGCTAATTTATCTACTTTTTTGTCGAAACTACGCTATTTATTCCGCTAAAACTCCACCAATTCCTCCATTTATCACCGAAACTCCACCATTTCCTTAGCTGAAACTCCACCAAGCTTTCCACTTTTTTCAGAAACTCCGCTATTTCTTCCGCTAAAACTCTGTCAACTTCTCCTCTATTTGCTAAAAATTCTCCAATCTTCCCAATTTTCAGCTTGTACCATTTGTGAAATTCATCAGCTTTTGAAGGAGGTTCCGATGGTTGGAAGCTCTACCAATTCAATAATAAATACCATTTCTACTACATTTATTTTCCAAATGCCGTAAATATGCCAAATTTTTCTCACGGATACAGCTAATTCTTACATGGCACACTCATTTTTCTTTGTGGACAAGGGCCTCCATGTTCATGAAGCCACGTGATAAAGGGAACCTTCATTAAAGCAACTTGACAGCAAAGGTGGGCCACTTCGGATTGCTGATGATCTCTCTCGGTAAGTGTGAAGGTACGAATCCTAACCATGGGTATGACTAAGCATGAATTGACAAGTAACTATGATTATACCACCTTTGCTCATCCTTGTCAGCAATTTTTAGTCAAGTAATTTATTCACCCGTACTTATTAACTGCTTCTGTCTTACCCCATGTAATGTCTTTTACCACGAGCCTATTCCATAATTATACCACCTATATAAAAATAGTTGATGGACTTTCCCACAGTACATTGTTTTTTCTGCATGCTGAACTCTGGTATCCAAATTTGAAAAAAAATTGCTTTCAAAACTGAGATTTTTGAAGAAGACAATCATGGGAGGATTTGCAGTTCGCCATGAACCAGAGACAATGGATGCCTTGTGCTAGAACAGGGATTTTTTCAAAATTTTCGAGGAAGCGGGATGGACAACTTATTTTGAGAGGTTGAATGGGTTTGACGAGGATACTACATTACAGTTCACACATAATTTGATGGAAGACCATTCATAGGTTGGGGGATTAAGGATTGAATTTTTTGAACAAGTGATAGTAGAGGTGGCAGGTTTGCTCGGGAATGGGAGGAGATGGTTTGGCCGAAAGGTGTCTATTCCAAATGAAAAAGAATACTTTCTCAGAGCAGGGGAGAATGTTCAACCGAGGGGACGAGGGACGACAGTGGAATCCTTACCTCACCCTTGGGATCAGTTTGTAGTGTTCATGAAAAATTACATCACCTGTGAAGGTAGGTACCGAGTTTTTTATACCTATGATTTTGTTTTACTGTCCTATCTACGTCATGGCATATTGATCAATCTTCCCTATTACCTTTTGAGCTCTCTGCAAAATATGGAACATTATGTGATAATATCCCGCTCTCCCCAAGATTTTGTTACCATCCACGACCTTATTAAATTAATAATATTAAGGGCACTAGAGTAGAGACATCAATCGTGGGTGCAATTCATTGTTGGGGCAGCTGTAAACCCTATTGTTGTGGAAGAAAGTGACAGTGAAATGGAAGAGGAGGATGAGCGAAGCCTGTCAGACAGAGAAAGGGATGATAGAGAACAAGGAGGAGAAGAGATTGATTAAGGAGTGAATGTAGTGGATACTGTGACTGTGGAGGGTCCTCAAAATGTAAACCCTTGGGAGTCAATTGGAAGCCTATTTCAATAGATAGATAGCCAAGGGAAAATTCCTGAAACTTTTCAAGGAATTAATGAAGAATGTAATATAGAAAAACCTTCTGAATAACCTAGGGCTCAAGTTGATTATGGATTTCCTCTCATAGATGATGAATTAAGAACAATTCCCGAAAATCCTCATGAAACCAATAAATAATAGGGCTTGGAAGGACTCTTAGCAGAATTTAGTGAAAAAGGAATGATGGAGGGGATTGAGATTCCAACAGACATTACTCGGGAAGCTGGACCTTTAATAAACATGAAGAAATAAGACGATTAAAAGGAGAATCATCACAAAAGGATGAACCCCCTCCTCATATCCTAGAATAAGTTGAATTACTTACGGATGACTTCAATCCCCCTGTGCCACGTAGGAATAAGAAGAGGTCGTGTACCTAATTCCAATAACCTAGTCCATAAAAAAGAATGAGGACCCGATATTCTGTTGTAGCAGAGGCAGTACAAGTGCACCAAGTAGACATTGGAATTCCAAGTTTAAAACCTCAGTCACCCCCTAGAACACAAGAACCAAAGGGTGTAAATATACAACAAGGGACTACTCCTGTAACATGTAATGTCCCCCATTTTGACCCTTGTAATATTTTGGGCTATAATGTAAATAATGTATGCATATTATGTATGATTCCTAGCATGGAGCTCAAGGCCAAGGCCCCACTAGTGAACGCTCGACCTAGAAGAGGAAAGTATTTGAAATTATGCTACCCATGTGCTAGTGAACCATGGAAATTGTAAATATGCATCTTAATATAAATGCCCACAACTAGCTATGCAATGCAACAAGAGATGGGGGCATGATGTTGCAAGGAATTGGGAGGGAAATATTCAAACCCTTGAGCCAATTAAGTCAAGCCAAGTGTCAATGAGAGAACCCATGAACCCTCAACTACCCATGTTGACTTTTGTACCCAATCATTGATTTCTCCCAAGAGTTGGTTGAGGTAGTTAATTCCTTGGGGAATGGGAGGTATGGCTGTCCAAATTTGTGTATGGGAAAGCCACCTTGCATGGAAAAACGTGTTTGGATTCTTGGGCAAGGAAAGAGCATTGAATTGCTCCCCAATCCATTACCCATAAACCATCTTTGCTCTCCCATGAGTTTAGAGCTTCCTGGGCATTTCCCTCCATGAATTTCATGTGTTTACCTTCGTTTTCCTAGCTGGGAAGGGAGTTTTTGTTGTGGCTAACAATGGGGAAGAGAGGGGAAATGATTTGGGGTTTAATTGAGGCCATTTTGGTCCATTGAATTCTCATACATCTGTGGGAGAAATCGGTTTTCTTCCCTGGGGTTGATTCCCTCTTCCCACAATTCATTTTTGGTGTGCCTACGTTTTGGGGAAAACCCATAGACCCTATTCTATGAATCAATGGTTGAATTGTGTATACATGCCATTTTTGAGCTACTGTGTGTAAAAGAATGTTGGGGTTGAGATGGGGATCCATTGCTTTGGTTGTGCAAGGTTTAAGAGTCCTAATTTCCTTGCAGATATCATGCCCAGCTCGAGGGTGGTCTCTGAGTGCTGAAAGAATACAAGCTGGGCAGAGACCTATGGTTGGGAGGAATGTTGCAATGACATAGCTAGTTGTTGGGTCAATTGCACAACAAAGATAAGTGTTTTCTATCTATGTGTTTTCCCTCTGCAAATGAATAATTTCATGACTGTTATCGATGTGATTGAATGCATATGAAAAATGTGTGTGGATGAGTTTATTTCCGCTATGCATGTTTGTTTGTTTTCCATCTGCACACATCAATTTTATGGTTGTGAATCTAATAACTTGGCTGAGTTTTATGAAAAGCCCCATAGAATGGCATCAAATTCCCTTCTTGCATTGGGTCCAAGGGTGGGGACATTACATAACACAAGAACCAGGAAGCATCTCAATTCCAATCTTGAGGTCTGTCGATCGACAAGAACCTCCCGCGGGGGATAGTCAAGCTTAATTGGAGTCAATGCTTCTAGAAAATGACGTTCTGAAATAGGAGGTGCAGATACTCAAGAAAGAGCTGTAGGTATTCAAGGAGAGGCTAAGGAGTCAAGCAAATCATAAATTAAGTACTCTAGATGAAGTTTTTATCAGGTTGGAAGCATACCCTCCATTTTAAAATATGTTGAGCATGAGGAGTACCCATGCACAAAATGTGGATATATTTTCAGGAAAGTAGGGTACATGGTTATTCTCATGGAACCCTCAACATGGAGACTCGTGTAGTTGAAACAAGAAAGGGTTGGATCAGTACAAGTAGACATTGCCAATGAACCAAATGAACCAGTGGTTGGTGATGTTCTGAATAAGAATATGGAAACATCTCCTTTAACCATTAATAAACAAGAACTAGCGGGTAAGGAGCTTGAGGATATTGTTATGAAGGAAGAGTTGCCTCAGCAGATAGGGGTCATTGAAACACAAGAACCAGTGACACTAGAAGGAGATATTGTAACACAAGAACTAGTAACTCAAGAGAATGCTACTGTGAAACAAGAATCAGTGACACAAAAATAGAAAGAAACCACTAAAACACAAGAACCGAAGGCACCAAAAGAAGTTGTTGAGACTCCCGATCTTGTGGCACAGAAAGAATATGCTGAAACACAAATTTTAGTTGTTGTAACACAAGAACCAACAACTTGGGATCAAGATTTATCCAGGGAGGTCGATGATGATACAAAGGTTCAGAAGCCCCTGTAGGTTATTGAATTAGACGAAGAAGATGAAAAGGATTAGGTGATAGTAGAATATATTTCTCTGCTAAAGGCTGAGATAAACAAATGGAAACACCAGGTTACGTTGTATGGGGATGGGATGGTTCCTATGATTACACATAGGAAGGTCATTAAGGAACTCAAATAAAAATGGGCTAAAGAGTTTACTTTCCAAAGGTTTCGTTGGGAGAAATTGCAAGAAGAGTTGAAGGAACTAAAGAAGTTTAAATCCATGAAGCAATAAAAGGAGCAGATGCATACACTTTTCCAGGGGTTACTAAGTTGAAAGGGCCCATCACCTTCTGATTCAATTTTCCTATATGAGAAATTGACCCTTTTTAAGTTGAAGGATCTTAAGGAAGGAAGGCCCCATCATTTGGTTACAACTCTTCAATTCTTGGACACTTTTGCTCATAGTGATTTTTCTGAACAAAATCTATTATGTGAATTGTATTTACATGAGTTAGCCTGCTTCTTGAATGTTCAGTTTAATCTTGTTCCTTTCATAGGGTATGTACACCTAAGGGAATTTACTTCCTTTTTCACTAACCAAATGAATTGGTGGAATGCCTCTCATACCATTCAAAGAAACGAGGATACTTCTACTCTGGGGATCTGAGTCATACCACAATCCCCTACTGCTATTATTGATGGATATAAAGAATTTCTCTATTCTCCATGAAGAGCTAACTAGATGGAAGTACTTCAGAAGGAGGTTATAGATACACGTGTAAGGGTTATATGACAACAACAACCTTATGCATTCAAAGGCAGTAAATCCATATGGGAAGATTCTTCTTAGCCTATGAGAACAAGGGATCCTTATTGTTTTGAAAATATCAAGTATGCCTTATCTCGAGTTCCTGAGTATGTTAAGTGCATTCAGACCTGTGGACCGAACTAGCTAGGATTGAGATTTAGGTTTCCTCTTATATGGTTTCGTGAAAATAAGTACAAGAGCATATATAAGTTCACTAAAAAGGTAGAGAAGAAGTGTTGGGAGGAACTAGTTGATTGCAAGGGATACATGAACAAAGGAGATAAGCTTGAATCCTCCTTCAATCTCACCAACTTCCACGGAAGAATTTTTGACCCAGGTTCAAATTCAAATTCACTGGAAGTTATTGCATGAGGACATGAAACTATACAATTGGGGGGAGACATGCAGCTGTTCAATTGGGGGGGATGTTGGGTGCCAAAAATGAGCCTTTTTGCTTACTTTTCCTATGATACCTTCACCCTGTTTTGAATTTATTAATTTAGCCACAGTGTTATCTTCCTTAAAGAAAAGCATGAACTTGAGTAGGTTTAATTCATTATTATTTTGTTACATTAATGCTCATAGTTTATCTGTGTTTATGTATTTTGTGTCTTAATCAAGATAACTTGTGATGGATTAATGAAAGCAATTGAGGCCACAAGGATTTCAGGTGTGTCATCATGCTGATACAAATAGATGGAAGGGTACGTGGCAAGTAGTTCCACCTTATCAGGACTCCAGCTTAGTTCATTGCAAGAGGCATCTTAAGTTACTCATTTGCGTGGCTGGATGAAACTCATTTGGCACTAAATCAGTTCAATCTGTTGAGATCAAATATGTTTATGGAATGGTTTCTATTTTGTAATAATGTATGTAACTATTTATATTTCCACTATTGATTCAATAGCCTGAGTATCTTCGATCCTCATGGATGTCTGGATTTGAAGGATCTGAACTGTTTCATTTTGGTATTTAGAAGAGGAATGGGTTGATCACAGGGGGGTTAAGCTTATGATTGGAAAATAAGAGTTGTAATAGGAGTGAAGGCATGATGTATTTGACTTTACTATATTAATGAAATTGGCAGTATTTCCCTGATCTTCTGCGTACTAGTTCTTTGTAGTGTGTAGAGGAATCTCTGTTAGAAGGAAAGGGCCCACCTTCTCTTAGAGTTTCCCAATTAGCTATTTATTTAGTTTCTTTAGTTTGTTTCGGTGTGAATTGTGATTTGATTTAACTTTGAGATTTTGAACAATGTGATTACTCAGGGTTTGATTATTCATTCATAGCACCTATCATTTTGCTGAATAGTTGATTAGATAGAAGTGTGGCTTGTTGAAACAGTCGACTATATGGTGTGCAATTCCCCTTTTTGAAGCGTGTTATTGAAATGTATAATGATTGTTGTTACACCTGTTCTCGGTCACTGAGTTTCATTTCTATTTGTTTTCTTTTATGAACTGCTGACACTGGTAGAACTATGCATGGCTCTATCTGAGTGAGAGGCTTGATCCTTATTATTGTATGTTGCAACTGTAGAATAGAATATTTTATTTATTGCAATGGTAAATTAGGATTTAACTTCTTTCAAAAGTAAAATAATTATTTTTTCTCTTGAAGCAGAAATTTCCAAAATTGATATAATTTGGAGGATTGTTTTATGATGATGAAATCTTTTGATTCTTGAATATTGAATTAGCATTTGAAGTTGATTGATTGGTGATCAGAGTACAGACTTAGTAAGTAGGTTGCAAGGTATTTATTGAATGAATTGGGTAACTTATAGTTTATTGAATCAATTATTGAGTGTTTATGCATATATTTTGCTTGATTACTTTTGAAATAACCAGACTTCCCTGGGTTGACAATTTATATTGAGCACTTTGTTTGTGAATTAATTAAGCAATTAGAGTGACCAGCATTAGGGTTGAGTTTAATATGTTTGGGAAATATTTGAGTCTATTAGGAGGTGTTTGGAAAGAGTTGGAAACCTAATGTTTAGTGTGGTCAGATTTGAACTAGTGCTCCTAGTTTCGAATCCAATTATTCTTTGGGGTTGCATTGGGGTTGATAGCTCTGATTTTGGATTGGGAATATTATAGTAGTGATATATCAAACCTGATTGGCCATCTTATAGTGGTTTGACAACATACATTTGGGTTGCACCATATTATTCATTTTCTGGTAAACATAATTGATCTGCACATGGCTAGGAAGCCCGAGCGGGACAACAGTTTGACTGAATGAGTTGGTTCTGTTGTGGCGGAAGCTTAAGAAATAAAATAAGTAAATTAGGAATACACTACACAAATAAACACATACATACAGACAATATGCAGGAATGCGAACTATTTTCTCTATTACTGGATGTAAAGATCATGACTTGTATATTACAATATTTTACATGCTTATATAGAGTGTTGAGACGCTTGGGTGCCTGACCATTACGTTCAGTTACAATATAAGTTAGAATAGTTTCAGAAGGTCGATCGTTACAGTCAATTGGGAGACATAGATTCAATCTATCGAAGTTCGATAGTCACAAGTCACAAGTCGAGGATGCATGTCAACGTCACAAAACTGTGAGGTTGTTGAACTTGTTGAAGTTGTGGAATTTGTCGAAGTCGTGTCGAATTCGAAACTTGTCGAAGTTGTGTCGAAATCGATGAATTGTTGCAGTTGATGTTAGAATTCGAAAACAATGCCAACTACATGGATCAGAACTCCTCCCTTAAGAAACAATGGTCCCCATTGTTTGCTCATGAAGGTGATGAAACTTGTTTGTCATTTCAGTAGTAGAGTACCATTTTCCTTGTGCTAGGACCTATCCAGCTTTAGCAACCTGAAACAAGGGAATTGTTTTCTTCCTTGTATGGATTACGCGTCATCCGACAATGCTGTCGCAAGGAAGAGGCTCCTGAACATCTGGATGGATTTATTTGGGTTCTGTTGTTTGCAAGTCATTCTGTTCCAACAGTGGTGCATGGTATGGTCGGAGTAGATCCACGTTGAATACTGGATGTAGACCAAGGCATGAAGGAATCTTGAGTTGGAAGTCATTTTCGCCAATCTGCTAAAGAATACTGTATGGACTATATCGCAAAGGTTTCAACTTCTTGTATGGGCTAGTGAAGCACTCCTTCTTGATATGTAACTAGACCTTATCCCCAATTTGGAATGAATGAGGACTATGATGCTTATAGTGTCGGGCCTTAGCTTCCATGTTTGCTCATTGTAACATTTCATGTACCTTTCACTGGATGTTGCAGATTTGATCTCAAAACTTGATTGCTTTGTCAAATTCTTGCTGATTGTGGTTAGTGTCATTCGACTGTGTCGAGGAGCTAATCAAGTCGATAGGCGCTGAGTGTTGAAATCCATAACAGATCTCAAATGGACTCTTTTTCATAGAGTTGTGCTGATCACAATTGTAGTTGTGATGTATGTATGGAAGACGGTCATCCCATGTTCGTCTATGCTTATGGTTGTACATGCGAAGCAATTATACTACCAAGCGATTCACAACTTTCGTTTTTCCGTCGGTCTGAGGATGGAAAGCTGTCGACAATGAGAGTCTTGCGTCTAACTGTTTCCAAAGAGGATTCCAAAAGATGTTGACGAATCTGGAATCTCTGTTGGATAATATGGTTGTTGGTAAACCATAGTGTTGCCAGACATGTTCAAAGAAGAGCTTAGCGGTTTGCTGCATGGTCGTCGTCTTCTTGCATGGAATGAGAATGGCCATCTTGGAAAATCTATCGACTACTACTAAGATTGTGTCATGCTGATGTTTGCCAGTAGTATATCCCATCAAGTATTCCATAGAAATAGATTCCCATGGTTGACTAGGAACTGGAAAAAGTGTGTACAATCCCTATCGTCAATTCGACAGTTTAGAAATGGCACAAACCACGCATGATCCAATGTACTTGTTGACGTCAATTTTAAGTGTAGTCCAAAAGAAATAATTCTAGAGAATAACAAAGGTATTTGCTACCCAAAGTTTCCTGCAGTCTTGCTGTAGTGCGCGTCCCAAATGAGCTGTTTTCGATGCTCACTGGTCGGTACAAAAAGCTGTCCAAGCTTGTATATCAAGGTGTCTTTCAGGAAATAGTTGGCGGTCGAAGACTTGTCAATCCGAATTTGTTGATAGATTGGTGAAAATTTGATGTCTTCTTGATACAACTGAGGCCAAGTAGTCGTTACATATCCCTGCATACTCGTCACTGTAAAAAGGAGAGTAATGGGTGGTCGACTTAGAAAATCGGCAGCGGCGTTAGCTTTACCTTTCTGATACTTAATTACCAACTGGAATTATTGTAGGTAATTAATCCACTTGAGCTGTCGAATTGTTTGCAATTTTGAATGGCTCAGAGTGAACTGTAGAGGCTTGTGGTCAGTGAGGATGGCCTTTTCATTTCCAAGGATGTAATTCCTCCATTTCTTTAGAGCTTGCACAATGGCGTACAATTATTTTTCGTACATCAAATATCTTCTAACAGTGTCATTAAAATTTTTGGAATGAAAAGTGAATGGGTGACTAGATTGATTGATCACTATGCCCAAGGAATAGTCCGATGTGTCCATCTAAATATCAAAGGGCTGATGCAAATCAGGTAACACAAGTACTGGTGCAGTGCAGAGCTTGTGTTTGATCTGTTAGAAAGCTTCTTGTTGTGTCGATGTCCATTTGAAGACAGTTTTCCCACTTCCTTTCGTCAAGTTATTCAAGGGCTAGGCTATATGACTGAAGTTGAGAATGAATCATCGATAGAAATTCACCAAACCAAGAAAACATCTTAGTTCTTGAATGCTTTGAGGAATGGGCCAATATTTGAGAATTTGTACTTTGTCTCGGTCGACGTAAATTCCTGGAGAGTCAATTATAAACCCCAAATATTTTATGTTGTTCATCGCAAAGGAACACTTGTCTATGTTCAAGTAAAGTCGATGTTGTTGGAGAGTGTCGATGTCTTGTTGAAACTGTCTGACATGTTCTTCCCATAATCGACTGAAAATCAGTATGTCATCGAGATAGAAAATGACCCATTTGCCGATGAAAGGTCGAAGAATGTTGTCCATGTATCGCATGAAGGTCGCAGGTGCATTGGTTAATCCGAAAGGCATGACTAACCATTCAAACAATCCTTCCTTGGTGTTGAAAGAAGTTTTCCATACATCTGAGGGCTTGATTAGAATTTGATGATATCTTGACTTGAGTTCAAGCTTAGTAAATAATTTAGCACCTTTCAGACAGTCGATGAGCTCGTCTATCCGCGACAGAGGGTACTGATTCTTCACCGATATTTTTTTGAGTGCCTTGTAGTCTATGCACATGTGCCAAGTCCCATCTTTCTTCAGAACGAGGACAACTAGACTTCCACAAGGGAAGGAATTGGGTAAGATATGTCTTTGTCGATCAAATCTTGGATTTGTCTGCGAATCTCTTCATTCTCGAGAATGGATTTTCTGTACACATATGCGTTAGGTAATGAAGAACCAGGAGCAATTTCAATAGATTGTTTTACCTGGAAATGCCGAGGTACTCCATCTGAAACCTGGAATAGGTACTAGTACTCATCAAGAATATTGTCGATTTGCTGCTTCTGTCAGGAGCTGCACTGGTCGATGACTCGACTAGTTTCTGCAGTATTCCTAGAATGTTGCGGCTTTATCATAATTAATGTGAACTTATGAGCATGATTAATGAGCTTCTTCGTTTGTTTAGCATATATCATTGTAAGAATTGGTGTAGTCCATTGTTTTGGTATGTTGTACCATTGATTGTGAATCTTGATAATCACCTTCTGCGATCGTGAATGGTAACTTCCAAGGATATCCCATAGGTAAGGCTTCCCAAACAAGGCATCGGATATGGAGAGTGGTGCCACACCGCAAATTACTTCACCTTCAAAATGATTTAAGAAGTAGGAGATCTTGCATTGTTGAGTGATCCGTATTTCTTCTCCATCCTTCATCCAACCGATGTTGTAAGGTTAAGGATGTAGACTGGTAACAAGACCTTTTTTCTTCACAAGTTCTTCAGAAACAAATTTGTTCTGGATTATGTTGTCCACAATCAGATGTAATGGATTGTTTTGAACCCATATCTGTGTATGGAACAGGCACTCTCATTCTTCCGTGTCGATGATAGTCGAGGATGCTGGAGTTGTTGATGTCGATGTCAAAAGAGTCGTTGCTTCTGGGTTAGATTCTACCACAGTCTTTTCGAATGCGTCGAATGTCGACACTCTTTCGAAAAATTTCTTTTGAGATTTGCATTTAGACGTATCATTTCAAGATGAGTGATGGTAATCACACCATTTCCCGGTAGGTTTCTTACTATGTTCCTTTTTTTTAAAAGGATTTTTGCCGTGATTTGGCTTTGGCGGAGTCGGCTGAGAAGATTGCGACTTGTCAAAGTCGGTTGGTGCCTTCTTGTCGGGTGGTCGTCCTGATGTCGGTTTAGGAGCGAAGCGCGATTTTCCCTTCTTTTTGGTTTCTAGCTTGCTGGCATAGTGGAATGCATCCGTGAGCATATTGACAGTAAAAAACTCCATCTCTTGCTGAATGTATTGGGATAATCCGCTGACGTACTTCAGAACAAGCAAGTTTTCTTCTTCTTGAACACCAAGTCTAGCCATGAGTCAATAGAACTCGTTGGTGCAACTTTGTATAGACTGGTCTTTCCATTTCCTTAGTTGCTACCACTTCTTATACTGCTGTTCAAGGTACTTGGGTAGGTAAAACTCCTTCCGGGTGTATTCAAAAAATTTCTCCCATATGTCGATGGGGTCTCTGCTTTTTCTCCATATTTTTTGAAAGGTTCTCCCACTAGCAATGCACAGATGTTGACATATTTAAGGATGCAATGGTGATCTTGTCGGCTTGCGAGAGTTGATTCACAGAGTAATATGATTCTAATTTTTGTACCCAATTTTCGACGAATTCTACGTCAATATTGCCTTCTAGATTCAGTATGTCCAAATTCATTTGATTTTCAAGGGACTAATTTTGTCGAAGTTAGTTCTCGTCAGAAATCCTCCTGAAGTCGAAGTAAATCGCGTGAGAATTTCATTGAACTACGTGAACATTTCAGTTTGTTTTCGAGCCAGTGCGTGCTCTATGAGCTGCTGTGTCTCGTCAATTTCATGTCTATCACCTGTTTCTTCTTCCATCTCTGGAGGTAGCGTCTTCTTGGATTGTTGAGTCTGCGAGCGTGTTTGAACTGGCATAAGTCAGGTAACTTCGATGGAAGTGTCTACCCAAAACTTAACCACGAACAAAGCTGATGCGCTCTGATGAAGATCTAAATCTTCTCTGATACTAATGATCCGCACGTGGCCAGGAAGCACGAGGGGGACAACAGTTCGACTGAATGAGTTGGTTCTGTTATGGCGGAAGCATAAGAAATAGAATAAGCAAAGAAGGAATACACTACACAAATAAATACATACATACAGACAATATGCAAGAATGCAAACTGTTTTCTCTATTACTAGATGTAAAGATCATGACTTGTATATTATAATATTTTACATGCTGATATAGAGTGCTGAGATGCTTGGGCGCCTTCCTATTACGTTCAGTTACAAGAGAAGTTAGAACAGTTTTCGAAGTTCAACCATTACAGTCGACTGGGAAACAAAGAGTCAATCTGTCGAATTTCGACAGTCGCAAGTCGCATGTCGAGGTTGCATGTCGACGTTGTGAAACTGTGAGGTCGCTGAACTTATTGAAGTTGCAGAGTTTGTCGAAGTCATGCCGAAGTCTAAACTTGTTGTAGTTGTGTCGAAGTCGATGACTTGTCGCAGCTGATGTTAACATTCGATAGCAATGCCAACTACTGGAATGGATCAATAATAAATCCATTTAAGGTGATCTCGGAGAATCCACAGTAACCAAGTGACTAGGTCAACGTTTCAAATCCATATCAAGATTCATCATCATGACGCAATGTGACTCCGCTAGGGAAAAGTACTAGGAAACGTTCCCTAGCAGAGTCACCAATATACTCAACCGTAAAGCAAAAATATAACCCATTTTTCAAATTTTCCTAGCATTTAATAACCTTAATATGAATCAAGACCTAATTTATAGTAAATTTGGGTTTTAATTATAACCTAATAAACCTTCCCTTTGATTAATACCCCTAATCTAGGTTAATACATCCACACTATTACACTTTCCCATCTAATCTCAACCCAATTTACCATTTTCAACACTACACCATAACCAAAAAAAAACTTTTATAATATACCACTAATAAAAATCTCATAATAAACATATTTTTTTTAAAAACCTTATTAATACTCATTAATATTAAAGATTTTTTTTTTTAAATTTCCTTACCTTTCAATAACCCTAATATATCAAAACCTATTCTTTGGATGTATTAGTTTACAGTTTCCCATCTATTCTCAACTCCATTTACCATTTTGAACACTACCTCATAACCATAAAACTTCTATAATATACAGTTATTAAAAATCTTATATTAACAAAAATTTTAAAACCTTATTAATAATCATCAATATTAAACATTTTTTAAAATTCCTTACCTTTCAATAACCCTAATATATCAAGACCTAATCTATGAAAGACTTCAATTTTAATTATATCCTTATTAACCTTTCCTTTGGAGTAACAATACACCTTTTATACATCCTCACTGTTATAATTTTCTAACTAAACTCTATCCAAAACACTTCAATAATAATAACAATTTTATTTAAAATCTTGTAATACACCATTGTTGTAAATAAGACCTTAGTAATAGTCATTAATATTCAGTATTTATTTAGTATAAAATACTTAACATAGTTAATTTAGAGCTCTAAATAATAAATAATTAGATTAAAATATCTCATCATCAAACAATACTAGCCAATTATTAATTATTAGGATACTTTTATATTTTAATAAACTAATACTTGGCATATTTAATTTAGGCACTCATTGAGTATAATTAAACAATATTAATTAAAACTAAGGCTCTCATACTTGATCTTTAAAATTTAATTAACTATTTGACAATTTCTCATCTAATTATCAACCCTAATGTTTTACCAAATACACCCTAGCTTCTCCTCATAAGCCGACCATATCTTATTTTTTTATCTCTACTTCGCTAATATTAATGTCTTAGATCTCATGCTCTCCACATTTGACTTGTGTCTTGATGATGAATCCTAATATGGATTTGAAAAGTCGACCTAGTCACTTGGTTACTGTGGATTCTCTGAGATCACCTGAAACAAACTACCACAGAAATATGGCAACATAAATAAAGCCATTGTTTGGATAAATTTTGGGATCAATTTACTCTCTATTGGAAAGTTGGAGTTAATGTGCCTAAATTTTAAACTGGGTAGATTACAATGTATTAGGTTTATGAATGTGTCTATATTTCGATAATTAGATCTATGCTTGATGCACTTGTTTCTTTAAAAACGATTTGTTCTCTGTCTTGTGCAGGTTCATAAGTTTGGATCTCAAATCTTGGAGCTGGATCAACTAGGAGCAGCAAGGCCAACCATCTCGAGGAAAGGTAGCTCATCTACCGTTTTTACCTTTCTTTTTCTTTGATTGCTTGTGTGTGAAGTAGGTCTAGGAATATGTTAGGTACCATTTATTTTCTTTCTATCTTGGATTTAAGGAGTCTCAATCCAAGATAAGTTTCACCTATCTGTAGGGGCAATATTCTACAACAAAAAATAGTGACTCTGCTAGGGAACTTTTCCTAGTACTTTCTATCCCTTTGACCTTCTATTTGATGATTGATATTTGTAAGTGTGCATTTTTATTTTGTATTTTGAAATATTTTGCTCCTCTCATCATTGTTGAGATGGTCCCTAATCCCAAAACCTGATCCCTTGTCAAATTTGAGCAAAACTTTTTTTTTTCCTAACACTTCCAAACTTCATCCCTCCCCCAAAAGGGCCCACAAGGAAATGATATTCACTTCATCTCTCCCTACCAATTTATTAGTGAGCGATGAAATCTACTTCATCTCTCTATGTATAGTGTTATAGGGGTGATGATCCTTAGTATGGGACAAATTTAACCTTGTCCTGCTTATTTTCTCTTGAGTTTTTGTCTCAGGATTATGTGCCAGAACCTTTATTGAAGTTTTGTTTGTGATTGGATTGAATGATTGCCTTCCCTTTTGGTTCGTTTTTATATTTTCTTGCTCTTATTAGTTTTGAGTGCATGACACTGCTTGAGGTCAACTTGATCCTCTTATTCGATTCAGGCCACTAATAGTTTGATTTCTCTTATTTCTCGGCACTCAGACCACTGTCAACTTTGATTCTAAAACTTTTCAAATACTTCTTGTTTTGATTTTCAAAATATTTTTTTGTTGATTTTGAAGAGTTGGAATACCGTGTATCAAGCTTTGTTTACTTGAATTCTTGTATCTTGTTTCGTTGGGTAAACATTGATCCCTTACAAGTCTCTGAATTCATTGGCTTCACTTTTTGAATATTTAAGCTTTTGGAAAGGCTCTCTTTAATCTTTTTGTGATTGTTGAAAAGCTTGGGATTTTGTTTGTAAGTGACAAGAATCGGGAACACCTTCGTGTTTGAAATATTTTGATTCTTGTTAGATTGCTTCGTTTTTTGTTTTCTCTATATTCTTTGCAATTAGCGTTGATTTCTTTCATTTGAATTGAAAGCAAAAAGCGTTGATTTCTTTTGTTGGAATTGAAAGAAAAAAGCATTGAATTCTTTCATTTGAATTGAAAGAAAAATAACATTGAGTTCTTTCATTTGAATTGAAAATAAAATGAAAAGAAGTTTTTATTTCAAATATTTCATACATTTTGAAATCATTTGGAAAAGTGAAAACAAAAGGATACTTGCATTCCATATGCATTAGCATAGTTTTGGTGTGTGTTTGAAAAAGAGCTTGTCTTGCATTTCTTTTTGGGATTTCGAAAATTATTCTTCGTGTAGTTTAGCATTCTTTCATTGAAAGGACAAGAAAAATGATTACACGGCATTGGGTGTTTAGTTTCATTGAAATGAAAAAGAACTCATTTCCTTTCTTTAGATAGATTTCATCTAAACGAAAAAATGTGAATCTCATTGCTTTACATGGTTTGGAGTCAAGTCACAACACCACTAGTTTCACCTCCGCTTACCCTACTGAGTAATAATATCCATTAAAATCGACCAACATGCTTAATAAAATTAATTAGATTTTTTTTTAATAGCACACCCACATTAGTGTAGGGATATGAACTTTAGACTAGGAGAAAGTGAGAAAATCATTCAAGGCTACTAAAATGAGACTATAGAACACTAAAGAGTGAAAAATCTAGTAGTAGCAATTGACGTGGTCGGAAAGCTCCTCTCAAACAAGAGTCAAATGTGAGGTCAATCAAAGTGATCGATTGATATTTCCCCTCTTACGTTCACCTAGTGGGGCTATTGCAAGTTTGGGACTTTGAAGAACTGGTATATCCTCAGGGTGGTGCCTTTTCTTCTTAGATTCGAGTTGTGGATGACATGTGCTTGGCATACCCATGCCCATTTGCTAGTCTTGAATGTTGATTGTACATGGATGGCTGTCCATTATGAATTAGTAGACATAGTATCCTATCTTAAGGTTCCACATAGATGATTGTGAGGAGGATTAATTCTGCAAAGAAGGTTCCTTACGGTATCTATGACAGGCGTTCAATCTCAGCTTTAGTGATCCAGGAGGGTATTTTCCTGTAGGAAGTTACTTGCACCTTGGGGGATTTTCATGTGAATTTTATCATAATTGTTTCTCATATCTTCGTTGGTGGCTTGATATCTCATCTTCGGAAGATCCCTTTATCCACTTTTTTCTTGGTTGATTATCTTTAGTTCTTTTTTAGGGGTGTTTTCTTCGCACATTCGAATAAACATTATTATTATATTTTCACCATGGTCAGCCAAGGTCTATGAAGATCTCATAGAATGTAAGTGTTGGACTCCGAGGAGAAAGAGCCTCTTCCTTCACAAGATTCATACCAATCTTCCAACAAAGGCACTAATAACGAAGGAATTCCTTCTGAATTTGGAAGTGTAGATCCCCTCAATGATCAAATTGAAGGGGAATTTGAAACCATTACAGAAGGCCATGTTCCTCCTGCAAATCCTTACTAGAACTATTTATCTAGTACTAGTAGAGTTAGCATATTTTAGGTATTTTGATTCTCTTTTGTCTTATTGTTTAATGCCTAGTGCACATAGCAAGTGATCTTCAAACATGGATTTGACACCACCCCATCCTAGTGATAGGTTTTTGGTATCAACCCCTATACCTACCGCCACTTTGGTTGATCCTACAAGAGCCACTATGGCCAAGACCGCCACCACTAGTACTTCTCGTTTATGGGACGGGATCTTGTTGGTCCAAAACATCCCCCAGTTAGGTTAGGTGGATATGAAATTTCCATATATGCACATGAACCCTATCACATTTAACCCAGGCCATGTTCCCACTTCTAGAGCTATGCACATGCTTACACCAAGTGAATTCATTAGTGGTATTACAATACACCCTTTTAGTCAAGTGGCCCATAGTGGTGTTGCCATAGGTATTATTATGAGTAGCTTGTTTCTTCCCTCCCTCCCTCAAGTGGGTAACATAGTGGCAGTTACACAAGTTTTTCTACCAATTCCTACACCTTTTCAAGTAGGGAATCCATCCATTCCTTTTTCTTGGGGGAAAATCATTGCTGGGGAGCATGGCCCTCCAATGGAGAAAAAATTAATTTGGGGGCAACAAATAGTTTGGGGACAATCCTCTATTAGGAACCAGCCACTGATTGGGGGGAAAGCCACTCTTATGAACCACTTTGTTTCCTTTCCTACATGCCTCCTCACAGGATTACCATATCTCAGAGCTATGAATGCTCTGTGGTTCCATCTTAATCCGGTCGCAACCCCTTTGCAACGATTTATACCCCACTAACAACCCCAATACATGGGAGGACCATTTGGTTTGAATATGCCACTACAACCAACCTATGGTCCAACTGATATTATGATGATGCATCAATATTACCAGTTTCCACAAGCCAATAGACAATTTCCCTTCTTGGATAATTTAGATCTTCTTGATTTCTCCCGGTTGACTAACAATCCCATTCAACATGCCCCACACTAGCCAACAATCCTTGCCAAATTAACCTCAAAAATACCAAAATTCAATAGAAAACCTAAAGAATATTCAAATAACCACATAATGAACTTCCATCTATGGTATTCTTAGAACTCCCTGATGGATTATTCCATTCATTTACAAATTTTCAATAGAACCCTCACAGGTTCATCTCCAAATGGTATATTGAGCTACCATGACAGTTCTTTGGAAACTTCAACTATCTTGCCATGGAATTTCTAAGTCACTTCCAACTACCCATATGGTATGAAACCAGTACTAATATTTTGATCTCACTTCATCAATCCACCTCCACCCATATATCAGATCATATTCATCAGTGGAGGAACCGCTAAAGGTTGATTAAAGCCACTATTCCAGACTGATTTTTGGTAGATTGGTTCACAAACTCACTCTTGTCACCCATTTCTCAATATGTTTCCATGGGAGGAGCTATCATAGAAGAGTATGTGATTAGTCATGCTCAATATTTGGATTTCGTGTATTCCCAATCCAGTATGCTTTATGATATGATAACAAATCATCCCATCCCATCCAATGACCCATCAAAGCCAACCAAAAACTCCCATGTCGATGGTGTCTTAGGCTCTGAAAAAACACAGTCTGTTACCCAATAGAATGGGAAAAAAATCCAACCAGCTTATACCCCAGCTCCATCACATACTAATACCAACACCAAGGCTGCACCTTCTCTCGTATAATCCTCTGAGGAGAATTTGGTTCAATCTGATTCATCTCAACCATCTGGAGGTAAGAAGAAAAACAAAGGTAAATCCCAAAAACATCAAACCAACAAGAGAATAATAAACCCCAAGAAACAATAATAGAAACCAAACCATAGAGAAAGGCAAAGTTTCCCTGCTTAATTTGTGGACATGACCACTATACAAAGGACTGTCCCCATCATAAGGAATTCAATAAATTTTTGAAAGGAAACTCCCAACCTGCAGTTTTAACTGACCCTTTCCCACCAAAACAACAAAAAATGGTTGCTCAAAATACTTCTCCTCGTCAAGGAGTCAACGCAAGTCATCCTCCCAAAGGGGATGCTTCCTCAAGTACTAATGTGTTTATGTGTAATGAGATGATTGGCCTAACAACTAGGTCTCATACATACAATCCTCCTCTAGAAAAAAACTACGAATAGAAGTGCTCTTGGAAAGACTTTCTCCTCCACCACCCCTCCACCTCTCAACCATGTTCAAATAGAGAGGCCTATCTCTAACTCAGTGTTGCACCCACCTAAGGGCACAATTCAAAAACATAATTTTAATCCAAGTACCCAATGCCACCCAAAACTACAATATTGTAGAAGATTTTGCACAGGAAACTTGTGCTATGTCAACCGTTGAAGTTCTACAAAATTGTCCTACCCAATGTATAACCCTGTTGTTATCCATTGGAGCTATGGGCCTAGGAACATGTAACAAGATAATGTTCAATCTGGAGTATTTCAAACCGAGGCTCTCCCACCAACTTGTGTTTCAAATTAACACTATCGTTTGTGGAAAAAACATCCATCGTATTGTTTTGGACGAAAGGGACCCGACTTGCATTATGTCCTTGTCCTGTTGGAGGGACATCGGCTCTCCTAACCTTAACCAGTATCCTACCAGTATTAAAGCATTCGATGGAAATGGTTTCAATCCTTACATACTTTTACAATCTTTATCCATGGAATTAGGGGACAAAACAACTTTGGTTGATGTAGAAGTAGTCGACGCACCCCTCGATTACAATATATTGATTGGTAATGGTTGATTCTATGTGATGAACGTTGTTTCATCCTTGGTATTTTTCCTTGCTGTAATACCCCAATTTTGACCCTTGTGAAATATTGGATTTTAATGTAAATATTGTATACATGCGATGTATGTTTCCCTAGCATGGAGCTCAAGGCCAAGGCCCCGCTAGTGTATGCTCGGATTTTATTTAAATGGACAAGTAGTTGATATTTTGATACCCATGTGCTATTAAGCCATGGAATATTGTAATTGATGTAAATATTTGATATTGCAATAAAATACAAAAACTGGTTATGGAAGCAACGAATGAGAAGGGGCGATGTGTATCCACTAGGGAGTGGTGAGGGGGTTGTGGGGATGAACCATATGCTGCCAAATGTCATTGTGAGAACCCATTTGACTTTCCTTGCTGACATTTAATTTTGTTGTAAGGAAGTTGTTGAAGAATTCAGTCCATGGCTTCAATGGAGCATGGACAACCCATAAATTCGCATGGCAGAGTATGGGATCTGTTTTCTTGTACCACAAGTCACCCTACCTCATGGTTGTTGCTTCTTTCTCATTCCCATTCTAGTGTGGAGGAACCCAGCATCATTTTCCATCCAAAAATGAATTTCCAGCAGTGAGCAAAACTAGAAATCGCAACTTTGCAAGAACCCGCATTTGGAAGATCCATAAACACCCAAAATTGGTATTTGACAGTGAAATCCATAGATATGAACCTTGGGGCGAATTTGAGAGCATTAGATACCCCGAAATCCATTGGAAAACCCAGTTTTTACAGCCCAGAAATCAAGTGACGGGATTGAGTTATTGAATGACAGAATTGTGAGAAATCCAAGTGTGAATGACTGAGTAGGGGTTGGGTTTGCTTGATAAACCCAGTGAAGGCTAGAATCTCAAGGAATTAGCAGTTGGACCTTTCTATGCCCATCCTGAAGAGCACGGGAGGGAAGGGATGCCTCAGGAAGAACAAAACCAGCTCAATGCTGCTATTTTGCAAAGCCTCATTGATATGCAACAGAGGATAAACCTTGGGTCTAACCCAAGAAATGTATGTAAGGAAGGAAGCGATGTAGTGAGTCGCTCTAGAGGTCGTTCTAAGAAGAGGACTCCAAGCCCAAGGAAGAGTTCTGTGATCAAGAAGCATGGAACACCTTCCTCAAGATCTTCTTCTAGCAAGTCATGTGACTCCAAAGGTTCTCAAAGAAATCCAAGGCATACTTCTAGCAGATTTGAGAAAAGGAAGAAATTCAAAGGCATACCATAGGGAGAATTCAGGAAGGCAAGACCTCCCACATTTGATGGAAATGATAAGACTGGCCAAGAGGCATAGGCATGGCTTCTTGGGATTAAGAAATATTTTAGAATTCACAATTAATCAGGGAATGAAAAGGCCAGAATTTCCATTTACAATCTAAATGGCAGAGCTTCAATTTGGTGGGATAACCTCTTGGAAGTCAAAGGGATCAATGAAAGGAAGATAAGCTAGGAAAGGTTTAAGAAGTACTCCAAGGAGAAATGCCTTTCTGCTAGGTATTATGACAGCAACAGGAAAGAGTTCAATGAACTCAGGTTGGGACAAAAACCTATGGAAGAGCATGTTCATAAGTTTTTGGAATTGTTGAGGTATGTGGACTATATTAAGGATGAGAGGATAAAAATACAATGCTTCCTTGGGAGTCTACCTCAAAGTTTCAAGGATATAATTGAGTTTGTTAATCCACCAAGTCTTGATGAAGCCATTATGATGGCAATGCATTGCTATGAGCAGAATAAAAGAAAATCAGAGGTTAACCCAGCATGGAAAGGAAGGCCAAGAGGGAGGTTTGTTCAAAATAAAAGTGGCTTCAAGCCACCATTCAAGAGTCAATCCAGGACCTTCCCACAGGGGCAGCAAACAAGGAGTGGATTCAAGCCAGCAATAGCAGCAGACAAAGCATCCAAAGGACCACTTCAGTGTTGGGGATGTGGAGAAAATCACATGCTTAAGGATTGTCCACATCGGAGGGAGAATCCCTGGAACTTGCACAACTTAAAGAGAGTAGCTACAGTGGAGGACATGGCAAGGGAAATGCCTCGAATTTATGCAGCGTTGGATAATCATCAGGCAGATCATCAATCATCAGTGATGGAAGTTGAAGGTAATATTGCTACGTAATCTATTTCTGTTTTGATTGATCCAGGATCTACTCATAGTTATGTTTCTCCAAAAGTGGTTGAAGGTTGTTCTCTTAGAAAAGTGAAGCATAATAAGTCTTGGCTAGTTCAATTAGCCACAGGGACCAAGAGAAAAGTAAGTGAAGTAGTGGTGGAATGCCCCATAGAATTGAATGGACTCCACACACATGTTAAATTGAATGTACTACCATTAGGATCTTATGATGCCTTGATTGCCATGGATTGGTTGGAAAAACATAGAGACAAATTGGACTGTTGTGAGAAAGCACTTGAATGCATTAACGAAGAGGGAAAACCAAGATTAGTAAGAGGAATTCCCAAGCAAGTTTCAGTAAGACATATTTCAGCCTTACAGTTGAAAAAGTTTTATAAGAAAGGTTGTCAATTATATGCAGTTCATATGTCAGAGTTGTTAGAGGACATGGGACCAAGGATAGAAGATTTCTCATTGTTGCAAGAGTTCCAAGATGTGTTTCCGGATGAAGTACCGGGACTACCACCAAAGAGAGATATCGATTTTACCATCGATCTTGTCCCAGGGGCAGCACCAAATTCCAAAGATCCTTATAGAATGAGTACACCGGAATTGGTAGAGTTGAAGATGCAGTTGCAAGAGTTAATGGACAAGAGGTATATCAGGCCTAGTGTGTCTCCTTGGGGATCACCGGTGTTATTTGTCAAGAAGAAGGATGGGACTCTAAGGTTCTGTATTGATTACAGGCAGCTCAATAAAGTGACAGTCAAGAACAAGTATCCATTGCCCAGAATTGATGACTTATTTGATCAAATGAAGGAAGCTAAGGTGTTTTCGAAGATTGACTTGAGATATGGATACCATCAACTTGCGATTAAGGAGGAAGACATTCACATGACAACTTTCAGAACTAGATATGGTCATTATGAGTTCACTGTGGTGCCATTTGGTCTTACCAATGCACCTGCCACATTCATGTGTCTCATGAATAGTGTATTCAACAAATATTTGGATAATTTTGTGATTGTGTTCTTGGATGGCATTCTTGTCTATTCAAGGAATGAAGAAGAACATGAGGAACATCTAAGGATGGTGTTGCAAGTCCTTAGAGAACATCAGCTGTATGCCAAGTTAAGCAAGTGTTAGTTTTACCAAAAGAACGTGCAATATTTGAGCCATATGATTTCTAAAGAAGGAATTGCAATTGATCCAGAGAATATTAATGCCATCATGGATTGGTCTACTCCAAATAATGTTTCAGATGTTAGATCTTTTATGGGTCTTGATGGTTACTACAGAAGGTTTATTGAAGGCTTCTCCAAGATAGCTCATCCAATCACTTCATTGCAAAGGAAGAATATCAAGTTTGTATGGTCTGGAAAATGTGAGAAAAGTTTTCAGCAGTTAAAGGAGTTACTTACCAGCGCTCCTGTTTTGAAGATAGTAGATCCAAAGAAGGATTTTGTAGTGTGCACAGATGCTTGCATTGAAGGGCTAGGTGGAGTGCTCATGCAAGAGGGATTTGTGATTTGCTATGAGTCAAGAAAATTAAAAGAACATGAAAAGAATTATGCCACACATGATTTAGAATTAGTAGCCATAGTACATGCTCTCAAGATGTTGAGACATTATTTGATGGGAAGAAGATTCGAGCTTAGAACAGACCACACGAGCTTGAAGTATTTGTTTGATCAGCCAAACTTGAATGGTAGGAAAGCTAGATGGATGGAGTTTCTTTGTGAATTTGATTTTGAAATTAAGCATGTAAAAGGGAAAGAGAATAAGGTTGCAAATGCTCTTAGCATAAAATTTCATGTTGTAGCATTAAGTGTGTGTAAATCAGATTTGAAGACAAGAGTTTTTGAAGCCTAAAAGAGTGATGAAAGTTGCCTTCAAATTAAAGAGAAGTTGCAGTAGGTTAATGTGGATGAAAATTATGCGGGATATCAGCTTTGTGGAGACGATATCCTCATCTACAAAGATAGACTGTACATTCCAAATAGTGCATATTTGAAGAAGCTAGTGATGGATGAAATACATCAAATGCCATACTCTGGACACCCAGGATATCAAAAGACTATAATAGCATCAAGAAAGCAATACTTTTGGCATGGCATGAAGAAGGACATAGCTGAGTACATTGCTAGGTGTCAAAAGTGGCAACAAGTCAAGGTATAGCACCAACATCCAACAGGATTGTTGCAGCCCTTACCCATTCCGGAATGGAAGTGGGAAGTGATCTCTATGGATTTTATAACATGTCTTCCCATGACAGTGAAGAAGCATGATTCAATCATGGTTGTGGTGGACAAGCTATCAAAGGTAGCTCACTTTATTCCAGTCAAGTCCACTCACAAGGCTAATGGCATTGCAAATATCTTCATGAGAGAGATATTTAGATTGCATGGATTTCCTAAGGCAATAATTTATGATCGTGATACAAAGTTCACTTCCAATTTTTGGAAAGGATTATTCCAGGAATTGGGAACTAAATTGAATTTTAGTACAGCATATCATCCTCAAACAGATGGCCAAACCGAGAGGGTGAATCAGGTTCTTGAAGACATGCTGAGAATGTATGTGATGGATAAACCATCCAAGTGGGAAGATTACCTACACTTAGTAGAATTTTCATACAATAATGGGCATCATGCATCATTGGGGATGAGTCCATTTGAGGCATTGTATGGCAAAGGATGCAGGACTCCAGTGAATCGGGACAGCCTGGTGAACAGGGTATTACTTGGACCAGAGATGATCAAGGAAATGGAACAGGAAGTTGCTCAGATCACATAGAATTTAAAGGCAGCTCAGGACAGGAAAAAGAGTTACGCATATTTCAAAAGAGTACATAAGGAATTTCAGATTGGAGATCATGTGTATTTGAGAGTGAAACCAAGGAAAATTTATCTCAAGTTGGGGAGTTGTGCCAAGTTGGCACCAAGATATTGTGGGCCATTTGAATTCCTAGATAGGATAGGGTCGGTTGCATATAGAATTGCATTTCCTGCTAACATAAGAGCTCATAATGTTTTCCATGTATCTTTGCTTAAGAAGTATGTACATGATCCTAATCATATGATTGATTGGAATGTGATAGAGGTGGAACCCGAGAGAGAGTTTCAAGTAGAGCCTATGCACATCCCCGACAAGAAGGTCACTTTGCTCCAGAACAGAGCCATCAGACAAGTAAAGGTCCAATGGGAGCACCTTAGTCCCGATGAGGCTACATGGGAGCTAGAGGATGACATGAGAGAGGCATTCCCATTTTTGTTCAATTTTGAGAACACTGAGGACGGTGTTGTTCTAAGGGGCAGGGGAATGTAATACCCCAATTTCGACCCTTGTTAAATATTGGATTTTAGTGTAAATATTGTATACATGCGATATATGTTTCCCTAGCATGGAGCTCAAGGCCAAGGCCTCGCTAGTGTATGCTTGGATTTTATTTAAATGGACAAGTAGTTGATATTTTGATACCCATGTGCTATTAAGCCATGGAATATTGTAATTGAAGTAAATATTTGATATTGCAATGAAATACCAAAACTGGCTATGGAAGCAACGAATGAGAAGGGGCCATGTGTATCCACTAGGGAATGGTGAGGGGGTTGTGGGGATGAACTATATGCTGCCAAATGTCATTGCGAGAACCCATTTGAATTTCCTTGCTGACATTTAATTTTGTTGTAAGGAAGTTTTTGAAGAATTCAGTCCATGGCTTCAATGGAGCATGGGCGGCCCAGAAATTCGTATGTCAGAGTATGGGATCTATTTTCTTGTACCACAAGTCACCCTACCTCATGGTTGTTGTTTCTTTCTCATTCCCATTCCAGTGTGGAGGAACTCAACATCATTTTCCATCCAAAAACGAATTGCCAACAGTGAGCAAAACCAGAAATCGCAACTTTACAAGAATCCACGTTTGGAAGAGCCATAAACACCCAAAATTGGTATTTGACAGTGAAATCCAATGGGGAATCCATAGATATGAACCTTGGGGAAAATTTGAGAGTATTAGATACCTCGAAATCCATTGGAAAACCCATTTTTTACAGCCCAGAAATCAAGTGACCGGATTGAGTTATTGAATGACAGAATTGCGAGAAATCCAAGTGTGAATGACTGAGCAGAGGTTGGGTTTGCTTGATAAACCCAGTGAAGGATAGAATCTCAAGGAATTAGTAGTTGGACCTTTCTATGCCCATCCTGAAGAGCACTGGAAGGAAGGGACGCCCGAGGGACTGTGCAACAGAGAAGGGGACCTTCCTTGTGTTGGATGGGTAGGTAATGTGGGTGCCTTGACTGTTGAATTAAATTGAGATGCTTGTAGCTCTGTGGATGAGCTCACTGGCTTAGCATCCTCCTCATTTGTCATTTGTATGCTTGATAAACCCAACTGTGTGTTGGCTTAGCATAGTTGTTGAGTGAAACCATGGCTGTAAGTGAGCCTAATTAGTTCCTCCTTAGTGGATACACAACCCAGCTTGGGGGTGATCTCTCAGCTGAAAGAATATAGGATGGATAGAGATATATGGTTGTGTGGAACATCGCTCTCACATAACCAGTTGTTTGGACAACTTCATCTCAAAGATAAGTGTTCTTTGTGTTTAAAATTATATGTATTCTGTGTTTTGCAATGTATTAATTTTGAATGATAATTATTCATGTTAATTGAATTGATATGAAGCCTGTGCATAGCATGAGAATGGGATGGATTCTCTGCATGTTGATTCATCAATTGCTTGAGATAAATATGCTGATGCATTTCAGTTTGTGTGTGTTAATACGAGTTTTAATTCCACTGTGTTTATTTGAGGTATGAGCCTACACACACAAGTTTTTAGTTATTATGATTTTCTTAGTAATGTATGGGGTTGAGTTTACCAATTAAGCCCGGTATGTTTGGTCATGCTCCCTCCCTTGCATGGGATCGACGAGAGGGGACGTGACACTTTCCCAATTCCCTCACCACAGGAAAATTGTGACCATCAATCAACTTGACTTCTACACACCAGATATCTGAAACAACAAATCCAATAATGTCCCTTTCTTGGGAGATTCCACACATAATTATTAGAGTGTAAGGGTAGGACTCCTTAAGGATTCCTCGCTTATGGGAAATTTTTCCTTATCCTCCCTAGATCCCCCATGCCAAACTACCACGTTAATATGATTTCGACTATGGTACAACAATCCCTTGAACCTTTTGTTGATGTATTTGTAACTTTGGAATGTATTTCATATATGTATATTGTATTCCTATAGAGATGTTATTATTCCTCTATACGGAAGTGTTTTCCTATAGAGATGTTATTATTCTTCTATACGGAAGTGTCGTCATTTATATTGTAAGTGTCATAACTTATACTTGATGGGTTATTAGACCACCTTGGTGGGGTCAGCCCTGCATAAGTGATGTGGATCAAAGGGTTATTAGACCACCCTATTGGGGGTCGACCCTATCAGCATTATGTTATGTGGTTAAGTTAAGGCCGACCTAGTAAAGGTTATTAGGAAAGTCAAGTCATGTATAAATAGAGTGCGGGAGACACTCTATTTGATCATTCACTTTCTCACTCATACTCTCATTGGAGAGTGGCGCACTCGTGGAGGAGGAGAAGCTGCTGCTAGGAGAAGACTATCTCTTGTACTTGGGTTGTATCATTGCTCTATCTATCTCTGAGGAAGTTGTGGGGTTTTTCACCTTCTTCGTTTTCCCTGGTGAAACTCTGTGTATCTTGTGTGCTTGCATTATTGTGTCCATGATTGATATGCTGTACATGTTATTCTCTTAGTTAAGATCCTAGATCAGATTGAAGCTCCTGAAAAACTAACATGGTATCAGAGCTAGCCTGAAAGAAGGCATGGTATGGCATTTATGACACTTATTGCATTTGCGAAGCTAGGGCTTGATATAGCAAAAACCAGTCATCATATAACTTTCACTATAAATACATTTCGGCGAGGTGTCAGGGTCTGAAAATATTAATGGTCGAAGATAAGATCCCCATGTACCTTGTGTCCAAAACCAACCTCTAATTCATTGTACTTTGTGATTTATGATCTGTACAATATAGGATTTATGCCTCTTCCAGATCTGAGTCATAAACAGGTGACCTAGGAAAAAAGGCCATAGCTTGGGCTAGGAAGCTTCAAATGAAATTTTATAAAACGAGACAAGTAGGGAACGGACTGTACTTTCTCAGGTAAGATTTTCAGAGGCCGAAACTGAACCAATGACATGTGGCATGCCATACAAATTACCTCTCATGTTTTATCCCATAAAGATGTCACGTTCCGACACTTGGCATAACTCTCTCTCAGAGAATCCAATTGAGGTCAGACCTGTGGGGTTGGAAAGATAATAGGTCAGGCTACCACAAGAATAATTTTCAGACCCTGTAGATCTAAAATTTCAGACTTACCCTAGAAACAATCAGGTGCATATTTCTGTCAAAACGGAATTTGATTTTGAGCACCTTCATTCATGGCTCCGGGAATTTAGGGTTTCGGAGAATGTTGGAATATTTTGTATCGAAAACCACGGCTGGATGCTCCTCATCAAAATCGAAATTTAGAGACCAAGATCGAATTTTTTGGTTGGGTAGAAAGTCGGGCTTGATCAAACCCTAGTTCGGGATTTTGATCGAAAATGTGGAAAATTAGGGCTTCTGCAAAAGTTGGAATTTCTAAAGTATGTGACCACGGCTGGAAGCTCCTTAGAAATATCGAAGTTTAGAGCTTTGGATCGAACCTTTTGGTTGGGCAGAAGGGTGGGATTTATCAAAACCTAGTTCAGGATCCTGTCTAGAAGATCCAGAAGTTTCAAAGGCAATTTTGAGGGGTGAAACTTTGCAGTTTTCAAACTCTGAGTATACCATCTTGATAAGCTCATCAAGGCGCATATTTCTATCCTTTCAGAAGTTTGAATTTCAAAGTTTGAATTTTTAGGGTTTCTCTGACAAACCCTAATCCAACACTAGATCCATTTTCTACAAATCAAGTGGATTGGGTTAATCATAGAAGAGAATGGATTGGTCACCTGCATAAGTGAAGAATTTTCTGTTTTAGAGGGAGTTGAGGCTAAGGCCTTACATAAGAATATTACAAGCAATCTCGACAGGTATGACTTATCCAGATATTCATTGATTAGGGTTTTGACACTTATGATTGTACTAATGCATTGTGGTGTTGTATGAGGTTGATGTTGTCTACTAATAGGAAAGGTACATCAAGAAAGACAAATCATGTTCTATTTCAAGAACATATGACCATTGTGACATGAAGACAAAGATTCATCCATTGTCATGGATCACATAGAATATCTACTTATGATGTATGTATAATTTGGTTGTACGATACTTAACCTATGAGATATGCAGGTTACTAGCACAAGTCATTGAAGAGAACAAGAAGACATTACTATACATAACTAGCAAATATGATAACCAGGTATGTTTTTCCTATATCAAGTTAGAATCCTACCTTGTGTTAGGATCTTATACTATTGTATGGTTGATAATGATTATTCATGAAGTTAGAATGTAAGTAATCAAGGGTTTATGCATATTATGTCTCTTACCTTGATTGATGATATGACTAACCAGAAAAGTCCTTTGGTCAAATAAGAATATGCATGAGTAAAAGAAGTATTCCCTGAAACCTTGAATGCTAATGTTTATTATCTGTGTTTGAAATGATCATGACTATACATGTTTAATATTATTGTGATTATACTAATGAATGTATGTATGCATGAGACCTCGAGAATAACACAATGATGATATTAGTAAGTATGCATAAGTGATCGAGGATGGATATAAGTTCAAGGACAGGTAATTCAGGAAGCAAAGATCAAGAGGGAGCACACTCCAATAGCTCCTGCAAAGAAGCAAATATTGAGAGGGATTCCACCCTACAAACAAACAAAGATAAGTATTTGAATTGTCATTTCTTGTATATTTGATTGTTTAAATAAATATTGTTCAATAACGTATATACTTATGTTCCTAGACTTAAGTTTTGTATTATGCATATTAGAATAATTACATTAATGAACAGTATACTACTAATATGCATGTAATGGGTAAGTGGCCTATGGAACTGTACAATATTCCATTGCTACTTATCTAGAATAAAACCTCTTTGCTGACATGTTGGGAGTTGTGCACACTCTTAACAATGTTCGGGTAGAGATTGGAAGGCATCTAGAAAGTTACGGGATATGGATAAATGTTGTATTGAAGCATTGGCTAAAACAATTGCATGACTGTACGACATATTTCTTTATGTGTAGGAAATTGTTCTGAAAACTATGAGATGTTTTTAATCATTCAATTTAACTTGTCTTGTAGGAAATATCGTATACCATCACCTACAAAAGAAGGACTACAACATTTGTTCCAGTAACAAATCTATCTATTGAAGATATTGAAGTTCCCAGGATCTGGGATGAAGTAATGGAAGAATGCCATGATCCGTCGATCATGAAGAATGATGTTTGGGATGTAGTCCCAAGACCTGAAGGGAAGTCTGTTGTGACTTCCAAATGGATCAACAAGATCAAGCACGCTGCAGATGGCAGCATAGAGAAATATAAAGCAAGATTTGTAGCTCGTGGCTTCTCCCAGAAACAAGGGATTGATTATGAAGAGACTTTTGCTCCTATGGCCAGATACACTTCCATTAGATCAGTACTTTCTCTGGCTGCAGTGATGAAATGGAAGATACACCAGATGGATGTCAAGACAACTTTCTTGAATGGTGTTGTCGAGGAGGAAGTGTATGTGGTGCAGCCACTTGGTTTTGAGACACATGATAGAGAGTCATATGTGTGCAAGATTGAAGAAATCCTCGTATGGCTTGAAGCAAGCTCCTAGGACTTGGTATGGTAGGATAGACAACTTTCTATCTAGTTTGGGCTTTACCAAGAGTAAATCGGATTCCAACCTTTACTACAAGGTTGAGGAAGGAAATCCAGTGATGCTACTATTGTATGTGGATGACCTGTTTGTAACAGGTTATGATAGATTGATTGCCAACACGAAGAGGAAGCTTGCTGCCAAGTTTGAGATGAAGGACTTGGGGATGATGCACTATTTTCGAGGCATGGAGGTGTGGCAGAGTGCAGATGGGATCTTCCTTGGACAAGGGCAGTATGCAGTAGAGATCCTGAAGAGATTCGGGATGATGGACTGCAAGGCCATGGCCACACCTATGGTATAGAACCTAAAGCTTCTGTGTGATGCTTCATCTGAGCCGGTTGATGTCACTATGTATCATCAGATGATTGGGTCCTCTATGTACCTGATGAACACAAGACCGGATATTTGCTTTGCAGTGAACACATTGAGCTAGTTCCTAACAGATCCGAGAGGTGTTCACCTGGTTGCTGTAAAGCATATTCTGAGGTACCTGAAGGGTACGGTTGATTATGGGCTCAAGTATGATGCGAATCAAAAGTTTAACCTACAGGGTTATATTGATTCAGATTGGGAAGACAGTGCTGCAGATAGGAAGAGCACTTCTGGGTGTTTCTTCAGTATGGGATCAGGTGTGATCTCTAAGTTTAGCAAGAAGCAATCATGTGTAGCACTGAGTACAGCCGAAGCAGAGTATGTTGTAGCTTGTTCAGCTAGTTGTGAGGCATTATGGCTCCAGAAGCTACTGTCTGAGCTATTTGATCTCCCATTGGAGGCTACTGTTATCTTTTGTGACAACCATAGTTGTGTGAAGCTGTCTTAGAACCCCGTGTTCCACGATAGGTCGAAGCACATTGAGATCAAATATCACTATATCAGGGATATGGTGTAGAGAGCAGCAGTGAAGCTCCTGTATGTTGCGATGGATAAGGAGGTTGCGGATGTGTTGACGAAACCACTAGCCAGAGTGAAGTTCGAGTACTTCAGAGAGAGGCTTGGTGTTCTTCAAATTGACGACACTTCAAGGAAAAAGTGATGGACACATTTGCAGGAGCCATTCCAAGCATGGTGAGAGGAGGATCCTTCCCATGGCTATGGATGTAAGCATTGGATGATGAGTATCAGGACGATGCTCCAATTACTGCTCTGTATATGCATCATGTTGGGTGCTTGTTATGATCAGTTGGATCATGTATATGTATATGCATCATGTTGGATGCTTGTTATGATCAGCTGGATCATGTATATGTATATACATCATGTTGGATGCTTGTTATGATCAGTTGGATCATGTATATGTATATGCATCATGTTGGATGCTTGGACCATGTATATGTATATGTATCAGGTGGATACGATTGTATGATCAGGTAGATCATGTATGTTGATATATATCAGATGGATACATTGTATGATTAGGTGGATCATGTATGATGATATGTATCAGGTAGATACTTGGTATGCATTAGGTGGATGCATTGTGTGATCAGGATGATCATAGATGACGAGCTTCAGGATGTTGGTCCAGATGACATGCATCAGGATGATGCAGTGATGATGATCAGGATGATCATGTACATCAGGACGATGTATGGTGAGTATCAGGTTGATACTTTGTGGCCATGGATAGGTTGTGCAAGGGTAGCATGTAATAAGTCCTAGAGATCTGGACAGGATGAAAAAGGCCTCAGATTCTCTTTAGAGATCTTGCTTGGCAAGACACTCTTTTAGGGTTTTGCTAGACCACATGTAATAAGTCCTGGAGATCTAGACAGGATGAAAAAGGCCTCAGATTCTCTTTAGAGATATTGCTTGGAAAGACACTCTTTTAAGGTTTTGTGGGGACCACATGTAATAATTCCTAGAGATCTGGACAGGATGAAAAAGGCCTCAAATGCTCTTTAGAGATCTTGCTTGGCAAGACACTCTTTTAAGGTTTTGTGGTAGGGGTCACATGTAATAAGTCCTGGAGATATGGACAGGATGAAAAAGGCCTTAGATGCTCTTTAGAGATCTTGCCTGGCAAGACACTCTTTTAAGGTTTTGTGACAGTCACATGTAAAAGATCATGAGAGATCCGATAGGTTGAGCTGTGTGCTCGTAAAATGCCTGGGATTCTCTTTCGAGGTTTTGTTGACGCACGTAATCAATCGTGAGGATTCCACAGTATGGCCAGTGATGATGAAGACCTACAGGTGGTGGGCCTACATCTAGTATGAAAAAGGACTGGCTTTGTAGAACTTCCTATGACGAGTAGATCAGAGATTGATTGAGATAGCAGCAGCAGTGACAATGATGATGATTCGATGATGATGATCCAGTGATGATGATCCAGAGAAGAAGACTTGTGCTAGCATATCTGTGTCGAGAAATACCTTCCTAATTAAGAGGGAGTGTTGATGTATTTGTAACTTCGGAATGTATTTCATATATGTATATTGTATTCCTATAGATATGTTATTATTCCTCTATACGGAAGTGTTTTCCTATAGAGATGTTATTATTCTTCTATACGGAAGTGTCGTCATTTATATTGCAAGTGTCGTAACTTATACTTGATGGGTTATTAGACCACCTTGGTGGGGTCAGCCCTGTATCAGTCATGTGGTTCAAAGGGTTATTAGACCACCCTATTGGGGGTCGGCCCTGTCAGCATTATGTTATGTGGTTAAGTTAAGGCCGACCTAGTAAAGGTTATTAGGCAAGTCAAGTCATGTATGAATAGAATGCGGGAGGCACTCTATTTGATCATTCACTTTCTCACGCATACTCTCATTGGAAAGTAGCATACTTGTGGAGGAGGAGAAGCTGCTGCTAGGAGAAGACTATTTCTTGTACTTGGGTTGTATCATTCCTCTATCTGTCTCGGAGGAAGTTGCGGGGTTTTTCACCTTCTTGGTTTTCCCTGGTGAAACTCTGTGTCTCTTGTGTTCTTGCATTATTGTGTCCATGATTGACATGCTGTAGATATGTTGTACATGTTATTCTCTCAGTTAAGATCCTAAATTAGATTGAAATGTTTGAAAAACTAACACCTTTGGACCCTTCGGTATTATCTGGTCCATCCAAACTTGAAACCCTTGGTGACACCATGTCGCTCAGTCTTGTTGAGGCAGTATATCATTCGATCCAATCTTCCTCTTTTGACCCCAACTTTGTTGACTAACATCTTGTGGTATCGGACCCGTACTCTCTATCATCCTAGTTATACTCTTCTACACCTTCTTTGGATTACCTCTTGGACACTTTCCAATCAGATGAGTCTATAATGGAAGTTATGAATTTAGATGAGTCACCTTGGGAGCATAATCACCATCGACCATCCTTCCTCCCACATATGGACATAGTAGAAAATGATATAAAATCCATTATTTCATTTGATATTGTCAAAAACCCTTAATCTCCTATCCTTACTCGAGACACGGTGTTTGAAGGAAATTTAGGGAATATTACACCCACCATGTCGATTGACATATTGTTGAAACCTGGTATTGTGGAAAACATCAATCTTGGCCAAAATTTCTCCCCTAAAAAAGCTATTTTGGCCTTACCTTCCCCCACTACCCTCCTCCAACTTCAAAGTTTGCAAGGGAAGGCAAACTTTGTATGTCATTTCGTCTTTAATTATGCGGAACTTACTAAAGGATTCATGCATTTGCTAAAAAATGACGTCCCTTTCATTTGGGATGATGAAGTTCAACCAGGGTATTTTGTAAGGATTATAAAGTATACTTAAGTATAGTATTCTAGGTGATTATTTTGGATTGAAAAAAACATAAATATAGATTGGTAGGCGAATATTAAATATGAAACATACAATTTACTATTGAAACTTGCAAATTGTGGTGAATATTATGATAAAAACATATTTTATGTAAATATAGGCTATATTAGAGACTAAAAATGACCGAATAGAAAATTTATTTTTTGAAAAAAGGCCCAAAAAATAGCCAATTGGAAAAATTTCGCCCCTAAAAATTTGCCCGAGCTCAACTCTCATTTGATGCCCTAAAGCACGCATAGGCTCATGCTTCATTGTTGCATCCCTCCAACTATACGAGAGATTATATCATTTATCTTGCTACGTATATTACTTAAGTAAGGACCTCATGGGCCCTAAAATTCAATACTCCCATGTTGAAAAGTTGGCTTTGGCAGCTCGTATCTCTATCCAAATATTTTGTCACTATATTTTTCTTTGCAAAACCACAATTATTACAAATTCTAACACCATGTACCACATTTTGACCCGTCAAGTAGTAGGGGGAAAATACTCACGTTGGATCATTAATCTTCAAGAATTCGATATAGAACGTGCAAAATCTAAATCTAAGAAATATTTGGCTTTTGTCGAACTTATATGCAATCTTCCTCGTACTAATGAGGAAACTAAGCCCATCGAATCTCTTTCGAACGAGTCTTTGTTCCTCATTAGCATGTCTGATCCTTGGTATGGATACATCACTTTGTATCTCCAGACCCAATGTTTTCATCCCGAATTATCCCATGAATATTGTTGTAAAATTCACCATCATGTGAAATACTATCTCATCGTCGAAAACACTTAGTATCAACGTGGTATTGATACCATTCTACAACAATGTTTAACACATGAAGAGGCCGAACATGTTTTGAATGATTGTCACTACGGAGCATGTGGCGGTCATCTTTATAGTATGGCTACAACCTAGAAAATCTTATGCATTGGGTACTTCTAGCCATCAATATTTAAATATTGTATGGAAGTTGTTAACAAGTGCCCCCCTTGTCAGTTTTTTCATCCAAACAAGTGCTCTCATCCTACTCCACTTCATCCAATAGTTTCCTTCATCTGTTTTGCAAAATGGGGCATTGACTTTATGCACTGTTAGCCTACCTCGACCAAGGGGAATGGTTATATCATAGTCACATTTGACTATTTCACTAAATGGGATGAGGCTATGCCTACATTTACAAATTATGGCAACAATACTGCATTGTTTGTGTTCAATCACATCATCACCAGATTCAGAGTCCCACAAACCATCGTCATTGATCATGGTTCACATTTTTGAAACCATATGATGGTTGAGCAAGTTAAAAAATGGGTTTTGGCCATGAAAAATCATCCCCGTATTATCCCCGAGTAAATGGACAAGTAGAGGTCATTCATAAGTTCTTGAAAACCATGATCCAAGAGATGGTCGGGACACACAAATCGAGTTGGGATTTAAAAAATTTCTCATCACTTTGGGTTTATAGGACCTCCCTAAAAAATGCCATTGGTTTTACACCATTTCAATTGGTCTACGATCTAGAGGCATTCCTACCCATCGAATGTGAGATTCCATCACTAAAACTGGTCGTTGAAATCCTACCAAACACCTCCGCTGAGGAGGAATAGTTCTTGTATTTGGAAAAAATAAATGAAACTCATCGTGATGTTTCTCTCACCAATGAGGCACACAAGAAACACATCAAAACTCAATATGATAAATCTGTCCATCCTCGTTCTCTCAATGAAGGTGACTTATTCCTAGTCTATGATCAAGACAACAATGAACTAAAGGCAGGTAAGTTCGAACCAATGTGATATGGCCCTTATATTGTAAAATGCGTACTAGAAAAAGGTGCATATGAGCTGGTAGATTACGATGGAACTCCATTAGGAAAGCCCTAAAATGGGATTTACCTAAAAAAGTACTATGCCTAGGGTCATCCTGCATTTGTACTTTGTACATTATTGTACCTTAAGTTTGGTTTGGTGTGGTGTGTTTTTTATTTTGTGTGTATATTTTGTTTCATACATGGCCACTTACTCCACTTTGTACTTGAATGCGCAAATGTTGGCATCATTCTTGGTATACTTTGGATTTGCATACGGTGCTAGTATGGCATGCCTGAAAACTTGATTATGCAGCTTGGACAGTATATTCCTCCACTGATGTGTTAGTTATTTTAGGAGGAATTTTTCTTGGTCCCACAACCAATAATGCGGTAGAGTATCATGTCGTGATTGGACTTTTGACTAAAGCTTCCTCTTTAGGCATTTCCTGCATGGTTGTTATACTTAATTCACAATTCGTGGTTTCTCAACTCAACTGCATTTATCGCCAATTTCATTAAACTTGGACATATTCTAGTCGAAGTCACTTTGAAGACGGGTCAAAAACAACCTTTATAAACTCCAAAATCAAGCAAAATCTGGTTCCAAAACTGCCAAATCTAGGTTCCAAAAAGTGCCAAAACCGGTTCCAAAAGTGCGAAAACCAGTTCCAAAAGTGCCAAAACCGATTCAAAAATTGCCAAAACTGATTCCGAAAGTGCCAAAAGTGACAAAACTGGTTCCTAAAGAGCCAAAACTGGTTCCAAAAGTGCCAAATCAGGTTCCGAAAGTTACCAAACTGGTTCTGAAACTGCCAAATCGGTTTCCAAAAGTGCCAAAATCCAGGTTCCAAAACCATACTTTTTCTTTTGATATTGCCACTTTTGAAATTGGTTTTTGCGGTGTTCCGATATGATAATTATGACGGTCATTTGAAGTTGTAAAAAATATACAAATCATTAAATGAATTGGTGTTTGTATAATATGACGGTCATTTGAAGTTGAATGTCATTAACCAACACCCCATTTTTGAATAAGGCTCGAGATAAATGAATGAGGGGGTGGCCGACCCTTCTTCTACCCACTATTATTTTCATAATAGTTCTAGACTGCAAGAAGGGTGGTTCGATCCTTCTTGTGTTCACCATTCTGGATACAGGTGAATTGTCGGATATTGGTGTTCACAATTATCTACTAAAAGAAGGGGCGGCCGATCCTTCTTGTCGGTAGTCGGAAGTCAGGATAAATATTGTTTACATGTTATAACATAGGCAATGTCCCAATCCCTACCATGTACTGTGGAAGTTGGTAGTGGGGAATTGTTATCCCAACCTTCGTAGATTTTTTTTTTTTTCATTTCTCTTTTAAATGAAGGGTCGACCGACCCTTCTTGTGCTTAGTATTTTTGCAATCTTCACCATTCATGATATACATGAATTGATAGCCTATACTTTGTAGGTTGAATATTTGCACAATTCCCTCGTAAATGAAGGGGTGGCCGACCCTTCTTCTACCCAATATTATTTTCATACTAGTTCTAGAATGCCAGAAGGGTCGTCTGATCCTTCTTGTGTTCACTAGTTTGGTTACATGTGAATTGATGGATATTGGTGTTCACAATTATCTACTAAACGAAGGGTCGGTCGACCCTTCTTGTGATTTATATTTTTCCAGTCTTGACCATTCTGGTTATACATGAATTGATCTCTATTTTGGAAGACCAAAATCTCACACGTGTGAGCCTCAAAGAGAGAACTGACACCATAGGAAGTGATGACATGGCATGCATGATGAAATGGAATCTATGATGACATGGAATGTGTGATGAGGCTGGAAAGACACATGATGGTGTTCTGGTGCTATCATTAAGTCAGTGTTGCAATCTGACATCATTCTGGAAAAGTATGGAAAGTTATTGAAACTTTGGAAATTGACAAAGTATGAAAAAAGTAATCAAAACTACTTTGAGAGAATGCCTTCCATAATTCATGGTTTGAGAAAAATGCACGCACCATCATATCATGCTATAGCTTGTTGAAGTGGCTATCTAGTTATACATGATTGCGGATTGCGGGACTGTTTGTATAATGGATTTGCAACATGTGTTTCCGCAACCCGCAACCTGCAACGTGGATTGCGGAAAATTTGGTTTGTTTTTATTTCGAGTTGTAGTCCTGCAACCTGCAATTGCGGATTGCAGATTGCGGGAACATTGTATATATTTCCAAAAAATTAAACCCCCACAACTCGTCTTCCACATTCCCCAGATTAGATCTCAGCTGTCGATTTGTCTTAATCTTACGGCCCAGATTTAACCCGACGGAATTAATAAATATGTTGATTTTGTTTCTGTTTCCTTTTATTATTTTTCATCTTTGAAAATTACCTGTTGTGTGGATTTTACTGCGGGTTTTTACTAGGGGTCGTTTTCGCCATCTTTTCCAGCTTAAATGAAGGGTCGGCCGACCCTTCTTGTGCTTAGTATGTTTGCAGTCTTCACCATTCAGGATATACATGAATTGACAACCTATACTTCGTAGGTTGAATATTTGCACAATTCCCTCATAAATGAAGGGGCGGCCGACCCTTCTTCTACCCACTATTATTTTCATACTAGTTCTATACTGCCAGAAGGGTCATCCGATCCTTCTTGTGTTCATTAGTCTGGATACAGGTGAATTGTTGGATATTGGTGTTCACAATTATCTACTAAACGAAGGGTCAGCCGACCCTTCTTGTGATTTATATTTTTCCAGTCTTGACCATTCTGGTTATACATGAATTGATCTCTATTTTGGAAGGCCAAAATCTCACACGTGTGAGCCTGAAAGAGAGAACTAACACCATAGTAAGTCATGACATGGCATCTATGATGACATGGAATGTGTGATGAGGATGGAAAGACACATGATGATGTTCTGGTGCTATTATTAAGTCAGTGTTGCAATCTGACATCATTCTGGAAAAGTATGACAAGTTTGTGAAACTTTGGAAATTGACAAAGTATGGAAAAAGTAGTCAAAACTGCTCTAAGAGAATGCCCACCATAATTCATGGTTTGAGAAAAAGGCATGCACCATCATATCATGTTGTATCTTGTTGAAGTGGCTATCTAGTTATACATGATTGTGGATTGCAGGAGCTGTTTGAATAATGGATTTGTGACATGCGTTTCCGCAACCCACAATGCAGAAACTTTGGTTTGTTTTTATTTCGAGTTGTAGTCCCACAACCCGCAATTGTGGATTGCGTATTGTGGAAACGTTGTATATATTTCCAAAAAATTAAACCCCCGCAACTCGTCTTCCGCATTCCCTAGATTAGATCTTAGCCATCGATTTGTGTTAATCTTATGGCCCAGATTTAACCCAACGGAATTAATAAATATGTTGATTTTGTTTATGTTTTATTTTATTATTTTTCATCTTCAAAAATTACCTACTGTGTGGATTTTACTGCGAGTTTTTACCATGCATTGTTTTCACCATTTTTTCCAGTTTAAATGAAGGATCGGCCGACCCTTCTTTTGCTTAGTATTTATCTAGTCTTCACCATTCAGGATATATATGAATTGACATCCTATCCCTTGTAGTTTGAATATTTGCACAATTCCCTCATAAATGAAGTGGCGGTCGACCCTTCTTCTGCCCAGTATTATTTCCAGACTAGTTCCAGACTACAAGAAGGGTCATCCGATCCTTCTTGTGCTCACCATTTTGGATACAGGTGAATTGTTGGATATCGGTGTTCTCAATTATCTACTAAACAAAGGGTCGGCTGACCCTTCTTGTGCTTAGTATTTTTCCATTATTGACCATTATGGTTATACATGATTGCAGATTGTGGGAACTGTTTGAATAATGGATTTGTGACATGCGTTTCTGCAACTCGCAATTACGGATTGCAGAACCTTTGTTTTGTTTTTATTTCGAGTTGTGGTCCCGCAACCCGCAATTGTGGATTCTAAATTAAGGAAAAGTTGTATATATTTCCAAAAAATTAAACCCCCGCAACTCATCTTCTGCATTCCCCAGATTAGATCTCAGCCGTCGATTTGTCTTAATCTTGCGGCCCATATTTAACCCAACAGAATTAATAAATATGTTGATTTTGTTAATCTTAGGTCATTTTTGAAAATTCAAAAATTATGTGCTGTGTGGATTTTATTGCGATTTTTTACCAGGGGTCATTTTCGACATTTTTTCCAGCTTGCATAGGTTGGTTTCGTGTCACTTTCTTATTCAATTGTTCACGATTTTTTGCTATTTTGAGTTTTTTTTTATTTGTGTTTATTTATTCATCAGATTTCTCAATTTTTTCAAACATGTCTCGCAACAAACGCTGCAAAACTCCTCAGAAATATATTTTGAACAAAGACCCAAACTTCGGCATCCTTGCCGACACTAGCGATAAGGTTTCTGAGACATACCAAATTGATTGGTCCAAAATTTACTCCATCTTTGACAATGACGACCTAACTGATATTCAGAGTGACCGCCCTACCTATGAAAATATTAGGGATTCACAACTCCATGCTATAGCTTCCAGACCTGCTATCGTTCCCTACACTGATGTAGTTAAGTGGATTATAGACCATGCTAACCCTAAATACTGCTCTTTCAATGATAGCGCAAGGTCTCAATTGGCTACTTTTAGCCCTAAGGTTTTTACCAGAGCTTACGCCCTAAAACCAGCTTTTCAACCCATCAATGTTGCATTCCTTGAGTCATCAAAGAGTAGGTACAATTTCAATGAAATGATGAAGTCTTGGATGCACAGACCGGAAAATTTCATGCCCAAAGATGATAATTTATACCCAATTTCCTAGTTCAAAGAGCCTTATTCTCTTCTGGTAGCCATGCTCTGCAGTCTTTATGGTCTCCCTAATTGTTCAGTATTCAAAGTTGAATGGGTTCCTATCGCCCATCATGTCCTAACAATGGGGCAGTGATTCCCTTGGGCTTCAATTTTATCAACAGAATTAAAGACATCCATTGAGAAATATCAGAAAACAATAGCTACAAGGAAGCCATACTTTTTTTTCTCTGCATTTGTAATTGATGTTTTCTGTACAGAGTTTTAGTATCCCACCATGGGGTGGATTTGGAATAAATCATCACCCCCTGTTCATATTTATTGTTCTTCCTTATGGGAAAACAATTTTGTTCCCTTTCTCTATGACATCTGCGACCATTTCTTTGGTGCAATTTACCAACAGATTTTTGGGGAAGATGCCCCTGCCTTTTCTCCTGATGCCAAAACTGTTAAATTTTCAGAATTTACTTCAATCTGATCTAGGATCTTAACTGAGAGAACAACATGTACAGCATATCTACAGCATATCAATCATGGAGACAATAATGCAAGCACACAAGAGACACAAAGATTTACTTGGGGAAAACCATAAAGGTGAAAAACCCCAATAACTTCCTCAGAGATAGATAGAGCAATGATACAACCAACCAAGATAGATAGCCATAACCTAGAAGCAGATCCTCCTCCTCCATAAGTGCGCCACTCCTCCTTGAGTGCATGTGTGAGAAGTGAGTGAACAAATAGAGTGCCTCCCGCACTCTATTTATACTTGACTTGACTTGCCATTTTACCTAACTCATGTAGGCTCGAACTTAACCACATAACATAATGCTGAGTGGGCAGACCCCCAATAGGGTGGTCTAATAACCCTTTGACCCACATGGCCGACCCCCAATAGGGTGGTCTAATAACCCTTCGACCCACATGACTTATACAGGGCCGACCCCAAGAAGGTGGTCTAATAACCCATCAAGTATAAGTTACGACACTTACAATATAAATGATGACACTTCCGTATAGAGGAATAATACCATCTCTATAGGAGTACATACATCATACATATATGAAAAATACATTCCGAAGTTACATATACATCAACACTCCCTCTTAACTAGGAAGGTATTTCTCAGCACAGTTCTTCTAGCACAAGTCATCTTCTCTGGATCATCGTCACTTGATAATTGTCATCGAGTCATCATCATCGTCACTGCTGCTGCTATCTCAATCAATCTCTGAATCTACTCGTCATAGGAAGTTCTACAGAGCCAGTCCTTTTTCATACTGGATGTAGGCCCACCACCTGCAGGTCTTCAACATCACTGGCCATACTGTGGAATCCTCAGGACTTATTGCGTGCGTCAAAAAACCTCGAAAGAGCATCCCAGGCTGTTACGAGCACACAGCTCTACCTATAGGATCTCCCAGGGCGCTATTACATGTGACCCCACCACAAAACCTTGAAAGAGCATCCCAGGATGTTACGGGTACACAACTCCAACCTGTAGGATCTCCCAGGGTGCTATTACATGTGATCCACCACAAAACCTCGCAAGAGCATCTCAGGATGTTACGGGTACACAACTCCGACCTGAAATATCCCAGGGCGCTATTACATGTGGTCATGGCAAAACCTCGCAAGAGCATCCTAGGACTGATTACGGGCACACAGCCCAACCTAACGGATCTCCCAGGGCGCTATTACATGCCATAGGACAAAACCTCGCAAGAGCATCTGCCAGATATCCCAGGGCACTATTACATGCCATAGGAAAAACCTCTAAAGACTATCTGTAGATCTCCCAGGGCACCGAATTACATGTCCTCCCAGAGCAAAACCTCGAAAGAGCATTTTCCAGATGTCCCAGGGCACCGATATTACATGCCATAGGCAAAACCTCAAAAGACCATCTGCAAATCTCCCAGGGCACCGGATTACATGCTCATCTGCACAACCTGATCCATGGCCACAGAGTATCAACCTGATACTCACCATACATCATCCTGATGTATCCATGATCATCCTGATCATCATCACTGCAGCGTCCTGCTGCATGTCATCTAGAGCAACATCCTGAAGCTCGTCATCTATGATCATCCTGACCATCACTGCAACATCCTGTTGCATGATCCACCTGATCATCAATGCATCCACCTGATGCATACCAAGTATCTACCTGATACATATCATCATACATGATCCACCTGATCATCAATGCATCCACCTGATGCATACCAAGTATCTAGGTGATACATATCATCATACATGATCCTCCTGATCATACAATGTATCCACCTGATACATGATACATATCACCAGACATTATCCACCTCATCATACAATGTATCCACCTGATACATATACAGATACATGGTCCAAGCATCCAACATGATGCATATACAAAATACATACACATGATCCAACTGATCATATCTAGCATCCAACATGATGCATCCATACATAAATGATCCACCTGATCATATCCAGCATCCAACATGATGCATACATACATAAATGATCCAACTGATCATATCCAGCATCCAACATGATGCGTACATACATACATAAAAATGATCCAACTGATCATATCCAGCATCCAACATGATGCGTACATACATACATAAAAATGATCCAGCTGATCATATCCAGCAGAAACCAGAACATCATCCTGATGCCCATTATCCAGCGCTTACATCTCACAACCATGTGAAGGATCCTCCTTCCAACATGCTTGGAATGGCTTCAGCAAATGTGTCCATCACTTCTTCCTCGAAGTGCCCTCGATCTGAAGAATGCCAAGCCTCTCTCTGAAGTACTCGAACTTCACTCTGGCTAGTGGCTTCGTCAGCACATCTGCAATTTGCTCGTCCATCGCAACATACAGAAGCTTCACAGCTCCTCTCTACACCATATCCCTGATATAGTGATATTTGATCTCTATGTGTTTCGACCTGTCATGAAACACTGGGTTTTCGGACAGCTTCACACAACTCTGGTTATCACAGAAGATACCAGTAGCCTCCAACGGGAGATCAAATAACTCAGACAGTAGCTTCCGTAGCCATATTGCCTCACAACTAGCTGAACAGGCTGCAGCATACTCTGCCTCAATTGTACTCAGTGCTACACAGGGCTGCTTCCTGCTAAACCAAGAGATCACACTTGATCCCATACTGAAGCAACACCCAGATGTGCTCTTCCTATCTGTAGCACTGCCAGCCCAATCTGAATCAACATAACCCTGTAGGTTAAACTTTTGATTCACCTCATACCTGAGCCAATAATCCACTGTACCCTTCAAGTACCTCAGAACATGCTTTACAGCAACCAGGTGAACACTCCTCGGATCCGTCAGGAACTGGCTCAATGTGTTCACAGCAAAGCAAATATCTGTTCTCATGTTCGTCAGGTACATCAAGGACCCAATCATCTGACGATACATAGAGACATCAACCTACTCAGATGAAACACCACATAGAAGCTTCAGATTTGATGCCATAGGTGTGGCCATGGCCTTGCAATCCATCATCCCGAACCTCTTCAGGATATCTACTACATACTTCCCTTTTCCAAGGAAGATTCCTTCTGCACTCTGCCACACCTCCATGCCAAAAACAAATAGTGCATCATCCCCAAGTTCTTCATCTCGAACTCGGTAGTAAGCTTCCGCTGCGTGTCGGCAATCAATTTATCTTCACCATACCAAGTTCTGCACATATATGACTACACCATGCTGTCTTGAAATCCATCTGGTGCATCTTCTATTTCATCACTTTTATATTTCTTAATGCTGCCATCTGCAACGTGCTTGATCTGATAGTTCCATTTGGAAGTCATAACAAACTTCCCTTCATGTCTTGGGACTACATCGCAAACATCATTCTTCATGATCGACGGATCATGGCATTCTATTTCTTCATCCCAGATCCTGGGAACTTCAATATCTTCAATAAATATCTTTGTTGCTGGAACAAATGTTGTAGTCCTTTTGTAGGTGAAGATTGTTGAGATATTGTAACTTCAAAGAATATTATATTTGTACTTTATTATTCCGGAGATGTTTCATTCCTCCGTGAAGATCTTATTGTATATCTGGAGATGTTTATTCCTCCGTTGGAATGTGGTAACTCGGGTTATTAGACTTCCCTAGTAGGGGTCAGCCCTGTATGTGTTATGTGGGTCAAAGGGTTTTTAGACCACCCTAGAGGGGTCGGCCCAGTTAGTTGTAGTGGGGTATTTAACCTATTGGTTAAATACGAGCCTACGTGTACTTGTGTAAAATACATATCAGAGTAGTGTATAAATAGAGGAGGTGTGTTCCTCATTATACACACTCACTCACTTGAGAAAGGCGCACTTGTGGAGGAGAGGTCTGCTATGGAGGAGAAGGAGCTTATGCTCAGGGTTTGCATCTTTGTATATTGCTGGTCATCTATATTGAGGAAGCTTTGCTGGGTTTTCTACCCCATGAGGGTTTCCCAGGATAAATCTCTGTCTCTTGTGTTTATGCTATGCTTGTTGTTTCTTCAGTGATCCTGTATATGCTATTATTGTGAAATGGAATGTAATGCTGCTATTTTCTGTCTTAGCATATTGAATTTTAACATGGTATCAGAGCTAACCTGAAGGAAGACAAGGTATGGCACTAAAGACACTTGCTTTACTTACGACAATTTGAAGGTTAGGGTTTTACATAGCAAAAACCAGTCATCGTAGCACTTTCGCTATAAATCCGTTTTAGCGAAGTTTTCGGATCTGAAATTGTTACAGGACGAAGCTAAGATCTCCAGGTACCTTGTGTCCAAAGGACAACCTCTAATTCGTTGTACTTTGTGATTTATGATCTGTACAATATAGGGTTTCTGCCTCTTCCAGATCTGAGTCAAAATCAGGTGACCTTGGGAAAAAGGTCATATCTTGGGCTAGGAAGCTCCAAATGAAATTTCGTAAATTGTGACAGGTAGTACACAGTCTGCACTATCTCAGAAAACTTTTTCAGAGGCCGAAGTTGAACCAGTGACACGTGGCACTCCGTACAAGTTCGCTCTCCTGTATTATCCCATAAACAGGTCACGTTGCGACACTTGGCATAACTCTCTCTCAGAAAATCCAATTGAGGTCAGACCTGTCAGGATGGAAATCTAACAGGCCGAGCTATCTCAAAAAAAATTTCAGAAGCCGAAGGTCAAACAGTGACACGTGGCACGCCGTACAAGTTCGCTCTCCTGTATTTTCCCAAAACAGGTCACGTTGCGACATTTGGCATAACTCTCTCTCAGGGAATCCAATTGAGGTCAGACCTGTCAGGATGGAAAGATAACAGGTCAGGCTATCTCAGGTAACTTTTTCAGACCCTTTGGATCAAAAATTTCAGAGTTACACTAGAAACAATCAGGTACATATTTCTGTCAAAACAGAATTATTTTTTTGGTACCTTCATTCATGACTTCCGAAATTTAGGGCTTTGGAGAAAGTTGGAATTTTTGTAATCGGAGACCACGGCTGGATGCTACTCATCAAAATAGAAATTTAGAGACCTAGATCAGAATTTTTGGTTGGGCAAAAGGCCGGGCTTGATTAGACCCTAGTTCGGGACTTTGATCAGAAAAGCGGAAAATTAGGGCTTCTGTAAAAATGGGAATTTTTGAAATCTGTGACCACGGCTGGAAGCTCCTAGGAAAAATAGAAGCTTAGAGCTTTGGATCAAACTTTTTGATGGGGCAAAAGAGTGGGCTTCATCAAACCCCAGTTCAGGGTCACGTCCAGTGAATCCGAAAGTTTCAAAGGCAAAATTGAGGAGTAAAACTTTGCAGTTTTCAAATTCTGAATACATCAGTTTGATCAGCCCATCAAGGCGCATATCTCTATCCTTTCGGAAGTTTGAAATTCAAAGTTTGAATTTTTGGGGTTTCTCTGACAAACCCATATCCAGCTCCAGGTCCAGTTCTTGCAAATCAAGTGGATAGGGTTAATCCTAGAAGAAGATGGATTGGTCACCTACATAAGTGAAGGAGTTCATGTTTCAGAGGGAGATGAGGCTAAGGCTTTACATAAGGAGATTACAAGCGATCTCGATAGGTATGACTCATTGAGGTATGTTTCGATATTTGTCCATGATTAAGTTTATGGTATGTTTGTCTTCAGGTTATTACAGTTAGTACAATTTTGATTTTAGATTTGTCGTGTAACCTTAACAAAATTATGAATGCATATTCATTGGTTAAGGTGTTGACACTTATGATTGTACTAATGCATCATGATGTTGTGTGAGGTTGATGTTGTCTGCTAACAAGATACAGGTACATCACAAAAGACAAATCAGGTTCCATGACCATGAAAACATGAAGACAAAGACTCATCCATAATCTTTGTTCTACTTACGAGGTATGTATGACTTTGTTATATTATGCTTAACCTATGAGACATGCAGGTTCTAGCTCAGGATCTCTAAATCATTGAAGAGGTTGTTTAGGTATGTTGTACATAACCAAGTAGGTATACTAATCCAGGTATGTTTCCCATGAATCTTACCTTGTGTTAGGATCCCTTATATAAGTATACTTGGAATGATTGGTTATGCTTATTCATAAAGTTAGTAATCAAGGGATTATGCATATTATATCTTTTATCAATGATATGCATGAGTAAAAGAAGACTTCCCTGAAATCTTGAATACTAATGTTTATTAACTATAATCATGACTATACGTTTTCAAGATTATTTAGTACTATAATGTTTTGATAGCATTTAGAATATACTAATGAGTGTATGTTTGTGTATGAGATCATGAGGATGACTCTTGAGCATGCACAGTGGTACAGAATGAATAGAAGTTCAAAAGACATACAGAAGATCAAGCGGGAGGCAGCCACACAAACATAAAAGATAAGTATTTGAGTTGCTATTTGAAATAGTAATGATATTGCCTGCATGCATATTTGTATTCCTAGAATATATATAATGCTGAGTGTAAACATTCATAGAGCATTGAACAGTATACAACTAATGTGCATATGTTTGGACAAACATTCCATTGTTGCTTGTCTAGAATGAAACCTCTTTGCTGACATGATGAGAGTTGTGCACACTCTCGATAGTATGTTCTGGTAGAGATGGAAGGCATCTAGATAGCCACTGTATGCATACATGATATGGGAAAGTGTTGTGCCAAAGTATTGGTCAAAATAGTTGCATCACTATGTAAATGATATCTGTATGCATAATGGGTTATCTTTTGATGATTATGAAGTATTACTAATCATGTACTTAATTTTGATTTGTAGGAAAGGTCATGAAGAATGATGGACACCGTACAAGTGGTGGATGTTCAAACAAGAAGATTTACAAATCAAACAAAATATAGAAGGCTCATGGCTAGAAGATTCTCTTAGAAAGGGGAAGAGAATCACGACAAGATGTTTGCTCCAAGTATGGTGTAATTAAAGAAGAAGTATGAATCAGTTTCTATATAGGTACCTAGGATCGATAATAATTTGATAAGCTTAATGATCACCATGGGTGATGTGGATCTCAACCTTTGCTACAAGGTTGAATATGATACACATATGACATGGATGCAAGAAGGAACTCACCACAGAGTTCGAATGATATTGAGGCTCATATCAGTAGACCCATCTAACGAGAGATGGCACAGATAGATATGCAGAAGATCATTCAATGCAGAAATGAAAATGAAAGATCTCAATTTTGATGCTTTACTTCCTAGGTCTGGAAGTATGGCAAGGCTCAGAAGGAATATTTCTCAACCAGGGAAAGTATGATGAGAAATATGACTTGAGGTGTTGGAATGGCCACTCTTATGGATTCCAACTTGAAGCTGTTAGGGGATAACTCATCAGAGTTAGTGGATATAACTCTATACAGTCAATTTATTGGGTCTTTGATATATCTAACATATACTAGGTTAGATATATGCTTTGTTATGATCACCTTGAGTTAGTATCTAGTGGAAACTAGATGTGTTTACCTGATAGTTGCAAAGTATGTGATGAGGCACATAAAGGACACGATAGAATTTGATCTATGCTATCTTGAAGATCATGACTTCAGATGGCTATTCAGATTCTGTTTGGGCAGGAAGTGTATCAGACAAGAAGAACACATCGAGAGGATGTTATTGTCTGGGATTAGCCATGATCTCGTGGTTTAGCTAGAAGCAGTCTAGTGTGGCTCTCAGCACAAGCGAATTATATGGCTGCTTGCTCTGCTAGTTGTGAAGAAGTTTGGCTTTAGGATTGTTTGACTTAGAGATAGAACCAACTGAGGTCCTATGTGATAATTAGAGTTGTATCAAGATGACATAGAATCTAGTGTTCCATGATAAGTCAAAGAACATAGGGAACTAACAAGATATGACACAGAAAGGAACTCTAAAAGTTTGAATTTGTAACAGGTTACCAAGCCTCTACGTCAAGTGAAGAAGTTACCAACCTAACCTCTGTCTCGAGTGAAGTTTGAATACTTCCGAGACAAGCTTGGTGTAGTTCAAAAGGACCCTCCTCGAAAGGGGGAGTAGTATAGTCACTACTGATGAGATTGTCTCATCAAACAACAAGGTCGTTGATGAGGTAACCTGTTCTCTACACCTAGTCACTTAGAAATAGTTAGATTTAGGACTATTTTATTTCTGTTTAGTTTTACTCATACATGATTTTTGATGTTAGATGTATTAGTGAGAATACATGCTAGATGTATACATACTTTTGATGTTAGATGTATACATGATTTTGATGATAGATGTATTAGTGAGAATACATGCTAGATGTATACATGCTTTTGATGTTAGATGTATACATGATTTTGATGTTAGATGTATACATGATTTTGATGCTAGATGTATACATGATTTGATGATAGATGTATTAGTGAGAATACATGCTAGATGTATACATGCTTTTGATGTTAGATGTATACATGATTTTGATGCTAGATGTATACATGCTTTTGATGTTAGATGTATACATGATTTGATGATAGATGTATTAGTGAGAATACATGCTAGATGTATACATGCTTTTGATGTTAGATGTATACATGACTTGATGATAGATGTATTAGTAAGAATACATGCTTTTGATGTATGATGTATACATGCTGCTGATGCTAGATATTGATTATGTACTTGCATGGATGAGGATACTTGTACTTGTATTGATGAGAATACAGATTGAGGGGATTGGATCATCCCTGGACTTCCAGTCCTAAAGAGAGCCGTAGACGTGAAGTCTCCGAGAATGAAGTCCTTAGTGGACAGTTGAGGGGATTGGATCATCCCTGGACTTCCAGTCCTAAAGAGAGCCGTAGACGTGAAGTCTCCGAGAATGAAGTCCTTAGTGGACAATTGAGGGGATTGGATCATCCCTGGACTTTCAGTCCTAAAGAGAGCCGTAGACATGAGGTCTCCGAGAATGAAGTCCTTAGTGGACAGTTGAGGGGATTGGATCATCCCTGGACTTTCAGTCCTAAAGAGAGCCGAAGATGTGAGGTCTTCGATAATGAAGTCCTGAATGAACAGGCAGGGGATCGCATCGTCCCCGGACTGAGGTCCCAGAATAGAACCGTAGACTGGGTCTCCGATAATGAAGTCCTGAATGAACAGGCAGGGGATTGCATCGTCCCCGGACTGAGGTCCCAGAATAGAACCGTAGACTGGGTCTCCGATAATGAAGTCCTGAATGAACAGGCAGGGGATTGCATCGTCCCCGGACTGAGGTCCCAGAATAGAACCGTAGACTGGGTCTCCGATAATGAAGTCCTGAATGAACAGGCAGGGGATTGCATCGTCCCCAGACTGAGGTCCCAGAATAGAACCGTAGACTGGGTCTCCGATAATGAAGTCCTGAATGAACAGGCAGGGGATTGCATCGTCCCCGGACTGAGGTCCCAGAATAGAACCGTAGACTGGGTCTCCGATAATGAAGTCCTGAATGAACAGGCAGGGGATTGCATCGTCCCCGGACTGAGGTCCCAGAATAGAACCGTAGACTGGGTCTCCGATAATGAAGTCCTGAATGAACAGGCAGGGGATTGCATCGTCCCCGGACTGAGGTCCCAGAATTGATCCGTAGACTGAAGTCTCCGAGAACTGAAGATTGGATTGTATCATCCATGGACCTATGTCCTAAAAGGAGCAGGATTGATCATCCTAGGAATATGATCGTGTGATGACGATGCTGATGATCGTATGATGACGATGCTGATGACGATGCTGATGATCGTGTGATGACGATGCTGATGATGATACTGATGATCGTATGATGACGATGCTGATGATCGTGTGATGACGATGCTGATGATCGTGTGATGACGATGCTGATGATCGTGTGATGACGATGCTGATGACGATACTGATGATCATATGATGACGATGCTGATGATCATGTGATGACGATGCTGATGATCGTGTGATGACGATGCTGATGACGATACTGATGATCGTATGATGACGATGCTGATCGTGCTGCTGTTGATAGTGTGATGATGATGCTGCTGATCGTGTGATTACGATGTTGATGATCGTAATGCTGATATTGATGTTGACATTGATGTACCAGTAACTGTTTGAGTTACTGATGAAGACAAATTGAAGAAAGCTTCCAATGATTTATAGATGTATCATGTATGATGTTGATGACTCCTTGCTCGTGCAGATGTTGTTATAATATCCTTCTCGTTAAGGGGGAGTGTTGAGATATTGTAACTTCAAAGAATATTATATTTGTACTTTATTATTCCGGAGATGTTTCATTCCTCCGTGAAGATCTTATTGTATATCCGGAGATGTTTATTCCTCCGTTGGAATGTGGTAACTCGGGTTATTAGACTTCCCTAGTAGGGGTCGGCCCTGTATGTGTTATGTGGGTCAAAGGGTTATTAGACCACCCTAGAGGGGTCGGCCCAGTTAGTTGTAGTGGGGTATTTAACCTATTGGTTAAATACGAGCCTACGTGTACTTGTGTAAAATACATATCAGAGTAGTGTATAAATAGAGGAGGTGTGTTCCTCATTATACACACTCACTCACTTGAGAAAGGCGCACTTGTGGAGGAGAGGTCTGCTATGGAGGAGAAGGAGCTTATGCTCAGGGTTTGCATCTTTGTATATTGCTGGTCATCTATATTGAGGAAGCTTTGCTGGGTTTTCTACCCCATGAGGGTTTCCCAGGATAAATCTCTGTCTCTTGTGTTTATGCTATGCTTGTTGTTTCTTCAGTGATCCCGTATATGCTATTATTGTGAAATGGAATGTAATGCTGCTATTTTCTGTCTTAGCATATTGAATTTTAACAAAGATATGTGGTCTTTCCTACAAAACAGGTTAAATTGCATGATTAGAATCATCTCATAGTTTTCAGAACAAATTCTTACACATAAAGAAATATGTCATACAGTCATGCAATTATCTTAGCCAATGCTTCAATACAACATTTATCCATATCCCGTAACTTTCTAGATGCCTTCCAATCTCTACCAGAACATTGTTAAGAGTGTGCACAACTCCCAACATGTCAGCAAAGAGGTTTCATTCTAGATAAGTAGAAATGGAATGTTGTACAGTGCCATAGGCCACTTACCCATGTATATTAGTAGTATATTGTTCATCAATGCAACTATTCTAATATGCATAATACACAACCTAATTCTAGGAACATCAGTGTATACATTATTGAATAGTATTATTTAAACAAACAAGTATGCAAGAAATGAAAAATACTTATCTTTCTTTGTTCGTTGGGTGGACTCCCTCTGAGTCTTTGCTTCCTTGCAGGAGCTGTTGGAGTCCTAATCTGAAGTAGCTTCTTCTACACCTTTCTGTTGTGGAATGTAGAAAGATGGTCAACTCCCTCTGAATATATGCATCCTTGCAGAAACTACTGAAGTGTGCTCTTTTTCTTTCTTGCAGGAACAACTGGAGTGTGCTCCTTTGCTTTCTTGCAGGAACAACTGGAGTGTGCTCCTTTGCTTTCTTGCAGGAGCAACTGGAGTGTGCTCCCTCTTGATCTTTGCTTCATGAATTACCTGTTCTTGAACTCATATTCATCCTTGGTCCCTATGCATGCTTATTAATATCATGATTGTGTTATCCTTGTGATTTCATATAAAATCATACATTCATTAGTATACTATTAAAACACAATAATCTCAAGCATGTATACTCATGATCATTTCAAACAGAAATGATAAGCATTAGCATTCAAGGTTTATGTAGGATTCTTATGGTTAGTCAAATCATAAGAAGCATAACATGTCTAAACCTATAATTACTCAAACCTATGACTCTTCGGGTTAGTTGAATCATCAATTAAGATAAGAGATATAATATGCATAAAACCTGTGATTATTCAAACCTATACCTTCATGATTCTTCTGGTTAGTCATATCATCAATTATGGTAAGAAACATAATATGCATACAACCATGATTATTCAAACTTATGACTTCATGAATAATCATTATCAACAACACAACAGTATAAGATCCTAAACCAAGGTAGGATTCTATAGGAAAAACATACCTGGATTAGCATGCTAGCTAGTTTATGTCTAACATACCCGCACAATGTCTTTTGGTTCTCTTCAGTGACTTGTGCTAGTAACCTGCATGTCTCATATGTTAACCATTACAAAACCAAGTTATACATACCTCGTAAATGGATCTTCTATGAGATCCATGACAATGGATGAATCTTTGTCCTCATGTTATCATGACCATATGTTCTTGGACCAGAACATGATTTGTCTTTCTTGGTGTACCTTTCATGTTAGTAGACAACATAAACCTCATACAACACCATAATGCATTAGTACAATTATAAGTGTCAACACCCTAACCAATGAATATCTTCTATCATGCATTCATAATTTTGTTAAGGTGATACGACAAATCTAAAATCAAAATTGTACTAACCGTAATAACATGAAGACAAACATACCATAAACTTAATCATGAACAAATATCGAAACATACCTCGATGAGTCATACCTGTCGAGATCGCTTGTAATCTTCTTATGTAAGGCCTTAGCCTCATCTCCCTCTGAAACAGGAACTCCTTCACTTATGCAGGTGACCAATCCATCTTCTTCTAGGATTAACCCTATCCACTTGATTTGCAAGAACTGGACCTGGAGCTGGATATGGGTTTGTTAGAGAAACCCCAAAAATTCAAACTTTGAATTTCAAACTTCCGAAAGGATAGAAAATATGCGCCTTGATGAGCTGATCAAATTGGTATATTCAGAATTTGAAAACTGCAAAGTTTCACTCCTCAATTTTGCCTTTGAAACTTCCGGATTCACTGGACGTGACCCTAAAATGGGGTTTGATGAAGCCCACTCTTCTTCCCAATCAAAATGTTTGATCCAAAGCTCTAAGCTTCTATTTTTCTGAGGAGCTTCCAGCCGTGGTCACAGATTTCAAAAATTCCCATTTTTACAGAAGCCCTAATTTTCCACTTTCCTGATCAAAGTCCCGAACTAGGGTCTGATCAAGCCCGGCCTTCTGCCCAACCAAAAATTCTGATCTTGGTCTATAAATTTCTATTTTGATGAGTAGCATACATCCGTGGTCTCCGATTACAAAAATTCCAACTTTCTCCGAAGCCCTAAATTCCGGAAGCCATGAATGAAGGTACTCAAAAATAATTATGTTTTGACAGAAATATGTACTTGATTGTTTTTGGTGTAACTCCAAACTTTTCAATCCACAGAGTATGAAAAAGTTTCCTGAGATAGCCTTACCTGTTAGCTTTCCATCCTGACAGGTCTGACCTCAATTGGATTTTCTGAGAGAGAGTTATGCCAAATGTCACAACGTGACCTGTTTTGGGATAAAGCAGAAGAGCGAACTTGTACGGCGTGCCACGTGTCACTGTTTGAACTTCGGCCTCTGAAAAACTTTCATGAGATAGCTCGGCCTGTTATCTTTCCATCTTGACAGGTATGACCTCAATTGGACTCTCTGAGAGAGAGAGTTATGCCAAGTGCCGCAACGTGACCTGTTTATGGGATAATACAGGAGAGCAAAGTTGTACGGCGTGCCACGTGTCACGGGTTCACCTTCGGCCTCTGAAAAAGTTTTCTGAGATAGTACAGTTTGTGTACTACCTGTCACTTTTTACTAAATTTCATTTGGAGCTTCCTAGCCCAATTTATGACCTTTTTCCCAAGGTCACCTGATTCTGACTCAGATCTGGAAGAGGCAGAAACCCTATATTGTACAGATCATAAATCACAAAGTACAACGAATTAGAGGTTTTCCTTTGGACACAAGGTACCTGGATATTTTAGCTTCGTCCTGTAACAATTTCAGATCCAAAAAATTTTCCAAAACGGATTTATATCGAAAGTGCTACGATGACTGGTTTTTGCTATATCAAGCCCTAGCATCGTAAGTGCAACAAGTGTCATACATGCCATATCATGCCTTCTTCCAGGCTAGCTCTGATACCATGTTAAATTTTCAGAATTTACTTCAATATGATCTAGGATCTTAACTGAGAGAACAACATGTACAGCATATCTACAGCATATCAATCATGGAGACAATAATGCAAGCACACAAGAGACACAAAGATTTACTTGGGGAAAACCATAAAGGTGAAAAACCCCAATAACTTCCTCAGAGATAGATAGAGCAATGATACAACCAACCAATAGAGATAGCCATAACCTAGCAGCAGATCCTCCTCCTCCATAAGTGCGCCACTCCTCCTTGAGTGCATGTGTGAGAAGTGAGTGAACAAATAGAGTGCCTCCCGCACTCTATTTATACTTGACTTGACTTGCCATTTTACCTAACTCATGTAGGCTCGAACTTAACCACATAACATAATGCTGAGTGGGCTGACCCCCAATAGGGTGGTCTAATAACCCTTTGACCCACATGGCCGACCCCCAATAGGGTGGTCTAATAACCCTTCGACCCACATGACTTATACAGGGCCGACCCCAACAAGGTGGTCTAATAACCCATCAAGTATAAGTTACGACACTTACAATATAAATGACGACACTTCCGTATAGAGGAATAATACCATCTCTATAGGAGTACATACATCATACATATATGAAAAATACATTCCGAAGTTACATATACATCAACAAAAACTCTCATCCCTACATTGTGTGACTGGTATGTGGGAGAAGCCTTTGCTTACATTAGAGTCTAGGGAAGCAGTACTGTACATTTTCTACCAAGAGTTGTCCCTGACAGACTATTACTTGAGGAGATATCTTATCATACTGTTACAGATGGTGTCTACCTCAGGCTCATTGGTCCCAAAAGGAAGGTATGGCCTAAGTTCCCTTTAAACCTTGGCCCTTTGGTTATCCCAACTTCAACTTAGGCTGCAACACTAGGAGATAGGATTGCTTCTTTGAAAATGGGATTTGCTCTCAAAAGAACTCATGACCCCAAAGGAATTATGGAGGCTCACTTCAAACAAGAGCATATGAATATTGGTTAAACACATCAATACATCCCTAATGACTCTATTTATCAAGGAGTTAATATTTTCTCTGAATTCTCGCTGAGGGAAAAGAGCAAAGAAGAACAGATCCATATCTTTGAGTATCAGCGGGAGCTTAAAACCAAGGTTTTGAGCTATAGAAGCATGGAATTGAAGCTTGATGAGCAAACAAAAAAATATAGGGAAGAAAAGGAAGCTCACAAATCCAATGCTCCATTGATGTTGACCTACCTAGATGGAGACAAAGGCAAAGGCCTTATGGAGGATACTCTGAAGTTGAAAACTGTTGCAGAATTAAAGATGTTAATGTATACATCTCATCAATTGAAGCAGAAATTAGCACAGATGAGTTTGGTGTTGGACACCCAAGTGGTTGCAGTAGCCAAACCCACTACTGAAATTCAAGGGGCTTCTACAGCCAACCTGATCAGTGATGTTCAAGTAATTGTTGTGAGTAAACCAGCTAAAAGACAGAAAATTCAAACTTCTGCCTCTGAAATTCCTACTCTTACTATTGAAGACAGTGATGTGGAAGATGAAACACTTCCTTCTGTGACTGTGGTGCAGGAAGAAACTGAAAGTTCTCAGGAAATTGCAGATTTGTTGGATTCCATAGCCATGGATGATCTTGTCCCACATCAACAATCTCTTGAAACCACTACTATTGTTGATACCACAACTTCAACACTCTTAATTTCTTCCATTCAAGCTCTTTCCACTTTATCTTCTGGGGTAACACCACCATCCACCATATCCCAGTTATTTGATGCAATAAATTCCATTACCATTCCATATCCAACCCTATTAGTTCCACTTTCCATTCCATCATCCATTGTTGTAGAGATCCAGTCTTCAACTGTCTCTCTGCAACCACCATCATCTATTTTATCACCACTAGCCAATGATGTCCAAATCTCGATTGTTCCATCTTCACCATTAGTTTCTGGTGCATCTTTTTCACTTGCTGAATTTTTTACTTCAATCCCTACTCCAACCTCTTTACCCTCAGTCCCTAAAGTTATCCCTTCTCCACTAACCACCTCTCATATTACTATGACAATAACTAAACCAATGTTACTCAGACGGCCATGTTACTCAGACAGCCCCAATAATTGCAACATGAGATGTGGCTACGTCTTCCACTGAATTGGTAGCTACTTATGAGGAAGATATTGTAACCTCCCTTGGAGATTATTTCTATAGAAAAAAGGCTAAGGCAGTGGTGAAGAAGGGTAACAAAAGAGGCAGAGATCGGGATGCGTTGGAGGGCCCCTTTCCTAATCAAATCATTTGGGCCAAGCAATCAGATGAAATACAACAAGAAGCACTGGATACTACTGCTGCCATGGGTGCTTTTGTAGGTGCCAATTTTGATTTAGTAATCACACTGAATAAAGAAATTGATGTCAAGAAGGAGGATCTCAAGAAACTTCAAGAGCAGATGGTTAAGGCCAATGAATAACATGAAGCTGACATTTGTGAACTGAGAAAAGCATTTGAAAATAATATTGAAGACCTTCAAGAAAAGAATGATTCTCTTCAAGTCCAATTGCAAGATAGTTGTGCTTGAACAACAGCTAGAGGACGCAACTGCAAGTGAAGCCTCCTCTTCCTTTTCTAAGTTCAAACAACATGAATTTAAATATTTGGCCAATCAGGTGAATGAGGAGCATCACGAACTCCTAAATAAACTGTTTAATGCATTGAATGAAATTCAGGAGACCCATAATGCTTTTGAAAATATGTCTGTCATCTTTAACCAACAAGTGGATAGGAGAGAAAAAGCTTCCAAATCCATTGATGACATCGTTGCTTGGCAGAGGTACATTAAGGATAAACCAAATGATATTCCAATGTTGGAAAACTTCAATTTCAAGAAAGTCATAACTTCCCTGAATGCCTGGCAGAATGTTCTTGACATGGTAGATGAAACAATAAATAAGGAAAAATCTATTTGTGGAAGGAGATGGTATGTTGTGGATGGAATCATGGAAAAATTGAAATTTCCTATGATGGATCTCATAGAGGAGGCTTGTCCCCCTAAATTGATGATTGAACAAGTGGAAAGTAAATGTGAGGAGGTCAAAGAAAAGATCCGACAGCTTGAGCATATTCAGATTGAGGATGTGGATCAGTTTATCAAGTAGCCGATTAGCATGGAAGGAAAGGTCCACATCTATCTGCGCACTTGGCATAATCTTGCTAAAAATGAGATGGAGATCTTCACATGTGATTCCCAGCTGGGGCTTGAATCGCACAATTATCCAGATGTTGATGAATTGTTAGAAATTAGGACCAAGTGGCAAGCAGCCCTTAGGTATCCTTAGTTTATTTAACTTTGTAATCCATGTTTTCATGGGATGGCTATCCTTTGTAATCAATTTCTAAAGATTATTTAAAGTATATAAGTCTCATGGGGAAGGGGGGGATATAATCACCAGAGAAGGACTGGAGAAACGTTGTTTCACTTGTGATCTTATAATTTTTTGCAGACCAATGAATCAAAGTTAGTTTCTTTTTGGCATCTTCTTTGTTTATGTTATGAAACTATACTGTTTTCATTTTGAAATCAATAATTAAATACACTGATCTACAATATGGATTTGTCTTAATTGATTATCTGTGTGTTTTTTAATGTTTTAAGTGAATTTATTTAATTAAAACATTTATCTATTTCTGCAAATGATTAACAGACATTAGTAAATTAATGTTAAGTTTTCAATTAGCATTTATGCACCTTGTTCCCTAAGGTTGACTTATCCACCTTACCATGTTGTGAGGGGGTAAGGTTGACTTATATACCTTGTTCCCTAAACCCTTGTTCTATAAGCCTTATGATAAACCCAAAACCCATACCCCTAAGCCATATTCTTAGTGGGGGATTAATTATTAATTTTAATTAATCTGGAGATTAGTGGCTAATCGTGATTATGGATGGAGAAATGTGTTCCTTTGGGATAGCCACATGGGATCCCAAAGGAGGACATGGGGTTGCCTCGGTGATCCAAGCGGAAGTGGGGCAAGCTGCTTTATGCACAGCCAGGGTGGTTGGACGTTAGTCTAGTGGGATGCACGCAGAGCATGGGGGGTGTGACTGCTGAGTGCGAATTGCGAGAATCCAGGAAATATTGAGTGATATATCTCTGGTTAATGTCTGGATCTCAGGTCGGGAGTGAACTTAGGAGATGAAATAGTACAGGTTGGACAAGTTCTAAGGTTGGGTGGAGCGTGGCTCACATGCGGCCATCCAGTTACCACATCATGTGAAATTCAGATAAGTGTATCTGTGTATGAATTATAATGTTCATGTATTTAATTATGCTTGATATCTTCAATCTGTGGAATGAATGTGTAAATAAATGTAAGTCATGAATATGCTATGTTAAGCCTGTTAGAAGGTTATATTCATGAATGAGGTTTATTTCAATTGCATAAGCTATCTGATGTATTAATTTTGTATGTGAATGATGAATGGCTAAACTCCATTTATGTAATACATGTATGCTTATGTTGTCACAACCTCATTGATGGATGGATGCCTCCTATATGTAATACATCTCCCTTCCTCGTTAGAAACATGTTTTTCTTCCGATTCATCGACAATCACTGTATTTTTCGATCCCAACCATGGATCAAAGTGTCCCAAACTTAAAGGCTTGTGAAATACATAATGATTTCCATCACCCTGAAAAACCCTCTCTGGCTACGGAAGAACAATCTTCTTTTGTTAAAATTAATCTAAATTGATCCCTTTTCAATCATGTTCTTTGTAATAATCTAGGAAAAAATTCGTCAACGTTTTTTCATTGACCAGATGTCCATACCCCAACCTCAAAAATAATAAAGCATTTTTCAAAAAATTCCCTTAAGCCTGGATATATAAAATAATACTTTGTTGATGTTTGGATGTTCGGTGGTCGTCACAATCTAGGTTTCTGTTTTCTATGTAATGCGTGTAACAAAATGCCATTGAAATAAAAATGATCAATGGTTTACTAGAAACAAATCTTCTAGTACTATCTGCAAACAAAAAACACACACACACAACCCAGTCAATAAAATATTATGGTTCAATGTTTCTAAGTATATTACTTTCATGTTCAACAATTTTTTAAACACATTACCAGATACATGGTACGATGTTCATAAATAAGATGAGAACTGTGCAATAAAAATTACATCAATTAAATGTAGGAGTTGTAAAAAATATACAAATCACTAATTGAATTTGTTTTGTATAATATGATGGTCATTTGAAATTGAATGTGTTTAACCAACGCCCCATTTTTTGATGAGGCCTGAGATAATTCAACAGAGAACACAACATTGTTTTTATAGTTATATCTCTCTCTTTTGAACTGTCAAATTTCCAACTAGTTGGCATTTTCAAGTAGTTTTCCTTGCTATTATATGCTGATTGATATTTCCCTTCATCTATAAACAACAAGTTTGTTTGTTTATATATATCTCCATATTGGATAAGTACATCCTTGAATGACTTTTTGTATATGTTTTGTACTTCACCAACATTATAGTATGCATACATTGAGTGATTATAAATAGTACTAAGTTTACATTGCTCTCAACCCGAAATAAATACAAATTTATTATTTTTCAAGCATTCAAATATACCAAGGAAATTTTTAATTTCCATGTTGTCGAGAGAGGAAAACCACAGAGCAACGCCGAAATGCTCTCTGGAAACATTGATAATTTTGGGGTTGAACATGCGTGTATAATAATGATAGCAATTATGGACAAAATGAGGTTGTTTGGAAGAATCTTCAATGTTGGATAACATCTGAAATCCAAAGAGAAATCCCTCTACTCCCAAGACCAATGGTTTCTTTTGCGGTGATATCCCGACTGCATACAAGAACAGTGACTATATATATATAACAAAAACAACAACACTTTGTTCATGAAGTTAATGATCACAACCATGCAACTGTACATGAAGATGTTGATTTCCAAAGATTAATACAAAAATCACCCAAAATTTCATAGATTCAATTGATTTAATACAAGCATCACACTGAACTAATAATATGTTACATTCAGATGAAAATAGCAACATCTCCAGAAAAAATAGAAAACACATTGAATGATTAATAATAGGAAATGATAGATTACATCTAGAAATATGTAATTATAGGTTACATTTGATGGTTGTCACTCAACCAGGATTCAACTAGGAGAAGGCATTGAAGGTTCTGATATCAGTTGATTCATGCATTTTACTAAAATGCTGCCAAAGTCGATGTACCAATTCAGTATTTTTCCTAGCGGATGATTCAATAAAGGGATTACTCAAAATACAATTTTCAAATGGAAGTGCTTTCTCATCATCACCCTCCAAAACAATCATTGATGTTTTAATTTATGAAGTTTTCATTGGGAACTCTGTCCACACACTCTCCATATTTTTTGGTGTATTTCCTTCTTGATCATTGGTACATCTCTCTCGAAAGCAAATAAATAAATAAAAATTCTCATATGATTTATCTTTACCGCCTGCCATCAAAAAAATTTTAAGCAGTGGCTTCCCCTCATTGACACTACATAAATGACCAAATCCCAACATTGAATTTGGAAACAAGTAATTCCAAAAAATGAATGGCATGTGTTCATTTATCATATGAAGTTCTTCTATGTTTAAATTCAAATTCACAATTTGAATTCTCTTCCACCTTTTTTACTCTTTCCCCTCCAATAGTATTCTTTTTATTTCCTTTTTTTCTCTTTTGGAATCATTTTCTATGAATTTCTTGCGAAATAGAAAACCTTCCAGTTCTAATATAAATAACATTTTTGTATTGGGAGCTGCACATAAATATTGCTTGTCATTATATATTTCAGAATAAATTTGTTTTATCAATTTAAGTAGAAAATATTCTTTGTCTTTTACCAGTCAATGGAAGGCCAACATTTGACTGGTGAGTAACATCACTGGAGACACCGCATTTTGACACCAAGCCCTCTCCAGGTTCAATATTGTCCAAGCTCTCACCTTATTCATTATTGTCCAAGCTCTTGCCTGGTCCATTATTCTCCAATATGATTTGTTGGCCAATATCCAGGGACATCGTCGATGATAGCTCTGGTTGTGGATGATCCACATGTTGACCTAGAAATTTGCAGGTATAGATTTTATATAATTGTTTGCAAGTATTCAAGGTCACTATCCCCTTTCATAATTTAGTTAATTTAACCACAATCTTTGAAAAATAAATTTTTACCTTCTTGTCCTGTCTGTGCTCCTGTTTGGTATTTCTTTGTGGATTCTCTATCACATTCACTTTTTTCATCAGATAGTATAATTTGATTGGACGATACTTGGGTGTGCTCTTTATTTGAAGCTGTAGTAGAATAGGAATTTGAAGAATTTATTGAACATAAACAACGAGAAAAGTAAAATAAAATCAAAGACATCTGAAAAATGTTAATAGAAATACCTTGTTTTATACCCAATTCATGATAGAAACTGTTCATAAACAGCTCTTGTTGTACTGTCTCCACAATAGAAATAACTATTCTGTCTGGAGACCTGATCAATGAACGAAGAAGCTTACCTCCTGCGTACAACGAAAGAACTGTGCCTTGAGAAGAGACCTGTTTGGAAACTATGTGATCCCAGAATTCCTGTGTCCTTTCTTTTGCAAACACATGCCTTCTTGCACTATCGATGTTAACCTTGGGCAAGATAAATCAATCATCAGTAGGCCCTCATCCTTCCAATCAATATGAATTTGAGAAGTAGAAAAAATATCCTTATCCTTTCCAATGCTCCAACATTGTATAATAGAGAATCCTATAAACAAGTCCTTGGAGAATTCTCTATAAACTCCCTTTGTAGTATTCTGGGTAACATGTTTTTTTTTATTTCTTGCTGAAAATTGTGAAATCTTTAGAAATCATACAAGAGTTTTCGATATCAGCTAAAAAAATACAAGTACATGCCTCTTCATTTGTTTCTAAGTATTACAAAAACGCAAGCATGTCTTGTTCTGTCCATGGACTATCACAATTACACATATCCACATCAACAAATTCATAGCTAACTGTCGCACCAAAAAATGCAATGGACCTGAGTGTGTTGACCAAAGATGCAGGATAACAACATTGACAAGCAAACTGTGAACTATTTTCGACGTCGTCAATGGACATACCCATCCTCTCTTTATTGATATATAGATTCAATATTTTCTGAGCATCATTTGGTATTTTGGTACAATTATTCACTTCAGATTCGTTCTTTCTCTTTTTACTCGGAGATTTTGCTTACTTCTGGAGCATAAAATACTACACAGTTGTTGGAGATGGTTTGGTGCAATTTTATAGATTTCAATGACGTTATGGTCAGTGACAATCTGTGATCGATCAATTTGATCATCATTAACTTTGAAATATTCAACAATCGAATTCCTGGTTGACCTCTCGTCCTTGATTCGTTTGCAATATTGATATAAATTTTCTGCGCAAACGTTTTTCTCAACTGATGTTCTCATCCAAACTGATCCATTGATTATATTGTCCGCCACAGCAGTCAATTTATCTTCATCAAGATCACGTAATGGTCTAAAAAAATTAGAGCCATGATTCCTTATAGTATTTTGAACAAAATCATCCCGAGTGATGCTCTTGGGCGAGCATGGCAAGGAATCACTTTTGTAAAGCTCGAATACAGACATCCATTTGATCCACAGCCGATCTGATGTCAAAACAAGAGTTAGCTTGTCTTTAAGGCTATCCTTTGTTTGAACAAGAAAGATATCCATACATTCAGCTTGGAAAGACTGCAAACATATAAAATTGAATGTTCCAGTTAATTTGCTAATTTCATAACACAGGAAGCAATCTAAAGACTTTGATTGATAAGAAGAAAACTTTTATACCAACCAAGCATCACTGGAAATGTTTCCCTTTCCTGGGCGGGATGGAGTACCGTAGGATATCCATTTCTCCCTTGCTTTTACAACTTGAGAAATGAATGGAGTGTCTGCAAATTCCTTGTTTGACAAATTTTGTTGTTTGCATAATTTGCTGATGATGTGTTGAGGAACGTCTCTATGTAGAAGACGAGTTGTTCCATGCCGATACCTTGAATGGAGTTGTTTATATTGATCATCTGCAATGATTATTTTCTACACAGAAATAGTATGTTGCCCATCCATATATAAAAATTTACTGATGGAAAATTAATTTCTTCATTTCCAGGAAGAAAGGCCAATGTGGTATCCGTATCGAAAGGCAATAGAATAGAATCTCTCAATGTTGTTGTAAATGTATGGAGAAGAAATACAACCATCTTTTGCATGACCTCCTCATCAACCTTTCAACATTGTAAGTGCAGAGGCGCAACAACACATCTTGTTACGTCAATGGACTTGACTTGCTTTAGAAGGACTTGCTTTGAGTTGTTTGAAGGAAGATTTGTCCACATATTTTACAATAAATTGGAGAAATGCTCTTCTATGGTACATAAGAATCCTTTCATGGCTTACCTTTATCAACCTCTTATTAATATTCATGTAATGCAATACAGAGGAATTTTTCGCAGCCAGCATTCTTTTCCTCTATATCGACAAAATTCCTTTCTTCAAGGATGACGTGGTATCAATTCTGAAATGATTAGAAACATCGTAAGAAGGAAAAACCCACCCTTTCTTCGAACAGGAAATCGGATCTGGATCAGGACCACTTTTCATTAGATATGGTCAATAATTACAAACCATAAGATCAAGCTATAGAAGGTAACATGTTTCACCATCAACCACTTCAACTTGAACTTGCATTTTTCATCAAAAACGGGATCCGCATATGTCAATATTCCACCTTTAGTTTGAGCTCCCTCCTCATCCAAGCAGAATAGATATAAATCGAGGTAAAAATTATCTGGTTCATCCATCTCAACATACCATCCATTTGTGAATGGCTCAAGGTAGTGATCTTTTATCAATTCAAAGAACGAGATTTCCTGGTGTTTACTAAGTCTCAACAACGCAACCATGCTTTATCTGCAAAACAGTAAATATTAAGTAGTCAATATAAGAATGCATACAATTTCTATAATTATAAATTAGTGTTTTAATATTAGATGTATACTTGCAAATGTTCATGCTAATGATCGATGGTTAAGGAACGACCCCTCATTTTAAAAATCAATTGATTGATTAAGAACAAATATGCTAGCATTATCCATGAGAGATCGAATGCACATTTTATAGAGTCGTTTGAGATAAGGATCGATCATAGAACGAGCAATCATCATAGAAGGGGCAGATGATCCTTCTTTTTTATGTGTATGAGTTTATGACATGTTTTGTATTCGAGTTTATGTGAGTTTTTGTACTTACTTTATATGTATGTGAATGGTAATTGCACATTGATTAATTGGAATACAAGTGCATGATTGTGAATGTTCATGCTAATGATCGATGGTTAAGGAACGACCCCTCATTTTCAAAATCAATTGATTGATTAAGAAAAAATATGCTAGCATTATCCATGAGAGATCGAGTGCACATTTTATAGAGTCGTTTGAGATAAGGATCGATCATAGAACGAGCGATCATCATAGAAAGGGAAGATGATCCTTCTTTTTTATGTGTATGAGTTTATGACATGTTTTGTATTCGAGTTTATGTGAGTTTTTGTACTTACTTTATATGTATGTGAATGGTAATTACACATTGATTAATTGAAATACAAGTGCGTGATTGTGAAGAAGAAACACATAGTTTGACGAATTCGTAGCTAACTAGTGAATACAATAGAGATTCAGGGTAGTTCTGTATACTGCGATAGCTGCCAAGTGCGAAGTCATCTGGTGTTCTATCCCATTAGTTAGTAGATTTTAAATAGAACGTTATGTGAATATCATAACCACATCTATGCATCGCCATGGTTAAGAGAATCTTGATTATGCAACCCCCATATTCGCTTTGGGTGAGACTTCAACCTATTTACAAGGTGATGTTGAAGGGGCCAGTGAAAGGGGTTTTGTTGTGTATACATTTATCTCGTGAATGAAGGGTCGGATGACCCTTATTGTGCTCAGTCTTCTTTTAGTGTTCACCATTCTTCATATACATGAATTGACACCCTCACCTTCGGAGGTTGAATATTTTTACAATTCCCTCATAAATGAAGGGTAGGCCGACACTTCTTGTGCCCAGTCTTCGTTTCATAATAGTTCTATATAGCAAGAAGGGTCGGTCAATCCTTCTTCTGTTCCCCATTCTGGATATGGGGAATTCACAATTCTCTACCAAAGGAAGGGGCGGCCGATACTTCTTTCCAGATGTCGGGAGTCAAGATTATTTTTTTTATATATGTTGTAACTTAGCTAATGTCCCGATCACCACGGTTATAGAAGCTTGGCGGAGATCGACGGCCACAAGCGTTGTTCACAAAAGTAAGATAGGGCATTTTAAGCATGGGCGGAGTGTTGCTAGCCCGCGAGCAAGTTGGAAATTAGATCAACGGGTGGAAGGAAATATCTACGAACGACAGGTACTTCTGTGATTTGAGATGCGCGGGGAAATGGAATTTTCATATTTGCAAAGTTTTGGTAGGGACCGCATGTTTCAATGGTGCAGATCTGGCAGGGAAAGGAATCAGCGGCGGAGGTTAGTTCGCATATTGAACATGCATGAAGTATCGGCATGTTCCAAATTCGTGAACGTCTGTAAAGGCTGCACCTTTGGATGGCCAGGATGCGGAGAGGGGCCAGATCGATGGTTGATAATAACTACGTAGATCTAAGGTGCGAGGAAGGTGGCGCTTGAGAGATTAAAGACTGTGGAATGCCGTGGGGCTAAGCATGGAAGGATATCAACGATACCATATCGATCATGCATGATGGACGGCTTAGAGAAATTCCTTTATCGCTAGAGGTGCAAGAATGATACAAAATGATAGATAATATAAAAAATGGAATGCACGGGGATCTAAGTACTATTTGATTCGGTTTCCCCCTTGACCCCTTGGTTGAGGTCAAGGGGGAAAGTTAATTTAGATAGAATCAAATAGACTCTAGCACCTTGGTGACTACACATCCTATCTGGGACCAAGTCCAACAAAACTGATGCAATAACTAAACAACTAGCTCAAAGAAAACTTCAAAGAATCAGGTAAGAGAGCTACAATGGAAAGTCACATGACACATATGGAACAAAGTTATAATCATTTTGAATCTTTGATATATAAGAAAATCTAGGGGTTTAATCCTACTCCCATGCATGCAATAAAAATTCCCACTTCCAAAGGTATATTCTTCCTCCATGAGATCAAATGAGCTAAGACTTAAAATTGGACAAAAGTATATGCATGCCACCCGATAATTTGAAAATGTTTTTGGTATTAAAAATGGAATTTACATGCATTGAATAAATGGACACCTTAATTAAGCTTGGACAATTATTGGACAACAAGCTATACAAATCATACAGAGATAACAAATAAAACTTATTAAAGAGTATTTATTGGATTTTTTCTTACTCTTCTTTTCCACCAGACCAAAGCATTTTAACTGTAACTAAATGGATACCTTGCCTTTGTTAAAAATCCCCATGCAATTAAGGGGCGGCTGACCCTTCTTCTACCGAGTATTATTTTCATAATAGTTCTAGACTATAAGAAGTTTCGGCCAATCTTTCTTGTGTTCAACATTCTGGATACAGGTGAACTCCTGGATATAGGTGTTCACAATTTTATACTAAACAAAGGGGCGGCCGATACTTCTTGTCAGAGGTCGGAAGTTGGGATAAATATTTTTTATATGTTATAACTTAGGTCGGAGTTTGGAAGTTGGGAATTGTTGTCCCATCCCGCAATATGCATTGTGGGTTGCGGGATAGCGGAATTGATGGAATTTTTTAAGAAATCTAGGTATCCACAATCCGAAATATATTTGCGTCTTCGGAAAAGGAGATGAAATCCTCATGCGGGGTGCAAGAAGGGTCGATCGACCTTTCGTGTGCCTAGTATTCTGTTCAAAATAGTTCTACACTACAAGAAGGGTCAGTCGATCCTTCTTATGCTCACCATTCTGGATACAGCTGAATGGTTGGATATAGTTGTTCACAATTTTATAATAAACGAAGGGGCAGTCTATCCTTCTTGTCGGAGGTCAAAAGTCGAGATAAATATTGTTTATATGTTATAACTTAGCCAATCTCCGTTCTAGGATGAATTCTGCATTAATTTGGAAGAAATAACATTGACAATATTTAAATGTGTGGATCTGAGCATATAAAATGACTTCTAACTCACATATTACAGTCAACTATGAGGCAAAGCGATAAGATGGTGTAACATGAAATACATTCACAAAAGAGAAATTAAAACACTGAAGAAAGTAACAACATATGAATCTTTGTTTCGGATATACTTGTACTTCTGCTCTTCATTAAAGTCTTCAAACAATAGTACATCACTGTATTTTTTTCTCTCGGATCCAACCCTATTACTTCATAAAATAAAAATTTATACAAAAAGTTCTTTGAATTCTTTGCTGAAAAAAGAAATTTCAATGAAATCTATCTGATGTAAAACTCAGGTAGTTAACAAAGGAACCATGACGTCATTTAAAATTAAGACACCTGAATATTTATTCCTGACATAACGTGTGTTTTGTTTTCCCAAATCTTTCAACATTTTTCCATTGCTCTTAAGTTGGGATTTCATAATCCATCATTTCTTTCACCATCACCTCCAATTCTATGCATTCTTTGTAATATACATCTGGAAGATGCTTCTTAATTATTACAAATTGTTCAAGTATTTCAAAATCATCGATCAATTTATCAATTATTGTCTTTCCAGTTAATCCTTTGACCAAACCTTCAAATTTCGAGTGATCCATATGAGCTTGTACTATCAAACTGTGATAATTTTCTTGAGTCAATAATTTTCCATCGGCACTCCAAAAATAAGGTAGACCACATTCAAAAGGCCCCAGAAATAATTCCTTAAAATTTTGAACTTCAAGGACCATCTATTGCGCCATGTCTTCTACTTCTTTAACACGATCATGCTTGCTAATAACTCTTCTCCTGTTTGTTTATGCAATTGAATCTTATCTGGTATATTAATCGCATCAAGCTTAACTTCCATTTCAGAAACCTTCTCATCATTCACCACTACAAACCTTATAGTGTTTCTTCCTGGATCCGTAGTTGTAAGAAGGGAAACTTTTTGTTCTGCCAGCATTATTACTTGAGGGTACAATTTTTGAGTTTCTTCGGAAGATTGCTTCTTCTTTACTGCATATTGTGAAAGGAAATCAAATCTGGAGTTATACTGAGAGTTGCTTCCAGATTCCTTTATTTCTAAAAAACAATATTGCTGCATAATATTTGCAGGTGGCTGTGAAATCAAACTAGTTTTTTTCTGGAAAAAATAATTCTCATTCCTCCATACTAATAATTTCCTTCTGTCATTCCACTTTTGATTTATTCCTTTAAACTTCTTCATCGACTTCCATACTATCAACTTCTAAAATGCTTCTCTTACTAGTGATATTAGATTTAGCTGGTGTCTGAACCAGCATTGCCAAATTGCTTGTTTGTTCCATATTCACCTCTTTATTATCTTGTTCAAATTTGAATAAATTTTCAATTTCTTTTAATCCTTCTACTATTTGATGATCAAAAGCCTTGTTTCCATTTTGATGTCTCCTTTGTGATATAATTTGATGAGGATCATAATTAATCCTTTTAGCCTCTTGGAAATCCATAATCTTCAGTAATTTTTCTACTACAGAGAGGGTTTCCTTATTCTTAATGATTAATGGACCAACTTTAAGAGGGAATTTCACATCCAATGCTTTTTTGAAAGCACATAAATGTTCTTCTTCTGAATGCAACCTTTGTCTAATAAATTCCAAGGAAAAAACCCTCAGTGTTAAAAAGGCTGACAACAGATATGGTGCTCCAGTGAAACCATACACCCTAATTAAAGTATGTTCTTTATACAAGAACCAATCACCTGTTTGGCCTTCTGGTGTAGGCTGCAAAGTTTCTTTCATTTCTTCTAACACTCGGGGCATTTCAACATCAAAAATAATTCTGTAAACTTCTGCCATGATTTGATGGGTGAACTCAAACATATTGACCTATTTAGGAAGGTCATGAGAAAACATGGTACCAAGAAATTTGGATTCTGAAATGTTTGAACACAAGAACAACTTAAGGAGATATGACCGATATCTGAAATGCTTCAACTTGTTGAAATTCACCAACTAGACATGAATCGCTTCAGCTAGGAATTCATCAAAATTAAAACAACACACCATACTCAACTGTGACTCTGGTTAAATTACTTACAGAAGGAAACCTAACATAATTTCCGTGAATGACTTATCACTATCTAGACCTAAATTTTGACTCAACAAGGACAAAACTAATTGGGTATCTCATTGAAAGACATTAATACTCAAAGGGAACGATAATTTTTCATGCGAGTGACCATCTTTCAAAACTTGTAATAAAAACTTGTCTTTTCTGCAAGACTGCAGTTTCTATAAAACTTTGCCAAATTTTCTTCGTTAAACGACTCAGGGATTTTGGGAAATGTTTCAGGTAAACGTAGAACCTCACAGAGAGTCTACGCATTTACTCGGCATAGAATTTTGGTCGTATTTACATTAATGATTACCCTTTCTCCCTGCGAATAATTCACCGCACACCAACAAAAGAATTCGGGGAAGTGTAGGGTTTGTTCAACACAAAAATAGTACAGAAAAGAACCAAAAACATTAAATACATCCTTTTCCTTCGACTTAAACTCCATTAATTTCTCCTTAGACTGCAAAATACTACACATAGACAAAACAGGGTCAAAAATATCCATTTCCCTGCCAACTACAAGCTTCTCATTTTCATCTGAACTTTCATTGAAGGGAAGAAGGTCTTGGGTTTTCTCCATTTGGGAAACAAAATCTAAACACTGAGGGTTTCAAGCTACCTGTGAAGTGAGCTTGTTGGGTGTTGTTCCAATTGACAAAGACAATGACATGTTTCCGACGGGTTCTTTTCCTCTAGTCAATAAGCGACAAAAACATTTTTTAAAACTTCAAACAAACCTTTTATAGAACATATGCTTAGGTGGTTTCAGAACTTGCGATGAGTGGTTTAAATTTAACCGCTTTTTGTAGCGGACTCCACCAATGATTGCTACGTGGTAAGCAGTTTAATTTTCGCTCCACATTTTCCAAGTTTAACCATCGTGCACTTTCTAGCGCGGGAACCCATTTCCACCATCGATTTGCTTATTGGTGGCTCTGCATCATTATTCCGCCACATTTTTACACATTTGCAAGTTTTGGTGTGAGTCGTCCAATTTTTTAGCGCCTTTTCCACCTACGCCCTTGAAGTGAGAGACCTTATGTAGAGACCTTAGAATAGTGACAATATTTGCATTGTTCCTCTCTATAAACATTAATAAACAATTTTATATTAATGTTAAATAACCCAAGAATCCATATAGAATAAATTTAAAAAACATAAAGACAAAAATGCTAACAATATGAAAAAATCACTTGTTTGATGAATTATACCAATTCTAGACATTGTTTATAGATGGGTTTGAAAAACATCCAATGTAACATGAAAAGAAGTCGATGAAGAAGAGGGAGAGATGACCGTAAGAGATAAGATAAGTTTAAACAACAAGATCAATCTTCCAAGATGGCATTGAGATGAAACATTAAATTAGGAAAAGAAGGAGAGATCACATGTCATAGCAATAAAATATAAGGTTGGTGTGGTTTTTTTACACAACCCATTTCATATTAGCTGCATAATTCTATTGTTCATGTAGTGTCCCTTTTTAATAAATTTGTTAAAATTGGAAAATTGCAATTTTTTGCCAATTCGACCCTTAGACTATTAATGACTCGAATGCTTCCAAATGGATCCAAATGATTTTGATTTAGGTCTGAAGGTGTTTGAAAGGTATTAGGACATAAAAAGCGATAAAATTTGCATCGTTCCTCTCTACAGCTTTTAATAATCAATGTCTAACCGAGGTAAACCAAGAACCCATATAGAGGAAATTTTAGAAACATAAAAAATACCTAACAATTTGAAAAATATTCATAACCGTTGAGGTGTAATATGACACATTTATGCATCTATTATAGGCTTGGAAACTTCCAAAAGACTTTAGCCACTTTCATTTACAATTAGAGAATGAAAGGCATAATTACTAGGAAAATCTATGTTGAAGCCCCCAAGGGTAGATGGCTCCAAAAGACTCTTTAAAGGATTTCGAATTGGGCCTGAAGTTATATGAAGGGTATTAATACATAAAAAGAAACTTAATCGGTGATTATAGACTAATATCAGAATACTTCTGCAACATCCATTTAACTTCAGGAGAAGTTGGGTAATTTTACTAGTCAAATCGAGGTTCAAAACCCCCAAGGGTAGGGGACAAAGATGGCTTCCCAAATGTTCTAATACCTTCCCAAATTTCAGAACAGAGACATGGTACTGATAAAGGACTTCAATGATCTCCCCAATGCATCATCAATTAGTTTCTATAGGCTTCTGCAACTACCATAAATCAGATGTTTGTATACATATCTTCACATACTAGGGGGAAATCCTAGTAAACCTCACCACCGGTTATGAAATTCGAGATTTAGGTTCCAAGGTGTTGCTTTGGTTTTCACCCAATCATGTGCAAATTTGCACCTACTAACTTCGTAGTAGTAGTCTCGATTAAAGCAATAAAAACTAATGTAAAAACAAATATTAATCTAAGATATGAAAGAAAAGTAAATCTACAGTAAACAGTAAAAACTAGAATGATCCATGTAAAACAAATTTTATTTATGAAAAAATAGCTTTACAAATAACTGATTACCTCAAAGGGTGAGGATGGTTGAGCTTGAGCAACTGCAATGGTAAGGTGCTCCATTGCTCCAATGATCTTTCTCTTCTCCAAATGCAAGTGGGAGGATTGGCCAAAAAGGGATTCCAAAGATGGATCTAAGATCAAATGATGGCTCAAGATCTCAAGGAAGAAATTGGCAGCATAAGGATAGGATGAGTGTGGATAAATAGTGAGGAGCCTCTATCACCTTTTTATAGATTTTTGGTGATGGAGAATACACCTATGGTTTAAGGACATCAATGGTAATGGTAAGAAATGGCTTAGGTTTTCTTTTCCTCTTTTCCCCTCTTTTTTCTTTTTTGAATATATTTTTGAATTTTATTCCCTTTTAATTGATTTTTGTGAATTTTGGACCCCATTTGAGGGTTTTTTGTATTTTTTGAGGAAAATTAAACATTTTGAGGAGAAAAAGATGGATTTTGGTATTTTTGGTGACCTTTTGAAGGTTTTAGAGGCTAATATGGTAGGAAAAGTAGAAAAATGGGTCATGTGAATAGGGAAATGAGCTAGTGAGCATTTTTTGGGTGTCAACACAAGGACTTGTGCAATGTTAATGAACCTTCTTCATAACATTAATGGCACTCCATACATCAAAAAAATCACAAATATTGACTTATACAATTTGAAATAATGTCTCTTCAAGCTCCGGCAACAAGATATATGGAAAATGGCACCATTTATGCATTGTTTGGTATTTTTACATAGTTTCACTTGGTATTTCGACCTGAGAGTCTTCTGAGCATTAAATACAGAGTATATATATCATAATACAAATAAATGGATATTCTTGGACCATCACAAAAGCTACTCTCCTTCTTTGTTCTTGTGAATTTTATAAACTTCTCAAGTCATCCATGGGTTAAATTCCTTCCAAATGATTCATTCCAACTCAATTTGGGAAGAGATTCCAATGTGTGCCACTTGTCCAACAATTCCTAGTCTCCATCTTCCCTCATTTTGAATGGGTGTCTCTTTGGCTGCCCTAACTCCCTTGTGCTCCTTCTTGGAGGCTATTTTTATCCCTAACATGTCATACATTTTAGATGTCGGCATTCAGGTCTAATTTGTGTCATAGGTGTCATAGCATCTTCATCATTTTTTTCATACTAGAGTCTAGGGAATCTAGCCCAAGTGTCACAATTCTTCTAAGATGCCTCTTCCTCTTCCATGGGACTTATTCTTCCACTCCAATTCGACCTTACATGACTCATGCCATGAATAATACCTCTTAAACTACTCCAAGTATGTTACCCTTCATCCTGAACTCGAATTCGTGAGAGAATCATGCCAAGTGTAGTGGGGAATCTTGCCACAAATGAGTCCCACAACCTCTTAATATGTGTCCTAATGGTCCAATGCACAATGGCCTAATACTTAATATACATCCTAAATCTAGGAACATAAGTATGTATATGACTGAATAACATTATTTAAGTAATCATATATACAAAAAATAATAATTCAAATACTTATCTTTGCTTGGTTGTTGGGTCGACTCCCTCTTAATCTTTGCTTCCTTGCGGTAGCTACTAGAGTCTCTAACAAAGTGTTCTTCTTCTTGTGGGAGTTTCTTTTGTTCTTGGGACAATCTCCTTCTTGTGATGAGGATGCCCCCTCTTGTTGTAATTCTTCTTGGTGTGTGCTGTGAGAGCCTGGTCTTCACTACCCATGTTTTCTTTTCGAGCTACAATTCGAGCTTCTTCCTGTGAGCATTCCTCCCACATCCTACTAAATATTATGAGCTTCTTCCTAGCACAAATTCCTTGGATGAAGGAATCCCATGACCTAGGAGGACCATTCAAGGTGGTCATCACTATTTATCCATTCTCTATATCTTCTTCAATGGCTTCAAGTTGTTCTATTATTTGAGAGACCCTTGTAAAGTGTGACTGTATGGTCTCTTCATTTTGATCATGACATTCATTAATTGATTCCCAAAATTTATCTTCCAATTTATGTTCTTTCCTTCAAACAGCTTGGTCAAGGATTCAAACATATCTTTGGGTGTCTTTAGGGATGACACATGTGGTATGATATGGTCCTTGATAGAATCTGCAATGATCCTCTTGGCCTTGACCGAGTTCTTCTTATGTAAGTCCTTAGCCTCATCTCCCACTGGGAATGGAACCTCTTCACTTATGTAGGTATCCAATTCATTCTATTCTAGGATTAACCCAATCCTATACTTCCATGTTAGGAAGTTATCATCCCCTTCAATCTTATCCTCAAGCTTGGTGTGGTGAGACATCTTAATGGGAAACTCAAATGGAAATAAAAGATTTAGATCTTACTATTGGATCTGGAGTTGGCTAGGGTTTGACAGAGAAACCGTAAAAATCAAAAATTGGAATTTCAAACTTCTGACTGGACAAGAAGATGCAATTGATTGAGGCAAGCAAGCTGGTGTGCTCATATTTTGAAAACTCCAAAAATTTACCCCTCAAAAGTGACCTGCGAATTTCGGATCTGCAATTTTTGTCAAATTCTGGTTTTCTGGTTTTTCTGGTCCAAAACCCAAACTAGGGTTTGATAGATCCCGGGGTTCTGCCCAACCAAAAACTTCGATCTTGGTCTCTAAATTTTGATTTTACTGAGGAGAATAATCTTATGCTGAGAGCACTCCAAAATTCCTCTTCTGTCAAAAGCCCTAATTTCTCACAACAGTGATGGGCCAAAAACTGAAAATGATCGGAATCAAATTCTGTTTCAACCGAAAGATGTGCCTTCCTTAGGAGAGTCAGCCTAGACTTCTTCTTTTGATTATCTGTGGAAACAGACCCAAAAATTAAGAATCCCTAGCTTCTGCAGTTGCATAGTGTCTTCTTTTCAAGTTAGCTCTGAACCATGTTAGTTTTTCATCATTTAATTCAATATGACCTAGGATCTTAACTAAGAGAACAACATGTATAGCATATCAAACACAAGAGACAAGAGACACAAACCATTCCACCGGGGAAAACCATAAAGGTGAAAAACCTCGCAAATTCCTCAGAGATAGAATAAGCACCAATACAAAGATCACCAAGATGAAACTCCAAAAGATAGATGTCTCCAGCAGCTACTCCTCCTCCACTTGTGTGCACTCCTCTCTCTCAACTATGAGAGTTGTATGTGTGATTGAATGAGCAAATAGAGTGGTGAAACTACTCTATTTATAATTTAACCTTACCTTCCTTTTACCCTAATTGGGCCGACCCCTTAGGGTAGTCTAATAACCCTTCCACTTAACTCATACTAGGCCAACCCCTTTGAGGAGATCTAATAACCCATCAAATATAAGTTATGACACTTACAATAAAACTTGCGACACTTGCAAATACAAATGACGACACTTATGACGGAGGAATAAGAACATCTCCGTCGGGGATACAATAAAGTACAAATGTAATACATACAATATACAAGTGAATATCTTCTGAAGTTACAAATACATTAACACGTTCTAGATGGAGCTATTAAACCGAGGAGTTGGAGCTTCCTTAGGTTTGGAGCCTATAAATTAGGGTGTTAGAGCCTCCTTCGAGTTGGTGCAGTTAAATGAGGGATTCAATTCCTTCGAGAAAGTCTGATAGCTCGACCGAAGATCTCTAGAGAACATGGATGAACATGAAAGTCTCTACTCCGCAGATGGGGTTCAACTATTCTATGGATCAAATTCTGATCTGATTGGATTATAAGAATGAGACTCCATTTAAATGCACAAGGTTTTGATATCTGGAAATCTGTTCTAAATGCTTACATCGCTCTAAAAGGACTACAAAAAACTGCATCCATGAAGGAGCTAACAAATAATAATGCAATGGAAATGGATATCGTCTTGCATGGAATACATGATCATGTGAAAGATAAATTTAGAAGGTGTTCATCAGGTGGGACAAGGTACAAAATATCTGCACAAAGGGACCCCATTCTTAGCATTATTTTTGTCCCAAGTACCTAAAAAGATCGGGTAAATAGTTCATGAGCTTTGGAGTCCAAAGAAGGCTTAAAAAGTATAAGGGAAGTAAGCTTACCTTAGGGGGCCTACAAACTTATGCCAATAGGCCCAAGTGCTTAAAATATTAAGCAGAGGCGCTAGAGCATCAACTACATAGGACCTTAGGCGATGATGAGGGCACTATGCGGTAGGTGTTGGTTCATCCAACAATACTAAGAGATTGGGGGGGATCAATATTTCCTTTTTCAACCCTTTTATATAAAATTAGTATTAAGCACAAGTTAAATAATCATTCCCAATGTGAATAGGACAATTAAAAATTTGAACACACTGATTTATCATGGAAACCTCAAAGGTAAAACCAACAAAGCTTTCCTATTAATGAGGTAATCGTATACAAAATTGTTTTACAAGCACCAACTTGATGGAAAACATAATCCCATGGATTCTTCTTCCATTACAGAAAAGATGCTCCTACACCCCTGGTTTTCGACCTGCTAAACAGACAAGGATGCCTCACCACTCTAAATCTCTAGCCACGACTGGAAGGAAGCAACAATCCCCTTAGAAGGCCTGAACCTGCACCAAGAACCACCCAACAACCCTCTAATTTATAATAGTTTTAACTTTGGTTTTTTATATCTTTAGCGGTAGCTTGAACTTTTGTAATGCTTCATCTATCTCATTGGCCCCTTTCTTGCTTCTGATATGCAATTACCAAAACTTCAAAGACACCTATGGTCCTCTTCATACATTTGACTTGTATGGTTATATATATTTTCAAAGAACTTTATTATTTGAGAACTTTATTAAGGAAAAACATGCCTCTTCATAAAAAAATATTGGATCCTTATAATGGCATCGATTCATCATTGATCTTCATAGTCTTTCAATCTTGTTTTAATTAGTAAGGAATTACTATTTTGCATAGTTAACCAATTTTGGAAATTCTCCAAAGTTGGCAATTTGGCCAAATTGTTCTCCAAATATACCATTGCCAAACGTCTCTTCAACGAAGTGGATGTCAAATCGGTGGTCAACTAAGATTTACAAATATTTCGCGTCTGATCCTTTTAATTAACCCTCCAGCATCTCTCAATAGATGAATGATTCAAACCCGTTGGATCTTCGTCAATCCACATTGACGATGGAATTCAACATGCGCTTAGCTAGATTTCATAAAGAATATGCATCATATCCGGTGCTTTAAATGCTGCACAACTTAACCCAGCATAACTATCTTGTAGCATTGGATTTCCCCATCCAAGATCGACGATGGACTTCAAAATTTTATGAGCCCAATTATGAACTCTTGCCGTCAATATGTCCCATCAGTTAAATCAAAGGGTAACGTCTTTGACCCTTAATGTCCTATAATGCACTATAACAATCTTTCAATTGCTTTGATCTTTAATTCCAACGGCTCTGTAGATTTACTACGATACGTGTTCTGGTTTTTTTTATCATTTTCGATCCGTGTTGTGGAGTTAAATAGGATCTGCTCTTGTTCGCACGAGGTTGCCGAATTTTTTTTTTAAATAGCTATGTGGTTGACTCTTTCTCCGTCCACTAGCGCTCACCAACGTCAAGTTGTTAGAGTCAGAGAAAAGGAAAGACTCTGGATTTCGACCACTGCTTTTCTCAGTGGTCGTGAGATCCTGTACGAGAAGATTTCTTACAGCAGTTCTTCAAGCCTGTCTCCTTGTTTTTTAATGGTAGAAGGTAGCAGCCACGAAAGGAACAGCATCACCGATGCACACACCCAAAGAAAAGTCAAGAAGTTGGACAAGGAAATGGTAAATATTCGGCAGAGGTTAGACTCGTTGGAGTAAACCATGGCAAATGACAAAACTAAAATCATGGACAGGATGGAGCAAGACAAAGCCGAAATGATGGAGCTAATGCGAGCCCTCTTCCGTTAACACGATGAATCCATTCAAAATCAACCCCCAGGAGCTCAAGGTAATGCCAAGGGGAGCCCAACTACTTTGGTAGGTTCTTGATAGTCCCATCCATCCCGTCCAAATGCTGGAAATCCCTCGACTCCCTTAGAGACTCCCTCAAAGGCTCCCTCAGAGGAAAGATCGGCAAGATCATCAAGAGGGGTCAAACTAATGGATATCGACCCCTGAGGGAACCACGCGGCCCACACACCATGCTCTCTTCTTATTTTAGGTTTAGTTTTATGTTAGTTTAGAAAAGGGCTTTTTTCCTCGGCCCTTATGTTTAGTTTGTATCGGAAACTATTTTAGGTTTACTTTTCTATAAGTTTAGGGGAGGGATTTTGTCCAATTCCCTACATTTTGAAAAATTCAAACTCTGTGATGGTGTCCCTACTATTTGAATAATATAGATGCAATTTTTTGAATATTAATTTTAATTAATTTTCTTAATTCTTTGTTCTTCTCTAAATTCTTAACCTCTCTTATTTAACGATTATGTTTGGATTTATGTATTCTATTTCAGTTTAGATAAAGTTTTGAATTTATTTTGGATGATAGTTTAAATAATGGAAAACAAAAAATCGAGGCCATCAATTCGACATAGTGATTATTTATTGGATAAAAACTCTTTGAATGTAGAAAAACTCCATGAAACACATTAACGAAACATATTTTATTTCGTTTTTCAGATTGAGCGAGGAACCATATTTTTCTTGATAGTGCATTTTAGCTATTTTGTATAAGATTTAAAAATGGAGTTGTGTTGATTTTAAAAGTACTAATGTTTGTAAATTTCCTTACTTTACTATGCATAATATACATGGTTATCTAAATATGGCTTAAATTTCTAGTTTGAAAACAACAATTTTTAATAAAACATTATCAATAGGATTATTATAAAATGAGTATTATCAAAGGTCATGTATTTCTTGGTTTTTCCCTCGATGTTTTTGCTCTTGAATTCGAATCACTATAACATAAGATGATTCTTCTCTTGCATTGGAATTACTATAACTTAAATCCATAGGTTTATATTAAAATGGTACCTTTAAGATCTGTAATATTCTTTAAACAATAGCAAAACTAATGGAAAAAACAAATATGCCACCTGCCACAATCTGAGCATTCCACGTGTCACCTTGGAAGCAAGATCTTGACATTTTAACAACAAAATTTATAGAAAGATTCCTTGAAAGAGTTAGATGGGAAGTTGAAACTTGTATTTAGTGAAAGGGTGTTGGAATTAGATGTTGAGGAGAAAGAGCATTCACTCCTTCCTCCATAGATGTTTTGTAGCAGTGGCGAAAGTAGATATCATCACTCTAAACATAAATTTCAATAAAAAAATTCATAGGAACATTGCTTCGCACAATTTGATTGCGATTGGAAATATTCTCAGAGAAAGAGCGGCTGCTCTTTCTCCAAGTTGTCTATTTTTACAAATCCCTCATAATGGAAGGGGCGGTCGACCCTTCTTCTGCCCATAACTCTATTCATAATAGTTTTAAGAATGCAAGAAGGGTCAGTCGATCCTTCTTGTGTTCGCCATTTTGGATATAGGTGAATTTATGGATATGGGTGTTCACAATTATCTACTAATCGAAGGGGTAGATCCCTACTATTTACAGTGGAAGTTGAAAGTCTAGAACTCTCAGACTGGACTTCGTAGATTATATTTTTTTACACTAATCTCGTAAATGAAGTGTCGGCCAACCCTTGTTGTGGTAAGTATTCTTCCAGTGTTTAACATTATGGATATAAATGAATTGATGGTCTAGCCTTCGTAGGTTGAATAATTTTACATTGCTTCTCACAATTTGCATGCAAGTGGAAATATTCTCAGAGAAAGAGTGGCCGATCTTTCTCCAAGTTGTCTATTTTTACAAATCCCTCATAAAGGAAGGGGAGGCCGCCCCTTGTTGTGGTAAGTATTCTTCCGGTGTTCACCATTATGGATATAAATGAATTTTACATTGCTTCGCACAATTTGCTTGCAAGTGGAAATATTCTCAGAGAAAGAGCAGTCGCTCTTTCTCCAAGTTGTTTATTTCTACAAATCCTTCATAAAGGAAGGGGCTACCGACCCTTCTTCTGCCCATAACTCTATTCATAAAATTTCTAGGATCCAAGAAGTGTCATTCAATCCTTCTTATGTTCTCCAATCTGGATATAGCTCAATTGTTGATTATGGGTGTTCACAATTATCTACTAAGCGAATGGGCGGATCCCTACTATTTACAGCGGAAGTTGGAAGTCTAGAATTCTCATCCTGGCCTTCATAGATTAAATATGTTTACACTTCACTTGTAAATGAAGGGTCCGACGACCCTTGTTGTAGTAAGTATTCTACCAGTGCTCACCGTTTTGGATATAAATGAATTGACGGTCTATCCTTCATAGGTTGAATAAGTTTACATTGCTTAGCAAAATTTTCTTGCAAGTGGAAATATTCTCATAGAAAGAGCAGTTGCTCTTTCTCCAAGTTGTCTATTTTTACAAATCCCTCATAACGGAAGGGGAGGCCAACCCTTCTTCTACCCATAACTCTATTCATAATAGTTCTAGGATGCAAGAAGGGTCGGTCGATCCTTCCTTTGTTCGCCAATCTGGATATAGGTGAATTGTTGGATAAGGGTGTTAAAAATTATCTACTAAACGAATGGGAGGATCCCTAATATTTACAGCGGAAGCTAGAAGTCTAGAATTCTCGGCATGTCCTTCGTAGATTAAATATGTTTACACTTCACTCGTAAATGAAGGGTCCGCTGACCCTTGTTGTGGTAAGTATTCTACCAGTGCTTACCATTTTGGATATAAATGAATTGACGGTCTAGCCTTCGTAGGTTAAATAACTTTACATTGCTTCGCACAATTTGCTTGTAAGTGGAAATATTCTCAGAGAAAGAGCAGCTTTGTTTGCTTTCTCCAAATTTTATTTTATCTCGACTGTGGATGGTGGAAACATTAAACCACTCAAGTTTAAATTCTCACTTCCACAATTCCGCAACCCAATTAATAATTTTCCTTTCAAAATTAATGGATTTTTGTGTGTTGCGGAAAACATATATTTTCTCCAAACTTTGTCCTTTCTGAACCCCGCTATCGGCTTGCAATGAGGATTGCAGATTCCTTGGTCATTTGGATTTGAAATTCTTTCATACCTAAACCCGCAATTGCGGATTGTGGGAAATTTTGGTTCATTTATATTTAAAGTTGCATTTCCGCAACCCGCAATCCGCATTGCGGATTTTAGATTCCGTAAATCATGTACATTGTTGCAAATAATCAATCCCGCAACTCTTCTTCCGCCTTTTTCATTTTAAATCCCGTCTAACCACTTTGGCCAGGAACATATGATGACTACTTATGCTCGTGATACTTCCCCTCAATTTGTTTTCTGAGGTCCTAATTAGGGCTAAATCTAAAGAAGAACATAGTACAAGGTTTTAAATTACAGGAAATTGGAACTCTAGCTTGAAGAACAGGCTAAAAGGGACGGGGCAGAAAAACATGCACAAAAGGAAAACACTCCCTTGATGTTAACCTACCAGGATGACGGCAAATGCAAAAAACTTATGGAGGATGTCCTACTGCAGAAATGAAGATTTTAATTCAATCAGTTGTAGAGCTAAAGAAGGAATTGGCACACTTGTCCTCGGTGATTGATACTCTGGTGGTTGCTGCAAGCACTCCAGCAAAAAGGTAGAAAATTCAAACCCCCGTGTCTTAGATACCCATATCATACATTGTAGACAGTGATGCAGAATATGAAAGGCTCCCAATCAGATCTCTTTTCCATGTTGTGTCTATAAAACAAGAGGTCACTGACGTCTCTTAGGAAATTGTTGACTTGCTTGATAGCATTGTGATTGATGATCCCACTCCAAAGGTCCATTGATGATATATTTGTCATGAATTAGTCTAGTTAATAATTTTCCCTTTAGAAAATTCATTGATTTTTTTGTGCTTTTGTGATTTACGGAAAGCACAAATTTTCTCCAAAGTGTGTGCTTTCCGCAACCCACAATCCTGATGTGGACGAGTTGTTGGAAGTTTGGATTAGTTTGATTTTGAAATCCATGTTTTATGGGAAGTTTACCCTTTGAATATATTTTGTAATTATTATTTAAGGGGGAGAGAAAATCACGGAAAGAGGACAGGAGATACTTTGATTCATTAAGAGATTGTAATTTTTTGCAGCCTTGAAGAAATACAGTTAGTTTTCTCTTGATATATGTTTTGTTAATTTATCAAATTTGTTTGATGGATGTTGAAATACACTGTTTTAGTTTGAAATCACAATTAATACATTGATCTGTAGTTTAGATGTGTCTTGACTTATGATCTATGTTTTCATGTTTTAAATGAATTTGTTTATTTAAATCATTTATCTATTTATGCAAATGATGAACATATGTTATTAAATTAATGCCAATTTTTCATTTAGCATTTTATAACAGGATAATCTTGTATGTGCTTCAATCCTTAAGCCATAGTCATATTGTTGGCACCAATTTTTCCTTAGACGATTTGAGGGGTTCAGGTCCATGAAAGGAGAGGTAAGGCCTCGATTACCAAATCAGAAGACCCAAGGGATGTCTAATGGGGTCTCTGGATATGAATTTGCACTGTGGTAATGAAATAATTAAAGATCCTAACCTTTAACATTGCTAATGGGGGAGAAATTATAAAGGCCCCCTCAATGTTATATAGGGGCATAGATGAAGGGTGTAGATCTGTGGCGATGAAAATCAACAGCCATAGGCACCCTTCGCAAATTAAGATGGAGTGGTTTTAGCGAGGGCGGAGTGTGCTAGCCCATGAGCAAATTGGGAATCATATCAACGGGCATAAAGGAAGATCTATGGTCGTCAATTTGTTCGCGATTTTGAAGTGCGCGAAAAAACTAACTTTCCAAATCTGCGAACTTTTGGTAGGCCCCGCGGATTGCAACAGTGTAGATTTGGTGGAGTTAAGATCTACGGTTGAATATTTGTTCGAAGATTGAACATGCATGGAGCATCGGCGTTGTCCAAATATGTGAACATGGTAGTCACTGCACCTTTTGACGGTGAAGATGTGGGCGAGAGTGAGATCGATGATGGACAATGGTTTCATGGATCTAAAGTACATGGAAGGCAACACTTGAAGGATGAATTCTGCGGAAGGCCCTGGAGGTCAAACAGGGACAAAGATCCATGGCCCAGAGTATATCTTATAGATGGATGGCTTGAAAAACCTATTTTTTGCATAAGATACAAGGATGATAAGGGAACATAAATAATATAAAAATACATGTTGCATGGGGATCTGGATACTATTCATCCGGTGCATTGGAAAACAATAGGAGGCGACTGTGCAGAAGCAGCCAACTCAGCTAGATTCCCAGACTGGGTAGGCCTCTTGTCTCCATACTAAACTATTTAAATGGTTGAATTGAGTGAGATAGAACCCCCAGGTTTTGAATACCGGAGAATAGGTGATTTGTTTGAGGATAAGGATGTCGAGGTTTACGACATAGTGTTGATAAATAGCTCCATTGAGACAGTTGAGGACAGGTTGAAGCTGATTAGGGAGGGGAATATTGATGTACATAAAGTTTACCAGTCATTTTTTCATTTGTTTGCAATCAACCAAACCCCAAACTGCCCCGAGTTCGTCGACTGGTGCGCCACCAATTGTTAATTTTTCAAAATTTACTTCAATCTGATCTAGGACCTTAACTAAGAGAACAACATGTACAGCATATCTACAACATATCAATCATGGACACAATAATGCAAGCACACAAGAGACACAGATTTTACTTGGGGAAAAACCATAAAGGTGAAAAACCCCAATAACTTCCTCAGAGATAGATAGAGCAATGATACAACCCAAGCATAAGAGATAGACATCTCCTAGCAGTAGCTTCTCCTCCTCCATAAGTGCACCACTCTCCAAAGAGTGTGTGAGATAATAGAATGATCAAATAGAGTGCCTCCCGCACTCTATTTATACTTGACTTGACTTGCCTAATAACCTTTACTAGGTCGGCCTCAACTTAACCACATAACACAATGCTAACTGGGCCGACACCCAATAGGGTGGTCTAATAACCCTTTGACCCACATGGCCGACCCCCAATAGGGTGGTATAATAACCCTTCGACCCACATGACTTATACAGGGCCGACCCCAACAAGGTGGTCTAATATCCCATCAAGTATAAGTTACAACACTTACAATATAAATGACGACACTTCCGTATAGAGGAATAATAACATCTCTATAGGAATACAAACACTTCCGTATAGTGGAATAATACCATCTCTATAGGAGTACAATATACATATATGAAATACATTCCGAAGTTACATATACATCAACACTCCCTCTTAACTAGGAAGGTATTTCTCGACACAAGTCTTATTCTCTGGATCATCATCATGGATAATCGTCATCAAATCATCATCATCATCACTACTACTACTATCTCAATCAATCTATGAATCTACTCGTCATAGGAAGTTCTACAGAGCCAGTCCTTTTTCATACTGGATGTAAGCCCACCACTTGCAGCTCTTCATCATCACTAGCCATACTGTGGAAATCTCAGGACTTATTATGTGCATCACAAAACCTCGCAAGAGCATCCAGGTTGTTACGAGCGCACAGATCTACCTGTCGGATCTCCCAGGGCGCTATTATATGTGACCCCACCACAAAACCTTGAAAGAGAATCCCAGGACTGATTACGAGCACATGGCTCAACCTATTGGATCTCCCAGGGCACAAATTACATGTGGTCACCACAAAACCTCGAAAGAGCATCCCAGAACTGAGTATGAGCACACGGCTCAACCTATTGGATCTCCCCGGGCACAAATTACATGTGGTCATGGAGAAACCTCGAAAGAGAATCCCAGGACTGATTACGAGCACACGGCTCAACCTATTGGATCTCCCAGGGCACAAATTACATTCCATAGGACAAAACCTCGAAAGAGCATTTTCCAGATATCCCAAGACACAAATTACATGCCATAGGAAAAACCTCGAAAGAGTATCTGCAAATATCCCAGGGCACAAATTATATGTCCTCCCAAGCAAAACCTCGAAAGAGCATTTGCCATATGTCCCAGGGCACGAATTACATGCCATAGGCAAAACCTCGAAAGAGTATCTGCAAATATCCTAGGGCACAAATTATATGCTTATCTGCACAACCTGTTCCACGGCCACAAAGTATCAACCTGATACTCACCATACATCATCCTGATGTACATGATCACGCTGATCATCAACACTGCATCGTCCTGATGCATGTCATCTGGAGCAAAATCCTGAAGCTCGTCATCCATGATCATCTTGATCATACAATGCATCCATTTGATGCATACACAGTATCTACTTGATATATATCATCATACATGATCTACCTGATCATACAATGTATCCACCTGATACATATACAAATACATACACATGATCCAACTGATCATATCCAGCATCCAACATGATGCATGCATACATATAAAATATCCAACTGATCATATCCAACATCCAACATGATGCATACATACATATAAACGATCCAACTGATCATATCCAGCATCAACATGATGCATATACATATAAATGATCCAACTGATCATATCTAGCATCAACATGATGCATACATACATTAAATGATCCAACTAATCATATCTAGCATCCAACATGATGCATATATAGAGTAGTAACTGGAGCATCGTCCTGATCCTCATCATCCAGCGCTTACATCCACAACCATGGAAAGGATCCTCCTTTCACCATGCTTGGAATGGCTCCATCAAATGTCTCCATCACTTCTTCCTTGAAGTGTTTTCAATCTGAAGAACACCAAGCCTCTCTCTGAAGTATTTGAACTTCACTCTGGCTAGTGGTTTCATCAGCACATCTACAATCTGCTCATCCATCGCAACATACAGGAGCTTCACTTCTCCTCTCTGCACCGTATCCCTGATATATTGATATTTGATCTCAATGTGTTTCGACCTATCGTGGAACATCGGGTTCTCAGATAGCTTCACACAACTATGGTTATCACAAAAGATACCAGTAGCCTCCACCGAGAGATCAAATAACTCAGACAGTAGCTTCCAGAGCCATACTACCTCGCAAATAGCCAAACAAGCTGCAACATACTCTACTTCGGCTGTACTCAGTGTTACGCAGGACTGCTTCCTGCTAAACCAAGAGATCACACCTGATCCCATACTAAAGCAACACCTAGAAGTTCTCTTCCTATCTGCAACACTGCCTTCCCAGTCTGAATCAACATAACCCTGCAAGTTAAACTTTTGATTCGCATCATACTTGAGCCCATAATCAATTGTACCATTCAGGTACTTCAGAATATGCTTTACAGCAACCAGGTGAACACCTCTGGGATCCGTCAGGAACTAGCTCAATGTGTTCACTGCAAAGCAAATATCTGGTCTCGTGTTCATCAGGTACATCAAGGACCCAATCATCTGATGATACAATGTGACATCAACCGGATTAGATGAAGCATCACACAGAAGCTTCAGGTTCGATGCCATAGGTGTGGCCATGGCCTTACGGTCCATCATCCCGAACCTCTTCAGGATCTCTACTACATACTTCCCTTGTCCAAGGAAGATCCCATCTGCACTCTGCCACACCTCCATGCCTAGAAAATAGTGTATCATCCCCAAGCCCTTCATCTCAAACTCGGCAGCAAGCTTCCTCTTCGTATCGACAATCAATCTATCATCACATGTTACAAAAAGGTCATCCACATACAATAGTAGTATCATAGTATTGCCTTCCTCAACCTTGTAGTAAAGGTTGGAATCCGCTTTACTCTTGGCAAAGCCCAAACTGGATAGAAAGTTGTCTATCCTACCATACCAAGTCCTAGGAGCTTGCTTCAAGCCATACAAGGCTTTCTTCAACCTGCATACATATGACTTTCTATCATGTGTCTCAAAACCAAGTGGCTACTCCAAATACACTTCTTCTTTGACTACACCATTCAAGAAGGTTGTCTTGACATCCATTTGGTGTATATTCCATTTCATCACTGCAGCCAGAGCAAGTATTGATCTAATGGAAGTGCATCTGGCCACGGGAATAACAATATAATCAATCCTTCTTTCTGAGAGAGCCACGAGCTACAAACCTCACTTTGTATTTTTTCTATGCTACTATCTGCAGCATGCTTGATCTTCTAGATCTGCTTGGAAGTCACAACATACTTCCCTTCTGGTATTGGGACTGCATCCCAACCATCATTCTTCATGGTCGACTGGTACTCCTCAATCATGGCATTCTTCCCGAATCCTGAAAACTTCAATATTTTTAATATCTTCAATAGGTAACTTTGTTGTTGAACAAATGTTGTAGTCCTTCTTTTGTAGGTGATGGTATACGATCTTTCCTACAAAACAAGTTAAATTGCATGATTAGAAAACATTTCATAGTTTTCAAAACAAATTCTTTCACATAAATAAATATGTCATACAGTCATGCTATTATCTTAGCCAATGCTTCAATACAACATTTATCCATATCCTATAACTTTCTAGATGCCTTCCAATCTCTACCAGAACATTGTTAAGAGTGTGCACAACTCCCAACATGTCAGCAAAGAGGTTTCATTCTAGATAAGTAGCAATGGAATGTTGTACAGTGCCATAGGCCACTTACCCATGTATATTAGTAGTATACTGTTCATCAATGCAACTATTCTAATATGCACAACCTAATTCTAGGAACATCAGTATATACATTATTGAACAGTATTATTTAAACAATCACATATGCAAGAAATGATAATTCAAACACTTATCTTTGTTTGTTTGTTGGGTTGACTCCCTCTTAGTCTTTGATTCTTTTCTATAACTCCATTTTGATGTGGATTGTGAGAAGTGGTCAACTCCCTCTGAATATCTGCATCCTTGCAGAAACTACTGAAGTGTGCTCCCTCTTGATCTTTGCTTCCTGGATTACCTGTCCTTGAACTTATATCCATCCTTAATCACTATGCATGCTTATTAGTATCATCATTGTGTTATCCTAGAGGTCTCATACATAATCACACATTCATTAGTATAATCGTAATACTATCAAAACACAATAATCTTAAACATGTATAGTCATGATCATTTCAAACACAGATAATAAACATTAGTATTCAAGGTTTCAGGGAAGACTTCTTTTACTCATGCATATTCTTATTTTATCATAGGACTCTTCTGGTTAGTCAAATCATCAATCAAGATAAGAGACATAATATGCATAAACCCTTGATTACTTACATTTCTAACTTTATGAATAAACATAACCAATCCTACCAAGTATACTTATATAAGGGATTCTAACACAAGGTAATATTCTAACTTGATATAGGAAAAACATACCTGGATTACTATGTTAGCTAGTTATGTCTAACATACCCGCATGATGTCTTCTGGTTCTCTTCAATGACTTGTGCTAGTAACCTGCATGTCTCATAAGTTAACCATTGTAGAACAAAGTTATACTTACCTCGTAAGTATATCTTCTATGTGATCCATGACAATGGATGAATCTTTGTCTTCATGTCACCATGATCATATGTTCTTGAAGTAGAACATGATTTGTCTTTCTTGGTGTACATTTCATGTTAGTGAACAACATAAACCTCATACAACATCACAATGCATTAGTACAATCATAAGTGTCAAAACCTTAATCAATGAATATCTTCTATCATGTATTCATAATTTTATTAAGGTGATACAACAAGTCTATGGTTAATCAAGATTGTATTAACCTTAATGAAGACAAACATACCATAAGCTTAATCAGGAACAGATCTCGAAACATACCTGGATAAATCATACCTGTCGAGATTGCTTGTAATCTTCTTATGTAAGGTCTTAGCCTCATCTCCCTCTAAAATAGAAGCTTCTTCACTTATGCAGGTGACCAAACCATTCTCTTCTAGGATTAACCCAATCCACTTGATTTGCAGAAATTGGATCTGGAGCTGGATTAGGGTTTGTCAGAGAAACCCTAGAAATTCAAACTTTGAATTTCAAACTTCTGAAAGAATAGAAAGATGCGTCTTGATGAGCTGATCAAGCTGGTATACTCAGAATTTGAAAACTGCAAAGTTTCACCCCCCAAAATTGCTTTTCAATCTTCCGGATTCACTAGACAGGACCCTAAACTAGGGTTTGATAAAGCCAACCCTTTTTCCCAACCAAAAGTTCGATCCAAAGCTCTAAGCTTTGATTTTTCTGAGGAGATTCCAGTCGTGGTCACAGACTTCCAAAATTCCAACCTTTTCAGAAGCCCTAATTTTCCATATTTCCGATCAAACTTCTGAACTAGGGTTTGATCAAGCCCGGCCTTATACCAAACCAAAAAATTCAATATTGGTCTCTAAATTTTGATTTTTCTGAGTAGCATCCAGCCGTGGTCTCCAACAAAAAAATTCCAACATTCTCTGAAACCCTAAATTCTTGGAGCCATGAATGAAGGTGCTCAAAATCCAATTCTGATTTGACAGAAATATGCACCTGATTGTTTCTGGTGTAACTCCGAAATTACAAATCCAAAAGGTATAAAAACATTGACTTGTTGTAGCCCGAACTGTCTTCTTTCCAACCCCACATTTTTTACCTCAATTGGATTCTCTGAGAGACAGTTATGCCCAGTGTCGCAACATGACCTGTTTATGGGATAAAACAAGAGAGTGAACTTGTACGGCGTGCCACGTGTCACTGGTTCAGTTTCAGCCTCTAAAAAAGTTATTTGATAAGTTACAGTCGGTTTAATACCTGTCACTTTTTATGAAATTTCATTTGGAGCTTCCTATCCCAAGTTATGACCTTTTTTCCTAGGTCACCTGTTTATGACTCAAATCTGGAAGAGGTGGAAACCCTAGATTGTACAGATCATAAAACACAAAGTACAGTGAATTAGAAGTTTTCCCTTGGACATAAGGTACATGGGGATCTGATCTTTGATCTGTAAAAGTTTTAGATCTGAAAACTTTTCCAAAATGGATTTATAGCAAAAGTGCTACGATAATGGGTTTTTTCTATATCAAGCCCTAGCATCGCAAGTGCAACAAGTGTCATACATGCCATACCATGCCTTCTTTCAGGCTAACTCTGATACCATGTTATTTTTTCAGAATTTACTTCAATATGATCTAGGATCTTAACTGAGAGAACAACATGTACAGCATATCTACAGCATATCAATCATGGACACAATAATGCAAGCACACAAGAGACACAGAGTTTACTTGGGGAAAAACCATAAAGGTGAAAAAACCCAATAACTTCCTCAGAGATAGATAGAGCAATGATACAACTGAAGCATAAGAGATATGCATCTGCTAGTAGCAGCTTCTCCTCCTCCATAAGTGCGCCACTCTCCAAAGAGTGTATGAGAGAATAGAATGATCAAATAGAGTAACTCCCGTACTCTATTTATACTTGACTTGACTTTCCTAATAACCTTTACTAGGTCGGCCTCAACTTAACCACATAACACAATGCTAATTGGGCCGACACCCAATAGGGTGGTCTAATAACCCTTTGACCCACATGGCCGACCCCTAATAGGGTGTTCTAATAACCCTTCGACCCACATGACTTATACAGGGCCGACCCCAACAAGGTGGTCTAATAACCCATCAAGTATAAGTTACGACACTTACAATATAAATGATGACACTTCCGTATAGAGGAATAATAACATCTCTATAGGAATACAAACACTTCCATATAGAGGAATAATACCATCTCTATAGGAGTACAATATACATATATGAAATACATGCCGAAGTTACATATACATCAACACCAATTACTCCTCCTCTGATAGGGTGATTGTGGGCACATCCAACTCTAGACTCTTATGCCAAGTCAACCCCCTCACTATTAGGAAAGCCCTATCTATCCCAGATGAGTTCTTCCATAAATACAAAGAGTACACGGAAGAAGTCCTAATTCAGTATTTTAGATAGGACCCAACCGAGCTTAAGCAAAGTTTCTTCCATGCTAGCCTATTTCCTAATGTCTCCGTCCAAGACCAACCTTTCCCTGGTGAAGTCAGTCTGTTTAGGGAAGAGTCCAAATGTGTTATAACCATGCTGGCCCAGTTCCTAGGATTAGATACAAACCAATATATCATTGAACCTTTGATAATCCTATTGTTTTTCATTAGCATATGTCCTCTTGAGCCTGAGGAGCCCAGTCAGTCCATCCAGTGTGCATGTCTTAGGATTGATGTGGCCCTACCTCAGAATATTCATTCTCAGCTAGTGGAGTTCCCAAAAAATAGAAGCTTGAGATTCCAGTCATACCTGTTGAGAATGTTTATGTCCTTTAATGAAGAGAACTTACAGATGCCTGAGTTGATGCTCACTCGGGAGACACTCACAGATTACACTCAGTTCATGAACAGCATCATGTCAGAAGTCCAAAATGTTATCTTTCAAAGGAAGCTACCGAGGGTATTAGCAGAAATGAAAGAGATGTTGCAGCCTTCTCCAGAGAAGAAGATAGGCGACTGGTTCCTCTCAGAACAAAGCACAACAATAAGATTTTATGGGATTTCCCATGCACCTTATGTGCTACCATCTTTTCTAACCCCTAGACTATTTACACTAGAATTCATCAAGCAGAAGCTGAAGGTGGAATTTGAGCATTTCCTGGAGGACAAGAAGGCCTCAGATATCACCTTTCCATGGGTTGTAGGCCCATTCATTGTTAAAAACAAGACTACCCTTCCAACCATTGAAGGTATGATGCGAGACATGGGGATTCAAACCAAGGATGATATAAACTATGACCCCCACCATATCATCTCAGACAGAAGGAAAGAAATCAATAGAAAGGGTTTTGAACATTTTGAGCTTGCAAGTCCGGTTGAGGCTACAAATTGGTTAGAATATCTTGGAAAATAGAAGATGGAGGTAGATGTACAGGATGACTCCATCTCCATGGTACCCAAATCCACTTCTCCACTACCTAGCTCCTCCATCCTGGTCCCAGCGGTTGAAGAAACTATATCCCTTTCCAGTGGCTCTGGGGAAACCAGCAAGTTGGAAAAGATTGATGTCATGGATATAGATGATGACACAGAAAGAGTTCCCAAAAGGCAGAAAGTGCAAAAACCTGAGCAACAGATTGTACAGGTGTCAACAGGTCAAGGAAAAAAGAAACATGTTAAGATTAAGCTTCCTGCTTTCGAGGTCAAAGAATATGTATTCATCCAAACATCCATTGAACCTGCTGCACCCAGCAAGAGTAGAGCAGAGCTACTGGGTGAGTACAAAGAGAGAACAGAAGCAGCCTCGGAGGAGTCAAGCTATATGAAGAGGTGAGGCAGATTTCAAATAAAGATGTGTCATTGGTAGCTAACAAGAGCTATGCCATGAACACCTTGAACTTGGCCTTGGCTACCAAAAGCAAAGCCACTAAACTGAAAGTGAACTTGGAAGATATTCCTGTTCCTGATATGATCAACTTGCACAAGGAGACTGGGGAGGTTATATATGCCAAACTACTAAAGGATTCCCTAGAACTGTCAAAATTGCAAGTCAGTAAGGGTAAGGTTCAAAATCAACTTAGACTAGAGAGAGTGGAGAACAAAGCCCACAAGACAAATAAAAAAGATGCAAAATGCATTGTTGGCTATTGAAAGCCAAGAAGACAAAAAGGCTAGTATACAAAAGATGTTGGATGACAAAGACAGCATCATTCAGTCATTAAAAAAGAAGATAAAGATCCCCTCCACCTAGCTGGTAGAAGCTTCTGAATTGCTAGAGCTAGAGGAGAAGAGAGAAAAGCTACAAGAGGAACTAACAGACTGCAAAGCTAGGTTGTTGAAGTTTGAAGAGAAGGAGAAGTTGTGGCTGAGTGATATGGCTCTCATGGTGGAAAGTGAAAAGAAGTGGAAAGATAAGTCTGAAGACCTTGAAAGGAAACTGTACGAGAAGGGAAAAGAGTTGGAGAACATGGCCACACCCTCCTCCACAAAATCGGTTGATTTCTCCATTGTGCAGGATATGGTACAGGAAAGCCTAAAAGACTTAGAAGTGGAAAGGTTGCAGAAGCAGAACACAGAGCTGAGGAGCAGAGTCTTAGAAGAAGAGAAGGAGGGAAATGCTTGGGATTCTAAGTACCTAGGGATACAGGTGAAATATGATCAATTAATAAAGCAGGTTACAGGTCAGACCTCCCTGCAGGAAGCAAAGCAAGTCATTTGGTATGAAATTATTGCAGAGGTAGAGAAATTGAGGCCATATCTTGATTTCATTCTGGACAAAGAGGTTGTAATAAAGTTAGCCAGGAAAAGCATAACAACAGTCAAGGAAAAGTTGAACAAGAACCCCATGGAGTGTGCAGAAAAGGCCATAGAATTTATGAATGGGCTGAAAGAGGATGAGGTGAAAACAACCAGTATAAAGGATAGAGTGTCTACTATTATTTGGGCAAAGAAGGTGGTGAATAAGTATCACTAGGTGAACACAATTCAGGAAAGGATATACATTTTAGCACATCAAGTAAAACTCTTCAAAGAAATGTTTGATCTATTATTCAAGAAGGGACTTCCTCTCTTTTGGGAGGAGGATGGCACCATGAGGACACAGGAAGAATATCAGGGCAAGTTGTGGGGATGTCGATTGGATCATGAAGGATTTGTTGGCATGAGACAGCCTCTGATAGACAAAATAGTGGTGGAAAAGTTAACAAAGGAATTCGAGCTAGTGTGGGTCTTCAAAGAAGCTTGTGCACACTTCAGGATCTGTTCATATAGGGATCACACAGAAATGCGAGTGGTGCTGAAGGAGGTAGCCACGTCATACTTGCAAGCTCCAAAGTAGTGGAAGACCGTTGAGAATTTTGGGAAATCCAAACTGAATTTGCATGCATGAATATTCGAGGGTCATGGAGAGTGGAAGCCTGCAGAATTAGTTACCAAGAATTTTGCTTATCTACTAGAGTTTGTTACTAGCTAGTAAATGCCCGAGAGCACTTGTAAAGGCTGTGAAGCCTACCTGTCAGCATTTGCTGCCTTTTGTTGTAACTAATTCTCATAGAGGATGAAACTGCTTGTATAGGTGTCACGAATTTTGTAACAGCTTTCTGTTACGGTGATTTGAGCCTAAGGGATGAAAGATATCTATATATTCAGATGTAATCGAGAGGAAAAAGGGTTGAAACCTATTGAAACCTGTTAGAACCCATGAGGTTTTTTTGTTGTGTATTTTTAGATGTTCCTTTAATCAAATTGGTAGAGCCGAGCAAGTATTTTGATGCATATATTCTTGTGTTATTTGATTTGCAGTCTGTACCTTCTTTTCTTTATGTGAATGTTTCCCTATTATCTACTTCATACTGTTCTATTTCACGTTTGGATAAGTGTATATTGAGGCAGAATTCATATGATTATGCTCTGTTTCTTTGATTCCAAGTATCCACAAACCATTTTCTATTAAATTTAATGCAGAATTCATTTAATAATGCTCTGTGTTGATGGATTGTTCTTATTTTCTTCCTTATCATCAGACAAACAGCAATTTGATTGTAAATGAGTAGCTACCCTGCCTTTGTTGTGAATTATTTGAAAAGCATTGCCACTCTTCTGTTATGAGTAGCTATCTCTTTTGTTTGATTTATCAAATTTATTTGATAAATTTATGATTTCCTTCACTTCGTGTATTGAAACAATTATGTGTTGTCTTTGAAATTTATGAATGCATCTGATTTGTTGGTTCAGATTTTTCTTAACTCACTATTTGGATGTTATTATGTATTAGGTAAATTTATTCTAATGTTTATGTATTGAGTCATTGTAATTTTTTGCATAATTAATGAAATTCGGTCGGTTTCTCTTGGCCATCTTTTCTGGATAATTTGTCAAATTTCTATGAACTATGTTTTATGTTTCCAATTTAATGAATGCATCGATCTGTAGGTTGGATTTCTATTAATATACGATTCATTTGTTATTATGTGTTAAATGAATTTCTTTGTTTAACTCATTTTATCTATTTCTGCAACTAATAAACAACCACACATTTATATTGATGCTAAGTGGAAAAGCACTCTTACATAGCCAGTTGCTTGGATCTACGTTGGATAAGATAAGTAATCTTATGTGTTTGATTCTGATGCGTTTTTATTTCATTCTTGTATGTTGTGATTGTGTAATTGAAAGGCTTTTAATTATGTTGTGATTGTATAATTGAAAGGTGTTTTCCAATGTGCATGTGCAAGTTGACGTGGAGAAGCCACGTGGGTAGGAAGTGTGGCATGGAGGAGACACGCAAGTAGGAGCCCCGATGTGGAGGATTTGCGTGGGCAGAAGGTGTGATGTGGACTGACCACATCATATCCACATGTGCCAGCGAACGTGAAGGATGGGGCGAAGGTGGTTTTCCTTACCACCCTTCCAACTTGCGAAATCATGTGGTGCTGCCACATGGAGAGCGGTTTCATATTCTGCAACCACCCATCCCTCTGTCCTAGCGCACATGTTGGGGATGCGGAACGGACGTGGGACAGTTGATCTTTCATCACCCAATCAATGACCATTGATCTTTTCTGCCATTTAAAATGGTTTGTACGTTGGCATGGCAGTGATCCTGACAATGCTAATGGTAAATTATGGATTGTATCACTCGTGTGAATAATATCATCACGTTTATGATGGATTTAGTCCACATTGTGTTTATGTCTTGTCACGACATACAGATGATATCCCGCCACATTGTGATAATTAATGTCACAAACTTTTCTTCATTGATACTGTGATGATATCCCACCACACTGCTCTAGCTTCCCATTGCCTACATTGAAACTTAAAGTTCAAACTCTCTGTGTTTTCCATTTTGGAGCTCTGTTTTCTCTGAGGACCGAGGTTCGCTTTTGTTGAGGTGGAATCGAGAAGAGTGTTGGGAGGCTAGAGTAGTAATATTGGTTTGAAGAATCGACCACTAGTTTTCCAATTGGCAGGTATTTATATTATTCAAACCATAAATCTAAATCTATAACAAAGCATGCTTATTCAGCCTCCGAGCTAAAAATGCATATCTTCCATGGTTGTCAAAAATCAATGCAATGACAGTTTCAAGTTCACAGTAATTTAAAGTCGCTGAATGTTTTAGATTCTCCTTATCCTTAATCAGATCATCTCCTTTGCAGGAGTAATAAAAGACTAAACTTTTATTGGAGCTTCAACTTGTATACATAGAAGCACTAGGTTCATCCCTTGCAACGACAAAAATAACCAGTCATTATTCCTCAAACATGTAAGCTTTGCATCGGACTGTTCCATCATTCTGTTGGAATATCAAGCAATACTGAGAGGGGGGGTGAATCAGTATTTTTACTATTCTTAAATTTTATCACAATTAAAATTGAAGGATGCACCAACACCCTGTTTTGTTAGCTACAACTGACTGGATGCACCAACACCATTAGCAGTCTGCAACCTTCCCTGGAACCACCCTTCCACCCTTGTCTGTCTTCTTCATATTTCCAGAATTTATTTCCTTCAATTCTGGGTAGTTATCTTCTTACAGTCAAGGTATTAATTTGAAGGTTGATAATGAAGAAAAGAAAACAGTCCATTAATATTGGGCATTGGTCATAAATGAATCCAATATCATTTTTGGCAGAAAATTGGTGAATACTTAACTGCGGGAAACCAGAGCATAAACATATGAATTCTGATTTAATATTACTTTCATCCAAGCATGAAGAAAAACACAATGGAAAAGATTTACTAGAAATAACAATTAATAAAGGGAGGAAATTTACAGACTGTCATTACTAGAAATAACAATTAACAAAGAAAGGAAGGAAATTTACATACTATCATTAATGAATAGTTTTGTCATCAGTGGTACAATTATATTCAACACATCCCATGTATAATTTCAAAAACAAGCAACTCATGCATGCCTTCCCAGACACACCATAATGCTAATTACAATTTAACAGTGACAACAATGCAGATAGTCATGCCACTAGTTGGAATGCTTCTGACTCCAATTAACCAAACAGAAACATTCTTTCTTTTTTGGGGTCTACTCTTCCTGAGAATGAGGTGAATGATATAGAAGCTTCTACTTCACCGAGTGTAGCACATATCAATTCTGGAATAATCAAAGCCACGTGGAACAACCTGAGTGTTCCACGTGTCACCCTGGAGACTGGATTTCGACATTTTAAGTGCAAAATTTACAGACGTTTTGCTACAAAGAGTTTGCTGTCAAGTTGAAATTTTGTCAGAGAAAGAGAGGTCGCTCTTTCGTCAAGTTTTTCCATTTCGGGGTGTTGGAAGTAGATGTTGAGGAGAAAGAGCGTCCGCTCCTTCCTCCAAGGATGAGTTTTTAGGAGTGGCAAAGGTAGATATCGTCACTCTAAACACATATTTCATAGGAACATTGCTTCGCACATTTTGCTGGAAAGTGGAAATTTCCACAGAGAAAGATAGGCCGCTCTTTCTCCAAGTTCTATTTTTACAATTCCCTTGTAAAAGAAGGGGCAGATGACCCTTCGTCTTCCCAATATTCGTTTCGTTATAGTTTGAGACTACAAGAAGGGTCGGTCGATCCTTCTTGTTGGAAAACAGAAGTCAGTGCAAACAATTTTATATGTTATAACTTAGCTGATGTCTGGTTTTTAATCTTCTCTCGTAAATGAAGGGTCGGCCAACCCTTCTTGTGCTCAGTTTTTTTCCGGTGTTCACCATTTTAGATATAGATGAATTGACGTCCTATCCAATGTAGGTTGAATATTTTTACAATTCCCTCATGAAAAAAGGGGTGGCCGACCCTTCTTCTGCCCATTATTGTATTCATAATAGTTATAGAATGAAAGAAGGGTCGGTCGATCCTTCTTTCTTTCTCCATTCTGGATATAGGTGAATTGCTGGATATAGTTGTTCATAGTTATCTCCTAAACGAAGGGGCGGCCGATCCTTTTCATTGGAAAATGGAAGTCAGGCCAAATATTTTGATATGTTCGCAGAAGATGCAGAAGTTCGTTGAAAGTAAGGAACTTCAGAAACAATTGGAGTCATTAAGAGCAAAGGAAGCTGAAGCTTCCTCAAGGTCGCAACCATTACAAGAAGAATCTCTAACACTCACAGATGAAATAGAGTTAAAGTTGCAAGACCTGCATGCGACATAAGACACTATCAAAGGACAACTTTTGCATCCTATCTCAAAGGAAATGCTCAGAACAATCAAACAATTAAGATTACATGTACAAAATTAGTAGAAATTTGTTTACATATAATTGTGACATTTAGTACTATTGATGGTATATCAATGTATATCGGGTGGTTAATGAATTATAAGCACCCATCAAATTGTATATTATTGGACTCTTGGAAGTGTTGTGAACCTAAGAGTATTATGATTGAAGTATGTCCCAAGCAAATCAATGTTATAGATCACCCCTTATGTATTAAGTAAACACATTTTTAATTATTGCTTTTTCATATTCCTCTGCATGATGATCTTTTTATTTACAAAGGAGAAAGTGTAATATTAGTAATCCTATGTGTTGGAGTTATGATCAGTGAATGTTTTTGCTAGATATATATCAATTAATGTTGAATAATTATGAAACAGTCATCCTTTTGACAATATTTATATGTTAATTTGTAAATTGACATATCAAGTTGCAAAGCATTTGAATAATTTAAAAGTTCGTCAATGAAATGCATGTTGAATGAAAAATTGATGACTATGATCTGGTACCAGATACTCCCTTGGCTAGAAATGGGTGTATCCGGAAGAAGAAGCTGACAACATGGTCTAGTACAATACAATACAATGTCTCAGTGCCGCCTGTATCGAGTTCTCCATCCTATATATGTTTTTTACAAACGATTACATAACGACTCGTAGGTTCACTAACTTACGAGACTAACTGACTCAACATGTAGTGATCGACACGAAGGTTCGACATGTTCTCTAAAGTGGTTGAACGGAGGACCTAGTCGGGCGGTCGACCTAAGCTCCTCCAACATCTCCCCCACGAACAATACCTTTCTTCATCCCGAAGAAATCAGAAAATAACTGGAGTTGAATGAACAGAACGTTGATGACTATGAGCTGGTACTGGATACTCCCTTGGCTAGAAATGGGTCGTCATGTCGTCATGTCTCATAGTCCTTCTGCCTTCTACTTGGTGCAGTAAGAAGAAGCTGGCAGCATGGTCTAGTACTAAAACAACATTCGACGACTGCTGCAAGCCTAATGTTGATGACCGCAACAGCCCATGTTATGTTAGAGAAGAATGTTTCCAAGACTGCTAATCACTGTATGTCCCCTCCTCATTTCATACCAATCAGTTATTGAAAGAAGAGTGACAGAAAGAAGATGGATGAAAACGTGATTGGTGCCAAGGAACATAATGACAAATCCATGTATTAGAACTTCAAGAGTGCTCTAAATGCCCATATATCATGGTGTACTGAGGATTTTCAAGGGAGCCGATTTCAAAATGCTCATATATCATGAGGAGAACTGGGGAGAGATCATAAGACTCAAGCATTTCTCATAAAACAACAAAGGACAGAGAACATAGGAAGTAAAGAAAAATTCCGTGGCTTCCCGAATGATTTCAGTTTGTTTTGATATGGGGCATGGTTAGCCTATATATAGTGAGTGACTAGTGTGTTGATGGATTGAATGGGATGGGATTCTGGGATGGATGGGGAGTGGTAATTATCATAGTATGGAGGGATCATGGTGTTCATAGATATCATCTGTAGCAACTACATATTTTGTTGGAGCAATCGTACACGTATCACTCCAATCGATTCCTTGAAAATCCAACGGCCAACATGCCTGTTGCCAGCGCATTAAATGGCCTACAATAGGATGAATAATATTCGTCGTAAATGATGGATTGTATCACTCGTGTGAATAATCTCTTCATGCTTCAATCCACATTATGTTTATGTCTTGTTACCAACAAAGTCTCTGAATGTTTTAGATTCTCCTTATCCTTGAATCAGATCATCTCCCTTGCAAGAGTAATAAAAGACTAAAACTTTTTTCTTTTTTCTTTTTTTTAAATAGAAACATTTTACTTTTTAAAGAGAAACATTCTTTATTTTGTTTTTTTTAAATAGAAACATTTTACTTTTTATTGCAATAGTGTAGATACAAAATCAGTGACAATTATATTCAACACATTCCATGTATAAGTTCAAAAACAAGCAACACATGCATGCCTTCCTAGACACACCATAATGCTAATTAAAATTTAAGTAGGATACTGTGTTGGAAAAGGAATTTAACAGTGACAACAATGCATATAGTGATGCCATTATTTGGAATGATTCTGACCGCGATTAACCATAAATAAATATTCTTTCTTTTTGTTTTTTTCAAATAGAAACAATATACTTTTGGGTTTGCTCTTCCGAGAATGAGGTGAATGATATAGCAGCTTCTACTTCGCCGAGTGTGGCACATATCAATTCTAGAATAATCAAATCCACGTGGCACAATCTGAGCATTCCACATGTCACCCTGGAGACTAGATTTCGACATTTTAACCACAAACTTTACAAACATTTTGCTACAAAGGGTTTGCTGTCAAGTCAAAATTTTGTCAAAGAAAGAGAGGTCGCTCTTTCATCAAGTTGTTCCATTTCGGGGTGTTGTAAGTAGATGCTTAGGAGAAAGAGCATCCGCTCCTTCCTCCAGGGATGAGTTTTTAGGAGTGGCTAAAGTAGATATCGGCACTCTAAACACATATTCCATAGGAACATTGCTTCGCACATTTTGTTGGAAAGTGGAAATATCCACAGAAAAAGATCAGTCGCTCTTTCTCCAAGTTCCATTTTTACAATTCTCTCATAAAAGAAGGGGCGGGCGACCGTTCTTCTTCCCAATATTCATTTCATTATAGTTTGATACTGCAAGAAGGTTCGTTCAATCCTTGTTCGTGTTCACCATTCTGGATATCGTTCAATTTCTAGATAAAGGTTTTCATAACAATCTACTAAACGAAGGGGCATCTAATCCTTCTTCTCGGAAAATAGAAGTCGGGGAAAACAATTGTATATGTTATAACTTAGTTGTGCTCATTATTCTTTCGGTGATCACCATTTTAGATATAGATGAATTGACGTACTAGCCTTCATAGGTTGAATAATTTTACAATTCCCCCATAAATGAAGGGGCGGCCGACCCTTCTTTTGTCCAGTATTGTATTCATAATAGTTCTAGATTGAAAGAAGGGTCGGTCGATCCTTCTTTCTTTCGCCATTCTGGATATAGGTGAATTGCTGGATATAGTTGTTCACAATTATATCCTAAACAAAGGGGCAGCCGATCCTTCTCGTCGGAAAATGGAATTCGGGACAAACATTTTTATATGTAGAACTTAGATGATGTCCGGGTCCCTACTATTTACAGTGGAAGTCGGAAGTCAAGAATTCTAGACATAGGATTCGTAGATTAAATATATTTAAATTTATATCATAAATGAAGGGTCGGCCTACCCTTGTTGTGCTCAATATTGTTCCCTTGTTCACAATTTTGGAAATACATGAATTGACGGCCTAGCATTTGTAGGTTGAACATTTTTAATATTCTATCATAAATGAACAGGTGGGAGACGCTTCCTCTACCCAGTATTGTTTTCGTAATCTTTCTAGACTGCAAGAAGGGTCGTTCGATCCTTCTTGTGTTTGCTTCTTCTACAAGAAGGAGCGGCCGATCCTTCCATTCAGAAAATTGAAAGTCCGGACAAACATTTTTTTATATATTAGAACTTATGTTATATATTTGTTTAAAATCAATATGATTTTTAATGTGCTTCTGTTATTTTATATTTCATAAAACGCTTATGAACTGGATTTTGGTTATGAACAATGTGTCATGTTATTTTATATTTCAGATATCGTTTATGAAATGGATTTTGGTACTCAAAAATGTGTGGGCCTGCTTTTGAATGGATTGAAAGTTGTTGAAGGAATCTCTTTTCCAGAAAGAAAAATTTTGCATAATATCAGCATTAATGACGGATGTATCATTGTAAATGTTACCAAGACTTTAAATGCAAGTCTTCCATTTCCCTATCAATCAGAAGGTGCAGATACATTGTCAAAGGTTGTTGGTGGTTATATTCAAAGGCTTGTATCTAAGATCGTTAACTAGATTGGGTCTGCTCTTCGCGAGAATTAGGTGAATGATATACCAACTTCTACTTCGACGAGTGTAGCACATATCATAACAACTGAGAATAAGGTGAATGATATACCAGATTCTACTTCGAGGAGTGTAGAACATATCATAACAACTGATAATAAATCTTCTTTTATTATGAGAAAAGTTAAGTTTTTACATAAGTGTTCAGAAAGCAAGGATTGCATTTCCATAGGTTTTGTAACAAATGTGAGTGGGATTGATTTTGTTGGGGGAACATTTTTGGGTGACTTCTCCTTTGGTATTCTGGTGGATGAAGTGGTGTTTTCTTGTATGGAATGTTGTCCAGGGTTGAGCAGTGGAGGTTTTGTTGTATGGCCGATTAAAAGAATCATCGATTTTAATACAGAAACATTGCTTTCTGTTGCAAGCAATTTCAACAATAATCAATCTGAATCTACTTTGAAAGTATTAAGAGAAAATCACAATGTCATGTTTGTGGGACATAAAGTTAATTTGATACATCAATGTTCTTTAAAGCCACAGTATGTTGCTTGGGGAATAGTGTCAACTATTGTTTAGGGAGACATTGTATAATTCAAAGCACTAGATGATGGTGAGTTTGGTATTTTAGTTCATAAAATCTTCTGCAATTGTGAGGATTATGGTGTATTTGAAGGATCCCTTATAAGATGGCATGCAAACAATTTGCTTGACCTCGATGATGTTCCTTTGGATGTTATACTAAAAAAGAAAGCAAACGAAGATATGGTCAACTTTTGGAATGTTTTTGAAGAATGTCCTTTACAGATGGTCCTTCCAGGTACTCCCCATTGTGAATATACAAAGGTTAAAGGTAATGGAACAAGGCCATACAATTCCGTAAAGCGGAAAGCTGGAACTAAAATTTCTGAAAGAAATTCAAGATCGGTACCTTACAGGCCTACAATAAATCAGGGCGCATTCCTTTGAAACATTGGCACCGAACATTGTTGCTCAAATTTTTGTATATCAAAAATTCCACTTCAATCGATAGTTGAATGTCTGAATAAATTTGATAGTATGAATGGAAATTCAAAAAGACAGTATGTTATAAATTCTATGGGATCAAATGCTCCTATGGCCAAATAAGGAGATGACAGAAAAAGAAGCTTGTTTACAATGAGATTAGACACAATAGACATCTGTCAAAATGCATGGTATAAATGCCATGGGATAAAAAAGAGCACTTTCTTCAATTATAAAAGAATGTTCTTGAATGGTAATGTGAGAGCTCTGCATGGTAACAGTGGCTTGGAAAAATCTAGGGTGAGCACTACTGCATTGGTAGCCACTATTAATAAAATTGTAGAAGAGAATTCAGACAAATATCCACATCTTACACGATTAATCAATGGAGATGGAACAAGGACAACCTTGAAATTATTGCCATCTAATATGTCCCATGGTTTACTGTGAAAAATGGCTAATGATGAAATCGAAAGAATCGGTTTTCCTCCAGTATCACAATCCTCCTTTAGCAAGGTGATGAGAGAAGTTTTTCGAGAAGTTAAAATTTCTAAATCAAACTCCTTTGCAAGGTGTAATGAGTGCATTACAATACAGGATAGGCTTCAGGGGACCACTGATCCAGCTGAGGTGGAAAATTTACGAGCAAATCAAGCAGCTCATAATAAATACATCGCAAGTTGTCGCTAGGTGTATTATTCTCACAAATCAGCTTCACAGAAAAATCCAAAGACGTATCTGAGTATTGTTCATGACAAAATGGATAATTCAAAGACATCCATTCCAAGGATGGGTAAGAAGGAAAAATATTTTAGTAATGTTATAAATCTTCCCATATCATTGACTGGAATGTTGACTCATGGGCACAAGACTGGGGTTTTGGTCATTTTAGCCTCTCATTTTAGAGATGGGATCGAATTTCACTGTGACATCCATGGCTAAATGCTTGAAATGTTTTGAAGAACCAGTGATTGATAAATATGGTGATTTTCTCTACAAAGACGGAACATCTAAGCACCAATTCCATGATGCTCTATTGCAATCAGACTCATATGAAAAGTGTTTGATACACAGACAAGATGTAATGCAAGATGATGCAATGTGTGTTGATGGTACTAATCAATGCATGCCAAATATAAAACTACCACCCATATTGTTGTTGCAAATGGATAATTGTTCAGGCGATAAAAAAAACTACTTTGTATTTTCATTTTTATCTCTTTTAACAGCTAGGAGAGCGTCCAAGATAGTTGAAGTTGGATTCCTCCCCGTCGGACACACCCATGAAGACATAGATGGAACTTATGGCAGGTTATCAGTAAAGCTAATGCGCAAGGATATATTTTCACTCTCGGAAATTATGGATACGTATAGGACATGCGAAGATCAAAATTCTTTGTCCCTTATCTAATTGATGAACTTTACGATTTTAAGAGTTTTGTGAAACCCCACCTTTTGGATGGAAATGCCAAGATCATCGGTATCAAAAAATGCCATTTTTTTAAATTTCAACTCATAGATGACATTCCAGTCATGCCATGGAAGGCATCACTTCGAGATGAAGCTTGGTCGTCTCCTATTCATCTCTGGCGGTCATTTCCATATGGTAGTGTAGGCTTGCCGGTGGGATAGCCTAGGTTATTAAATCTTCAATCAAAAATACCTTCGGACATTGACGAAATAAAAAAAGGACTAGAAACATATATTTCATTATGGAATGGAGGGATTGAGAAGGGAGGTGAAATTTTTTGTCATCCCAAGTTAAATTATTGGGAGGTTATATATAAAGATTTGGACAGTCCCTTCGAGAGTGTTGATCAGTTGTAAACTAACTTTTGGCCATCGACAAGCCACGATATTCATAGTAGTGAACCTACAAGATTTGAACATGAAATTATGGATGCCTATTTGAAGGAAAATGTTCCTGCTTTGCAGGATTGCTATGTTGGACTACTATGCAACAAGCCTAGAGATGAATTCATTCCAAGAGTGGATGTTGTAAAGGGCCAAATGGTCATTGTGAAATCACCAAAGCCAAATTGTGCAATCTGGTTGGGTATTGCGATTGGTGATATTTATCAGGATTCAGATGCTAGTACTGTTGGGTCTTACAAAGTAGAGGTGCAATGGTGGAAGCCAACAGGAGCATCGAAGGATCTGAAGGTCTTGTACAAAAAATGCTTAGATAGAAAGAAAAAATGGGTTGTTGGTGCAAAAGAAAATATGATGATCGATGTAAATAGCATCATATGGGCATGGTCACCAAGGCAAGGATGGACAGGAGAAAAAATTAGCATAAACGAGAAGGGCCTTGCAGCAGTCAAGGCACAATGAGAAAATATGGGGTATAGTGTTCAGAGTGGGATGGATGTTCTAAAGGGTTGATAGTAGACAAAATTGGTTTCTAAATTTCTCTATGTGGCAATTTTAAGCAACAAAATGTGTTTCTAAATTTCCACTTGGTCAACAAAAAGTTGTATTTTTTCATTTTCATTAAAGTTTTATAAAAGGAAAGATATATCTTATAACCAACCCTTTTAATAGCCATTGGGATTGATAATCGATGGTTATTTCTTACAAAATTTTATTTGTGACAAGTGTCGTCATTTGCGCACTAACTATCTTTTAAGTGTTGTAATTAACCCTTTAATTACTAGTTAATTGTGCTTAAGAATAATTATCCTTTAGAAGTGGTTATCATCTTTGATAGCACGATCACGAATTGCAATACTACCATGGAACAGCATGCACAGAATTGATGGTGAAACACAGGGGTATGTTGTAGAACTTTTGTAAAACTTTTAAACTATTAAATTCATTAATAAAGAAAATATAACTTTCAGCCTATGTGAATCAAGTATACCATATATTAAATTGTGCAATTACTTCCCATGATTTTTTTTAAGAAACAAAATTGTTTATGTGAAACAAGTATACCATATATTAACCTTGGATGCAGGTGTCACCATGATACAAGGGGCCACGTGTTGGACACAAGGAGGGAACGTGGGGGAGGAGCCTCAACCCAGGCGGCCATAACATGGAACGTGTGCCCCATGCAATACACCACCTGCCTCGCTTCCACTTTCCTTGCCTCACACGTGCATCTTTATGGCTCCTTCTCGATCCTTTTCCCACAAGTCCCTTCACCGGATAACTAGATGCAACTCTGGTACCTCTCGACCTCACCTCGTCCCTCTGCACATTCAAAGCATCCCTCACCTCGGCTCTCTGAACCATCATTTCGTCTCCCTACAATTTAATATGCCTTGTGTGAACCCATATCTTTGCTCCTTAAATGGGCCTACGGGAACCCATGACTGCATTATTTCTGCTTCTCCTCGATGCTGGATCTGTTCTGTGCACCCTTGTGCTCAGCTGTGTATCTAGTTGTGGACTCTCATTGCACTCTCCGCCATGACCAAGCCACGCGGCCTTTCTCATCCGGGTGATGGATTCGACATTGGCATCTCCTTCTCTAGCCATAATTTAATTGATGAGTGGGAAGGGAAGCTTGTAGCGGATCACCTCGCCTCTGGAAATAATGGGGGCAATATCAATAACTACTAGATCATCAAAAACATGCTCAGCAATATTCTGGATGACATGCAGAGTAACTGGGGCTCTGCCAGAAATCAGATGTTGGCCACCAGGGAAAAAATCATCGAGCTGGACGATTGTCTGGATAACATTGATGCCACTTTCTCTCGGAACCCGAGCATGGCTGACTCTGGTGGAAGGGGTGATGGTGGTGGTGTCTCTGGCATCCCGAATTTCATTTTTTTCCCTCAGAAGGGCCTACAGTTACTACTACTCCGGACCCTTTCCTGGCCGTTCATGCTCTTGCATCCCCGACGGCCCCTCCGGTGAAATTCCTAGTCCCTTCCATGATTGGCTCTCCGCCTTGCAAAAGGATATGCATGATCTGCAGCCATGAGGAACCTGACTTTCTCGCTGCTCGAAAAACGAATCCTCTCCCTGTGAAGCTGCCGGAGGAGGACTGTCTGGGGAGTTGCCTCATTCTCGAGGAATAATTCCATGTCTACTTGAGATTTCGACGAGAATACCGGGTCTCTCTGCTCCGTTCAGGTTTTTTGTAATAGTTATCTAATGCATTTTTTGTATGATCTCACTCACACTATTTTTTGTTCTTGGCCTCACCATTGGAGGCAAGTTTTTTGTATAACCCACAAGTTGTTCTATAATACTCTTGCTAGTTCTAGTCTTTTCTCTTACGTCAGGATGGCTCCATTATCCCAGGAAGCCTCCGAGGTCTCCTCGCTATGTTATTTTATCTTTTACTCTTAATTAACATACTGTGCAGACTTATAATAAAAAGGTATACCATATATTAAATTGTGCATTTACTTCCCATAATTCTTTTTAAGCAACAAAATTGTTGTGTTTCTACATTTCCACTTAGTCAACAAAATGTATTAAAGGCTAAGTGAATCAAGTATACCATATATTAAATTGTGCATTTACTTGCAATAATTATGTTTAAGCAACAAAATTGTTGTGTTTCTAAATTTCCACTTGGTCAACAAAAAGTTGTATTTTTTCATTTTCATTAAATTTTTTTAAAAAGAAAGATACAACTTATAACCAACCCTCTTAATAGCCATTGGGATTGATAATGGATGGTTATTTGTTACAAAATTTGGTTTGTGATAAGTGTCGTCATTTGTGCACTAATTGTCGTTAAGTGTTGTAATTAACACCTTAATTACTAGTTAATTGTGCTTAAGAATAATTAGCCTTTAGAAGTGGTTATCATCTTTGATATGGCTTGGAATCAAGTTTTGATGATGTTAGATGATGTTAAGAAGCCTTTCTGGCCCTTAGATCATATGTTGGATTTGTTAATGAATTTATATTAAATTATTATTAATTATTGGTGTTGTGTCGCAAATATTTTTGGAAAAATAAAAATTAAATTCTTATGGTTTATCCGCTGCACTTAAAATCAAGTAATTATCCTCAAAGTAACTACCTAAATACTAAAATATGATCCACTATACTCAATGTTCCAAATCAAATATGCCATGTGTCACAATATGATCATTCCACGTGTCACCTTGGGATACTAGATATCAACATTTAAACAACAAAATTTATAGACGTTTTGCTTCAAAGACTTTGCTGGCAAGTGGAAATATTCTCAGAGAAAGAGCAGTCGCTCTTTCTCTAAGGTGTTCTAATGTTACGATTCCCTCGTAAATGAAGGGTCGGTCGACCCTTCTTATTCCCAATATTCTTTTCATAATAGTTTGACACTGCAAGAAGGGTTGGTTGATCATTCTTGTGTTCTCTATTATGGATATAGTCGAATTGTTGTATAAATGTTTTCACAATTAACTACGAAAAGAAGGGAAGGTTGATCCTGCTTGTCGGAAAATGGAAGTCGGGAGAAACCATTTTTATATGTTAAAACTTCCAAGGTGTTCTATTTTTAAAATTTCCTTGTAATTGAAAGGTCGTCCGACCTTTCGTGTTCCCAATATTATTTTGATAATAGTTCAACACTACAAGAAGGGCTGGCCGACCCTTCTTATTCCAAATATTCTTTTCATAATAGTTCGACAATCCAAGAAGGGTCAGTCGACCCTTCTTGTGTTCTCCATTATGGATATAGCTGAATTGCTGGATAAAGGTTTTAACAATTAACTACGAAAAAGAACGGGTGGCCAATCCTTCTCGTTGGAAAACGAAAGTCGAGACAAACCATTTTTATACATTATAGCTTCCAAGGTGTTCTATTTTTACAATTCCCTTGTAATTGAAGGGTCGGTCAACCTTTCGTATTCCCAATATTATTTTCATAATAGTTCGACACAACAAGAAGGGTCGGTCGACCCTTCTTGTGTTCTCCATTATGGATATATCTGAATTGTTGGATAAATGTTTTCACAATTAACTACAAAAAGAAGGGGTGGCCGATCCTTCTTGTCAGAAAACAGAAGTCAGGACAAACCATTTTTATATGTTATAACTTAGCCAATTGACTGGCTATTCAAACAATGAGTGAATATTTTAGACATTTGACTTTTCACCTTAAAATTTTGAACATTTAAAAATGAAAATTGCAGTTTTCAAATAAAAAATTGCATTTTTTTATTTGAAATTCACACTTTTCAAATGAGAAATTGCATTTTTTATTTGAAATTCACACTTTTCAAATCATAATTTGCATCTTTTATTTGAAATTCACACTTTTGAAATCAAAATTTGCATTTTTTTATTTGAAATTCACACTTTTAAGGTTCATAAGTAGTCAAGAAACACACTATTCGAATAGAAAAACACACTTTTCAAATCCAATATTGCCACTTTCAAAACTTGATTTTGCACTTTAGAAAGGTTGATATTAACACTTTCAAAGTCAAGTTGATGTTGACACTTTCCTTTGAAATTTTCTTGCATTTTTTAGTGTTATTGTGAGTTGCAGAAAGGACTGAGTTTTTCCAAAAGTCAAGTTCTTTCTACAACCTGCAATCTGTAATCCGCAATGTGGATTGTGGAAGCTTGGTTTTCGGTTTTGAAACATTTTCTTTCCGCAATGCGGATTGCGGATGCAGAAATATTCTTCAATAATTGTGGCCTTTTACATCCGCAACTCGCAATCCACAATTGTGGAATGCGGGAAGAGTCTTAAAATAGTTTTGCACTTTGCGTTTCCGCAACCCGCAACCCGTGAGGGCGAATTGTGGGTTGCGGAAAGAATGTATATATTTATGAAATAAAACTCCACAACCCTTCTTTTCCTTCTCGCATGTTTAAGTTTTAACCCTCGATTTGTCTTGATCCCGCGGATGAGATTACACTGGTTGATTTAAATGAAGTTTAGCTTGTTCGTTTTCCCCTCTACCATTTTTTAAAATTGCAAGTAGGCTCCTAACTGCGATTTTCACCTTCGGCCAAATTTGAATTCATAGTCATCGATCTGACTAATCCATAATGATAAGTTGTTTAGATTTGACATCAAATCATACTTGATATAATTAAAATTGTACTTCATCTTAATCCAAATTTTGTTGGTGGGTGCTATATGTTATTTCATTACAGATGTGATAATTGCATTTCTCAGACCGAAAGGTTTTAATCATGGCAATTCATTACAGTTAATCATTATGGGATCTTTATTGCTATTCTTAAACACAAAGACCAATATGAGCAATTTGTTCGTCGTCATATTCCATAGAAAATGTCTTGTTATTCAATTTCCAGATATTTTCTCCTAACAATTACATACTATGAACAAGATGCAGAAAAGTCACAAATCTTCAGTCATATTTTGTGGTGAGAAAGAACTTTAGCCTCTTCAAGATCATGAACCTCTGTCGCCACCTTTTAAAGCCAATGTTTTGGATGACAGCACCGGTAGTGAAAAAGAAGACTCTGAGATTCAATCCATGTATATACGACTCCCTCAGAGGAAGGGAAGGAATATCACTGTGAAAAATGTGGATCGAGATGATACAGTCATCCGGGATTTTATAATTAATCAAGTGCCTGTGACTCCACCAATTCCCCTAAAGGATGGACAAGTGGCCTATTTTCGGTTTTTGAGGACATTGTCGATCATCATGAATCTTCTAAGAAGCATCTTTCAACTTCTGTCACAGATAGCTAGTGGATTGTCGGTATCTTCCACAGTTTGTTACGAGATACTTTCTAGAAACCATGTGATGAAAATATTTTGGGAATTTTGTGAAAAGGGTCAGTATTAGTTGCTCCTGAGGATGCCTTTTAGTTTTGATTTGTACTCCATGTTTTATGGGAAGTCTATCTTTTGTAACTATTTTTGTAATTATTATTTAAAGTGTAGAGGTCTCATGGGGTAGGGGGATAAAATCAGCAAAAGAAGACTGGAGACACTCTGATTGATGCAGAGATTGTAATTTTTTGCAACTTTGAAGTAATACAGTTAGTCCTTCTCTTGATTCCTCTTTTGTTAATTGATCAAATTTCTTTGATGAATGTTGATTTTCACTTCAGATTATTTATGAACACTGTTTAATTTTTGCAATCAATAATCTATACATTGATCTACAGTTTGGATTTGTCTTTACTCATGATCTATGTGTCTTTTATGTTTTAAGTGAATTTATTTAATTAAAACATTTATCTATTTCTGCAAATGATTAACATAAATTAATAAATTCATGTTAATTTTTCAATTAACATTCCATCTACAGGGTAATCTTGCATGTCCCTAATCCTTAAAACTACTATCGGTGAATTTTAATTTCCTGATTGTGTTGTGGTTAAACCCGCATTAGTAACCTCGCTATAATCAATGTGCCAAATAAAATAAAAATTAGTAACCTCGCTATACTCAATGTGCCAAATCAAATATGCCATGTGTCACAATATGATCATTCCACGTGTCACCCTAGGATACTAGATATCAACATTTTAACAACAAAATTTATAGACGTTTTTATTTAAAGACTTTGCTGGCAAGTGGAAATATTCTCATAGAAAGAGCAGTCGCTCTTTCTCCAAGGTGTTCTATTGTTACAATTCCCTCCTAAATGAAGGGTCGGCTGACCCTTCTTATTCCCAATATTCTTTTCATAATAGTTCAACACTGTAAGAAGGGTCGGTCGATCCTTCTTGTATTATCCATGATGGCTATAGCTGAATTGATGGATAAAGGTTTTGACAATTAACTACGAAAAGAAGGGGCGGTCAATCCTTCTTGTCGTAAAACGGAAGTCGGGACAAACCATTTTTATATGATATAACTTCCAAGGTGTTCTATTTTTACAATTCCCTCATAATTGAAGGGTCGGTCGACCCTTCTTATTCCCCATATTATTTTCATAATAGTTCGACACTACAAGAAGGGTCGGTTGACCCTTCTTATTACCAATATTCTTTTCGTAATATTTCGACACTGCAAGAAGGGTCAGTCGATCCTTCTTGTGTTCTCCATTATGGATATAGATGAATTGTTGGATAAAGGTTTTCATAATTAACTACAAAAAGAAGGGGTGGACGATCCTTCTTGTCGGAAAATGGAAGTCGGGACAAACTATTTTTATATGTTATAACTTCCAAGGTGTTTGTTGGAGGGGCCTAGGTCGACCTGTCGACTAGGCCCTCCGCCCAACCACTCTGCAGCATATGTCGACTAGTCGCGTCGACTAGTATGGGTTGGGTCGGTTGGATAAACTGGTAGACGGTTATGTAACTGTATCTGCACATATATATATATCTAGGCTGGTGAGCCGATAGACAAGAGGAGATTGATTCTATCATATTGTTTTGCTATTGTTGGTTAATACAAAGACTATTCTCTCTATCTGTCTTGTCTCTTGTATCTATGTCATTGTGTATGCTTGCTTATATTAGGTAATGTATCTATGATAACTATGTGAACCGTAGGATTACAACATCTAGTTCCGTTGCCAGTTGATACATGAAAAATTACTAACAGCATGACCCATGATTTCAGAACAGGAGATTAGAGATTGGTGGGAGAAGAAAATCGTGAATTACCTGCAGAATTATGTGTGACGTAACAAGCTAACGATTAACCAAGCAAGAGATCGATTCTTCTCCAAGACCCATGAGCGATTTGTAGAATCCGTGTCGACCGCCTTGAAGAAACTTCTGGATGAACAGACCAGTCGATGAAGCATAGCGTAAATTAGTATCAAATCTAATCAATGGAGGTCGTACAAATCTATCAGAATGGTGCGAAAAGATTGCAGAAGATTTCTGTGAAGAACAGGCAATCGAAAATTGAGTATCAGTAGATGAAATAAGAATAAAGTTCTTTAGCGAATTAGCCGATTAATTTCTGTGTTCTCTGTCGACATTACTGTTTAAATTTTTTATTAACAAAGGTGTCGCACATATTGTCGAAACAAGACTGTTGCTAACCCCACCAATTCCAAACTCTAACTAGGAGGATAAAGAACGTAAGTCGGAAAAATTTGTAAAGGAGCGCGAATGGGAATTTTTCTTGAACAAGTGATGGTCTACACTTCCCCAATAGTCTAGAAACCATCGGACCGGCATTGGGGGGGTGATGAAGCATGCTCTGATGTACCTAGTTTGATGAAACTCGACATATGAAAAATGACATGACCAGCAGTGGAAAAAAATCCGACAAAGACAGACTTTTAAGTCACAAAATCACCCCAGATATTCAAAAAATCGAAAGAGAAAAAAGGAGGCAGCGACATGAAGAGCTGCGGGAGCAAGCAATTGCACTCCGGAGAACGTGAGTATCTAATGTTACGACAGATGTAGAAGGGAATCTGCCAGAGTCAAGTCAAGCCCCTAATGATCGGGATGTTGAAGAAGAATTGTCGCCGATGGATGAAGACTTGTGGATAGAGCATGGTAGAGCTCTCCAAGTTCAAATACCAAAAACAGTAGCACCTTCGTCTCCATTCCGTTTAACATAAAGCGTTCGGGTGGAAGAAATTGTCGAAGAAAACCTTGGTCTCCATGCTAGTCAGTCGGGAGTTTGGAGTCGTCGAAGCATAGAAGGCGATGATATCAATAGACTATTGATTCATCGGCCAGAAGAAGGGAATTGGATATCTTTTCAACCCGAATTTTCAAATAGAAGTTTTCATCTAGTGTACACAGAGCATGAAGAAGCACCCCCCCTGCCAATACCAAATTTGAGTGATTCGACAAGCACGTCGGAAAGTCTGAGATTTTGCAAAATCCCATTTGAGCAAAAATTTAACTGGATTTCGACAGAAGTAATTGACGAAGGCAGATCTAGCGACATCAAAGGAGATACACTCATTGATTTTGAAGACAGAGAACTAAGTCCAAAAAGACAGCTAATTCATACTAACGAAACACCAAGTATTGATTGTGGAAATAACCCAACCACACCCCCATCAGATTCTCAGAATAATACAATAGCAGACATGGCACACACCATACCACACCTTCCATTCTACGAAGGAGATGAAGACCCAAGAAGACACTAGTTTGTGTGTGAAGCAATATGGACAGCTAATCAAATTACCAATGAAGCCAAACAAATTGCTCAATTTGTTGGCTCAATAAGAAAAAGAGCACTGACTTGGTACATGGGGTACATAGGAAAAACACCAACTACAACAAAAGCACAAATCAAACAAAGCTTTTTAGCCTTCTTTATGATTGAAGATGTGACATACCTAGCGGCAGAGCGTCTAAAGACAACAGTCCAAAAGCCAACATAAACTGTCAAGGAGTACGACAAGAGGTTTAAAGACCTCCTGAGCAAATTAAACTATGAAATCGAAGAAAAAATATTAATCAAATGGTTTATAGTTGGTCTGATCAATAAAATCATAATACATGTCCATCAACAAAATGTTAATACATATGCTGATGCGCTAAGAATAGCACTAGAAATTGAAATGGATGATGAATACCCTCTAATATCCATGGACAAACATGTCGATGAACAACTTGAAAGTATGGAGCAAGCTATCAGAAATATGACGTTAAAATGACCAGAGCTATGGTGTACAACTTGTCGAACCTCAGGACATACCAAAGATTCTTGTCGAAATGATGATCGGCGACAAGATGTAAAACTCATCCAATCCAGATGTTTCTGCGATTTATGCAAAGAATATGATTTACATACCACAAATGATTGTCAATACAATCTGAAAAATAAAAAGGCACGATGGTGTCAAATTTGTGAAGTAAATACACATTCAATCGAAGAATGTCATCTGAACCTGAAAAACTGGCAAAATTATCATGCAGTGTACCAAGCGAATTCTGTCGAGCAGAACCAAGACAAAAATTCAGCAAAAGACAAATTCGGGAGAAATGATGAAAGAAATAACCAGTACAATCAAAACAAGAATGACAGATACCCAAGGTATAATGATCGACGGAATGATTGGCGATATAATGGCTACAATAGACGCGGTGGATATCAGAGTCGCGGTCGTGGCAGTGGAGGTCAAGGCTTTCGGTATCGTCAACCTGGTGCATGTTTTACATGCTTCAGCGAGAATCATCGACACGCAGAATGCCCTTATAAGGAAAGAACTGATCTCAAATTTTGTACAAAGTGTGGGGTAGGCGATCACTATTTAGAGGATTGCCCTACCATGATCGAGAAAATAAATAATAATAATAAATGTTCATGTTTTATCTTGTGTTCAAAAAAATGATGTGCTTCAAACAAAAAACTTGCAAATTGTAACAAGGCAAGGCACTCATATTGGTCAAGATAAACCTCAGATAACTAGAATTGTCGATAAAGAGGATTATCCAAATCCTATAAAACAAAAATTTGTGTACAAAGATGCATCTGACATATTTCATGATTTAGCAACACATGAAGAAACTCTTAATGAATTGCTCAAATTAATTTCACACGAAGAAGCTGTAGGAAAAATGATTGATTTGTTGCATAAATTAAAGCACGTCGAGCAAAGACAAACTAAAAACATTTTCCGACTAAAACAAAAAGAGAAAAATGATGCCGACCCATTAGTCGATCTCGACATAAATGGATATCATGTACAACAAGTTGTACTTGATTTTGGTTCCCAAGTGAATATCATGACTCATGATACTTGGGACCAACTCGGTCGACCTCAACTACAGGAATCAGGCATCTACTTAAAGCTCATAGATCAAGGATTAATTGAGCCGATTGGAGTATGGAAAGGAGTCGAAACTTCCATTAAAGGTATCACGACATCAGTAGATTTTGAAATCATTGTACCAAAAGATGATGCAAGCTCTTTCCTTGCTTTGGTCAGTCGACCATGGGGACGGAAGATGAAGGATTCAATTTCTTTGGACAAAAGCTGCATCAAGTTGAAAGGTAATGGCCAGAAGGTTATCGTGCCAATCTTCCCATCATAAGGAGAACCTTGGTCAGAACCAACAAAAGTCAATAAGGATATCCGACAGCTTTACCGAATAGATAATAATGAAGATCGCATTGAGCCAAATAACCAAGGAGAACTTCATCTCGGAGACCCTATCTCGCTCGGATACAATTTCAATGCATAACTCTATGATTGGAAAATAGAGAATTACGATCTGCATGCAAAAGAATGTTGGAATGTGGAAGCCATCTCGAGGAAACAAATAAAGAAGTGTCTCTCTGTATCCTACACACCGAAGGTTTTCGAACGAAAAATACGAGCATATCCAACGCTTGCTCCAGTTAAAAATGTACAATATGGTATCTCGACATTAAGATATAAAGAACATGATCCACCTAATGTACATGTCGAATAGGTATCAAAACATATCGAAGAGCAAGGTCGTCTACAAATTTTGGTAGAGACATTTACTAGCCAAGCTGCGAGGTGGTGGGACACTCATCAGTCGAAACTTCAAAATTGGAATATTGCATCAACATCTTTCATAGAAAGGTTTGGAGGAAGAAACTTGACAACACAAGCCGACATTCCTTTGTTCACACAAGGACAAAACCTCGAAGCTCACATTAACTGTTGCGAAAAAGAATGGAGAAAATTAGGCTATAAAGATGAAAGAAAATGGCCTCACCTCTTCCCCAGAACACTCGATGATCTACCTAACAAGTGGTACAAGATGGAAGAAGCAAGAGGAGAAACTTTCCTTTGGAAAGATCTAAAAGAAAATTTTACTAAGGATTTCTAGTTTTCTCCGCAGGATGAGAGATTGGTCGAAGCAAGCAGCAAAATCAAAGAATTTTTGTAGCCAACAGAAACTCTAACACTCGGAAACAAACAAGAGAATGTGCACACACCTAACAATTGCTACAATATAAAGACGACACAAAAACAGCACTCGACAAGACTGAGCCTAGAAACAGAGATGTCGGTAGGGAAACGTTTTCAATGGAGAAAGGATCATCCCAGTGTGTCGAAGCCCATAAGAACAATGTTAAGTACAGAGATCATAGAAAAAGATGAACCTGAAAGATTATCAGAAAAAGACTTCCCACCAACTTTCACACAAATCAAGGAAGGAGAAAGACAGATAAGTAACAGCCGTGCACCAGAATGGATGGACGCAAAGATTAAAATAAAGGAAGTAGATATTTCAAAGGATGATCGACCAAAAATGGCAAAAATTGGTGATTACTGGAATGAGAAACAGACAACAGAAATCTCCAGTATTCTCAAAGAATTCCAAGACGTTTTTGCTCGAGACTATAAAGATTTGAAAGGGCTTGTAAAGGAAATGGGGGGGGATGAAAATTGACATTAAACCTGACGCCGGACCCGTGAAGAAAATACCCTACAAACTTTCTCACAAATATAAGGATATTGTCAAAAAGGAGATTGATAACATGCTTGCTGCAGGAATAATATATCCTATTGACCATTCGGAATGGGCAAGCCCAATGGTCATTCAGCCAAAGAAACAAGATCCGACTCGACTGAGAATCTGTGTCGACTTTTGAGAGATGAACAAGGTAACTCTAACAGATCCTTTCCCTACACCCTTTGCAGATGAAATCATCAATGAAGTTGCAGGACACGAGTGCTATTCTTTCATGGATGGATTCTCGGGGTACAACCAAGTACCTATATCAAAAGAAGACCAGAAAAAGACAACATTCGTGTGCGAATTTGGGTCATTCGCATATAAAGTTATGCCTTTCGGTTTGAAGAATGCACCTGCGGTCTTCTCAAGAATTGTCGTCAAATCATTCCAAGAATATATTTACAAAACCATGGCTATATACTTTGATGATTCGACAATTTATACAATGTTGAAAGATCACTGCGAATGGCTCAGACTAATGTTGGAAAGATGCCAACAGATACAACTATCCTTGAACATTAAAAAGTGCATCTTCGCAACACCTATTGGCATATTACTTGGCCATGTCGTGTGCAAAGAAGGTATTAAGGTTGACTACATGAAGATCAAAATCATTCTCGACCTAAAGCCTCCAGTAAATCCGAAACAAGTACGAATCCTGTTAGGTCATACCGGATATTACAGAATATTTATCAGACACTATTCCGATATGACTTATCCTCTGGAAGAATTGCTAAAAGAAGATCAAGATTATAACTGGACGTAGGAATGCGACATTTTATTTAACACATTGAAAAGAAAAATGGTCGAAGCACCGATTCTTCGATTCCCAGATTGGTCAAAGAAATTTCATGTACATATTGATGCATCTAGAATAGCAGTAGGAGCCATCCTAACAAAACCCGAAGATGATAACATGGACTACCCTAATGCATTCAGCAGTTGAAAATTGAATAAAGATGAAAGAAATTATTCTACAACTGAAAGAGAATCATTAGGTATGGTATTTGCCCTTCAGAAATACCACCATTATTTATTGGCTAATCCCTTTGTATTTTATACAAATCACCAAGCTTTAAAATACTTAGTCAATAAGCCATTGCATCATGGGAGATTATGTCACTGGTTATTACTGTTCCAAGAATTTGAATTCGAAGTAATCATCCGACCTGGAAAACTTAATGTCGAACCAGACCACCTGTCGAGAATCGACACAGGAGAAGAACCGATAGGAATTGAAGATGACTTACCAGACATACACTTGTTTCGCATTGAAGCAGTACCTTCAAAACTTATGGAAATTGCACAATTTCTGGAAAATGGGCAAGCTCCTGAGGGAATGAATGAGAAAAAGAGGAAGATATTAGCAATGAAAGCAGCCCCCTACACCTTGATCAACGGTTTCCTCTATAAACTTGGCTTGGATGATATATTACGCCGATGTGCACTTGAGCATGAACAATAGGATATAATTACAGAAGCCCATGCTGGACCAGCAGGAGGACACTATCATGCGGATATAACAATAGGATATAATAAATCAGAATACAGGACATCTCCTGTTTGTTTATGCAATTGAATCTTATCTGGTATATTAATCGCATCAAGCTTAACTTCCATTTCAGAAACCTTCTCATCATTCACCACTACAAACCTTATAGTGTTTCTTCCTGGATCCGTAGTTGTAAGAAGGGAAACTTTTTGTTCTGCCAGCATTATTACTTGAGGGTACAATTTTTGAGTTTCTTCGGAAGATTGCTTCTTCTTTACTGCATATTGTGAAAGGAAATCAAATCTGGAGTTATACTGAGAGTTGCTTCCAGATTCCTTTATTTCTAAAAAACAATATTGCTGCATAATATTTGCAGGTGGCTGTGAAATCAAACTAGTTTTTTTCTGGAAAAAATAATTCTCATTCCTCCATACTAATAATTTCCTTCTGTCATTCCACTTTTGATTTATTCCTTTAAACTTCTTCATCGACTTCCATACTATCAACTTCTAAAATGCTTCTCTTACTAGTGATATTAGATTTAGCTGGTGTCTGAACCAGCATTGCCAAATTGCTTGTTTGTTCCATATTCACCTCTTTATTATCTTGTTCAAATTTGAATAAATTTTCAATTTCTTTTAATCCTTCTACTATTTGATGATCAAAAGCCTTGTTTCCATTTTGATGTCTCCTTTGTGATATAATTTGATGAGGATCATAATTAATCCTTTTATCCTCTTGGAAATCCATAATCTTCAGTAATTTTTCTACTACAGAGAGGGTTTCCTTATTCTTAATGATTAATGGACCAACTTTAAGAGGGAATTTCACATCCAATGCTTTTTTGAAAGCACATAAATGTTCTTCTTCTTAATGCAACCTTTGTCTAATAAATTCCAAGGAAAAAACCCTCAGTGTTAAAAAGGCTGACAACAGATATGGTGCTCCAGTGAAACCATACACCCTAATTAAAGTATGTTCTTTATACAAGAACCAATCACCTGTTTGTCCTTCTGGTGTAGGCTGCAAAGTTTCTTTCATTTCTTCTAACACTCGGGGCATTTCAACATCAAAAATAATTCTGTAAACTTCTGCCATGATTTGATGGGTGAACTCAAACATATTGACCTATTTAGGAAGGTCATGAGAAAACATGGTACCAAGAAATTTGGATTCTGAAATGTTTGAACACAAGAACAACTTCAGGAGATATGACCGATATCTGAAATGCTTCAACTTGTTGAAATTCACCAACTAGACATGAATCGCTTCAGCTAGGAATTCATCAAAATTAAAACAACACACCATACTCAACTGTGACTCTGGTTAAATTACTTACAGAAGGAAACCTAACATAATTTCCGTGAATGACTTATCACTATCTAGACCTAAATTTTGACTCAACAAGGACAAAACTAATTGGGTATCTCATTGAAAGACATTAATACTCAAAGGGAACGATAATTTTTCATGCGAGTGACCATCTTTCAAAACTTGTAATAAAAACTTGTCTTTTCTGCAAGACTGCAGTTTCTATAAAACTTTGCCAAATTTTCTTCGTTAAACGACTCAGGGATTTTGGGAAATGTTTCAGGTAAACGTAGAACCTCACAGAGAGTCTACGCATTTACTCGGCATAGAATTTTGGTCGTATTTACATTAATGATTACCCTTTCTCCCTGCGAATAATTCACCGCACACCAACAAAAGAATTCGGGGAAGTGTAGGGTTTGTTCAACACAAAAATAGTACAGAAAAGAACCAAAAACATTAAATACATCCTTTTCCTTCGACTTAAACTCCATTAATTTCTCCTTAGACTGCAAAATACTACACATAGACAAAACAGGGTCAAAAATATCCATTTCCCTGCCAACTACAAGCTTCTCATTTTCATCTGAACTTTCATTGAAGGGAAGAAGGTCTTGGGTTTTCTCCATTTGGGAAACAAAATCTAAACACTGAGGGTTTCAAGCTACCTGTGAAGTGAGCTTGTTGGGTGTTGTTCCAATTGACAAAGACAATGACATGTTTCCGACGGGTTCTTTTCCTCTAGTCAATAAGCGACAAAAACATTTTTTAAAACTTCAAACAAACCTTTTATAGAACATATGCTTAGGTGGTTTCAGAACTTGCGATGAGTGGTTTAAATTTAACCGCTTTTTGTAGCGGACTCCACCAATGATTGCTACGTGGTAAGTAGTTTAATTTTCGCTCCACATTTTCCAAGTTTAACCATCGTGCACTTTCTAGCGCGGGAACCCATTTCCACCATCGATTTGCTTATTGGTGGCTCTGCATCATTATTCCGCCACATTTTTACACATTTGCAAGTTTTGGTGTGAGTCGTCCAATTTTTTAGCGCCTTTTCCACCTACGCCCTTGAAGTGAGAGACCTTATGTAGAGACCTTAGAATAGTGACAATATTTGCATTGTTCCTCTCTATAAACATTAATAAACAATTTTATATTAATGTTAAATAACCCAAGAATCCATATAGAATAAATTTAAAAAACATAAAGACAAAAATGCTAACAATATGAAAAAATCACTTGTTTGATGAATTATACCAATTCTAGACATTGTTTATAGATGGGTTTGAAAAACATCCAATGTAACATGAAAAGAAGTCGATGAAGAAGAGGGAGAGATGACCGTAAGAGATAAGATAAGTTTAAACAACAAGATCAATCTTCCAAGATGGCATTGAGATGAAACATTAAATTAGGAAAAGAAGGAGAGATCACATGTCATAGCAATAAAATATAAGGTTGGTGTGGTTTTTTTACACAACCCATTTCATATTAGCTGCATAATTCTATTGTTCATGTAGTGTCCCTTTTTAATAAATTTGTTAAAATTGGAAAATTGCAATTTTTTGCCAATTCGACCCTTAGACTATTAATGACTCGAATGCTTCCAAATGGATCCAAATGATTTTGATTTAGGTCTGAAGGTGTTTGAAAGGTATTAGGACATAAAAAGCGATAAAATTTGCATCGTTCCTCTCTACAGCTTTTAATAATCAATGTCTAACCGAGGTAAACCAAGAACCCATATAGAGGAAATTTTAGAAACATAAAAAATACCTAACAATTTGAAAAATATTCATAACCGTTGAGGTGTAATATGACACATTTATGCATCTATTATAGGCTTGGAAACTTCCAAAAGACTTTAGCCACTTTCATTTACAATTAGAGAATGAAAGGCATAATTACTAGGAAAATCTATGTTGAAGCCCCCAAGGGTAGATGGCTCCAAAAGACTCTTTAAAGGATTTCGAATTGGGCCTGAAGTTATATGAAGGGTATTAATACATAAAAAGAAACTTAATCGGTGATTATAGACTAATATCAGAATACTTCTGCAACATCCATTTAACTTCAGGAGAAGTTGGGTAATTTTACTAGTCAAATCGAGGTTCAAAACCCCCAAGGGTAGGGGACAAAGATGGCTTCCCAAATGTTCTAATACCTTCCCAAATTTCAGAACAGAGACATGGTACTGATAAAGGACTTCAATGATCTCCCCAATGCATCATCAATTAGTTTCTATAGGCTTCTGCAACTACCATAAATCAGATGTTTGTATACATATCTTCACATACTAGGGGGAAATCCTAGTAAACCTCACCACCGGTTATGAAATTCGAGATTTAGGTTCCAAGGTGTTGCTTTGGTTTTCACCCAATCATGTGCAAATTTGCACCTACTAACTTCGTAGTAGTAGTCTCGATTAAAGCAATAAAAACTAATGTAAAAACAAATATTAATCTAAGATATGAAAGAAAAGTAAATCTACAGTAAACAGTAAAAACTAGAATGATCCATGTAAAACAAATTTTATTTATGAAAAAATAGCTTTACAAATAACTGATTACCTCAAAGGGTGAGGATGGTTGAGCTTGAGCAACTGCAATGGTAAGGTGCTCCATTGCTCCAATGATCTTTCTCTTCTCCAAATGCAAGTGGGAGGATTGGCCAAAAAGGGATTCCAAAGATGGATCTAAGATCAAATGATGGCTCAAGATCTCAAGGAAGAAATTGGCAGCATAAGGATAGGATGAGTGTGGATAAATAGTGAGGAGCCTCTATCACCTTTTTATAGATTTTTGGTGATGGAGAATACACCTATGGTTTAAGGACATCAATGGTAATGGTAAGAAATGGCTTAGGTTTTCTTTTCCTCTTTTCCCCTCTTTTTTCTTTTTTGAATATATTTTTGAATTTTATTCCCTTTTAATTGATTTTTGTGAATTTTGGACCCCATTTGAGGGTTTTTTGTATTTTTTGAGGAAAATTAAACATTTTGAGGAGAAAAAGATGGATTTTGGTATTTTTGGTGACCTTTTGAAGGTTTTAGAGGCTAATATGGTAGGAAAAGTAGAAAAATGGGTCATGTGAATAGGGAAATGAGCTAGTGAGCATTTTTTGGGTGTCAACACAAGGACTTGTGCAATGTTAATGAACCTTCTTCATAACATTAATGGCACTCCATACATCAAAAAAATCACAAATATTGACTTATACAATTTGAAATAATGTCTCTTCAAGCTCCGGCAACAAGATATATGGAAAATGGCACCATTTATGCATTGTTTGGTATTTTTACATAGTTTCACTTGGTATTTCGACCTGAGAGTCTTCTGAGCATTAAATACAGAGTATATATATCATAATACAAATAAATGGATATTCTTGGACCATCACAAAAGCTACTCTCCTTCTTTGTTCTTGTGAATTTTATAAACTTCTCAAGTCATCCATGGGTTAAATTCCTTCCAAATGATTCATTCCAACTCAATTTGGGAAGAGATTCCAATGTGTGCCACTTGTCCAACAATTCCTAGTCTCCATCTTCCCTCATTTTGAATGGGTGTCTCTTTGGCTGCCCTAACTCCCTTGTGCTCCTTCTTGGAGGCTATTTTTATCCCTAACATGTCATACATTTTAGATGTCGGCATTCAGGTCTAATTTGTGTCATAGGTGTCATAGCATCTTCATCATTTTTTTCATACTAGAGTCTAGGGAATCTAGCCCAAGTGTCACAATTCTTCTAAGATGCCTCTTCCTCTTCCATGGGACTTATTCTTCCACTCCAATTCGACCTTACATGACTCATGCCATGAATAATACCTCTTAAACTACTCCAAGTATGTTACCCTTCATCCTGAACTCGAATTCGTGAGAGAATCATGCCAAGTGTAGTGGGGAATCTTGCCACAAATGAGTCCCACAACCTCTTAATATGTGTCCTAATGGTCCAATGCACAATGGCCTAATACTTAATATACATCCTAAATCTAGGAACATAAGTATGTATATGACTGAATAACATTATTTAAGTAATCATATATACAAAAAATAATAATTCAAATACTTATCTTTGCTTGGTTGTTGGGTCGACTCCCTCTTAATCTTTGCTTCCTTGCGGTAGCTACTAGAGTCTCTAACAAAGTGTTCTTCTTCTTGTGGGAGTTTCTTTTGTTCTTGGGACAATCTCCTTCTTGTGATGAGGATGCCCCCTCTTGTTGTAATTCTTCTTGGTGTGTGCTGTGAGAGCCTGGTCTTCACTACCCATGTTTTCTTTTCGAGCTACAATTCGAGCTTCTTCCTGTGAGCATTCCTCCCACATCCTACTAAATATGATGAGCTTCTTCCTAGCACAAATTCCTTGGATGAAGGAATCCCATGACCTAGGAGGACCATTCAAGGTGGTCATCACTATTTATCCATTCTCTATATCTTCTTCAATGGCTTCAAGTTGTTCTATTATTTGAGAGACCCTTGTAAAGTGTGACTGTATGGTCTCTTCATTTTGATCATGACATTCATTAATTGATTCCCAAAATTTATCTTCCAATTTATGTTCTTTCCTTCAAACAGCTTGGTCAAGGATTCAAACATCTCTTTGGGTGTCTTTAGGGATGACACATGTGGTATGATATGGTCCTTGATAGAATCTGCAATGATCCTCTTGGCCTTGACCGAGTTCTTCTTATGTAAGTCCTTAGCCTCATCTCCCACTGGGAATGGAACCTCTTCACTTATGTAGGTATCCAATTCATTCTATTCTAGGATTAACCCAATCCTATACTTCCATGTTAGGAAGTTATCATCCCCTTCAATCTTATCCTCAAGCTTGGTGTGGTGAGACATCTTAATGGGAAACTCAAATGGAAATAAAAGATTTAGATCTTACTATTGGATCTGGAGTTGGCTAGGGTTTGACAGAGAAACCGTAAAAATCAAAAATTGGAATTTCAAACTTCTGACTGGACAAGAAGATGCAATTGATTGAGGCAAGCAAGCTGGTGTGCTCATATTTTGAAAACTCCAAAAATTTACCCCTCAAAAGTGACCTGCGAATTTCGGATCTGCAATTTTTGTCAAATTCTGGTTTTCTGGTTTTTCTGGTCCAAAACCCAAACTAGGGTTTGATAGATCCCGGGGTTCTGCCCAACCAAAAACTTCGATCTTGGTCTCTAAATTTTGATTTTACTGAGGAGAATAATCTTATGCTGAGAGCACTCCAAAATTCCTCTTCTGTCAAAAGCCCTAATTTCTCACAACAGTGATGGGCCAAAAACTGAAAATGATCGGAATCAAATTCTGTTTCAACCGAAAGATGTTCCTTCCTTAGGAGAGTCAGCCTAGACTTCTTCTTTTGATTATCTGTGGAAACAGACCCAAAAATTAAGAATCCCTAGCTTCTGCAGTTGCATAGTGTCTTCTTTTCAAGTTAGCTCTGAACCATGTTAGTTTTTCATCATTTAATTCAATATGACCTAGGATCTTAACTAAGAGAACAACATGTATAGCATATCAAACACAAGAGACAAGAGACACAAACCATTCCACCGGGGAAAACCATAAAGGTGAAAAACCTCGCAAATTCCTCAGAGATAGAATAAGCACCAATACAAAGATCACCAAGATGAAACTCCAAAAGATAGATGTCTCCAGCAGCTACTCCTCCTCCACTTGTGTGCACTCCTCTCTCTCAACTATGAGAGTTGTATGTGTGATTGAATGAGCAAATAGAGTGGTGAAACTACTCTATTTATAATTTAACCTTACCTTCCTTTTACCCTAATTGGGCCGACCCCTTAGGGTAGTCTAATAACCCTTCCACTTAACTCATACTAGGCCAACCCCTTTGAGGAGATCTAATAACCCATCAAATATAAGTTATGACACTTACAATAAAACTTGCGACACTTGCAAATACAAATGACGACACTTATGACGGAGGAATAAGAACATCTCCGTCGGGGATACAATAAAGTACAAATGTAATACATACAATATACAAGTGAATATCTTCTGAAGTTACAAATACATTAACACGTTCTAGATGGAGCTATTAAACCGAGGAGTTGGAGCTTCCTTAGGTTTGGAGCCTATAAATTAGGGTGTTAGAGCCTCCTTCGAGTTGGTGCAGTTAAATGAGGGATTCAATTCCTTCGAGAAAGTCTGATAGCTCGACCGAAGATCTCTAGAGAACATGGATGAACATGAAAGTCTCTACTCCGCAGATGGGGTTCAACTATTCTATGGATCAAATTCTGATCTGATTGGATTATAAGAATGAGACTCCATTTAAATGCACAAGGTTTTGATATCTGGAAATCTGTTCTAAATGCTTACATCGCTCTAAAAGGACTACAAAAAACTGCATCCATGAAGGAGCTAACAAATAATAATGCAATGGAAATGGATATCGTCTTGCATGGAATACATGATCATGTGAAAGATAAATTTAGAAGGTGTTCATCAGGTGGGACAAGGTACAAAATATCTGCACAAAGGGACCCCATTCTTAGCATTATTTTTGTCCCAAGTACCTAAAAAGATCGGGTAAATAGTTCATGAGCTTTGGAGTCCAAAGAAGGCTTAAAAAGTATAAGGGAAGTAAGCTTACCTTAGGGGGCCTACAAACTTATGCCAATAGGCCCAAGTGCTTAAAATATTAAGCAGAGGCGCTAGAGCATCAACTACATAGGACCTTAGGCGATGATGAGGGCACTATGCGGTAGGTGTTGGTTCATCCAACAATACTAAGAGATTGGGGGGGATCAATATTTCCTTTTTCAACCCTTTTATATAAAATTAGTATTAAGCACAAGTTAAATAATCATTCCCAATGTGAATAGGACAATTAAAAATTTGAACACACTGATTTATCATGGAAACCTCAAAGGTAAAACCAACAAAGCTTTCCTATTAATGAGGTAATCGTATACAAAATTGTTTTACAAGCACCAACTTGATGGAAAACATAATCCCATGGATTCTTCTTCCATTACAGAAAAGATGCTCCTACACCCCTGGTTTTCGACCTGCTAAACAGACAAGGATGCCTCACCACTCTAAATCTCTAGCCACGACTGGAAGGAAGCAACAATCCCCTTAGAAGGCCTGAACCTGCACCAAGAACCACCCAACAACCCTCTAATTTATAATAGTTTTAACTTTGGTTTTTTATATCTTTAGCGGTAGCTTGAACTTTTGTAATGCTTCATCTATCTCATTGGCCCCTTTCTTGCTTCTGATATGCAATTACCAAAACTTCAAAGACACCTATGGTCCTCTTCATACATTTGACTTGTATGGTTATATATATTTTCAAAGAACTTTATTATTTGAGAACTTTATTAAGGAAAAACATGCCTCTTCATAAAAAAATATTGGATCCTTATAATGGCATCGATTCATCATTGATCTTCATAGTCTTTCAATCTTGTTTTAATTAGTAAGGAATTACTATTTTGCATAGTTAACCAATTTTGGAAATTCTCCAAAGTTGGCAATTTGGCCAAATTGTTCTCCAAATATACCATTGCCAAACGTCTCTTCAACGAAGTGGATGTCAAATCGGTGGTCAACTAAGATTTACAAATATTTCGCGTCTGATCCTTTTAATTAACCCTCCAGCATCTCTCAATAGATGAATGATTCAAACCCGTTGGATCTTCGTCAATCCACATTGACGATGGAATTCAACATGCGCTTAGCTAGATTTCATAAAGAATATGCATCATATCCGGTGCTTTAAATGCTGCACAACTTAACCCAGCATAACTATCTTGTAGCATTGGATTTCCCCATCCAAGATCGACGATGGACTTCAAAATTTTATGAGCCCAATTATGAACTCTTGCCGTCAATATGTCCCATCAGTTAAATCAAAGGGTAACGTCTTTGACCCTTAATGTCCTATAATGCACTATAACAATCTTTCAATTGCTTTGATCTTTAATTCCAACGGCTCTGTAGATTTACTACGATACGTGTTCTGGTTTTTTTTATCATTTTCGATCCGTGTTGTGGAGTTAAATAGGATCTGCTCTTGTTCGCACGAGGTTGCCGAATTTTTTTTTTAAATAGCTATGTGGTTGACTCTTTCTCCGTCCACTAGCGCTCACCAACGTCAAGTTGTTAGAGTCAGAGAAAAGGAAAGACTCTGGATTTCGACCACTGCTTTTCTCAGTGGTCGTGAGATCCTGTACGAGAAGATTTCTTACAGCAGTTCTTCAAGCCTGTCTCCTTGTTTTTTAATGGTAGAAGGTAGCAGCCACGAAAGGAACAGCATCACCGATGCACACACCCAAAGAAAAGTCAAGAAGTTGGACAAGGAAATGGTAAATATTCGGCAGAGGTTAGACTCGTTGGAGCAAACCATGGCAAATGACAAAACTAAAATCATGGACAGGATGGAGCAAGACAAAGCCGAAATGATGGAGCTAATGCGAGCCCTCTTCCGTTAACACGATGAATCCATTCAAAATCAACCCCCAGGAGCTCAAGGTAATGCCAAGGGGAGCCCAACTACTTTGGTAGGTTCTTGATAGTCCCATCCATCCCGTCCAAATGCTGGAAATCCCTCGACTCCCTTAGAGACTCCCTCAAAGGCTCCCTCAGAGGAAAGATCGGCAAGATCATCAAGAGGGGTCAAACTAATGGATATCGACCCCTGAGGGAACCACGCGGCCCACACACCATGCTCTCTTCTTATTTTAGGTTTAGTTTTATGTTAGTTTAGAAAAGGGCTTTTTTCCTCGGCCCTTATGTTTAGTTTGTATCGGAAACTATTTTAGGTTTACTTTTCTATAAGTTTAGGGGAGGGATTTTGTCCAATTCCCTACATTTTGAAAAATTCAAACTCTGTGATGGTGTCCCTACTATTTGAATAATATAGATGCAATTTTTTGAATATTAATTTTAATTAATTTTCTTAATTCTTTGTTCTTCTCTAAATTCTTAACCTCTCTTATTTAACGATTATGTTTGGATTTATGTATTCTATTTCAGTTTAGATAAAGTTTTGAATTTATTTTGGATGATAGTTTAAATAATGGAAAACAAAAAATCGAGGCCATCAATTCGACATAGTGATTATTTATTGGATAAAAACTCTTTGAATGTAGAAAAACTCCATGAAACACATTAACGAAACATATTTTATTTCGTTTTTCAGATTGAGCGAGGAACCATATTTTTCTTGATAGTGCATTTTAGCTATTTTGTATAAGATTTAAAAATGGAGTTGTGTTGATTTTAAAAGTACTAATGTTTGTAAATTTCCTTACTTTACTATGCATAATATACATGGTTATCTAAATATGGCTTAAATTTCTAGTTTGAAAACAACAATTTTTAATAAAACATTATCAATAGGATTATTATAAAATGAGTATTATCAAAGGTCATGTATTTCTTGGTTTTTCCCTCGATGTTTTTGCTCTTGAATTCGAATCACTATAACATAAGATGATTCTTCTCTTGCATTGGAATTACTATAACTTAAATCCATAGGTTTATATTAAAATGGTACCTTTAAGATCTGTAATATTCTTTAAACAATAGCAAAACTAATGGAAAAAACAAATATGCCACCTGCCACAATCTGAGCATTCCACGTGTCACCTTGGAAGCAAGATCTTGACATTTTAACAACAAAATTTATAGAAAGATTCCTTGAAAGAGTTAGATGGGAAGTTGAAACTTGTATTTAGTGAAAGGGTGTTGGAATTAGATGTTGAGGAGAAAGAGCATTCACTCCTTCCTCCATAGATGTTTTGTAGCAGTGGCGAAAGTAGATATCATCACTCTAAACATAAATTTCAATAAAAAAATTCATAGGAACATTGCTTCGCACAATTTGATTGCGATTGGAAATATTCTCAGAGAAAGAGCGGCTGCTCTTTCTCCAAGTTGTCTATTTTTACAAATCCCTCATAATGGAAGGGGCGGTCGACCCTTCTTCTGCCCATAACTCTATTCATAATAGTTTTAAGAATGCAAGAAGGGTCAGTCGATCCTTCTTGTGTTCGCCATTTTGGATATAGGTGAATTTATGGATATGGGTGTTCACAATTATCTACTAATCGAAGGGGTAGATCCCTACTATTTACAGTGGAAGTTGAAAGTCTAGAACTCTCAGACTGGACTTCGTAGATTATATTTTTTTACACTAATCTCGTAAATGAAGTGTCGGCCAACCCTTGTTGTGGTAAGTATTCTTCCAGTGTTTAACATTATGGATATAAATGAATTGATGGTCTAGCCTTCGTAGGTTGAATAATTTTACATTGCTTCTCACAATTTGCATGCAAGTGGAAATATTCTCAGAGAAAGAGTGGCCGATCTTTCTCCAAGTTGTCTATTTTTACAAATCCCTCATAAAGGAAGGGGAGGCCGCCCCTTGTTGTGGTAAGTATTCTTCCGGTGTTCACCATTATGGATATAAATGAATTTTACATTGCTTCGCACAATTTGCTTGCAAGTGGAAATATTCTCAGAGAAAGAGCAGTCGCTCTTTCTCCAAGTTGTTTATTTCTACAAATCCTTCATAAAGGAAGGGGCTACCGACCCTTCTTCTGCCCATAACTCTATTCATAAAATTTCTAGGATCCAAGAAGTGTCATTCAATCCTTCTTATGTTCTCCAATCTGGATATAGCTCAATTGTTGATTATGGGTGTTCACAATTATCTACTAAGCGAATGGGCGGATCCCTACTATTTACAGCGGAAGTTGGAAGTCTAGAATTCTCATCCTGGCCTTCATAGATTAAATATGTTTACACTTCACTTGTAAATGAAGGGTCCGACGACCCTTGTTGTAGTAAGTATTCTACCAGTGCTCACCGTTTTGGATATAAATGAATTGACGGTCTATCCTTCATAGGTTGAATAAGTTTACATTGCTTAGCAAAATTTTCTTGCAAGTGGAAATATTCTCATAGAAAGAGCAGTTGCTCTTTCTCCAAGTTGTCTATTTTTACAAATCCCTCATAACGGAAGGGGAGGCCAACCCTTCTTCTACCCATAACTCTACTCATAATAGTTCTAGGATGCAAGAAGGGTCGGTCGATCCTTCCTTTGTTCGCCAATCTGGATATAGGTGAATTGTTGGATAAGGGTGTTAAAAATTATCTACTAAACGAATGGGAGGATCCCTAATATTTACAGCGGAAGCTAGAAGTCTAGAATTCTCGGCATGTCCTTCGTAGATTAAATATGTTTACACTTCACTCGTAAATGAAGGGTCCGCTGACCCTTGTTGTGGTAAGTATTCTACCAGTGCTTACCATTTTGGATATAAATGAATTGACGGTCTAGCCTTCGTAGGTTAAATAACTTTACATTGCTTCGCACAATTTGCTTGTAAGTGGAAATATTCTCAGAGAAAGAGCAGCTTTGTTTGCTTTCTCCAAATTTTATTTTATCTCGACTGTGGATGGTGGAAACATTAAACCACTCAAGTTTAAATTCTCACTTCCACAATTCCGCAACCCAATTAATAATTTTCCTTTCAAAATTAATGGATTTTTGTGTGTTGCGGAAAACATATATTTTCTCCAAACTTTGTCCTTTCTGAACCCCGCTATCGGCTTGCAATGAGGATTGCAGATTCCTTGGTCATTTGGATTTGAAATTCTTTCATACCTAAACCCGCAATTGCGGATTGTGGGAAGTTTTGGTTCATTTATATTTAAAGTTGCATTTCCGCAACCCGCAATCCGCATTGCGGATTTTAGATTCCGTAAATCATGTACATTGTTGCAAATAATCAATCCCGCAACTCTTCTTCCGCCTTTTTCATTTTAAATCCCGTCTAACCACTTTGGCCAGGAACATATGATGACTACTTATGCTCGTGATACTTCCCCTCAATTTGTTTTCTGAGGTCCTAATTAGGGCTAAATCTAAAGAAGAACATAGTACAAGGTTTTAAATTACAGGAAATTGGAACTCTAGCTTGAAGAACAGGCTAAAAGGGACGGGGCAGAAAAACATGCACAAAAGGAAAACACTCCCTTGATGTTAACCTACCAGGATGACGGCAAATGCAAAAAACTTATGGAGGATGTCCTACTGCAGAAATGAAGATTTTAATTCAATCAGTTGTAGAGCTAAAGAAGGAATTGGCACACTTGTCCTCGGTGATTGATACTCTGGTGGTTGCTGCAAGCACTCCAGCAAAAAGGTAGAAAATTCAAACCCCCGTGTCTTAGATACCCATATCATACATTGTAGACAGTGATGCAGAATATGAAAGGCTCCCAATCAGATCTCTTTTCCATGTTGTGTCTATAAAACAAGAGGTCACTGACGTCTCTTAGGAAATTGTTGACTTGCTTGATAGCATTGTGATTGATGATCCCACTCCAAAGGTCCATTGATGATATATTTGTCATGAATTAGTCTAGTTAATAATTTTCCCTTTAGAAAATTCATTGATTTTTTTGTGCTTTTGTGATTTACGGAAAGCACAAATTTTCTCCAAAGTGTGTGCTTTCCGCAACCCACAATCCTGATGTGGACGAGTTGTTGGAAGTTTGGATTAGTTTGATTTTGAAATCCATGTTTTATGGGAAGTTTACCCTTTGAATATATTTTGTAATTATTATTTAAGGGGGAGAGAAAATCACGGAAAGAGGACAGGAGATACTTTGATTCATTAAGAGATTGTAATTTTTTGCAGCCTTGAAGAAATACAGTTAGTTTTCTCTTGATATATGTTTTGTTAATTTATCAAATTTGTTTGATGGATGTTGAAATACACTGTTTTAGTTTGAAATCACAATTAATACATTGATCTGTAGTTTAGATGTGTCTTGACTTATGATCTATGTTTTCATGTTTTAAATGAATTTGTTTATTTAAATCATTTATCTATTTATGCAAATGATGAACATATGTTATTAAATTAATGCCAATTTTTCATTTAGCATTTTATAACAGGATAATCTTGTATGTGCTTCAATCCTTAAGCCATAGTCATATTGTTGGCACCAATTTTTCCTTAGACGATTTGAGGGGTTCAGGTCCATGAAAGGAGAGGTAAGGCCTCGATTACCAAATCAGAAGACCCAAGGGATGTCTAATGGGGTCTCTGGATATGAATTTGCACTGTGGTAATGAAATAATTAAAGATCCTAACCTTTAACATTGCTAATGGGGGAGAAATTATAAATGCCCCCTCAATGTTATATAGGGGCATAGATGAAGGGTGTAGATCTGTGGCGATGAAAATCAACAGCCATAGGCACCCTTCGCAAATTAAGATGGAGTGGTTTTAGCGAGGGCGGAGTGTGCTAGCCCATGAGCAAATTGGGAATCATATCAACGGGCATAAAGGAAGATCTATGGTCGTCAATTTGTTCGCGATTTTGAAGTGCGCGAAAAAACTAACTTTCCAAATCTGCGAACTTTTGGTAGGCCCCGCGGATTGCAACAGTGTAGATTTGGTGGAGTTAAGATCTACGGTTGAATATTTGTTCGAAGATTGAACATGCATGGAGCATCGGCGTTGTCCAAATATGTGAACATGGTAGTCACTGCACCTTTTGACGGTGAAGATGTGGGCGAGAGTGAGATCGATGATGGACAATGGTTTCATGGATCTAAAGTACATGGAAGGCAACACTTGAAGGATGAATTCTGCGGAAGGCCCTGGAGGTCAAACAGGGACAAAGATCCATGGCCCAGAGTATATCTTATAGATGGATGGCTTGAAAAACCTATTTTTTGCATAAGATACAAGGATGATAAGGGAACATAAATAATATAAAAATACATGTTGCATGGGGATCTGGATACTATTCATCCGGTGCATTGGAAAACAATAGGAGGCGACTGTGCAGAAGCAGCCAACTCAGCTAGATTCCCAGACTGGGTAGGCCTCTTGTCTCCATACTAAACTATTTAAATGGTTGAATTGAGTGAGATAGAACCCCCAGGTTTTGAATACCGGAGAATAGGTGATTTGTTTGAGGATAAGGATGTCGAGGTTTACGACATAGTGTTGATAAATAGCTCCATTGAGACAGTTGAGGACAGGTTGAAGCTGATTAGGGAGGGGAATATTGATGTACATAAAGTTTACCAGTCATTTTTTCATTTGTTTGCAATCAACCAAACCCCAAACTGCCCCGAGTTCGTCGACTGGTGCACCACCAATTGTTAATTTTTCAAAATTTACTTCAATCTGATCTAGGACCTTAACTAAGAGAACAACATGTACAGCATATCTACAACATATCAATCATGGACACAATAATGCAAGCACACAAGAGACACAGATTTTACTTGGGGAAAAACCATAAAGGTGAAAAACCCCAATAACTTCCTCAGAGATAGATAGAGCAATGATACAACCCAAGCATAAGAGATAGACATCTCCTAGCAGTAGCTTCTCCTCCTCCATAAGTGCACCACTCTCCAAAGAGTGTGTGAGATAATAGAATGATCAAATAGAGTGCCTCCCGCACTCTATTTATACTTGACTTGACTTGCCTAATAACCTTTACTAGGTCGGCCTCAACTTAACCACATAACACAATGCTAACTGGGCCGACACCCAATAGGGTGGTCTAATAACCCTTTGACCCACATGGCCGACCCCCAATAGGGTGGTATAATAACCCTTCGACCCACATGACTTATACAGGGCCGACCCCAACAAGGTGGTCTAATATCCCATCAAGTATAAGTTACAACACTTACAATATAAATGACGACACTTCCGTATAGAGGAATAATAACATCTCTATAGGAATACAAACACTTCCGTATAGTGGAATAATACCATCTCTATAGGAGTACAATATACATATATGAAATACATTCCGAAGTTACATATACATCAACACTCCCTCTTAACTAGGAAGGTATTTCTCGACACAAGTCTTATTCTCTGGATCATCATCATGGATAATCGTCATCAAATCATCATCATCATCACTACTACTACTATCTCAATCAATCTATGAATCTACTCGTCATAGGAAGTTCTACAGAGCCAGTCCTTTTTCATACTGGATGTAAGCCCACCACTTGCAGCTCTTCATCATCACTAGCCATACTGTGGAAATCTCAGGACTTATTATGTGCATCACAAAACCTCGCAAGAGCATCCAGGTTGTTACGAGCGCACAGATCTACCTGTCGGATCTCCCAGGGCGCTATTATATGTGACCCCACCACAAAACCTTGAAAGAGAATCCCAGGACTGATTACGAGCACATGGCTCAACCTATTGGATCTCCCAGGGCACAAATTACATGTGGTCACCACAAAACCTCGAAAGAGCATCCCAGAACTGAGTATGAGCACACGGCTCAACCTATTGGATCTCCCCGGGCACAAATTACATGTGGTCATGGAGAAACCTCGAAAGAGAATCCCAGGACTGATTACGAGCACACGGCTCAACCTATTGGATCTCCCAGGGCACAAATTACATTCCATAGGACAAAACCTCGAAAGAGCATTTTCCAGATATCCCAAGACACAAATTACATGCCATAGGAAAAACCTCGAAAGAGTATCTGCAAATATCCCAGGGCACAAATTATATGTCCTCCCAAGCAAAACCTCGAAAGAGCATTTGCCATATGTCCCAGGGCACGAATTACATGCCATAGGCAAAACCTCGAAAGAGTATCTGCAAATATCCTAGGGCACAAATTATATGCTTATCTGCACAACCTGTTCCACGGCCACAAAGTATCAACCTGATACTCACCATACATCATCCTGATGTACATGATCACGCTGATCATCAACACTGCATCGTCCTGATGCATGTCATCTGGAGCAAAATCCTGAAGCTCGTCATCCATGATCATCTTGATCATACAATGCATCCATTTGATGCATACACAGTATCTACTTGATATATATCATCATACATGATCTACCTGATCATACAATGTATCCACCTGATACATATACAAATACATACACATGATCCAACTGATCATATCCAGCATCCAACATGATGCATGCATACATATAAAATATCCAACTGATCATATCCAACATCCAACATGATGCATACATACATATAAACGATCCAACTGATCATATCCAGCATCAACATGATGCATATACATATAAATGATCCAACTGATCATATCTAGCATCAACATGATGCATACATACATTAAATGATCCAACTAATCATATCTAGCATCCAACATGATGCATATATAGAGTAGTAACTGGAGCATCGTCCTGATCCTCATCATCCAGCGCTTACATCCACAGCCATGGAAAGGATCCTCCTTTCACCATGCTTGGAATGGCTCCATCAAATGTCTCCATCACTTCTTCCTTGAAGTGTTTTCAATCTGAAGAACACCAAGCCTCTCTCTGAAGTATTTGAACTTCACTCTGGCTAGTGGTTTCATCAGCACATCTACAATCTGCTCATCCATCGCAACATACAGGAGCTTCACTTCTCCTCTCTGCACCGTATCCCTGATATATTGATATTTGATCTCAATGTGTTTCGACCTATCGTGGAACATCGGGTTCTCAGATAGCTTCACACAACTATGGTTATCACAAAAGATACCAGTAGCCTCCACCGAGAGATCAAATAACTCAGACAGTAGCTTCCAGAGCCATACTACCTCGCAAATAGCCAAACAAGCTGCAACATACTCTACTTCGGCTGTACTCAGTGTTACGCAGGACTGCTTCCTGCTAAACCAAGAGATCACACCTGATCCCATACTAAAGCAACACCTAGAAGTTCTCTTCCTATCTGCAACACTGCCTTCCCAGTCTGAATCAACATAACCCTGCAAGTTAAACTTTTGATTCGCATCATACTTGAGCCCATAATCAATTGTACCATTCAGGTACTTCAGAATATGCTTTACAGCAACCAGGTGAACACCTCTGGGATCCGTCAGGAACTAGCTCAATGTGTTCACTGCAAAGCAAATATCTGGTCTCGTGTTCATCAGGTACATCAAGGACCCAATCATCTGATGATACAATGTGACATCAACTGGATTAGATGAAGCATCACACAGAAGCTTCAGGTTCGATGCCATAGGTGTGGCCATGGCCTTACGGTCCATCATCCCGAACCTCTTCAGGATCTCTACTACATACTTCCCTTGTCCAAGGAAGATCCCATCTGCACTCTGCCACACCTCCATGCCTAGAAAATAGTGTATCATCCCCAAGCCCTTCATCTCAAACTCGGCAGCAAGCTTCCTCTTCGTATCGACAATCAATCTATCATCACATGTTACAAAAAGGTCATCCACATACAATAGTAGTATCATAGTATTGCCTTCCTCAACCTTGTAGTAAAGGTTGGAATCCGCTTTACTCTTGGCAAAGCCCAAACTGGATAGAAAGTTGTCTATCCTACCATACCAAGTCCTAGGAGCTTGCTTCAAGCCATACAAGGCTTTCTTCAACCTGCATACATATGACTTTCTATCATGTGTCTCAAAACCAAGTGGCTACTCCAAATACACTTCTTCTTTGACTACACCATTCAAGAAGGTTGTCTTGACATCCATTTGGTGTATATTCCATTTCATCACTGCAGCCAGAGCAAGTATTGATCTAATGGAAGTGCATCTGGCCACGGGAATAACAATATAATCAATCCTTCTTTCTGAGAGAGCCACGAGCTACAAACCTCACTTTGTATTTTTTCTATGCTACTATATGCAGCATGCTTGATCTTCTAGATCTGCTTGGAAGTCACAACATACTTCCCTTCTGGTATTGGGACTGCATCCCAACCATCATTCTTCATGGTCGACTGGTACTCCTCAATCATGGCATTCTTCCCGAATCCTGAAAACTTCAATATTTTTAATATCTTCAATAGGTAACTTTGTTGTTGAACAAATGTTGTAGTCCTTCTTTTGTAGGTGATGGTATACGATCTTTCCTACAAAACAAGTTAAATTGCATGATTAGAAAACATTTCATAGTTTTCAAAACAAATTCTTTCACATAAATAAATATGTCATACAGTCATGCTATTATCTTAGCCAATGCTTCAATACAACATTTATCCATATCCTATAACTTTCTAGATGCCTTCCAATCTCTACCAGAACATTGTTAAGAGTGTGCACAACTCCCAACATGTCAGCAAAGAGGTTTCATTCTAGATAAGTAGCAATGGAATGTTGTACAGTGCCATAGGCCACTTACCCATGTATATAGTAGTATACTGTTCATCAATGCAACTATTCTAATATGCACAACCTAATTCTAGGAACATCAGTATATACATTATTGAACAGTATTATTTAAACAATCACATATGCAAGAAATGATAATTCAAACACTTATCTTTGTTTGTTTGTTGGGTTGACTCCCTCTTAGTCTTTGATTCTTTTCTATAACTCCATTTTGATGTGGATTGTGAGAAGTGGTCAACTCCCTCTGAATATCTGCATCCTTGCAGAAACTACTGAAGTGTGCTCCCTCTTGATCTTTGCTTCCTGGATTACCTGTCCTTGAACTTATATCCATCCTTAATCACTATGCATGCTTATTAGTATCATCATTGTGTTATCCTAGAGGTCTCATACATAATCACACATTCATTAGTATAATCGTAATACTATCAAAACACAATAATCTTAAACATGTATAGTCATGATCATTTCAAACACAGATAATAAACATTAGTATTCAAGGTTTCAGGGAAGACTTCTTTTACTCATGCATATTCTTATTTTATCATAGGACTCTTCTGGTTAGTCAAATCATCAATCAAGATAAGAGACATAATATGCATAAACCCTTGATTACTTACATTTCTAACTTTATGAATAAACATAACCAATCCTACCAAGTATACTTATATAAGGGATTCTAACACAAGGTAATATTCTAACTTGATATAGGAAAAACATACCTGGATTACTATGTTAGCTAGTTATGTCTAACATACCCGCATGATGTCTTCTGGTTCTCTTCAATGACTTGTGCTAGTAACCTGCATGTCTCATAAGTTAACCATTGTAGAACAAAGTTATACTTACCTCGTAAGTATATCTTCTATGTGATCCATGACAATGGATGAATCTTTGTCTTCATGTCACCATGATCATATGTTCTTGAAGTAGAACATGATTTGTCTTTCTTGGTGTACATTTCATGTTAGTGAACAACATAAACCTCATACAACATCACAATGCATTAGTACAATCATAAGTGTCAAAACCTTAATCAATGAATATCTTCTATCATGTATTCATAATTTTATTAAGGTGATACAACAAGTCTATGGTTAATCAAGATTGTATTAACCTTAATGAAGACAAACATACCATAAGCTTAATCAGGAACAGATCTCGAAACATACCTGGATAAATCATACCTGTCGAGATTGCTTGTAATCTTCTTATGTAAGGTCTTAGCCTCATCTCCCTCTAAAATAGAAGCTTCTTCACTTATGCAGGTGACCAAACCATTCTCTTCTAGGATTAACCCAATCCACTTGATTTGCAGAAATTGGATCTGGAGCTGGATTAGGGTTTGTCAGAGAAACCCTAGAAATTCAAACTTTGAATTTCAAACTTCTGAAAGAATAGAAAGATGCGTCTTGATGAGCTGATCAAGCTGGTATACTCAGAATTTGAAAACTGCAAAGTTTCACCCCCCAAAATTGCTTTTCAATCTTCCGGATTCACTAGACAGGACCCTAAACTAGGGTTTGATAAAGCCAACCCTTTTTCCCAACCAAAAGTTCGATCCAAAGCTCTAAGCTTTGATTTTTCTGAGGAGATTCCAGTCGTGGTCACAGACTTCCAAAATTCCAACCTTTTCAGAAGCCCTAATTTTCCATATTTCCGATCAAACTTCTGAACTAGGGTTTGATCAAGCCCGGCCTTATACCAAACCAAAAAATTCAATATTGGTCTCTAAATTTTGATTTTTCTGAGTAGCATCCAGCCGTGGTCTCCAACAAAAAAATTCCAACATTCTCTGAAACCCTAAATTCTTGGAGCCATGAATGAAGGTGCTCAAAATCCAATTCTGATTTGACAGAAATATGCACCTGATTGTTTCTGGTGTAACTCCGAAATTACAAATCCAAAAGGTATAAAAACATTGACTTGTTGTAGCCCGAACTGTCTTCTTTCCAACCCCACATTTTTTACCTCAATTGGATTCTCTGAGAGACAGTTATGCCCAGTGTCGCAACATGACCTGTTTATGGGATAAAACAAGAGAGTGAACTTGTACGGCGTGCCACGTGTCACTGGTTCAGTTTCAGCCTCTAAAAAAGTTATTTGATAAGTTACAGTCGGTTTAATACCTGTCACTTTTTATGAAATTTCATTTGGAGCTTCCTATCCCAAGTTATGACCTTTTTTCCTAGGTCACCTGTTTATGACTCAAATCTGGAAGAGGTGGAAACCCTAGATTGTACAGATCATAAAACACAAAGTACAGTGAATTAGAAGTTTTCCCTTGGACATAAGGTGCATGGGGATCTGATCTTTGATCTGTAAAAGTTTTAGATCTGAAAACTTTTCCAAAATGGATTTATAGCAAAAGTGCTACGATAATGGGTTTTTTCTATATCAAGCCCTAGCATCGCAAGTGCAACAAGTGTCATACATGCCATACCATGCCTTCTTTCAGGCTAACTCTGATACCATGTTATTTTTTCAGAATTTACTTCAATATGATCTAGGATCTTAACTGAGAGAACAACATGTACAGCATATCTACAGCATATCAATCATGGACACAATAATGCAAGCACACAAGAGACACAGAGTTTACTTGGGGAAAAACCATAAAGGTGAAAAAACCCAATAACTTCCTCAGAGATAGATAGAGCAATGATACAACTGAAGCATAAGAGATATGCATCTGCTAGTAGCAGCTTCTCCTCCTCCATAAGTGCGCCACTCTCCAAAGAGTGTATGAGAGAATAGAATGATCAAATAGAGTAACTCCCGTACTCTATTTATACTTGACTTGACTTTCCTAATAACCTTTACTAGGTCGGCCTCAACTTAACCACATAACACAATGCTAATTGGGCCGACACCCAATAGGGTGGTCTAATAACCCTTTGACCCACATGGCCGACCCCTAATAGGGTGTTCTAATAACCCTTCGACCCACATGACTTATACAGGGCCGACCCCAACAAGGTGGTCTAATAACCCATCAAGTATAAGTTACGACACTTACAATATAAATGATGACACTTCCGTATAGAGGAATAATAACATCTCTATAGGAATACAAACACTTCCATATAGAGGAATAATACCATCTCTATAGGAGTACAATATACATATATGAAATACATGCCGAAGTTACATATACATCAACACCAATTACTCCTCCTCTGATAGGGTGATTGTGGGCACATCCAACTCTAGACTCTTATGCCAAGTCAACCCCCTCACTATTAGGAAAGCCCTATCTATCCCAGATGAGTTCTTCCATAAATACAAAGAGTACACGGAAGAAGTCCTAATTCAGTATTTTAGATAGGACCCAACCGAGCTTAAGCAAAGTTTCTTCCATGCTAGCCTATTTCCTAATGTCTCCGTCCAAGACCAACCTTTCCCTGGTGAAGTCAGTCTGTTTAGGGAAGAGTCCAAATGTGTTATAACCATGCTGGCCCAGTTCCTAGGATTAGATACAAACCAATATATCATTGAACCTTTGATAATCCTATTGTTTTTCATTAGCATATGTCCTCTTGAGCCTGAGGAGCCCAGTCAGTCCATCCAGTGTGCATGTCTTGGGATTGATGTGGCCCTACCTCAGAATATTCATTCTCAGCTAGTGGAGTTCCCAAAAAATAGAAGCTTGAGATTCCAGTCATACCTGTTGAGAATGTTTATGTCCTTTAATGAAGAGAACTTACAGATGCCTGAGTTGATGCTCACTCGGGAGACACTCACAGATTACACTCAGTTCATGAACAGCATCATGTCAGAAGTCCAAAATGTTATCTTTCAAAGGAAGCTACCGAGGGTATTAGCAGAAATGAAAGAGATGTTGCAGCCTTCTCCAGAGAAGAAGATAGGCGACTGGTTCCTCTCAGAACAAAGCACAACAATAAGATTTTATGGGATTTCCCATGCACCTTATGTGCTACCATCTTTTCTAACCCCTAGACTATTTACACTAGAATTCATCAAGCAGAAGCTGAAGGTGGAATTTGAGCATTTCCTGGAGGACAAGAAGGCCTCAGATATCACCTTTCCATGGGTTGTAGGCCCATTCATTGTTAAAAACAAGACTACCCTTCCAACCATTGAAGGTATGATGCGAGACATGGGGATTCAAACCAAGGATGATATAAACTATGACCCCCACCATATCATCTCAGACAGAAGGAAAGAAATCAATAGAAAGGGTTTTGAACATTTTGAGCTTGCAAGTCCGGTTGAGGCTACAAATTGGTTAGAATATCTTGGAAAATAGAAGATGGAGGTAGATGTACAGGATGACTCCATCTCCATGGTACCCAAATCCACTTCTCCACTACCTAGCTCCTCCATCCTGGTCCCAGCGGTTGAAGAAACTATATCCCTTTCCAGTGGCTCTGGGGAAACCAGCAAGTTGGAAAAGATTGATGTCATGGATATAGATGATGACACAGAAAGAGTTCCCAAAAGGCAGAAAGTGCAAAAACCTGAGCAACAGATTGTACAGGTGTCAACAGGTCAAGGAAAAAAGAAACATGTTAAGATTAAGCTTCCTGCTTTCGAGGTCAAAGAATATGTATTCATCCAAACATCCATTGAACCTGCTGCACCCAGCAAGAGTAGAGCAGAGCTACTGGGTGAGTACAAAGAGAGAACAGAAGCAGCCTCAGAGGAGTCAAGCTATATGAAGAGGTGAGGCAGATTTCAAATAAAGATGTGTCATTGGTAGCTAACAAGAGCTATGCCATGAACACCTTGAACTTGGCCTTGGCTACCAAAAGCAAAGCCACTAAACTGAAAGTGAACTTGGAAGATATTCCTGTTCCTGATATGATCAACTTGCACAAGGAGACTGGGGAGGTTATATATGCCAAACTACTAAAGGATTCCCTAGAACTGTCAAAATTGCAAGTCAGTAAGGGTAAGGTTCAAAATCAACTTAGACTAGAGAGAGTGGAGAACAAAGCCCACAAGACAAATAAAAAAGATGCAAAATGCATTGTTGGCTATTGAAAGCCAAGAAGACAAAAAGGCTAGTATACAAAAGATGTTGGATGACAAAGACAGCATCATTCAGTCATTAAAAAAGAAGATAAAGATCCCCTCCACCTAGCTGGTAGAAGCTTCTGAATTGCTAGAGCTAGAGGAGAAGAGAGAAAAGCTACAAGAGGAACTAACAGACTGCAAAGCTAGGTTGTTGAAGTTTGAAGAGAAGGAGAAGTTGTGGCTGAGTGATATGGCTCTCATGGTGGAAAGTGAAAAGAAGTGGAAAGATAAGTCTGAAGACCTTGAAAGGAAACTGTACGAGAAGGGAAAAGAGTTGGAGAACATGGCCACACCCTCCTCCACAAAATCGGTTGATTTCTCCATTGTGCAGGATATGGTACAGGAAAGCCTAAAAGACTTAGAAGTGGAAAGGTTGCAGAAGCAGAACACAGAGCTGAGGAGCAGAGTCTTAGAAGAAGAGAAGGAGGGAAATGCTTGGGATTCTAAGTACCTAGGGATACAGGTGAAATATGATCAATTAATAAAGCAGGTTACAGGTCAGACCTCCCTGCAGGAAGCAAAGCAAGTCATTTGGTATGAAATTATTGCAGAGGTAGAGAAATTGAGGCCATATATTGATTTCATTCTGGACAAAGAGGTTGTAATAAAGTTAGCCAGGAAAAGCATAACAACAGTCAAGGAAAAGTTGAACAAGAACCCCATGGAGTGTGCAGAAAAGGCCATAGAATTTATGAATGGGCTGAAAGAGGATGAGGTGAAAACAACCAGTATAAAGGATAGAGTGTCTACTATTATTTGGGCAAAGAAGGTGGTGAATAAGTATCACTAGGTGAACACAATTCAGGAAAGGATATACATTTTAGCACATCAAGTAAAACTCTTCAAAGAAATGTTTGATCTATTATTCAAGAAGGGACTTCCTCTCTTTTGGGAGGAGGATGGCACCATGAGGACACAGGAAGAATATCAGGGAAAGTTGTGGGGATGTCGATTGGATCATGAAGGATTTGTTGGCATGAGACAGCCTCTGATAGACAAAATAGTGGTGGAAAAGTTAACAAAGGAATTCGAGCTAGTGTGGGTCTTCAAAGAAGCTTGTGCACACTTCAGGATCTGTTCATATAGGGATCACACAGAAATGCGAGTGGTGCTGAAGGAGGTAGCCACGTCATACTTGCAAGCTCCAAAGTAGTGGAAGACCGTTGAGAATTTTGGGAAATCCAAACTGAATTTGCATGCATGAATATTCGAGGGTCATGGAGAGTGGAAGCCTGCAGAATTAGTTACCAAGAATTTTGCTTATCTACTAGAGTTTGTTACTAGCTAGTAAATGCCCGAGAGCACTTGTAAAGGCTGTGAAGCCTACCTGTCAGCATTTGCTGCCTTTTGTTGTAACTAATTCTCATAGAGGATGAAACTGCTTGTATAGGTGTCACGAATTTTGTAACAGCTTTCTGTTACGGTGATTTGAGCCTAAGGGATGAAAGATATCTATATATTCAGATGTAATCGAGAGGAAAAAGGGTTGAAACCTATTGAAACCTGTTAGAACCCATGAGGTTTTTTTGTTGTGTATTTTTAGATGTTCCTTTAATCAAATTGGTAGAGCCGAGCAAGTATTTTGATGCATATATTCTTGTGTTATTTGATTTGCAGTCTGTACCTTCTTTTCTTTATGTGAATGTTTCCCTATTATCTACTTCATACTGTTCTATTTCACGTTTGGATAAGTGTATATTGAGGCAGAATTCATATGATTATGCTCTGTTTCTTTGATTCCAAGTATCCACAAACCATTTTCTATTAAATTTAATGCAGAATTCATTTAATAATGCTCTGTGTTGATGGATTGTTCTTATTTTCTTCCTTATCATCAGACAAACAGCAATTTGATTGTAAATGAGTAGCTACCCTGCCTTTGTTGTGAATTATTTGAAAAGCATTGCCACTCTTCTGTTATGAGTAGCTATCTCTTTTGTTTGATTTATCAAATTTATTTGATAAATTTATGATTTCCTTCACTTCGTGTATTGAAACAATTATGTGTTGTCTTTGAAATTTATGAATGCATCTGATTTGTTGGTTCAGATTTTTCTTAACTCACTATTTGGATGTTATTATGTATTAGGTAAATTTATTCTAATGTTTATGTATTGAGTCATTGTAATTTTTTGCATAATTAATGAAATTCGGTCGGTTTCTCTTGGCCATCTTTTCTGGATAATTTGTCAAATTTCTATGAACTATGTTTTATGTTTCCAATTTAATGAATGCATCGATCTGTAGGTTGGATTTCTATTAATATACGATTCATTTGTTATTATGTGTTAAATGAATTTCTTTGTTTAACTCATTTTATCTATTTCTGCAACTAATAAACAACCACACATTTATATTGATGCTAAGTGGAAAAGCACTCTTACATAGCCAGTTGCTTGGATCTACGTTGGATAAGATAAGTAATCTTATGTGTTTGATTCTGATGCGTTTTTATTTCATTCTTGTATGTTGTGATTGTGTAATTGAAAGGCTTTTAATTATGTTGTGATTGTATAATTGAAAGGTGTTTTCCAATGTGCATGTGCAAGTTGACGTGGAGAAGCCACGTGGGTAGGAAGTGTGGCATGGAGGAGACACGCAAGTAGGAGCCCCGATGTGGAGGATTTGCGTGGGCAGAAGGTGTGATGTGGACTGACCACATCATATCCACATGTGCCAGCGAACGTGAAGGATGGGGCGAAGGTGGTTTTCCTTACCACCCTTCCAACTTGCGAAATCATGTGGTGCTGCCACATGGAGAGCGGTTTCATATTCTGCAACCACCCATCCCTCTGTCCTAGCGCACATGTTGGGGATGCGGAACGGACGTGGGACAGTTGATCTTTCATCACCCAATCAATGACCATTGATCTTTTCTGCCATTTAAAATGGTTTGTACGTTGGCATGGCAGTGATCCTGACAATGCTAATGGTAAATTATGGATTGTATCACTCGTGTGAATAATATCATCACGTTTATGATGGATTTAGTCCACATTGTGTTTATGTCTTGTCACGACATACAGATGATATCCCGCCACATTGTGATAATTAATGTCACAAACTTTTCTTCATTGATACTGTGATGATATCCCACCACACTGCTCTAGCTTCCCATTGCCTACATTGAAACTTAAAGTTCAAACTCTCTGTGTTTTCCATTTTGGAGCTCTGTTTTCTCTGAGGACCGAGGTTCGCTTTTGTTGAGGTGGAATCGAGAAGAGTGTTGGGAGGCTAGAGTAGTAATATTGGTTTGAAGAATCGACCACTAGTTTTCCAATTGGCAGGTATTTATATTATTCAAACCATAAATCTAAATCTATAACAAAGCATGCTTATTCAGCCTCCGGGCTAAAAATGCATATCTTCCATGGTTGTCAAAAATCAATGCAATGACAGTTTCAAGTTCACAGTAATTTAAAGTCGCTGAATGTTTTAGATTCTCCTTATCCTTAATCAGATCATCTCCTTTGCAGGAGTAATAAAAGACTAAACTTTTATTGGAGCTTCAACTTGTATACATAGAAGCACTAGGTTCATCCCTTGCAACGACAAAAATAACCAGTCATTATTCCTCAAACATGTAAGCTTTGCATCGGACTGTTCCATCATTCTGTTGGAATATCAAGCAATACTGAGAGGGGGGGTGAATCAGTATTTTTACTATTCTTAAATTTTATCACAATTAAAATTGAAGGATGCACCAACACCCTGTTTTGTTAGCTACAACTGACTGGATGCACCAACACCATTAGCAGTCTGCAACCTTCCCTGGAACCACCCTTCCACCCTTGTCTGTCTTCTTCATATTTCCAGAATTTATTTCCTTCAATTCTGGGTAGTTATCTTCTTACAGTCAAGGTATTAATTTGAAGGTTGATAATGAAGAAAAGAAAACAGTCCATTAATATTGGGCATTGGTCATAAATGAATCCAATATCATTTTTGGCAGAAAATTGGTGAATACTTAACTGCGGGAAACCAGAGCATAAACATATGAATTCTGATTTAATATTACTTTCATCCAAGCATGAAGAAAAACACAATGGAAAAGATTTACTAGAAATAACAATTAATAAAGGGAGGAAATTTACAGACTGTCATTACTAGAAATAACAATTAACAAAGAAAGGAAGGAAATTTACATACTATCATTAATGAATAGTTTTGTCATCAGTGGTACAATTATATTCAACACATCCCATGTATAATTTCAAAAACAAGCAACTCATGCATGCCTTCCCAGACACACCATAATGCTAATTACAATTTAACAGTGACAACAATGCAGATAGTCATGCCACTAGTTGGAATGCTTCTGACTCCAATTAACCAAACAGAAACATTCTTTCTTTTTTGGGGTCTACTCTTCCTGAGAATGAGGTGAATGATATAGAAGCTTCTACTTCACCGAGTGTAGCACATATCAATTCTGGAATAATCAAAGCCACGTGGAACAACCTGAGTGTTCCACGTGTCACCCTGGAGACTGGATTTCGACATTTTAAGTGCAAAATTTACAGACGTTTTGCTACAAAGAGTTTGCTATCAAGTTGAAATTTTGTCAGAGAAAGAGAGGTCGCTCTTTCGTCAAGTTTTTCCATTTCGGGGTGTTGGAAGTAGATGTTGAGGAGAAAGAGCGTCCGCTCCTTCCTCCAAGGATGAGTTTTTAGGAGTGGCAAAGGTAGATATCGTCACTCTAAACACATATTTCATAGGAACATTGCTTCGCACATTTTGCTGGAAAGTGGAAATTTCCACAGAGAAAGATAGGCCGCTCTTTCTCCAAGTTCTATTTTTACAATTCCCTTGTAAAAGAAGGGGCAGATGACCCTTCGTCTTCCCAATATTCGTTTCGTTATAGTTTGAGACTACAAGAAGGGTCGGTCGATCCTTCTTGTTGGAAAACAGAAGTCAGTGCAAACAATTTTATATGTTATAACTTAGCTGATGTCTGGTTTTTAATCTTCTCTCGTAAATGAAGGGTCGGCCAACCCTTCTTGTGCTCAGTTTTTTTCCGGTGTTCACCATTTTAGATATAGATGAATTGACGTCCTATCCAATGTAGGTTGAATATTTTTACAATTCCCTCATGAAAGAAGGGGTGGCCGACCCTTCTTCTGCCCATTATTGTATTCATAATAGTTATAGAATGAAAGAAGGGTCGGTCGATCCTTCTTTCTTTCTCCATTCTGGATATAGGTGAATTGCTGGATATAGTTGTTCATAGTTATCTCCTAAACGAAGGGGCGGCCGATCCTTTTCATTGGAAAATGGAAGTCAGGCCAAATATTTTGATATGTTCGCAGAAGATGCAGAAGTTCGTTGAAAGTAAGGAACTTCAGAAACAATTGGAGTCATTAAGAGCAAAGGAAGCTGAAGCTTCCTCAAGGCCGCAACCATTACAAGAAGAATCTCTAACACTCACAGATGAAATAGAGTTAAAGTTGCAAGACCTGCATGCGACATAAGACACTATCAAAGGACAACTTTTGCATCCTATCTCAAAGGAAATGCTCAGAACAATCAAACAATTAAGATTACATGTACAAAATTAGTAGAAATTTGTTTACATATAATTGTGACATTTAGTACTATTGATGGTATATCAATGTATATCGGGTGGTTAATGAATTATAAGCACCCATCAAATTGTATATTATTGGACTCTTGGAAGTGTTGTGAACCTAAGAGTATTATGATTGAAGTATGTCCCAAGCAAATCAATGTTATAGATCACCCCTTATGTATTAAGTAAACACATTTTTAATTATTGCTTTTTCATATTCCTCTGCATGATGATCTTTTTATTTACAAAGGAGAAAGTGTAATATTAGTAATCCTATGTGTTGGAGTTATGATCAGTGAATGTTTTTGCTAGATATATATCAATTAATGTTGAATAATTATGAAACAGTCATCCTTTTGACAATATTTATATGTTAATTTGTAAATTGACATATCAAGTTGCAAAGCATTTGAATAATTTAAAAGTTCGTCAATGAAATGCATGTTGAATGAAAAATTGATGACTATGATCTGGTACCAGATACTCCCTTGGCTAGAAATGGGTGTATCCGGAAGAAGAAGCTGACAACATGGTCTAGTACAATACAATACAATGTCTCAGTGCCGCCTGTATCGAGTTCTCCATCCTATATATGTTTTTTACAAACGATTACATAACGACTCGTAGGTTCACTAACTTACGAGACTAACTGACTCAACATGTAGTGATCGACACGAAGGTTCGACATGTTCTCTAAAGTGGTTGAACGGAGGACCTAGTCGGGCGGTCGACCTAAGCTCCTCCAACATCTCCCCCACGAACAATACCTTTCTTCATCCCGAAGAAATCAGAAAATAACTGGAGTTGAATGAACAGAACGTTGATGACTATGAGCTGGTACTGGATACTCCCTTGGCTAGAAATGGGTCGTCATGTCGTCATGTCTCATAGTCCTTCTGCCTTCTACTTGGTGCAGTAAGAAGAAGCTGGCAGCATGGTCTAGTACTAAAACAACATTCGACGACTGCTGCAAGCCTAATGTTGATGACCGCAACAGCCCATGTTATGTTAGAGAAGAATGTTTCCAAGACTGCTAATCACTGTATGTCCCCTCCTCATTTCATACCAATCAGTTATTGAAAGAAGAGTGACAGAAAGAAGATGGATGAAAACGTGATTGGTGCCAAGGAACATAATGACAAATCCATGTATTAGAACTTCAAGAGTGCTCTAAATGCCCATATATCATGGTGTACTGAGGATTTTCAAGGGAGCCGATTTCAAAATGCTCATATATCATGAGGAGAACTGGGGAGAGATCATAAGACTCAAGCATTTCTCATAAAACAACAAAGGACAGAGAACATAGGAAGTAAAGAAAAATTCTGTGGCTTCCCGAACGATTTCAGTTTGTTTTGATATGGGGCATGGTTAGCCTATATATAGTGAGTGACTAGTGTGTTGATGGATTGAATGGGATGGGATTCTGGGATGGATGGGGAGTGGTAATTATCATAGTATGGAGGGATCATGGTGTTCATAGATATCATCTGTAGCAACTACATATTTTGTTGGAGCAATCGTACACGTATCACTCCAATCGATTCCTTGAAAATCCAACGGCCAACATGCCTGTTGCCAGCGCATTAAATGGCCTACAATAGGATGAATAATATTCGTCGTAAATGATGGATTGTATCACTCGTGTGAATAATCTCTTCATGCTTCAATCCACATTATGTTTATGTCTTGTTACCAACAAAGTCTCTGAATGTTTTAGATTCTCCTTATCCTTGAATCAGATCATCTCCCTTGCAAGAGTAATAAAAGACTAAAACTTTTTTCTTTTTTCTTTTTTTTAAATAGAAACATTTTACTTTTTAAAGAGAAACATTCTTTATTTTGTTTTTTTTAAATAGAAACATTTTACTTTTTATTGCAATAGTGTAGATACAAAATCAGTGACAATTATATTCAACACATTCCATGTATAAGTTCAAAAACAAGCAACACATGCATGCCTTCCTAGACACACCATAATGCTAATTAAAATTTAAGTAGGATACTGTGTTGGAAAAGGAATTTAACAGTGACAACAATGCATATAGTGATGCCATTATTTGGAATGATTCTGACCGCGATTAACCATAAATAAATATTCTTTCTTTTTGTTTTTTTCAAATAGAAACAATATACTTTTGGGTTTGCTCTTCCGAGAATGAGGTGAATGATATAGCAGCTTCTACTTCGCCGAGTGTGGCACATATCAATTCTAGAATAATCAAATCCACGTGGCACAATCTGAGCATTCCACATGTCACCCTGGAGACTAGATTTCGACATTTTAACCACAAACTTTACAAACATTTTGCTACAAAGGGTTTGCTGTCAAGTCAAAATTTTGTCAAAGAAAGAGAGGTCGCTCTTTCATCAAGTTGTTCCATTTCGGGGTGTTGTAAGTAGATGCTTAGGAGAAAGAGCATCCGCTCCTTCCTCCAGGGATGAGTTTTTAGGAGTGGCTAAAGTAGATATCGGCACTCTAAACACATATTCCATAGGAACATTGCTTCGCACATTTTGTTGGAAAGTGGAAATATCCACAGAAAAAGATCAGTCGCTCTTTCTCCAAGTTCCATTTTTACAATTCTCTCATAAAAGAAGGGGCGGGCGACCGTTCTTCTTCCCAATATTCATTTCATTATAGTTTGATACTGCAAGAAGGTTCGTTCAATCCTTCTTCGTGTTCACCATTCTGGATATCGTTCAATTTCTAGATAAAGGTTTTCATAACAATCTACTAAACGAAGGGGCATCTAATCCTTCTTCTCGGAAAATAGAAGTCGGGGAAAACAATTGTATATGTTATAACTTAGTTGTGCTCATTATTCTTTCGGTGATCACCATTTTAGATATAGATGAATTGACGTACTAGCCTTCATAGGTTGAATAATTTTACAATTCCCCCATAAATGAAGGGGCGGCCGACCCTTCTTTTGTCCAGTATTGTATTCATAATAGTTCTAGATTGCAAGAAGGGTCGGTCGATCCTTCTTTCTTTCGCCATTCTGGATATAGGTGAATTGCTGGATATAGTTGTTCACAATTATATCCTAAACAAAGGGGCAGCCGATCCTTCTCGTCGGAAAATGGAATTCGGGACAAACATTTTTATATGTAGAACTTAGATGATGTCTGGGTCCCTACTATTTACAGTGGAAGTCGGAAGTCAAGAATTCTAGACATAGGATTCGTAGATTAAATATATTTAAATTTATATCATAAATGAAGGGTCGGCCTACCCTTGTTGTGCTCAATATTGTTCCCTTGTTCACAATTTTGGAAATACATGAATTGACGGCCTAGCATTTGTAGGTTGAACATTTTTAATATTCTATCATAAATGAACAGGTGGGAGACGCTTCCTCTACCCAGTATTGTTTTCGTAATCTTTCTAGACTGCAAGAAGGGTCGTTCGATCCTTCTTGTGTTTGCTTCTTCTACAAGAAGGAGCGGCCGATCCTTCCATTCAGAAAATTGAAAGTCCGGACAAACATTTTTTTATATATTAGAACTTATGTTATATATTTGTTTAAAATCAATATGATTTTTAATGTGCTTCTGTTATTTTATATTTCATAAAACGCTTATGAACTGGATTTTGGTTATGAACAATGTGTCATGTTATTTTATATTTCAGATATCGTTTATGAAATGGATTTTGGTACTCAAAAATGTGTGGGCCTGCTTTTGAATGGATTGAAAGTTGTTGAAGGAATCTCTTTTCCAGAAAGAAAAATTTTGCATAATATCAGCATTAATGACGGATGTATCATTGTAAATGTTACCAAGACTTTAAATGCAAGTCTTCCATTTCCCTATCAATCAGAAGGTGCAGATACATTGTCAAAGGTTGTTGGTGGTTATATTCAAAGGCTTGTATCTAAGATCGTTAACTAGATTGGGTCTGCTCTTCGCGAGAATTAGGTGAATGATATACCAACTTCTACTTCGACGAGTGTAGCACATATCATAACAACTGAGAATAAGGTGAATGATATACCAGATTCTACTTCGAGGAGTGTAGAACATATCATAACAACTGATAATAAATCTTCTTTTATTATGAGAAAAGTTAAGTTTTTACATAAGTGTTCAGAAAGCAAGGATTGCATTTCCATAGGTTTTGTAACAAATGTGAGTGGGATTGATTTTGTTGGGGGAACATTTTTGGGTGACTTCTCCTTTGGTATTCTGGTGGATGAAGTGGTGTTTTCTTGTATGGAATGTTGTCCAGGGTTGAGCAGTGGAGGTTTTGTTGTATGGCCGATTAAAAGAATCATCGATTTTAATACAGAAACATTGCTTTCTGTTGCAAGCAATTTCAACAATAATCAATCTGAATCTACTTTGAAAGTATTAAGATAAAATCACAATGTCATTTTTGTGGGACATAAAGTTAATTTGATACATCAATGTTCTTTAAAGCCACAGTATGTTGCTTGGGGAATAGTGTCAACTATTGTTTAGGGAGACATTGTATAATTCAAAGCACTAGATGATGGTGAGTTTGGTATTTTAGTTCATAAAATCTTCTGCAATTGTGAGGATTATGGTGTATTTGAAGGATCCCTTATAAGATGGCATGCAAACAATTTGCTTGACCTCGATGATGTTCCTTTGGATGTTATACTAAAAAAGAAAGCAAACGAAGATATGGTCAACTTTTGGAATGTTTTTGAAGAATGTCCTTTACAGATGGTCCTTCCAGGTACTCCCCATTGTGAATATACAAAGGTTAAAGGTAATGGAACAAGGCCATACAATTCCGTAAAGCGGAAAGCTGGAACTAAAATTTCTGAAAGAAATTCAAGATCGGTACCTTACAGGCCTACAATAAATCAGGGCGCATTCCTTTGAAACATTGGCACCGAACATTGTTGCTCAAATTTTTGTATATCAAAAATTCCACTTCAATCGATAGTTGAATGTCTGAATAAATTTGATAGTATGAATGGAAATTCAAAAAGACAGTATGTTATAAATTCTATGGGATCAAATGCTCCTATGGCCAAATAAGGAGATGACAGAAAAAGAAGCTTGTTTACAATGAGATTAGACACAATAGACATCTGTCAAAATGCATGGTATAAATGCCATGGGATAAAAAAGAGCACTTTCTTCAATTATAAAAGAATGTTCTTGAATGGTAATGTGAGAGCTCTGCATGGTAACAGTGGCTTGGAAAAATCTAGGGTGAGCACTACTGCATTGGTAGCCACTATTAATAAAATTGTAGAAGAGAATTCAGACAAATATCCACATCTTACACGATTAATCAATGGAGATGGAACAAGGACAACCTTGAAATTATTGCCATCTAATATGTCCCATGGTTTACTGTGAAAAATGGCTAATGATGAAATCGAAAGAATCGGTTTTCCTCCAGTATCACAATCCTCCTTTAGCAAGGTGATGAGAGAAGTTTTTCGAGAAGTTAAAATTTCTAAATCAAACTCCTTTGCAAGGTGTAATGAGTGCATTACAATACAGGATAGGCTTCAGGGGACCACTGATCCAGCTGAGGTGGAAAATTTACGAGCAAATCAAGCAGCTCATAATAAATACATCGCAAGTTGTCGCTAGGTGTATTATTCTCACAAATCAGCTTCACAGAAAAATCCAAAGACGTATCTGAGTATTGTTCATGACAAAATGGATAATTCAAAGACATCCATTCCAAGGATGGGTAAGAAGGAAAAATATTTTAGTAATGTTATAAATCTTCCCATATCATTGACTGGAATGTTGACTCATGGGCACAAGACTGGGGTTTTGGTCATTTTAGCCTCTCATTTTAGAGATGGGATCGAATTTCACTGTGACATCCATGGCTAAATGCTTGAAATGTTTTGAAGAACCAGTGATTGATAAATATGGTGATTTTCTCTACAAAGACGGAACATCTAAGCACCAATTCCATGATGCTCTATTGCAATCAGACTCATATGAAAAGTGTTTGATACACAGACAAGATGTAATGCAAGATGATGCAATGTGTGTTGATGGTACTAATCAATGCATGCCAAATATAAAACTACCACCCATATTGTTGTTGCAAATGGATAATTGTTCAGGCGATAAAAAAAACTACTTTGTATTTTCATTTTTATCTCTTTTAACAGCTAGGAGAGCGTCCAAGATAGTTGAAGTTGGATTCCTCCCCGTCGGACACACCCATGAAGACATAGATGGAACTTATGGCAGGTTATCAGTAAAGCTAATGCGCAAGGATATATTTTCACTCTCGGAAATTATGGATACGTATAGGACATGCGAAGATCAAAATTCTTTGTCCCTTATCTAATTGATGAACTTTACGATTTTAAGAGTTTTGTGAAACCCCACCTTTTGGATGGAAATGCCAAGATCATCGGTATCAAAAAATGCCATTTTTTTAAATTTCAACTCATAGATGACATTCCAGTCATGCCATGGAAGGCATCACTTCGAGATGAAGCTTGGTCGTCTCCTATTCATCTCTGGCGGTCATTTCCATATGGTAGTGTAGGCTTGCCGGTGGGATAGCCTAGGTTATTAAATCTTCAATCAAAAATACCTTCGGACATTGACGAAATAAAAAAAGGACTAGAAACATATATTTCATTATGGAATGGAGGGATTGAGAAGGGAGGTGAAATTTTTTGTCATCCCAAGTTAAATTATTGGGAGGTTATATATAAAGATTTGGACAGTCCCTTCGAGAGTGTTGATCAGTTGTAAACTAACTTTTGGCCATCGACAAGCCACGATATTCATAGTAGTGAACCTACAAGATTTGAACATGAAATTATGGATGCCTATTTGAAGGAAAATGTTCCTGCTTTGCAGGATTGCTATGTTGGACTACTATGCAACAAGCCTAGAGATGAATTCATTCCAAGAGTGGATGTTGTAAAGGGCCAAATGGTCATTGTGAAATCACCAAAGCCAAATTGTGCAATCTGGTTGGGTATTGCGATTGGTGATATTTATCAGGATTCAGATGCTAGTACTGTTGGGTCTTACAAAGTAGAGGTGCAATGGTGGAAGCCAACAGGAGCATCGAAGGATCTGAAGGTCTTGTATAAAAAATGCTTAGATAGAAAGCAAAAATGGGTTGTTGGTGCAAAAGAAAATATGATGATCGATGTAAATAGCATCATATGGGCATGGTCACCAAGGCAAGGATGGACAGGAGAAAAAATTAGCATAAACGAGAAGGGCCTTGCAGCAGTCAAGGCACAATGAGAAAATATGGGGTATAGTGTTCAGAGTGGGATGGATGTTCTAAAGGGTTGATAGTAGACAAAATTGGTTTCTAAATTTCTCTATGTGGCAATTTTAAGCAACAAAATGTGTTTCTAAATTTCCACTTGGTCAACAAAAAGTTGTATTTTTTCATTTTCATTAAAGTTTTATAAAAGGAAAGATATATCTTATAACCAACCCTTTTAATAGCCATTGGGATTGATAATCGATGGTTATTTCTTACAAAATTTTATTTGTGACAAGTGTCGTCATTTGCGCACTAACTATCTTTTAAGTGTTGTAATTAACCCTTTAATTACTAGTTAATTGTGCTTAAGAATAATTATCCTTTAGAAGTGGTTATCATCTTTGATAGCACGATCACGAATTGCAATACTACCATGGAACAGCATGCACAGAATTGATGGTGAAACACAGGGGTATGTTGTAGAACTTTTGTAAAACTTTTAAACTATTAAATTCATTAATAAAGAAAATATAACTTTCAGCCTATGTGAATCAAGTATACCATATATTAAATTGTGCAATTACTTCCCATGATTTTTTTTAAGAAACAAAATTGTTTATGTGAAACAAGTATACCATATATTAACCTTGGATGCAGGTGTCACCATGATACAAGGGGCCACGTGTTGGACACAAGGAGGGAACGTGGGGGAGGAGCCTCAACCCAGGCGGCCATAACATGGAACGTGTGCCCCATGCAATACACCACCTGCCTCGCTTCCACTTTCCTTGCCTCACACGTGCATCTTTATGGCTCCTTCTCGATCCTTTTCCCACAAGTCCCTTCACCGGATAACTAGATGCAACTCTGGTACCTCTCGACCTCACCTCGTCCCTCTGCACATTCAAAGCATCCCTCACCTCGGCTCTCTGAACCATCATTTCGTCTCCCTACAATTTAATATGCCTTGTGTGAACCCATATCTTTGCTCCTTAAATGGGCCTACGGGAACCCATGACTGCATTATTTCTGCTTCTCCTCGATGCTGGATCTGTTCTGTGCACCCTTGTGCTCAGCTGTGTATCTAGTTGTGGACTCTCATTGCACTCTCCGCCATGACCAAGCCACGCGGCCTTTCTCATCCGGGTGATGGATTCGACATTGGCATCTCCTTCTCTAGCCATAATTTAATTGATGAGTGGGAAGGGAAGCTTGTAGCGGATCACCTCGCCTCTGGAAATAATGGGGGCAATATCAATAACTACTAGATCATCAAAAACATGCTCAGCAATATTCTGGATGACATGCAGAGTAACTGGGGCTCTGCCAGAAATCAGATGTTGGCCACCAGGGAAAAAATCATCGAGCTGGACGATTGTCTGGATAACATTGATGCCACTTTCTCTCGGAACCCGAGCATGGCTGACTCTGGTGGAAGGGGTGATGGTGGTGGTGTCTCTGGCATCCCGAATTTCATTTTTTTCCCTCAGAAGGGCCTACAGTTACTACTACTCCGGACCCTTTCCTGGCCGTTCATGCTCTTGCATCCCCGACGGCCCCTCCGGTGAAATTCCTAGTCCCTTCCATGATTGGCTCTCCGCCTTGCAAAAGGATATGCATGATCTGCAGCCATGAGGAACCTGACTTTCTCGCTGCTCGAAAAACGAATCCTCTCCCTGTGAAGCTGCCGGAGGAGGACTGTCTGGGGAGTTGCCTCATTCTCGAGGAATAATTCCATGTCTACTTGAGATTTCGACGAGAATACCGGGTCTCTCTGCTCCGTTCAGGTTTTTTGTAATAGTTATCTAATGCATTTTTTGTATGATCTCACTCACACTATTTTTTGTTCTTGGCCTCACCATTGGAGGCAAGTTTTTTGTATAACCCACAAGTTGTTCTATAATACTCTTGCTAGTTCTAGTCTTTTCTCTTACGTCAGGATGGCTCCATTATCCCAGGAAGCCTCCGAGGTCTCCTCGCTATGTTATTTTATCTTTTACTCTTAATTAACATACTGTGCAGACTTATAATAAAAAGGTATACCATATATTAAATTGTGCATTTACTTCCCATAATTCTTTTTAAGCAACAAAATTGTTGTGTTTCTACATTTCCACTTAGTCAACAAAATGTATTAAAGGCTAAGTGAATCAAGTATACCATATATTAAATTGTGCATTTACTTGCAATAATTATGTTTAAGCAACAAAATTGTTGTGTTTCTAAATTTCCACTTGGTCAACAAAAAGTTGTATTTTTTCATTTTCATTAAATTTTTTTAAAAAGAAAGATACAACTTATAACCAACCCTCTTAATAGCCATTGGGATTGATAATGGATGGTTATTTGTTACAAAATTTGGTTTGTGATAAGTGTCGTCATTTGTGCACTAATTGTCGTTAAGTGTTGTAATTAACACCTTAATTACTAGTTAATTGTGCTTAAGAATAATTAGCCTTTAGAAGTGGTTATCATCTTTGATATGGCTTGGAATCAAGTTTTGATGATGTTAGATGATGTTAAGAAGCCTTTCTGGCCCTTAGATCATATGTTGGATTTGTTAATGAATTTATATTAAATTATTATTAATTATTGGTGTTGTGTCGCAAATATTTTTGGAAAAATAAAAATTAAATTCTTATGGTTTATCCGCTGCACTTAAAATCAAGTAATTATCCTCAAAGTAACTACCTAAATACTAAAATATGATCCACTATACTCAATGTTCCAAATCAAATATGCCATGTGTCACAATATGATCATTCCACGTGTCACCTTGGGATACTAGATATCAACATTTAAACAACAAAATTTATAGACGTTTTGCTTCAAAGACTTTGCTGGCAAGTGGAAATATTCTCAGAGAAAGAGCAGTCGCTCTTTCTCTAAGGTGTTCTAATGTTACGATTCCCTCGTAAATGAAGGGTCGGTCGACCCTTCTTATTCCCAATATTCTTTTCATAATAGTTTGACACTGCAAGAAGGGTTGGTTGATCATTCTTGTGTTCTCTATTATGGATATAGTCGAATTGTTGTATAAATGTTTTCACAATTAACTACGAAAAGAAGGGAAGGTTGATCCTGCTTGTCGGAAAATGGAAGTCGGGAGAAACCATTTTTATATGTTAAAACTTCCAAGGTGTTCTATTTTTAAAATTTCCTTGTAATTGAAAGGTCGTCCGACCTTTCGTGTTCCCAATATTATTTTGATAATAGTTCAACACTACAAGAAGGGTTGGCCGACCCTTCTTATTCCAAATATTCTTTTCATAATAGTTCGACAATCCAAGAAGGGTCAGTCGACCCTTCTTGTGTTCTCCATTATGGATATAGCTGAATTGCTGGATAAAGGTTTTAACAATTAACTACGAAAAAGAACGGGTGGCCAATCCTTCTCGTTGGAAAACGAAAGTCGACACAAACCATTTTTATACATTATAGCTTCCAAGGTGTTCTATTTTTACAATTCCCTTGTAATTGAAGGGTCGGTCAACCTTTCGTATTCCCAATATTATTTTCATAATAGTTCGACACAACAAGAAGGGTCGGTCGACCCTTCTTGTGTTCTCCATTATGGATATATCTGAATTGTTGGATAAATGTTTTCACAATTAACTACAAAAAGAAGGGGTGGCCGATCCTTCTTGTCAGAAAACAGAAGTCAGGACAAACCATTTTTATATGTTATAACTTAGCCAATTGACTGGCTATTCAAACAATGAGTGAATATTTTAGACATTTGACTTTTCACCTTAAAATTTTGAACATTTAAAAATGAAAATTGCAGTTTTCAAATAAAAAATTGCATTTTTTTATTTGAAATTCACACTTTTCAAATGAGAAATTGCATTTTTTATTTGAAATTCACACTTTTCAAATCATAATTTGCATCTTTTATTTGAAATTCACACTTTTGAAATCAAAATTTGCATTTTTTTATTTGAAATTCACACTTTTAAGGTTCATAAGTAGTCAAGAAACACACTATTCGAATAGAAAAACACACTTTTCAAATCCAATATTGCCACTTTCAAAACTTGATTTTGCACTTTAGAAAGGTTGATATTAACACTTTCAAAGTCAAGTTGATGTTGACACTTTCCTTTGAAATTTTCTTGCATTTTTTAGTGTTATTGTGAGTTGCAGAAAGCACTGAGTTTTTCCAAAAGTCAAGTTCTTTCTACAACCTGCAATCTGTAATCCGCAATGTGGATTGTGGAAGCTTGGTTTTCGGTTTTGAAACATTTTCTTTCCGCAATGCGGATTGCGGATGCAGAAATATTCTTCAATAATTGTGGCCTTTTACATCCGCAACTCGCAATCCACAATTGTGGAATGCGGGAAGAGTCTTAAAATAGTTTTGCACTTTGCGTTTCCGCAACCCGCAACCCGTGAGGGCGAATTGTGGGTTGCGGAAAGAATGTATATATTTATGAAATAAAACTCCACAACCCTTCTTTTCCTTCTCGCATGTTTAAGTTTTAACCCTCGATTTGTCTTGATCCCGCGGATGAGATTACACTGGTTGATTTAAATGAAGTTTAGCTTGTTCGTTTTCCCCTCTACCATTTTTTAAAATTGCAAGTAGGCTCCTAACTGCGATTTTCACCTTCGGCCAAATTTGAATTCATAGTCATCGATCTGACTAATCCATAATGATAAGTTGTTTAGATTTGACATCAAATCATACTTGATATAATTAAAATTGTACTTCATCTTAATCCAAATTTTGTTGGTGGGTGCTATATGTTATTTCATTACAGATGTGATAATTGCATTTCTCAGACCGAAAGGTTTTAATCATGGCAATTCATTACAGTTAATCATTATGGGATCTTTATTGCTATTCTTAAACACAAAGACCAATATGAGCAATTTGTTCGTCGTCATATTCCATAGAAAATGTCTTGTTATTCAATTTCCAGATATTTTCTCCTAACAATTACATACTATGAACAAGATGCAGAAAAGTCACAAATCTTCAGTCATATTTTGTGGTGAGAAAGAACTTTAGCCTCTTCAAGATCATGAACCTCTGTCGCCACCTTTTAAAGCCAATGTTTTGGATGACAGCACCGGTAGTGAAAAAGAAGACTCTGAGATTCAATCCATGTATATACGACTCCCTCAGAGGAAGGGAAGGAATATCACTGTGAAAAATGTGGATCGAGATGATACAGTCATCCGGGATTTTATAATTAATCAAGTGCCTGTGACTCCACCAATTCCCCTAAAGGATGGACAAGTGGCCTATTTTCGGTTTTTGAGGACATTGTCGATCATCATGAATCTTCTAAGAAGCATCTTTCAACTTCTGTCACAGATAGCTAGTGGATTGTCGGTATCTTCCACAGTTTGTTACGAGATACTTTCTAGAAACCATGTGATGAAAATATTTTGGGAATTTTGTGAAAAGGGTCAGTATTAGTTGCTCCTGAGGATGCCTTTTAGTTTTGATTTGTACTCCATGTTTTATGGGAAGTCTATCTTTTGTAACTATTTTTGTAATTATTATTTAAAGTGTAGAGGTCTCATGGGGTAGGGGGATAAAATCAGCAAAAGAAGACTGGAGACACTCTGATTGATGCAGAGATTGTAATTTTTTGCAACTTTGAAGTAATACAGTTAGTCCTTCTCTTGATTCCTCTTTTGTTAATTGATCAAATTTCTTTGATGAATGTTGATTTTCACTTCAGATTATTTATGAACACTGTTTAATTTTTGCAATCAATAATCTATACATTGATCTACAGTTTGGATTTGTCTTTACTCATGATCTATGTGTCTTTTATGTTTTAAGTGAATTTATTTAATTAAAACATTTATCTATTTCTGCAAATGATTAACATAAATTAATAAATTCATGTTAATTTTTCAATTAACATTCCATCTACAGGGTAATCTTGCATGTCCCTAATCCTTAAAACTACTATCGGTGAATTTTAATTTCCTGATTGTGTTGTGGTTAAACCCGCATTAGTAACCTCGCTATAATCAATGTGCCAAATAAAATAAAAATTAGTAACCTCGCTATACTCAATGTGCCAAATCAAATATGCCATGTGTCACAATATGATCATTCCACGTGTCACCCTAGGATACTAGATATCAACATTTTAACAACAAAATTTATAGACGTTTTTATTTAAAGACTTTGCTGGCAAGTGGAAATATTCTCATAGAAAGAGCAGTCGCTCTTTCTCCAAGGTGTTCTATTGTTACAATTCCCTCCTAAATGAAGGGTCGGCTGACCCTTCTTATTCCCAATATTCTTTTCATAATAGTTCAACACTGTAAGAAGGGTCGGTCGATCCTTCTTGTATTATCCATGATGGCTATAGCTGAATTGATGGATAAAGGTTTTGACAATTAACTACGAAAAGAAGGGGCGGTCAATCCTTCTTGTCGTAAAACGGAAGTCGGGACAAACCATTTTTATATGATATAACTTCCAAGGTGTTCTATTTTTACAATTCCCTCATAATTGAAGGGTCGGTCGACCCTTCTTATTCCCCATATTATTTTCATAATAGTTCGACACTACAAGAAGGGTCGGTTGACCCTTCTTATTACCAATATTCTTTTCGTAATATTTCGACACTGCAAGAAGGGTCAGTCGATCCTTCTTGTGTTCTCCATTATGGATATAGATGAATTGTTGGATAAAGGTTTTCATAATTAACTACAAAAAGAAGGGGTGGACGATCCTTCTTGTCGGAAAATGGAAGTCGGGACAAACTATTTTTATATGTTATAACTTCCAAGGTGTTTGTTGGAGGGGCCTAGGTCGACCTGTCGACTAGGCCCTCCGCCCAACCACTCTGCAGCATATGTCGACTAGTCGCGTCGACTAGTATGGGTTGGGTCGGTTGGATAAACTGGTAGACGGTTATGTAACTGTATCTGCACATATATATATATCTAGGCTGGTGAGCCGATAGACAAGAGGAGATTGATTCTATCATATTGTTTTGCTATTGTTGGTTAATACAAAGACTATTCTCTCTATCTGTCTTGTCTCTTGTATCTATGTCATTGTGTATGCTTGCTTATATTAGGTAATGTATCTATGATAACTATGTGAACCGTAGGATTACAACATCTAGTTCCGTTGCCAGTTGATACATGAAAAATTACTAACAGCATGACCCATGATTTCAGAACAGGAGATTAGAGATTGGTGGGAGAAGAAAATCGTGAATTACCTGCAGAATTATGTGTGACATAACAAGCTAACGATTAACCAAGCAAGAGATCGATTCTTCTCCAAGACCCATGAGCGATTTGTAGAATCCGTGTCGACCGCCTTGAAGAAACTTCTGGATGAACAGACCAGTCGATGAAGCATAGCGTAAATTAGTATCAAATCTAATCAATGGAGGTCGTACAAATCTATCAGAATGGTGCGAAAAGATTGCAGAAGATTTCTGTGAAGAACAGGCAATCGAAAATTGAGTATCAGTAGATGAAATAAGAATAAAGTTCTTTAGCGAATTAGCCGATTAATTTCTGTGTTCTCTGTCGACATTACTGTTTAAATTTTTTATTAACAAAGGTGTCGCACATATTGTCGAAACAAGACTGTTGCTAACCCCACCAATTCCAAACTCTAACTAGGAGGATAAAGAACGTAAGTCGGAAAAATTTGTAAAGGAGCGCGAATGGGAATTTTTCTTGAACAAGTGATGGTCTACACTTCCCCAATAGTCTAGAAACCATCGGACCGGCATTGGGGGGGTGATGAAGCATGCTCTGATGTACCTAGTTTGATGAAACTCGACATATGAAAAATGACATGACCAGCAGTGGAAAAAAATCCGACAAAGACAGACTTTTAAGTCACAAAATCACCCCAGATATTCAAAAAATCGAAAGAGAAAAAAGGAGGCAGCGACATGAAGAGCTGCGGGAGCAAGCAATTGCACTCCGGAGAACGTGAGTATCTAATGTTACGACAGATGTAGAAGGGAATCTGCCAGAGTCAAGTCAAGCCCCTAATGATCGGGATGTTGAAGAAGAATTGTCGCCGATGGATGAAGACTTGTGGATAGAGCATGGTAGAGCTCTCCAAGTTCAAATACCAAAAACAGTAGCACCTTCGTCTCCATTCCGTTTAACATAAAGCGTTCGGGTGGAAGAAATTGTCGAAGAAAACCTTGGTCTCCATGCTAGTCAGTCGGGAGTTTGGAGTCGTCGAAGCATAGAAGGCGATGATATCAATAGACTATTGATTCATCGGCCAGAAGAAGGGAATTGGATATCTTTTCAACCCGAATTTTCAAATAGAAGTTTTCATCTAGTGTACACAGAGCATGAAGAAGCACCCCCCCTGCCAATACCAAATTTGAGTAATTCGACAAGCACGTCGGAAAGTCTGAGATTTTGCAAAATCCCATTTGAGCAAAAATTTAACTGGATTTCGACAGAAGTAATTGACGAAGGCAGATCTAGCGACATCAAAGGAGATACACTCATTGATTTTGAAGACAGAGAACTAAGTCCAAAAAGACAGCTAATTCATACTAACGAAACACCAAGTATTGATTGTGGAAATAACCCAACCACACCCCCATCAGATTCTCAGAATAATACAATAGCAGACATGGCACACACCATACCACACCTTCCATTCTACGAAGGAGATGAAGACCCAAGAAGACACTAGTTTGTGTGTGAAGCAATATGGACAGCTAATCAAATTACCAATGAAGCCAGACAAATTGCTCAATTTGTTGGCTCAATAAGAAAAAGAGCACTGACTTGGTACATGGGGTACATAGGAAAAACACCAACTACAACAAAAGCACAAATCAAACAAAGCTTTTTAGCCTTCTTTATGATTGAAGATGTGACATACCTAGCGGCAGAGCGTCTAAAGACAACAGTCCAAAAGCCAACATAAACTGTCAAGGAGTACGACAAGAGGTTTAAAGACCTCCTGAGCAAATTAAACTATGAAATCGAAGAAAAAATATTAATCAAATGGTTTATAGTTGGTCTGATCAATAAAATCATAATACATGTCCATCAACAAAATGTTAATACATATGCTGATGCGCTAAGAATAGCACTAGAAATTGAAATGGATGATGAATACCCTCTAATATCCATGGACAAACATGTCGATGAACAACTTGAAAGTATGGAGCAAGCTATCAGAAATATGACGTTAAAATGACCAGAGCTATGGTGTACAACTTGTCGAACCTCAGGACATACCAAAGATTCTTGTCGAAATGATGATCGGCGACAAGATGTAAAACTCATCCAATCCAGATGTTTCTGCGATTTATGCAAAGAATATGATTTACATACCACAAATGATTGTCAATACAATCTGAAAAATAAAAAGGCACGATGGTGTCAAATTTGTGAAGTAAATACACATTCAATCGAAGAATGTCATCTGAACCTGAAAAACTGGCAAAATTATCATGCAGTGTACCAAGCGAATTCTGTCGAGCAGAACCAAGACAAAAATTCAGCAAAAGACAAATTCGGGAGAAATGATGAAAGAAATAACCAGTACAATCAAAACAAGAATGACAGATACCCAAGGTATAATGATCGACGGAATGATTGGCGATATAATGGCTACAATAGACGCGGTGGATATCAGAGTCGCGGTCGTGGCAGTGGAGGTCAAGGCTTTCGGTATCGTCAACCTGGTGCATGTTTTACATGCTTCAGCGAGAATCATCGACACGCAGAATGCCCTTATAAGGAAAGAACTGATCTCAAATTTTGTACAAAGTGTGGGGTAGGCGATCACTATTTAGAGGATTGCCCTACCATGATCGAGAAAATAAATAATAATAATAAATGTTCATGTTTTATCTTGTGTTCAAAAAAATGATGTGCTTCAAACAAAAAACTTGCAAATTGTAACAAGGCAAGGCACTCATATTGGTCAAGATAAACCTCAGATAACTAGAATTGTCGATAAAGAGGATTATCCAAATCCTATAAAACAAAAATTTGTGTACAAAGATGCATCTGACATATTTCATGATTTAGCAACACATGAAGAAACTCTTAATGAATTGCTCAAATTAATTTCACACGAAGAAGCTGTAGGAAAAATGATTGATTTGTTGCATAAATTAAAGCACGTCGAGCAAAGACAAACTAAAAACATTTTCCGACTAAAACAAAAAGAGAAAAATGATGCCGACCCATTAGTCGATCTCGACATAAATGGATATCATGTACAACAAGTTGTACTTGATTTTGGTTCCCAAGTGAATATCATGACTCATGATACTTGGGACCAACTCGGTCGACCTCAACTACAGGAATCAGGCATCTACTTAAAGCTCATAGATCAAGGATTAATTGAGCCGATTGGAGTATGGAAAGGAGTCGAAACTTCCATTAAAGGTATCACGACATCAGTAGATTTTGAAATCATTGTACCAAAAGATGATGCAAGCTCTTTCCTTGCTTTGGTCAGTCGACCATGGGGACGGAAGATGAAGGATTCAATTTCTTTGGACAAAAGCTGCATCAAGTTGAAAGGTAATGGCCAGAAGGTTATCGTGCCAATCTTCCCATCATAAGGAGAACCTTGGTCAGAACCAACAAAAGTCAATAAGGATATCCGACAGCTTTACCGAATAGATAATAATGAAGATCGCATTGAGCCAAATAACCAAGGAGAACTTCATCTCGGAGACCCTATCTCGCTCGGATACAATTTCAATGCATAACTCTATGATTGGAAAATAGAGAATTACGATCTGCATGCAAAAGAATGTTGGAATGTGGAAGCCATCTCGAGGAAACAAATAAAGAAGTGTCTCTCTGTATCCTACACACCGAAGGTTTTCGAACGAAAAATACGAGCATATCCAACGCTTGCTCCAGTTAAAAATGTACAATATGGTATCTCGACATTAAGATATAAAGAACATGATCCACCTAATGTACATGTCGAATAGGTATCAAAACATATCGAAGAGCAAGGTCGTCTACAAATTTTGGTAGAGACATTTACTAGCCAAGCTGCGAGGTGGTGGGACACTCATCAGTCGAAACTTCAAAATTGGAATATTGCATCAACATCTTTCATAGAAAGGTTTGGAGGAAGAAACTTGACAACACAAGCCGACATTCCTTTGTTCACACAAGGACAAAACCTCGAAGCTCACATTAACTGTTGCGAAAAAGAATGGAGAAAATTAGGCTATAAAGATGAAAGAAAATGGCCTCACCTCTTCCCCAGAACACTCGATGATCTACCTAACAAGTGGTACAAGATGGAAGAAGCAAGAGGAGAAACTTTCCTTTGGAAAGATCTAAAAGAAAATTTTACTAAGGATTTCTAGTTTTCTCCGCAGGATGAGAGATTGGTCGAAGCAAGCAGCAAAATCAAAGAATTTTTGTAGCCAACAGAAACTCTAACACTCGGAAACAAACAAGAGAATGTGCACACACCTAACAATTGCTACAATATAAAGACGACACAAAAACAGCACTCGACAAGACTGAGCCTAGAAACAGAGATGTCGGTAGGGAAACGTTTTCAATGGAGAAAGGATCATCCCAGTGTGTCGAAGCCCATAAGAACAATGTTAAGTACAGAGATCATAGAAAAAGATGAACCTGAAAGATTATCAGAAAAAGACTTCCCACCAACTTTCACACAAATCAAGGAAGGAGAAAGACAGATAAGTAACAGCCGTGCACCAGAATGGATGGACGCAAAGATTAAAATAAAGGAAGTAGATATTTCAAAGGATGATCGACCAAAAATGGCAAAAATTGGTGATTACTGGAATGAGAAACAGACAACAGAAATCTCCAGTATTCTCAAAGAATTCCAAGACGTTTTTGCTCGAGACTATAAAGATTTGAAAGGGCTTGTAAAGGAAATGGGGGGGGATGAAAATTGACATTAAACCTGACGCCGGACCCGTGAAGAAAATACCCTACAAACTTTCTCACAAATATAAGGATATTGTCAAAAAGGAGATTGATAACATGCTTGCTGCAGGAATAATATATCCTATTGACCATTCGGAATGGGCAAGCCCAATGGTCATTCAGCCAAAGAAACAAGATCCGACTCGACTGAGAATCTGTGTCGACTTTTGAGAGATGAACAAGGTAACTCTAACAGATCCTTTCCCTACACCCTTTGCAGATGAAATCATCAATGAAGTTGCAGGACACGAGTGCTATTCTTTCATGGATGGATTCTCGGGGTACAACCAAGTACCTATATCAAAAGAAGACCAGAAAAAGACAACATTCGTGTGCGAATTTGGGTCATTCGCATATAAAGTTATGCCTTTCGGTTTGAAGAATGCACCTGCGGTCTTCTCAAGAATTGTCGTCAAATCATTCCAAGAATATATTTACAAAACCATGGCTATATACTTTGATGATTCGACAATTTATACAATGTTGAAAGATCACTGCGAATGGCTCAGACTAATGTTGGAAAGATGCCAACAGATACAACTATCCTTGAACATTAAAAAGTGCATCTTCGCAACACCTATTGGCATATTACTTGGCCATGTCGTGTGCAAAGAAGGTATTAAGGTTGACTACATGAAGATCAAAATCATTCTCGACCTAAAGCCTCCAGTAAATCCGAAACAAGTACGAATCCTGTTAGGTCATACCGGATATTACAGAATATTTATCAGACACTATTCCGATATGACTTATCCTCTGGAAGAATTGCTAAAAGAAGATCAAGATTATAACTGGACGTAGGAATGCGACATTTTATTTAACACATTGAAAAGAAAAATGGTCGAAGCACCGATTCTTCGATTCCCAGATTGGTCAAAGAAATTTCATGTACATATTGATGCATCTAGAATAGCAGTAGGAGCCATCCTAACAAAACCCGAAGATGATAACATGGACTACCCTAATGCATTCAGCAGTTGAAAATTGAATAAAGATGAAAGAAATTATTCTACAACTGAAAGAGAATCATTAGGTATGGTATTTGCCCTTCAGAAATACCACCATTATTTATTGGCTAATCCCTTTGTATTTTATACAAATCACCAAGCTTTAAAATACTTAGTCAATAAGCCATTGCATCATGGGAGATTATGTCACTGGTTATTACTGTTCCAAGAATTTGAATTCGAAGTAATCATCCGACCTGGAAAACTTAATGTCGAACCAGACCACCTGTCGAGAATCGACACAGGAGAAGAACCGATAGGAATTGAAGATGACTTACCAGACATACACTTGTTTCGCATTGAAGCAGTACCTTCAAAACTTATGGAAATTGCACAATTTCTGGAAAATGGGCAAGCTCCTGAGGGAATGAATGAGAAAAAGAGGAAGATATTAGCAATGAAAGCAGCCCCCTACACCTTGATCAACGGTTTCCTCTATAAACTTGGCTTGGATGATATATTACGCCGATGTGCACTTGAGCATGAACAATAGGATATAATTACAGAAGCCCATGCTGGACCAGCAGGAGGACACTATCATGCGGATATAACAACTAGAAAAATTCTGCAGGTAGGACTTTGGTGGGAAACGATTCATAAAGACTGTCGAGAATTTGTATCTAAGTGTGATAAATGTCAGCACATGGGCTGACCACTACCAAGAACAGAAATGCCATTATGCCCAATTAACCCTAGCTGAACATTTGAAATATGGGCTATTGATTTTATTGGACCATTTCTAGTAGTAGGAAGACTAACAGGTGCCTGGTATATTATTACTACTGTCGAATACGTTACCAAATGGGCAGAAGCAGAACCAGTCGAAACATGTTCAAGTGAAGTTGCTGCTAAATTCATTTATGAAAACATCATAACACGCTTTGGATGTCCCATAAAATTGATAAGTGACCAAGGCACACACTTTGTATGTAAAACCATTAAAGCATTGACTAAGGAGTTTGCAGTCGATCATAGAATAATCACATCTTATCACCCTCAGTCGAACGGCATAGTAGAATCGTTCAATAAAACACTTACAAAAGGACTGACAAAAATCTGCAATATAGAGAAAGATGACTGGGACGATAAAATACCTACTGTCCTCTGGGCATATAGAACAACATATAAGAAAACGATAGGACATACACCATTCTCACTTGTCTATGGGAAAGAGGCTGTCGTTCCGTTACATTTTCGACGACAAACATCGACCATAGCTACAACTCTACATATCGACGTCGAAGATACTCGACACGAACGGCTATTACAGTTGTCGAAACTGGATGAAAGTCGACAGTTAGCATTAGAACATCAGAGAGTGCAAAAACAGCAACAAAAAGCATGGCATGATAGAAATATCAAACAAAAGAATCTGTCAGTTGGATATTTAGCACTCCTATATAATAGAAGAGTAAAAGGGAAACCAAAAAAGTTGCATACAGAATGGATGGGACCCTATATCATCGAAAAGTTAAATTCTAATGGCTTAGTCCGACTAAAAGCATTACAAGGAGATATTTTCAAGAAAGTCGTAAACGGCGCCCGACTAAAAAGGTATAAATCATGAACATGAAAAGAAAAAGAAAAAACGGTTAGAAATAACCGAATGAGAGTAATATAAAGCAATCAACCAAATATAGCAGATCGTGGCAAAAAGCAGAAATGACGAGGGAATGGAAGAGAAAGCAAGGAAACAGCAAAGAAAGAAGTCTGACACATAACCATCTATATTATAGGCACCGACAAGAACATCGACGGTTTACAGAAGAAAATCCGATACAGCGAAAGTATTGGAGCTCGGACCGACCAAACATAAATAGAGAAGCCCGTCGACCTAACACAACGAACGAGATGTCGTAGTACCATGATGACAAAGCAATAAAGGATAAAGATAATCGCACCGCCAAACGTAATGCACCTGACAAAGCATCGATATCCGGTCAGCCTAATTTAATAACTCCATCACATCAGCCATTAATACAGGCCTCTACGTCTCATTTGCCCGTGCCGAGTAATTTCGCTATAAATACAGATCTTGAGGATTCTTGGTTACTCTTCTGCCGAGAACTTGAACTCCAAGAAACAGAATTCCCTAAATCCACTGAAACCAGTCTTACAACCTCGCACCCTGAATATGCCATGGCTCCTTGAAAAACTTTAACCGCTAGCAAAGCCACCGCAACAACAGTTAGAGAATTGGAGAAAGAACAGACACCATTGGAAACTAGAATCCAGTTGATTTGGAATGCAAAGGTATTGGAACCCACTTGGAAGAAAGCATGGAGAAGTGTTGAAGATTGTGGAAAGGAATCAAGTGGTCACTGGAGAGAGGAAGCAAAACGGTTGCAGACAACCACAATCCTGCACTACCTGAAGGCACCCTTATTGGATAACTTTGGAGGATTGAAGGAAGTCATTGCACAGTTCATCATTAGCAGATACCACAACGGCAAGATTTACCTTGATATTCCAGTCGAAATCAATGGTGAAATCATCCACAAATCACTGGCCTATCACATAAAGGATATGTTGTACCAACAAGTTCGGCTGCAGACTTGATTGATGAGTTTGTCGATTCTCTCGCTGGAACGAATTCACGATGAATAGTCGTGAGTTAGATTGTTTTCGGCAATTACAAAACGGCTGCCAAGATTGTATCACATGCACTTTCAAGGACAGGTAGAGGTTCAGACCTGAAGCCCAAAATGCTAGAAGCTGTTAAAAATATGGCTATGAACGGCAAGGTATACAACTGGGCAGATTATTTGGCTGACATTCTCAAATATACATGCTAGAAGTGCCAGGACGAGGGAACTAGCATCCGCTACCCATCTCTACTCATTTGGATTGCTATGACCCATTGTTGACCAAAAGGAAACAAAGACTTCACTGAAGTCCGACTTGTCCTGATGGAAAATTTTCGCTGTTTTGCACCTGGAACAAACTGACATTGACCTACAACAATCAAGCTTTGGCTTGAAGCATGGTTTACTGACCTTAAAGAAATAGCAACAAGATGGAGGGTACCACAGAACGTCCGTCGAAGCCTACCACCGACAACGCACATCCAACTATCTTTGGATGACACAGCAGTATGGTACATGGAAGGAGCAACAGGTCCAGCAAAACGACTCGACTATTACCCCTCAGTAAGCGAAATCTTTTCAGTATTAAGCCGTCAATCTAATCAAGTACTACCCATTCCAGCACAAGCCTTGAAAACCAACTTCAAATATGTTGAACCTCTATCCGGCATGGAACAAGAAGAAACATATGAAAGTTGGTTGTACATGAACACTTTCATCTATCAGCCTGAGTCGAGACCTAGCACCAAGATGTTAGCACTCACCCAAACTCTGAACATAGAAGCCAGAGAGCAATCGAACAGCGATACGGAATCCCACAATCTAGAACATCTTCTAACAATCGATAATATCCAGAAGGTAGCAACCGAAATAGTCACAGCCCGACAGAACCGAATAACATCGACAAAAGGGAAAGGAAAAAGACAAGTAACAATTCAAGAACCGTCGATGATAGATGAGATCGAGCTATACGAAGCGCTACCCAAATCCTAGAAGATGCAGCCAAGAATAAACTGTCCATCGAAGAACAATTCAGAAAGTTCTTAGAAAAAGATAAGTATCCATCTTCCCAAATCATTGTTAAGAAACCCAAAATTTCAGTCATTCCTGATGTTGATCTAACCATCCAGTCCCCCCCCCCATTCCCCAACTATAGTAGAAGAAGAAAGAAGTCTTTTAGCATTACCTGCTCCTCATGTCATAGAAGACTCCGCCTTGAATACATTCATTGCAAACATTCCAATTTTCTGCCCTAACTGGCGCAAGATGGTCATCCAACAACCCATTTTTGCCTCTCCTTCTACTGTCCCGGTTAACTTAGCCCCATCCGAAAACATTCAAACAAGAATTTCACCTTTTCCATTACCCATCCCAGAAATTGTCGGTCAAACAGGTTTCTTCACTCCTCTTCCAGTCGAATCACTACCACAGCAAACAAGTCCAATTCAATCAAAAACCGTTAGCGCGGAAAAATCCAAAGTTGTCAGTTCCCAGGTCGAGTCTAGTCTAGTCAGTCCGGATCCCTTCGACAGTACCATTTCACCAAGTCCAATTTCGACATCCGCCGACCTGCCATCATTCCCAGTAAACCAGTCGAGTTCCCTTGTCGAAGGATCCAAGTCTAATTCAATTTCACAACAGCTCAACAAAGAAGCAAACATGACAGAAGCAGAGAAAGTCACGGAACCAGTCAAGACTCGAGAAGCTGCAGCCGACACGACAGGACCATCATAACACACAAATGCTCCAGCTACTAATACAAGCAATATGGAAATCTCTAGCACATCATCAGCAAATCCACTAACGGTCGAAGGTCCAGAACATGACAATCCAGTCATTACAACAGCAGTACCCAGAACACACAGTCAAGCAGAACAGGTTGCCATCAGTGCACAAGTAGCCATCGACAATCACCCAGCAACAGCCGCAAAAGATAAGGGGCCAGAACAACAAACCATAACCAAAGAAAAAGAGAAAAGTAGCCGCAAGAAACACAAAGAGAAGAAACGTAAAGAAAGAGAATTGCAGCAGCAACTGCAAATGCAGCAAACACAACAAGGCCAATTAGAAAATATTCCTTATGTATACTTAGATCAATTTGGAGTTGCTACAAGCTATCAACCACAGTTGGCCTCCCAAGTAGAACTCGATTTACTGGAAGATGCAGTTTTTAGAGTGCAAATATATCACCAACTGGAATCAGAAGATCAGTTACTGCAGCTACAAAATGAATGGGCTACATTTCTTACTAAGTGGAAAAATTAGCTTAGCAAGTTTTCCCACTTCCAGCTAGTTCCGACACGACACCACCTCTAGACAAAGCATACCATTTACTGGAATCTGTCGTGTCGATGTTACAAACTGAGCTTCTCAAGAAACAGCAAGATCAGGTTATTGAGGTAGCTTCCCTCATGATAAATCAGTTTATAGCCTTTTCAGTAACTTCCAAAGCACTCAAGCAGTACGCTAATCAGGCAAAAAAACTTGCCTCCATTCTCAATAATTGGTATGTCTACTATGGTGATGTCTACAAAAATCTTCAGAAAACGTGAGCATTGCTAAGCAAGCTTCAGCAACAACACTTGACTGCAGATGAAGCCCATATTGAAATACTTGATAATCAGATCATCCTGGAGAACAAGCAATTAGAAAAGTTAGAAAAACAGGAAATTCAGTGGATGTCACAGGCTCGACGAGGCCTCAACAAACTTGAAGAAATTCAGCCCAGATTCAATTAGTTACTTGTTTCTGCCGACAATACAATTAACACATTTGGTCCCGACATGATCCATTTGCAGGCTACATCCACTCATGACAAGATGGAAAATCTGTTGAAACTCACAACTCTGACTGTCGACATCCAGAATCTGCTACGCACTTGGGAAGAGTTCCAGCACCATCTATCTGTCTCTGCTGAAGTTATCATTGAAGCTTGTCTCCAGATTCCTGATGTTATGGATTCTAGCATTTCTTTGACATAACTATTTCTATAATTCATTTTTTGTAATTTTGATCTCTCCATTTCTTCGGGACGAAGAAATATTTTGAGGTGGGGGAGATGTTGGAGGGGCCTAGGTTGACCTATCGACTAGGCCCTCCGCCTGACCACTCTGCAGCATATGTCGACTAGTTGCATCGACTAGTATGGGTCGAGTCAGTTGGATAAACCGACAGACGGTTATGTAACTGTATCTGCACATATATATATCTAGGTTGGTGAGTCGATAGACAAGAGGAGATTGATTCTATCATATTGTTATGCTATTGCTGGTTAATACAAAGACTATTTTCTCTATATGTCTCGTCTCTTGTATCTGTGTCCTTGTGTATGCTTGCTTATATTAGGTAATGTGAACCGTGGGATTACAGCAGTGTTCTATTTTTATAATTCCCTTGAAATTGAAGGGTCGATTGACCCTTCTTATTCCCGATATTATTTTCATAATAGTTCAACACTGCAAGAAGGGTCGGTCGATCCTTCTTGTGTTCTCCATTATGGATATAGTTGAATTGTTGGATAAATGTTTTCACAGTTAACTACAAAAAGAAGGGGTGGCTGATCCTTCATGTCGGAAAATGGAAGTCACGACAAACCATTTTTATATGTTATAACTTAGCCGATTGACTTGTTATTCAAACAATGACTGAATATTTTAGACACTAATTTTTTCACCTTAAAATTTAAACATTTACAAATGAAAACTGCAATTTTCAAATAAAAAATTGCATTTTTTGATTTGAAATTCACACTTTTGAAATCAAAATTTGCATTTTTTTATTTGAAATTCACACTTTTCAAATCAAAATTTGCATTTTTTTATTTGAAATTCATAGTTTTATAACAAAAAACTGCAATTTTAAGGTTCATAAGTCGTCAAAAAACACACTATTCGAATAGAAAAAAAGCACTTTTCAACCAATATTGCCACTTTCATAACCTGTTTTTGCACTTTAGAAAGGTTGATATTGACACTTTCAAAGTCTAAACTCACTTTCTTACTTCAAATTTTCCTAATATGTCAGTTTAATGAAATTGGCGTTATTTACGCTATCCGCGATCATAGATTGATTCGTCTTTACCGAAGTATCTGCTTCCATGAAAGATTATTCAATTACATTGAATATCGATACATACTGAGGGAATTTAACGATGTGAGTGATTCACTAGCTAATTTCATGTTATATTGGCATCTAGCACATACATAAAAATTCTATAGATCACAAAGCATGTAAAAAGTGTAAATAACAAAAATCATTATTCGATTAGAACACTTGGAATAACCAACCGAAACAAGGTCCATATATATATATATATATATATATATATATATAGTAGAAATATTTTTTCCACGTTAATGAGTCCAAAAAAGTACATAGGGGAAAAAATTGGGCTACATCGCCCATACATCACATATCATATCGCAAAACTAGGAAAGCATGGGAACACCACATCCTATTCATCAACCTGCGACACATTGTGCTCATGGTAGCACACGACTACTTGGGATACTTGATGTAGGAAGTGACTAATACTTGTAGGATCCCCCACGTTATTCCTATGAAGGTGGTAGGGAATCTCTCACATTGGCATATGAGGGAACTCCATGGTAAGTCCCTTAAGGTTCCTCTCCACATCATGAAACCCCTCAAATTCATCCTCCTCTACCTAATGATTCTCCCTATTTCAATGCAACGGTGATATAGTTATTGAACGTTCTGCTCCTTGATCTGTGAAGTGAAATATGTACACAGTTAGATCCCCTTTTCACACGACAAAAACATGAAAAAATAAAAAAATATATAACAAAAATATCAACACAAAGTCACATACCTGATGCGTCCCATCGTGCTCCTCAGGTAGCACTAAATCCCTATCGCCTCGAAAATCCATCCCTACATACAAAAAATCCTCGATCATGGGAATATGGTTCCTCCACCATGCAAAGAAACCAACCTCGAAATTGAAAACTTGAGGACCACCCAAATGGGATGCGTGACTGGTCCACAATTCCATCTGTAGTTTGGATGGAGGATGAATGGGCATCTTTATCTGTGGATGCATCAATGGTACCCACTGCATGAAGAATGATACCAAAAGAGAGCCACACCTGAACTATTTTAGTTTTCCAATCCTACATCTGGTGATTTGGTCTTTCATGTTCACCAATAAACCTTCACACCAGTTGACAACTTTGGCATCAAGACACTCAATGGCATACGCCATTTGTGCCTTTGAAGCAAGTTGGGGACCTGTGCTCCCTGCTATCTTTGTAATGATAAATATAATCATACATAGTGGGTGATCAATAACATCTTTGACTGGGATCTTTCGACTACTCCTATGGACTCCCTCCCTACAATATTGGGCCATGTATTCATCACTGGATGACTCGATTCCCCGATAACCAGTCAAAGTGATCGGTCCTCCCCACTTGGAGAATCCTTCAATAAATAGTTTTCCTCTAAATCGATGCTAAGAGTGTGAGGGCCCACATTGAAAACTCGGTCATCATCATTCCACGTGTTTACCAAATGGTTTAACAAATCCACTTGCTTCCTCATGCTCTGAGTTTTTAAAAGCTTGAGAAACCCACAATTTATTATGGCGGCCATGGTATTTGGATCATAAAATGAAGTATATCTTCAGCTTTATGTTCATTCTCTTTCCACTCAATCATTATCCCTTTCTTGCTCAAAGATCTCCTACACATCACAAAGAGAACAAGTTGTCAAAATTTGATATCAATCCCTTGCTTATTCACTAATATACATGCAAAACAATTCCCAAAATTATGCTCATCGCCCCCCTAGAGAAGGATACAAGGTGATGACATTGGTCTTCCAGTGTTAGGGGAGGGATGAAGTCCCACTTCATTTCCCTCCATGATTCACTAGTGGAGCGATGAAGTGGGAGGATGTTTTTAATCAAACCAAAGCTTGCATAAAACAAGAAAAAAAGATGATGAAATGAAAGAGTGTGGTGAGGATGCATGAGCTTGGTTTAGATGGTTTGTCAAATGGTTTTATAGACCTCCTGAAATCAGCGCTTCAAAATATTCTCCAAAAGAGGGAAAAATCCACCAAGGAAAAAATTGTGAGGTAAAAATGACCAAGTCTTTTTACTTGTTCTTTTAACTCAAACTAGTTAGTTATCCCTTTCCAATTGTTTTCTCTTATGATCTATTTTGTTATAATTAAGTTCCTTTTGAGGGGATTTGTGAAGGTCTCTAATAGCTTGGTTTTGGTCAAGCCCTGACTTATTTACACAAGATTCCAGGAGGATGATTTCTCTCTTCTAGCGACCTTATCTATCAGAGCACACTTTGACTTTTTCAAGCTCTTTAAAAAAATGAAGAGTTGTTTTGAAAGTGATAGTTTATCCCTTTTTTGGCCTCATAAAACTAATTTACGAAAGAGGAACTCCTTGGGGTCTCCTTTAAAGCTCTTTTCTAACTCCCTAAATACGAAAATACCGCTGAGGGAGCTTGTTTTCTTTCACGCTCATAAAAGGATTCGAAAGAACGTCTATTTGGTGTAAGTTTACCCCTTTTTTAGGCCTTGTGGACTAATTACGAAAAAATAATACTCTAGTCAACTTTGACTAGAAGAGTTCTCCCTTGTATTGTTTTATTCTTTTTCAGACATAGGAGACTAAATTTACAAAAAGAACAACACTTGAGTCCTCTTTGAGATCATTTCAGACTCTCTAAAAATCAAAAGAACGTCAATTTTATCTCCTTTGGACTCATCAAAACTGTACATTGAAGAACCCATATGGGATCAAACCCCTCCTTATTCAGGTTCGTTAAAAATATGATAAGGGACTCATCTAAGATGAGCTATAACGAGCATCTGTTATCCTCCTCAAGATCGTTAAAAAAAAGAGGTACTAACCAATCATGGTTGGAGAAAAAATTGGGGGGGGAGTAGGTAAGATTTTGGGAAGCATTATAGAAGTTGCTTGTTTTCTCCCTTGAAAATGGCACTTGCTTGTGTCATGTATTACAGTTGGATAATTCGTTTGTCTCTACGTTACACCAATCCATGAGTAATTGTACTCCTTCAAATCATCCGAAGAGTATCTTGCTTATCATTACACAATGTTTTGGTCCATATCTCATCGATTCAGTGCTACCAAGTCGTTTGTCATGCCTCATATGTTCAAGGGAATTTTGAGCCTAAATCAACCATTCTACAGTATTGCCAATATTTCATCCTTGCATCAGTATTTACTCATTTGTTCCATTATATTACGTCACTTTCCTGTGTTAGTTTCGTTTGATGATGAGGGATTCATCATGGCCCTCCTTTGACGAGTCTAATCTTGTCAACTTCAACTCATCTTCCAAGAATTAGACTTAGAAACCAGTTAGTACCTTGGATCTTTTATTCCTCAATGACAGGTTTCCTTTCTTTTGATAGTGGGTTTACATCATTGGCCTCCAATCAAATGATTCTACGAGTGTTCGAATTCATCTCATTTATTCACATTCATTGGAATGTACTAGGGTACCTTGGGATTCATTGTCATCATTGGTTATTTCCCCCACACTTGTTAACGATTTACATTAATGATCTATAATCAAGTGGTTTCTACTGTGTTCGACATCAATACAACTATTCACATGTCTAGAATTGTACCATTTTGGGATTGGTACAAAGACACTAGGAACCTTTGTTATGTGAGTATTTAACAGATTCCATTATGGTCATCATGATGGCAATCTCACTGATGTATATACTATCACACAAATCCACTTTGTATTGGTCTGTGGATGTGCCTTTACTATATCGTAGATCCACTGTGTATTCTTTCATGATCACGATCTCATCGAGTCGTGGAGGTATGGATCCACATTGTATTTTTGGTGGCCATATCCCTAGTTAGTGCTTTCATGGATCCACAATGTATTGGTCAGTGGCCATGATTTGAGTCAGTTTATTCCGAGAATGGGTATGCCTACCTTAGGAATGATACATGTATAATTTTTGATGTTTTTCTTGCAAATTCCATCCAGCTCCCTTATTCCAACACCTTTATACCCATATTTTGGTAAAGTGTTCGGCCATTAGTTCCTTTGACCTCTCACTTTAGGGTGCACCTGTTATACACTCATTTGTCACACCTAGTTTCTCTACCATGGGGAGGAGTTTAGCATGATCCCTAAATGTGTTAAAAGAGCAACCTAATGATTGTCATGGTCCTTAGACATGTTTGGAAGGGGAATCCATCATTAAGAGATCGAAACCTTAAGATTTCACCAAGTTGATTTGATCCCTTTTTGAAGGATCGTCACCCTCTCTACCTTATGTATGGAGAGATGAAACTAGTTCATCTCTCCTTGCACTGTTATAGAGGAATGATGAAAGACCACTTCATCTCTTTGTGTCAGGATTCAAGGGGAAATGAAGTTGGTTTGACCGCTTCAGCTTAGATGTAGGATCAAGATTCGATTTGATTTGGTTGGTTGGGATAGAGATTCGATCCATCCCCTATCTTTCTATCTTAAGTGAGGTCAATCTCACTTGATCCAAGAAATCCTCCTTTTATCCAACTCTTTCTTCATGATGGTTATGCTTCCTAAACCTATATAATGAAGCCTATTTTCCTTTGAAAGGCATGTTGAAAGAAGAGAGCATCACACTTATGATCCTAATACACCTTAAGGGGATGGAAGGAGAATTTGGAGGAGCTGCTACTGCATCAAATTCATGGTTGTAAGTGATTCTTGTTTTGCTTTCCATCAATACAAAACTTGGCTTATTCTTCCCCATCCATGTCTTTTATATTGAGTTTATGAATGTGTCTATCTTTCGATAATTAGATATATGCTTGATACACTTGTTGCTTTGGAAAGGAGTTGTTCTCTGTCTTATGCAAGTTCATAAGCTTGGGTATCGAAGCATGGAGCTAGATAAACTAGGAGCAGTAAGGACAACCATCTAGAGGGAAGCTAGGTCATATACTATTTTTCCTTTTCTTCTACTTTGATTGCTTGTGTGTGAATTAGGTCTAGAAGATGTTAGGTACCATTTGTTTTCTTTATGCCTTGGATTGAAGGAGTCTCAATCCAAGAGAGGTTTCACCTGTCTGTGGGGGGGATATTCTACAACACTACCCTCTTTAAGCATTTGACCCAACCAATCTTGTTTGTGTCACTTTACTTATATCATCTATGAATTTTTTGTTTATCAACATTGGAAAATTTTATGTCATAAACAATTAATTACAAACCCGGCTCATCCGACGACCTGCTCAAAATTGAGTCCCATATCCCTTTAATGTGATATATTTATAAATATGTCCCAATGAAAACATTATTGCCATTTGATTTTGGAAATATCCAATGTATCTTATGGTCATAAAATTCCTAGTCATTCATAAGTCATTCATATTGTTTAAAGCCTTGTGAAAGAATTATTTTTTATGTCATGTCATTGTTGGTTGAGATTTCTATTCGCATGGTTTCCATAATGCAAATTTAACCTCATTTATCCTAGTCAAAATTTTGTTTGTAACCCAAGTATAGATGAGAACTCGGTCGTTGATGCATTATTAACAATATCAATATCTTATTGTTCATTAAGATTTGTACTAGCTTGACTACCATAGCCCATGTTTGGCATCCTTTAGCATTTGACCTATCCAAGCTTGTCTAACATAAACATGCATGAGAAGTTTATTGGTTGTGCATTGAATAATATTAGGCTTAAAAAATAATAGTTGAATGGTCATTTGCAGTTGCACATATTAGTGTGAATAGATTTTTTTGACGTTTTCTTGAAATATCTGATCTATTTGTGAAAATGTGACTATGGAAATATTGTTTTCATTTTGGTTTTAAAAGTGACAATTAATTCTTATGGTAATATAATTCCTAATTGTTTATACTACTTAAAAACGTGTATAACAATTATTGTTAAGCTATGTCATTGATTGAGATTTCTATTGACTTAAATGATAACCTAAGTCTCCAACCTTATCCCCTTTTACTCCATTTTTCCAATGGAACTCTACTTTTTACTTTGTTACCTATCAAAATTACATTGTTTGTTTCAAATGCTAAAGATATTTCCATTACTTTGTTTTAAACAATTTATACATATTTTAAATTTGACTTTAATGCCCATTGACTTAAATGAGAACCCAAGTCTTCAACCTTATCCTCTTTTGCTCCATTTTTCCAATGACATTTTACCTTTTTACTTTGTTACCTATCAAAATTACATTATTTGTATCAAAATTACATTATTTTGTTTTAAATGCTAAAGATATATGCATTACTTTGTGTTAAGCAATTTATATATATTTTAGATTTGACTTTATTCTTAAAATTTTAATGAAATTTAGTTGTTTAGTTTCCTTGTATTATCTATTCATACTTATATAAGATAGTTAGGTTAAAGGGTCAATTTTTTTTGGGTGCTATTAAGTAATCAATGTCTTTATTTTTATTTTTGTAATCATTTGTTTTATCAACAAAAAAACATTATGTTGGTAACATTATTTCCAATTTTTCTAGTTTGTGTTGTTAACCAAAAATTATATCTATGTATTCAGAACAGAATAGAAGAAAAAAAAAAACACTACCAAATCTCTAATTTTTCTAGTTGTTTGTGTTGTTAACCAAAAATTATATCTATATATTCAGAAAAAAAACTACCAAATCTCTTATAAATAAAATAAAACTTTACAAATCAAATCTTATTTACATCTTTAATGATTTTTACATTTTGTTTAGACTTCTTTTATAAAGATACATTCCATAAATTATATATGATCCTTCATAGTCTTGTACTCAAACAATAGTTATATATAAAATATTTCTTTTGAATAGTTAAATTAAATCTCCTTAAATTTTTATGGGCATGTTTGTGTTATCAAAAGAATAGTTGCATTTTAGTTGTTTAATTTCTCTATATTATTTAATCATGCATAAGATAGTTGGATTAATATTATTTAATCATGCATAAGATAGTTGGGTTAATGAGTCATATGTTTTGCTACTAAGTAGTCGATATCATTATTTTTATTATTTTATAATTATTTGTTTTATCAACAAAACATTTTGTTGTGTCATTACTTCCAATTTTTCTACTTGTTTGCTTTGTTTACCAAAAATTATATACATGTATTAAGAAAAAAACTATCATATTTCTTGTAGGTGAAATACAACTTAACAAATCAAATCAAAATTTGTTTACATTTTTAATAAATTTTTACATTCTTTTAAACTTCTTTTAAAATGATACATTCAATATAAATCATATATTGTTCTTCATAATCTTGTTCTCAAACAATAGTTGTATATTAAATATTTATTTTCGAGTAATAAAATTAAATCTTTCTTAAATTTAAGGGCATGCTTTTGTTATCAAAAGAATAGTTGAATTTTAGTTATTTATTTTCTTTATATGCATAAGATAGTTGGGTTAAAGAGTCAATTTTTTTTGGTGCTTCTAAGTAGTTGATATCATTACTTTTATATTTTCTAATTATTTGTTTTATTGACAAAGCATTATGTTGGTGCCATTATTTTCAATTTTTCTAGTTATTTGTGTTGTTAACACAAAATTATATTCATAAAGTACTAAATACTAAACCTCTTGTAGGTGAAATACAACTTAATAAATCAAATCAAAACTATATTAATAAGAATAATTAATACAAACTCAAAAAAAGTGTAGGAACATGTCTAAAAGAAGACCACAACCACTTCTCACTCAATGCTAGTTTTCAAACAATTGTATTTTTGGACTCTCTAAATGCTAAATTACAAATGGGAAATAGATTACAAAGCTTCATTAACAAACTAGAAATTGAATTAGGGATTCACACATAGCATATTAAATGTGAATCATGGTTCTCATGTATGTAACCTAGACATTTAGTGAGGCTCACAATATTTACAAAGGAAATAATCTCATAGATTTGACTTCATGACCTTGTAAAGGGTAATCAATATACACTCAAAAAAATGTCTAGTAAAATAGTTGAAAGAAGTTGTTTCTTTTGTATGCAAGGAGTTTAAATAACCTATTTCTCACTAAATCTAGTTTGACAAATTAATTTTTTCATGTGCAAGATGTTGTAATGTACTCTTGGCCCCTTGTTTAATTTTTCTAAAAAACACATCCCTCTTTAATACCCCTAATTTAATTTTGATTTGTAAGCTATGATGAATATAAATGTCTAACAACAATGGAAAAATATACATTTCTAAAAAAACAACACCGACTAAAGAGAATTAGCATAATATTTAGCGTAATATTTGTACATAAATTTCAATAAAAAATATGAGAAAAATATAAAATCAAGTACTTAATTATTATTATTGTGATATGTTGTCGTTATATTAAGATTGGGTAGCAATGTTTGTACAATTGGAAAGTCAATCATCTTCTTGATTATCTACATAACTAAGAAAGTGGGCTTTTAATCATAACTTATTTTTCATAACAAAAATATTTTATAAACTGAAATATACTATAAAGCTTTATTTTAATATAAAAAGTTAAGTTAGAGATTCACATTCTCTTTACCTTTTCTACCACTTAAACTTAAACATAAAGAAGGTGAAACTTAAGGCCATATAACTCCAAACTTGTCATGAATTGATACCAAACTTATTACCTATAACCATTCATTCATAAAGAATCTAAAAATATATTAAAAATATGAAAAAATATAATAATTTTATTTAATTAATATTATTTTCAATAAAATTTACAATATTTAAATAAATGTTTTAAAAAAATAGATAAATCACAAATTTTGTTTTAAATATTAAAACGAAATAATTATATCTAAAATCGCAATCTAATTTTAATATAATCTTATTCCATGAAAAAACATATTTGTTTTACCTATAATTTATTAAAAAGCATATATGTTTACATATAATTCATTAAAAAAACATATATGTTTACCTATATATTATAAAATGATTAGAATTTTTTTATTTTTATAAAAATAAGTAAATGAAAAATATAAAACTGTTTTAATTAATATCTAATTCATTAAAAAAATTATACAAGTGTAAACCTAATCTTAATATAATCTTATTTAATAAAAATCATATATATTTTTACCTATAATTCATATAAATTATTAAAATTTCGTAATTCTTATAAAAATAAAATAAATAAAAAATGTAAAGCTATTTTAATTAATATCTAGTTCATTAAAAAATCATTTTAATATATTTTAATTCTTAAAAAATTGTAAAATACAAATTAATTAATAAAAAGTTATATAATTTATTACCGTTTCTTAAGATTGTAAAACATTATTTTGTAAATTTAATATATAATTAAAGAAGTTTAAGAAGTCGTATGTAAACCAATTTTGTTTGATTGAGAGATCTAAATTGCTTAGAAAAAGCACGTATAGATCACTTTCGTAACGATTCTTATATTGTATTATTCAATTACTCATGGACTTATCGCTTGATCTCCCATTAACAGATCTAGGGACGAAGCTTGATTCCTTATTTTGGGTTGGGTAGTCTTTAAAAGGTGCGAAAGAAAGGTTCGCACGGTTTGCAGATCTTCGATATATCTTTATTTTTAGTAATTTTTTTTTTATAGATTAAATATAAATGTTTATATTTGCTTTTTATTTTTTTAATTATTTTTTATAGATTAAATATAAATGTTTATATTTACTTTTAAATTTTAATTAGAGTGAATTTGCATTTACGTTCTACATTTTTCTTTTTCAAGAAAGAAAAAACCGTACTTTTTTTATTTCATAGGAAATTAAAAAGTACAAAACATAGTTGTATAAGTAAAGTCTTGATTAGACATGCCATCAGATCATGCTTACATGCATAGTTCATAACATAATTACATTAACTACTCAAAATAGAAGACATTTGTCCCAGCACATCAAAAAACAGAATCTAGACTCCAAAATAACTGAAGACTAAAACACGTCTGCAAAGAAAAACATGGAACTAGAATGAGTAATCGAATATTCAACCCATTCCTCCCAATAAAGAACTCCAGCATCCCCATTGAGGGATTCTTTAGACAAAGCATCTCTTGCATCGTTGTTTTCCCTGTAAATGTGATCGATGGATAGATCATAAAACCAAGACATCATCTTAGAAATTCTGTCACACCAATGCTTGAGTTGTATGATGTTGAGTTGATATAACTTTGTATCCCAGTTCACAATAATCATGGAGTCTCTGAATATTCTAATAGAGCTTAAACCACAACAGATTGCCACTTTTAAAATACCCCATAGACCAAGCAGTTCAGCCTTTGCATTTGAACCATGTCCACAAGTTAGACGAAATTCGTAAGAGAGATCATCTCCACAGTTGATGAGAAAATCAGCTCCACAATTCATCTCTGTCGAAGCCCCATCAAAGAAACCATAAGCAGGACCGGAGGCGTCACCACTTAGTTGAATACTTCTTTTAGGATTCCAGCAAACCAATTGGGCATTTTTGTATAAATGAAACAAATTCTAGAATCTATACAAGGCCAGTTTATTTGAAGGAATAGAATCTTCAAAGATGGCCTGATTATGGGTGTTCCAAATAGACCAAGCCACTAATCATGGAATATTTTTTAAATTCTGGTGCTTCTGAAGCCAAATCTAGTAAGCCCCTTCAAAGCCCATGTTAGGCCACTCATCATCAATATTAAGAGCCAAACATACTTTCTTCCACATCCCTCTAGAGAAACTACAATGCATAAAAAGATCATCCATCGTTTCACAATTACTCTTGCAGAGAATGCAAATGTTCGGGCCATGTCTGCCACGACATTTCAAGTTTTCCCAGGTTAATATTTTATCATTAAACGCCAGCCATAAAAAAACATTTAATTTTAAGTGGAATTTTCCAATTCCAAAGAGCACCATACCACCATCTCCCGTAACCTTCATGACTCTCAACAATCACCTGATAAACAGTGCTTACGGTAACCTGACCTGGAGTGGGATTCTTAGACCAAGAAAGACGATCATTTTCTTTAGTGAGACGAATACCAGCAAGATTCAAATGTTGCAGATACCTATTCCATTCATCTTCATAGCTTCCTGCTAGACCGAGATCTGATGAAGTGAGCCAGTAAGAGGTATCCGGAATGAGTCTACTCGATGCCACCTAACGATAAGTATTTTAGGCACAATAAATTGATTCTCTTTTCAAATCTTCGAACCAGCCACCTCCAGTCATGTAAGCCATAACAATTTGGTTTGATAAAAAACCCCAAATACTTGACACCTTCATCCAGATTTCAACATTTAAAAGGAAGAAAATTTATGATCTATTGCATCACAAAACCATCCTCCATATTACTAACAAAAACCAATTTGCTTTTACTAACCTGAATGCATGTGGCTTTGCTAAATAACTCAATGATGTTTGCATATGCCAACCACTCCTCAATTGAATTTGTTCCAAACATAATCACATCGTCCACGAAAAGCAAATGTGTGATGGAGAAAAACTTACAGAAATAAATTCCTTTAACTTTACCTTTGCTTCTTGCACCAACAATCAGCCTACTTAGACCTTCTATCACTAACAAGAACAACAACGAAGATAGTGTACAACGCTGTCGGAGTTCCCTAAATCTTTTGAAAAAAGTAGTGGGATTACCATTGATCAGAACAGAGTAATTAGCTGACATAACACATGCCATAACCCAGCTGATGACTAACCAAGGAAGACCAATCTGAAGAAGCATAAGCCTTAGAAAATCCCAATTTACCTGATCATAAGCTTTTACCAAGTTGATTTTAAGAATCAAAGCATTTTGTTTTCTCACTTTGATAGAATGTAAAACTTCCTGAGTGATTCCCACAACATCGAGGATTTTCCTATTGGAGAGAAAAACAAACTGTTCTTTTTTCATCCACTATGAAAGCTTAGGTTTGATTATGTTCGCAATAATCTTGGAAATTAATTTATAAACCATGTTACAAAGGGAAATAGGTCTGAACTCATCGAACGACACAGGTTTGTTGCTTTTCTGAATAAGTGTCAAAAAGTTCGAGTTCAAACCTCCAGAAATCCAACCTTCAACTCTTGAATATTCAATCATCTGTAGTAAATCAGGACCCATAATATCCAGGAAAGATAGAAAAAGGTCAATTGTCCACCCATTAGGCCGTGGGCTCTTATCTTTTTTGAAAGACTTTAAAACTTTTTCAATCTCCTCTAATGTCACAGGACTACCAACCTCAGCTCCTTCCTCCACTGAGAAGAATGACGGACAGTGTTTTAAGATATTGAGTTGAGCATCAATATTGGATGATCCTGGATCTTCAAAATGATCTTTAAAATGATTAAGTGCAATATCCTCAATCTTCTTTTGTTCACTAACCTCATTAATTTTATTGTCACTAATGGCCCAAATAGAGTTCAAATTCCTCCTGTAAGATGCATAATTGTGAAAAAACCTGTTGTTGCCATCCCCTAATTCCACCCAAATGGAATGGCTTTTGAATCTCCAAGTTCTTTCCTCAGTTTTCATAATAAAATCAAGTCTAGCCTGAAGTGAGTGCAAATAAATTATATCCTCCTCTGAAAAAATACCATCCATATTGAGACAATGAAGCTGCTTTATCTGGTTTTTTATAGAAATCAGATCATTCTGATTCTGAGCTTTTTTATTCTTTTCCCAAGATTTAGTTTTTTCCTTTAAGCCTTTTGATTTGTAGATCAATGCATCCATCGGATTAAGTCTCGGAGAACCACTGCCTGGGACCAATAAATTCTTACCAGATCATAGAAATCAGTATACTTCAACTAAGTACTATTGAATCTAAACGGTTTGTGTGCCCTATAGGACAGGTCCTCAAATTGCAAGATAATCGCTTGATGATCTGAGATGTTGAAATGTTAAATCCACGACCTAAATCTATGGAACATTGAGGCCACTGATTCAACAATAAGGAAATGGTCTAGGCGTTTACTTATACATCGACTGCCTTCATGCTTGCTACTCCAAGTAGCACCCAATTTCTTGGGTATGACGTCAAACAAATGTGCTCTCTGAAATAAATCCTTCAAGAAATCATCCAAATCATCAACTAAAACCAACAGACCCCATACTTCAGTTTCCAATAAAGTGAGGTTTAGGTCACCTGCAACAATAATATTTCAAATATTAAGGAGACCCGAGGATTCTAATGCAGTCCAATAGCTCTCCCTGTCCTTATATGGACCATACATATTAATAATAGCAAGATCAAAGTCATTTGAAAGAAATCGTCCTTCCATCAAAAGACCCCCCATAGTCTTAAAGGTTTTGAAAGCAGTGGTCGAAGGGTTCCAACCAGACATCAAACCACCAGAATGACCACAAGAATCAATAGCACTGAAATACCACCCTGGCATGTGTTTTGAAAAAACCTCCACAACCTGGGCCGTCGAACACATCGTTTCCTGGATTAGAATACAGTCGAGGCTAGTAGCTTTTAGAAAATTGAATAGGGTCCTAGCCTTATAAACCCCTCCAATGCCACAGATATTAAAGGAAAGGATGGACATTAAGACAATCTATGAGAGGACAAACCTGCGCTAAGGGTCCTGGGTAAATATGAAATTCTAGAAGGAGACTTTAAATCGGCACCATCCAAATGTTTAGACAAGGGAATGAACTTATCACCAACATACTTATCCTTAAATTTCTTCTTTTTCTGAATTGTGACATTCATGCACCTAATTGATAGAATGACTTCTTCTTCCAAACATTTAGGGTTTTTGAAAAGACCTCTAATGGGGATTTGAGAGCATCAAACATAGTTCTCAAAGAATTTGAGAAGGAATTTAGGGCAGAATCGGCCAGAGGAACTACTGGTTCCAAAATAGCTAGATTGGGATCAGAAACCCTAACCTCATCCTTAACCAAATCGACTACAGAGGGAGCTGGAATCAAGCTTAAAGGTACCTACTCATGAGAGTGTAAACCCACAGAGTTTAGATCCCCAATTAAATTCCTAGCTAATGGTTTTGAACTCAATATTTTTAAATCTAGGGATTTTTCCATAGAGAGATAAAAGTCCAATTCAGCCTTTGAAACTCCCTCATAAATAACAGAAGGTTCATCATAGGACATACCTTTATGAGTTAAAGAAATCGGTGCAAGCATAGTTGACATATCATTGGTATCTGTAGGCGATGGTTCTGGAATAGAGGTTCTACCTTGTAGAAAAGGACACCACACTTTAACATGTCTCATGCACTGACCGAAGAAACACCTGAACGGGACATTCTTATAGTCCAATTTCTATTTAAATATTTTGTCTCCCCACACAATGTCAAACTCAGCTAGTAAACCCTTCGAAGTATTGAACTCCACCATCATCGAAGCCATTCTTTTGTTTATTCCAAAAATCAGGTTCTCTTCCAGTCTAATGAAGTGGCCCAGGAAATTTCCCAAACCCTCGAACACATTTGGCGTCCATATTTCAAAGGGGAAACCAGGTAAGAGAACCCGCAAATGCATTTTATTCAAATATTAAGTATTAGGGTTGAAATTAACATGCCAATGCTTCAGGTTCAGAGAGTCATCCTTCACGAGCCAAGTACGCTCCAGAATGGATGGAATGAGTTCTTCACTCGGAAATATGAAAGCAATCCAACCTTTGGACAGCAGACTGGTGCGCGGAGGGAGACCAAAATCAAGAATCCATTGTTGGTTTACCCATTCCACCAGCTCCATCTGAGAGAGATTAGTCCCTTCAATCTTTCCAACAATAGCTCTACGGGAGAGCAAGCTGACCCTATCCAAATTCACCAATTGATCTAGAGTAAAAACTGAAGACTCCACCTTTTCCTTTAGGTTTTTCAATCTTCTTTTGTTTATGGATGCTTCCCCTGATAGAACCTTAGAACCTCGACCCACATTGTTTTCCAAGCTAGGAGGCACTCTGGAAAAAGGCTAAAGTGTGTTTTCCATGCACGAATCACTAGCCAAAAAAGAATTATGAGGTGACCCCACCGACATGGAGACAGGAGTAAAAGGACATATGTCCTAACAAGAAAATGACAACAGACCTCCACGAATGCAGAAACCACCAAACTAGAACCTGAATTAAAGAAACGGAAACAACCCTACACAAGAAAAAAACTAGAATAGTTCCCACTTTTTTATTCCTTGGTTGGTACTAAATCGAGCCTTATGCCTAACTAGACTCCAAGTTGCTACAAAATATATTGTCCTCACACTGTAGAAACTCTTCCAAAACTAGAAACCCTAACCGCCGGAGACCCTAACCACCAACACTCCCTGCTTGCTCCTACTAATCACACCTGGAGAACCTGAAACCCTCAACGCTCTAGATCTTTACTATATGTATTCTCTTTCATAAATACATATACCATTGGTAATTAATAAAAAAAATTCAAAATGTGTGTTTGTGTGCACACACGAAAACTCATTACTCTAACCACTGTAGTATTCAGTGCAATAAAAAAGCCTTAAATATTTTGTAAGAACTTCTTTGGAATATATATATATATATATATATATATATATATATATATATATAGATAGATAGATAGATATAGATAGATATATATAGATATATAGATATATATATATAGATATATATATATATATGAACGATGCCTCGCTCCAAGAAGACGAAGCCAACGATATATACATATTATTCCCATCTCATTCTTCATGGCGAATACATATAAAGTAGAACACATAAACTGATAAGCAATATCTCAAGCATTCATTGTAAGCAAATAAACAGATTCAAACACATAAACAGTCACACAACACAGTATTTAACGTGGTTCACCCCTAGAATGGGAGCTACATCCACAAGAACTATTGTTATATTATCTTGGGAAGGGTACAACAGTTCCAGTCTGCACACTCAGCTGCAGACTCTCTTCTCTCTCAATAGGCCTCTACACACACAGCTTGCAGAGCCTTTACAATGGCTTCCAGCAAACAAACAAGTATTGCTTAAGATTATACAATGAATATTAACCCTTTCCCTTACAAAATGTGCCCTTTTATAGATCGTGCCTGTAGGTCATGTCTTTATAATGTATAGGCAAAACCCTAAGGTTTCCCAAAACTGTCACGGTTTTCCCCTAATCGGACTGTTAGGCTCGGATAGCAACTCCTCTGTTGTGGCCATCCTCTGCGCGTGGTCATGTCGCTATCAGCCCCCCTGTCGCACGCACGCCAATAGGTCGCTTTCACCCAGTCGTTCCTTCTCAAACGGCTTCATGCAGCCGGTTCATGTAGTGCTTCATTGCTTATGCAATCGGTCGCTTTCCTCCGCTTTACTCCTTACCTATCGCTTAGTAATCATGGAGCATCTTAACCAAAAATAGACCACCAATGGTCTAACTGGAATATGTGTCGTTTTCCTTCCAACATTTTTCCTTCCCGGATCTCCGTAGATCAGGCTCTTTGCAGTGCTGTATCTTCACGGTGCTGGCTTCCTTCTCTGTCAACGCTGCCTTGTGCTCTACTTCGCAACTCCCAAAACTGTGTTTTCCAAAAAGTGTCCATATGAACTGCGGTTAACTTCGCAGTTCCAAAACTGATTTGCACAAAAATACCCCACTTGGGACAGGCCCAACAGGCTTCTAACACTTACATGTGGTTCTTCCCCAAGCCACTTTCTACTTCTACTTCTCCAAGCTGCTCGTCCTCCTGCAGAGCTAACTTCACAGCAAACTCTTGATTGGTTGCACTCAACTCTGCAACCGCTTCCTTAGTGTCCTGCTCAATCTGCTTGATGGTCTCCAACACGTCAGGTGTTATATCATCGTCAACCTGTTCTTGCACTGATTCTTGTCCTTCGCGGAGCTCTTTCAACTTTGCTTCAATATTTTCTGTGAGTTCATGGGCTTCCTCTTGCAGGGGCTGTGACTTATCTCCAGCTTCATCCTCTCTGTCTTGAAACGCTTGCATTGTTCTTGTCATTTCTTGAACTTCTGGATATCTGCGAATGCGGTCTCTTGGTGGCAGGGCCTTGACCTATGCGTCCAACACTTATAATGTTGCCTGCTTATCCTTCAAAGTATTTTGGATTTCTAGAAACTCTGGATCCTCCTATAGGGCAGTAAATGTTCTCGTTGCCTCATCTAAGAAAGTTTGGCACTTAGCCACTTCACTGGCTATGCTTTCGGCTGTGGCTTTTACTTCTTGTGCTCTGATATCTGCCTGGTTGGGTGGTGTATTTGGCTGATTATGGGCTTCCAAGACTGCAATCTTCACCTGAAACTCAATTTCCATATCTTTCATCTCTGCCTTAAGATCGCTGACTACCGAGCCAATCTTAAGGATTATATCTGTGAGCTCTAGCTTCTCATCGCATTCCTGTATCTTCACAACTACCAAAGTGACAGTATGCTCAATTCTTCTTCACTGGTCCTGCTCCTCTTGAAGTGCCATGGTTTTCTTCAAGTTTGCCTCCTGCAACTGCTTAAAATTCTCTTGCAACTGATGGTGCTGGGTCAGAGCGACCATACTTCTATCATGAATCTCCTCTACAACCTGCAAGTGTAGATTGTGCAGGCCCTCCAATGGTAACATTGCAATGTCGACGTCCACATGTTCTATGTCCTGTGCATACGAAGCTAACTGTTCGCGCGGTACCCTTATACTCAGTGGGTCAAGCTTGAAAATGCGTGACTTTGTTGAAAGGTCCAGGGCTAGAGGCGGCGTTTTCTTCGGCTGTGAAGTGTCCCCTGACCTTCCCTCTGATTTTGAATCTCGCGGCAAGGGAAATTTCCACTGGACTTGCTCAAATTTCTTGGTTATGCCTTGCAGCGTGGTGATATTTCTCTGCAAAGTTGCCTGAATTGCCTCATCCTTTTTCTCTTTAACGGCCAACAGATCTTCCATCTGCGCAGTGACCGTAGATGCGATCATATCAAAGTCAACATCATGAAGCCTCGCTTCTGATGGGGTCTTTGCAGCTTTCTACTTCTTTTTCTGGGGCTTCTCCTGCGAAGAACTCCTAGCTTCCTTTCTCTTTCCCGACCACGGCTCTTCGACAATAGTTGTAGGGATTGGATTACTCTCTTCAGATTCACTCTCAATCTCCACAGGTCCTTTGACTTTAAATTCAGGTATCCATTCCTTCATAATGGTTTCGATGTATTCTTCATTCATGTGGTAGCTTCCTTGGAACCATTCAGGGTTCTTCTTCTGAGCCTTTGTTGAAATAAAGATAGAATTCATATCAACGAAAAAATTGACGGTGCGAATATACTTAGCCGTTACCTCTTTTGATATCTGCGGCGCTTCCGGGATGAACACATTTTAAGAGCTCTTGGTAACACCCTTGGCACCTTTCTAAAGGTTGCATCGGAGATGGATAAAAAAACTCTAACCTCAATTTCCATTGTTTGCATGGATATGGACATCACACAAGGGTTGTTGGATGCCATTTTGTTGGAAGTTGGTGAGCACTCTTATCTTCAAACATTGGATTATAAGAAAGTTCCCTACAAGTGTATACATTGATGCTCTCATGGACACCTCAAGATATCATGTCCTCTTCTTCGATCATTGAAAGACATTGGCGGCACTCATTTGGTAATGAGCCCGTCTGACTATGGTGAGGAATCCCTTTTCTCTACTCGTCACAAGAAACAAAAGAAGTCGATGGATGCAGATACACAATATTCTCTCCAACAGGAAGGTATCAAGACAAACTTAGAATTAGCAGAAGCTAATAAATCCCTCCCACAAAAATTTAAGGAGCTCGAAGCAATGATTTTTGGTTTCTATGGTAAATCTACTGTAATCCTAGACTTTCCAGTGGAGAAAGAGATCCAAATCAAAGAGACTATTGTGGGTTCATCCATCCATTCATCAAATTCCTATTTCTGATGTTTTAATTATTGAGGAGAACTCAAATCATATTGCCACCAAAGAGACCGCAGAAAGTTCTCAAACCTCCCCTTCCTCCTCAATGCAATATACTACCCACTCACATACAAAGGTGGGTGATTTTCAATCTCATGGTTTAACACCGTCTCAATAATTAGATCCCACTACAACATGTGGACAGAAATCACTCATGGAACATGCTAAGTCTGACACTAAAAACCAAGTATGTGTTGGTCGACAATCTACTATTCAAAGGGCCCTACATAGAGCAATCCTCACCAGGGTTAAAAAATGAATATTCTTTCACATGGTATGCGATGGATAGGGATCCCCTCCAAACAAAGATCTCTGAAGCGTCTGATACATCTTCGTCGTCATTTGGTTCTATACATTCAAGAAACTATGTGGTTAATAGATTCATCATTAAAGATTCTAAAGAAGTGGTTCCCAGAGTGATCTTTTCCCAGAATCCTCAAGGAACTTCGGTGGTCTAGAAATTGGATGGAATGATATCATTGTAATACATTCCTCGATATGTTTCCCTCATTTCATTTTTTCTTCGGTGTTCTCAAAATCCCAAAATATGTTGGTGAATCTTCTTAATCTATACGCACCTTCACATGATCAGAAAGTCTTTTGGGAGGGATTCTTTGAGAATGAAATCGTGGCTCGCCCACACCTTGTCCTCATAGACAATCTCAACTTAATTTTATTTGAAAGAAAATCTTGGGGGAAAAATGCTAGGAAAGATCCATTGTCAGACTATTTCCTGCATAATCTAGAAAAACATTTGTTGATGGATATCAAACCGGATATCTTGGGGCCAACTTGGATAAATAAACGCTCTGGAAGAGGGCTAATATTAAAATGATTAGATTGGTTTTTACTAAGTGAGAATCTCCTCATGATTATTGATGCATATAGATCATCCATCTTAAAGGTTGCTCACTCAGAGCATTTTCCTATTTTATTGGAATTAGCCTTGCCTTCTAAAAATTCATCGACACCTTTTAAATTCAACCCACACTGGTTGATCTATGAGGATTTAAGGAAAATAGGTTTTTATTGTTGGACTCCATTTGATCTAAGCTCGGACTCACATGCTATGGTATGTTTTGAGGATAATCTAAATCGAATAAATCCACTTATCAAGGACTAGGTTAAAAAGACATTTGTTGATTCAGATAGGGCACTTCTTCAAATATAGTAGCAAATGAGTGAGAAAATTGTATTCTATAAGGAAGGTATTCGAATGGAGGAAATTAAGCTTGAGATTGAATCAATGGAAAAAGGAAAAGGCATGGATCCTAGCTTGGAATGAGGAAAACTAGAGAATGAAAAGTTGGGCCCTATGGTTAGTGGAAGGGGATCAAAATACAACTTTATTTCACTGTCAAGCCAAAGGAGGGAAGGCCCTAAATACTATTTGGAATATTAAGGATCATGATGGGAATCAATGCTTGGATTAAAAATACATTGACATGGAAGGAAAGTCTCATTATTAGTCATTATACATCGAGCCTACGAAAGATAATATTAGAGACATATTTGCTTCAACATCCTTTTTCAATCAATGGATTGATGAAGGGAATGGAGGATCTCTCACATCTTCAGTTCAAAGGACAAATTTCATAAGGCCCTCCGCTCATTCCAACATGGAAAATACCCTAGACCAAATGGATGGAATGCTCAATTTTACATAGGCTTTTGGGACCTCATGGAAAATGATGTGAAAACTATTGTAGAAAAATCAGGCTCGAATATCAGGTAAAACCCATCTACCTTTCAACTCAACCTTCATATCAAATATTCCAAAAAAAGACTCTCCTTCTGGTTTTGATCATTATAGACCAATTTCTCTTTGCAACTATAGATATAAGCTCATCTCTAAATTAATATCTAGGCACCTCAAGCTTTTCCTTTTAGAGCATATCTCCCCACAACAATTTGTTTTTTTGTATAACAGGAACATCCACGATGCCATAGGTATTTCTTAGGAATCCATCCACTCAATCCATTCAAAGCCTCAGTTGGCATATATGTTAAAACTTGATCTTTCTAAGGATTTCGATAAGGTCAACTGGATTTTCCTCTACCTCATTTTAACACAAGTGAGGTTTCCTCCTCCCTTCATAAATTTGATTGAAGCTTGCTACTCCAGTGTATCTTATGATGTTATTGTCAATGGATCCCCGACTTCCTTATTCAATCCTTCTTGAGGACTACATCAAGGTTGTCCTCTCTCCCCCCTTCTCTTTCTTTTGGTACCTGAATCTCTCAGTCATCACATTAAGCATGAAATATCACTTGGGACTCTCCATGGTATAAAAATCACATCTACTTTTTTGTTGCTCCATATTATGTTTGTGGATGATATATTACTATTTGGATTCACTTATGTGGTAGAGTCAAAATCCATAGCCAGAATTATCAGACTATTTTATTCCTCTATTGGCATGGAGATCAACCTTCAAAAGTCCACAATTCACTATTTATCGGTTACAGATGCTAAAAAACCGTTGATAAAGAATTCTTTACCATATTTGGAAGCCTCCTCAACAAAATGATTCAAATATCTTGGTTTCCTCCTTAAGGAAAATGATTATAAGGTCGTGGATTGGTAGTGGTTATTGGAAAAAAAATGGATTTCTATGGTCAAAAGGGTTACATTAATAAAAAGTGTTATAGAGGCTATACCTATCTTCTAGATGGCGTCGGCATACATCCCCAAAGCAGTCATCAACTCTATTTGGAATATTTTCATCTAATATCTTTGAGCTTGAAAGGAAGACAACCATAGCTACCCCTTGTGTAAGTGGGGAACTTTATGTTTACCAAAACCTCATGGAGGACTAGAGTTCAAAGATCTTTAACAATTTTCAAAAGCACTAGCTTCCAAAATCTTGTGGAGCATGATCACACAAACAAGCCTTTGGAAATAAACCATGATTCAAAAATATTATAGCACCAAGGCCTTCGGTTAGCTGGCTTAGATCATGCTCATATGAATCGAAGGGATCACTTTTTTGGAGGGCTATGCAAAGAATCCTTTCACTAATCTGTAATTATCAAGAATGGAACTCGAGGAATGGTGAAAAAATACTGGTGGGAACAAATCCATTCCTGAGTATTAATCAAGGAGATCTATTACAACATCATATTACTTCCTTTCTAAATGCAAATGGTATCAAATTCCCTTTAGATATATATCTCCAAGAAAATGGTTCACTCTATACGGGTGGATGGAGAACACCATCTCAATTTCAATTTCAACTTCCAGATGACTAATATACATTGGAATAGATATATTGAAGGACTAAACATAGCATGCTTTTCTCTCATAGATGTGGCAGATAGGTTTATATGGACTGGAAGCCTTGAGGACGGAGAATAAAAGGTCAAAGATGGTTACAGGATTTTAATTGAAACCATTCTGGAACCTCAGATCCTCTCTAGATGGAAATCCTTTTGGAAATTTGATGCTCCTCCAAAGGTGAAACTTTTCTTTGGTTAACACTAAGGAATGAACCTTTGACATGGGATAATCTACATAAAAAGGGGAAGGTTAAGGCCGAGCATATGCCCATTGTGTCGTGAAATGAAAGAAATTGTTAATCACATATTGATTCATTACCAGTTTACAAAGGAAGTTTGGAGCACCGCTCAAACTTTGGGCAATTTTTCGTCTTGGGAAGTTGATAGCCTATAGGAGGCTTGGGATATCTGGCTATCAAAGGCCCGTCGTTTTGTTATTCTTGCATTTCCAATGTATATTAGATGGAGTATCTGGATCTCTCACAATCATGCAATATTTAATGATGTGGCCCCACACTCTATAGATGCGTTATATCACTTTAAATTTTCACTTCCCAATGATCTTTCTCACCCACAGCAAAAGCGATCAAGGATCATAAAAGAATTCAATTTTGACATGTCATTACCTCATGGATTTTGTGATGGGGCATCACAAGGGAACTTTGGTAGAAGTGGAGCAAGAGGCATACTCCATTTTAGTGCCATACGTCTATCCTATAAGAGAGGAACTGGACTTAACTCCCATAATTATGCAAAATTGATGAGTGCTATTACAATCCTTTCCTTAGGACTGGAAAATTATTTAAAAAATATGCACATATTTTCATATTCACATATTCACAATTAGTTGTGAATTGGATGATGGAGATGGCCAGATGTACAAGCATTAGCCTACAAAATTTACTCAACAGAGGGCTAGCTATGAAAACAATATTTGATTCTTGCACTTTTGAACATATACACAAGGAGCACAACTCACAAGAAGACATCCTAGCCAAGGAAGCATGTGCGCTCAATGAAGGTATAATACAGTGGTTTAGACAAGTCCAAGCAGAACCGATAATTAAGGACGAATATCAATGCAGATCAAGCCAAGGAAGAAATAAGGTAGATTCAAGGTTGAGTACACTCCCTTGCAATTTTTTGTTAAAATTTTGGATCGAAATATCTCTCCCTTATAAAAATGAGATGGATGATTATTATTTGATCGAGCTATGCTCCTATGAAAACATGTTACTTTTCATGTTACAATTAGTTATGGACCACTGATCTCCTTTTCAATTTTATATGGGATGAGAAATCTACACAATATTTTAGATCTATAACTAACACTCAATAATATGGTTGAGATGAAATCTCCGAATATATTTGTATGGTAACAATGGCATTGCATATTCGTGTCTTAAAACTTTGTTACTATGAAGATCCTTAGGTTAAATGGTAAAAAATGGTGTACAAACTTTGTTGCTGTGAAGATCTCGCATAAAATTGGAATAAATGTGTAAATTTCTATTTGTTGATGTGTATATTAATTCGTTATTGAAGATAAAAATATTATTTAAATTGTAATTAAACAATTTTTAGTTCACTGCATAAAATTGTCTTCTCAAATTACGTGTCACTATATAGGTTTTTAAAATTGCCTTCTCAAACTACGTGTCGATAGATTTTTAAGTAAAATAAAACTGGTAAAACTAAAATTAAGGTTGTAAGGTTGTCCATTCAATGTATGTGTCACTTAGGAAAGAGATCTTTGAGTAAAAATTAGATTGAAATTGTAAAATGTGAATAAATAATTTATATATAATTTGTAACTATTACTTTGTTAAATATATATATATATATATAAATTTTAATTAAAATATATAAATAAAATTCAATTCACAATAAAATTAAATTACACTAGATCACACAATAATAAAATATTCCAAAAATAGAAGTCTAAAAAGTTGTCTTCTATGTGTTGTTGGGATATTCTTCAGTAGAACTGAAACTAACGTCGGAAAATGTAAATAAATAATGCAGAAACTGTGTGTCAAGTCGGAGATTCTTGACTAAAACTAAAGTTTTAAAATGTAAACAAATAATACTTTTAAGTTATATCATTTTGTGAGATTTTCAAATTTTAATTTTAATTTTAAAAGTTATAAAATTATAAAATTATAACTTTATATATAAATATGTTTTTTTTTTTAATTTAAATAAATATAAATATATAAAATTAGATTGTATTATTAGATCAATAGATTATAATTGATGATGAATATTGTTCATGTTTATTAAAAATTTAATTTGGTTTATTTGGTCTTTAAAAGTTAAAAATTAAAATGTTTTGAAATTATGATTTATTATAAGTGTATTAGAATATCTGGAAAAATATGTGTTTTCCATTTTTAATTTTAATGTCACAAAAATAAGATAAATGGTATGGGAAATCAGACTCTTTGTGTTTTAAAATCGAGTTATGATTATTGTTAGTGAAGAAAGATTGGATAAAGATAACATGGCTTGGTTAAATCATCAAGGGATAGATGAAAATGCAACTTTGTAAAATATCAATAACATTAAAAATACTATTGCATCTAAGTATAAAAAGAAAATATGGAAGGAAAATGATTTAGAGGTTAAAGGAAGCTAAGATACTACCAACATAGATCCATCTTAAAGGGGATCTACCAAGCCCGGATCAAATCTCTCGAAGTGCAAACCCATTTTTAGAGTGCAAATGTTGAGGAAGCTTTTTAATTTATTTTGTGTAGTTTTCATTGTAAATGTTTTAAATAGCAGACATTGTGTAGTTTTCGTTGTAAATGTTTTAAATAGCCGGCATGTTATTTTATAATATTTTATTATTTTTTAAAATGAACACGTGTCAACTCTAGAATGAGCACAGAAGGAGTTACACATCTCCCCCTAGTGGGCTGTAGAATGCGCTTCTTCCATTCACACTAATCTAGAAGACCAAAAGTATCTCTCTTTTTTAACTAGCTTGCATAAAAAATAATATAACCAAAATAAGAACGAACTCTCATGAGCTTCATAGTGAAACGGGCCCTCGACCTGATAGAATAGGATTTGTCATCTTTGTAAGACCAAGAAAGTTGAAGATGAAAGTCAATTTCTCTTAGAGTGTGATGTGTACAACCACATTAAATCACAATTTCCCAATCTTTATTATAATACATATGGTGACTTAGGCTGGCTTCTTTCGAACTTTTTGAACACAAAAATAATTTGCAACAACAAACAAAGTAATTTCTTGAGTTGATCTTAGTAGAGCTTAACTATCATCATCATCATCAAAAAAATTATTTAATCTCATAAATTTTAAAAATTATCCAACACCATATTCAATATAATATTAATAAAATTTTAATCTTAATTTAATATTTTAAATTAACAAAAACAAAAACTTACTTTCTATAAGTTAGGTTAACTATTATAACTTCTTTCTATTATCTTAATTTTATCTTTTTAAACCTTTATCATAAGTTATCTTAATTTTATCTTTTTAAACCTTTATCATAAGTGATCTTAAGTGTTCGGATAAAAGACAACCAAAAAGCGGTGCCGTGATTTTGGGTCCAAAACCAGTTGAAATTCATGCTGGAAATTGTTATTTTCGCATTTTTGCAATTTCAGCAATGAAGATTACCTATTCTAAATTAATTGTCTAATTTAAAAACTACCCAGATATAGAAATTGTGATTTGAGCACTCCAAATTGAGATTTTGACAAAAAATGCTCTACTAAATTCCAACTAATGAAAAGCTTTTTAGCTCATCCTTATATAGCTCCGTGATCTTATGAATAATCAGTCTGAAGTAACTAAGAAAGCGTGATTTAAGAAAACTAATTTCGAAGTTGCAAGTGAACTTTCGTAATTCGCTGGAGGTAGAGTCTCGGAATGCGTGACTTTGAGATTCCTTTAAATAGAGTCGAAAGTAAACAGACGTTAGTTGGGGAAGCTTCATCTACTTTTTCACGTAGAAAAGCAAACCCTAATTTTGAGAAACTCGCATGAATCTACTCCTACTACGCCACATTCCAACCCCCAGTGAAAATGACAAGATGAATAAAACAACCTAACGGGGTCTGTCATGGGTAGGTAACAAGATCTGGAAACGGGTGAGTCGAATAACACTTCAACATCAAAAACAACACTACACTACGCTCAGCCTATTTCAACCACCAGAAAGAAGGACAGAAGAAAAAAGAAACGTCTGAGTCTCTTTGTTTTTATTCAAAGAGCTTTGACATAAGCGCGCACTGAACCATATTTTAGACTAACCATATATCGCTCTCTGTCTCGAGTCCCACGTCCAGAATAGCTGTAACGCCTTTTTTCTTTCTGCGAACTCTCCTCAATAATTTTAGTTTTTCTCTCGCACACGTGCTGCTCACGTAATGCGGACCTCTATTTCAACGCTTCGATTTGGATTTTCACTAGTTCCTCCAATTAAAAAAACCATATTCCCAAGGCAGCTTCTTCGCATCAATTAAAATGCCAATTAACCAACTCCAACCTTAGCTTGGACTTACTCTCTCGTTTCTCATTTTAAGTTCTCTGTTTGTCGTTGCATGAAAATCCATTCTAATCTCTCTGTTTGTCGTTGCATAAAAATTCTCCAGACAAATCATGGAACGCCAAACATGCTATTTTCCACTGTTTCATGTCATTGTTATCATTATCTGTCTGCTTTTGCAATTGTGATGTCCCAGCAGAAAACTGAAACATATATACACAAGAAACAGAAACGTGAAGTTGTATGCAATACTGTTCGTACAAGCAGCTAATTTAACTTTTGTGTATTGCCCCAATTGTATATTATAGTTGGGTTATAATAGTCAAGACGTTTGGCCCAACTGATTCGTCATTTGGGGTCCAGCCATAGAGATATGCACTTCTTCACCTCCAAAACTTGTGACACACCAGCCGAGACTTTAGATTAGTGTTCAAAACAAAATAATGACAATGACCATGGCCTTGAAATGAGAAAACGAACTATTTCAAGCCCGAGAGACCTTATAATCTGGGAATTTTAGATTATCTTACATTTTGTGTAGGTTTCTCGTGGTAAATGCAAAGGTCCATGTCATTGAGATTTGATAAATTGATGGGATGGATTTAGAAGAAAATCTTCTACCAAAACATAGACAGAAAGGACTAGGAGATCTTATAAAGAAATTCTCTCAAAGAAAAAAGATAAGGATTGAGTAAATGACTTAACTAGTATGTACTAAATACAATCTAGCTAAACTTTGATATTAGAGAAAGGCATTATAAACTACCACGTTAGACATTGAACATGGATAGCAGAAGGGTTGGGTACTTAATCAGCCTTAGCTCTTTATGATATTTTGATGGTGCAAGAAAGGATGGTTTATGTGGGGTTGATATGGTTTTGATAATAAAAAAGGATTATTTTATATACATGAGGATGGGTCCATGATATAGAAAAAAACAAAACTGAACTTATTGCTTTATGGGGGGCTTTTTTGCTAACTCCAAAGTTGTGATTGATTGGGTTGTTGTTACAAGTGCTCCAACTTAATCAATAGGCTCATAGAGTGATGGAATTGAAAAAAAAGATTTTTATATATCGCATTCACTCATATATTTTGGGAGCTAAACAATAAGGTTGACTGGCTCTCAAAAATGGTTGTAGGAGAAATGGATGATTTTTTACAATTTGAGGAGGTCATTGAGCAGTGGATGGTGGTGGATTTTGGGATATTATGTGTCTTTTAGAATGTCTAGGTTTTTTATTATTAGACATGTTTCACTTTGGTGGTTATTTAGTGGAGATTTTATGTATGTAATAAGTGATAAAAGACATATCTTGAAATGTTTGAAATGTTTGGTAGTGTAAAGAGATAGTATTATAAATAATAATAGTCTACCTAACTTTGATTAAATTGTTGAATAACATATTACATTTTTTTATTGAAAAAAACTAATTTTGATATTATAGAAAGGCATTATAAATTACCATGTTAATGAAACAACAACATTGAACATGAATAAAAGAACCCTCATAATTGAAAAATAATTAAAAATTTAAATATTAATATTTTATAATTTTAATTATAAATGGTTTAGAAATAGTCTTTTAACAAAAGTTTAAAATAAATAAGTCTTAACAAATATAAACATAAATTTATTGAGTTTTCTATTAAAAATATAGTTATGATTATATACTTCATTTACATATACTTGAGAGAATTAACATACATAAATGAATGATAAATAAGATTTTTTCTTAAAATTACTTTAAATTATATTTAATAACATAAAAATTATAAATTGTAGCTAAATTGATAAAGAATATAAAAAGAAGTCACTTTGTAAAATATTAATTATCATATTACTATACTATCACATCTAAATTTAAAAAGAAATTATAAAAAGACTATTGTATCTAGAGTAGTGAGATATCAACTTTATGTAATATGTGGTTCCCAAAAAAAATGATATAATCTTAAATAAAAAAAATTGTGTTTATTTCATCTTAAACTTAGATATAGGATGAGGTATATCAATCACCACCCACATGGACCAAATATCTTGGGTTGTGATTTCTTCTTAAATGTAAAAAATTTAAGATAAAAAAATGTATGTTCCAAGAAATTGGATCTCTTTTGGTGCTTGATAAATCGTGCTCCTTCACCCCTATCTAAAAGATCAAAAATATATTTTTATTATGGAAAACCAAAAGTATTTTAATGTTATAAATATTTTAACAAAGAAATCGACATTACTAAAATCTTTAAGGTTAAATAAGGTATTACACAATATCTAATATCTAAAATGACTTGTTTGATAAAATAATTTGTCATTTTAACACTCTCTTAAAAATGGTTTAACATTTAAGTATGCTTAAATATTCACTTTAATTTCAAAATAATAGTTATATTATAAATTTTCTTAATTTTTTAATACATCAAAATTATATAGATTTAGGAATGTTTTCTCCAATATTTTAAAAAATATTATAAAAAAATCATTATCATTAAACCAAAATAATATGTTAATTTCATTTTCAAATATATTTAAACAAATAAAAACAATGTAAAAAATATTTAATATGATTCTTTTAATTTGTTTAATAAATTTCTTGATCTTACCCGGATGCAGGTGACAGCTCAGAAGGAGCACGTGGAGGGCATGTGTGGCGTGGGAAAGTCTGCCCGACCTATGGCACAAGGCACATTCCCAATGGAGTGCCTTGGGCTCTGGCGCATTTACGCCGATGGTGGACGGAGTCATGTCATCTAAGATCGGAGGGGATGCAAGCTACCAGGCGACATAACAAAGATTTTATTGCAGAGGAGATCTTGCATGCGGCCCTTTATGAGGTTTTGAGCAGATGGTTAAGTATGGATGGGTGAGGAAACTTCATTCTCATTCCTTGTGCCTCGTTGCAATGCTCTCCTGGGTAGTTTGTTGTCTCTGCGCGCAAGGTAACTCTCTGAAGCATTCCCATGACGAGGCATAGAGGAAATCCTCGTCGAGGGAGTGGGAATTGCGGTGCAACCAAGAGGAGTTAGGTCTACGACGCAACGGATGGCTACGCAGCAAGCATCTTTATGTGTGCTCGGGTGCTGATAGATGATTGGGAAGCATGCTTGGTATATGAACATTTGGCCTCTGGTAGGGATGGTGGTAGGATAAACTACCACTGGCTTGTCAAGAACATGATGGGAGTCTTGATGGAAGACATTATGGCGAATTGGAACTCTTCCAAGGACACAGTGCTGGATGCTAGAGAAAATTTGATACAGTTGGATGAGAAGCTAGGAGGTCTTGAGGCTAGCTTCGCACAGAACAACTATGCATTAGGACATCGCTCGAGAGGTGATACAGGAGGTGGACGCAGTGCTCGGGGGAGTAGAGCGGCTGGTGAAACCTCTGCAGCGATTCCTGAGACTGCGACTTGCAATGGTCCATAGGAAGCGAACTTCCCTATGCCTTCGAGTACCGGCCCATTGCTCAACAAATGGATTCGAGAGGGAGACGAGGGAGAAATTTCTCCTAGGCGCAAATCTGAACCTCTATCAGCAAAGCTTCCTACCCCGGACTTGGTGGATGATTTTTGTGGAGACTACCCAATTCTGGAGGAAGTATCTCACCAACCTCATGCAGAGGCGAACACCTAAGTTGGCCATGAAGGCATCAGGTTCGATGTGTGATTTGTAGTTCTTTTGTTATAGTTTGCTTTGCATTTTGTTAAAAAGACAATATATATGTATATAATTTTCTCTGAACATGGCGTAAACTTCAGGTTGGCATGGTTTCCCTATATAAGGCAGGTGTCTTTTTGTGCTAAGGACAGTTATCTCAGCATTTTTTAGCGCCTGGGGTGGTGGCTCCATCTCCTCATGCTGACGATTGCCATATATATTTTGTCTTTTCAACTTAATAGATAATTGCAAACTTACCAAAAAAAAATCTTAATCTTATTATTGTCAAAAATATCTAAAATACTATACAATTTTTAATTTTTAAAATAAAATAAATAAATAGCTTGTATGATTATTACGATATATAGTTTCACAACTCTCAAAATATTTATGAATACAAACACTTGGATTTATATTGACATAGTAAATATGTCTTATTAATTGCTTATATATGTAGATATATTTGATTAATTGTTTAGCTTGATGAGTTAATTAAAGTGGTTGAGTGTTATGAATTACAAACAAAAGATTGAAATCAAAATCAAAATAACTCATTTATATCTCTACCAAATTAAACTACCAAAATATTTTATTAATACACGTGATTCTATATCTTTATATTTTTAACTAAACTTACATTTTAAATATATTAATAAGTATTTTAAATATATTTATGAATCTTGTGAAGTTGAATAGCATACACCTATAAGGTTATATGGTCATTTTTATGGAAATGTAAATTAAGTTGAAAAAATATTTAAAAATGTAAAATTTTAATAATTATGAATTAAATAAAAATGCAATAAAAATAATGGAAAGATTTGTATTTAAGTTTTTAACATACTCCATAAATAATTGTATACATAATTAATAGATATATATTTATTAAACTTTTTAAATATGTAAATTTTAATTATTATTTTTAAAAAAAATTGATGTATAAAATTTGATTTAAAAGTTTTAATTAAATATTTAGTAATATATAATTAGTTATATATCCAATAACAAATAATTTAGTTATATATCCAATAACAAATAATTTATTAGAAAAATTATTTTAATGTTTTACTTGAATTTATCAAATATCTAATAATATTTATGATATGACAAGAAGTCAAACTAACCCTTTATATTTATAATACTTGACAACCTACCAATACCTCTCACCAAAAATTAATGCCAAACAACTTGCAAATACCTCCAACCAAAACTAACCCTAAATTTTAACACTCATCCAAAGTTACCTTGAACTCTTCCTTCACAAGTGTTTACACATAAAAGTTAACCTCCAAATTGCAATGAGAGAGCTCATCCAACCAAGGCCATTTAGTATATAGGTTTCATATTTTTCTAATTATAATTTATTTTCTAAATTAATTTTTTTAAATGATTAAAATAAATTTATATGATTAATATATTAAAGAATTAAATTAATAATTTGTTTTTTAATTTTTAATTTTTAATTATAATATTAACAATAAAAATATTTATTTGTATACAAAGCATCTTTTTCTTTATGTATAAATATAAATAAAAATATAATTAATAAATCCAAACTAAATTTAATTAAATAATTAAAACTAATATTTTTTCCATCTCAGATAAACACGCTGACAAAGCATTGAAGATGTCTCCCACCACATGGTTTGTCTCGAGCAACTAAATAGTGAGTTTTTCCTCTCAAGATAGAGCGCCCATTTTGATTTTCACTTTCCTTGTGCAGCAGTTGAACCCGAATACGAATAGTTACTATCAATCAATTTTCAACCTTGATTTGCAAAAGCAGTTGACAAGGCAGGAAAGTTATGGCTCCTATAAACTAGTCCTAATTGAATTTGAACAGCAGTTGGCCTTAATCGAGGGCGTTATCAGCAGATCATGAATCACAGATCTTCTTCGGGTATTGATTGATAACACGGAATCTACTCAGTTTCCCACAGTGACGAGACCCTCTGAATAAGTAATCCCTGCCAGCAATAAAATATGTCGTCTTCTGGAACAAGTTCTCTTGGCATATTAATAAAAAACTACCAACATTGAAGTTGATGTTGGTCAACTTTGATTATTTTAGCAATTGGATTCCCTCGTGAAGCTTCGCCGATCTTGATTTCTGCAATTTTCCATCCTCGAGGAATGACGGCTAGTTGGCATACTAAAACTGTCCTGTAAATTTGGACTTTTACCAGTTACTTACTAGGTAGTATTTCAATATTTTCAATGAATTGAATTGCAGCTTATTGGATAGTAAGTTTGAGGGCATATTTTTCTAATTCTTATTCGTCGTCGTCATGTCTAATGAATCTCTCCAGACTTTTTCTTACAACCAGGCTCGAATTTTGGCAGTTTATCTCGCCAAAGTTTCAGCCTTCTTTATCCGAGCTAATCTACAGGAGGGATTGGGATGTTCATGAGTTGATTATTCTATCTAGTGCCGGCCAATTTGGGTTCAGAAACTGTGGATAATTTGGATGGAATATTGAAATAGGTTGTCATCAAAATCCAGGCATGCAGCTTACTACTTCTCTTCTGGTTAATAGTATTTAAACAAATAAAAAAATACCCTCCTTTTAGAATCTGTTTATCTTAATCATGTCCACAACTCGGCGGTTTGACGTTGCATATAGACATTGTGGACTGGCACTACTAAACATTAAAATAAATTTAACAGAGTTTTTATGCTCTGTCTAATCTGTCTTACATGCTGCAGCTTCTGCAAATCAATAGAAGAAGATGAGATTAGCTGGGACCGCCATAGATCTTCGTATCTTTCTATACGTGTGAAACAAAAACTTCAGATCTGTAAAAAAACAGCGTTGATGGCTGATTAGGGTTTCTTTGAAGCAATTGTTTACAAGTGTTATTGGTCGATAAGGGTTCCTGTCTTCTTTATGTTTATACAGTGTAATTTCTATCTGAGGCCTACTGGACGGAATCAGTTAGCACACCTGGTGTTGTTCATTGAAAAATATCAGATTTAAGGTATCATATGTTGTAATTTTCCAGCTCTTCCATGTTGGGCACAAAGTTAGAATAGAAATTTGTTTTACTTACTTTGTTTCCTATATCGATTTCAGATTCGAGTTTTTATCTCAATGTGAAAATTGCTAAGGAATAAATTTCCACTTCAAATCTTTGAACAGGCATGGAAACAATTCGTTTCGAACGCTGCCATCAATGTAGTAATGCTTGAGTGTCCAAAGCAAGGTATGATGCTTCTAACCCTAATAAATAATGATTTCATGATCAGCCCTTGTGAGATACAAAGCTGCCTGCATTCATTGTTCAAGCATAGATTGGTTGAAATATGTTTTTCAATATGTTTTAGTGATCAGTCAAAACCTTCCTGTTATGGGCTTGATTCCATTGACATGGGTAACCGATTTTGTTTTCTTAGGAAAACTGGCGAAGATTTTGATTTTGTAAAGGAAAGTAAGTGATACAGTGAAGGCGCCAATGGTGGGTGGTCAGAAACCTCTAAATACATCAACCCCATGCGCTGCATGCAAGCTACTCCGACGGAGGTGTGCTCAGGAGTGCCCATTTTCGCCATACTTTTCCCCTCACGAGCCTCAGAAGTTCGCTTGTGTTCATAAGATATTCGGAGCCAGCAATGTGTCCAAAATGTTAATGGTGCACTTCGAATCCCTTATTTGTTTTTGCCATCATTAAAGTCTGCTTGAGTATTCCTGGAATGCTATTGGTAGTGTGTGTGGATTTATGCATAGATTCACATGAGGAGTCAATGTTTTCTAAATAATATTGGGGTGGGAACAATTGGTTTAGAGTTATATATACAGGGACGAAGAATTCGGTTTACTTCTTGTAAGTTTCTTCTGTACATTTATCACTAACAATAAACCAGAGGAAATTCCTGAAAAAGTATAGCTGCTATGAATAGAAACAAATTTTAACAAGATTCAACTTAAAACCAGATACATCTCCACCTAACAAGATTCATCTTAACCCCAGTAGTTCTCTTGAGTGGAGAATGATCAAAACTTCAAGTGCACCATCAATTTTTTACAATATTTCTGGGTTTTCACACATTGTAATTAAGATAGTCTATGGGACTGTAGGAGCTAGTTAATTTGACTTGTATCAAGGCATGGGCCGAGATTCAACTGCGTATAAAACCAAGTACAATTCTGAATGACTTTAACAACATAAATGTTTCCGTCATAACCCAACAACTTCGAAAAAAATTCCAAAAAACACTGAAAAAACCTAATATATTCGACTCTTCTTCCAGCCAGGCTGTAGAACACCAAACTTGAAGAGTGCCAGCAAATATGCCCAGCACAGAAACCATTCCTATACACTGATAGGGATCCCTAAGTACCTTAACAAAACTTGGCATTGTACCTACTTGATCTCTGGCAACTTTCCATTCAATTACACCGCAATTACAGGATCCTGTAGAACCACAGACGAGATTCTTATGTCAACGCGTTTCTGCCATGAACCTTTATAAAAATGAATGACGAAATTGACAGACTGTGACTGCAAATTTGTGTACTTCACTAATGGGGTAAGAGTGGAAGTGGTTGGCCACTAGCCTATAGGTGACGAAAACTTATTTAATCTTGACTGGAGACGTGATGGATACGGTACCTTCTACCAAATTGTCAAATTTATACCATTATAAACACTTCAAAATTGGCGATTCTCTCCGAATATCGGAGTGCACAGGGTGAGGCGACTCCCCTTGCAACGGTTGCAACGCAGCCCAGCACAGAATCGATGAGAAAATGCACCCCTCGGCCTAGGCCTCTGCCTCTTATGTTTATATGTTTTTAAAACCACTGAGCAAGTATGGTTTTGTTTATGGTGTCATATACAAATAAACCTCTATAACTAAAGATAACTTTAATTTTAATTTTGGATGTAAAAACGATCTGCCCAGCAATCTATATCGAATATCGGAGAAAATAGAAATTCCCTCATATTCAGCATAGTCATATTCAATAGAAATTTCTGCGTTAGGTGATATAGTTATTTGGCAGTTTGGAAATAAACCTCTGAAACTAAATACAACTCTAATTTTGAATGTAAAAACGATCTGCCAAACAATCTAAACACTCTATATCTATATGGGAGAAAATAGAGATTCCCAAAGGTGTTAAATCATATTCAGCGGGGATTTATGGGTTGGGTGATATGGTTATTTGGCAGTTTGAACTTTGGTTGGGATTAGTGTATCACATCATCGTGAATGTGTCATATCGTCGTTATAGTTCGACTTATACAATGTACATGTTGCAGGTCGATGATGCTAAGTCCTCCCCTGCAGCTTGCCCAGTGCAGTTAAAGATACGATATGTAGTATGACAGTAATGTTTAACAAATTGAATGACATGACAATCTAAAGTCAATGACAATAAAGTTAAAAATTTGTATGACATGACAATAATTGAATTAGTTAATTATACATCCAAACTCCAGATGTGATATTGGCGTGATATGTTATGCATGTACTTTCTTCGCACTACCTAATATATAAAACATGAATAAACATAAACTCCACGACTTTTTACATCTACGCCATCCTGTACACGCACTTGCTCTTACGGTTGAAGATGGCGTAATTGTGTGAAGGGTTGACTAGGTGTTATAGGATAATCAGGTCTAGAATTTCATACCCTATCTTCTATAGGTGTTATAGGATAACCAGGTCTAGAATTTCATACCTTATCTTCTATCTTTTTACCTGCGTGTCAAATGAAAATTTGGTGACGGTTTACTATTCATACTCACATTATGGTCCTACAGCTTTAAGAGTATTATGGTTTACTATTAATGACAATGTTTTAAGAGTACATTAATGACAATGTTGAAGATGAAGACAGTGAGAAAAACTAGGTGTTATAGGATAACCAGGTCTACTTTAAGAGTACATTAATGATAATGTTGAAGATGAAGACGGTGAGAAAAATAAGAGAGTACATTAATGACAATGTTGAAGATGAAGAGGGTGAGAAAAATAAGATCATAGAGGATGTGATATAGTAGGAGTACATAATGAAAATGTTAAAGATGAAGATGGTGAGAAAAATAAGATCATAGAGGATGTGATAAAGTTATAGAGAATGATTGTGATTATGGGAAGGAATGAGAAGCCAAATGCAGAGTAAGGAAAGTGATCTTTTTGGATAAATAAAGAAAAAAGATAAAGACGATGAGAAAAATAAGATCATAGAAGATATAAGATATGATAAAGTTATAGAGAATGATTGTGATTATGGAAAGGATTGAGAAGCCAAATGCAGAGTAGGGGAAGTGATCTTTTTGGATAAATAAAGGAAAAAGAACATGTGCAAGCAACAAATTTGTTCCACTTCCAAGTGGTTATGGAATGGAATCTAAAACTAATGAACTATGACCAACTAAAAGTTGAATCAAACACTTTGATATAATAAGGAAGGTCAAGTGAATGGATTGGTTCTCTCATGGATTGGATCTCGTTCCAAATCAATAATTACAAAGAAAAAATATTTTTATAATTTTTCAAGGTTTTTTAAGCTTATATCTAGTTATGGACTTAAATAAGCCAATGCCAACACTAGGCATTTCAAATTCACTTATTCCAATATTGATTATTAATGAAAGTATATGTGGAATCCAAACTCTAAACCAACCATGAACAACCTACTAAACCCATTATGTGGCCACAATGACATTAAAATCCAGTCACCCTAATGTATGCATTATAATATGCAGAGTTACTTATACTTGTCTTGTTGGTAGACTTATAGAAAATTTAGGACGTGACGGTATATAATACTTTTTATACACGTCACATTTGGCGTGCCAAATTTGTTATCAGTTGTCAAATACGTTTTGAGACAGAAAATACATTCTATAGAAAGTCAAATCCAAGCCTAAGGCTAATTCCCTTCAAAAAGTCAAATTATTGCTACTTGTACCCCATCAAACATTTAATGCCCATTATGTACATGTACTTCCCCTCGCCGTTGAAGGTGGTGTAGATGTGTGAAGGGTAGGAGTAGGAAAAAAATAATTAGAGATTTCGATGTTTGACGTAGGTTTAGAGGTCAAAGTTTTAACTTTTAAGAGCATACTTTCTCTACACTTTTAGGGATTTTGAGGGGTTTTGAAGCAACCCAGAATCTTGAAAAATTCTAAAACAATTTGGAACTATGCTTCCTATGAATTTTTTGTTTTGCCCAATTTGACGAAAAGAAAATTTTGGTGTTGTTTTAGATAAAGGATATAATACTCGTGAATGAATGGTATGTTTCATATCAGACCAAGCCTTTATTGAATATACCACCATGGCTAAGAGACACCTTATTGGAGGAAACTTAGATGCCCTACAATTAGGATTATGAACCAAAATTATTGCAATGAATTTTTGCGCTTCACCATCTTCTTTCTCGTGTCTCATTTCTAATTGGTGACATCGTTTCAATCCTTTTTTGTGGTTTAAACTCCCATGGCCTGGTTGGTGGGTATCTCTTTCTTTTCTTTCTTTCTCGTGGTATTTTTTTTCTTTAATCTCCTATGGCATTGTGGGTGGGTATCTCTTTCTTTCCTTTCCTTTTCATATATAATTTAGGATGTTGTGACAATTTTCTTAATTCCTAAGTTAAATAGGTATTTCTTTGTTTCCTTACATCATTGTCTATTTATTAACCCCTTGAAAAGTAGAGTGTAGATTGGGTGGGGAGTACTTAGATTCTATGAATTGTTATCATTATATCATATTTCATTTATTAAATACCATTTTATTTTAATTAACCTCTTTCAAATTGAACATGAGGCTTTTTTATGTCATTAAGGTTATTTGTTTTTACCTACTCCAAGTTCTTCAAATAAGTTCCTTCTATGCACATTGAAACTTCTTCAACAAATAAGATAAGTTTCAATGAGTTAGGGGAGGCTATCACTATCAAACATGAGAAAATAATACATAATATCAAGGAATGTACAAGGCAGGTGGAATAGAAGTAGAGGATGAAAAGGGGGTTATGAATCTCAAATAGGAAAGAAAGTGGTAAATTGTGTGCCATGGATTAATGCATATCATCTATTTTGTAAAATAGAGTTTTTGAGTTCAATTTTAACTTTTGAATTGATGGATATGTTGTAATCAAATATTTGTTGAATCCAAATATGAGAGTCCATGTGATAGTTCCTCTTCACTCACACACTATTGATGATATCAAAGTGGTAGTAAAGATAGATACTAAGCAATTCTTTGGTTTACTGGAAGAAGGGGGTGTGATCTTGATTAGAGAAAACCAAGGACATGGCATGTAGTTGATATAGTCACATAGGGGTTGTTGAAATTTATCATTCTTGTTCTCTCACATCACCAACCTATAGTCCCACTTTACAAGCTATAGCCCAACTCTCCAATTTATAGCCCCTCCTCACCTTGAGTGACAACCCAAATTCACCTATTTAAAGCCCAACATCCCTAATGCAAAACCTCTCCTCATCATCATATAGCCCTACTTAACTGATATATAGCCTCATATTCCCAAGTTACAATGCCACCTCACCTAGTTACAACCCATCTTCACCTATTTATAACCCCACATCACCAACATACAATCCCACCTCACCTAGTTACAAACTAACTTATCATGCTTATAGCCCCACATCCCCACCATACAACCTCACCTCACCTTCATATATTTCGATGTCACCTTAACTTCTAGCCCAACTCCCAACTTACAACCCCATTTATCCAACATACTCCTAACTTCATTGGCTTATAAACAATGAATTTCAACTAAAATAAGATTGTGAATAACTGAATTCCATATTGAAAAAACATATCACCAAACATAATGGTTTTCAACTAGAGAAAAATTTAGGAGGCTAAATTTTGTCATTTAGCTAATTTTCCATTTTTTTTCCATAAAAGACTCATCATTTTCCAAAACAAATCCAAAACAAATTTTCCCAACTCTATAGGATAAATTGTGTTACTTAAAATTACCATAATGTTCTATAAACTCTAAAATCCATAGATTTGAGTATTTTTATAACAATATTGCCTTACATTTTATAGTCGGCACAGTAAGAGTTAGTAAGATTTGCTAAGGTTTCTACACTTATAGGATAAGTATGGATACTTAAATTTCCATGTTTGTGACTACAACACATAGTAAATTTCAACTAAAAGAAACATATGAACCACTCAATCGTATTTGCAAAAAAAATTACATCACTATTAATCAAATTTGAGAATGCTTCCATGAACAATAGATTCATATCATCATTTCTTTTGAAAAACATAGTATCAAATAATTCTCCTGCAATTTTTATGTTTGATTTACATAAAATATTCATTAGAAAAATATATAAATCTAAGATCAATTTGTTTGTAATATACAAGATATGTGATTCATTCAATATGTAACTTCAAACTCAAGGCTCTACGTAGTTTAAATTGCACTAATCATGTTGTATCCCAATTAGTACAAAATCCAAAATAGCAACAGGCATGGTGCACTTCTATTGGTATACCACATTGTGTTACGAAGAAATTTTTTTGTCATGACATGGACATGACACACCATTAATAGTGTAGCAAAAATTGCACTGAAAAGCTAATGTGCCATGTTCATGTATTACCTATGTAAGATGGGAACCGCTCCCAGATTTTAGGAAACTCATTCACAAAGCTCCAACGTTCTAGGGAACTTGGGAACTGGTATGGAACTTTCCAAATCCAATGGGAACTGTTTAGGATGGTTGGGAACTTACTAGGAACTTTTACCCTCTAAAATCGGGAACTTTGGGACTTTTTCTTCTGTGTTTCCTTCACTGGGAGCTTCTATACATTCATGATCGCTAGCAATCGAAATTGAAATTTATAGGGAATAGGAAAGGAGATGCAAAGATGTACTTGAGGCATTTTACAACCTCAGAGTGAATGTATGGAACACTAAAGACAAAACAAATCAAATTTACAATGTCACAAAACTTTTTTATGAGTATTTCATGAATTAAATATATACCTAACCCAACCATCATCGTCTGTGAGATCATTTGATCTTTATCGCTTTCTGGTTTATTCGTGCAAAGATTTTTGGTTTATCCGTGCATGTCTTTGAAAACGTGGGATACTGTCCTTGGAGAGTTGTTAATGAAATTCCTATTTCCTCACAACCATACATCTACATGGTTGACTCAACAAAATTTCTCTCGAAAACTAAGTTGCAGTAAAAGTCTATTATGTGCTACCTTGTTGAGTTGGTGCACTAATCTTTGTCTACCACCCATGCTACAGTGTTCACTCATCCCTACACTAAATTGCAGTTACCACTAATCAATAATAAATGTAAATCTATTTTGAATTTTTTTATATATATTAAATAAAAGAAAGTAACTTTATATGTTTTACTATTTATTTTATGAATAAAAAAATAAACTTTTAACTAATTGAAAATAGTATTAAATCTTACTTTAAAAAGGAATTCATATAATACATTTAAGTAAAAATTATTTTGATTTTTATTTCATAATAATTTAAATTTGATTATTTATACACCTTTGCAAATACCCTAGCATAGAATATCTTGTAAACATATAGTATTCTAATACATTTTAATCATACTTGACACAAAACTGAAAACTTACTCTATACTTATAGCCACAAATATAGGGACTATAACTTCTAAAAGTCCCCACTTTAGAAAGACTCTACCTTATATAATAAATAGTGGATGAATCCACGAAGCTGGTTCACGATTTTTGGCAAGCGAAACCCAAAAAATTTGTTTTTTATACCCTCGATCGAGGTATTTTCAAGCCCTCAATCGAGGGTTTTAAAATACCTCGATCAAGGGTTTTTAAATACCTCGATCGAGGGTTTTTAAATACCTCGATCGAGGATTGAAACAAGACCTCGATCTAGCTTTTCAAAAGCTCGATCTAGCTTTTGAAAGCTCGATCTAGCTTTTGAAAAGCTAGATCTTGCTTTTGGAAAGCTAGATCTAGCTTTTGGAAAGCTAGATCTAGCTTTTGAAAAAAATTAAAAAAATTGTGTGGATGGTAATCATGATTTTAATGTCATTTCCATCTACTAAGGTGTTCTATTTACAACAGTAATATAAGGATAAGCTAAGTCATCTAGTTTGTGTTAATGTTTCTTTTATTCTCCATGTTTCTTCTTTTCTCATGTTTTTTTAATTAATTTATTTTATATTTTTTATATTTTTGTAGTATATATTATTGTTGTTCCCAACATGTCATTTCTCACAAATTTAGGGGAAACTTATAGATGTATGCAATACTCGTACCCACATTCCCAACATTCCCGTGTCCGAGAAACTTGTGCAACATAGTCTATTACATTATAGATATGCATCGTAGAAGGTGAATCCACTAAACTTAAAGGCACTAAGTAATGAACATTCACCTCTGTTGATTCTCTCCAATGAATTTATGATGACTGGACACCCTATGTATGTTGCGTGAAACAGTGCATCAACACAATTGCATCTCGGTGGTTATGATGGTGCAATATTCTTGGTACTGCAACAGTGCATCACATCAATGGAAAATCGCCACAAACTCTATAAAACATGTGGCTTTTCAAGCTATGAATTAAGGCTATACGGATGCACCTCTATGACTCTATTGGTGTAGTATATAGTGCATTTATGAAGGTGTGCAAAGTAATGCTCACTTATAGTGCATATATTTTTACTTAATCCATAGTGTGCAGTGATTTAACAAAATCAACATGTTTGATGCATGACATGATGCACCATCATGGTGTGGCATGTACTTTCACCATCCATGGGGAATGAGCTCAAAATATATGCACACTATCATCATTTAAATTAAGGGAGGATGATAGTGTCACTAAGGAGGGGTGGGTCTAGACTACAGGGTGAATCCACAAGTATACTAGTGGATGAGAGTGATTAAGGCATTTAGAAGATGATAATGTGATGGGACTCTATGTTGGGTGTATTAGGGTGTCTAAATCTAATGCATAATCTAATATAGGATTGGGAAGTGAGCACATACATGTTCCAAAACAGTACATTATGTGTGGGTTTTTAGAGGACAATAAACAAATTAATCCATGGCATAAGCCAAAAATATAAACATGACACTGAAAGAAAGAACAAAAGAAAAGCATGACTAATACACAAGTACGTTGATGATCCAAGAAATAAAGTGAGGAAGAAGGTAGGCATGACTTGATTTATAATCGCATCAAAGCCTTCACATAATAACTTTTGAAATATTTCATTATACATTAATACTTTCTTAAATCTATAGCATTAACTATACAACTATACTGTATGAGAATGTCGGCTTAATTGTTAGATTTTACCATTTACTTGTGGATAGGAAGTAAGAGCTATATTTAGTTTGTTGTCCATCAATACACTTAATGATTTCCAAAAAAATAGTTAAAAATTCTACTTTAGTCTAATATGATCATTGTTGATAAATTGGAGTGAACTCAACTCTATCAAAGAATAATTGTATTATTGTTTCCCCAAAGCTATTTTCTTATAGGGTACCATGATTACCTTTTTACCAAAGTGATCCACTACTACCATGAGGTAGTCATTTCCCCTATTCATTGTGAGTAATTCTCTATGGAGGTACATCATATGTAATTCCCATGGTATTTTTAGGACTAGAAGTGAAACATAGTTTCCCAACTCCTGGCTCACTAGGATCAATATGCTACAAAAAGCACAAATATCTACAAACATTGCCACCATTTAGAACATTATTAGCTAGTTGAAATACCTCTACAAACTAACACTTGTATATCTACTACAAAGTGTCATATTACCTTGGATTGGTACACTTTGTGTGAGAAATGAATCCAATTATCTCCCTAGGGAAAATAAATAATATGATAGACATAAATAAACTCATACTTCAATAGGTGGTCACAAAACTCATTTGTCTACGTGGTTGCACAATTTTGTAGCAATAATTAAATACACACAAAGTTTGGGCACTACTAATAAATTTCCTATAAGTCATTGAATCCAAAATTTTCAAAGTATGCAAACAAGGTTAGTCCAAATACTTGAGGTCTTTAAAGGAAATATACAATATTATTTTATGTTTCCTTTTGGTGCTTAATTATAATGTTGAAATGTTGTAAATATGTTATCCATGTCATTTGGTGTGCACTTTCAAACTTTCATTATGTCTAGAGGAACTAGATAAGCTTATGGTCATACAACTTTTTCTCTTTATCAAGAATATAATGTTGTTAGAACATAATAGTTTTCACTAGCATATACAAATGATGGATTGAAAAATTTGCAATCGCATATCAAATTTTTGGAGTGGTATGGAATAGATCTTCTATTTTCATCATAAATGTGACCATCACATTTCAAAAAGCATACAATCAATCTCAAAGGCTTATTAAATATCTGGTGGAGGGCGAACAAGAGCAACCACACTCAACTTTTGATCTCTTTGAACACTTCCTCCTACATGACTTCCAAACTGAACTATACATGGTCACAATTTACTACATTAAGAAGTGAGTGCGTGGCATGGGAAAAGTGCACATGATAAATTTGAACAAGTAATTCATCATTCCATGAAACTTCATAAACCTTGATTGTTTTTTTTTACATGTAGCTAGCTAGCCTTACTAAAAATTTTATTGAATCCATATTGGTTCTCACTAAATCCAAGATGAACAAGTCCATGCTACTTTATGTGTACATACTCATATATTTGACCAACAAATTCTCTTTGTGCAATGTTCTAAAGACTCATTTTAGACAATGGAAGTAACCCACCTAGGTCTTATTGAACATAAGAATGCCACCTAAGCATATATGAGTCAATATATTATCTAATTATATTCATTAGTTTGTCTATGTGAAACAATAGATATTAGTTTTTAATGGCAGTTATGAACTTAAGAATCTGATAAATATCGATACACATTCTCTATATCTCATAATTTTTTAGAACTAATATATAGTTGTTCCATGTGGAGACAACCTTGGGTGGTTGTTTCCTTTATCCAACAACTCTTGAATCTACATCTTAATCCCCTTATTATCCAACTCCAAAGTTTTCAAAAAATATCATTTATAGAATTACTTCTTATTATAGTTTTATGTTGTTTTTCTTATCTAGCTTGGAGGTATTCCTCAAATTTCTTGGAACAACTCATAATAGCACTAGAATAGGTCTTCCAACTACTTATATTATTCATGAATTTTATCATGTTGTAATAAAACCGCATTCAATTGGCCCTCATATTCTTTAAACTAAATGGAAAGAGTGATTTGAATCTCTTTCTTCCCTAGTAATATAATGAGAAATGTGAATATCACTAATCCATTGATGAGTCATTGAACTTCAATCCCTAGTAATATAATGAGAAATGTGAATATCACTAATCCATTGATGAGTCATTGAACTTCAATAGTAAAAATTATCACTAAGGAATGTGAATAGTCGAACTTCAATTGTAGAAATTATCACTAAGGATATTGAATATTTCTACATAGCCATAAAATAATTTTGATCATCTTTCCCTATTTTTTTCTAGATATTACACATTAGTAGATTACATCTCTATCCCACAAGAATTAATTACCAAAAATTACTCCACATGCATACAATGGAATAATATTGAATTATGCTTTGTTGATATAGTAAGTGAACAAGGAAAAATTGACCTTGAATTTGCATCAAACTTGCAAATTATTGTTTCTACTAAGGAAACAAAAGGAGTAGGGTTCATAATGCATGACTACTTGGGAAAATGGATTTTCTTCACCACCACTTCATAGATTAAATTTCACAAGTTGGCATCATCAAAATCACGGTCATAAGCTCCATCTTTATCTAAATATTAATTGAGAATATATTTTGATGCTCTCAATTCTATGGTGATGAAAAATGAACAATTATTAAATTCCTTCTATCATAAAATCAGGGAATGGTTATTTTTTCTCTCCTTGCTCTATCTCTATAGATGTTTGCAACTACATTGGATGTCATCTTCATTAATGTTATTTCATATTTCCTTTACACTTGCAATATTTATGGAAAGGCCTTTTCTTATTCAACGTGATGCTCTATCCTCCATAAACAAATTGGAATAACCTTCTATTGTGTAATCCCACTAAAGGTTCTCCAAATTTAATAAGTTAATTACTTCCTCAAGAGGAATTAGCACTAACAATAGTGTTGTTCAACTTCCTCCAACTATTCTTCACCTCTTGTAACTTGACCTTGCAACTTAAGTCTCTTTCAAAATTTAGATTCCAAACAGCTTAACACGCTTATGAGTTCAATCAATAAACTCAAACATCTCAAGATATTCTAAATTAGCATAATCAACCACAAATGGATTTGATTTAGATTAACTTTCAATTCATTGTCCATCACTGTGAGATGAAGGATATAATGGTTAATTTTTTGGATGTAGGCACCTATTGATTGATTCGAATTTTCTTGTAGATGAGAGCCCATTGTCGATATTTCTCCTTTAGACATCTCCATGAAAAATAACACTCAAAAGAGTAATATATTTTTGACTGATAATAGATTAGATGGTCACAACTAATGGGAAATACCATCTTTAAAATGATTTCATTTAGTAACTCTCCACCAACTTAGTGGCGAGGTGGTGGGAAGTCATTAATGAGTCCAACCAACAACTATCAACTAATTTAGTGATGAGTCACTATTCATTGTAACATTAGATTTATGGATTACAAATAAAATAGCTCACATAGTAAATATATTGTGCATAGGAACAGAAAAACAACTGAAGCATTAAATTTTATGTTCTTATAAGAAAATTAGAGCATGTACAAATATATTTTGTATAAGTACACAGCATGCCCCTCCCCCTCCCTTATAAAATATTTGTTGAAAACAATCTCTAATTTTATTACTAATCACATAATAGTCATTTTCATGATAAAATTGGGCATTAGTGACATTTGAGTCCATTAAATATAGCCTATGAAACCATACAACTAACAAAAACAATAAGCACTCCCCAGATGGGGTGATAGGAGGATAGTGATGGGGAATACGTGGAGGGCGATGAGAAGGGAAGGTGGGAGCATATTATCCCATATTTTCTTTGCTTGTATGCTTTGTTAAATGCTGGGTCAAGGCTCTATGGGTTCAATTGGATTTGGAGATTATTGTTGTGTCCTTACATGCTCCTTTGTGCTGGTTCATGGAAGATGAAGTTAATTCCTTCCCTGGAAAGTATGACTCTTCCTGATTCAAGGTTGATTACGCAACCCAGGATTGTCAGCATTATCTTTCTGGATTTGATGGTGCACTTATGGCTGGGAAATTTTGTGGTTTTCAGCCATGTCCAGCCTCCCATGCTTGCTATAAATTTCCCCTACGTTCTTTCCTAATCGTTGGTTATGCAAGGCATTGTTTTCGACTTGATTTGGTTTTAAAGAATGCATAGACTTAGGTTGTGTGGTCGCTCTCATCGTGGTAGTGGGGGTTGCTCTCGGTCCTTGGGTGCCTTGGCTTCTCCATCAATCTCGAGGATTTCCATGGATCGACACTCTTCTGATATTATGGCGAGTAGTAAAGCTAATGATGCTTTTCTAGATAGGGAGGTGACATTGGATTGGAAATGTTATGTGGAATGGTTTGATGATTGTGATCATTCATTGTATTATGGGTAATGTGTGCATCTCCTCTCATCTTAGGATTGCTCGACACTCCCAAAGGAGAATCATGTTCTTCCTCTCTTTACATCTTCTGGTGCATCTTCTTCGTTGTATTCCGGGGTGAATTCTATGGTTGTTCATGCTCTCTGGGACATGGTATTTGAAAATTAACGCAATAGGGAGGACTTGCATTTTAAGCTAGAGCTCATGGACAACAAGATCTCCTCTATCCTTTCTCTTATCTCTGGTAAGGGTTCTGACCCACCTTGGATGGACCTAGTTAATCATGATGGCATTATTCTGCGAGGTACAGATCCTCCTCCCAATTCTGGAAATGGAAACAAGGTTCAGGTGGGAGACACTCAATTCACATGTTAATTCTATGTCTCTATCTTTTCGGGTTTATGTTATGTCTCTCTTATGGCTCTGATACGTATTGGGCAATTAGACTTTCTCAACCTTCTATAAGGACTAGTTCCATGAATTGTTATGTCAATTATAAGATTTTGGGGAATGAGGGCATGTCAAGTTATCATAGCATCTTCTGCCAACCCTCTCTGCATTGGCCACTGGCCTTTTCCTGTGCTATGTACTCTCTTTTTTTCCTAATATAACAAAATGTTTCCTTACTTAAAAACAAAAACAATAAGCATGTGGATTACATCCATAAGTCTTCTAGTCATTAAAGCTAATTGAGTTAGCTCAATCGGTTTTGAACAAGCTATTTCAAGGAAATGTTCATTATGATGTATTTGATTCTGGTCCTGATGAGTCTCACTAGGTGACCAACCACTATTGCGGTTGGTAGTTGAGACTCCATATATCCATATATTCCAAGGAAGAGGGGGAATCCAACAAGGTTTTCCTTGGAAAAAATGTCTTATAGTCATTGATATTTTCTAGGGACAAAACATTGCATTACTTCCTAAAATTCATTAATCTCAAAGAATAAGGAAGAATAAAGTAAAACCACACTTGTCACCAAATTCATACTCTTGTAGACATACAAGTAAGATAAAGTAATATAATACCCATCAATGACTTGATACCACTACATTCAATCCCTTTGCATGGCCTTCCATAACAAAGTTGAAGATAAATGGTGATTTCCCAATCAAATCTTGGAACCACTTTATGCCACTATTACTATATTGATCTCGTGGTTTATTTTTGGTATAAGTAATGTCATTTTATCAAGTTTTGTCCTCATTGAAGATGTTTCATATAATGTTTATTTCCTTGATCAAGTCCAAATATTGCATTCTCTTGTAAATTCCATTCATAAACAAAATTATCATTGTCAACATTAGGGGATTTATCAAGGAGAAGAAGACATTCTTGCAAGAGAAGTTAGGAGATGGAATTTCTCACCTTTTTAAAACCATATTTTTTAGGAAATTTCTCATATATAGTTTGAGATTCAATATCTGCAACTGCATCTTCTTCCTCTTCATCATATTTTATTTCTTGCTCATTTTTTACAAAAGATAGTTGCAATTGTTGATGTTGTAATTACTAAGGCAATCCAAAGACTCTTTCAACAACTTTTGCAGAATATATGTATCCTTTTCTGATAAGATCTCTTCCTATGATGATCCATATTAGTTGGTCCCTTATCTCCATCTCTTTCTCAATTAACTTTTGTTGCAACAATATCAACACGGTTATTTTTTCCCAAATTGAGAATAATGGGTCCTTAATAGCTCAAACAATAAAATTATGATATTATAAACAAAGTAACTAATGTACAAAATATGTTGTGTATAGGTATAAAACATCCAATACCCCTTAGTAAATTTTTTGTCCTAAATTTACTTCCAACCTTACTACTAAACACTTATTATCACTAACATAATAAAAGTGGGTCTAGTTATACAAAATTGACATTTATTAAATCTTCCATCTTTGTCTCTTCCTCTTCTTAAAAATTATCTAAATTATTGTAATGGAAATAATATGAAAATCCAAGTGAAAAAACATAGAATATATATACCATACCATAATTAGGTTTGTATACCTCTTAATGAAAATGTGAAGGGGTTGATTTGTTTGATTAGTTAGTTGAATAGTTGTAGTAGGTTCATGTTTTTTATATATATTTTTATACAATTTTCTCTATTAATATATAATCTAGATTTGATTTGGAATTCATCCTTTCAATGAACTTATATGATTGATTTAATTTAATGTTATTTCATTTGTATAAGTTAATCCATCACACCATAAGTGTAAAGATCATGTAAATTAAGTGCTATAATTTATGGTGTGTTGCACTAATCATATTATGGCACTCCCATGATTATATTTAATTTTGTTTCATTTGTATAATGATGGCATAAGTTTAAAGATTGTGTAAATTACTAATTGTTATAATTTATGGTGCAGTTACACTAATTGTATTAGTGCACTCCTAAATATATAGATAAATCAATGTCATAGCATCATTTCAAATGTATGTTTTACCAAATAAAAAAATTATATTTTATATTCAAAAGGAATACCAAACACATTCTTTAGGTTCTCTTACACTTACTGCATCATAAGATAAGAGAGAGATCTCTTTAAAAATAAAATAGAATGGTATAAAGGCTCGATAAGAGAGAGATCTATTCAAAAATAAAATAGAATTAGTATAAAGGCTCATATCAAAACCCGATCCCTATACCATAGGTCTCTCAAAAGTATATTGTCTAATAATTCCTCCAAAATATACATGTATACAACATAAATTTGTGTAAGCAAAAACTAACAATATATCTATGCATGATAACTACGGCAGAAAATTATAGGAATGGTCTAGACTCAAATGAAACCCCTTCAAACATATCTACCAACCAGAGAAGGCCTAATTTTAGTTGTAAGCTATGTTTTGATAAAGTATGAACAACCTCATTTAACTCCCCGTGGATGTAATCAAATCAGAGTGAGCAATATAGTCCTTTATCTCAGAAGCAAGTTCTTGTATATTGATATTGTGTAAATGTTATCCCTACTACATCCATTTAACCACCAAATACTTGTTCCTTTTGAGCTCCTTTAAAAATGTTGTCATCATCAACAATCAAGTGCCATCAACTCTACATATAGTTACTAGTCCCCAACCCCAAACATGCCTTGAATTTGAAATAGTGAGAGTCATTATGAATAGTTATCAACCCATACCACATTTTTGTTCCAATCCTTGACATACCCCATCGAGAAAATCCCATGGGATAGACTTGTCAATATAGAGAGTACCCACTTGGCGAGAGGAATTTGATTTGATATTCTTCAATAAAAAAAAAAAAGCAACCAGAATAGGAGGAATATATATTTAGTCAAATAGGAAAGAATTTATGGATAACCAAATGCCCCACATAACTAGAATTAGAATGGCTCTATTTTTTTTGAATTCTTGTCTCTGAAACCAAATTAATAAACAATGTTCTATATTATCTCCAATCCAACCCCTATTTAGACTATAGGTTTGGCTAATGTCTTTCCAAACCTCAATAGCATACGAGCAATGAATAGACACGTGAGTAATAGTCTCTTCGGAGATTTTACATAAAACACAAATACTAGGACCATGAACTTGTCTCATATAAAGACAATCACAAGTGGGGAATCTATTACTCAAAGAAATCCAAATATAACTGATAGAAGCTTTAGGGACCTTGATATTCTGTAGCTTGACCCACCACCACTTGGGGTCTTGAACCTCATACATTATCAAAACCTTATAACACAGTTTAGGAGTATACATTCCCCTATCTTATTCATGGACCATCCCAAAACATCGACTTCCTCCTTCAACCTTATATGACCTTTTCTTAACATGTCCACAAAGAGATGATTCCAACTATGAGTAACCCTAGAGTACCCACAAACAATCAACCCTAATTCCATAAGTCTATTATATTACCATCCACAACTTGGTGTAGGTAAAAATGTCCTTTTCTTATAGGATTTGGATCATATATTTAGGGAGGATAATGCCAACTCCACAACCCAATATTTCATTTGATGCAATTCACACCATCCTTCCATTACCCACCTTCCACGCTAAAAACCTCTTGATGATAGGAAAGGATAATACCATGTTTTTCCAATGGTTTGATACATTTTGTATGTCCTTTATGTCGCTTTTCATCCAATCCATAAGAGACCTCGAGGAAATGTACTTCTTCGCAATGATTATCTTCCATAAGCTACCCATGTTAATAAGATTCCAAAGATCCTTAGTAGCCAAAGAAATACAAAAAACATGTATATGTGTTAGACCCCATCCTCCATCCTTTTTCAGTTGGGCAAGTGTTTCCCAATTGACAAGATGGTGACCTCATTGATCAAAGCGAAAACAAAGTTTCCTTATTAGTTCAAGAACACCTTTTGGAATATGTGCTTAGGAGCACCAATACTGAGGTTTGGCCTCCATAATATATTTTATAAGGGTCAATCTCCCTCCCCTAGAAATCCACTTTTTACACCAAAACCGAATCATCCTCTCAATTTTTCCTATCAAGCAAGACCGATCTTATTTCTTATAACAATTTGACTTTATATTAAAACCAAAATATTTCAAACGTGCATCAAGGTCCAGAATTGTAAAGAGGACATACCCCTCAAAACATGTTGTATCACCTCACTCATCTCATTGTAACTAATAAAATATTTATGGTAATTTATCTCTATACCAATGGCTTTACAATACAATTGGAGTGTTTCCTAAATCCTTTGACCTTCAATAAGAGACACATTAATAAAAAGAAGAACACCATTAATGAATAATAGATGAGTGAGGTATTCATCACCTCGAACTTCCCATTTTATTGGGAAAGAAGGTCAATGAAGATCAGCATCTTTCTTTCCTCATCCGGGGCACAAGCCAAAGACTTACTTTCTCTCCCCCTCTTCCTCGATCAATGGCATGCTATCATTTCTATAAGCTTCTCATCCCTTTTATTTATCTTGTTCTCTTCGCCTCCTGAATGGTTATACTTAGGCCCTCGACCACCAACAAAAACAAATAGGGTGACAAAGGGTAAGCTACCACCCCTTGTAGGATGGAAAAAACAAATGATCCATTAATGAGAAGGAAAAAGAAAAATAGGTTATGTATCCCATAAATAGGTGATAATTCATTTGCTCCATTGGGGTGATGTATTTATTAAAGTTTGATTGTTATTATATATAGAGAGAAGAATATGTGAAATTTCTTATGTTTAAAATGAATGGAATTTTAAATTGAAATTTATTTAAAATTTCATTCATTTCAAACCTAAGAAATTTCAAGTATTTTTCTCTCTCTATATATAATCAAAATCAAACTTTAATAAATACATCACACAATTCGAGCAAATGAATTATCACCTATTTATATAATTTTATTTAAAACTTATATTTAATTTATATGTAAATATAAATGATTACACACTTGCATTTTATCAATCGGTAATAGAAGGATAATTCACAACAAAACACTTTACTTATATATATATATATATATATATATATATAGAGAGAGAGAGAGAGAGAGAGAGCGCACAATCTTAAAATAAAAGTAGTTATCTTTATATGGATTGCACCAATCCAATGGACTGGTGGATGCCAGAGAGTAAAAATCTATTTCAGTCCAAAACAAAACTCCTTGAAATAATTTGTAAAGAAACCATACTTGGAAGTGTATAATGGGGTGATACAAGTTTATAATTCCTTGAATAAAGAATATGGTTCAAATCTCTTGAGGTGTAACCTTTACTCAAGTTTAGCATTGTAAAAAGGGTTTACATCTCAAAAGATTTGATCCCTGCCCTTGGTAGAACCAAAGTTAATGAATTCATTTAAATTTGGATATAACATATTCTTGGTTTTAGGCTATAGAAAGAGCATCTAAACCTAATTATTCCATAATGTATCTATGACAAAGTTAACCTACCAAATTGTTGAGCAAAGTTCTACCTATATGATTGACTCATAGCATTGGGATTATGCAATGAAGATTTAATGTGCTCATGACACAATGTTATTTATGGTTGTCTTACATACCAAATATTTATCAGTATAATGTGAGGATGCGGACTCCAAGAAAGTACTGTTGTGTTATTCCATACCTTTCATATAACAAATTAACCTCTCATATAAGAAACTAAGCTTTTTATTATTGAGATAATTTCAGTACTTAGATATTAAATTAAGCTTTTTAACATTGAGATAATTTCAGTACTTAGATATCAGATTATTTGTTAAAATGTTCCATAATAATAACAAAATTTATAATTAATAAATCCTAACATCTTCATACAGACTTTTACATCATTTTCATCCATCATATAAGTTGTTAGGTCCAATTCATATTTGAGTGTGTTTGAGAATAAACTTTTGCATCATTTTCAACCTATCATATATTATATTGTTTTATTGTTTTTGAAGTTGAATACTTGATATTATATCATTTTCAACCTATCATATATTATATTGTTTTTAAGTTGAATTCATACTTGATATTATATTGTTTGTTAAGTTCAATTCATACTTTACTGTGTTATCCACATTTTAAAAAAGGCCTAGTTAGCTTTTACTTATTTCATCTTAAATTGCATATTGGCAAAGTAGACCTACTTAGCTTTTTTTTTTCAAATTGCATATTGGGAAACTAGACCACTTACCTTTTACTTATTTCATATCAGATTACATATATTAAAATTGCAACATTATACAAAAGGTGCTGAAAATAATCCACAAGATATATAATGTTGCAAAACCAATGTTCGAAAACCGCATTATTTTAGTTCGAGAGAGAGATTTGTTTCAACGTGACTTTTACTGTCGAACATCTTTGAAATGAGAAATTTATTTGTTTTCTTAAAGAATACATTGATCAATATCTGGTTTCTCTGGTTGATATGTAGGAAGTCCCAGAAAACCAACGATCAGACACAGCAAACAGTCTTGTTTACGAAGCAAATGCGAGACTAACAGACCCAGTCTATGGATCTATGGGTGTAATATCCAATCTTCAGCATCAAATCCAGCGTCTACAATCAGAACTCAGTGTCGTTAGAGCCGAATTGGTGAGACATAGGTGCAACCAAGGCCAGAACGCTGTTACAGCTACACCTTCAATGGTTAATATACGTGGCTATCCCCCAGTCTCATCAAGTATTTGTTCTCAGACGGCCTCCGATTCTGTAGATTTTCCAGCAATTTCTCCATCAACCACGTTAACAAATATTTCTGATAATAAGGAATGACTCTTTCCCACAGTTTACTCCACAAAATATATATGATTGTTATCTCAGGAAACATTCCAACTCATATTACTCTTCTTCATGCATGCAGGCTACAATACGACCATGGAAATCATAAAAGAATTGAGCTGGCTTGCTTGCCAAATTGCAATTACATGAAACAATCACAAATACAGGAAGAACCAAGGAATTAATGCTTAGTACCATGCGACTTAACATGAGACAGAGAGAGATAAATCAGAAAAGAAGATATAATTAAACGAGAGGACGCTCAGTAACATGCAGTTAAGCTTATAAGCACCATATATTCTGGATCTCTATTTATCTATCGTCTAATATATGTACAGAGCAATCCATGACCAGTTTATTCTTCCAAATTCCTTATAAAATTTGAGAAAATGTCAATATTGTACTGCTGTAGTGAGCTATACTCGCAATATTTTAATTTGAAGGGGATGATTGTACTCCTAAGGTTTTGAATTCATGGTTAGGTAAATTACATCAGCTGTATACAATTGCAATTGTAGATTTTATCTTGCAACTCCAAGTTATATTATACAACCATGAATTTACAGTTTAGGCAATTTCAAATAGTTTACGTTAGTGGCAGTTACTTATATTGACATATTGTAGAATTAATTCGCTACTTATTGTAAGTCATGACTATTTGCATGTGAAGGTTGATAAATGTCGAAGATATTGCATGTGCATGATTATATTTGCTTGGTTGTGTTTTATGTGCACAAATGTTTGGTATCCATACTCACTCCCAAGGTACACAAAAGGTACAATGATGGTGCATCTCAGTGGGTATTTTTACCAAGTTTACTAAATTATTTGAATATGTTTATGAGGAATATTGATAATGCTAATGACTATGACTTAATGAGCATTAATTTGGTCATAATGATTGATCGAGCATTAATTTGAGTTCAATTGGATAAAATGTTTGGCTTTAATGACATTTGCAATCACTTGGATCTCTTGTGCAAGGATAGATGTAATGCTGGTAAACATCCTCTTGCTTATAAGGATATAATCGAACTTTATTTGTTCATGTTTTAATTGGTGACGCACCCTTTTTTATCAACATGCTTGTGCACAAGTTATGTTTAGGACTTCTATTCATAGTAGAACGTGGATTTCTTTGATTGATTCATCTAACTAACCTTGGTGCATGAATTGTGTTTTAATGATTTGATCTTTAATTAGAATTCAAGGTTGGAATAATATTTATTGATGTTCTTTATTTTTGTGTGTGTGAATGTGGTGATGTGGGTTATATGAAGGTCTTTTTACTTCAAAAAGGTTTTGCAAAGTGTATTTTTAGAATATCCATAGCATGGTTGAAAGCCAACCAAAGCATACAAAAAGATGCATGGAGTATGTAGGTGTCTCCCTAATCAAAGTACACATGCTAGAAATAGACTAGCCAAGGAATAAGGTCACCTAAACATTTGAACGTGTTGTCATTTACAAAGATGAATAAAATTAGGAATATCATGATAAGCACCATGATTATTTTCTTTATCTTTGATAATGAGGATTGTAGCCTCCACTCATAAAAAACGATCAATTTTTTTAATTTTAAAGCACGTTGGTTAATTTCTTTGTGGCATGCCTATATGTGTCAATTAGTGCCCAAATGGGTATTGAACACAACTTTGTTAAAGCATTGCAATGAACTAAGCCACAAACATTGGTTTAGATCAAGTACTATATATCACAATGATGACATTTTAGCGTACCATCACAAAACTAATAAAGCAACATCACTCTTTACAAGGATCACACTTTGGCTGGTTGATCTTGTTTGTGTGTAATTTTAGTCTAGACAAATGATGTATTGGAACTACAAACTAATATAGAATACGGTTTTTGGGGTTATCGATCACAATGGAACCAAAAAAATTGATTATGAGCCACATAAGTATAAAACCACTTTTTAAAATAAATTATTTAGCAATAGGTTAATTTTGCTTCATGTTTAATGAAAAGTATCAAAGGGATAATGGAATATGTCATTTTAAACAAGGAATTGTAAATCTCTTGATGTCCTCTAAGCCCTTATTCAAATGAAATGAAGTTCCAAGCTCATATGTGGGAGTGTGTGTTTATGAAGCTAAAAAGATTGGGGTCCAATTTTAAATGTAGGGAATTGGTTTGTTGGTGAGTTTCTCATTGGATTTCTTAACAATCAGCTTTATGAGGAGGCTTGTTGATGATGAACAACACCTTGTAAGTATCAGCATGCTTATATCAAGTAAAAATGAGGCCAGTGAAGCTATAATTAACACCAAATCGTCCTGAGATGAAGCATGAAGATGGTTTACCTTTGACTTTTATTTGCAAGGAAAAGGACTTCCAACAAGTAAATTGTTGATCTTGTGTGGTTGTATGCATCCTCAACCTTGCAATTAGATAAATCACTCACTTTGAATTATGAAAACCATCAAAATCAATGTTTTGGTGACTACAAGCCTACTCAACTATTTCGTTGAATCGTTTAGTAAGCTAGCATTTTAATTTGATTTTTATTATTAGTAAGATGCCCATAAAAGGACAAATTGCTCACCTCCCAAGCCATCAAACAATACAATTTAATGAACTACTCCTCAAATTGTAATAGAATTTCTAACTCAGTGATTTGGGTTTATTCCAAATAGATGGACATTGGTTTCAATTGTTATGTTTGGAAAAGTGCTTAGAGGATAAAAGTTGCTCACTCCATAGTGCAAGAGGATTACCTATCCAAAAAAAATAGCAATAGCAATGGAATATTAGTGTTTTCACCCATCTTAGAGGTCATAAAATATTTATAACTCAAGGATTGGCTTATAATCTCCCTTGATGATTTTTTTTTCTTCTTTCTTGAAGATGGTTTTATTTAAATGAAATTGCCAACCTCCTTGGCTAGTTATTTTCAAATGCCTATTACATCTAATTTATCCACTCACATTATAACTCAATAATTTCATCTTTCCCTCCCATCTCATCATTTTTTTCTAAGTGTATCCCTAAGATTGGTTGGCAAATGTGTGCATGAGCATATTCTTTAAAAGGAAAATTGTTGTTTTTCGTCTTGTTTGGGAATGTGGAGAATCTGAGTAGTTTGACATAGGACTTGAAAGGAGGTATATTTCTTAAAGGAGTGAGAATAAGCGGGTTACGGATGATCATTTCTTATATATAGGGAAATAAATAAGGTGGAGTGGGGGACAAGACTTCATGAACTCTTTATTAAATGACAATTATTTCCATAGAAATAGAAAAAAAATGTTATATGGATTTGGTTGAATTCCGTAATGAAGAAAAATCCACATGCTAAGATCGTTCCTCTTCAAGAACACCTTACTCAAAAAATCAAGTTAATTTGGTGTATTCCTATTCACCCTCTTATAATTGTGTGGCTCACCAAAATCTTATGTTTCCCATTCTATTTGCTTTGCTTATAATCAATATGGGTTAATTCAAATTTCTCATTTTGAATCATTTGATTTATAGGGGAATTGTGTGCAAAACCATCTAAAATAAGTCATATTGTAGGTTTTTATTTGTTTACTTCTTATTTTTTATTTTATTTTTCTTCTTAGGCATTGTTTGAGTTGTTGGAAAGCAAGTGAAGTATTCTTCACTAAGGGTGGGCATAACTTTGGTATCCTCCAACATTGAAATAAAGAAAATGTTTCATGGCGTAAATTTGGTTGAATGGTTAGAGTTTCTGAATTATGGGTGAGTAGGGAATTGTTTTATGAAAAAATACATAGGAGGAAAATGATTTACTAGCAACCCAACCAGATCCAAGCTATGGTGATGGACAATATAAAAATGGAGAAGGTTGGAAATTTAATCATATAGAAAAAGGAATTAATCATCAATGCATTATTCCATGCACATGAATGAATATGAGGTATTCATTCCTATCCGCTTTGAGAAATGGACAAAAGATGGTTATTTGAATGAATGATAGTTCTAAAACATCCCAAGAGGGGTTAGACGGAGCTACTTAACTACTCAAATTGTTTGTTTGCAAATTTCAAAGTCTCTTAATAGACAAGAAGGATGCAACACAATTATGAGAATTAGAGAAAATTACATTGCTACAAAATATAACTAAGGATCAAATTGAGGTGGTAGAGAAGAAGAGGTAAGGGAAAGGATAAAAAATCTAATGAGAAATTATTTTCAATGTTTTCCACCTAGGAATGTAATTTGAAGAATGAATAAAGAATCAAATAAATGGAATCTCTTTTAAACAAACTCTCTAATCCCACACACAAATGGTTATACTTGACCACGAGAACAAAATTTGTTTATAATGTGTACTAAAGGAGAAGAGGATATTTGACTCATACGAAAAAATGGTGAGAAAGAGTTCATGGTGATGGCTATAGTGGAAGCAACTGAAGCACGGTATCGAGGGAGAAATGAAATCCAACAAATTCTTAGCAAAGTAGAAGTTATTGTCGAGAAGTCAAAAGGAAAATATCCAAAGAAATGGTGGAATGCTTGGTTGTCTTAGGAAGGCACCAAATTTATCTTATAGATTTTCTATCCAATCAAGTACAAATGAATTTTATATGAGTTAACTAAGAGAAAGCGTGAAATTATTCTCAATGAGAAGAAAGAAACAAAGGTTATTATACATAATTTTTAAATACAAATTATGTACTTTCAAAAGGATATCCAAGAGCAAGTTGAATTCATGTCTATGATGTTAAACATATATGACGTAGATGTAGATTCATAAATACATGAACTTGAGAAGAGCTTAAAATATCAAAATAACCGAGAAAAGCAAGTTGCCGATGGATTAGGTAGAGCGGTTATGACAATGAAGAATAAGTTGCCTTGGAGATTGTAACGCCTAAATGTGATTATGAAATTGAGATTAAGATGAACTTTTTAGTTGTTCCAATTAAGTCCATCTCATTCATGAAGCTGATTTATATAATGTGTAAAGGAGAAAGAGCTATGGGACATGAAAATTGTTGAAACGATAGAGGTAGCTAGGAAGAACAAAGAGTAAAGAGTAAGGGATTGCATCATTATTCAAGGTTGGCAAGTATGTGGGGATTCTAGGAAAATGTATGAAAAGGATGCAAAATATATTGAATGTGACATGTCATTCATTGATAAAGAGAAGAAGTAAGTCAAGCTTTTAAATATCACAAGAAGAAAAAATATGCAAAACTTAGGTTTTGGAAATTGAATCTCAAAGTGTGAAGGATTTGTACAAAGGACCATAGGAATTCAAATCTAGCTAGCAACTATTGAAATAAATAAATAACTTGATATTGGTCCAAACAACTAGCGTGTGAAGGTACACATGGAGCCTAATATGAACTCAGACATAATTTGTAGAAGAAATAGCAATCTCTAGTAAAATCTCCCTCCTCTCTTGTTCATCAATCTTTTATATGACCACATTTATCTTCTCTTTCTTTAATAGCATATTTATTGTCAATATTAAATATAGTTACACTCTCTTGTTACTATGAATAATAAAAAATTTCCATGGTAGTGCCTATCCTTTGTATCCAAACCTTGTGTTTTTATCTTATGCTTGCAAATGTTTTTTTTCATGTACAAAGAATTGAAAGAAGAACAAGGATTCACAAGGAAGGATTCCAATACATTTTGTGGATGCAAAGAAGGAACAAATCACCATCCAAATTTATAGAGAAGGAGTATGAATGAAGAGGAGGATGAATATAGCTTCCAACAAAATAGCAGATGCAAAGACAATGGAATTACCAATGGAATGCAAAGGTAAGGTGATCAGAGTCAAAAAGATAGAAGTATGTGAATAAGAAAGAGGAAGTAGACATCTCGATGATAGGATTATATGTCATCATGTCAAGAGTATCAAATGAGGCATATTTAAGGGAGAAATATTGAAATTTCTTAATTTCACAAAGTAGTTATTTTCACAATTAATTGAACAAACAATACAAGAATAAGTGTTTCAATCCTTAATCCTTAAAATTGAATCTCAAATCATATGTGAGAAAAGATCAAACTTTATTCAATATCAAAACCCTTGAGGTAGTGCAACACCAAATCCAATGATCCTTTTTCTGGAAAGAGAAATTCTTGTTCAATTGACTCTTCAAAGGGAAAACCTCTCAATGACCTAAGCTCCAATACAATATACTCCAATAAACAATAAAAAATGAGGACTCCATCCTTATTTATATCTAACTAGAAAACCCTAATAATAACCAAATTCTAACTACCTAGTGGACCTTATTTAAAATAACAAACATAGTGGACCCAATCCTCTTACATCAAATGGCCACCATAACTACACTATTATAAGCTTTAATGGGGCCTTTGGCCCCCATTAAACCCCTAGGGAAGATCCCATCACTCCATCCCCATTAAATAAATGTTGTCCTCAATGCTTGCAGTGATCATGTATAACGATAACCAAGGTCCCATGTATGGTTGTTGACTGCAATGCTAAATTAGTCTAAGAAACCAAGGTCCCATGTACAAGTGTTGACAACAATGCTGAAGTAGTCCAAGAACCTTGTTGTTCAACCTAAGTCCCATGTCTAGGGTCTCATGCTAACTCCCAACTGATGACAACTAAATTCAATGAATATTTGAGTATTGTGCTCCAAATGCCCACCATGGTCATGTGGTTCAAAAAAATAGAACCGTCTATAGCAAAAATATCATTCATATAGCTAAAAAAGGGTTGGTTATAGATCGAAAAGGAACTCTACCACTAGAGAATATGCAAACAAAAAATAGGAAGTCATAATTTACTCCTAACTTCCCTCAATTATTTTTGTTGCATATGAAGGATTAGATTCATCAAAGAGAAGCATAAAGTAGTTTTGTTCTTGTAAATTGAGGGAAAGTAGTTGTCTTCCATTAAATTACAACTATCCATTTTCAAGCCTCCTATATATCACACCAACCAAATATGTCTCTTGTATACTTCTCTCCAATAATGTCTCCAAAGTTCCAACCTTATGATTACTTCACATGCTTCTTGTAATTTTTTACGTAATCCTCTAGATGGAGTTGTACTATGCAAACTACCTCATGGTCACGGGGGCTTCACTCAATAAACCGCTATCATAGCACGTTCGTTTGTGGCATATGAAACAATACCCCTAATTTCACTAAGTATTGGAAAATACCTTCCAAAATCGGTTTTTTTAACCCCCTCCCAATATGCCTTCCCAATTTAAAAAAACCCCTATTTTCACTAGATATTGTATGTATCAATTTTTTCATTAACATTTTTTATACCCCTTTATATTTCTACCTAGTATATTGATATGGTACCCCTCTTATGATCCCACATGCATTCTACAATTCACCTTGCTTCTTTCGATGTATATTGTGGATGCACATTACTTCACCCACAATGCAATTACTCAACCACATTTCATTATGATTTGCAACATCTAATGGTCTACTGAAGAGATAGGAGATCACTTCTTGTATGTCACTAGAGCCAATGCACATAGTACAACATTTAGATTGCATGTTGCAGTTCCCCAATCGCTGACTAAGCCTATTGTGGGCTAGGTATCCAAGCCCCCAGGGCCTGTAACAAGCTCTAGGAGGTTGACTAAACCTCCCAAGGCCTGTAATAGGCACAAGTGGTTGGGTATTCAAGCCCCCAAGGCCTATCGAGGGCCTATAACAGGCCCTAGAGGCTTAGAGCCTCCCAAGGCTATTGGTAACAACTGGATGAGTGCTATTGGTAACAATTGGCGGTCAATGACCACTGTCTCTCGACTATGATTGACTAGAAACCCACGTCACCACGAAACCCCTGGCCTCAAGCATGCCTCAAGATGTGATTTCCCTGCGTACTGGTAAGCCCAAGCCTTGCCTCAACCTGATTTCTCATCCGACTGTGATCCCACCATCTCCATTTGGCGGATATTTGTCAGCCCGCCCATATAAAAAAGACCCCAAAGTATTTGTTTATTGTTACATTAAATAAAAAAACCTTTTGCCCCTTAGTATATAAGCAATATAATTTTTAGGTTTTCATGAATATTTAATACCGCAATATAAATGAACATGATATTATATTGCCTTCTAGTGAAGCCCCCATGCTCATGGTGTATCAATTCTTCTACTTTGAGTAACCATTATTTAATATGCTCCTCCTAAATCCATAAAAAAAATCAAGTAAACTTATAGGAGGGGCTTCTTCAACATAATGTGCAAAGGTTGCTAGATATGCATCAATAATGGGGTCTAATATATCCATGTAAAATGTCATAAGATACTATAAGTATGAGAGCTGGTATTTTTAAATAGAATTCTAAGAAGGTTTCATTCAATGGATATCCGTTGTGTAGTTAGGGTTTTAAGGTGGTGATTTTTTAAAGGAACAAATGTTTTGGCCACTCTATTTCTAATGGAATTGGTCCTACTTACTTACTAAATAGTTGTAACTCCCATTATACTACTTAGAATATATATTATGGCCCCAATTCTAAAATTTCACACTAACTCTACTTGTAGTGCCATTGTTTCTATTGTAGTCTAGTTCATAAAGGGAGAGATAATCATGCCATAAAAAATTTCCATAAGGGTTTTCAGTAACATGTAATACTAATAACTTTTGTCTTACTTCTCAAAATCATCATTATGGCTCCGATTTTTAAATTCCACTGCCACTATGATTCTAATGGCATTGGTCCTAGTGCATGAGCAGAGATATAATCATGCCACAAGAATTGTCCTTGCTGGTTTTGAGGCCCCAACTTGAAATGAGTATAACTTTTGCGATACTTTATAGAACCCATATTTCCAACTCAATGATATGACGACTTTTCTTCTAATGGCATTGGACTAGTTGCATTCCAGTGAATAGGCCAAGAGAGAACCCTACCAAAAAAATTGAAAAAATAATCTTCTTCTTTAGCCCAATAAAGAGACCTAATACCACTTTATATGATCCTTAACCCTTAAAATTGATTCACAAACAATATATCAAAAATGTTCAACACTTTATTCAATATCAAAACCCTTGATCGAGAGAAACACCATACAATGATCCTTTTATGGAAGGATCAACTCCTATTCACTTGCCTCTTCAAGGGGAAAACCTCTCAATGAGTAATAATCCAATATATTATAATTCAATACAAGATTCATAAGGAGGACTCCATCCTTATTTTATATATCTATAAAATCCTAATTATAATCAAATGCTAACTACCTAGTGGCCATTTTTTAGTGAGGTTACATTACATGTATTCAATATTAACTACCTAGTGGACCTTATTTAATAATAACAATTAAGATCGTGGACACAATCCACCTTACATTAAATGGCCATCATACTTACACTATTATTAACTTTAATAAGCCCTACAATATCCATTACACCCCAAGAGAGGATCCCACTAATAAGACACATGTATGATGAGTCGAGAGGTTGGATCTCAAGTGTAATACCCCATTTTTCCCTTGATGTGTTTATTGGCTTCAATGTAAACACTGTGTACATATAGTATGTGTATTTTCCCTAGTGTGGAGCTCAAGGCCAAGGCCCCACTAGTGGATGTTTAATTTATTGCTTAGGAAAGTATTTGTACAGCTTGATTATTCATGGGCTGCTAAGCCATGAAGGAATGTAAATGATGTAAATATTATTGAATGAATAAAATAACCAAGAAGCTGGCTAAGGCGGCAACGAATGAGAAGGGGCCATGTGTATCCACTAGGGAGAGGTGAGGGGGTTTGGGATTGGTTGTCCATGTTGCCACATGTCTGACTGTGAACCCATTTGACCTCCCTGCTGACATTAATGCAACTACAGTAGGTAGCTGAGAGCCTTGATGGCTAAGACTGCTGGAGTGTGGAGCATGCCTGCGATTTCCTATGGCAGGGCATGGCTCTGATCACTTGTGCGTAAAGGCACCCGACTACCTAGAAAAACTCGCAGAACCTGTTGTGAACCCGGGGGGGATATCATTCATTCATTCATCCATGCACGCACTTACTCTCGGCTCGCTCTTGCGCTACCATCGTTATGCATACCATCAACCCTTACAGAGGATTCGCCTGTGCGCTTTCCTGTATACATCGTGCTCCTGTGCGATAGAACTATTTGGGAAGGGATAACCGTAACCACCCTGTGTGCAAACCCCAAGCTAGGGGAACAGAGTGGTATTGATAGAAGAGGTTGCAGAATGGCATTGGCAGAGCGGCCATGAGGAACCCCCAATCCTGGTAACGAATCAGTTGTTGAACTATGGGAAAAATTTGGGTTGCTTGATAAACCCAGTGAAGGATATAGTCTTAATGAACTAGTGACTGGACCTTTCTATGCCCATCCTGGAATAGCACTAGAAGGGAAGGACCATGAGACTGTGCAGTAGTGATAGGATCTTCCTTGTTTTGGATGTGGTAAGTATTGTGGGTGCCAGGTTGGTTGAGAGAAACTGGACCTTTCTATGCCCATCCTGGAATAGCACTGGAAGGGAAGATGCCTTGAGAGACTGTGTAGCAGTGATGCAGGTCTTCCTTATGTTGGATGTGGTAGGTATTGTGGGTGCCAGGTCAACTGAGTGTTGAGATGCCTACAGCTCTGTGGTTGAGCTCACTAGCTTAGCAACACCTTCCCTATTATCCCTTAATTGCTTGATAAACCCCTGTAGGTTGGCTTAGCATGGGTAGGAGCCCTGTAATGCTTGATAAACCCAACTACATGATAGTCTAGCATGAGAATGGAGCCTTAACTATGAGAGAACCTGTTAGCCCTCCTTAGTGGATACACTTCCCAGCTCAGGGGTGATCTCTCAGCTGAAATAGTATAGGCTGGACAAAGATCTAAGGTTGTGTGGAACATTGCTCTCACTTTGCCAGTTGCTTCGGAATTGAAAGATAAGTATTCTGTTATATGGTGATGTTGTTCACTGTGATGGAATGGTTGTTCATGTCTCTTTTGGAATTATGAATACTTGTTAAATGAATTGATTAATATGCAGTCATGTATAGGCCTGAGTAAGAGGTTGAGTTCACTGTTGTATGTGCATCTTATATTGCATGAGCTTAATGCCTTGGAGTTCTTGCATATGATAGATGTGTTGATTAAATATGTTAATGCGTCCTACATGTTATAATGAATGATAGTGTTTCATTTTTTTGTGATGAATGTTTATGTATAACTAACCCTGTGAAGGAGATGCATATTTACACCTAGCCCCTGGGGAGGGAAGGGAAGCCTGGAAGTGGTTTTAGAAACCTCTGTGGTGTTGATGTATTTGTAACTTCGGAATGTATTTCATATATGTATATTGTACTCCTATAGAGATGTTATTATTCCTCTATATGGAAGTGTCATCATTTGTATTTGCAAGTGTCGCAACTTGCATGTGATGGGTTATTAGACCACCAAGTGTGGGGTCGGCCCTAAGTGGAGTTACCATGGGTTGTTAGACTGTCATGGACAAGTCGTCCTTGCTAGTTTATTAGGAAAGTCAAGTCAAGTATAAATAGAGTGCGGGAGGCACTCTATTTGATCATTTTCACTTATTCATCTATCTCTCTCATTGAGCGATGCGCACTAGTGGAGGAGGAGAAGCTGCTAGGAGACTATCTCTTATGCTTGGGTTTTGTATCATTGCTCTATCTATCTCTGAGGAATTTATTGGGGTTTTTCACCTTATTTGGTTTTCCCCAAGGAAACTATGTGTCTATTGTCTCTTGTGATTGATATGCTGTACATGTTATTCTGTCAGATAAGATCCTAGATCATATTGAATTGATGCTTGAAATCTAACATGGTATCAGAGCTAAACTGAGAAGAAGACACTATGCAGTTATAGAAGCTAGGGCTTCTTGATTTTTGGGTTTATCTCCACAAAAATTTAAATGTAGGAGGCTAGATTGACTCTCCTAGCAAGGGTGCATCTTTCTGTCGAGACAGATTTCCATTCTGAGCATTTTCAGTTTTTGACCTAAAATGTAGGGTTTCGGAGAAAGTTGAAATTTTCTGAATCTGAATCCATGGTTGGATGCTCCTCAAGAAAATCAAAATTTAGAGACCAAGATCGAACTTTTTGGTTGGGTTAAGCTCCGGGAAAATCAAACCCTAGTTCAGGATTTTTATCAGGAAAGGTGGAAAAATAGGGTTTTTGCAAAAGTTGGAATTTCTGAAATCTGAGACCATGGATGGAAGCTCCTCTGAAAAATAAAAGTTTAGAGATTTGGATTGAACTTTTTGGTTGGGTGAAGCTCCGAGAAAATCAAACCCTATTTCAGGGTCCTGCCTAGTGAATCCGGAAGTTTCAAAAGCAATTTTGAGGGGTGAAACTTTGCAGTTTTCAAATTCTGAGTATACTAGCTCGATCATCTCAGCAAGGCACATCTTTCTATCCTTTCAGAAGTTTGAATTTTTAGGGTTTCTCTAACAAACCCTAATCCAACTCCAGATCCAGTTTTCAGCAAATCAAGTGGTAAGACCTAATATCTTTTCTATTTCCATTTGAAGTACTCCTTAAGATGTCTCACCACACCAAGATTGAGGATAAGCTTGAAGGGGCTGATAACTTCTGAACCTGGAAGTATAGGATTGGGTTAATCCTAGAAGAGGATGAGTTGGACACTTACATAAGTGAAGAGGTTCCTGTCCCAGAGGGAGATGAGGCTAAGGACTTACACAAGAGAAACTTGGTTAACACTAAGTGAATCATTATTGATTCTATCAAAGACCATCTCATACCCATGTGTCTTCCCTAAATACACCTAAGGAGATGTTTGACTCCTTGACCAAGTTGTTTGAAGGAAATAACATAAATCGAAAGATGACTCTACGGAACCAATTGAAAGGGGTAAAGATTCAAAATGGAGAGACCATTCAATCCTACTTTTATAAAGGTCTCTCAAATCAAGGAACAACTTGAAGCTATGGATGAAGTGGTGGAGAATGGAGAAATTGTCATGACCACTTTAAATGCCATACCTAGGTCATGGGACTCCTTCATCCAAGGAATCTGTGCAAGAAAGAAATTTAGCTCTTTCATTAGACTGTGGGAGGAATGTTCACAAGAAGAAGCTAGGCTTGTGGCTCGAGAAGAAATATCAAGCTCTCACAACACATACCAAGAAGAGTAAGTTAAAAAAGGAGCCATCTCATAACAAGAGATCTTCACACCACCATCATCATGGAGATAAGGAAGATCTAAGATTCTTTTTCCTCGGATTGTCCTAAGAACAAAAAGAACAACAACAACAACTACTACAAGCAATCTGACAGGTATGACTTACAGGTATGTTCATGATTAAGTTTATGATGTGTTTGTCTTCATGATTATTGAGTTTAGTAACAATCTTGATTAACTTTAGACCTTTCTTATCACCCTAGTAAAAGTATGAATGCATGATAGAAGAAATTCATTGATTAGGGTTATAACACTTATGATTGTACTAATGCACTGTGGTGTTGTATGAGGATAATGTTATCCGCTAACATGAAAGGTACAAATCAAGTTCTAGATCAAGACCATGGTGACATGAAGACAAAGACTCATCCATAGTCATGGATCACATAGAATCTCTACTTACAACGTATGTATATTTTGGTTCTACAATGGTTAACTTATGAGTTATGCAGGTCATTGAAGAGAACAAGAAAACATTGCTAGACATAACTAGCAAATATGATAACCAGGTATGTTTTTCTTATATCAAGTTAGAATCCTACCTTGTGTTAGGATCTTATACTTTTGTATGATTGATAATGATTATTTATGAAGTTAGAAATTTAAGTAATCAAGGGTTTATGCATATTATGTTCCTTACCTTGATTGATGATATGACTAACCAGAAGAGTCCTATGGTCAAATAAGAATATGCATGAGTAAAAGAAGTCTTCCCTGAAACCTTGAATACTAATGCTTGTTATCTGTGTTTAAAATGATCATGACTATACATGTTTAAGATTATTTTGTTTTGATAGTATTAAGATTATGCTAATGAATGTATGATTATGTATGAGATCTTGAGGATGACACAATGATGATACTAGTGTACACTTAAGTGTTGAAATATTGTAACTTCAAAGAATATTATATTTGTATTTTATTATTCCAGAGATGGTACATTCCTCCCTGGTGACCCTATTGTATATCCGGGGATGTTTATTCCTCCAAGAGAGAGTGTGGTAACTAGGGTTATTAGATCTCCCATGTGAGGTCGGCTCTGAGTTTATTATTTGGGGGTTATTAGACTCTCTTGGGAGAGGTCGGCCCCATTAGGGTAAAAAGGTCAGTCGAGAAACAAGTATAAGTAGAGGAGGTTGTTTCTCACTTATCTCATTCATTCATCCACTTGGGAGTAGCGCACAAGTGAGAGAGAGGTATGCATAGGAGGAGAAGGAGCTCTAGTCTTGGACTACATCTTGTATTTGGTTGATTATCTATATTGAGGAAAGCTTTGCTGGATTTTCTACCCCATGAGGGTTTCCCAGGGTAAATCTTTGTCTATCTTGTGATTGTGTTTCTTTTAGTGATCTTGCTAGTCAAATTAGGCTAAACTTAACATGGTATCAGAGCTAGCCTGAATAGGACATCTTTCACAAGGTGAAAATACCTCTCTTCTCCTCTGGTGAAAATTAGGGTTTCTTCAAAAGTTGGAATTTTTGGATTCTGAATGCATGGCTAGATAGCCCTCCTCAAAATCAAATTTTTGAGCCCTGGGTCGAGATTTTTGGTTGGGTAGAACTCCGAGAAATTCAAACCCTAGTTTGACTAAAAGTGCAGAAAACCAGAAAAGCTGCGCACCTGTGCACCAGTGAACCAGAAAAGCTGCGCACCTCTGAACCAGAAAACCAAAAAAGAGAAGACCAAAAAACCAGAAATTCTGTTGCAGATCCAAAAGGTGAAAAGTTGAATTTTCCAGAAGCAGAACACACCAGATCTCTCAACTCAATCAAGCATATCTCCTGGTAAGTGTTATTCTATCTCTTGAGAAACTTCAATCTCTATAACCCCCTGAATAAGATGGCTCCAAGCACTAAGCTTGAAGACAAGCTAGAGGGTATAAAAAAATTTTGAGCATGGAAATACAGAATTGGTCTCATTCTTGAAGAGAATGATCTTGTCCAATATATTAAAGATGAGGTTGCAGAACCTGAAGAAGATGAAGCCAAAGAGAGGTATAGGAAGGACCTAATTAGGGAAAAGAGAATCATTGTTGATTCTATTAAGGACCACTTGATTCCCCAAGTGGCTTCCAAGAAGACCCCAAAGGAAATGTATGATGCTCTTTCTAGAATGTATGAGGGAAAGAACATCAATAGGAAGATGAACCTGAGAACTCAATTGAAGAGCACCAAGATGAATAAAGGAGAATCTATTCAAGACTATTTCTCAAGGGTTTCCCAGATCAAAGAACAACTAGATGCCATTGGAGATACCCTTGATGAAGATGAACTTTTCATGACTGCTCTAAATGGTCTTACTAGACCTTGGGAGTCATTCATTCAAACTATGTGTGCCAGAAAAGAAAGTATGAAGTTTGATGTGGTTTGGGAGGATTGTGTCCAAGAAGAGGCTCGGGTAGCCAATAGAGAAGCTCTTCTCAAAGAGGATGACCAAGCTTTGGCTACACGCACCAGAAAAAGAAGGAGTCACTTCAACTTCAAGAAGAATGATCACAAGGAGTCTCAACATCCTAGTAATTTTAGAAGGAGAGGAAGAACAAACTCAGAAAGAGATCTCTCCACAGTTCAATGTTTCAATTGTCTCAAACTATGACACTTTGCTAGAAATTGTACTTCACAAAAGAAGAAGAAGAAGTTTATTCACAAAAGACATCATGCACATCTTGCAGAAAATGATGGTGAAGAAGAAGAGGAAGAAAAGCCTAGAAAGAAAAGAGATAAAGTAGAAGAAGAAGATGCAGAAGAGTATGTTCTATTCTTTGCTCTCTCTGGGGCAGTATCACCTAGAGAAGATACATGGCTCATTGATAATGGTGCTTCAAAGCACATGATAGGTCAAAAGAAGACTCTCTCAAGACTTGAAGAAAATACCTCCCCACAGAAGGTATCTCTAGGAGATGACTATCAATATCACATCAAGGGAATTGTTGAAGCAAGCTACGAGCTTGATTCTGGAACCCCATTGAAGATGAAAGAAATTTTATATGTACCAGGTTTAAAGAAGAATTTACTTTCTATCTCAGCATTAAATTAATAAGAAAGGATATAGGGTTGCATTCATATATGGACAAGTACTCATGTGGTCCAAAGGAAAATCAATTGAGAATGCAATTGTTATTGGTGAAGAGGAGGGAGGTCTATACAAACTCAAGGGCCATCCAGAAGCTTCCCTTGTTCATGAAGCCACTATCCCAAGTGAGCTATGGCATAGAATGCTTGCTCACATTAACTAGAAAGCAATACCTCATGTGAGCAAGGTAGTCATAGGACTACCAGACTTAAATATTGACCATGATGGCACTTGCAAAGGATGTGCAAAAGGGAAGAATGTCAAGAACCCATTTCCAAAGAGTGATACAAATACTAAGAGTACATTGGAATTGATTCACTCAAATGTATGTGGGCCAATGCCATCCACATCCTTGAGTGGATATGAATACTACCTCATATTCATTGATGACTACTCAAGGAAGACTTGGATCTATTTCCTGAAAGGAAAAGATGATTTTTTTGGAAAGTTCAAGGAATTCAAAGCCTTGATAGAAAACCACTCAGAAAAGAAGATTAAGATACTCAGGAGAGATAATGGTGGAGAATATACTTCAAAATATTTTGAAGTCTTTTGTAAGGAAGCTGGAATCAAGAGGGAACTAAACACTCCCTACAATCCCCAATAGAATGGTGTTGCAGAAAGAAAGAATAGAACCATTATGGAGGCGGTAAAGACAATGATACATGATCAAGACCTACCCATGTATTTATGGGCTGAAGCAGCTAGGACAACAATCTATGTGCAAAATAGACTATCTCATAGTGCTCTTGATTTCAAGACCCCAGAAGAAGTATTCACAGGGAAGAAGCCTGAGGTAAGTCACCTCAAGATATTTGGATGCCCAGTATACATTCACATTCCAAAAGAAAAGAGGACCAAGCTAGATCCTTCTGGGAAGAAAGGAATATTTGTTGGATATTGTGAAGCATCCAAAGCATTCAGAATATACATCCCAAGATTTCATCATATGGAAATAAGTAGGGATGTGACATTTGATGAAGAGGCAGCTCTCAAGAGATCTAGGGATGTGACATTTGATGAAGAGGAACCTTCCAGAATCACAGAAGCTGCACCCACCCTTGAAGAGACAACTCCTGAAGACCATGACATGATGGAACCATAAGAACCCCCTGTCATAGAAATTTAAAGGAAGAGAAAGCCAACATGGGAAAGAGACATTATACTAGGAGCTGGAAAATATGGATCTCCTGAAGGCTCCACTAGGGTGAGCAAGAAACCAAAGACATTCTCAAACTATGTGGCCCTGATGTGTGATCTTGTAGATCAAGAACCCACTAGTTATGAAGAAGCAGTTCATAAGAAGGAGTGAGTAGAAGCAATGACTAAGGAGTACCAGTCAATAATGAAGAATGATGTTTTGGATATAGTTCCCAAGCCAAAGGACAAGAGTGTGGTATCCTCCAAATGGATATACAAGATAAAGCATGTTGCAAATGGAAGCATTGAAAAATATAAGGCAAGGTTTGTATCTAGAGGGTTCTCTCAGAAAGAGAGAATTGACTATGAAGAAACATTTGCACCAGTTGCAAGGTACACTTCCATTAGAACTATCATGGCACTTGCATACATGATGAAGTGGAAATTACAACAGATGGATGTAAAGACAGCCTTCCTGAATGGTGTAATTGAGGAGGAAGTATATATAGAACAACCTCAAGGATTTGAGGTGGAAGATGGAAAAAAACCCATGTGTGCAAATTAAAGAAGGCGTTGTATGGGTTGAAGCAAGCTCCCAGAGCTTGGTATGGAAGAATTGACAGTTTCTTGACAAGCTTAGGATTTACCAAAAGTAAATTTGATCCTAATCTTTATCTCAAGGTTATGGATGAAGAACCTATCATATTGCTGCTATATGTGGATGATCTATTTCTGACAGGAAATGAGAAACAGATTATCGAATGCAAGAAGAAACTCTCTTTAGAGTTTTAGATGAAAGATCTCAGATTGATGCACTACTTCTTAGGTCTAGAAGTATGGCAAGGCCCAGAGGAAATCTTTATCAACCAAGGAAAGTATGCTGTGGAAATCCTGAAAAGATTTGACATGTTGGAATGTAAGGCCATGGCCACTCCCATGGATTCCAACTTAAAACTGTTAGCAGATGACTCATCAGAGTTAGTGGATATGACTCTGTACAGACAGATTATTGGATCATTGATGTATTTAACAAATACCAGACCAGACATATGCTTTGCCGTGAATACCTTGAGTCAGTATCTAGTGGAACCTAGATGATTTCACCTCATAACTACAAAGCATGTGATGAGGTACCTAAAGGGTACGATAGACTTTGGTCTATGTTATCTTGGAGATCATGGTTTCGGATTGTATGGCTACACAGATGCTGATTGGGCAGGAAGTGTATCAGAAAGGAAGAGCACATCGGGAGGATGTTATTGCTTGGGATCTGCCATGATCTCGTGGTTTAGCAGGAAACAGTCCAGTGTGTCTCTTAGTACAGCTGAAGTAGAATATATTGCTGCTTGCTCTACTCGTTGTGGAGCAATATGGCTTCAGAAGTTATTATTTGGTTTATTTGACTTAGAGATGGAACCCACTGAGATCCTGTGTGACAACCAAAGATGTATCAAGATGACATAAAATCCAGTGTTCCATGATAAGTCAAAGCACATACAGATCTGGTATTTCTATATACAAGATACGGTGCAGAAAGGAGCTATCAAGCTCGAGTATGTAAGCACTGATGAACAAGTTGCTGATATATTGACCAACCTCTGTCTCAAGTAAAGTTTGAGTATTTTCGAGACAAGCTTGGTGTAGTTCAAAAGAACCCTCCTCGAAAGGGGGAGTGATGTGGTCACTTATTATGAGATTGCCTGCATCGACAGTGAGGTCGATGATGTGGATACCTATATTGGTGATGCCGATAGTGAGGTTGGTGAATGGTCCTTAGACAGGGTCTAAAGTTGACAAGTGGATTGCATCATCCTTGAACACATGTTCTAGAATTGATCCGTAGACATATGTCTCCGAGAAAGAAGAGGGATTGCATCATCCCTGGACTTCGGTCGTAGAATTGATCCATAGACATATGTCTCTGAGAAAGAAGAGGGATTGTATCATCCCCAAACTTCGGTCCCAGATTTGATCCGTAGACAGATGTCTCCGAGAATGTGTGGATTGCATCATCCCCAGACTTCGGTCCCAGAATTGATCCATAGACAGATGTCTTCGAGAATGTGGGGATTGTATCATCCCCAGACGACAGTCCCAGAATTGATTCGTAGATAAATGTCTATGAGAATGTGGGGATTGTATCATCCCTGGACGATGGTCCTAGAATTGATCCCTAGACAAATGTCTTCAAGAATGAGGGGATTATATCATCCCCAGACTTCGGTCCCAGAATTGATCCGTAGACATATGTCTCTGAGAATTGATGATAGAAGTGCATCATCCCTAGACATTTGGTTCAAAATGTACGTGATAGGATTGCATCGCCCTTGGAATCATTCCCTAAAACGATAAGGATTGATCATCCTAGAAGTAGATCTAGATTGCATCATCCATAGACATGAAACTTGTCTAAAATTGATAAGGATTGATCATCCTGAAATTGGATCATGTGTATTGCAGATTATGCTGCTATGACGATGTCGATGATCGTATGATGACGATGTTGATGATCGTGTGATGAAGATGCTGTAGATTGAGATGATCCAGATGTTGTAGATCGAAATGATCCAGATACTGTAGATCAAGATGATCCAGATGATGTAGATAGAGATGATCCAAACACTACAGACCGAGAGATCCAAATGATGATGTTGTAGATGTTCGGGTACTACAGAATATGAAGACTCGATACTGAAGATGTTGATGTTCCAGTATTGAAGATTTTGAAGATGTTCCAATAACTGTTTGAGTAACTAATGATGTATAAAGAAAGCTTCCAATGATTTATAGATGTATCATGTACCATGTAGTTGATGGCTCCTTTCTCCTACAGATGTTGTTATAATATCCTTCTCGTTAAGGGGGAGTGTTGAAATATTGTAACTTCAAAGAATATTATATTTGTATTTTATTATTCCGGAGATGGTACATTCCTCCGTGGTGACCCTATTGTATATCCAGAGATGTTTATTCCTTCGAGAGAGTGTGGTAACTAGGGTTATTAGATCTCCCATGTGAGGTCGGCTCTGATTTTATTATTTGGGGGTTATTAGACTCTCTTGGGAGAGGTCGGCCCCATTAGGGTAAAAAGGTCAGTGGGGAAACAAGTATAAGTAGAGGAGGTTGTTCCTCACTTATCTCATTCATTCATCCACTTGGGAGTAGTGCACAAGTGAGAGAGAGGTCTACATAGGAGGAGAAGGAGCTCTAGTCTTGGACTACATCTTGTATTTGGTTGATTATCTATATTGAGGAAAGCTTTGCTGGGTTTTCTACCCCATGAGGGTTTCCGAGCGTAAATCTTTGTCTATCTTGTAATTGTGTTTCTTTCAGTGATCTTGCTAGTCAAATTAGGCTAAACTTAACATTAAGCATGCTTAGTGGTCAAGGATGGATATAAGTTCAAGGACAGGTAATCCATGAAGCAAAGATCAAGAGGGAGCACACTCCAGTAGTTCCTGCAAGGAAGCAAAGATTGAGAGGGAGTCCACCCAACAACAAACAAAGATAAGTATTTGAATTGTCATTTCTTGTATATTTGATTGTTTAAATAATATTGTTCAATGATGTATATACTTATGTTCCTAAACTCGGGTTATGTTTTATGCATATTAGAATAGTTGTATTGATGAACAAGATACTACTAATATAGTAATGGGTAAGTGGCCTATGGTACTGTACAACATCCCATTGCTACTTATCTAGAATGAAACCTCTTTGCTGACATGTTGGGAGTTGTGCACACTCTTAACAAATGTTCGGGTAGAGATGGAAGGCATCTAGAAAGTTACAGAATATGGATAAATCTTGTATTGAAGCATTGGATAAGATAATTGCATGACTGTATGACATATGTTTTTATGCATAATATTTTGTTATGAAAACTATGAGAAGTTTCTAATCATGCAATTGAATTTGACTTGTAGGAAAGATCGTGTACAATCACCTACAAAAGAAGGACTACAACATTTGTTGTAGAAACGAAGATATCTATAGAAGATACTGAAGAATCTGAAGTTCCCAGGATCTGGGATACAGTAATGGAAGGATCCCATGATTGAGGAATACCAGTCGATCATGAAGAATGATGTTTGGGATGTGGTCCCAAGACCAAATAGGAAGTCTGTTGTGACTTCCAAGTGGATATATAAGATCAAGCATGCTACAAATGGCAGCATAGAGAAATACAAGGCGAGATTTGTAGCTTGTAGCTTCTCCCTGAAAGAAGGGATTGATTATGAAGAGACTTTTGCACCTGTAGCTAGATACACTTCCATTAGATCAGTACTTTCTCTGGCTGCTGTGATGAAATGGAAGGTACACTAGATGAATGTCAAGACAGCCTTCTTGAATGGTGTAGTCGAAGAGGAAGTGTATGTGGAGCAGCCACTCGGATTTGAGACATATGACAGAGGGACTCATGTGTGCAAACTGAAGAAAGCCCTGTATGGTTTGAAACAGGCACCCAGGACCTGGTATGGCAGGATAGACAACTTCCTATCCAGTTTGGGCTTTACTAGAGTAAAGCAAATTCCAACCTTTACTACAAGGTTGAGGAAGGAAATCCAGTGATACTGCTATTGTATGTGGATGACCTGTTTGTGATAGGTGAGGATGGATTGATTGCCGAAATGAAGAGGAAGGTTGCTATCGAGTTCAAGATGAAGGACTTGGGTATGATGCACTACTTTCTAGGCATGGAGGTGTGGCAAAGTGCAGATGGAATCTTCCTTGGACAAGGGAAGTATGCAGTAGAGATCATGAAGAGGTTCGGGATGATGGACTACAAGGCCATGGCCACACCTATGGAATCGAACCTAAAGCTTCTGTGTGATGCTTCATCTGAGCTGGTTGATGCCCGATGTATCGTCAGATGATTGGGTCCTTGATGTACCTGACAAATACGAGACTAGACATCTGCTTTGCAGTGAACACCTTGAGCCAGTATCTGACAGATCCGATACATGTTCACCTAATAGATGCAAAGCATATTCTGAGGTACCTGAAGAGTACAGTTGACTATGGGCTCAAGTATGATGTGAATCAAAAGTTTAACCTAGAGGGTTATGTTGATTCGGATTGGGCAGGCAGTGCCATTGATCGGAAGAGCACTTCAGGTTGCTGCTTCAGTATGGGATCTCGTATGATCTCTTGGTTTAGCAGGAAGCAATCCTATGTGGCATTGAGTAGAGCCGAAGTAGAGTATGTTGCAGCTTGTTTAGCTAGTTGTGAGGCAGTATGGCTTAGGAAGATAATATCTGAGTTATTTGATCTCCCATTGGATGCTACCTGTATCTTCTGTGACAACTAGGGTTGTGTGAAGTTGTCTGAGATCCCAGTATTCCATGACAGGTCGAAGCACATTGAGATCAAATATCACTATATCATGGATATGGTGCAGAGAGGAGCAGTGAAGTTCCTATATTTTGCGACAGACGATCAGATAGCCGATGTGTTGTCCAAGCCTCTAGCCAGAGTGAAGTTTGAGTACATTAGAGAGAGGCTTGTTGTACTTCAGATTGAGATTCCATCTAAGGGGAAGTGATGAGTCTGAATACACAGATGCACATGAGCCATTCTCACATGGTGGTAGGTGTGTCCTCCCATGGTGCAGATATAAGGGCTGGGGCCATTCCGACATGGTTGAAGTGTGTCTTCCCATGGTCGTTGATGTAAGAGCTGTGCCATTCGAGCATGGTTGAAGTGTGTCTTCCCATGGCTGCGATATAAGTGCCGTGCCATTCCTATCATGGTTGAAGTGTGTCTTCCCATGGCTATGGATATAAGTGCGATGCCATTCTCGCATGGTTGAAGTGTGTCTTCCAATGGCGTAGATATAAGTGTTGAGCCTTTCACGGATGGTTGAAGTGTGTCTTCCCATGCCGGTGAATGTAAGTGTTGTGTGATGTGCATATGGGTTGTGCTCCGTGGACAATGACGGTGATCTGAAAACGATGAGGTGACAGTATGGTACACAGGTTTTGCAAAGGCATATAATTGGTCCTGAGATGCTCTTGTAGGTTTTGCAGAGGCAGTGTAATCAGTCCTAGGAGATCTTGCAGGTTTTGCAGAGGCAATGTAATCAGTCCTGAGGTGTACTTACTTGATGGCTTGCTTGCAAAGATGATGAAGACCTACATGGAGGCTAGGCCTACAACCAACATGAAAAAGGGTTGGCTCTGTAGAACTTCCTGTGACGAGTAGATTGGAGATTGATTGAGATAGCAGTAGTGACAATGACGATGGTCTGATGATCCAGAGAAGAAGAATTTTGCTAGAAGACCTGTGTCAAGAAATACCTTCCTAGTTAAGAGGGAGTGTTGATGTATTTGTAAATTCGGAATGTATTTCATATATGTATATTGTACTCCTATATAGATGTTATTATTCCTCTATACGGAAGTGTCGTGATTTGTATTTGCAAGTGTCACAACTTGCATGTGATTGGTTATTAGACCACCAAGTGTGGGGTCGGACCTAAGTGGAGTTACCATGGGTTGTTAGACTGTCATAGACAAGTTGGCCCTGCTAGTTTATTAGGAAATTCAAGCCAAGTATAAATAGAGTGTGGGAGGCACTCTATTTGATCATTTTCACTTATTCATCTATCTCTCTCATTGAGTGATGCGCACTAGTGGAGGAGGAGAAGTTGCTAGGAGACTATCTCCTATGCTTGGGTTTTGTATCATTGCTCTATCTATCTCTGAGGATGTTATTGGGGTTTTCACCTTATTTGGTTTTCCCTAAGGAAACTCTGTGTCTATTGTCTCTTGTGATTGATATGATGTACATGTTATTCTCTCAGATAAGATCCTAGATCATATTGAATTGATGCTTAAAATCTAACATGTGGAACAGATGGAAAGGAAGGACCTTGGTAGGAGGAAGGTTGGAAGTGTTTAAGTGGAGATATAGGAATAAATTCAGAGAAGGAAATGAGGAAGTTAGATGTCTTTCCTGATCAAGGGGATTCTACCATTGGATAGAGCTCTCCAAGAGCTTTCCAACGGTACCAACCTTGCCCCATTTGGATGCTAGAGGAAGGAGTTATGCCCCTTAGAAGATTTGAGGATAATTGCCTTGCAGAGACAGGATTTCCGCATTTCCGAATCTGAAATTGCGGGTTTCGGGTTGTGGGTTACGGGATCTCCAAGTTCGAAAATTGGGCGTTGAATATTTCCGCCTTTCCGAATCCGAAATTTTGAGTTTCGGGTTTCGGATTGTGGGTTTCAGGATCTCCAAGTTCCAAAATTAGGCGTTGAGGATTTCCGCAATTCCGAATCCGAAATTGCGGGTTTCAAGTTGTGGGTTGCGGGAGTAGTTGTTTTCAAGATTTCGGGATCGCCGAGCAAAAATTTCATATTTGGGATTTCCACAATCCCAAATCCGCAATTTCGGGTTGCGGGTTTCGGGATGTGGATTGTGGATTCAAGTTTTCCAGACTGTGTGTATGGGTACTCAGTCAATGGTTTTTGGAGAAAAAAAAATGGATCATGGTCTCCAGTGGCCAGGTGGGTCAGTGGGGACGTGACATCAAGAGCCATCCAGAAGCTCAAAGGTTACTTGGGATAAATGAATAACCATAGAATTTAGAAGGACATGGGCCATGAATAAACTTATGAAAGGAACCATTGACTTCAAGCAAAGGGATATATTATTTTCAATGTAAGTTATCTTTGTATGTCAATAAAGAGACCAATGTTAGTGAGTGTTACAATACTCTTGTAGAATTGTGATTGGCTATGGACTATTCTCTCCTTTCCTGGTTCACTTGGAGGTTGTTTGTGTGGCATTCTAACTTGTGGAGAATATTTTAATGGTATTTATTCTCTCTATATTTCATTTTCTAACACTGATATGGAGAAGGAAGTCCCTCATTGGCTTGTGAACTAATCTTTCAGTTAATTAGAGCCTCTAATTTTGCAAAATATTTAGTTGGTGGACTATTCTCCCTATTGCCATATGTTTAATCAAATTTCATTTCAGCTACATTTTTTATTGGTTTTATGACAAGGAAGCGCTCTTAGCAATTGGATCGTTTTACTTTGAGAGGGTCTGATTCAAAGTTTGTTTCTAGTGGTCATGGTGGATTATTCTCCCCGTTATCAGTTACATCACTAACCTTTGCTCCTTTCTCCTATAGTAAATATTTAACTAGCTACATCGTTGCATCTTATAGCTACTACATTTCATTATTCTCATCCACTCCATACTCATTTATAGTTCTGCACTTCACATCTATTATTTAGATTAGAGAAAATATCAAAACATCACACGTAGATTATGAAATTCAAATGATAACATGAAGGCTTTCCATTTTAATAGAAAAAACTGTAATCAAACAAGTTTGTTCGATAAACATATAAAGTTCTTGTCAATACCACATTGTGGCTTACTAAGGAAATAATAAGGCATGACAATATAAAATCATAAAGTTAAATTATTAATATAATATAACCACATAATGGCTTGGTAGGGGTGTAAGATGGGGCTACAAAGTAACGAGGGGAACGGGAAAAAAAGAAAAAATATTAGCACAATCATTTAATTTGTGGTCGGTGACAACTGATAGGCCACAAGTTAAGTGCCTCGAACTGCCCATTATCCATACATCAACTACCAATTATCATATACATATATATAATTAAAATTGTTTATTTTAAATTTGGAAGACGCTCATAAAATAAATCTTAACAGCTTGACAGTACACTTAACTCATCTTCCTGTAGTGTAGGAAGAAAACCATTTTTCGTTCACCCCAAATTGTAAAATATAAACACCTATCAATCTAATTAGAACAAAATAAAATAGTATACCATATATTAATGAGAAAACTCTTTGAAAATGAAAAAGTACCCATATCCTTACATAATATTAAATTGTCATCTCTCATGCATTAGTTATATATATTTAACGTTTGTGAATTTGAGGTTTCCTTTTCCATTTCCATTTCCCTTTCTTTCTGGTTATGGAAAGGTGGCCATACCCTTTGAAGAATATTTATGAAAACTCAAATATATAATACATTACTTATGTTAATATCATTCTTATGATAGCTCAAATCTATTATGTAATGCATGACTTATGTTAACCCCATTTTTGTCAATTTCGGTCAATTGGAAGTTCTTTCTTCTATTTACCCTTTCTTGTTTTGGGTTTATTCTTTTTATATGGATTGCCATACAAATTGAAATATACACATCTTATGTGTTTAGTGAACCATATGTGTGTTTTTAGTGAACCATATGTGTGTTGATTGAGTAGAGTTAATGCATGGTAGTTTTAGTGTGGGACTAGTTAGAGGTTTCACACTACTCGAATATGTTTAGTAGGAGGTTTGGTTTGGGATTCATGGTCATTATTATTAATGAATTCTTATTAAAGTGCTTGGGGGTATTTAAAGAGAAAAATCCAATAAAATTGTCCATATTTTTTTTACTGAACCATATGTGTGTTTTTAGTAAACTATATGTGTGTTGATTGAGTAGAGTTAATGCCTACTATTTTAGTGTGAGACGAGTTAGAGGTCTCACGATACTTGAATATGCTTAGTAAGAGGTTTGGTTTGGGATTCATGGTCATTGTTATTAATGAATTCTTATTAAATAATGTCTGAGGTGTTTAAAGAGAAAAATTTGGTAAAAATGTTTTTCCTTGATTATCTCATAATCCAATTTGGATGAAATGAATTGGGAAAAATGAAAAAAGAAGCAATAATATTTTATTTTTTATTTTTAGAGTAATTTTTTTTTATCAATTTTATTAAATTTTATTAAAATATAAGAAATTAAATTTTCATATCTTAATTATTAACAATTTTTTACACACTATTTCATTATAAAATATTTCTATAATTATAGAATACATTTTCTAAATATTTTTATCAAATCTATCAATATATAACTCAAATATTTCCATAATTATATAATAATTTTTCTAAATATTTTTGTCAAATCCATCAATATACAACTTAAATTTTAGGGATATTCGTGACATGTTTATGGTTATGTTTATTATGTTGTAAAATGATATTTGAAAAGTCTCCAAAATATTTCTAAAATGTTTTCCATTGCCATTTAATTTTGTTTTAAGTTTAATTTTATAATTGCTATAAAAAAAAAATTAATATTTTATTATGGTATTTTTTATTAATATTTTTTTAATAGTAATGATTAAAAATTTGTATTAAAAAGTAGTATTACAACAAAGTAATACAAAAGTAAAAGTTGTTATGGATGTGGTTACCCGATCTTCCAAAAAACAAAACGATAACATAGGTGTTATATTTTCCTTTTTATAGAAGACTATAAGATTAATACATGTATAAAGCGAGTAAAAAATGACTATTACAAAAAATAATTTACATATCATGATAAAATTTCAATGAAAGAAGTGTTGTTTGTGGGCTTCTCCTAGTTCTCCATTACCAAAGAAAATTTTTAAGGATCTATAATTCTCTAAAAGTGTAGAAACTTTGGTGAATCTTACTAATTCGTAAATGTCCAACCATAAAAAATTGGTGATATTTTCATAAAAATATTATATTTCTAAGGATTTTATATAGTTTCTAGACAATTTTGGCCATGTTTAGAGTAAAATAGTTGTATCCTATTGAATTTGGGAAAATCATTTTAGAAAAATCGAAATCAACAAATATTTTTTTGGAAAACATTGAAAATTAGCCCATGGAATAATTTTTTCCCATAAAATTTTCTTTGTGGACCATCACCTTGATGTATTCCTTGTTCTCAATCTCCATGTCTTCAAACATTTTCGATATCATTTGCTCTTTTTGGTGACTACTGGAGTAGAACCTAGATATTGTCAATTATTTGAGGTTGTTGAGTAAGTGCCTTTGATGATATTATCAATGGTGGTTTTGAGAGTCGTACACTCTACCTCTAGATCTTGGATTTATCTCCTTTATTGCAAAACAATGTCCATGATGTCAAAATTCTATGAATTGGTTGAATGCTCATTACTTTGCACTGCATTGGAAAGGGAGAGAATGGAGGTCCTATTTGCATTTATATAGTCCTTAGGTCTATAGAGAATCCTTTAAATGTTATAGATGGACCTCTAACATTTTCCATGGAAACCTAGGTAGTTCATGATACTTGTAATTGCATAGATATATCAGAACAAAATGTGGGGTAAGAAGAGAATTTACATCCCAAAAGATGAGGGGATGTTCAACAAAGGAGACACCCAAAATAGCCCTGTCTACCACTCTTTCTAATCCTTAAGCAAGAATAACCTAGTCTCTCCCACTAAGAGATAACAATTGGATTCACAAAAGATTCATGATCTAAGCGAAATTGTAAAGGCGTAGTGGTATCCATTATCCCACCTTCTCCAACATAGTATAAACCTTCATATTAAAAAAAAACAAGATGTTGGGAGGAATGGCATGTGTGGTCCCATCCATACCCATCATGGCCCTTAAATGCACCATCATTCAACTCTCCCTCTGACTTGCTACATGTACCTTTGCATGGAATTTGGTTAAAGGGGGTCCTAATGTGCTTCATGAAAAATATGATTAGTGGATTGGAAGGTAAATGACCTCCCCAATTTGTTTTCATTGGACCTCTTCTAATTGAGTAGCTAAGTTAGCTTGAAGGTCTTCTTCTATATTTAGCCCTCAGAGAATGTGGAAAAACTTAATATTTTGAAAATGAGAGGATTTGTGTTTGATCCAAAAGTTTAGTCATGCTAGAGAGTTCGCCATGGTGTTGTCCCTCTTGTTCATGAGCTTGATTATTATAGTTGAATCCCCTACTACTAAAATAGATTGAAGCTTATACGAATCAAGAATTTGAAGATAATATCACATAGTCATCTGCTTGATTATTGGTCGTCATTCGAAGCCCCTAAGTGTAATTGGTTTCCATAGTTCCATTGGGATCAATTGATTCCCCCACACCTACCACCCATGTTTGTTAATAGTTTACAATGATGCACATGTGACATTAATGTAATCAGTGTTGTCAAATTTTTTTATAGAAAGTAACAAGAAACCTTGTTTATCTCCTATGATAAATTATATGATTTTTTAATATATGGTTTGATCGCCAAATGGTTTGATAACTTGTGACTTATGTGGTTTCAAAAAAAAAATTGAGAGGAGAAAGGGGATATGGAGGAGAAGCTTTTAGGAAGGATTTTTTGGTTTTTTTTCTTGGTTTGTGTTCCGATTAGAGTTTTTTTTCTTGGTTTGTGTTTCGATTAGAGTTTTTTTTCTTGGTTTGTGTTCCGATTAGAGTTTTTTTTGTTTTTTTGTTTTTGTTTTTGTTTTCTTAGCTAGTTTTTTTTTTGCTTGCTTAATTTCTTTAATTATTATATTTTATTGGTTACTTCTTAGTTTGGATTTTAATTTTTTTTATTTTTAAAGTTTTAATTTTTATTTATTTTTTGTATTTTTTTAAGTTTTGTATTTTCTATTTGTTTTTATTATTTGTTTATTTTTTTATAATTGGGGGGAAAGATACTTTCAAAGGGGGGAGTAGATCTCAGTGGGGTTCCTATTTTCAATGACTCCAACACCCTCACTAAAAGAATAAAGGTTGGACAACGAAGTATACTCAATGTACTAATGGCTCTATTCCCATCAAAAACTTAAAGGATGGTGAGAGGAGTGTGAGCTAAAAGGATGGATTTTCATTATCGGATGAGGTAGAGCTCAAAGAGGATATCTTTAGAAGAATTCAATGAATCATTCATAGTTAGAAAAGTAAATAATCATCGATGGAGGGAAAAGAAAGGGACGATAATTTTCTATGGAGCCAAATATTGATGGGAACCCCTCTTCTAATATTGATTTAGGGATTTCAACACCAATTTCATTTTCTTTTTTTACTTTTGTTTTGATAGAGATATATATTTTGATAATGTTTCACCAATTTATTTTATCAAATTAGCATTTAATTACTATTATATTTCTAAAATATATAGTTGTAATAATGTCATTTGATAAATGTATTTTATTTGAAATGAAAATATATTTTTCTTTTATTAATTTAATAAATAAAAATAAAAACATCAATTATAATTTGTAAAAATAAATAAAGATTAAATTATATTTTCACATTTTATAATTCTAATGAATTTCTTTTATTTAATTTTTAGAAGACACAAAAGGTATATAAAACAACACTAATATGACATGTAAGAAATTTATAAATTTCGTTATATTAATAAATATAATTTTTTTTCAAAACTTTAACATTTTCTAAAACACAACATTAACAAATCATCACGTTTACATAACATTGAAAAAATCATCACGTTTACATATAATCATTAATAAGTTAATGAATAAAAATGTCAATGGCACGTATTCAAAAATGATCAATTTGAAATTGGAAAGATGTTTTAAAAAGAACTCATGACCAAAAAATCATCCCATTTTGTTCAATTTTAAAAGGGAATCTTTACAAAAATCTAAAACTACACCTTCACAAACTTGCTGATATATTCACAAAATGTTAGAGTATATAAATTTAAACTAGGGAAATTTTATATTCTTCAAAAATCTCTCAACAAGTATAATCTAGTGAGTCTACCAATTGCCTAATCAGTTTTTATATTTTTACAATTTTATTCTCTCTTCTTACATCAAATTTCTATCTTACAAAAAAAAATTTGCCTTTCAAATATGTCCTACGTGTTAATTTAGCTTGATCCTGGATTTTAATAGGTAACACCATAAAAAAATCTCAAGATAAAGCCTTGATAGGACTTTTTCAAATTTACCTCCAATTTGAAGAAAAATCAATATTTCATGTTTCTTCAGGTTGGATAATGAAATCTTCCAAAAACCAAATTGAACCACAAACTATATAATAACAATCTCCAACTATATTTTAATAAGGGATCAAACAACTTAAACCATTATCCCATTAGTGAGAAAATCACTATTCACTTGTGAGGGTAGGAAATGGTATTTAAAGGGATAACAAAGTTAACAAACCTCGATAGAGGAATAAGCCTATGACTAGGGTTTTGAGTTCCTCCAACGGTGGTGGTAAGTGGGAATAAATCCATAAGTTTTACATCCATATCTTTCTAAGAGGAGGTCTTGGTGTTCTAGGAAATTATTGCATCAATTGAGAAAAGGGCATCTCCATCTAGTTTTTCCTCCTCAAATTTTGTGAAAAGGTTGGGGAAAATACCTATAATTAATTTTGCATATGCCCTCCCTCATTGAAATACTATCACATTCACTAAGATGGTCCACATAGGGAAATTTATTGAGTAATGTCCCTCTATTAAATCCATGGAAACTTGGGTTCAAAATCATTAGAACATCTTAATCAAAGATAAGATATAGATCGATTTATATCAAAGAGGGTATCATGATTTCTAATTTGAGCTCAAGTTGGACTAGGACTTGTGACTAGGACCTGATTTTTTATTGTGGACCCTATTTCATTGGGCTAAGGGATATATATATATAAATCATCAGTCCCTAGATTTTGACCCAGAGGTTGATATCCCAACAACAATGTAGGTGTGAGTGTGTATTCCCCACCTTCCTCTAATTTCTAGGGATTATTAATCCTTAGGAAATATTGGAAACTCTTTAGGGTATTTCATCCACAAGTCTAAGAAAATATTGGGTCTGAATGCATATTCCCACATTTTTGTGGAGGTAAATCTTGAGAGAGGACTAGCAAAAGAAAAAATATTATTTATGGATAGATGGACTCAACTTTATCCTTAAGACTATGAGTATCTCGTGTTTAAAATTTAAAAGTATCATGAGTGTATAGGAATTTCGCTAAATATTTTGTGAAGAACTACAAAGGGGAAATAAATAGAGATCCCTCTTAAGAGACCCACCCCTATGTAAAAAACCCTGAACAAATCCACATCCACCTTCAAAGAAGATAGACACTCTAAAATTAATAGTCATAGTTGTGATTAATTAATTTTCTTTTCTAAGCATAGATTTGGGTAATGGTCCATACCTTCCTGAAATCTCGTCTCAACCATTGGAATTTGTATCTCTTTCATTTTCATCCCCTTCTCCTCCTTCACTATTTCATCCATCGTTATCTCCTTCATTCTTTACTCCCACATCCTCAAACTAGTTGAAAATATTTTTAAAGGGATGTGTTCCCTTTGTCGATGGATGTTCTTTATGCCTCCAATTATATACAAAACTTGAATAAAGTGCTTACTACCCAATTGTTCATGTTACAAAAATATTGCAATAGAACCTCTTTCTACTAATTCGGCATCATTAGAAGAAAAAATGCAAGAAGAATAGGTAGACATGACAGTCGGTCTTAGAACTGAACTAAAATACGCTCATGTATATGTTTCAATAAAGTTATTAGGTTATATTTCTCATTCATGCTTGATTAACGATGTCTTGTTCCCAAATCTCATGTCTAAAATCATTATGGAATGAACCATTCTATCTTGTACAAATGATGTTAGAAATATGCTCACTTTGATTAAAAATGTTCAAACAACCATTGGCTATAATGAATACCTTACGCTAGTCATGTGTACACATCCTAAGGTTTGCACTACATACCATTTTTAGGTAGATTACATGGATGTAGGGAAGTACTCAATTATTTTAGGACATTAATGGACACATTTGACTGGTAGCTACATTAATTTAGATGGGTCTCATATGATTGTTACCCAAGATCTAAAGAACAGTATAGTCTTAAGGGAACCTAGAACACTCACATATATTGAAAATATCCCTAATTGTAATGTGGATTACATCAATACTAGCCTAGGTACCTATTATATCTTTACAGAAGAGGATGAATCCTTTGTGGCCAATCCAAGTTATGATCATGATCAAGTCTAGGATATGCAGCTTAATGAAGCTTTTTTTCACAGAAAAATGTAACTTACTATTAATATACGAAATAGTAAAATATGTCCAACTGTCAGTCCATAACAAAGTCATAACAACGCTATCAGAAATAGCCCCCGGAACATTCCGGTTACATCACCATAATGTATCAATAAAACGACCTGAAAATGTCAAATAAGGTGCTGCAACACCCTAAAAAATCCCATAAGACAAAGCTCTATGCGTCCAGCAACATAACAGAAATCAAAAGACACATCATCAAATGATACATAAGTGTCATATAGAGTCCAATATATAAATAACCACATATGCCTAACATCAGAGGCATCCCCAGCAAATATGAGTCGCCAAAATTGGTGTGTAATACAGAGATTACATCCGATCAGTGCAAAACGGAACAACACCTGCAAGAGGATGATATAAAGGCCACAAAAATATGATAGTATATAGCAATGTCCAACAAGTAATTGGACTCAGCAGTTTTTAAGAATCTGCAAATGGAAACTGAAAGTCATATAAGTAATACATGCCGCATATACCATAATGGATAATATATAAGAACAAACAAAAAAGACAACAATCCTCAAGTCCAATGTAACAGCTGAGAGCCATGTGAAAAAAGAAAATCATCTCGCCATTCCTGCCACATGATGACCCCAGTCAGAGAGTTAAGAGCCCGTTTAGAGAGCATATCCGCTTCCAGATTCACCTCTCTAAAGATATGTTGAAAGTGAATGTGCTCAAATTCAAGTATGAGCTTGCGAGCAGCTTAATGAAGCTTGATCTAGTGAAGGTAATGGTATTGGTATATTTTTTTATTCTCCATTGGGATAATTTCATCAATTTATTTCCACTTGAATTTATTATGTACTAATAATATTATGGAATTTGAATCCCTTTGCTTGGGATTAGAGAAATCTTTGCATCTATATTGAAAACACATTTGCATGTTTGGTGGTTCAAAGATGATTATAAACTTGGTAAATAGAGTCTACAACTCATATTCAGATAGAATTAAATGTAGTAGATGATAAGCTGGATCCGTATGCATCTAATCCAAATAAAATTATTTTAAATATGGGCCTAATTGTGAGGTGATTTCCTTGTTCTACCCTTGTGTTCCTAATAATGAGGGTTGGAATCCATTTCATCATGATGATGGAATATATTGGTTCTTAGAAGATCAAGGGGATTCAATTCCCCATTCTCCTAGTATAATCAACCTTAAGCATAGTGTTTACCACATGGGACTTGTTCCTTTAGAAAACATGTTTTTTGTGAATGAGTCTCATAAGACTTACAACCAAGGAAATGAATATTCTAAGTGAAAATTTAAAATGAACCTAAGATCATTTACATAGGAGCTAAATGCATTGGAGAAGAGAAAAGAGAAATTTGTATCCCTTTCCATAGAATTATATGGTGTGTTCAGATGGTTATGAGTAATTGTATCATTTTGATCCTAGAATAAAACAACATTTAATACATATTGAATAGGATGCTAATCCAGTTGGGAAAAAAACATCCTATCAATCCAAATTTAGATGTTTTGATTAGGAAGGAATTGGACAATTTTTCTCAAGTGAATGCCATCTTCTAGGATTAATACTCCAAGTGGTCACCAATCTAGTTTTGGTTTAAAAAAGAATGGAAACACATACCTTTGTATAGACTTCAGATATTCAGACTAAGCAGGCATTAAAGATAATTTCCCCTTGCCTAACATGGATGCAATTCTTCAATGGGTTGATGATTCATAACTGATGTCCCTTTTGGATGGTTTCTCTAGGTACAATCATATCCAGGTGAATGCACAAGATCAATTGAAAAACACCATTAATATTATAAGTTGGAGTACATGTGCATACCACATAATTCTCTATATATTAATTAATGCAAGAGATACCTTTTAGCATGCTACACACATTGATTTTTATGATTTTATTAATGGTATTATAATTTAAATTTACCTTGGTGACTTGATTGTACATTCAAATAAGCATAAAGATCACTTTGCTCATTTAAGATAGGTTTTCCTTAGATGTATGAAATATGAAAGTTATTTGAATCCTACAAAAATTTTAGTGCTACTAAAAGCAAGCTACTGATTCATAATGTTTCTGAAATGGCATGAATCTCAACCCTAAAATAATTTCTACCATTTAGAAATTACACCCACCTACATCCAAGAAAGGTATTTAACCCTTCATGGATAAGATAAATTGTGTGCAAATTTGTTTGTAATTTGTTGAAATAATCAAACACATTCATAATCTTTTAAGGAAAGACACTAAATTCTATTGGGATAAATGTGTTCAAAAAAAATTCCAATCCATAAAGAATGTTATCACTACTACCCTTATTTTGGTTAGGACTCTTTTTTAATTAGATCTACACCAATTTATGAAATTGTTTAATCTATTCTAGTGTAGTTCGATGCTAAAAATTTCAAAGGATCAATTGATTTTATGAGCCGATTTCCAAGTGTTACTGAAGTAAAATTATCCATAATTGAAAAACGTGATTTTTCATTCATTGTTGATTTAAATAAATTCATGCATTATGTTTCAAAAAACCACATGATAATCAAAGTACCATTTTTCGATGCAAATCACTTGCTTTCCCAAACCTACCTTCAAGGAAAAATAGCTAATTTGATCACTAAAATTCAAGAAATGAACCTTAATATTTTTATCGCCAAAACCGTCCATGTTAGATATTTAGCTCTCCTCTTGGTTGAAAATCCTCAAGGTAAAATTTCTACCAGCCTAGAGAATGAGCATTCTTTGTCTTTTGTCTACGAGATTGATTGTAATCATATTGAATTTGATGTTGCTGGTGAATTATGGTATACTGATATTATTTATTACTTGTTGAATCAACATTTTCCTCCCCATCTTCAAGTTAATGACAAAAGGAGATTAAGACTAGAATTTGTGAAGTATGCCCTAATTAAAAAATTCCTCTTATGTATATATTATGATGGCATGCTTCTCAAGTGTGTGGGAAAAACCCAATCTAGATTCATCCTTGATAGGTTTCATGATGGTTCCCACCTTCAATTTCGTAGTGATGGGAATTATGCTACTAAGGCCATAACTCACAAAGTCTTATAAGTTATGGTATGATTATTACTAGCCTACCTTGTTTCAGGATGTAGTTTCTCTCATGATTTCTTATCATCATTTCCAGCCACTTGGCAAGAAAAGAAACTATCTCTCTAATTATATTTAAATTAGTCATTATTTATTTCCCTTTTGCTAAATGGGGTCTTGATTTCATTGGTCCTATATATCCTCCCTCATTCATTGGTCATACCACCATAAACTATTTCACTCAATGGGATAAAGAAGTACCACTTAAGAATGCCAAAGTTGAGAAAATGGTAGTCTCCCTAGAGACTAACATGTTTTTCCTCTTTGGCTTGCTTCTATAAATCCTTAGTGGTAATGGTGGGGAATTTGTTTTAGGAGAAATGTTGAGATTATGTGAAGTTAATAACATCACTCTAACAACCTCATCACCTTATTATCCACAAACTAATGGATTGGTTAAGTCTAACAATAAAAAATTGATAAGATCATTATGCAGGTCATAGGAGATAATCCCCGAGAACTGAATTTGCAACTAGCTCATACCTTATGGATAGACAAAACTAAAACAAAAATTAGCACCAATGAGACACATTGCAACCTATTTTGTGGTTAGAAGGCCCTCATGCCTATAAATATGGAAACGTCTAACTACCACCTTTCTTTCTAAATTGAAGAGCAAGACACTATTTGATTATTCAAAGGTATAATGCATTATTGGATTTTTAAGAGAAGAGGAATTTTGTAGCTTAGAACATAAACAAGTACTAAAAAATCATTATGAGATATCACAACAAAATGGCCAAGGATAATACTTCATAGTAAAGTGGTGAGCCTTTCTTTGGGATTTTTCTCATGAGGATAAACGAAAGCACACAGAGGTCTAGAAGCTTTGGCTTGGTCCTTTCACCATTGCTTGATATCTTGGAAATAACATTTTCACATTAAAGGACAACCAAGAAACTATCTTCTTGCATACGGTTAATATGTCATCCTTGAATCCATATTACATTCCTAAATAATAAAATAAACAAATCAAATTTGTTGAGGTATAAACTAGTCCCAAGTTTAGAGACTTGTGGACCCCCTTTCTTCATTTTTTTTTTGTGTACTTATGCTTCATCTTCAATCATGCTATATAGACCTATCTTAATTTCAATGATTTTTTTTGGATTTGCATGAGAGGATTGAGCATATTGACCAATTTCTTTCACCCTTATGATTGAGTGCAAACTTGCATTTCTCATCATGGCTAGATCGTGTTTGATTGCACTTAAAATATTATTTCTTGTGAATGATTATTTCATCTATATGTCTTACATGTGGTCATGACTATGATTGCATCTTGTTTGTGCGACATTTCCATTACATGATATTGAGGCTTGGTTCACTAACCCACTTGATCAATCAATGGCTCATGCAATTTTAAGGTCTAAAGTGCTTTCATGTCTTGTGTGTAGGTGCTCAATATACTCAATTTTCATAGGTGATATTAAAAGAAAAATAAAGAGTATAATCATTCAACAATAGGCTTGAGATTTCATGGGAGCCAGACTTCTCATTAGAGAGTGGGAAAGATCTTAGTGACACGTGGATATGTGATTGGATCGAATTTGTGATGAAAATGGAATTAAATCATATGGTGGTGATATCAAGTTGCATGTAACCAATAAACATCATAACCATGCAGTGCATACAATTGCATCACAAGATTTAGAGTATCAATTATGGAAATGCAAATGTCAATGTGGAAAAAATGGTGCATAAAGTGATGAAATCAAGTGGAAGAGGCCTTATACATGATGTTGGTTTCCATATTTTTCTAAGCATACCATATGCACTCACTATCATTAAAATCCTTGTGGATAAATTTTGGGTCCAATCGACAATTTTATCATGTTTTTCCATAAGTGCACTTGGCACCTAACGGAATCATTCATGATTTAAAATCTAATTCATGGATTTAAATATAAATGATGTCAAGTACCTAGATCAAATTCCATATGAAAAGGATGTAAGAGGCATAGAGAAACTTTGCTTTTGGCGAAGTGGTTATCTATGTGAAATTTGTACTTCACCCTCCAAGGATTTTTCTGCACAATTTTAGTCATCTACCAAATTCATTTCTTGAATACTAGAACATGATACTCGGACGTTAATGGTGCATACAAACTCAATGAAATGGGCATAATTTGATTCATAGTCCTGGAACTATGAAAACATTGATTAAAAAAAATCTTGCAAGTAAGGCAGTTTGAGCTTGGTTTATGAAAGTTGTCAAGATGAGGTTAGAATAGGGTTTCCAACCATTTGTTGATATATTGGTTTTATTTTATCAACAAGTGGTTTGGTAATATGTGTTCGGATATCCACATCATCTATTTCGGGATACATCATCTATTTCGGGATCCTGCATGATCTATTTCAGGATATGCAGAATCTAGGGTTTTGCATGCACAGGCATGCATCCCAGTCACCAGTTTGATGCCTCCAGCACCTTATCCACCTTCTTCTAGCACCCAGGAGCCACTTACCACAGAGTTTTATCCCTCCTAAGCTGAAAGGCGCCCACTTCTCACCTACTGCCAGAGAAGGGCGCACTTGTTCACCTACCACTGCAGTTCCACTTCAGTTACATTCAGTTAGCTCCGATTCTCCCTGATTTGAGGCTAGTTTCACTCCTGACTGATGGTATCACTTCCGTTTGACCTCCAGTTTGATTAGGTGACTTGTTCTGACTTCAGTTAGCCTCCCATGCACCCCCACTGAGCCTCCAGATCCTAAATCAGTGCTACACACTTCAGTTACACTTATTACACTCAGTTAGACTCAGATTGACACCTGGATGACTGGTTGTTGTGATTGATGAGCACCACCGATGATTGATGAGGACTTCTAGATAGAGTCAAGCTACTCCATTCAGTGATTCGAATGGCCTACTTAGTCAATTCGAATTGCTCAGTCATTGTGACAGTTTGTATTGTAATTCATTCACCCTTTCTGGGATAGAGAGCACTGCTGCATGTTTTGCACAGTTTTGCACCATATTTTCTATGTTCATCTGTTGTGATTGATTTACTTGTTCATTAGATCTGCTGTGACTAATTTTACAATATGGTGTTATATGGATGATTTATGGGTTTATTAAGGTTGTAAATCAAGGGATCTTTCCAACACTCGATTTAATTATTTTGTATAGATTGTCAAGATTGTACTAATGTTATTTTTTATCCCAATATGTATTTTGGATATTTCTAATGTTAGTATGGTATCATAAATCATGTTTTAACTATTGTTCTGAAGCATGAACGGTTATGAATACAACGAACCTCCAATGCTTCCACATGTCCAACAACAAGCCAGAAAAGGCCATCAATGAATCAAACAACCATGAGAATTTAGTTTTGTAGATAATAAGACATCTGATTTGAAACAAACAATCAAGATATAACCTTGTAGAGAGTTATGGAGTTTTCTCAAGTTTGGGAGTATTTTTTCTAAATTAAGAGCCAAGTTGATTCCTTAGGAAGCTTGTTAACTTCCCAAGCTAACAATTTGACTCATGATAGAAAATATTTGGTTATAGAGGTTAGCAATCCTCTAACATGAGTGATTGAGCCTTTCCATTGGGGATGGGTAAAATTTTCCAATCATGGTCAAATAAATAAGTCAAAACACATATATTTTAAAGTGAAATGTGTTATGATCCTCCCTTGTAGTGTAAAGGGGGATGAAGGGCCCATTAGAGTGATAATAGTGGAGGCCATTCAATGTAAGGAAGACTAGGTCCACTATGTTTGTTAAATAAGGCCCACTATGGTAGTTATTAATGAATAAATGTAATGTGATCTCATTAAATAAGGTCCACCAGATAATTATGAGGTTGGTATGATTAGAGTTGTCTTGTGATCTATAAGTAAGGACGAAGTATTGCTTATGAATGATATGTGTGGTGATGTTCGTATGTATATTACTAATTTGAAGATGTTACCACATACAAGTTAAAACAAGAATAATATCGAAATGCTCCACACTTTATTAATATCAAAACCCTTCAAGTAGGGAAACACCTTACAATCGATCCTTTTATGGAAAGAATCCACTCTTTTTCACTTTCCTATTCAAGGGGAAAACCTTCTATGAGATAAGCTTGAAACACAATATACTTCACATATGTCATTCATAAGGAGGAATCCATCCTTATTTATAGATCACAAAACAATTCTAACCATAACAACCTCCTAACTACCTAATGGGCCTCCTTTAATTAGACCCTATTACATTTTTTCATTACTAACTACCATATTGGGCCTTATTTAACAAACATAGTGGACTTAGTCCACCTTACATTGAATTTCATCCACTATTATTATGCTAATGGGCCCTTTATCCCCCTGACACCCCTAGGAACGACCATAACATCATTTGCACAAACAAGAAAAATAAAATATATTGATGAATTAAATTGTAGTTGGATGTAAGATGAATACTAAATAATATGGGTACTTGTATAAGAGTCTAATAACTATAAAAAGTAATGGAAAATTTAACTTTATGCAGTAAAAATTGAACTAAATAAAGCCAAGGAAATGGTGCCAAAGATTACTACATTTTAACCACATACTACATGGTTGTGGATATTTATTGATGGCTATTTACTATTGAAAAATTACTAGAGATATAGTGATTTATATGCTTAAAGGAAGAAATCATAAAATATTGAATTGAATGGATTCTTGTCCAAGGAGAATGGATCCAATTATTTAAAATGAGAATTGAGAAAACACTTAGCAAAAGAAGAAAAAACGTGAATTCAATGAAAATTTAATTGACGGGTAAACTAGTTATCTTTAGGACAACAATCATAGAACTGTTGGCTTTTAATGACCCAGAGGTTTCCAATTAGACCCAGGTTCTTTGCGGTTCTCCCTTTTGACCAAAAAAACCCCTTCGCACTGGCCCTTTCGGCAACAACCTGCGAGTAGGATGAGGTCTCATCCGAGGTGTATCTTATGGGGTACTGCGGAATCAGGTTTCCACAGTAAATGATGAGTTGTTTATATGAACAAGCTACGCAGTGCAGGACAGAAGGAGTGCACTGCGGGTCAAAGCGATGCAGTACGCAGCAGGATCTATACTGCGATCGACTATGGTGCGATGATGGCAACGCTGTGGGCCTCACTAAGGGCTTCTTACTGCTGTGAATCTTCTACTAGAACTGTGACTCTACTTGGAAGATCTTGAAAAGGTTAAGGCACTGAGATGAATATCACCCATCCATCCATTCAGGCACTTACTGGTTATCTTTCTAGCATTCATTCAAGGACTTAGATTATTACAACGTGAACTGAATTGATAGATGCGACTAACCGTACTGCGTTCCTTCACTGTGTTTAAGAAAACATTAACCTAAATGACTGATTCACGATCTTAACATATAATTGAAATGTTCGCCATTCATCTGTTCTCGTGGAACCTAGCATATCATTCCCAAACTTATCCTATTGGTGAATGCATATCACAGTTCTGCTATTACAGCATGCAAGGAAACATTCAAACGTTCATTCTACAGACAATACAAACAGTCATTCTTTCATAAAACATAATTTCATAACACAGGATTTAACGTGGTTCACTTCCCCGGATGGAAAGCTACATCCACAAGAACGGTTGGTAATATATTTATTTCAAAAGGGATGGGGCAACTGTTCTTAGTCTGCGCACTCAACTGCAAACTCTCATTTCTATCGACTAGGTCTCTGCGCACACAGCTACAAAGCCTTTACAATCTTCTCAACTCGAAGAGATTTCTCAATACAAAAGGTTATATCATGATTACTCTAGCAACTAGCATCTAGCCCCCAAAAATAGAGCAACCCCATCCCATACAAAATTATCTTCTTAAATAGATCATGCCCAAAGGTCATGTCTGTACAATGTCGAAGACCTAAAACCCAAAACTTTAAGGGTTTCCAAAACTGCACCGGTTCTCCAAACGGGCTTGCTGGCTCCTGGTAGCGTCTGCTTGATCATGGTGGATCTCCACATCCTCATCTTGTTGCTATCGGCCTTCCTGTCGCACGCATTCCTACAGGCTGCTTCTACCAAACCATTTCTCTCTAACGGTTTCACCTTCCAAGCGTGCCAAATGTCTCTTTCCTTAATAACCCACGCGTGGCCGCCTTCCTGATTTGCTTATGTCCGCCGCTCGGAAATCCTGAAATATCTTTCCAAAAATGGCTGCTACCGGTCCAACTGGTACCTGCACCTGATACTTGTCCAGCACTCCACTTTGCTGGCTCCACGTGGCCTCCTAACTCCGCAACACTGCTTCTACACAGTACTGATCTTCGCATCACGACCAAAACTTCGATGCTGCGCGCAACTCCACAATCTGGTCAAAAGTTGGATGTTGTGCGCAACTTCGCAGCATCCTCAATACTTAGGAAAAATTGTATTTCTGAGCTGCGCTCAGCTCAGCTTTCCCTGCTTATCTCAAAAAGGTGTTTCCAAAACTTTTATCTCAACCTGGGACCAACATGTCCCTAACACTTACATGTGGCTCATCCCCGAGCCACTTGCTGCTTTAGTTGTCTCACTCTGCTCCGTGACCGGTGGGACTAGTTTGGCCGCGAACTCATTATATACACCGAGCAACTGCTCCACTACTTGTCTGGTATCCTGCTCAACTTGCTGAACTGTTTCAAGCAGCGCTGGAGTTATCTCTTCTCCAATCTGGTCCTGTACTTGCTCTTGGTTTTCACGCAATTCCTTTAGCTTATCTTCTATCTGCTGCGATACTGCTGTAGCATCCTCGAGGAGTTGCTGTGACTGATTGTCCATTTCAGTCTCCTCTCTTAATACTTGGACTTGCTTCTTTAAGCCTGATACTTCCTTGTACCTGGACAGCCTCTCCCTGGGTGGCAAAGCCTTGAGCTCTGCATCCAACTTTTCTAACGCGGTCTGTTTTTCTTTTATCGCGGTCTTTACCTACAGCAACCCCTGATCCTCTTTAAGGGCTGTGAATGCCTTGGAAACTTGTTCCAATAGATCTTGGCACTGATCCATGCCACTTTTTATGTTCTGCGCGGCGGTCCTAACGGCTTGCTCTCTCAACTGCTGCTCAGTTAATGGTTCCTGTATGTTCATTTGTGCCTTCAACGAGGTAATATTAGCATGATAAAAAATTTCCTTATCTTGCATCTCCGACTTCAAAGATCTTACCCTGTCCCCGATCCTCAGAACTGTGTCCACAGGATCATCTTGGAGTTCTATACCTTCAATATCCTATGCAACATTGGATATGGTAGTCTCCAAATTTTGTCAGCGGTCCAGTTCGTTTCGTAGCTGCATTTCTGCGTGCAACTGAATTTGCTTGTTTGCTGCAGTGAGCTCTGCTTGTGACTTCATCAACTCAACCGTCCGTTCATGCATCTCCTCAACAATCTGCGTGTGGATGAAGTGCAATCCTGGTAAGGGAATTTTGGCTAAGTCGAGCTCTACCCTCTCGACTCCCTTTGTGTCCAACACAACTTGTTCTGCCATTGGCAATGCAATAGCCAATGGGTCCACTGTAATGTCCCCATGTTGACCCCCTTTGTATTAAATCGTAAATGATGTAAATATTGTAATTTAATCATGGTGAGGAGCTCAAGGCCAAGGCCCCACCATTGATTTAGCGTTTCATGTATCGGCAATTAAAAATAGATGCCTATGGTTCTTGTGCTAGATAGGCACAATGTAAATAAGACATCATGTAAATACGAATTTTAATGAAAATACCCACAACTAGCTATGCAATGCAACAAAGAGATGGGGGCATGATTCTACAAGGAATGGGGAGGGAAATTATTCAAACCCTTAAGCCAATGGTGTTAATCCATGTGTCAATGAGAAAACCCATAAACCCTCAACTACCGATTTTGGGTTATGGACCCAATCATTTAATTCTTCCAGAAATTGGTTGAGGTAGTTAATGCCTTGGGAATGAAGAGGTATGGTAGCCAATTTCGTGCATGGGCAAGCCATCAACCTGGGAAATTGTGTTTTGTCTCCTTGGGCAAGAAAACACCCACGAAATGGTGCCCAAAGCCATTCTGAACAGTCAGTCTTTCCTCTCTCACGTAGTCTAAACTACTGGGCCTTTTTCCATCACGTTTTTCACCATTTTGCCTGCATTTTCCATGCCCGGGAGCTTGTTTTTGCATTAGACAGCAGCTGGGAGAGAAGGGCCACGATTTGGGACTGTTATGGAGGCCGTTTTTGCCCCAAAATGTCCATGGACGTTTTGTTAAAAACGGATTTGGCTTCCCAGGGTTGTTCCCTGTCTTCTAGTTTCGTTTTTGGGTTTCCCACGTTTTTATGAAGCTAATGAAAACCCCATCCTTGGGCATCTCACTGTAAAAATGTTTTATCATTCCCAATAAGTGTGGTTCTGTTGTTATGTGCATCCTTGTTTTGGTTTGAACCTGTGAGCAAGAAACTTGGACTGGTAGTGGACAGAATTGGCTTGATAAACCTAGTGGAGGGAGTAACCTCTCAAGAAGATCAAGAGGGCTTTGGCTACTTTTCTATGCACACCCTGAGAGCACTAGAAAGGAAGGTATGGCTTGAGGGACTATGTGGCAGTGAAGAGAATACTTCCTTGTGTTGGGTGTGTAGGCATTGTGAGTGCGAAGTTGAATAGATCTTGTAGAGGTATCCATAGCTCTGTGGTTGAGCTCACTAGCTTAGCAATTCTTCCTTTCCATTTCCTAGCAGCCTGATAAACCCAACTATAGCTTGGCTTGGCTCATCTTGGTGTATGCTTGGCTATGTGTGAGTCTGCTATTCCCTGGTTCCTTGTAGAAATCATGCCCAGCTCGGGGGTGGCATTTGCATCAAGAGGTTGATAAGCACAACTGGCCTATGGTTGGGTGGAACGTTGCAGTTGCATAGCCAGTTGCTTGGGACTACTGTTATAAGATAAGTATTCTCTTGTGTTAACTCCCCAATTATTATTTGATGAATAGCTTGAATGTATGATGGATGTGTTACTGAATTTACTTCCGTTGTGTTTTTCTTATATTATACATTTCTATATGTTCTTTTATATTATTTGACTGCTTACTAATAAACTCATGGGGCTAGATTCCCGGTTTAGTATCACGATCCTCTCTATAATGTTGGTATGGTAGGAGGGGACGTTACATCCACATGGACAATTCTAGTCTTCGATGGAAGCATTATTGATAACTGCGACAGTTCTTGCTGCGAGGTCCCTACCATCCTCCCTTTAGCTCCTTCTTTCCGCGGCAAGGTAAGGCTTTTCTGGACATCGTCCATATTCTTCATCAGACCTTGCATTGCAAGCCACATCTTCTACAGGTCATCCTGGATGACCATGTCCTTATTTTCTTTAACCGCCATGAGCTCCTTCATCTGCTCTGAGACTATTTCGGCTATCATCTTGTAGTCATCATCATTGAGGACTGCCTCTGATTGAATCTTTGTGGCCTTCACCTTCTTCCTCGACTTTGGCTTCTGTGAAGTCTTAGGTTCTTTCCTCTTCCCTGTTTCTTCAGTGATTGGGCATGAGAGCGGGATTGGCTCATCTTCTGCTGAATCTGTCTCCACGTCCATAACTTCTACGCGGAACTCTGGTGGCCAATCTTTCATGAGGTCTTCAACGTCCTGCTCATACATGATGTAGTTCCCTAGGAACCACTCTGGTTTCTTCGTTTGTGCTTTCGGCGATATGAAGATACATTTCATATCCGCCTCAAAGTCGATGATGCGGATATACTTCGCCGTGACCTACTTTGTAATGCAGGTTGTCTTCGTGATTGCATAGCGCAGTTGGATATAGTATTGGTAAAAGACTTCTGTTGTCGCATGCTGGCGCTCTGCATTTGTGTTTTCCCAGAGTTTGACAAACTTAAACCCTCTAGGATCATTGGTGTCCATAATGACACCCACATAATCTCACGGCTCCTTCCATCCACAAAAAGCAATCAGGACGATGAGCCAGGTGAAATGGAACTGGCCGCCATTCACCTATGTGTCGTTGAGTTCTTCAAGGAACTCATTCAACAGAAACTGACACCAATTAAAGTTGGTGCCTTCAGCCGCTGCAACACCAAGGAGTATTGTGCCCGCAGGCACATCCGAAGGCCTAGCTGTTTTGAGTATCTTTCTTGCGAGCAACTGCGTTACAAATTTTGTTGCTCTGTCCTCTATGTCATCTGTTGGGAAGCCTCTTTTTTCCTTCACCACCGGATGGGTTTTCTTCATCTTCTTAATAGCCTCTTTTTCTTTGCTCTTCCCCTGGAAGAGTTTCTTAAGATCCTTACCGCACTTGCTTAGCCCGATGATGCAGTGGATCAAATCGATGTTAATATCAATGTTCCTATCCGGCCACAGATAACCTTGGTGGATTCACGCCATGAGTGTGCGAACAACGATATTAAGTTCTGGGGAACGGTCAAAATGTGGCAATCTAAGCAAGTTTAGTAGCCCTGACTGAATGACAAGTGTTAGCCAGCGCTCGGCAACTAGGTTAAGAGTTCCCTTGGCATCCTTTTTCCAACACATATACTAGTCTGGTTGAAAATCTGGGTACTTGGGAACATCTGGCTTGTCCTTCTTCATTCCCAAGAGGTCATAATCCTCCCATTTACATTCTGCTATCTTTCCCAACAGATTCTTATAAATATTTACATGTTTTGAGATAGGTGACAGCAGGATGTCATATCTCACATTCTTGGACAATTTAAACACAGGGGCATTCAGTGCCCGCGGGGAGATATATTCGGGTGTCATCTTCAAGGGTTCTTTCTGAAAGACTGGCAATTTTTGTGTCGAGGAGCCCATCTTTATGACCTTGGATCGAGGTGCAGTTACGTCTTTTCCTTTCTCTTTCGCTTTTTCCTGCATTGTCGGATTAATTCTTGGTGATCTGCGGGATCCTTCACCTTGTTCCACAGCGACCTTCTTAACTGACGTTTTCATTAACTGTTGAATCCCTCCATGCTGAAAGATCCTCAGTGCTTCTTCAAGGGTCAGTTCTTCTTCTCTATAGGAAGGTTCGGACATTCACTAATGAGGTAGCAGCTAAGGCAGATAGAACACAGATGGCTACTATCTCGGAGAGGTTAATCACAAGAAAATTCTAAGTGCTCAGTAACACCTATGAGTCTCCCTACGGTATTATTTATAGGCGCAGCAGACCCCCTCCCACGCCCTTCAATGGCTAGATAGGCATTTAATGTGGTGTCCATTGGTGAATTTAAGTGGATCCTTTGTTATTTTCCGTCGTCAGCGTGCTTAGAACGGTTATTTTCTCTTTAAATGATGAAGCGGTTGCTCCAACGGTCATCTAATGGCTATTTTTCTGAAAAGCCAAGAAACGGCTATTTTTCTCCAAGTGCTGCGCCAAACTGCACGGCAATCCATTTGCAACCCTGCGCAGATACTTCGCAGTGCCAAAAATTTCCAACTTTTTTTTTTCCACCCGCGCAGCTTCGACAGTACTGCGCGGTGCATAGATCATTCTTCTTATCATACCTTCTTCCTTTTATCATACATGTACAAACTCCTTTACATTTCTAGTGTCCAATTTCAACTGTACTTGACACTTAGAACTTCCTTCGTTTGCTCGTTATTCAAGGTTCTGCGAAGCAATGCTATCATGGTATATGCTCTTCTAGAGCTTCGCAATCTGCCATCCCTGTGAATGCAACGATTCTTAAACTAGGGACAATATATTCCATAGGAATTATAGCCTCATGCCCATAAACCAACTGAAAGGGTGTCTGTCCTGTCAATATCTTGCATGTGGTCCTGTATTCCCATAACACAGATGAGACGCGCAGGTCCCAATCGTCTCTATTTACATTGCATACATCAGTGAGTGCATTCTCCAATATTTTATTGAAAGCCTCTACAATACCATTCGCTTGTGGATGATATGGAGTACTGCGCTGATGACGAATGTGGAATTCTTCTGTAAGCGCCTCAATAGTCTTGTTCAAAAAGTGAGTACCTTGGTCACTCATCAAAATCTTCGGACAGCCAAATCTGGTGAGTATTTCTTCAAAAATAAACTGCGCAGCAGTACTAGCACTGCAGTCCTTGACTGGTTTCGCTTCTGCCCATCTGGTGAGGTAATCAGTAGCGGTAATAATATACCTTGCACCTGTTCTTTTTCCTGGTGGGTTTATAGGACCCACAAAGTCTATTGCCCATTTTTCAAATGGCTGCAATGTCAACTGTGTATTCAATGGCATCTCATCTCGGCATGATGGTTTTCCTATCCTCTGACAGACATCACAGTTCTTGCAATGTTCTTTGGCATCTTTATGGAGCATAGGCCACCATATCCCTGCGCACAATATCTTCTGTGCAATATCCCTTCCTGCATAGTGACCTCTCGCGATTCCTGAGTGTGCGTCCACTAAAATAAATGGCTTCTCATGATCGAGTATGCACCTGTATAGGTCTTCATCTGGCCCAAGTTTGTATAACTGACCTGCAATTATAGTGAAGTCCACGACGCGCACCACTAACTATTTTTTCTGCTGGACAGTGAATTCCTACGGTGCCAACCCTGTGGTTAGGAAATTAATAATATCCTTGTAATAATCATCAGCAACCTGTATAGCAAATAGTTGCGCATCAGGTAGACTGTCTTCAATGTTCGTTGGTTCCTCTCCTGACTCAATCCTTGACAAATGATCAAGTCCCAAGTTCAGTCAACCTGGCTTGACAATAATCTCATAGTCATATTCCTGGAACAGCAATAGCCATCTGCATATGTGTCCCCCTAACACTGGCTTGTTGACCAAGTATTTCAATGTAGAATGGTCAGTAAACATAAGGAAGTGCGATCCCAACAAGTAGTGTCTAAATTTCTGTATAGCATATACCATTGCAAGGCCTTCCCTCTCAGTAGTAGTATAGTTCTTCTCTATTGTTGACAGCTTCCTGCTAGAAAATGCAATAGGGTGGTCAATACCTCCCTCTCCTAGCTGAGCTAACACAATCCCCAGGGAAATACATGATGCGTCAACATGGACATGGAATGGATTTGTCCAGTCTGGAAAGACTAGAATTGGCGCAGTAACCATCTTTTCTTTCAATGTATCAAAACGATGTTCGCATTCTGCGTTCCAAATGAACAGTGCATCCTTCTTTAGCATCTTTTCCATTGCTGCGGTTATCTACGCATAACCCTTTATGAATTTCTTGTAGTATCTAGTATGGCCTAAGGTAGAGCACAACATCTTGAATGAATTTGGTGTCGGCAAGTTTGCAATGACAGCAATCTTTGTAGGGTCTACCATCAATCCTTGCTTACAGACAATGTGGCCAAGTAAAATTCCATAGTGCACACAGAAAATACACTTCTTCAAATTCAAGGATATTTGATGCCGTCGGCACTTTTCTAGCATCATACAGATATTCGTGCAATGATTTTTCAATAGACCAAACACAGTCCAATCATCAAAGTATGCTTCTAGAAACTTGTGCATAAAATCTTTAAATGTTGCGACAACGACTCTGGAGAATATGGCAGGTGCGTTTTTCAGACCAAAAGGCATGATGGTGTACTGGAATGACCCCCATTCTGTAGCAAATGTCATCTTATGCCTATCTGCAGGATCAATCCTGGTCTGATGGTAACCAGAGAAACCATCAGTGAAAGAATATGCCTCATTTCCTCCAACGTTATCAAGCACTTAGTCTGTGAATGGAGTAGGAAATGGGTCGTACATGGAAGCATCATTCAGTTTTCTGAGATCCACAAAAATCCCGATCTCGCCTTTTGCTTTTTTGTCTTGAAAAACCATGGGGCTAATCCATTCGGATTCTTCGACTGGTTCAATGATTCCTGCCTCTAGCATCTTATCTAGCTCTGCGCGGACTTTTTCCTTGTAGCGCGGATTTAATCTGTATGGCCTCTGCTTGACAGGCTTATCACCTGGCTTTAAAGGTATTTTCATGACCCCTAGGTCTCCCAAAATTCCTTTCATCTCTGTAAATTTTGTCGAAAACAGTTCCTGATACTTATGTAAGGTATCTGGGATCTCTGCAACAGTCTGATCGTCCCAATAATCTCCTATTGATGTGAACTTCAGCTCTTTGTTTGTGCCAATGTTCACTTTTTGTGTTTTTACTGGTCCAGTCATATCTGGGATTTCCAATGGAGGTCCTTCTACCTTGCGCACGCCTTCCAACTCTGGTATATCTATGTTTCCCGGGTCCTCCTCATCATCTTCATTTGTATCATTGGTATGTTCAGCTAAGTTGTAACACTCGATAAAGTGCTCTTCATGTTCCTTCCATTCCGATTGTAAGTGCACAGGAATGCAATCTGTCCCAAAGGATTCCTGTAATGTTATGTTTTGATGAGGACAGTCATCCTGGAATATGCGCTTCTTGATTAGCTGTAATGCTTCATGCATTAATGGATTCTCATCTTCAAAACTGAAGTCCTTCTGGAAGTTCGCAGTGAGCAGCTTCCAATCAGTGAGTTCGCTGCACAACTCCAGGTCTAGGTACCATTTTTCTGGGATACCCGCATCCAATGTATGTACAAATAAATGTACCCATTCTGTAGGTGGTCCTCCCGCCCATGCCTTTGAACAGACTTCAATATGCTGACTAGGGTCTGTTTGTCCATTATACTTTTCGAAGGGTAAAGTAACCCTTTCGGCGAACCGGATCTGCATCTTAGTTTTGCATTGATCCCAAGTGGTCAGTGTCTTCTTATGTGCATTCCACCATCTGGCAAGTGTATCGCGCAATGCTATATATAAAGCTGGTAGTCTATGCTCATCTGGTATAGCTGTAGTATATTCCCTTATGAAACTGTAAACATTAGCAGAACCATCATATGTGGGAATAGGACTCACCTCTTTTCTGATCCAGCGCAGTGATTTTGTAACCTGCGCACATCTTCTTGCTAATACTTCATGCATGCGGCTTTGCCAATCCTCCAATCCTGTATCCAAGTCAGAGATACAAGAAGTGTCACATCGCCAGCTAAGCATTCCATCCACAGTAGGATTAATGTAGTCTTCCTTGTTCGCAGTCAGCTGGTATAGTCGGTCTAAATCTTGAGCTTGGGATTCCTCCTGAATCGGCTCACTATATCTTTCACCATATTTAGGATCCAATGGTGCAATGACCCTAAGATGCTTCCCTTCAAATATCATATTCTTTGTCTTCAAGTTTATGATAGCCAAGTTATCCATAGCCCAATCAATTACCAATATTGCTGGAAAAGGTTGACTATCATCCACAATTTCAATAACTTCAAAGTCTACATGACTCTGTACTCCGTCGATGTCAACTACTACATTAGCTAAATGGCCAAAAGGTATGACCTTCTCTTGATTAGCCATTCTTAACTAGATAGGTGACCAGAGCAACTTTGGTCGACCCATCTGCTGCCATGTTTGCTTAGTCAAGACATTCACTTCTGATCCCAGATCAAGGATGACTTCATCCATTTCAAAATCTCCTATCTGCACAGTGAGCCTCATCTCTCGGCCTATTCTTTTGTGCTTCCTTATATGATGTACCACGCTATCTGGAGTCTTTGTTGCAATCTGAGGTTCATACTGGTTGATGAGCTTCTGGAGCTCTACTATGGCTTTCTCGCTTTTTAGTAACTTCATGCAGCTTCGCAAGAACTACGCAACAGAAGTACGGACATCTGTCGTAGTGCTTTTTTTATCATAAGGAGCTGGCATGTCTTCAACATGCGGTGTTTCACTGCGCAGCGGGATCCTTGATGACTTATCTGCTGGTTCTCTAAAGGTATCCCGCGCATCAATGAAGATCTCCTTATTCTTCTGTAAGTTAAGAGGGGGTGCCTTTCCTGGAGCTTTCCTTAACCATATTGTTTCAAGGGGATCCTTATTCGTATGTGTCTCCCCTGATGTCGAAGCTTCCGCTCCTCTGTCGTAGCCTTTCTCAGCACCACTGCATGTGACCACATTGATACTTGGATCCACTGGTCTATTCTCTACTACGATCCACTGGACATTTGGATTCGGGGCCTCCGTTTGTCTTCTCTTCTGCATTTCCACCTCTAATACTGGGCAATCTTCAATAACATGGTCAAATTATTTACAATAATTGAACGTGGTGCATGGGTTAACACAATCTCTAGATACGTGACTGGGTTGGCCACAATTATAACAAATGACTTGGCCGCGGCCTCTTCCCTATGTCGGACCAGCATTTCTTCCTCTGCCGCGGTATCCACCACCACGACCTCTGTATCCTCCTTGGTCATATTGTGTGTTATCTTGCTTAGGCTGATTTTATTCCTGTACACAGTATACGCCAGTGCCTCTCATTGCATCCATATATCATTTTCTTTCATTCATTAATTCATATGCGCAGCAGTTGGATTCATCATGTCCCACTGATTTATAGAAATTGCAGTATAAATTCTTAGGAGTTTTCACATATTTTTGAATGAGGTAACACTCTTCAGGTCTATGTCCTGTGGTTCTGCAAATTTCACACCATGGGGACTGATTCTGATTTAATGGGTTAGGCACACCACTGTTAAGATAGTCGAAGAATAGAGGGAAATGCTCGTGGTCATGACCTTCTCCTTTACAACTTGTACACTAGACCTCCTGTCTAGGTTCATATCTTTGTTCTTTACCATTTTTCATACTTTGTAGTTCAAGTGTCAGTGTGGTCAGCTGGTTCCTGATCTGAGACATCCCAAAACTAGTATCACCAATCGACGAAGCTTCCAGCTTCATTGCGAATTCCAAGGCCTCTACCTATGATAGAACCTTCTGTTGCATCAATGGTAATCTGATATGTGGTAACAACGCAGCAATGAACTATTCTTTATGCTGTTATGGCGGTATAACAAAACTTACTTGGTCTAGCAGGGTCTTAACTTTTGATCAAATTCCCAGACCGTTTCAGTTGGTCTCCGCTTTATTTCCTTTAACTCAGTTATACACTGAGATTCAGACTTTGGTTTCTTGAACTCAGCCACCAGCGCGGCTTTAATTTTTGCGAGGGTTCTGGGCTGTATCTGAGAATATTTCATAAACCAGTGTAAAGCTCTGTCTCTAAAGGTGGTGATGAGTTGTGCTTGCTTCACGGCATCATCCTAGATTTGTCTTACACTCCATATGGCTTCACAAAGGAACCAATGCTGATAAGCGTCTTCTAGGCCAGTTCCTTTGAATATTGGCACTTTCATATCCGTGTTTGCCATTGTCGGGTTAGTTTGTGGGGCACTCTGGTTAGTGCGCGGCTGCTGTAAAGGGATCTGTGCAGTGAACACAAATGGGACTATTGGGAGGGATGGACTAGGCTGACTAATCTAGGGGGTGGGCTACGTAGTGGGTGGGTTCTGCGATAAGGATGGCGCAATTTGTGTAGTCGACGGATTCTCAGGGGTAAATGGTTGTGCAACTTCATTATCAAGGTCACCAGGGATCTCAATATCTATATGAAGTTTAGGACTAGTAGGATTCTTATTAAATTTATATCTCTTGCCACTTCTAAGGGTATGTGTCTCTTCGTCAAAATCAATATATGTACTTTTTATCATGAAAAACTTTGACAAAATTACTGCATTCTTAGAACACCTTTCTCAGCTAACAACATCTTAATGTATAGACTGAGATTGTTCAGAAACTTACCTTGGAATCCTCCAAAAAAGTTTGCTTCTGCTTGGCTATAGGACTTGAGTGTGTATACAACAAATTCTGTTACAAAGCCTTCTAGCATATGATCGACCCAATAATCAACTGCGCATCACAACGGGCTGTCTAACGCTTTGAGCTATGCTGTGAGCTTAGGATTCCACTCCGTGGGTACTCCTCCCTAGAAACAAGTTTTCTTCTCTACGAGCCGCGAGATACACGCATGCAGTTCATTTGGAAACGATGCCCAAAAAATATCGTGAATGTCATCCAATAGATATCTATCCGACCATTGTGTGTCGCTTAGACGCGGATGTCTGCTCTCTTGTCTGTTAAAATCTCTTATGGTCTTATCCCACCAAGCCTAGATTTCTGTCTTTTCAGGATGCCAATAGTCAGATCCTTCGAGGAACTGATATTCTTATTCACACATCATGATTGCAACTCATCATGGATTCTAGCGCGGAAACGAAACCATTTTTTGGCTTCTACTAACCCAAAGGTTTCCAATTAGACCCAGGTTCTTTGTGGTTCTCCCTTTTGACCAACAAAACCCCTTCGCACCGGCCCTTCCGGCAACAACTTGCGAGCAGGATGAGGTCTCACCCGAGGTGTATCTTATGGGGTACTACGGAATCAGGTTTCCACAGTAAATGATGAGTTGTTTATATGAACAAGCTGCACAGCGCAGGACAGAAGGAGTGCACTGCGGGTCAAAGCGATGCGGTATGCAGCAGGATCTATACTGCGAGCGACTACGATGCGGTGATGGCAACGTTGCAGGCCTCACTAAGGGCTTCTTACTGCTGTGAATCTTCTACTGGAACTGCAAATCAACTACACTTATCCTCTACTTGGAAGATCTTGAAAAGGTTAAGGCACTAAGATGAATATCACCCATCCATCCATGCAGGCACTTACTGGTTATCTTTCTAGCATTCATTCAAGGACTTAGATTATTATAACGTGAACTGAAATTATAGACGCGACTAACCGTGCTGCATTCCTTCAATGTGTTTAAGAAAACATTAACCTAAATGACTGATTCACAATCTTAACATATAATTGAAATGTTCGCCATTCATCTGTTCTCGTGGAACCTAGCATATCATTCCCAAACTTCTCCTATTGGTGAATGCATATCACAGTTCTCCTATTATAGCATGCAAGGAAACATTCAAATGTTCATTCTACAGACAATACAGGTAGTCATTTTTTCATAAAACATAATCGCATAACACAGGATTTAACGTGGTTCACTTCCCCGGATGGAAATCTACGTCCACAAGAACGGTTGGTAATATATTTCTTTCAAAAGGGATGGGGCAACCGTTCTTAGTCTGCGCACTCAGCTGCGGACTCTCCTTTCTCTCAGCTAGGTCTCTGCTCACACAGCTGCAGAGCCTTTACAATCTTCTTAGCTTGGAGAGATTTCTCAATACAAAAGGTTATATCATGATTACTCTAGCAACTAGCATCTAACCCCCAAAAATAAAGCAACCCCATCCCATACAAAAGTGTCTTCTTAAATAGATCATGCTCGAAGGTCATGTATGTACAATGTCGAGACCTAAAACCCAAAACCCTAAGGGTTTCCAAAACTGCGCCGGTTCTCCAAACCGGCTTGCTGGCTCCTGGTAGCGTCTGCTTGATCATGGTGGATCTCCACGTCCTCATCATGTCTCTATCGTCCTTCCTGTTGCACACGTGCCTACAAGCTACTTCTGCCGAACCGTTTCTCTCTAACGGTTTCGCCTTCCAAGCGTGCCAAGCGTCGCTTTCCTTAACAACCCACGCGTGGCCGCCTTCCCGATTTTCTTATGTCCTCCACTCAGCAATCCTAAAATATCTTTCCAAAAATGGCTTCTACCGGTCCAACCTGTACCTACACCTGATACTTGTCCAGCACTCCGCTTTGTTGGCTCCACGTGGCCTCCTAACTCCGCAGCACTACTTCTGTGCAGTACTGGTCTTTGCATCATGGCCAAAACTTTGATGTTGCGCGCAACTGCGCAGTCTGGTCAAAAGTTGGATGCTGCGCGCAACTTCGCAGCATCCTCAATACTTAGGCAAAATTGTATTTCTGAGTTGCGCTCAGCTCAGCTTTCCCTGCTTATCTCAAAAAGGTGTTTCCAAAACTTTTGTCTCAACCTAGGCCCAACAAGAACATAAAGGCCCTTTCTATACAATGACCATGAAATCCACTTTCTCATTGTTGTGTGACCTTGGAGTAGGATTATTTTGCAATACCCAACAATCATTCTACCCCAATTATTCAATATACCTTCTATATGTGTCCCTTGTAGAATGCCAATTATGCTTCTCAAACCAAAGAGTCTTATTTATGCATATTCACTTTCTATATATGTCTACAAGAACACTTCCTACAAAGGTGTTGGAATAGAACCCAATTTTATTGGCATAAACATGGACTTGTTTGGCCTATTACAAATTTTCTATTGTGGAAAATTCATTGAGCACATGGGCCAATGTCATATGGTCAACCTTGATTCCACACAATGTATTTGGGTAAACAAGTTCATTGATTTTGAAGCATAATAATTGTTTTCATATCTTGTTATCATTACATTCCACGAGGCTGAGACTATATTATAAGTATCTGTAGGTGTTGTGTTGAATGCCTTATAGGAATATCCCACATTGGGAATACATGAGAATAAGATCTTTCTCTATAGAACCATCCATTTCATTCTCAAATTTCATTGTTGTAACATGTGCATTCTAACTCTTACAAGAGCTTAAACCCCACTTGCACATGCCCTTAAAAAACAACCAAAAAATCATGAATAAAGGCTTGATTCCTACCCCATTAATAATAAAAAATAGCCCCACAAACTCCTTGGAAACACCACACTATGCATATCCAAAATTAACTACATTCCAAATGACCACATCTAGTTTAGGAATTTAGTCAAACACATTGTGTACATCCTCTATACCCCTAAATTTGGCATACTTATTGATAACATTGTTTCCTACAAACATATCTTCTTCAACCCTGTACTAAATGATGTGGGAGGGTGTGTGCTTTCCAAAGTTAACATATTTCACCCTAATGTATTCTCACACAATAAAGGCACGGCTTTACTGGCTCATTAAAGTTTCAAGTAGTGTATATCATGGAAAAGTGGCATGTCCACCATGTGTGTATTTTATTGTGTGTACTCATCCCCCAACCTATTGTGGCACCAAAAGGGTGGAATTTTCCCACTTATAACCTTAACTACCAAAGCAAAGCAACCGCATCTCACATCACCTAATGTTGCTAACTTTGTAAATTTTTCCAAATCCCCATTAAAATCCATGCCCTTTCTCATCAAATCCATTATATTGGTTTCCATGTGGCACCAAAAATGAATTCCAAGTCTAGTTGGTTCATTGGGATCCTTTGTGATAAATGGAATTTAAGTCAAATTGTAGTATACTTTAGATTTGAAAATGAAATCACACACAAGTTGTACAATAATGGGAAAGAAATAATTCATATATCAAAATTTCCTTAAGATAGGGAAACACCTTACAATGATCATTTACAAAATTATCCACTCCTATTCACTTGCTACTTTGAGGGGACAACCTCTCAATGGGCTAAGCTTCAATACAATAATCCTCTCATACATACTCAATAAGGAGGACTACATCCTTATTTAAAGTTTCCAAATGCTAACTACCTAGTGGGCCTTCTTTAATGAAGCCGCTTTATATTTATTAAATGCTAACTACCTAATGGGGCCTTATTTAATAATAATTAACATTGTGGACCTAGTCCATGTTACATTAAATGGCCACCATACGTATCCTACTCTTATCTCTAATATGCGCATGGGCCCCTATTACACCCCTAAGGAGGATATCAACATTCCATCCCTCTTTGTAGAGTGTTGTACCCAATGCTTTTACATATGATATACATATATAATCCAAAGTTCCATATATGGGATCCTACCATTGTTAGAAAAACAGGTTGCGGAGCAATAACAATAAACAGAAATGCAAATATAATCACACACACATTACAAGAGAAACACAAATATATCGTGGTTCACCCAACTTGGGCTATGTCCACACTGAAGTTGCCATTCCTTCATATTATTCCGTCCAACAAAGTGAAGGGATACAACCTACATCACAACCGCTGCACTTCCTCTTCACTGTCTCACAGTCTCTCTACTTAGATCTCAGAGATTTTTACAATGCATAAAACCTAATACATCATTAACCCTATCCGTATTACAATGTCTTTCTTTTATAAGGGAAATACAATGGGAAAATACCACGGGTTACCCAAAACCATGGGCCCACAAAACAGCTGGCGAAAACAACCCCAAAAATTTTCTCGGGGGCGCTGCCCCCAAACCCCCTTTTTCGAGGCGTTGCCCCGAACCCTTAAAAATGAAAAATGGGTGTACAGTCCTCCGAGGTGCACAACTAAGACAATATCATCTATGAGACTGGAAGATATGGCTCCACAACCAACAATATCCCACTTGGAGACTGATCATAGCAACTCCACCGCTACTACACTTGCTGGACTTGGACTTGGCAAATTTATCCTCTTCACCTTCATGCTAGAAGGCCAATTGAAACTGAGCAAGAACTCAGTTTCTCTCTGGTCACTACCTTTGTGAACATGTCTACAGGATTCTGGCTAGTATGTATCTTTTCCAACTTCAACAATTCATCTTCCAGAACAGAGCGTATGAAATGGTACTTGAGCTGTATATGTTTAGTCCTAGAATGGAATGCTGAGTTCTTTGCAAGATGAATCGCACTCTGGCTATCACTATACAACCTTCTATCCTTCTGCTTCTTACCCACTTCCTCCATAAACCTCTACAACCAAATCATCTCTTTACTAGCCTCTGTAATAGAAACATACTCTGCTTCCATTGTTGAAAGTGCAACAACCTTTTGCAGTTTCGAAATCCAGCTTACTATTGTTCCACCTACAGTAAACACATACCCTGTGGTTCTCCTCCTACTATCCTTGTCACCTACCATATCTGCATCAACATATCCCTATAGAACAGTGTTTGAACCTCCAAAACATAATGCCTGAGTGGTAGTACCTCTCAAATACCTGAGAATCCATTGTACTGCCTTCCAATGTTCTTTACCTGGATTATTCATATATCTGCTCACAACTCCCACTACATGTGTAATATCTAGTCTTGTGCACAGCATAGCATACATCAAGCTGCCAACTGCTAATTGATAGGGAATCTTGGACATGTAATCAGTCTCTTCGTGTGTCTTGGGACACATTTCTTTACTTAGACTGAAATGGCTGGCCAAAGGTGTACTTATTGGTTTTGCATTCTGCATTATGAACCTCTCCAACACCTTTTGTATGTACTCACTCTGAGACAATGTCAATTTGCGATTTTTCCTATCTCTCTTTATTCTCATACCAAGGATTTTCTTTGCAGCACCCAAATCCTTCATCGCAAATGAATTAGCTAGCTTCCTTTTGAGTACATTTATATCCTGCATGTTAGACCCTGCAACAAGCATGGCATCCACATTCAATAACAAGATAATATATCTTTCATTGTCTAGCTTCTTGAAATAAACACAGTGGTCAGAATGACATCTACTATAACCTTGTTCTATCATAAACCTGTCAAATTTTAAATACCACTGCCTTGGAGCTTGCTTCAAGCCATACAAACTCTTTTTCAACCTACATACCAAGTTCTCCTTACCTTTGACCTCATACCCTTGTGGTTGCTGAATATATATCTCTTCCTCCAAATCCCCATGGAGAAAAGTTGTTTTTACATCTAACTATTCAAGATGCAAATTTTCTACCGCCACTAGACTTAAGATAATCCTAATTGAAGTCATCTTAACAACAGGTGAAAATATTTCATCAAAATATATACCTTTCTTCTGTGCAAACCCCTTTACAACAAGTCTCGCCTTGTACCGCTTCTTCTTCCTTCAACTTGTAAATCCATTTGTTCTGCAATGATCTTTTACCAATAGGAAGGTGAACCAAATCCCAAGTCTGGTTTCCTACCAATGAGTCCATCTCCTCATTCATGCCTTGCTCCCACTTCTTTCTAGTTTTCACCTGCATTGCTTCTTCATAACATTCTGGTTCACCAGCATCAGTCATCAACAAATATACATTGAAGGAGAGTATCGTTCAGGGAGTCTAGTTAACCTGGTAGATATTCTTGCAGTTGCAGGAGTTTCGGGTACTTGTTGTTGTTCTTGATTTTCTGGCACCTTTGGAACTTCATTTTCTGTAATTTCATCAAGTACTGTGTACTCTGTGTTTTCCTTTTCCTGTTTCTTTCCCTGCAACTGATATTTATACATGACCTTTTCATTGAATATGACATCTCTACTTCTAATGATTTTGTGATTTTCATAATCCCATAAACGATAACCAAATTCATCAACCCCATGATCCAAGTGGATATCAGTGGCGGCCCACCTCTTCCAACTGGCTCAAAACAGTCTTCTGGCAATTTTGGTAGATTACTATTTTTAGCAGTTTTTCGGGTCCTGAACTTCCGGAGCCATTTTGAGGCCCTAAACGACATTTTTTGGCGATTTGGGGGACCAAATGGTTGCCAACGGCATGCATTTGGGCCCATTCGAAAGTTGTAAATCTCGGATAGACCTTTCCAACAAGCTACCGAGCGCCCCAAACGGAGATCGTATGCAAAAGTTACGACCCCGGTAAGTTGATGTACTAACTTACCCAAACAAGGCCCACATGACTTTTGGCGCTTCATCTTCTAGGGTTAGGTTTTTGGATGTTTGGGATTCTTTCCCTCATGCTTATGATAAATAGGCCCCTTCGGCCTCTCTTTGTATTCATCTTGGCACGAATGAGCATAGCGGCCACATCTCTTCTCAGAGATAGCTACCACCATTCTAGCTATTGTATTTTATAGTCTATTCTATTTCCGCTATTTAATAGAATATGTGTTTACTGTATCACTGTGTTATTTGCAATATATCTCTGTATATGATTCTGTATATGCTATCTTTTGTTTCGTTCCCACATAAATCCGGATCAGTGGTATCAGAGCGGTCTGCTCTTTGATTGTTTCTCGGTGCATGTCCCCGACGAGGTCAGGATACAGAGAGTTGGGTCTCGAACTAGTTTCACTTGGGGAAGACCACTCTCGCCGCCCCAAACGGCCTCCCATGGCGGAAGAAAAGAGAGACGACGGAGCAGTAGATCCTATAAAGTTGTTGCTCGAGGAAGCCCTCGCGCGACAGAGGAACGAGATGATGGATAATTTCACCCAGATCCTTCAATGCATGCCAACAGCGGCAAATGCACCCTCAACAAGCAGTCATTTCGGAGATACGACTCCCTTCAAGGTACAAGTTAATTTTGATATCCCTTTATTTGAAGGCCAAATCGATGCCGATGCCCTAGATAAATGGTTGAATCTACTAGAAGGGTACTTCTCTGTCCACAATTTTTCCGACAGGGAAAAGATCGTCTTTGCACTCCTCAAGGCCGTCCCCCATGTCAAAAATTGGTGGGAAACTTATTGTGAGCAAAACTCATCAGACGAGTCTGGATTGTTTGAATATTCCAATCCCACTTGGGCCTCTTTTATAGATGCCGTCAAGGAACAATATTACCCTGTTGGAAACTATGATGACCAGTACACAAATTGGACCATTCTGCATCAAGAGAGGGACCAAATGGTGTCGGAGTACACCAACAAATTTCATACCTTGCACACAAAGCTAGATATCAAGGACTCTGAGCGGCACCTAGTACTGAAATATCGCAGTGGCCTACACCGGTACATCCGGACAGAGATGGATTTCCTGGAAATCTCTTCACTCGGATCCTCCTATCGATATGCTGTCAAAATTGAGCAGAAATTTCAGCAAAAGAACAAGCGTGACTTCGGACCTGCGCAAAAGCAGGGCAAGGGAAACTCTGGCTCGCAGAACACGGGGCAGGAAAAGGACAACCAGTCCCAACCACAGGCGAAGAAGGGTAAAGAAAAGACAAAGAAGGACACCGGGAAGTGGTGCGAGTTCCACAAAAGCCCCTGGCACAACACTGATGATTGTCGCTCAAAACAGTCATTGGTGGCTGAGATCAAAGCTTCAGAATCAAATCCCAGTTCCAATTCTGACTCCGAACCTAATTTCACAACCGCGCGAAAAGGGAAGCAGATCATTGATGCAGAACCCAGTGCCGTTGTTGCCACCACACAGATTCAGCCAGAGGATCCTGAAGAGTCGGAGGCAGAGGAGCGCCTTTTCCACTCACAGATGTGGGTGAAGGGAATTCCCCTACACTTTGTTGTGGACAGCGGCAGCCAGAAGAACCTAATCTCAGAAGAAGTCATCAAGAGATTGGAGCTACCAATAACGCCGCACCCACAACCATACACCATTGGATGGCTAAGCCAAGGACGAAGGATCCGTGTTAGTCACCAATGTCGCCTACCATATGGCATCAAGCCCTTCAAAGATGAGGTATTGTGTGATGTGGCCCCACTTGAAGTATGTGATGTTCTTTTAGGACAATCATATATGTGGAGGCGTCATGCTGTATATGAATCACGACCTCGCAGTGTCATTGTCACTTTGGGAGGACAACTCTATCGGATACCAGAGATAGTTGCACCTACCCCAAACGAGCAGGGAAGGAAGATAATCTCCCACACTGGGAAATTTTCCCTATTCGCAATTTCCACTAAAGGTGAACATCAGATCGCGGAGACATCCACAACCTCTGCAGATTATCCTTCTACTCAGCAGAAACAAGAAAAACACAAAGTTAGTGCAGCATCGCCTATTCAGGTACCTCCACAGTGCAAGGCCACGCATTCAAGGGGCTCCTCCAAAAATAAACCATCCACACCGGTGCATACCAAGGATACCACAACCACCAAACAGCTCCAGCGCATCCATCAACAACAATTATAGCCCTCTGAAGATGTCAAAGTAAGGCAACCTTTCCACTTCAGCAAATGTCGCACCAAGAGCTCAATTCGACACACAGCTCAACATATGATAAGGGATTTAACGCAATGGATACCATTGCTTCCTAAGGAGGGAGGATTGATCCAAGTGGATATTAGTGGCGGCCCACCTCTTCCAACTGGCTCAAAACAGTCTTCTGGCAATTTTGGTAGATTACTATTTTTAGCAGTTTTTCGGGTCGTGAACTTCCGGAGCCATTTTGAGGCCCTAAACGACATTTTTTGGCGATTTGGGGGACCAAATGGTTTCCAACAGCATGCATTTGGGCCTAGCCGAAAGTTGTAAATCTCGGATAGACCTTTCCAACAAGCTACCGAGTGCCCCAAACGGAGATCGTATGCAAAAGTTACGACCCCGGGAAGTTGATGTACTAACTTACCCAAACGGGGCCCACATGACTTTTGGCGCTTCATCTTCTAGGGTTAGGTTTTTGGATGTTTGGGATTCTTTCCCTCATGCTTATGATAAATAGGCCCCTTCGGCCTCTCTTTGTATTCATCTTGGCACGAATGAGCATAGCGGCCACATCTCTTCTCAGAGATAGCTACCACCATTCTAGCTATTGTATTTTACAGTCTGTTCTATTTCCGCTATTTAATAGAATATTTGTTTACTGTATCACTGTGTTATTTGCAATATATCTCTGTATATGATTCTGTATATGCTATCTTTTGTTTCGTTCCCACATAAATCTGGATCACCCCATATCCAATAAAGGTACATTTCTTGGATTTATCTTCAAGCTTTGTTCTATTTTCTTTATCAATATGGACAAATGCTTCACAACCAAATGTTCTCAGAAATGAATAGTTTACCTTTTTATCTGTCCATGCCTCCTCTGGAATACCACCATCCAAAGCACTTGAAGGTCCTCTGTTTATTAAATAAACAGCAGTATTTACAGCATCCGCCCAAAACTGTAAGGGAAACCCTGCATGCAATCTCATACACCTTGCACTTTCCATGATCGTTCTATTCATCCTTTCTGACACACCATTTTCTTGTGGTGTTTCTAGGACTGTCTTCTCTCTACGAATCCCATGGTATGAACAGTAACTATCAAACTCCTTGCCGTGGTACTCACCTACATTATTAGATCTGAGACACTTCAACCTTTTTCCTGTCTCATTCTCAACCAAAGCTTTCCACTTCTTAAAAGTAGCAAACACATCAGATTTATGTCTAATGCAATAAACCCAAGTTTTCCTAGTTGCATCATCAATAAATGTAACATAATAATGAGAGCCACCAAGAGATTGTACCTGAGCCGGTCCCCATACATCTGTATGCACAAGCTCTAGCTTTTCATTCTTCTTCTGTTTCCCAACCCTGAGAAATCTAACTCTCTTCTATTTTCTATAAACACAGTTCTCACAAAATTCCAAACTTACCTGCTTCAAATCTAGCAGCAACTTCTTTGAGTGGAGAATCTGCATCCCCTTCTCACTCATGTGACCAAGCCTATGATGCCACAATGCTATATCTGTTCCTGTGGAATCTAAAGAGATAGAATGGTTAGTATTATGAGGACATAAATACAACGTACCTACCCTGTCTCCTTTTGCTATCACCATTGATCCTTTAGTGATCTTCCACCACTTTTCTCCAAATGTAGATAGACAACCGCCATCTCCCAACTGCCCTATTGAGATCAAATTTATTTTCATAGCAGGAATATGCCTAACATCTTTTAACAGCCAGTTAGTTCCATTCTTAACTTTTATCCATACCTTACCCATTCCAACAATTTTACATGGCTCATCATCACCCAATAAAACATGTCCAAAATCACCTGGAACATAATCATGAAAGTATTTCCTATGGGGTGTATCATGACATGAAGCCCCTGAATCTACTACCCAATAATCACTAGTATTATCTAATGCAAGAATCAAAGCATCTTGTATTACATCACCTACTAAATTTGCTTCCTAGGTAGTTTCCTTCTGTGCATCTCCTTTCTTCTTTAGAGATCTGCAGTCTTTCTTCAGATGTCCTTTCTTTCCACAGTTCCGCACTCTAGCTTTCCTAGTTTGAACTTGGATCTACCCGTTTTAGACTTCCCACAATTACCTTGGCTCTTTCCTCTCTAATTTTGTCTTCCCCTGGTCTCCATGGTCAACGCATTACTTGATGTCTCACCTGTGCTTTTTCTTCGCATTTCCTCGCTAAGAATAACACCAATAACATCATCAAATTTCAAGGTGTTTGAACCAGAGACAGAGTTACTTACAGCCATGACCAAGCTATTCCAGCTTTCTGGAAATGAACACAAGATTACAAGATCCCTAACCTCATCATCAAAGTTCACACGTACAAAACTTAGTTGATTTGTAACCGTATTAAACTCATTTAAATGATCAGTAATAGATCCATCTTCAGACATCTTTATATTAAATAGATGCTTCATTAGAAATACCTTGTTGGAGGCCGATGGTTTTTCATATAGCTTACCCAGTGCGCTCATCAAACCCTCCATTGTTGTTTCTTTTGAGATATTTAAAGCCACCGACGAAGCCAGGCTCAGTCGTATTGCTCCCAGAGCCTTTCTGTCAAGAACCTCCCATTCTTCATCCTTCATAGTCGCCGGCTGCTTTGCTCTTCCTCCCAATGGTAGGAATAGATCCTTCTGGTACAGATAGTCCTCCATTTGCATCTTCCATAACTGGAAGTTTTGGCCGTTAAACTTCTCGACCTTAAACTTCCTTCTTCTTCCATTGCTCCCACTCGAACTAGAAACCCTAGCTTCCTGCGAGTTTATCTGCCAAATAGACCTTCGGCTCTGATACCAATTGTTAGAAAAACATGATCGCAGAGCAATAACAATAAACAGAAATGCAAATATAATCACACACGCATTACAAGAGAGACACGGATATATTGTGGTTCACCTAACTTGGGCTACGTCCACACTGAAGTTGCCAGTCCTTCATATTATTCCATCTAGTAAAGTGAAGGGATACAACCTGCAGCACAACCACTGCACTTCCTCTTCACTATCTCACGGTCTCTCTACTTAGATCTCGGAGATTTTTACAATGCATAAAACCTAATACATCATTAACCCTAGTCGTATAACAATATCTTTTTTTTATAAGGGAAATACAATGGAAAACTACCACGGGTTACCCAAAACCATGGGCCCACAAAACAACTGGCGAAAAAAACCCCAAAAATTTTCTTGAGGGCATTACCCCCAAACCCCCATTACTCGGGGGTGCTTCCCCCAAACCCCCATTCGCGGGGGATCCGCCCCCAAACCCCCTTTTTCGGGGCATTGCCCCGAACCCCTAAAAATGCAGAATGGGTGTACAGTCCTCCGAGGTGCACGACTAAGACAATATCATCTATGAGACTAGAAGATCTGGCTCCATAACCAACAACCATAGCATTGAAGTAGTCTAGGGAACAAGGATCCCATGTAGAAGTGTTGGCCCCAATGTTTATGGAGTCCAAGAAGTGCATCCATAAGCCCAAATCCTGAATCTAAGTGCTCATGCTAAGTCCCATATGACAATGCCTAAACTCAATGAATTATGGAATGTTATGCCCCAAATCCCCACCATGGTCATTTGGATCCAAATAAATAGAATCATCTAAAGAAAGCAAATACTCCATATATATATAAAAGGATGGGTATGAAGGGAACTATACCAATATAGAAGAATCATACTGGAAATAAATAGTTTTCTTCCAATAAATGGCATCTTTCTAGATATCAGTCTTAACAAGCTTCTTCCAAATCACACCAGGAAGATATTTGTTTTTAACTGCTCACTAATGATATGGCTATACTCATCGTTGATGATGATGTTCTCCAATTTTTGCTCAGCATTTCTACATAGTTCCTTTAATTGGTTTATTTCCTCCTAAATATGTTTGCATCTTCCATCATTTGGTTCCATTCCTCCCACATTTTTCTCAACATCTCCATTCTTTGGTTCCACTGGAGTTTGGGGGGCTTGGGGGGGGGGGATTTGCAAGGGTTGTAACACTTTAAATATTGATCTAAATATAGCACATAATATATTAAAATGAAGAATAGAAAATTCGCTATCAAATGGCATTGGTCTATGTGAAATCTAAATTCTCTATCAAAGATAAAGGCTATGCAATACTGGTGTTCGTCACCAAAATCCCTAAAAATATCATATTTCAAACTACAATATATCCTTCGTCCAAATTCTTATTTGAGATATTTTTTTTTAAATCACCTATTTTTCAAGGAGAATACAACTATGTATTTTGTGCCTAGAATTTTCATAGAAAAATGCTCATAAATTGGTCAAAGTGTCATGGCTCCCAAACTACAAAAAAAAAACAAGTGAAAAATATGTTCCCAACTATACCCTAAAAATTTCTTGGATACCAATTGTAGTTTACCTTAGATCTAAAAATTAAATCACATACAAGATGTAGAATAATGAGCAAGAAATTTTTCAATACTTCATATTTCAGCATACCTTTAAGGTATTGAAACACGTTACAATGGTACTTTTACAAAAGGATCCACTCCTTTCCACTTGTCACTTTCAGGGGGAAAACTCCCAAGTAGATAAGCTCCAAAACAACAATCTTATCATGCATAGTCAATAAGGAGGACTCCATCCATATTTATAGATACTAAATGCTAACTACTTAGTGGGCCTTTTCGTGCCCTAGATTCCTTTTAGGATATATCACACTGAGGGTGTATTTTTATATCATAAAAGGACAAGTATCGGCTTGTTAGGCTCAAGGCCCTTGGTCTAGTCATGGTAGGTCCTCTTGGTTTTCATTCTAAGGAGTATTTTCTTAGTGGCTTTGTTGACTACTCCTTTATGGGTGGAAGTCCCCCATCATGTTGGGAATTTTTGTACTCATGCGTTAGTGCTTCTTGGGATGGATCCACTGGGATACATGGCTTAGGGGATCCCAGCCACACTTATGTTTATGCTATGTAGAATGTGACTGCACATGTAAGAGTTTTCATACCCACCTTAGCACACCTCATCTATGCACACTTGGACCTCTCTTTTGATGTATTACCTCCTCCTCTTGGCCTCCATGTGAAAAAATTATGATGATGTCATCCTCTAGGAGAAGACCTTACCTTGCTAAAGGGGGGGACGTTGAGGATATTCCACATAATTGGGTTTATTTGGGGCATGAAGTCCTCCTCCAGCTCAACACTCCACTTGGTTGAAGCCATTTGCATCATTTTATCATTATTTTTAGTCTTTTGTGGTTAGTCCCTAGCTTGTGGGTGATAAACCCTAATTTTAAGCTATTTTATCTTTTAGTAAGGTAGGCTCTAAAACTCAAAAATACTAGGTCACCTCATATAAATAAACGTTCCTAGCTTTCATTTGTAAACAATACAAGGGTTCAAATATTTTCTTATTTCTCTTTCTCTTGGTATATTGGAGCATTTAATCTTATGTACACCTCTCTCTTTGGAAATTTTCTCTTGTAATGAATAGTTGGATGATGATTATCTAGGGTTTTTCTATCTATAAAGGTTGATTCAAAGAATGTTTATTATAACTCATGACTAAGGAGGACCTAAGAACTCTCTCTTGCACTTTCCTTGGTGGATGTTGGTAAGATATCTTTACTTTCTTGTTTGGCATTGCTCTCGTGCACCTTAAGCAAGGTAAATTAGGGTTTTCTTTCCGTCTTGTCAATCTTGTTTGAGGAGACTTTCCTCTTGAAGGATATCTCCATAATGGGGCCTTGGATTTCATTGTTTTCCCTAATTAGGCTTAGGATACTTTGACCCATATGTTGATGTATATGTAACTTCGGAATGTATTTCATCTATGTATTTCATATATATTCTTATTAGAGATGTGTTATTCCTCTATAAGGAAGTGTCGTCATGTGGATTGACAAGTGTTGCAAGTGTGTGTACTTGCCGATGGGTTATTCGACCACCATGTGTGGGGTCGGCCTTGAAATATATATTATATTATGGATGTATTTAGATAGACAAGTCGGCCCCATAGTGTAACTGGTCAAACAGGTTAAGTATAAATAGAGATTGGGAGATCTCTATTTGGATCATTCGAAAGTGGCGCACTAGTGAGGAGGAGGATCATCTGCTCTAGGAGACTATCTCAAGTGTATTTTGGTTGTACTTTGGTTGAGCCATTGCTCTCTCTATCTCTGAGGAAGTTGTGGGGTTTTTCACCTTAGGGTTTTCTCCACGGAAACTATGTGTCTCTTGTCTCTCATGCTTTTGATTCTTGTGATGCTTGTCATGCTTATTATGATTGTTATGCATTGATATACTGTATATGTTATTCTCTCAGTAAAGTTCCAAGAGTATTGTGAATTAATGCTCAAAATTTAACACCATATAAGGTACTATTCTATACCCTAACTGGTAAATATCGGAATAGCCAAATTGAGTAGGGACATTGACCTTGATCTCCAGTTTCCCTAGGGTTGAAGACTAATGTATAACCCCTTCTCTTCTTCAGTTTTATCTAAATTCAATTGTACATATTGAAAAAATACAAAAAATAGAATATTTGGAAAAACCCTAAAAATAGAGAAAATCCATATCTCAAAAATTATCGTGAATTTGGAAATTGTGCTCCACTGGAAAATTGTGCCCTAGGGGGCTTAGTGGTGGATTTTCAGTGGCACCTTTTTTGTGTGGTTGGATTGAAAAATGCATTGTGATTTGTGTTATTTAGGGATTTTTCTAGATCTGGTATAATAGGTACATCAATCAAATTAGCAGGTTTTGAATGCCTAAACAACAATGAATTGGGCCTAGGTTGACCCCACGGGGGTTGGACACTTGATGGAAAAGGTTTTAAGCAGTTCCACCATATTTTTGAGGGATGATTAGGGATTCAACTAGATCTGTTTATACTCTTTTAGATCCAATTTGGAGGTCCCCTTTCATCCTCTTAAGGCATGTCACTTTCCCTAAGCCTCAAGGTACACTATATGGTAAGTTGGAATTGTTTGGGTTTATTTTTATCCATTTTCTGAAGTATTATTCACTGCTGCAATTTTATAACAGCAGTAAGATTCTAAAGTTCTCTTTGTAGAAATTCATAATAAAGTGTATAACTCCTTCCTCTCACCTAGTGTTATTTATGCTTCATTGTTTTGACCCCATAAGGAACTGGTCTTAGTTGAGAGGTTTCTTGTGAAAAGTGTTTGTGTGTTGTTAAAGTATTGTAGATAGTATTCACCAAATTCTAGGGACTCCCCCTTGGTCTTGAGAGTTGACCTAAAGTTTTAATTAGGATATAAGTTGTGGTGACATTGAGCACTAGCTTCTCCCAAGCTCATCACTCATCGCACAGTGATCTGTGGCTCTGGAAAGTATAGTAATTTGAGTGGTAAGATTTTTTGGTGTTGTTGTGGAGGACTCAAAGGAAAAGTGACAACATTTCGTTCAAAGTGTTCCACAAGTCTAGTTCACTCATTTCCAACAAAGATAGATCCTTTGGTTTCAAAAAGGATGAGATGAGTTTTTGTTTTGTACTTTGATAAGATTTTTTTTAAGGGATAACTTTGCATGTCTTATCAGGTGACTCCAACTAAATAAAAGTAAAAGAAGTATTCTACAAGGATGAACCCCCGATATTTTTGTGAAAGAGTGTTTCATGAAGCTCTTTTTTTGGAAAACGGTAACATTTTTTGGCACCATTACCAGGGAACACTTGAATATTGCTGCATAACATTCGGGGAATGTTTCTTAGGTCAAAGCTTTCATCCCTTGGAAATAACAACATATTTGGTAAAAAAGTTGAGATAATTTTTTACTCTGTACTTTGATGAGATTATTGTTAAGGACTAACCTTGTAGGTCTTATCTGGTGACTCCACTGAAAAAAATAGAAAGAAGTGCACTTCGAGACAAAAGTGGCATATATTGATCACATTGTTAGGTGTAGGGGTGAGCACATCCATCAGTTAAGAAAAATAGATCATTTTGATGACTCCACACATTTTCGCATTAATAAAAAGATGATATGGAATTTTATGATGAAGAATGGATACATGATTGGTTTGAGCCATTGGATTACTAGGGGGTCCCGGTATATCCTAATAAACTCCTTGGCTTTGATCCATACAAGGATGATTGGAAGAAATACATCCCAAAATTCCATGGAGATGAGGATTCAAGTGATTTTCATTTTATATTATTCATGAGAGCTACTTATATTTAAAACTCGTTCATGAATATGTCAATATGAATATGTTCATGTTGTCTCCCAATCGAATGAATGATGATCTATATGAATGGTACGATGGGCTTCCTAAGAAAGGAATCTGCTCGTTCGAAGAATTCATCAAGGTTTTTTTGTAAGAAATGGGATCATTCTTTCAGAGAGGATATTGGGTATCTCATTGACGAAGACACTTCTATCCCATCCCTCAAAGATGAATATTGTGACAAAGATCAACCCCTAGAAAGATCTCATGAAGAAGCCATTGTTGAAGAATATTTCATTCAAGATTATGTTGAAGAAGCCAGGAAAGATGACATCTCAAGCCTTATGCTTGAAAAGAATGGTACTTTTGTAAATGAAGACAAAGATGCTCAGGAAAGTAAATCCAAGGAAGCACGTGAAGAACAAGAATCCTTAATCGAAGAAATTAAGGAAATGGCGAGTTCTCCTTATAGTTCTGAAGATTCTCATGATGTCTTGGTCCTTTTAAATGAAAATAGTGGGATTTATTTGAGTGACGAAGAAGATTATGACCATTGGATATTTCTTGGTCCTCCCATCTATGTTTCTTCAAGGGTCGTTAGTGTTTTACTTGATCTTTCAAGCCACAAATTTTCTGAGGAGGATGTCCGTGATTTATTCCCGTTGTACAGAAGCAAAGAGATTCTCAATTTGGATCATCTAAAGTCGAGATTTTATGCATATATGGAACAACATGAAAGGGGTTTTTGCGAAGATCAAGAAACTCTTGTTGAAGATCCTTTCTCGATTCAAAAGGGTGTAGAAAACATGGTTGAGGAATCTCGTTATTCTCTTCATGATGATGAAGTTTTGGTGAGATTACCTTCTCTTTTGAATACAAAATTTTTGAAAATGATAGGTGGAAAGATATTCTTACCAATGAAGATGGTTTCCACGAATGCTATGATGTGCATTTTCCTGATGAGCATGATATAGGTGTGGATAAATGGAAATTTGTTGGATATCTCATTTATGATTCTTCCAATGGGGAAATTGTAAACTTTGAAGATCCTAGAGAATCAATATTCGATGAGATGTCTCATTTGGTTCAGTCATGCTTACTCTCCATTGATGAGGATATGGGGTTGCATATGAAGGATTATATTGCAGATATTCAACAACCAGGTTTACCCTCTTATGGGATGTATCTCAATCATTATTTTCAGTCATGTTTCTTAGGAATTGATGCATGTTTTGGTCAGGAAGAAGGAGGTTTTATTACAAGTCTGGAACATCATAGTGTGCCCTCTCTTATGCCATATTTGAATCTTTTTTTCTATCCATGTTCTCATCCTTCTTGGGAATTGATAGTGTATCCTTTGGAAATGGTTTTTCAACCTTATCATCCAATTCTTTCAAGGGTTTTGATGGCTGGATATTTTCCTTTGCAGTAGGTTTTTGAATTAGCTTCGTGGAATCCATCCTTGCACTCTCATCTTAGTAAATTAATTCACGGTTTGATGCCTAGAATATACCTTCTATTGGTTGGGTATTTTATGACACACCAAGTGTATCATATAGAGTTTTATCAACTTCATTATGTAGGGTTCCTTGTTGGTTTTCAGGATCACTTGGGGAAGCAAACAAATATTAGTGAGCAAGATAACGTTGATGGTAGTTTGTACTTGAGCCCTGTCCAATATTGGATATAGCAGGCTTGTGAAAGGAGCCCTTCTCCTTGCCAGGGGTTTGAAGGAATTCGAGTTTGGGATTTCCTCTTTTCATTGAGTCATATTTTGATCAAGGTAAAGATATCTATTCAATCCATCATCGACGTGGTTTTGTCTTGGATCATTTCCAAGGACAAGTGAAGAAGCCCTATCATGAATGATATGATGAGGTGGCTTCATTGGTGGTATGATTTCACTTGAATTATTTATATTTCAATGCTTACAGTAGGTAGGTAGGTTGCATAATATCCTACATGAGAATTATGATGTGTCATTTTCTTTACCCTTGCATTGCACTTGTTGCTTATTTCATTTCATTTTGATTTGAACAAGGAAAGACAGAACTGTCTGCCTCTAATGCATTTGACATAGTTGTTGTTAGATGTTTGTGTAGGTCTATAGGTTCTAGAATATTCTAGGGAGTTCTCTTACACTCCCGAGAAGAGCACATGTCCTGCATTTGGATCCAACTGTTATGCCCTAGATTGCATGCATCGTTCCTTTCAGGATATTATACCATAGTGAGGGGTTATTTTGTTATTGTAAAAGGCCAAGTATTGGCCTATTTATGTAAAAGTGTTGGTCTATTAGGGCCCAAGTCCCTTGGTCTGATCATGGAAGGTCCTCTTGGTTTTCATTCTAAAACGTATTGAGTTAATGGATTTGCTGACTACCCCTTGATGGGAGGAATTCCCCCATAATCTTAGGAATTTGTGTCCTGGATTGGTGATCTAGTGCTTCTTGGGATGGACCCACTAGGATACATGGCTTAGGGAATTGTTGTTGCTGCAACACCCTTCCCCCAAAAAATTTTGAAGTTATTTGGGGCCCCTCCTTCTAACACTTTTGTAGCAAGCTCTTTAGGTCATCTTTCAGGTTTACCTCCAGCTAATAAGATTTTCATCGCCTGCTTCCAAAAGAGTTTCTCATTTTTTCTGAGGCAAAGTCATCCTTTCCCTTTAGCGCAGGTTTTTGTCTTATCTTCCCCACTCTAGCACAAGATTTAGATTTGATCCTAGTACGACTTTGGCGCATCTTTAACCACAAGTCCTCCGTCAAGCATAGGCCTTGACTCTAATTCGGCTGCCCTTTCGAAAAATCCCAAGTCTGTTATCTGGCGCAATAAGCCAAAAAACTGTTAGCGCAGGAGATAATTTTCCTCGGTCGAGCGCGGTGCAAGAATTATCATTACTTCCCTGCCTTGGAGCTGTGCTTCACTTCCTTTGAAGGATTAAAAGTCAGCGCGTCACTCCCGAGCGGAACTATGATGATAGAGTCGAATCCCAAGCGCTAGAGATGCGCTTATCCTTCCCACTTGCAAATATGCGCTCGTCTTTCAGGATAACTCATTTCTGGCGTATTCTTTTGGAGCGCAATCCTAACACCGGGATTGCCGCTTGAGTGCAAAGCTTATCTTTGAACGTGCACTTGCCACATAGCGCGAAACATTACACTCCCTGCTTGGCACCAAAGCTGAAATCGATACTCGATGCGAAAAGATCTCCTCGATCCCTGTGCACCGGCAGAGTTGGTAAGGCTTTCAATAAATCCATGTGCCACTCTTAATGACTGATTCCTTGAGCCCCGTGCTCATAACCCCGCCAACTTTAAACGTGCGTGAGCATTTAACTCTCCCCTATTTAACGCATGCAACGGCGTTTTGGGTTTTGTTTGGCCATTTGCACTCAGAGCGCTCACCATCCGCGTCGAAGTTCGAAGCTGTCGTTCGCTGCAAACAGTTGAGGTCTCGGAGCACCCGCCATACTGACAGGTAGGCTCTTTCCCAATCCTGATTTTGGATTATTAGTTTAAAAGAATCATTCACGCACAGTTGAATAGCTCAAACGCCCTCCATTTTACCTGGCTTGAAAGCTAGAAAGGACGTAGAACAACTCATGTTATTTTCCCTATGAGGATACGAAGCCACCACCTTCAGACTAGGTCAGAGATGGCCTCATCTCACAGGCACACAAGTCTCCCCATTCTATTGCATTTTCGGCTTTCCTAGCTTGTCCCACAGAGTTTTCGTTCACCAAGCGAAACTTGCGGCTCCCCACGACCGCATGTTGAAAGTCTTATGTGTTTTCTTGGTTGCGTAATAGTTTGGGGGTTTTCTTTTTCCTTGAGTAGAGTCATTTTTCTGAAAGTATGAAGTGCCCCGCTCATGACGTCGAGTCGTCCCAGTAGTATTTTTAGTGGATTCATATTTTTCGCTCAGACCCGTAGAAGCCACGTCATTCCGATGCCTCATTTGCAAAACTCCTGTCCAACCATCCTCTGTGCGTAAGGCCTAAACCTTCTCGCTCCTGGCAATTAAAGTTTCATGCTGTAAATGCCTAAATTTTCCATTGCTCGGCCAAAGCTGCCATGGGGATGTGTTAAATCAATCATTTAAGCCCATTTAGAAGCTCGAAGTCATGACTCGATCCTTAGCCGATAAAGCCTGCGACTGCGGAACTTATCCCTTTTCAGTGTAGCTTCCACTCTAAGCTGCCAAAGCATGAAATGTTAAACATTGACGCATACATAATTTCGCATGCATTATGTTAAGCGCTAGCGCAAAAGTAAGGATAGGAAGCAGCGCATGCAAAATGTGTAAGCTAGCGCGCGAGTGATTTTAGCTTTGGCACACAAACAAAATTATGGCGCTGGCGCGCAAAATATTTAGGTCTTAGTGCAGGAATATATTTTCGCTCGATGCCCAAATAAGTTTAGGCGCCGACGCGAGTGGAACGTTTATTCCAGCTAATGCCCCAGAGCACGCTAGGTCGCCAATCTCAGCGCGCGTATTATCCCAAGCGCAGCGCAAAACTTAATTTAGGCGCAACCGCAAAAGTCTCCATCAGAACTCGTGCAAGAGTTTGTTTCACAATCCTAAAGATGCTTGCACGCCGAAAATGAATCGCGTAGACCCAAAATGATCTTGCTCTTCGTCCTGATTTGCTGTCTTTATTTTAGCATGAAGGGACATTGTCTAATTAAGCTTACATGTGAAATAAAGATAATTATGTTCGTTTTAGACAGTCTCTAGTTTATGAAAGTGTCATGTTCTGGCTTTGTTTTAGAATGTTGTCGATGTTTGAAAATGGTCTAAACTAAAGTTTTGTGATTTTTCCTTACTCGTCGCAGGATTACCATGCAAAGGAGGTCATCCAAAAGGAAGGCAGTGCAGAAAGCGACCTCAAACTCAGAGGTTGAGATTCTGTTGGACACTGCTCTCATCATAATGTTTGCTAACACACAAGCTACCACTGGTGTTTCCCCTAGGAGCACCACCCCTGAATTTCAATGGGGTGATCTATACAGATTCATCTTGGCTCATAATGATTCGATGACCCCTATAGAAGACGCTCTGGTATATGCCAACATCAGAAGGTCCTTTTTGCATAAGGCAACAACTCGGCCAGAGCTTTTCCCTTGTTCTGAAGTTGTGGGATGGCTGATTCCTAACATTCAGACCAACACAAGGCTTATGACTGATAAAAATGGATTGGTCCTGGCTTCCTTTTCCCCCGATCATGTCACTGCTTCCTATAGATTACCTTCACATAGGGCTTCTTTAGATGATGAATGGATGGAAAAGCATCAAATGGACTTGTTAGAAACTGCTCGTAAGATGACTATAAATGGCAGGAAAAGCAGGAGGAGGCAAAATAATGAATATGAGAGCAATCTTCTAAAACACCTTACAGGCTCATCGTCTTGATGTTAAGTAGGCTCTTCGGCATGCCTAATGGAAATATCTTTAAGATTGGATGGGTGCCAGTGATGTTTCACATAGCCACAAAAGGCACCATCTTCAATTGGGCTGAAATAATTTCAGATAGCTTGGCCTCACAATTAGCAACAGCCCAAGGAGGATTGACCCAAAAGAAGGCAGTTTTCTTCATGTCTTCATACCTAATTGATTTCCTGTTAAGCAAGCATTCATTCCCGGACTTGGGTTGTTCGTGGAAGACAAATGAAACAACTCTCTTCATAGCCTATCAGTGCACATGGGCGAGTAAGTATGCCAAACCACTACAAGATGATTTGTGAAAGGTTTATCATTCCGTTGTACCAACTCATTTTTGTGCAAGAGCTAGATTGTATGTCAGAGAATGCAATGCCTGTCATTAAACAATTTGGAGACTATTATCATAACGCAGAAGGCACGTATATCAGGATGAGTGGAGGGACTCATGAACCATTTATGCTCCCTCAATATGTTACAGACTTTGTTATTCATAAGGAGGCCGTGAGGCAACTCTTCGGCACCGGTGTTGTTGGCTTGGTTTTTCAACCAAGCTTTGTGCAATGGGAACCTATAAACAATGTGATAGTAGTCTCAATATAGAAAGCAAAAATGATTGTGAATTAAATCTAAATCTAAACTAACATGTGCATTTAACAAATAAATTTAAAAACGATTCATGGAAAGAACAAGAAATAAAAGAATAAATGTTTTGTATTAAGATACCTCAAATGGTGAGGATTTGTGTTGAGCAACTCCAAGGGTGAGTAGCTCCAAGCTCCAATGGTCTCTTCTCCAAGATGCTGAAAATGGCCAAAATTCTCATGAGAGATTTTGACAGCGTGAAGATAGGATGATGGATGGATGGAAAGTGAGGAGCCCCTACCACCTTTTTATAGTTTTTGGTGGTGGGGAATACCATTATGGTTTTGAGAAAACCAATGGTATTGACCAACATGGTTTAGGTACCTTTTTCCCTCTTTTTTCCTTTTTTGAATATTTTTATTCCCTTTTGATATTTTTGGGAATTCTGGACCGTTTTTTAGGGTTTTTTATGTTTTTTTGAGGAAAAATATATCTTTTGAGGGGGGAAAAGGGTGTATTATGGTCTTTTGGTGACCTTTTGATGGCTTTAGAGGCTCAAATGGTGGAAAAGTGGACAAATGGGTCATGTGAATAAGGAAATGAGCTAGTGAACACTTTTTGGGTGTTAATAGATTGCCCCCTGATGTGTGAGGGCAGGAGCTCATCGTATGGCCGATAGACATCATAGTTCTTTTGTCTTTTTCCTGGGGTTTGGGGAAGAGAAGAGACCGGTTGGAGACTAGATCAACGGCCCCTTAGAAGCTGCAAAAACAAAAAATATTACATGGCCTCAATATGAATGAGGAATAATATCTGATAATGGACGAGGTGGGCATACCCATGCTCGTATCAAGACGTATACATAACAATTAGTCCCAAGAAGGGGGACCTAAATAATACATAAAAAATCTGTTGGTACATCATAATGGTCCAAAGGGGACACTATTTTGGGATGAACTCATGATCATAACATGACTGATCTCAATGACTGATACACTAGAATAAAGTGACAACCGTTCTGAACAAGGTCTCATAAGGGTTGATGAACTGCTGAAACTGAAGGTGTCCAACATCTGTAGGGACTCAATGACTGTGAGTCAACTCTAAGGAGTATATGTAACTGTATACTCGAGGGAGTATAAAACTGGGGTACATATGAATACTGTCGCCATGCGCAACCTGGATATTTATAGGAATATGTAACTGGTTGTTTCCGTAAGTAGACTCTTAAATGTGGAAGAGTCAGGTGGTATCCGGGGTCTTCAACAAAAAAATGAAAGGACCAATACCCTATGCGAGTCTCAACGATGCGATCAAGGTGTTGAATTCGAGCATGTGAGAAACAACCATTTGGAGAGGCAGTGAGGACTCTTCTCGAAATGATTCATAGGCGCTCATCGTAAATGGTGATGAGTCCAAGACACAGGGACCTCTAGGTCTATCCTCTGAAATAAATTTGGTTGGCGTCGATGGAGGGAGACTAGCAACTAACAAGGCAATGATGTTTCCTTGATAGGAGCGCGAGGTGTACAACTAAAATGTGGTAGTACTGATGGTAGGACTGACATACTGTGGAGATGGGAAATAAATGGGGTCGCAGAGTGGGTGGACTCAAACTTCCTTTGTTCAGAGTATGATGACATGGTTGACCTGGCAGCGTAGGGAACTGACTTGTAGGTGTGGGGATCATAGCTTTAAGGGCTGAAAGGTATGTATTGTAGATTGGAGTGACTCTGGGGAGACAAGCTGATGGACATTGTAGAGGGACTCTTAGGGTGGCATACTGCAGAATACTCTGAACAAAGGCGACCAAAATGGGGAAGCTTCCATATGAGTAGACATGATCTGTTGTGGCGCCGAGAAGCACCATTGGGTCCTTCTTCATTGTTTTAATGAGCTTGAAGAAGGGATAAAAGTGTGCTCTGAAATGGTACTGTCCTATGGATTTTGTGAGCCCAGGACTGTTCGTGCTCATGAGTGCTTTCATTTTTAAGGAGTCTAAAAACAATAAGAAGACTCTGCAGTACTGGTGGAGTACCATCCTGTGGATTTATACGAGCCCGGGATGGTGATTGCTCGTGGTCGCTTTCATGTTTAGAGATTCTGAAAGCGGTAAGTGGACTCCATTGGTGTTATTTTTTGTAAGTTAGTCTCCAAGGCCCGAAAAAGCATAAAATGATGCAAATGGAGAACTCTTCTAGCTGATGTGACTAGAGTATTCATTTTTCGTAATTAGTCTACAAGGTCCGGAAAAGGGGTAAACTTATACCAGGTAGACGCCGTTTCAGATACGTTTAGCGAGCATGAAAGGAAGCAAGGTTGCTTGGTGATCTTTTCATTGTTTTAGGAGTCAGAAAAGAGCTTAATAGAAACTCCCTAAGTGCCTTTTTCGTAAAAGAATTGCTTGGCCTGAAAAAGGGATAAAATTATACCGAACAAAAAGGATTTGATGATAGCGAGAAATGGTCTAACGCATCGTCATGAGTGTGGAAAAATGAATCCGCTGACATAAAGATTGTCAAAAACGAGCAACGGCCAATGTGGCATGCAAACCGAGGCAAAGAGGGGCATGGGAAAAAATTCTCAAAAAATCTGGAGGTGAGAGCAAGAAATGATCTCAAGCATCATCACAAGCACGAAAAACTGAATCCGGCGATATAAGACTCGTCAAAAATGGATGACGGCCGATGTGGCACGCAAAATGAGGCAACGAGGGGGCATGTAAAATATGCCCAAAAAATCTGGGCGTGAGAGCGAGAAATGATCTCAAGCATTATCACGAGCGCAGAAAACTGAATCTAGGTGTTATAAGACTCGTCAAAAATGGATGATGGCCGATGTGGCACGCAAAATGAGGTGACGAGGGGGCATGTAAAACATGCCTGAAAAATCTGGGGGTGAGAGCGAGAAATGATCTCAAGCATCATCACGAGCGCGGAAAACTGAATCTGGCGATATAAGACTTCTAAAAAATGGACGACGGCCGATGTGGCATGCAAACAGAGGCGACGAGGGGGCATGTAAAAGATGCCCAAAAAATATGGAGGTGAGAGCGAGAAATGATCTCAAGCATCAGCACAAGTTTGGTAAACTGAATCTGATGGTATAAAAATCGCCAATAAACTAACAACAGCTGATGTGGAATGCAAATCGAGGTGGCGTGGGGCATGGAAAGAATGCCCGAAATTTTTTGGTGAGAGCGAGAAATGATCTCAAGCATCATCACGGGCACAGAAATATGAATCAGGCGGTGCAAATGGTGCGAAAAACAGAGGTCATAAGGACTCCGGAATGGTCAAAGAAAATAACTAGGTTAGAAAAATGGCTACAAATAAAGGTGAGCCCACCAATCCAAGGATGCAGTGGTGGGGAGAAATGATGACCCGCGGGGGGAGAATACTAGGTGTATCAAATCAAATCGAATTTACAAGTGATATGTGACCTCAAAAAATGGTTGAGATCACACATGTGAAAAAGTCAGCAGGGTTAATGACCTTCCCCCATGCTATGTGCATGGGGTTTGTGATTGTGGATCACATATGTGTTGGTTTGAACAATGGGATCATTGGAATACTGAGATAGATGTGATGGGGAAGGTTCAAAATGATTGATCATGCCCCCTATCCTAGGGTCGAGGTAATCTATTATGCCCCCTAACTCAGAGGTGTCAATGTTGTGTAGATGTTGTCTCAGAGAGGGATCAACGGGGCATTGAGCAACCGTTGGCGGGGGGTATACCATGAGGCTGTAAGTTGTGGTGGCATACTGAAGTGATGATATGATGATGGGGGATTCCCCTTGTGGGGTGGATGCCCCCAGTATCTCCGACAAGAATCATGATGATGATGAGTAGGAAAGGTTTTGGGCCTGCCCCCATGTTGTGGACATGTGGTTTCCTTGTCAATTTTAAAGGGTTGAACATGTGTGTCAAAGGGATCAATGGAAGGGGCCGACCGGATAGAGGGGTATCCAGTGGAAACTGTGTAAATGGTGTTAATTTCTTCCAAGGAGGAAGATGGTGGGGGATGAATTTCCTCAATGGTAGGAACGGATGTTTCTAGATCGACATTATTCAGTTTGTATAGAGCTGCTCTATAATCTGGGAGATCAGGGCAGTGATGTGAATAATGGCCATAGATGCCGCATATCGCACAAGGGTGGTTGGTGTGCAACGATTTATCGCGAGGCTGAGGGGACAGTTCTAGTTTGACAACTAGGATGTTAGTGTCATCATCCAACATTTGCATGTGTTCTTGAAGTGCTGGTAATTGTGGACATAGATGGGTGGCATGGCCAATATCATCACACAAGGAGCACTTAGGGATTACACAGGTTGGGGGATTATTAGCTAATTTGGGCGTCACTGGGGGGGTGCGAGTTGTGGGTGCAGTGTTGTAGGTTGGTGGACCTCTGCCCCCAGTGTTGCGGGATTGAGGGGGGACATAACTAGACGTCGATGTAGTGTCCCCCGTTGGAATTGATCGGTTTTGGGGGTTCGAACCACCAGTGGTGGGCGATTTTGGTGGTTTGGTATGCCAGGTGGTGTATGTTTTGACATATCCATGGGTTGTACCAGTTGTAGGACAACAGTCGGAGTTGGTGGGGGATTTGGGGCAGGTAAGTACCATACTGGTAATCCTAATGTTAAACCTGGGAGGTTGAGTGTAGCCATTACTGGCGTGCTGATGGCGCCTGAAGGGGGAAATAAAAATGGGATAGTATGAATTGGTGTGGCTCCTACATGAGTTAGCACTGAGGGTGGTTGCAAGAGTAAAGGGGGTTCTTGGTTTGGTACCTGTGTGTTATGCGAGAGGGTGCACAAATCAGATATCTTGGTTATATTCAAAGAGGGTGGGATGGATTGGAATGTGGAAGTCATAGGTGATTCCGAGTATAATCTGGGTCTGACTGTGGAGACGAACGATGTAGGTGCATTCTAAATTGGTTGTTCAATCATAGGGAGAACATTTTTAGGTGCAGCGGGGGCGTATTGGTTTCGACGCATTTGGAGATTCATGTCGGACGATAACATCATAAGGAGATGATGAGTACTTGAATCCATCGGTTGGTTTGTGTATGCAGCGTATGTGATTTGTTGTTGTGGTGCTGTGGTTCCTTGAGGAGGATCCAACGTACGAGTGTTCGCCACTTCTTGTGTGGGAAAAGGATTCTGCAGCACCATGGGTTATGGTTGAGGAGGTGGCACTGGTTGTGCCGCGTGCCCTTTGCATTGGGTGTCATCAGACCACAGTTGGCGTGCTCGCTCCAAATGGGGGCAAGTGTGTGTGTGATGGCCGTATACCCTGCATATGGAACATTGGTGGTTTTTTCATAAATTGGAGTTCTTACCCTGTTTCGGTGGTCGATCAAGGTTTTGGTTGGCGGGGGCAGCGTTGTTGTTGTTTGGAGGATAAGTCTGAGTGACTGGAGGTGGTCCAGTTTCCTACTGGGGTTGTTAGTAACCCTGAGCTATTGGAAGTGTTGGGTTAGCTGGTGTAGCTTGCTGTGGGTAATACATTGGTTGGGCTGGTAAATGAATTGGGTTCTGGGTGGCCGGTTGGTTATAGTATGTGGGTGGTACATATGTCGATGGTGCTTTCCCATAGCAATGTTGTGGACAAGAGGGTCCATGAGTGTGATGAGTCTGATTCGTTGGAGCATACGAAGTCGTTGCTCCAGAATTAGATGTAGCCCTAGAGAGGTCTGGGGAATTTATGGTGCTTACCATGCTAAAAGGTTTATTTTGTGCCATGAATTGGTCGATAATACCATCAGCGGCATGTGATGCCCCCGGAGCGTCACTGCGCGAAGAATCGCCTCGTGAGCCGTCTGGTATGATGGTGTAGAGATAGTCTGACTGGGCATAAATCAGGTCGAATTGTTGAGCTTTTAAGATAGCTTCTTCCTCTGACTGGGGCTGTTCAGAAGCTACATCTTTGGCTATGAGGGGTAGGAGTGATTTAAGAAACCAGTCCAAAAATATAAGGTCATCCAGTTTTATCTTGCAAAGACTACGACGCTTGCGCCACTCATGGATATGGTCGGTGATGTGGGTAGCTGTGTTTTGTCTGCAAGACAACAGTATTTCAACTCCTGCATCATAGCGTACAAGTAGCTGAAAAAACTGAAGGAAAGTGGAGGCGAGGGATGTAAATGTATGGTGGGTACCATGTGGTTGTTCAATGTACCACTTGGCTGCAGAGCCGATGAACGTTCATTGCAACAGTCTTAGTCTAATGGAGTCATCCACTATGGAGTTAGATGAACACCATAGGTGAAATGACATTATGTGGTTTTGGGGATCCTCCCCAGGTTTTCCTTCAAACTTGGGGATGTTCGAGGGGAGCTTTGTAGGCATGGGTGGCCATGGAGGGTTGTGCCTGATAGGATCGTTGGTTAACCTGGCTAGGTCTGGTAAGTTCAGACTAGCCATGTATGTTAAACTAGCAGATGGGTGTGGCGTAGTGAGTGGGGCATAACTATTAATGGTGGCATTATGTGGTGGTCCAGTAGCCCCTAAGGGTATGCTAGGTATAGTGCCAGGAATTCCTGGGATTTGGGTTGTGGTAATGAGAGGGGGTGTGATTCCTATGTTGGGCATACCCATAATAGGAGGTAGTCCTATGTTGGGCATACCTAAAGGTGGAGTAGCCCCTATATTAGGCATGCTTAAAGGGGTTGTTGTTACCATGGGTGGCATAGTAGTAGAAGGGTTTGTGGATGTATCTCCAATAGTACTGGTGAAAAGTGGGTCGTATTGTGATCCAGCCATGGCGTTGGTTGGTGATATTTCAGTAGGGTTTTCAGATTCAGCCTCAGAATCATATGTGAAGTGAGGCGTGTCAAAATCGGATGACTGTGTGTTTGGCCGATGACGTGTCGAGTCAAGGGATAAGTCTCTACGTCTATGACATGTAGAGCCAAGTGTACCGAACTGAGGGGGTTGACCCTGAAGACGACGAGATTGTCTTAAATTCTCAATGGTGAGAAATATTTAAAAATTTCAGTGTAAGGTGGTGATGTAAAAAAAACTCGAAACCCTAGTGCAACAATGAGTGCAAGAGGGGAGTGAAAAAATAAAGGTTCTTAGGCCAACAACCAACCTCAAAAAGCACTTATTATAGCATCTATGCTATAATAAGTGGAGGGATGCAACAAAATAGGTCAGAATACCAAAAGTCAAACAGTTCCTAGAAAAAAGTGGTGTTACTAGACCAAAGGTGGGTATTGTATCATGCTAACACCTAACTAGAAGTATTGTGAGTCAACAAACGATATTCTCTGCAAGGTGATGAAATCCAAGTCAGACAATATAGAGTGTTGAATCAATGGCTAGATATCCCCCTACCGAGAGGGACACCAGGTAGACAATCCTAAAGAGTGGCAACTAGGATACCCCGTTCATGACACATTCGGTTGGGTGAATCTGCAGTTTGGTTCTATCGCTGCTGTACCCCCTCTTGGGTGTACACCGAGAAATTCGAAAGGTATCATTCGGTTACTGAATGGATTGCGGTATTCCACTCAGACTTCCGGAACCAGTCTGGCTACTTCAACCCTCCTAAGGGAGAGGCCTTCCCGATAAATTGGTTGATAATCGTGTCAAAATTATAAGGTACTTTTGGACCCTAAAGACAACCACTACGTCTCAAATGTAAATAATTGAGGAGTGTTATTGGTACACCTATCCCCTCAATTCTACCTAACTACAAGGTTCTTTTAAGTGCTCCCCAGGTGGGGTTAAAATTTTGTTGAGTTTAAGGTAAATTTTAAGGCTCAGTTTAAATTATGTGGCAGAGTGGGTGCAAGTGTGATATTTAAATTGAAATTGATTTGCCTCGCTTGATTGATTACAACTGAAAGAAAAGGATGCTTCCAGTTTGCAAAAAATAAAGGCGTTTTTGAAATGTAAATGCTTGAAAAAACAATTCAAAAATAATGGATCTTTGAAATAATTTAAAAGGAAGCAAATAACATAAATATTTCAAGAAATAAATGGATCTTTTAGAAAATTGCTTTGGCAAACTATTGAGCATAAAACAGTAAAACCTTTGATCTAAATAGAATGCAGAAAAATCTTTCTTTCAATTACTGAAAATTTTTAAAAAGACTTTTAATGGAGCATATATAAATAGAAAAAGATTTAGTATGGCTGTAAAAATGCAGAAAAACTAATGCTGTAAAATATGCTAAATGGGAAAAAAATACAGCAAAAAGTTTTTCAAAAAATTGGCCGAATTCAAAATAACTGCATCACGGGTTTTGGGGAAACAGGCGCGATGTGCTGCACGGGTTTCGGCCACGCATTCGCAATGTGCAGGGCGGGTTTTGGCCGCGAAGCCGCGATGTGCAGTGCGAGTTTCGGTCACACAGTCGCGATGTGCAGCGCGGCAAAAGGATGCAAAGCCGCGATGTGCAACGCGTAAAATGGCCGCGAAGCCGCGGCGTGCCGCGTGGAAAAAAGCCGCGAGGTCGCGATGAGCCGCGCGACTGTCGAGCGAAAAGCCGCGAGGTGAAAGTCGAAAACGGACGCCGAAAAACGAACCCGAAAATGGAAATTTCAGGCTGTTAATGGCAATAGAAAGGGCTAAGATCTAGAACAGCAATGGATCTGCTATCTAGGATGGCAGATCTATGAATTAAAATGATTAAAACTAACAAAAACTAAGATCTAAAGCAAAAAAAAAACAAGATCTAAGAATTCGAATCCAGCGGAGTCGCCAAAAACTATTGCCTTGGTTTTGCAACCAAGCTTTGTGCAATGGGCGCCTATCAACAATGTGATAGCAGTCTCAATATAGAAAGCAAAAACGATTATGAATTAAATCTAAATCTAAACTAACATGTGCATATAACAAATAAATTTAAAAACAATTCATGGAAAGAACAAGAAATAAAAGAATAGATGTTTTGTATTAAGATACCTCAAATGGTGAGGATTTGTGTTGAGCAACTCCAAGGGTGAGTAGCTCCAAGCTCCAATGGTCTCTTCTCCAAGATGCTGAAAATGGCCAAAAGTCTCATGAGAGATTTTGACAGCGTGAGGATAGGATGATGGATGGATGAAAAGTGAGAAGCCCCTACCACCTTTTTATAGTTTTTGGTGGTGGAGAATACCATTATGGTTTTGAGAAAACCAATGGTATTGACCAACATGGTTTAGGTACCTTTTTCCCTCCTTTTTCCTTTTTTGAATATTTTTAATATTTTTATTCCCTTTTAATATTTTTGGGAATTCTGGACCCTTTTTGAAGGTTTTTTATGTTCTTTTGAGGAAAAATATATTTTTTGAGAGGAAAAAGGGTGTATTATGGTCTTTTGGTGACCTTTTGATGGCTTTAGAGGCTCAAATGGTGGAAAAGTGAAAAAATGGGTCATGTGAATAAGGAAATGAGCTAGTGAGCACTTTTTGGGTGTTAACAGGTGCCATAAGCAGGTTCTTAACGAAAAGGAGGAAGGGCATGTACCCTCCCATGCCATTTACCATAGGAGCCTACAACCTCCCAAGAGTAAGAGATGGGAAAAATTGCGCTCAAGGATTAGAAATCTTCCACTTTGGCTCTGTCCCTTTCAGAAGGCATGACCCTAATGGCGCGGTAAGCAAGCATTGCCTTGACCTCAGGGTTTCCTTTGAGTACGCTCATGCAACTGTAATGTCCCCATCTTGACCCTATTGCATTATTATTGTAAATGATGTAAATATTGTTATTTAGTCATGGTGAGGAGCTCAAGGCCAAGGCCCCACCATTGATTTATCGTTCTATGTATCGACAATTAGAATAGATGCATATGGTTCTTGTGCTAGTCGTGCACAATGTAAATTCGGACATCATGTAAATATGCAATTTTAATGAAAAACCCACAACCAGCTATGCAATGCAACAAAGAGATGGGGCATGATCTTACAAGGAATAGGGAGGAAAAATAACCAAACCCTTGAGCCATGGAGTCAATCCATGTGTCAATGAAAAAACCCATGAGATCCCGGCTACCCATTTTGGCTTATGCCCCAATCATTAAATTCTTCCAAGAGTTGGTTGAGGTAGTTAATGCCTTGGGAATGATGAGGTATGGCAGCCAATTTCAGGTATGGGCAAGCCATCAATCTGGGAATTCAATTTTTTTTGCTTGCAAGGCAAGAAATCACCCATGTTTTGCCTTCCCAAGCCATTCTGAACCACGGTCTTTCCTCTCTCATGAAGCCTGGGGCGAACTGGGGCTTTTCCTTCACGTTTTCACCATTTCTCTGCGTTCTTCCATGCCTAGGAACTCGTTTTTGGTTAGCACAGTGGCTGGGAGAAGAGAACCATGATTTTATAGGGTTATAGAGGCCGTTTTTGCCCATGAAATGCCCATGGACGTTTTTCTGAAAACGATTATGCTCCCGGGGTTGTTTTCCCATTTTCCAATTTTCGTTTTGGGCTTTCCCACGTTTTTCTGAACTGGTTGAAATCCCATCGTTGGGAATCCTACTGCAAAAACGCCCAGTACTTTCATTTCTGGCTGTTATGTCTCTCCCTGTTTAGTTTGAACCTATGAACAAGAGATTCAGGAGTGGAAGAGGACAAATTTGGATTGATGAGCCCAATGAAGTATCCATAGCTCAATGGTTGAGCCACTAGCCTAGTAATTCACCTCTGTCCATCTCTTAACAGCCTGAGAAACCCCACTGCTGATTTGTTTGGCTGATTCTGGTGTATCTTTGGCTATGTGAGAGCCTGTTTTCCCCTTTTCCTTGTGGAGATCATGCCCAACTCGGGGGTGGCAGTGGTGCTGAGAGATTGAGAAGCACACAGGCCTACGGTTGGGTGGAACGTTGCAGATAAGTATTCTCATTTGCTAATTTGATATTGCTTAATTGATGAATGACATGAAAATATGGAATGTATGATGGATGGGTAATGGAATTAAATTTTGCTGCGTTTTCAAGATTTTATGCATTTGCATATCTCCCTCTACAATTTATATGAATGTTTATTTGATTAAGTATGGGACTAGATGTCCAGTATTATTGTTAGTGTCCTCTCCATAGCCTTGTAGGATAGGAGGGACATTACATTTTGGTATCAGAGCTATTGGTTGTAGCATTGGGCCTTCATGGGATACCTATCATAACTTGCAGAGGTAAGTATGCTTCCTGCCCAGCATAGACTGTTAAGAAAAATTTCAAATTTTTAAAATTTATCAAAAAACATTTCTATGTATCTATGAGTTTTCTACCCAAAAAAAAAAACTGAGCCGGCGGAAAAACTCGGTGAGTTCATTCGCAATGGCGGGAGGACTTGGCAAGTTGTTCTGCAACGCGACAGGAAATCAATAAGTTCGCCGAAATTGCAGAAGAACTTAGTGAGTTGTTCCGCAACGGCGGAAGAACTCGGCAAGTTGGCCTGAAGTTGCGGAAGTGCCCGGGGAAGGAAAGAAAAATTTCAAAAAAATTTCTAAGTGTTTTCGGTGGCCAGAATCGGCGAGTTGGCCCGAAACTGCGGAAGGACTCGGCAAGTTGTTCCGCAATGCGGAAAAACAAATCAATAAGTTTGGCGTCCAAGAGAAATTTCGGAAGAACTTGGCGAGTTACTCCGAAACAGCAGGAGAACTCGGCGAGTTGCCCGAAACAGTGGGAGAACTCAGCAAGATGGTCCGAAACGGCGGAAGGTTTTTCTAAGTATTTTTCGGCGTCCAAGAGAAATTTCGGAAGAACTTGGCGAGTTGCTCTGAAACAGCGGGAGAACTCGGCGAGTTGCTCCAAAACAGCGGGAGAACTCATCAAGATGGTCCGAAACGGCGGAAGGTTTTTCTAAGTGTTTTTCGGCATCCAAGAGAAAATTTCGGAAGAACTCGGCAAGTCGCCCCGCAATGGTGGAAGGACTCGGCAAGTTGGTCCGCAATGGATCGGAAGGAAAAACTGAGTCTTTGACCGGAAGAACTCGGCGAGTTGGCCCAAAACAGGTCGGAAGAACTCACTGAGTTGCTCCGAAACAAGGAATTTCAGCCATTTTTCAGAGAGATTTTTCAGGTGCCGAAAGTTGAAAAATGCCATGGAACTTGTGCGCCAGATTGAGCGAAATTGAAGGTTTTACAAAAAAAAAGAGGGCACTTCCCTCGACCCGCGCTGCAGTCCAAGGGGGCAAGCCCCCTTGACCCCCGTCGTCCCCCGGAGACAGTCATTGAAAGTGTGAAATGCACTCTTGGTATGAGGAGCACGGATTGCATAAAGGGTGGTGGAGTTCTCAGCAAGAGAAATTGGTTGTGATATCCATTATGGAAGATGAAAGGGGAAATTCCTCACCTTAAAACTAATTTTGTTTATAGCATAAGAATTGCATATTGGAAAACAGGAAGAATGAATGATTGCACATATGTATATGTTGAATTGTTAATTCATGATAATATCATAGCTAATGATTGCTTGTATGCTTGGTAGGGAAGCCAAGGAAAGGATTAGCTATGATGTGGATGAGGAACTCCATGACAGAATGAGGAATTGGGAAGAATTCCTTAACTCCTCTCTCGCTATCGTATTTATATACTGGAAAATTATTGCATAAGGATGCTGGAAATGCAAGAGAGTAGTAGATTAAAAATAAATATTGCACAGTGCATGTGAAAATGTTTGTGCATGTATATGATATTACATCTTGGTAAAATAGTGAGGTTTTACATATGCAATGAGCCACTTAAGATAGTCATTATGGCTGCTAATAAGTAGTTATGTTTGTAAAGTTAGTCACAGCAGATCTAATGAACAAATAAATCAGTCACAACAGATAAATAAGAAGATATGGTGCAAAACTGTGCAAAAACATGCAGCAGTGCTCTCTATCCCAGAAAGGGTGAATGAATTACAATAGATTACAATACAATCCAATATCTGTCAATGGCAATTCGAATTGACTAAGTAGGCCATTCGAATCACTGAAATGGAGTAGCTTGACTCAATCTAGGAGTCCTCATCAATCATCGGTGTTGCTCATCAATCACAACAAACAGTCATCCAGGTGTCAAGCTGAGTCTAACTGATCATAATAAATGTAACTGAAGTGTGTAGCACTGATATAGGATCTGGAGGCTCAGTGGGGGCGCATGGGAGGCTAACTGGAGTCAGAGCAAGTCACCTAATCGAACTGGAGGTCAATCGGAGGTGAAACAGTCAGTCAGGAGTGAAATCGGAGTGAAATCAATCAGAATCGGAGCTAACTGAATGTAACTGGAGTGAATCTGCAGTGGTAGGTGAGCAAGTGCGCCCTTCTCAGTCAGTAGGTGAGAAGAGGGCGCCTTTCAGCTTAGGAGGGCTAAAACTCTGTGGAAAGTGGCTCCCGGGTGCTAGAAGAAGGTGGATAAGGTGTTGGAGGCATCAAACTGGTGACTGGACTGCATATCCTGAAATAGATCATGCAAGATCCTGAAGTAGATATGTATCCCGAAATAGATGATCCTGAAATAGATATGTATCCCGAAATAGATGATGGATATCCGAACACCCCCCCTCAAGCTAGACTATGATGTGCCAACTAAAATAATGTGGGGCCCTGGTAACTAAGACCAAAGGTCACCCCAATACAATAATCCAAAAAAATGCTGAAAAATAAACTAAGTGAGGAAAGAGGGAAAACCCAGTGGGAAGAAAGCCCCCCCTCAAGTCTAAAGCATAATAATGAATCAATCTGTCTCCACCATGATGGAACTCACCCCCAACAGTGAACGGAGGTAAGAGAACTTCTTCTCAGTGAAGCTCTTGGTGAAGATGTCTGCAATTTGCTCATCAGTAGGGCAATATTGCAGAGTGATGGTGCGGTCATGCACCAACTGTCGAATGTAATGCATATGAATCTCAATGTGCTTGGTCCTCTGCCGCTGAACTGGATCTGTGGAGATCTTGATAGCACTTTGATTGTCACAAAATAGGACAGTCGAAGTAGTGCCACCAAAACCAAACTCGGAAAGAATACCCTGCAACCAAACTGCCTGAATGCAGGCATTGACTGCCCCTCGATACTCTGCCTCTGCTGAAGAAAGTGCAATGGCTGCTTGCTTTTTGCTGGACCAGCAAATAGCACCATGACCAATCATGAAAACATAACCGGAAGTGGACTTCCGATCAATGCTATCACCTGCCCAATCTGAATCAGTAAAACCAATGAAATCTAGCTCAGAATCTGCAGCATAATGTATGCCAAACTGTCTCGTACCTTGCACATACTGCAAGATCCGCTTGGCTGCTCGCCAATGAAGCTCATGTGGCTGCTGCATATATCTTGACACGGCACTCACGGCATATGAGATGTCAGGCCTAGAGTGTGTCAAATAAAGTAGTGAACCAATCAACTGTCGATACATACTGCAATCTGCAAGCGGTGTGGAATCTCCCTCCTCAAGACTGATTCCTGAGAGGAATGGGAACGGGGCTGCCTTACATTCAGCCATATTAAACTTCAATAACAGGTCGGAAGCATATTTTTGCTGAGATATAGTGATCCCATCAAAATTTTGAGCTATCTCCAAGCCCAAAAAGTGACTCAGCAAGCCCAAATCGCTCATGTCAAAAGCTAGATTTAAGGCAGTTTTTAGCTTGTTTATTGAAGTAAGTGTGCTACCAGTAATAAGCAGATCATCAACATAAAGTACAATAACCAACAAATTACCTTTAACTCGCTGAAGATAGACATTCGGATCAGATTTGCATCTTTGGAAATTCTGAGAAAGAAGGAAGGAGTCCATGTTTGCGTACCAAGCTCTTGGGGCCTGTTTTAACCCGTACAAAGACTTCTTCAATCTGCAAACCAATGATGGATCTGATGTATAACCCTCTGGCTGCTGCATATAGACCTCTTCAGCAAGGTCTCCATGTAAAAATGCACTCTTCACATCCATGTGATGCACCTCCCAGTGCTTGGATGCGGCAATAGCTAAAACAAGGCGGATGGAATCCATCTTTGCAACCGGTGCAAAGGTCTCTGTGTAGTCCACTCCTTGGACTTGGGAAAAACCTTTTGCCACCAACCTTGCTTTATATTTGCTGATAGTGCCATCAGCAGCAACTTTAGTACGGTAGACCCATTTACACTTCACTAATTTTCTTCCAGGTGGAAGAGAAACTAGCTCCCATGTATTGTTCTTTTGAAGAGAACTGTACTCTTCATCCATGGCATCTTTCCATCTCGGATCTCGATGGGCTGAATAATATGATTGGGGATCTGAACCAGCCATCAAATAACAAATCTCAGGAAGAAATGGATCAGCAATAGAAAGAGCCATACCTGCCCTTTGAAAGTCTCCTCTTGTTCATCTCGGATCAGCAGGATTTCCAAGACTAGAACCAGCAGATTGTAGAGTATTTTGGGCCCACTTTGGTAACTGAGGGAGATCTGAATGGTCGGATTCCGAACCTGATATGTCATGATCATCATATGCTGCTACAATATCAGAAATATCAGAACTCATACCTTCATTATCGCTGCTCGAATCTTCTTCTGGTGAAGGCGGTGAATCGGCAGTTTTCTCCTCAACTAGTTGCAATTCTTGAAGCGGTTCTTCAAACTGCACACTGCGCTCTATGAATATCTTTTTAGATCTGATATCCATGAGTTTATATGCTTTTGATTCTTCCCCATATCCTATCAATATGCACTCGATACTTTGTGGATCCAAAGCTCGTCTCTTCTCAGAAGGAATTCTAGCCCATGCAGTAGAGCCAAAAACTCTCAAATTGGACACATCCGGTTTGTGACCAAAGAATGCTTCGAAAGGAGTCATACCTTTCACGGATGAATGTGGAACTCGGTTCTGTATATATGCAGCAACATTGATTGCTTCAGCCCAAAGATTTGCAGCCAAACCTTTTGATT